>CM062832.1:10909424-12305328 GCA_031772345.1 Himalopsyche anomala | reverse complement strand
ATGTGTCAGGGTAATGTGGTGAGTTTTACTGTTATATCTTGCACTAGCCTCGTGATGAAATGACGCTCGATATCAGGTTGAGACACTCTAATCTCTTAAGTAAGTGGAGATTTGAAACTTTCTACGATCTGCGAGTTCGTTTGTGAAATCTCTCAAAAGTATCACTGCGAGGTAGGAAAACATTATAACACAACGATTTCTCATCTTCATATCTATGACGAAACAATCCCCAGGAATTGATTTTTGGAAGAAAGTATTATTTTTCTTCAACATATTAACACGACTCTTAGCATCATGAAAATCACTCTTTTCAATTTACATCTTTGTATATTGTATGTGGGTGTGTATTTATAGTATGTGGGGAGGTATATATAATATAATTTGCATATGAATGCATATGTTGTCCACGTGAACTGGCTTCACTGAGGATTGTTCACATCTGTAAAGATCACGCCTTTCCATCGGCAACGATATTAAAGGAATGTAAATGACCAAAACATTGGCGATGAAAGAGACTCAAAGAACTTTGACGCTGACGCGCCTTAGTACTTAAAGCTCCATGAATTTGATATCCAAATAAAATCATAGGGAGTTTTCACATGTATCCTTATTTGTCAAATGTAACAAACGAAATCTAAATATATTTTATGTTTGTTGTTCATGACCAGTTCTTTCCAATTCATTATTTTATATTTGCCTTTAATCCGGATTCAAATACTATGTGTGTAAGGTTGTTACTTATTTTGTTTAATAGCGCCACATTTTAAACACCTACATATATATTATTAATTACTGCCAAATATGAATTAAATTGTGTTTTAAAATATCTATATATCTCTTATTTTTTTCTGACTTTTGCGGTTCAATGCTTTCTAGTCAAAATCTTTGTGGTCGATTTAGTGTTATCAGAGGTTCAATTTTGGTTTTAAATAAAAAAATGATTTAGAATTTTAGATTATAGTCTCTTACCACATAAATATTGAGTCAGTCTGTTGATATCGTGGAAGATATACTTTTAAAAAAAATTAAAGTTGCTGCAATAAACATTTATCTTGTATTGAAATGAGAAAGCTGAATTTAAAAAAACAACGGTTGTATTGTTTCTATTTAAAACTAACCACCAATTTATATTTGAGTCAAGAGAGTGCGTTAAATTTAAAATTAATTACCCCACGGGGATTTTACAGTGTAATTTATCTTAAAAACAAAGTTATTTTCAGTATGATAACACACTTAAGAATTTAAAGAATTTTATCGCATTGCTATCAGCTTGATTTACTACGGATGCACAATGGATTACATTAATAGACTATATAGGTTATTAAATAATTATAAAATTGTACATTGATTCAATGATGAATAATGAAACTAACTACCCGATAAGATAAAAATCAATCGATCGATGTCAATCGACATGAAAATTTTTAAAATTCTATGACCTTTATCTATAAACAAATATGTGTGATTCAATCAACAGGAATTTTCATTGACAAATATTAAATGTTTTTTTAAGGTAGTCACTGTTTATTGTTGGTGGAAAGGAAATATGTATATTAAAAAATAAGACAATGTACATTATTTATTCTAGATAATTTTCGCTACACGAGAGAATAATTAAACGATGAAATATAAAATGATGTAGGGATAAATATATTTTTTCAGATCTATTTTTGCTAGGTATCTCAACAGAAACTTTTTTTCAACGAGAAATACTTTGCTCAAACTTTATTTTTTGACAGAATGATATGGCTAAGACATAATGGTTAAACTTATCGCTTACTTACTTACTTATTGGAAAGTAGGGATGAAAATTTTAAACATAAAAAAACCCATGCCTTTGAACAGAAATCGACAAATAAAAAAAAATCTGTTTGTATTGCAACTTGAACACGTGAGATCCGTCACAGAAGTTATGTCGTTGTTTTTTTTTTAGATATTTCCTAATAATGTCTATTTATGATCCAATTTAAAGAGTTAGTAAAATCATACACAACTCTAAAAAGGAATTAATATATCTTTCTTATATGACAAGTCGTTTGTATCTGTCTGTAAATAATATTTATGTTTATTACTTATCTGTCTCATTCCATATCTCCCATGCTTAAAGTAGCGCCAATACTTTGATCCTCCTGCAACAGCGCGCGGGACATTAGCGCACCGACATTAATCTTAATTTTAAAAAAATAATAATAATAAGGCAACCATACATGTTACATAAACAGTATAAAATACATATGTGCATATAAAGACAAATTTCAATTTCAATATTACTAAATATTTTTTCATTCCATGAAATTTTGTTAGATATATCTGTAAAATTACCAATTAATTAAACACAAGATGTAATTTTAGAACAAAAGTCGTCTTAGGTAAGTAAATTTCTTTTTGCAATGTAGAATAATCTTATATTGCGCGGCTATGTCCCGCGCACTAGCTTCAGGGTGCAGCTGTACAGCATCACGGCTCATCAAAGATATCGGTGGTTAGTGAATCTGGCGGGTTTGAAGCTAGCGAGGAATTTGCCACAAAGCCGAACGGAGAATCACACTTCCATGCGAGATCTTTAAGCAACTTTATGCGCTTCTTTATTACACTTGCAGGCAAAAGTGCGACTGCGTCTGTTCGCATATCGCAATATTTTATACAACAGTGGGAATTTTTTTAAATTACTTCATTTGCACATATGATACTGCTGTTATGTATAGGTACCTACTATACTTTGAATCAGGCATGCACAGCCTATTTCCACTAGCTGACCGTAAAGAAAAATGAAATTTAAAGAAGGTTAAAGATTTTTTCATCACGCTCCTTCGTCGACAACAATAGAAAGGGAATGCATATAATCAAAATAACAGCAATGAAGGAGACTCGAACAACTTTTACGCGATCTAGGATTGAGTGCTGCAATCATTTTTACGTACAAAAAATTTAAAGAGAGGTTTCCACTCGATAACAGAAATGGTGGACATATAATAAAACCTTATACGAAAAACCACTTATGAAAAAACCGGTTTTCGAATTAATATATTTCATGAAACCCGGTTTGACACAGTTTTTGAAGATTCACAAAAAAATATAATCCATTTAAAATAGAATTTTCATTCTGCAAAAACACTAAACGATCTCCGATCTAAATTACTTAGTCACTTAATTTTGTTAACAAAATATATTTAAATATACAGTTCTATTTTGTTGGGTACTGAAGTAGTTCGTATAGTTTTTAGGAAGATCCAAATATGTTAATTTGTTTTTTGACTCGTTTATGACAAAATTTGAAGTATTTTTAAGTTTAGCGTACTTGTGAACTGTTTCTTAGTCAAAATAAACAACAACAGTATTTTCAAAAAAGTCCTAAATCTAATATTTTTAACGTATTCTTTGATGTAAACTGACTTTCAAATATATATGTGATGTCATTTTATTCGTAACTATGACAGTTTCAAATCAAGTTAATGAATATATTCTTATTCTAAATACCTGGTTACTAAGTGGAAAAAACCGGCCATCAAATGTCGCAAATTTTGCTACAAACCCGGAGTTTGAAAACCGACCAGTTCTACATACAATGCTATGATTAAAACGTTGGGTATGTGTGTTATGCGAGCAAATATCGTGAGACGAGTTCAAGTTCACGGTTACATCTCATTTCAGTCTCGCGATTCCGTTAAAAGTATTTTGCTCGGGCCGGATACAATGCGATCATCATTTATAAAAATCCACGAGTGATCTAATACTACGAATATAATATTGCATTGGTTCAGTCCATCTCTCACGGAAAGGGTTTTCTTCTACTTTACCATTTAGTTAAGATGGGTCTCTAGAGAAGGGGTGGGGATGCATTTCATTTCTAAAGGCCACATTCGCTTATCATTTATCTGAACTTTAACACCTTTCTCACTTTTTTTTCGACTGTCGAACATATACTGGGTTGATTACGCTCTTTTTCCAAGCGTTTGCGTAGAATTGTTTGATCAAAGTAAATATTTCGATCAAGTCAAATGGCCGCATTAGAGTAGCCAAAAAGCCGCAGGATCCACTCCACTGGTCTAGACCGTGGCGTAGTGGTTAACGTCGTTGGCTTTTGTGACGGAACGGACAGTTCGAACATTATTTTTTCATTATGTTCAAAAGTGTATGTGTGTGTCATGTATAAAATTTCCCTCCCAACATTCTAATCGTAAATAAACGCGGCCTAGCGAGAGTTATTAGTAAACCATTGTTTTGTATTAGCCCTATCCTTTTATCACTACTCTCTTCGCAAAAGAGAGGTTAAGAAACTGAGTAACAAAAAATTCTCTTAAAAAAAACTTCTGTTTTTTTTACATTCATTAGAACATGGGTTACCAACCCCGTACCCGCCAACTAATTTATCAAATCGTTATATCGGGTTTTGAGATTTTCAAATTCCTCGGTGAGCTAAAAAAAAAACGAGTTTCGGAGATATTTTGGGTAAATCGGTAAGTTTCTGAGTTTTGAGATTTTGAAAAAATGTGGTGCTCGCCGCCCTACCAATATTTTAGATTGCGCTCTAGGGTCCGATAAGGTTGGGCAGGGGCTATCCTGTATTAGAAGGTTATATGCTCCACGTTGGTAGCAGACATAGACTTAAAAAAAATATGCATATTATATTAATAAATGGACTATTTGCATTTAAAGACGTATTGGTTAGTCATATATGTTTAAAAAATAAAAGAAAAACGTAGTAAGTGGCTTTTCCATAACAACGACGAATCACTTTATCGAAAATTTGTATGTCAAGTATGTCTTCTGCAATGCAAAAATATTCAAATTTTCATTAATTGGCATGTCTAACGAGTCGGTAATGTATTTAATAGGGTATCCGCATAATAAATTTTGATTGATTGCTTCGTCAATGACTCGACATTAAACAAAGAAAAGACAAAAAAATAGCAGCATCATCTTCCGAAAATAAAAATTATACTTGATCATTTTTGATTGTAGAAGAATTATGTCATCGAGTCGTTTTTTGCATAAATTAATTGAATTGGTCAATTGGTATCGTTGTTTTAGTTTGAGAATCCGGTCCAACATGTTCCAACTTAATGACCAAATACGGAAGTAAAAGTTGAACTCGAGTAGTCACTTTGCAATAATTTCTCTGGTTTAGAACAACTTAAGATGATCATCGCTAAAAATAGATACGCTTCCTAATAATCATTAGGTATACACAACTTGATTAACGGCATATTTTTAATTTAAAAACGGTATTTACGTTTGAAAAAATCAATTAGTCGTTTCTAAAATATAATTCGTAAAATACAGCAGCTGAATAGATGAATAAATCATACTCATTTTAGAGCAGTTATTTTTATTAGAAAAAACATTTTTTTGTATAACAGGTAGGGCTTCCAATTAACCGGACATTTAAACTAACCGGTTTTCGGTTTTTTTCTGACAAATAAACCGGGTAACCGGTTTAAACCGAAATATCATGATTAGGTAGGTATGCAAAAAAAAATCGTAGAAATTTTTCAATATTTGGCATAACAGCTAATACTCCAATTTCAAACAAAAAACAGGACATTCATCAAAATGGGACTCTAGTTACCAACCTGTTTGCTATGGCAACGTAACAATTACTATAACATGTGAAAAAATATACGTCAAATAAAAAAAATAGAGCATGATTATAAAACTCACCAAAAGAATGATGTTTAAATGCATTAAATTTTTAAAAAATACCAACAAGATAAGTCAAGAAATCCAATGTTTAGACAAAAATAGAGTAGAATACCAAAATATTCACTTGTCAAAAAATGACAAATTATTTGAAAGATTCATTTCTGTTCACAACATGGACAACTTTGAGACAGAAGTAGATTATTCTACAAAATATATATATGTATATGTACATGTTTGTTGTATTTTGTGAATTGTTTCCTATATAACGCAGTAAATTCATTATGAAACATTTTTCTTTTTTGTAAAAAACAATGAAAAACAAGAAAAGAGTATGTTTGATACAACCCGGTTAACCGAGAGAAATAAACCGGTTTTCGGGTTTTTTCAAAACACGCGATAAACCGGTTAACCGGTTTCGGTTTAAACCGGTTTGGAAGCCCTAATAACAGGAATACTGATTTTTAAATTAATATCCGATCCCTTTTTCCATAGTAGTAGTGTGTAGGCTCTACACACTACACTGTAACACTGAATTGCGGTTACCCTCTGTTTTACTCAATCTTTGGGACGCAAGAAGATCACAAGAGAAGATTGGGAACAAAAATTAAGCAGATAAAAACACAAATATAACAGTTTTAAAGGTCATATTTTGACCCTTCATTGTACGAGGTTTTTAGTGACGTAATTTTTTTTTTTAATTAATAGGTACTCCAACACCATAGCAATATATATATATATATTATAACTGGATTTGGGTGGTTTATTTGACCCCTAACTATTTATATATTTGACACAGAACTCACAGCAACATATCGCATGCATAGTTTAAGTATTGACATGTCAGACTCGGGCATGGACCGGGTCAGGCCTAAGCCTTTCGGGCTCGGACCGGGTAATTTTGTAAAATTTCGGCCCGTGCAGACCTCTATGTCATGAGCTTAATACACACCCGAATCTAAAATACACTCTTAATCAGGCACGGCAAACCGCGGCCCGCATACGGCCCGTTGTGTATATTTCTGCGGCCCACGAGCAATATTATGATTGCGGCCCACCGCTCATTTTGAATTCCTGAATTTGGCTCTTCGTCCGAAAAGTTTGCCCCCCCCTGCTCTAAATGAAACTAAAAATAGTTCATTTTGACGCTTCATAACATATTTTTTTCATACATAGTAACATTAATATACAAAGCTTTATAAATAACAATGAATCTAATTATAAGTTTTATAATACAACTGAATGGAAATAACATGCAATAAAATCAATTAGCCATATAAAAAATATATTTATCAATGAAAATGATTATGATATCTTTTAATGATGAAAATTAAAGAAAAAATACCAAACAACTTGAGACAGAAATTATTAACTAGATAAGAAGCTGCCATAAAAGCCTAAGATAACCGCCAAATTACCAAAAATACAATTTCAAGAATATGTGTGTAACAAGATTCGTGGATTAAAAAGGCCATAAAGAGAAAACGGTGAATAAATGCAATTTTTAAAAATATTTTTGTATTGCCTAGGCAAAGTACCCTAGTGTACTTTTGCTAACACTTATTAGAGACGGATGTTGTCTGCGATATTTGTTGATTACGCAGAAGTAAGCTTTTTTAAGATGTGAGCTCTTGTTTTAAACTATTATTATACATACATGCATGTTATCATCCAGTTTTATTATTTTAATCTGGATGTGTAATGTAATTTGTATCGGAATCAGATTTTGTCGGAATTTTAACGAGCGTTCTTTTTAGTGCAACTTTTAATGCACGACATTGTCTTGCGCGCTTACGTTTTGGTGTCATGTGTAATGGGACTTAGGAGTGTGTTGAATAAATTTCAGGTGCCAAAATATATATATATTTTAAATTGATTTATTGATTTTTTCGATATAAAACAGAACAGTTTTTTAATTGATAGAAAAAAGAATAGATTCACATTATAAAAACAAGCATCATTTCAAACGTCTGACGACATATCGTTTATTCAGTATATCTATGGAAATTCCACCTATGATTGTTGTCAGCGTCAGAAAATCACGCTCGGCTGATTATGATAAAAATAGGTGCCTGCATTGAAGCAGTTTTTGTATGGTTATCTACCTGTAATCTTATATAGGCTAATTTTTGCATCCGCGACAGTGACGCATCGTTATAAAGAAACAGGTCGGTTATACTTATTATTCCATTCTTTATCAGTAAAGACTGATTAATTAAATAAAATGGACCTTGCTTCGAATAATTGTGGGCGGCTTTATATGTATAATATCATTGGAAATGATTTATTACTCGAATTTAGCTTGGGAGACACAAAAACAAATATGTTTACTCATTAACTTGCTCATTTCAACATTGCAGTGTGGCTGTTGCAAACAAGGAAATAATCGGATTACAGTTATTTATAATTACGAAGACGCGACTGCCTGTGGAAAATATATATTAATTGTTAAATAAAGACTTTTTTAATATACTGATAAATGTCAATGTTCACATTAAAAGAGCAATTTTTTTTATATATCTAGATATGGGAAATAACGATAACCTAATTGAATCGTTTATTTCCAATACTAATATCACGTTTTGAATGTTTATTTTTATTGCTGTTTTATTTCTCAATATGTGAAAAACTATTTATTTATTTTTTTACAGGGCTGTGGGGTCCGGCTTTCAATTAAAAACTGATTCCGCTACAAATTGATTTTCGTTTAACTTACATATCTTTTTATACCATCGGATTATTCTACTACATTTGAACAATCAATATGATGAGTAGAATAATATTTTTTCTATATATTATAATTATTTTTACGACTCCGACTCCACCAACGGAAAAACATCCAACTCCACGACTCCCGACTCGAACACTAAAGCCTTGGTTTTTCATGATTCTTTGTATATTAACGTTACTCGTAATTTTTCTCTGAGGGAATACATTTCATTGTGAGAAATATGTAATTTATACACAATGTTGTACCCGACGAACAATTCAAAGGTTGTGACCGCCATTAAGACCAAAATTAATTTCGGAGAATCGATCGGGCACAAACGGTGGTAGAAATTAGAGAAAAAAACACTCAGCTTTACGGAATTATGTTTATTGAGAATTTGATATATCGAAAAACGAATCTATTTTATAATAACAAAAAGTTAGTAAGTAGGGCATAAAAGGATAGTGTTTTTGTTTTTGTTAATAAAATTAGTAAAATATGGAATTATTATTACACTTACGGAAAAAAATACTTTTTATTTTTCGCTGGAAATAGTAATCTCAACATATTTTAATAGCTACAGCGATGCAATTTATAATACACCGCTTAAAAAATACCATGCTTAATTTAGCATCTTGCATATCGATTTTTAAGCCTGTTTTTAAAGAAATAAAAGTGTTACTTGAATGAATAATTTATAGCGCATTTAACTGTCTCAATAAGCGAAAGAACAGGAAATATTATATATCATTATTGTACGTCATATTTTTTGAACAGGGTCTGGCATTGAACAAATTTATTATAAATAGTCGTAACGCAGCGCTACCCTCCCAAGCATGAAAGACCTATGCAAACTTTGATGTTGAAAACTATACTATAAAGGTGTAGTAAGAGGTTTGTTGTTTTTTAAAAAGTCGATTTTAACAGCAATGGTTTTCAATAATTTGATCCTATATTTTTTTGTAGTTTCAAGTGTCTCAATTTGTGTCAACTGACAACAAAAATCGTTCTCCCCAACAATATTGACCACAATTTAAAAAAACGAAACGTCAATTGCATGCTAACAACAATGCAGTTATCGCGACAAATTAAATCAAATAACTTTAGCTTAGAATATAATTTTCGAAATAGGCGACCTTCTACAATAAATAAAGAAGTCATGAAAGCACAAATTGAAAAAAAAATATCAAATTTCCATCAAAGAATTATCAAATATAATCGGCGTATTACTCAAGGAGTAACTGAAAATTGCAAATATATTAAAATATGACATTTGGGTGTCGTACGCGTTGACCGCCTGTAAAAATGCGCAAGGACTGAAGTCTTAACGTTTGGCAGTTGCTGCAAGATGCTCCAAAAATAAAGGACAATAAATTACGTTGGAGAGCCTTATTGCACCCAGCCTTCTCATCCAACTTGCTTCCAGAAGATTATGAGTCTGTTTTGTTATATGGAACATTTTTTACAGACAAACTACCGAACAAAAAAATATATGTAGTCGGCTTTATAACATGAATGATGAGTTTTTAAAATAAAGTATTTTTAACAAAAACAATACATGACATAAGGTTATTGAAAATAGAGTTTTTTTTTGTAAAAATATCTTGAAAAAGAAAAGTAGAAATATGACTTTGAGCTTTATTTACAAGCATTACATTACTTTTTACTACACCAATTGTCTTAAAGAAGAAAAAAGCTATATTTTTTGGTCTATTAAAGGTTACCATAGTCATTTAAGGACGGCGATGTAAGCATTTTGTTACTTATACAATCTTAACGCTAAGATTCATACTAAATTTATATTACTTTACTTTCAACAAGCCATTTCCCTATAAGAGGGTGCGGTACTGTAACGATTGGAATATCAAATTTCCTGCATAACGAGGTGCATAATTTATGTAACATAACTACAAGGATTCGATATAATACTTGGCAATAAGTTAATACGGAGACGGTAGTCACTCGTACATAATCAGGTATGAAGTCACTAGCGTATTTGTTTCTTAGCCGACAGGTAAGTATTTTGTATTTACAAGTGTTTGTGGGTCAGTAACACTTTACGCCGCGTGCCAAACATCGGGAATCGGAATAAAATCACGCTTATTCAGATTCAGTATTGCCAGGTGAAAATGAATTTTCTCTATATTATTGTACACTTCGAACCAAATGGTTTTTTTTTTGTAAAATTACGGATTTTTCGATTATTTTAACTTTTCGAAAACTTATACACAATGCTGTACAGTCGGAGTCATTAATTTTCATTATGTTCTGTTTTAATAAATCCATACTAAATATTTTTCAAAACAGCATAGATTCGATAGCAATTAAAATACGATTTTTTTTTTTGTTTATAAAAGAATGGAGCTTTAAGTCTTAGGATGCGTTAGACCCAAAGTTCTTCGAGTCTCCTTCATTGTTAATGTTTTGGTTATTTGCATTTTTTTTCGTTACGGACGGAAGGGCGTGATCGCTTCAAATGTCAGCAATCCATAGTGAAGCCAGTTCACGTGGATACCATATGCATTCATATGCAAGCTTATATTATGAATACCTCCCCATACATTATTCTCATACATACATATACGCATGGACATACATACGGTAAAATCAATAGAGTCGTTTTTATGATGCTTAGAGTTGTTTTTAAGAGTTGTATTAATTAAAAATCCATAGAGGATCGTCAAGTGAAACTACTCTCAACTTAAATGATTCTTATATATTGCTTCGTCATATAAATGAATGTAAGAGATCGTTCGGTTATAATTTTTGCCTATCTTGCTGTGAAACCTTTGAGAGATTTCACGAACGATCTCACGAACGGTAAGTATTTTCAAGTCTTCACTTCAAGTACCACGAGGAGTTTACACATATGTTAAAGTGATTTATTTTGTACAATTTATAGAGTCTTCATAAGCTGATGCATAAACTGTATTACTTAGAATTTGAATCATTCAAATCATGTACACTCCCACAGATTTTGAATGATTCAAATTTTATATTGAAATTCCACCAAGCACCTTCAGTCGAAATCTTAAATTGTATTACTTAGAATTCAAAACGGTCTTACTATGACAACTTGAGCTTTTGCTCCAGCAATTTTCTAATGGCATCAACACAGTTGCACCCGAAGACTCTAAAGATAAATCTATTCTCTACATCAGATTTGAAGTCCTAGTTTATGATGATGTCAAAGAATGTGAAGATTTTCCGGATTATTTGTAACATTTTGAGCTATTTTGCTACTAGTTAAAAAATATTGTACTGACAGACTGCTATCGTTTTACGCTAAAGCTGTGAGAAATAAAAATCGTGTGTTGAACTGGTGAATTTGTTTAAAATTATTTTAATGGGAAGCAGTTTAATGTAAAATCAACATCAAATAATAATGGGTGCATATCGGCACTTTAATACTAGAACCGAGTTACTTGAATTGTACCGCTTTCGAGAGTGGTACTGAATAATATGATCTCGCATTTCCTTCTACAAAGCACCATTTGACATTTTTATTGTGAACAATCAATATTGTTCAGACGTGTGTTCATCAAATAAAATCTGAATTTCGTTATGCCAAAACTAGTGGAATCAGTGTTGCCAAATGTTATGCCAAATTAGTGGAATCAGTATTGCCTAATTGCAGTGTTGAAAAGACAATATGTGGTACATAAAAAATAATTCACATCGTATGTAAATACATCTCAAAATATCTATATAATAATATATAATATATATATTTTTAAGTTCACTGACCGTCAACTGAAAGTTTTTCACTTGTATGTATATGTAAAATTAAATTCGAGTCCGTCTTTTGATAGCTCAATGAATTTTCTACAACTAGGCTTAATAAACGTTTATGCTTTTAATTTTATTTAGTCAACATATTATAGCAACACCATAAAGATTTTCTCATGACAAGATGAAATAATATTACCTATATTACATTTGTAGCTCGATTATTAATTTTCGTACCGGGTGACTCAACGGTGAAGTCACCTTGTACCAAGCGGTGACAGCGGGATTGTAGTCGACATTTTTCGCACATTGTAAATGAAGACTGTTAATAGTTAGCGCTGTCATAACATAATAATATGTAAATTTTCGTTTTAATATAATAGTCAGTAACATGCCCAATAATTCATCCGTAGTACGTCAGTAACAATGTAACACAAGATGATTTATGTTCTCGCTGATAATATTTGCATAACTACCTAGATGTCCAAGGTAAAGGAGTGAAAGTTTGCCAACACTCTTTTCATACAGGCAGAAAGATGTAAACTCTTCAGCCTTAAATATTTTTTTTGATAATAATTGAACTCTTTTATTCATAGAACCGTCAAATTCTATCCTATTAAACACCTTAAATAAGCATAAGCTGTAGGGTTACAAAATTAAAGAATACATCTAGAAAAGAGTGACAAACCTATGACTTAAATTAACTAAGTTACTAAAAGAATAGTTTTCCAGTGTCAAAATACATAGTTTTAAATAAGTCAATATAGTAATCAAATCATTATGGGAAGACAAATTCAATGCTGCAATAAAACGAATCAGAAATTGGGACCCATTTTAAAATTACGATGACATACAAAATATTAGTCAGAACACCCTTTAACCGTCCGAAAATTATATGAATTGATTAAGAAACAGAAAAATTTCGTACCGAAACGATAAGACTTTCCAACAATATTTGATCGTCTTCTACATAACGGTATGAATTGTCAAAATACACTTGACTAATACAAATTTACAACCGTCTCACTCGGTCAGAACCAAGTGCTTCATGTCCATCGCATGCATCTTGACAGTGCTTCTTTACGGTTTCGAGTCATGGAACCTTACATATGCACAAGGTAAACATGTAGTATGATTTGAAAACAGGTGCTTGCGGCATACACCGTATACACTAGGGATGCGGTGGTTTGACTTTGTCAAGAAGACAACCCCTTACTACGCCAAAAATTTAAAAAAACCTACGATGTACCTGACTTGGATATGTGCTCCGGACGCCTTAATAGAGCCTGAACTCTGCCTGTCTCTTCTAGCAACAGAATGGATCTCGTCGATATGATAAGCGTATTATTGTGATAAGCGCTTAATAGCCATCTATACTCTATAGCAGGCACAACAAACTGAGGCCCGCGGGCCGCATGCAGCCCACCGGGTATTTTTCTGCGCCCCACGAGCAATATTATATTTTTGAAAAAAAATATGTTTTTATCTTTTAACGCCTTTTTAAAAAAAGATTGAAAATAAATAAAATAATCGTTATTTTTGGATCAACCTATATATGTCAACAAATATCTTCAATCATGAACCTTAATAAAAACTCTTTACGATCAAACATCATTGATGAACATTTACAACAATTTTTAAGAATCTCAACTACAAAATTATCACTTGAATTTTAAAAAATGGTAATATACGTAAAACAGTTCCGTTCCTCTCATTAGATAGTTCTTTTTCATGATAAATAGTGTGCATAGAAAAATGGTATTTTACTTGCGGCCCGCCGCTCATTTTGAATTCCTGAATTTGGCCCTCCATCAGAAAAGTTTGTCCCCACCTGCTATATAGTATGTATTTGCCAGAGCTGCGGGACGCTGGGAGGACCTGGGTGGAAAAAAAGGGACTGGCGCGAGTAGAGATCTTGGAAGAACCATGTGCTAGCCATATGATCTGAGTAAGGGACGAATATGGATTTAAAATAGAATTGTAAATGTTTAATACGTTTTAGATTGAAAAATGTATTATTTGGTCAGCGAGTGAGAATTTTCAAATGCCTTAGATAAGCCGACAACAATTTAATTAAAATATTTTGTTCTGTGTGATTCCCTTTTTTTGGTGAATTCAAATCATAAGAGTGCACGAGATAATTATGTTGGGTACTTTTTGGTAATTTTATTTCTTTCCGAATGGTTACGAAACTTACCGTTACATGACCGCCCCATGTAATTGTTTGTACAAAAAACACTATCACATAACCATCAATCACTGTTTTTGTGCGCTGTATTGAATTATTTCACATTCTTGCGAAAAAAGTTGCAACAGTCTTAAATTATGTCTTACTCAACACGACATTTTTTTATATTGAATTAATATTTAAAACTAGAAACTAGATTTTAGTTTATGTTTGACTTGCAAGTAAGCACTGTTTTCGATTAAATGTTTATACTATTGGCGAATGAATATGGGGAAAATGTTTACATACTAATGACGTTAAAGCTTAATACACAGCTACATTAATGCTATTATTTTATACAAATCCGTTGAATATGAATGTTAAAACATTGTAACTTTGACAGTTCGAATAAAATGAATGCGGTTTACTGCACTGAAAGGAATTTATATGTGATGGCAAAATTTTAATTTGTTTTTATATATGCGGTGTTTGTACTATTTCTTGCTAAAACATTAGTTTTTTTCAACAGGCAGTCACAAATAACCAAAATACTTTGTTTATATTGAGCTCACTACGTCCATCTGAATTTTTGACTTTTAGCCATACCATTTAACATCTTTTTATCAGGACATATAAATTATCCTGCACTGTATCCAAAATATTAACAAACGCTTTTGTTTAAGCGTTCGCAGTATTCTGAAAGCTTCGTAAAAACATTAAACATAGATTGAATGCATCACCTATTTACGATGAATCACAAATTAAAAAAAAAATGATCGTAAATTTGTTATGTGAGTAAGAAAGAAATTATACTTTGCATTTGGATTGAGACAATACCCATATTACTAATTCCAACCACTAGGAGTGCTCGGTAGATGTTTCTCGGGAGACAAAAACTGCTGTTTTGAAAAAGTGATGTAACCCTTTGAATAATTGAAGTGAAAATTACTCATAAAGTGAGATTTCGTCAATAATGGTGTATGATAATTTTTGTCGCTTCATTTTGGGGCAGGGCATTAACATCATCAAATTTCACCCACACATTTTCATATAATGTGTTTATGACTCCATTATTAAGAAAAGCTTTTTTTGATGATGGCCCATTTCTTATTGAAAGAATTTGTAAGTTACTCGACACGGATATAGAATTTTATAAAAAGAAAACCAAACGAAAAAATGTTATTTTAAGAAATATCACAGGAATTTAGAACAATTCATGTGCGTATTAATATAAATAAACAATACATTTTTTTTTTGTTTTTGTGAAATATTTAGAAAAACCCAAGAAGATAATATCTGTGTACTTTTTCTCTTTCCAAAAAGTGCGCTATGTCGATTATCATAACTATCATTGGATAAACATGATTCTTGACTTCCCAGTATTTTGCTACAAGAAATCAGTGAAACGCTATCAGCCTGTCAAAGCTTCGGATTTACATATAATTTTTGTCGTCGTGGTCATCCAATATAATGATTGATAGCTTGCAATCGTCCTTGCACTCAGCAAAACAACAGGTGACCGAACCAAATATTACGAACCAAGTATAATATTAATTTTTGCGTTAAAAATCCGTTGGTTTAAAATTTCGTTATATTTCGAAGTTGTAGACAGTTAATTTTTATATGTTGTATTATATATTTTGTCACTTACTTTGAAATATATTGAAGTAATTAACATCGAAATATCTTACGCCTAAATCTAGCTAGTCTGATTTAGGCATAAGATATTTCGATTTCTTAATAATGCGGACTACCAGTGTTAGTAGAAAAATAAACGTTTTTAAATTGAAATGAAAAAAAACGATACAAACGAACCTGTCAAACTGAAAACAGGTTGTGATAACTTGTTATGAAAAAATGATCGATATTATTAGCGACTTGTTTCTTGTAATATTTTTTACAAAGCGTCCACTTTGTCAAAAGACACGGCAAGCCACTGGATATAAATTTTAAAAATATTCCACCATATTAATAATAAAATAGTTTTGTATTGATTAAAATTTATATCCGACTCGATGGCCAGTGAGCAGTGACTGGAACAAAAAAAACTCATCAATTGAGTAATATCAAATTGTCCTTGAAGATCGTTACTTAATCTGTTACGAGGCATAAATGACGAACTTGCTACACCTGTACAGGGGATTCCCTTAGACTCACTGTGACCAAACAAATAATAAACAATAATTACATTAACGTTTTTGCAAGGTAAAGTAAAGTATATCGTTCACTGAGCACTGATATTGTTTTTTACAGCATTAAACAAGTAATTGAACTATACAAATAATTACTTGATCTAATAAGATATAACTTTTATGTTTCCTTATACATATATCAATTCGACACATAGAGTTAATACAATTTTTATAACATATAGATGACATATTTTAGAACGGTGAGAGTCTTGTATTATTCTTATAATATATTTTTGTTTATTATCAGCAAGTCGGTTAGGTGTTCGCCTCCAGTTTTCTTTATAGCAAAAACTTGATCTACTTCTATTCCAACTTCTTTCTGAGCTGGTTTATTTTCAGGAATACAAGGAAACTCTCAACGTATTTATCTTGCTAGCAACATGAAAAGCTTTTTTATAGTAACACCACTAAAAGACAACTTTGTTTTAAGATATAATTTTTTAGGTATCTCACTCTCTAAGAGAGATTTCAAGAAATAATTACTTTCTTTAATTACACTTTACACGTAAATAAATAAAAGATAAACATTTACTTTTTGAGCAGTTCATATCTTCGAGGACACAGCAGGTAAAAATAAAAATAAAATTATTACATAGCATACAAATAATTATGCAATATGTCGTAATGGAAACATTTAAAAATAGCCAAGTTATTTATAGCAAATAGTCTTTTTATACATATTACAAAGTCATTAATTTGTATCCGCAATTCTAAAAATAATAGTTAAATTACTCATCTACTAGCGCCGGTTCAATAGAAATATCCGTTCCATTGTTTTCAATGCTCAAATAGACATTCACGAATTAATCTACGTCGAGATTAAATCTGGTTTTTCCAAAGGCGCTCGACTTATTCCCGATGCGGTCAGATCTCGTGCCAAAATGTAATGACTCTGTTTGATCAAAGAATACTTATTATATGATTTCATTTTGACTTTCTTGGGTGGGTACTTTTGATATATTTGTCATACGCCATGTTTTTTTTAAGCAGAAAAACCCATGGGTATTTAATAAAAGCAAATAAATAGTTAGAACTTTTAACTTAGCCGTCAAATGTTTTGTTATATGAGATATTACTTGCATATTTACAAAGAATTTTTGAGTGATATATATTTTTCATCGAATGATATCGTTCTTTTCTTGTGACTAAAATCATTGGTGGTGAGTGGAGAATGCATATTAAGATCCTTTGGCATCGTGTTAAACATTAGATTATTGTATGAAATAATCCATAATAAGTTATATAAATTTACCCATGTTCTTTTAACTCGTGTTATATCAGCGACATAACCATTTTTTTTAGAGAAGGTAATGAAGGAATAATTAATTATCACATAACTTTTTCGACGTCTGTACGATATACAAGATACGAGTAAAATAATATGTTATTTTGGAACTATTCGAGAATTCCGGTCATTGTTAACGCAACCAGGCACTGGCTATGAGATCGAATAATATATTCATTTAAGGAAAGAATATGTACGAAGAAAGGTACATAACATATTGCACACTTCGATTACTTTCCGTTAACGCGTTGTAAATTGTAAAACTACAGTCATATAAAATGCATCTCATACAGATTTTATTACGCCGTAAAACATTTCCATGCAATTTACTCAAAGCATAAAAGCCACCGATATTAAGCTCAATTCATCAGTTTGCGGTGCTAAAAGGTATATTAAACTGAAGGAAACAATTCAGTTTTCGAAATCGATCGGTGTGTGCACCAAACGTTTGTTACTTACAAGTCATTTAAATATGGTTTGATCTTCAAGATCTCAGGCGTAAGTGAATTAAAAAAACTTTGTAGGTATAATATGAATAACAGTTATTGAAGATTTAAGATCCAAAAAATTCTTTGTTAATAACAATGAAAGGTCTCAAAAAAGAATCTCTCACAATTATTTGCAGGATTTGCTTAAGAAAATACTGACCTATTCCACTATTTAATTACATCAAATCCTTTTTTTATGCGACACATTGATTCCAAAAAATTGACACATAAAAAAATTGCATGAAACATACCTCAATTTTATATAATTTCATAAATTGGTTCCACAAATCAAAATATTGAGTAAAAAGTATTCAAAATGTATGAAAAATCCCCGTTTTAAAAAATAAGGATAATTTAGGATAAACTACAAAACTCCTTTTGAGTTTTTCTATGATATGCTCGGAGTTACTGTGGCTATTTGTCTTTTTGGTAAAATTTATTAAAAATTGAGTTGTCTCCGTTACTCCGTTACTCCGGAAAAAGACTGTCACCACATTTAAGTGCGCCATGTTGGTAACTTTTCATTCAAAATATTGCAAAGCAGCTTTAAAGCAATTAAAAATACGATTATTATAGTTTCAAGATGAAAGTATTTCTTTTCAACATATTCAAACTGCATTTTTCAAAGATTATAAAAAGATTGTAAAATTTTCATTTTTAAATAAATAATTTGATATACTTATCAAATTTTCAATATTACAATAAGTACATTATTGAAAAACAAAATACAGTCTAATTTAAGGACATAATATACACTCATCCCACGATTGATTTACACGGTACCTTTTTTAAACTGTATCACTTTACCACGGTGAAGAAAAAAATAATTTGGAAAAAATAAATTACTTAAGATATCGTGAATATGTACGATAATTGTGGAATTAAGCAAACTAGTTATTCTCATGATAATGAAAGCAATTCCGTACCAGTTATGATGGAAATGATGATGAATACCATTTTTTATAAGTTACATTGTTTTGTTGTACAAAAAAATATATAAAAAAACCTCATGACGTATTACGTAGTCACGCTGTACAATTTAAAAAAATGTATTATTTTCTGAAACGTGCCTTAATATGAAAGAAATTTATTAATTAACGTGTTTTTTTATATAACGGAACCCATATTCTGATTATTTATTAATTCCTTGTCTTTTTTTAGGCGGGTTTGTGAAAAATGTATTTACCGTGTACATCGGAGGATGGGTGTATTTCTTTTTTACCCCAATTCCTAACCGTGGTTTTGAATTGAAATAAAAAATATCGGTTTGACTCATTACCAATCATTTTTATACGAACGTTGTTTTACAATAACTATAACAACCCAACGTGTTAAAAGCTGAAACCTTTTTTTTAGTATTTTTTTCTTATAAAATAAAACTTGTCTATTTTTAAGAGTGATGTAGCTCTAGCATTACAAAACAATGTTACGTAGGACGCACTATAATAGAGGATAGATACTGTACCTAATAGTCTATAGCAGGGTTTCCCAAACTTATTGTTTAATAGAACACTTAGCAAATCTGGAAATATTACCGGAACACAGCTTATTTTTTAAGTCAGGTTAGTAAAATATAGTAAAAAATATATGTTATTAAATCGCTTATTATTTATTAATCAGTTATTTTTTAATCATGTTACATATGAATATTAATTTTATGAGTTAATGAAGCTCTCGGTGATTCAAAATTTCCGTCTACTCCTAAATATTTGACGTTTTAAACATCTATGGAAATTAGCCATTGCTCGATTTTTAATATGAAGTAGAAAATGCTCAAATGCGTTGCAGCTTATATATGTAACCATTCCATTTTTTTGCGGAATACCTATTTAGATCACACAAATCACCAGTGCTCCGCGGAACATATTTTAAGAAGCCTTGGTCTATGGAATCAAATTGTTCGTGCACTACCTACATCTAATTGTATGCCTTTAATTGATAATAACTATTGAAAACAAACCGTTAAATTGTTTTGTAGCTTCAAATATAATTTAGTACAAATATATTGAGTGATTCAAGATGTGTTTATATAATAATTTCACTTCAGTATCTGAAAACCGCAAGTCACCGTGATTTGCGACCGGATAGGAATTGCGTCAACTGATTCTTATGAAAGCATAGGACTTTTCTGTTTCATAAGAAGGTTCCAGAATATAATTTAAATGACATACGCATGCGATCATCTTTAAAATTGTCAACTAGCTATAGATGGCGTAGACAAATAAATACTACAAGTTTTGTTTTATCTTTGGTTTGAAAGCTTTTAACACCAGCCTCTCTTTACAGATACCTGATGAGTCAATTTATGGCTTATTATTAATTATAAATTATCACGATCGGAAAAAAATAAGTATTTTATAAAATGAAAATGAGTTATGACTGTACTTTCCGTTCATCTTCATATAAAAAAACAATGTCCGCGCTATCGTTATGCTCCGTCAGGTCTGTCCAGCGCTGTGTAGCGCTGGCTAAATTAACACCTCCATACATTTTGACCTTATCTTTGTATATCATATTTGTGCCGATGGTCTTATTGCACTCATAAGACTAGCATATGCTGAAACACGGCAGCACAGATTTTGTATTCCATAAAGACCCGCGAATACTTATAAGCAGGCGCGTGCGACGCATATGTACATGCGTCTTTCTTGTACTGCGATCTGTTGTGAAGCCGGTACAGATTCCTGTTTGATAGTATACTATTCTATGCCTACATGTTAGGATGTGTAATTACGCTGTGAAACTAACAAAAAAATAATTAAGTTTGTCCAAACTCCATGGTGGTGTTCAGAAATATGTTTTATTGTTAACAAGAATTAATATGATTTGTTGAGAGGCAATAAATGTTTTCAGATTATTATGAAATGTAACAGATACAATATTAAACCAGCAAGCTTCTTTCTCTTCTTATTATGTTTCATTTAAAAAATAATTCATTCAATGAATTATAATAAATATGGTAAGGAAATCAAGCATAAAAGAGCAACATAAAATCATTGAATAAGTTTCCCTTTTCTAATACTAAAGTTATACTTTAATAAAATGTCTATGAAAACTTCATAGCAATAATTGCTTAACTTTTGTATATACGGCAATTTTTTTTTCTGAAGTTTTGTCTATCCTGATTTCATGTTCCAAATTAAAGAACATATCTAGGCATATAAATAGTTTTCTTAATATATTCACATACATTTTCGATAACCTTTTTAAAGTTTTAATACCTCTCCTTGTATTTACGTGAATGCTAGTATATTAAATAATTTTATGCATTCCACGAAAACTGGTTGCAATAAGCAGAAGGATCTTACCGTCTCTGAATGTTCCCATAAGAGTTCTTTACGCCGGCTCTCTAGTTATCTAAAATAAGCATCTTTTAAGATTTGCATATTGCATTACTTACTAAATATATAGTCAGTCAAGAGGCTACAATATACCGAAACTAAGGCTTGGCTAACCTAAAACGTGATAACCATGTATTTCAAATTAATTTGATTTATTATATATACATATGTTTTAAAATTAAGGTGTTCATTAACTTTCTTATTTGATATTTAAAATTATACCTGTTTTAATGTTTTTCATTGAAAAATCAACAAATATATAAGCAGGAAATAGGAAGCGATAATTTTTAGATTTCACATGAGAAGGTTTTTTTTTAATTACTCTCCTACTTGTTCGATAAAAGAATTCTTTAAATGCGGTTAATGAATAGTAATATATGGTCGATGCCTATCCTGTTATTATACTGACTATATTCAGTTCTATAGATCAGCGCTTCTCAACCGGGGTCTACGTGGAACAAACGATAACAAGTCAAAACGCTAAAATGCACAGGCCCTAAAAAATATCAGGCGAATGAGATAACGTTCTAAATTTTTTGTCACTGACCGCCTAACTGTTCATGAATGCCTAGTAGAGGTCTGCACGGGCCAAAATTTTACAAAACTACCCGGTCCGAGCCCGAAAAACTCACGCCCGACCCGGCCCGGGCCCGAGTCTAATACTGCACTTGTTACCCGAACCCGACCCAAAACACCGAGAAATTTGAAATCCTCTAGTTTGCTATACTTTTTCCCAGATTATCTCCGAAAGTCCTTTTTTTTTTTTTTTAGCTCACCGAGGAATTTGAAATCCTCGATTCACTATACTTTTCCTCAGATTATCTCAGAATGTCCTTTTTTTTTTTAGCTCACTGAGGAATTTGAAATCCTCAATTTGCTATACTTTTCCCCAAGATTATATCCCAAATTCCAAGGCCCGGCCCGGCCCGAGCCCGACTCTCAATTGCGCTTACCCGCCCGAGCCCGGCCCACGGGCCGGGTCGGGTAAGAGCCCGTGGGCCAGGCCCGGGCCCGTGCAGACCTCTAATGCCTAGGCATTCATGAACAATTATTGGCTTAAAACGCAATTTACGTAATTCTGTCGCTTAAGATCTTTTGTCGATTATGGGTCGATATGTTTTTGAATAGCTTAAAGCCCCAAGTAAAGATTTTAATTTCGTGTTTTACTTTAGTATGTTTGAATCATTGAATTTCAAAAAAAAAAATTTTAATTTTTCCGTAAAGTATAGGCATTTTTATTTAATAATGGTACAATCTAAAACTAAAAACAAATTTTAACATAATACAAACAAAATAAAAATTATATTCATATATTTTAAAATAATTGTTCGATATCATAAAAGAACAGGGAATTAAAAAAAATGTTATCTTGATAAATGTGAATAATGAAGGATTGATTTATAAAAAAACTTTTATTTTCAGTGTTTTTTGTTGTCGACGCTTAAATTGTTATTTTTATTTACTTTCATATATTATATTGTTGCTTAAAAAATACTTGTATATAATATACATATATTAAATTATAGATCATTTTTCAAAAATAATTTTTGATTTAAACAACTTATATCCACAGTATAATATCACTGTTGCCAAGTGCTAGCGATCTACTTTGTTCATTATCGAAGATTACAATCTCGTAAAGGTAATTTTAATAGATTGGTAGTGCAGTGACTTTCTGAATCGTATTCGATGTGTTTAGATTTCTTCCCGTAAAAATATTCCCAATCATGTAGTACTGAATCTAGAAGTATGATACTATGTTTTGTATTTATCAAACAAGAAACAAAATAAACGTGGTAGGAACTATATATTCTAATAAAAGTATGTTTCTTCGTAACTGAAATACTCATTTCACTATATATAAGCAAAAACGAAAAATGCATGGCAATGTTTGGTTAGTCGAAACTAAACGAGACCTATAATGACCGAGAATCAGGATCAGGTTGCAAAAAAAATAAATATCTTTATATTATTTTGTAGGCTAATACTGATTTAATGTGTATAACAAAATTACGAAAAAAATAACGATGTATGTGATTTATTTTCAGCGGCTGAAAGCAGATATTATCAAGGCGCCAAAGTTTCTCATGAAACAGACGACAAAAAAAGAAATTAAAATTGTTTATGACAGTGCCTATATACGCTTTTAGTGTTTTATAAGGCCTGTTTTGAATATCGGATGCGCGCATCTCTGTGCGCATAGTGCAGCGAAGTCGTGCGCAGTGCAGGTGCGCAGTTCAACTTATATTTTTAAATGAACTTTTCACTTTGAACCTTAGAACTAGAAAACCACACACTGTCTAATGCAAATGTATATATAAAAAAATCATGTTTAAAAAAAATATATCTAATCGAAATAGAGAATTAAATCTTTTAAATCAACAATGCCTTTTTCCAGAAATCTAAGATGAACTTTTACTGTTAGTCATTGAAGTAATGGTTAAATACTAGACCGCCAAGGCTTAATTTTAACAATTTTTACTATTCTTATGTATCATAAGTATTGAAATCGATTCCTGGAAGCAATATACTGTTATTGGTTAAAGGTTTATTGATTAGTAGTCTTAAGTTTATCCATAGATATTAATAATTTATATCCGGGTTGTTAAGATGATATTTAATTGTATTTCTTTCATTTATTAATTTTATATGATACTTGAATGCCTAGCAGCAAGCATAATGTATATGTGAAGGAACTATTGCATTTTGACTTAAGCATACGATAGAACCAATTACTTGAGGGTATATATACTTCGTCGCAATCTTTAGCTTTTCAAAGCACATGATATTTATGAAACTTGTCATCTAAACTTCATCGTTAAACTGCTGTTTTATAAAACAAACTTTATGAGGAATTCTAATGTTATGCATTAAACTAAATATGATTCAGAGAATAATATCGTTTCTAAAAACATTCCGTTTAGGTACTATTTTTTCAAAAATGCAACTCTCACTCTCACAAAGTTAACATTACAGTATTTAATGAAAAAATATATGTCATTATAAAGTAAGCCAATAACAAGAAGACGATAATCACCGTCAAATTTTGTCCGAAGTATGTTTCAAATAAATAAACATTTATCCGATTGGATTTAAGGGAATATTGTATATTTACTTTAAAATTAAAGTGAATTTATTTTTTTGGGAAATTTTAAGGTTTTGAAAGCAGTAATATAAGATTGACATTTAATTAAAAATTGTACATAATTTGGTATTGAAAGATTCGTTTTTTTCATCATGGTATCCATAATAACTTTTCAGACACTGTACCTCAAAGCTCAGTGTTATAAAATTCTAGCTTTACGCTTAGTTAATTAATTATATTATATATATTATGTTCTCAAATTATTATTATTCAATCAAAAACCAAAATACATAGTTTTCCTAATTCAATGACAAACAATCAATAAACAATTCATTTAATTTAGTTAAGAAGTTTTACGAAAAATATCAGAATAAATATATTTTATGAAATCATTCTAGTAAAACTCACATCTACGCGTAGTATGGATAACAGCCATATTGTCAACAAATTTTTAAGGTCTTCCAAATGGTGTTATCAGATTAATCTAATCTTTGGAAAAAGGAACAACAATTCGGTAAAATATCGTCTGATGAATAATGGAAACATCTTACAATATATAATACTTTGCTAATGATACGATTTAAATTATTTTTAAATGTATGATAATAATATATTGTTTAATCCTGTTTACGGATTGGCCATGGACTGTTTTTGTTAAACAGATATCCATTCATAAGTATTTTTAAGTACTCTTTAGTGATTTATTAATGATTTACGATCTTCTTCGCTTTCTGTTAAACAAATTGTACATTGTTAAAAACTTTCCCATAGCGTTTTCTTTTAACCTTGCTTTGTAAATTCTTTGCCGGTCATTTTTCATGTATTGTGTCTTTGCATACCATATGTAAATAAAAAAGGGCCACATAACTTCATTTTGAAATAAAATAAATAACTTCGCAACATAGAAAGGTTTTCAACGCAGCAGTGTTAGCTTTATGTTTCATTCTTTATTTGCATCTATAAAATACTTAATTTAAGGCAAGCTATAAGGGCATTTCAACAACAGTTTACCACCAACAAATCGTTATCTGGCTAGACTACCACTATGTTTAAAAAATATCACAAAATAAACTAAGCTGAATTTATAAATATCAAAAATTAATTATTTGATTACCATCATTGATCAGTAAGTTCAAGTCAGGTCTCAGTACGAACAGCATTTTTTTCTAGTATTTTCTATTCAAAGACTTTCACTTTTAGGGTGTTCACTGTCAATACTTGGTGGAAAGGAAATATATTATAACAATAAAACACCTATTTGTACTAATTGCACTTTTTTTGATTGTTGATCAGAACCGGTATTGCATATGACGAGCACTATCAACTGATAAAAAAATACATCAATCAGTTATATTTATACAAAACAAATAAATTTTTAAGGTGTAACAAAATATTGGTAACATAAATATGAATGGAATTTACAGATAAAGACACGAAATATAAATAAGTGATACCAAATTGATTATTATCAAAATTTTTATTACGTCTTACAAATAAATGAATAATGAAATCTTGCCAAAGAAAAATAAAAATCGATAAAATCTCTGGGATTTTTTTACAATGTCATTTAAAATATTTGTGGAATATATCCTGAACTATAATAATTTCCACTTCTTTTTGCAAACTAAATTCTTAAGGTCTCATTTTAAAGTATAAATTAAAGAACATCCTTAAAACCAATATTCTTTTAGTATCGGCAGTTTTCTACTAAGGGTGCAAAATATTGTGGGTTTATCAAAACGTGTTATAAAACAAGCTATTCATAATATGTTATTTATCGCGAAAAGAACATTTGTCAATATTATTGATAAATACATTTATTTAGTGTTTCCCACGTTGCGTTTTATTTAAAATTTACCGTAAAGATGACATTAATTAAATATTAATCCCGTATTCACTTTATCGCAAGGCTGTGGCTGTTTTTTAGTCATGCCAAACTTTATTTTTATTTTCAGTTAAAATAATTGAAAAAGTATTTTGAGTTTTACAATGTAATATTATTAATATTCATTAACTGTGCAAAAATATGTATTTTAATTTATGTCAGTTTTGCAAATTGGATTTTTAATACCATGATTCGCTATAGATAGCAAAACTACTCTACCCGCATAAGAACATGCATCACGATGTGATGTGTCAACCTTTTACCAAACTGAACAAATGAATCTGGGGCTTTGTAAGCAGAATTTTTCACAAATCCGACTTTGGCTTAATAAATTGATAAACGTTTTCAAAAACAAATATTTGATTTAAAAATACCCAATTTGTTCCAGTAGTATGTATAATTGAATCTGTCATAAGTTAATAAGTTAATAAAATAGCAAAATAAGAAAAAATTCAATTGGACTTCTTCAAGGCATTAATGTTTGAGTCTATAAATGAATGACATGCAATAGTTTTGGAATTGGAGAGTATGTTTATTAAGGAGTAGAGTTTCAAATCTCGGGTCCTTGTTCAATTTTGTAATCCCAAAATCTCGGGATTGTGGTAGCACTAATCCCAGGATATCGGGGTTGAGAACAACAAGTGTAAAAAATGCCCAGTGAGCGCACAAATGAATACCGGGTTACCGAAAACCCATATACTAAATAATTGTGAATCCTGAAATTCTCCAAGAATCTGAAACAATTGTGACACGATTTCATCGTGAATGATCAATCCCGGGATACGACAAATTGAAAATCCAACATCCCGACATCACAAACAGGGTCCGGGATGGATGCCCTAGTAAGGACGGCAGACTTTTAAATCTATGCTTCACGTTCCTGGCTTATCGCAATAATGACAGTCTGCATAAAGCCTCAACTGCTGTATGTACGCCATTTGTATTCTTAGTTTGTGTACGAGAATAATAATAATAATAATTGGAGGCAGTTGACCGTGGAACATTGACATGTTTGCTGGCTACGAGAAAACTTTTTGACTTATAGCATATGAAACCGTGGCGCAAATTGCATAATCAATAACAAATTAACAGAATATTTTATTGTTGGAACTTTGACTTCTTACGTCATTCTGCAACTATTTGAAGTAAAACAGGCATGTTGATATTCAACATCAATCAGGAAAATGAATAACCACTACGCTATAAAGGTAATAGCAATGCCTTTATTTCATCAAAACATTACATATGCTTATTTTACATACATTAATACAAATAATAACTTCACAAAAACAATTTTTAATATCTCATTGAAACATGATTAAGCTATAACGAAGACGTAATTGCATTGAAGAAAATTGCAAGAAACTTTCTCATAGAAACATGTAGGTAGACTATAAAAAAAATATTCATTTTTCGTATACTAATGTAAATCCATTGCAGCTTAAAAAAAAATTAAAGCCTTGGCTGCTCCACTTCTTTCCAATGTTCTTCAGCAAAAAAATCTTAGTTAGAATGTTAAGTTTTTCCGATTAAATATTGAATGATAGGGCTGCTGGTACTTAATCAATACTTAACGATATAAACTTTCATTGGTACAATAAACAGTGAGCTTTACATAAAGAGCGTAGCTTAATACAATATTCGCACTTGATGTGCATATATATAAGTAAATATATACGCTGGTATAAGCCGTTTTCATTGATGAACAAGCTAAAGTGGAAAAAAAACAATTCGTATAAACAAACATTCGTAGCATAACAGTTAAGTCGGATATTTTTAACATAGCTTTTATTCAATTGTCAAAACGCTTTTGGGCATACTCCCCTTCTAACTAAAGTTTAAACATTCTTTTCTATTTTATATTGCATAGAATAGCTGAATTATTTCAACTTTATCTAAAATATGACAGACTTATTATATATTTACACTCGACAAAATTTAATAAATGTACAAAATATATTAGATGTTTGCTTTACTTGAAATAAGGTAAAAAATCGATAAAATCTTGAAAAAATCAACATATAATTATCTATAAGGAAATAAAAAATACTGTTCTTTCTTAAATGAAATATATCTTAAATTAGAGAGGAACATTAACGCATAGTCATTTTTCTTCAAAACACTGTGTGTTTACTTAGCAGGGTAGTATCATTGGGGTCAAGAAGAGGTGTCACTGAATAGATGCTTTCAAAAATAGATTTATAGATTTTTACCTATCAGTGCTTCTTTGCCCATCCATCGTTTAACCTTGTATTTCGAAAGAGAGAAGTTTAGCGACAAATTTATGTACATTAAGTTTTTGTTAAAAGAAATAAAACTCTTATTTATTAACAACCTTTAATGTGCCACTGTGATTCTGAAAACTACCGTGGTATTAATAGAATTTAAAAAAAATGGCTATTTCTGTTTAAACTTGTCCATGATTCACTATTATCAGGTGTAAATCTTAACAGATCCACAATTGCTCCTGGTAATATATCAATGTAATATAACAAATCCGTTTACCAGACGTCAATGAAGTCAATACAAAGTCGTTTATTTTATTTAATGAATCATTAATAGTTACTACGTGTATGAACATTTCCATTTTAAACAGTGCAATGCAATAAGCTTGCAAAAACTTGCATGGATTGCGTTAAATACAAACAAACTGGTATTGATATTTATTAAGTACTAAAAATGGATGTTATGAAAATTATGTTAAGTGCGTCAATCGGTGAGATTGTATTTTCCGGGATTTCCTTTTTCCATCATATATTTTCCGGTGTCGTTACTCTGAAAACGCGTTATCATGGAAATTGCGACATGCTGTTTATGCACTTTACCTTTATGACATGATAACATTAACGGCATTATTATTAAATAGGTATTTTCTATTTTTGTAGAGGAATCATAACTATTTATTTTTTAATATTCTTCGAAACGGTCAAGACACATGCAGAATAACTAGGTGTAATGGACTGAAAATATAAGTCCGAGACATATGTAAATACACGAAAGACTTGTAAGTTGGTAAGTTGACAATGGAACTAATTTGCCAGCTAGCTTAAAATAAAACCACATATTTTACAAAAATTCAGCCTCGTAGCCTATCTTTTAATAGATTTAAAAGGTCGCTCTCTCTACACTCTCTTTAGGGTAACTATATACACTAGTGCTTCCCAGTACAACTAGATTAATTAATATATATGAAATATTTTCTTTTAGAGATATAACCATTTACTAAAACAACCATAGCAGGGCAGCATTAACAAAAATAAGAACGTTGTTGAATTCAAAGTGTATTTTTTATTACATACAATATGATGTTTGAAAAATGCTGTCTTATCTACTGCTCTTACCGATATCTTTCTCCGTTTAATAATAGAAATCATAAACAAATACTTCAAACACATTCAAAATAATGTGTACTGCTCATATCTAAAAAAAGTTTTGCTTTCATCATTGCGTTCAAATAATGTTTTTTTTTTTGGTTTATTTATCGTGTTTGCTCATTCAAATGCATGCATCTAAAATATTGGTTGTCTCCTTTTCTTTCCTTCTCACTTTTTACACAGATTGTTTTTTTATTATTTTATACAAGTCAACGTAGATATATGAATCATTAAATTACGATACACAATATGATTATAACCGATTAGCTAAGCATATATAAATATTGTGCAGATCAATTGACTTTCAAAAAGAGTTGCTTGACCAATAAACGGCTAAAATAACAGAATACGATAGCAATTAAGAATCTTTCGTTACTCGTTACAGTTAGTTTTGATCAGGGCCGTGGAGTCGGGTGAAAAAAAGACTTTTAAATTAAAAACTGAGTACAACATTGAATTTTTTTTTTAATCATTTTTGTTTAGCTTACATATATGTTTACCATCAGTATAGCATGCAATAGCAGCACAATTTATTATTGTGTTTTGAATACACATATTACATATTTTTTTCAAAATGGGTTGGAGTCGAAAGATTTTTCCGACTCCTTACTCTATAAAAAAGGACACTCGATACCACGACTCCCGACTCCGACTCCACAACCCTGATTTTGAGCGTCATCAAAATAAATATGAAAAACTACTTGCATATTAACTGATGTTACCAAATAAGCAATAATGTTTTTTTTTATCATTTAACTATTTAGCGAAATTTGGAGTTTTCGTCATACTTTGATAAACATTCAGAAACCGTTTTTGATTATGGTCCGAAAATATGGATTTTTTAATTTGTATTTATTTTTAGAAAATGGTGAATTAATGTCTGAATAATTCGTAGTACAGCGCGAGATGGCAAGTAAACTTAGAAATAAAAAAAAATTTCATTGTGCTAAAATTCAATTTTAACAGATACATTATAAAATTATTCCGTATTGTTACACTATTAAATAATACTGAGTTACCTTATTGTTACGAACGGAATTTTTCTTTTACGGTACAGTGTAAGTACCATAGGTCAAAATCGCATGCTAATCACCAGACCACCTACACATTTCACGACAATTTACTATTTCCGGCTAAGAGCTTTGCAGACTTACTGACTTTCTAATCGTAAAATGTCTACAAACCACCGTGTGAAGGCGTATGGATACACAATAAATGCAAATGACAAATAGGCCCCCTTTTAAGTATACGGCTTTTGATTCCCAACATTTGTTATTGGTGATGTATTTGATATGTCTGCACAGAGATCATAGGTGAAAACTCTATCTTGTTGGACTATTGAAATGTTTTACAATACATAAACTCATTGTTGTTTTTAATCAGTAATAAAATTGATATGACAGCCTACATAAGTTGCATAACTTTCAGTTCATAAGTTGATATCAAAATAAATAATAGCAATACGGCAGAAATTTCACCGGCCAAATAATATAAATCATTGTACATGGTATATAACAAAATATTCCGAATTATGAAGAAAACAGAGTTTTTCTTACCTTTTTATTATATCTAAGGAAAGTTTTCAATAAAATCTTAACACCAAGCAGGCTCATACTTGCTTTCATTCAGCAAGTTCTATGAATGAATATCGAGAGAGAAGGTTGTGTTTTACTAGGTTGGTAAACGAGTATGATAATGGAGGGACGTAACATATTAAATTACTTGTTAAGGCTCGTTCGATACATGACAAGAATACTTCAACAGGCTGCCAAAGAGAGAGAGAGAGAATATTATTCATTTGTTTCAACACCATCTATATATTAATAGTCGTTAATGTCCGTCCGTCCGTCCGTCCGTCCGTCTGTAAATTGTCCCCGATTTCCCCTTCCCCTCCTCCGCCCCAGCCACGCTGTCAACATTTTTTTATTCATACTAAAGAGATACTTTTTTCGTTTGTATATTATGGTCGCGATTTCGCCTTTTCGATGAAGTCAAGAAAGACGGTCCCCCTCCCCCCCATCCTGCCCCGCTGTCGTCATTAATTCATTTCTTCATTTTTCTCTGACGTCATGAGTGAATTTTTGAAATCATGACATTTTTATTTTATTATGTGTAAAAACAATTAATTTTCAAAAAATATTCTCTCAAGCTGTGGGATTCGATACCATGCCCCAATTTTCATGCGCGTCGTTCGGACACCTTACGCATTGCTCCACAAGTTCAATTGATGGTTACGAAAAAAAAACTCTATTTAAAGTTTTAGTGAACTAATAATGACATCTGTGGGTGAAATCTTGCACTAAACGAAGGCTATATAGGGCTGCTCAATTATATATAATAATTTAATATATAATAATTTAATTAACTATTTATTTATATATATACGAAAAATGGTTGTTAGCAAACTTAAACATTATTCCAAATATTCAATAATTTACGAGGTCTATTTCTGCTAATAGGAAAAATAATTGTTAGCAAACTTAAACATTATTCCATAAATTAAATAATTTACGAGGTCTATTTCTGCTAATAGGAAAAATAATTGTTAGCAAACTTAAACATTATTCCAAAAATTAAGTAATTTACAAGGACTATTTTTGCTACTATGAAAAATTGTTGTTAGCAAACTTAAACATTATTCCAAAAATTCAATAATTTACGAGGTCTATTTCTGCTAATAGGAAAAATAATTGTTAGCAAACTTAAACATTATTCCAAAAATTAACTAATTTACAAGGACTATTTTTGCTACTATGAAAAATGGTTGTTAGCAAACTTAAACATTATTCCAAAAATTCAATAATTTACGAGGTCTATTTCTGCTAATAGGAAAAATAATTGTTAGCAAACTTAAACATTATTCCAAAAATTAACTAATTTACAAGGACTATTTTTGCTACTATGAAAAATGGTTGTTAGCAAACTTAAACATTATTCCAAAAATTAAATAATTTACGAGGTCTATTTCTGCTAATAGGAAAAATAATTGTTAGCAAACTTAAACATTATTCCATAAATTAAATAATTTACGAGGTCTATTTCTGCTAATAGGAAAAATAATTGTTAGCAAACTTAAACATTATTCCAAAAATTAAGTAATTTACAAGGACTATTTTTGCTACTATGAAAAATTGTTGTTAGCAAACTTAAACATTATTCCAAAAATTCAATAATTTACGAGGTCTATTTCTGCTAATAGGAAAAATAATTGTAAGCAAACTTAAACATTATTCCAAAAATTAAGTAATTTACAAGGACTATTTTTGCTACTATGAAAAATGGTTGTTAGCAAACTTAAACATTATTCCAAAAATTAAATAATTTACGAGGTCTATTTCTGCTAATAGGAAAAATAATTGTTAGCAAACTTAAACATTATTCCATAAATTAAATAATTTACGAGGTCTATTTCTGCTAATAGGAAAAATAATTGTTAGCAAACTTAAACATTATTCCAAAAATTCAATAATTTACGAGGTCTATTTCTGCTAATAGGAAAAATAATTGTAAGCAAACTTAAACATTATTCCAAAAATTAAGTAATTTACAAGGACTATTTTTGCTACTATGAAAAATGGTTGTTAGCAAACTTAAACATTATTCCAAAAATTCAATAATTTACGAGGTCTATTTCTGCTAATAGGAAAAATAATTGTTAGCAAACTTAAACATTATTCCAAAAATTAACTAATTTACAAGGACTATTTTTGCTACTATGAAAAATGGTTGTTAGCAAACTTAAACATTATTCCAAAAATTAAATAATTTACGAGGTCTATTTCTGCTAATAGGAAAAATAATTGTTAGCAAACTTAAAAATTATACCAAAAATAAAATAATTTACGAAATTTCTGCTTTTAAGAAAAATGGTTGTTAGCAAACATAAACATTATTCCAAAAATTAAATAATTTACAAAATTTCTGCTTCTAGGAAAAATGGTTGTTAGCAAACTTAAACATTATTCCAAAAATTCAATAACTTACGAAATTTCTACTATTACGAAAAATAGTTGTTAGCAAACTAGAACATTATTCCAAAAATAAATAATTTACAATTTAAATACTGCAGGGCAGGGCTGTCGATATACGCCCCGAGATATTTCTTATACTATCAGAATTTTTGGATTATTCAATAAATAGGTTAGTAATTTATTTTTCACGCCAGTAACTTTTCTGACTACTTAAAAATGCAACAAAAATCCCTCCGTTGAGGTCAACGGGCTTACAGCTAGTAGTAAATTATTACTGTTAAAAGTAAATGGCGATTTTCGAAAAAAAAACTAAACTTTCGGATTGACCAATAAAATTGTTTTTTTCTCTAATTCGTAGGCGTTAGTTAATAAACAATTTAATTTTAATAAATACTACAATTTTTCAGCTCAATCGTTTTACTAAGCGAACATGTAAAAAATTAAAATTAGTGCAATAATTATATATTTGAAGTGTTTGTAAATAGAATACCATTTTTTTAACAATACGTTGTCTAGATGTGATATACATAAAATCTACTTCGTGGTATTAAATCTAGTAATATCAATTTTTAAGATGAGTACATAAGCCAAAAGGTTTTAAATACATCAGTACATAAATATACCAAAAAATAGTAAGGTTTTAAAATTTACTTTAAACACTGTTAAAACCACTGCCAAATATCACTATCGGTGTCTAAGCTCACATTTTTAAATAACTAATATGAAACGGCTAAAAAGAACCAATCAGTATTTTTCACGCTGTAGTAGTATATTTTTTTACCTTTTACGTGCAATAAATATTCATGATATTTTTTTTTCATTTTTTATTACATCAAAAGATTCTGCCCCTGTAGTTTTTTGCAATTTTCTCTAAACACAATTTTTGGAGAAAATTAGTTATAAATACTAAGCTTCTCAAATATTCATTATCACTCAATTCAAAATTATTATTCTCTCGAAAAAATTATTACTCCCATTAATTTATTAAAATGTATTTTTTTGAACTACAGAAATTGATTTGTATTTTTTTTTGAAATCATTAATCATTAAATTTTATGGTTAGAAACTATTATGGTTAAACAAGCATTAATTACTTGTTACACAAAGCCGTTCCTCACTTTAAATCAGGGGTCGGCAAGCTACGGCCCACCGAACAATTAAAAAAAATATAGCTTATTTTTGTATTGACATATTTTTTTTATATACATATTATAAGTAAAAATATTACTTTCCAAAAATAAAAATATCTATGTAGAACCTATTTATTTTTTTAGAATTACTCGTGTACATAAATATCTTTTTTGTTTTTTTTTTGGCCGGCACCGTTACGTTTTTTCATACATTTTTACGCGGATTTGGAACCGATTTATCAAACTAAATGAAAAATAGGTTTTTTACTTGCCACTTTCTGGAACCATTGTATCGCGTAAAAAAGGAATGGGCGTATATTGAATCATGAAATTTTGCTATGGAGATTTGACAAAAACACAAGAAATTTTATCCACACTAAATAATCAATTCAGAGAATAAATAAATACTGTACTCCGTATTTAGTAGTACAGTAATTGAAATAATTTCTGTCAAATAGAGTATTTCACTAATAGTGGTCGTCGCAAAAAAAAATACATATTTGATAATGATTATATTACACTAACAAATAGGGGGCATACGGCGGAATACACAAAAACTTGCCTTTTAAATTTTTGAAAAAATGGTATGTTTGAAAGTGGTTGGTAAATTTACAATTACTGAGTATAATATTTTTTATGAAAATTGGATTACAAATTGGGAAATATTTAGTAAGTCAGATTAATGCCTTAAACATTTATTTTTACATCCCTTTTAGAAAATTCTCTATTTTCAAGAATAAAAAGTGAGATTAACTCTAAATATATATTTTAAGTATTCACTGTCAATTCTTGGTGGAAAGGCATTATATTTAAAAAAAGCAATTTGAAACAATTCCACATTACTTATTAAGATCTAACTGGTTTCACTCATCGAGAGGATTGACAACTGATGAAAATGTTCGCAATGAGCGAAACCAGTCCTGATCGTAATAAGTAACGTTGAAGTAGTTCAAAAAGTTCATTAATGTTTTGATCTTATTATATGTAAGTAAAGATTCAAGAATTATGTTTATGTATTTTTATAAATATGTTTGACTTATTAATTCTATACAATGCAGTTTAAAACAAATTAATATGAGCTTTTTATCTTTATGAGAAAATAATTTTCCGTCTCCTATCAGTTAACTCTCGCTCACTATGTATCAAAAACAAATCCAGCTCTGTCTCATGAATTTTCCTTTGACTTTTATTATTTTGTTTCTGAAACTCTCAAATTGAATAGTGTGGGCAGGCAACAGGCACCTGTATGTCTGGCCTGAGTCCGATTCAGAGGTGACGTCATCTCGGTTGAACAAATTTCGACGCGATTTTATTAAGCCTCTTTAGCAGACAGTGTCGAAACATGTATAGTCACCGCCTCATTCCATCCAGCTGAATAAGTTTATACACTACTCAGGTGTGAGTTCAAGCAGACTGAGCAAGCGAAGTTTGTAATCGTGTGTTGTAATTAGCTCGGCATACACAAATGTATTTATCCAAGACCTAGCCCACCGGAACCATGATTTATTTTATTAGTAAGTAGTTAGGAACTGAACCACAAAGGTTAAGTGTCATTGCTTTACGAAATCTTTTCTGTGACGATTTGTCCAACATTTTTATAAATTAAAATACATGCGTAAAACATACAGGTGTAAAAAGTTGATAGTGATATCAAAAACGTTCAAATAATTCAGCATAGTTTGAAAATATTACAATTGTTATAAAATAGGCTGTATTTAATTAAATTCCTTTATTCTCAATTATTTTTTTACATGAAACATGTGAGTTTTTATAAACATATATTTCATTCATAATATTTTAAATACAATACACTTGGGCCTCGTATAACACGGTTTTATACAACACTGTTGTATAAATTGTGGCATATTTTTCATACAACACGCTTTCAATTAAAGTATATATATATTGAAAAGGATCCCACAATAGAAAGAAGTTAGAAATTGAAGAAGGAATTACAACAAATTTTGGAACCTGATAAGGAAATAAATACGCAAAGATTTATACGTTAAAAGCAGACAATCGCTTATTACCGAATTTTTGAAGGCTAAAACCACAAAAAATCTAGAGTCCTCCGATGATCATGAAAACTTACAACCGATCTTGAAAAAGAGTAAAAAATGTAATAATTCTAAGTGATACGATGATGAATGCTATATTATGTTATTAAAATTTCTTTCAATAGATATGTAAATGTATATTTGTTTATTTAAAAAAATAAAGTACATATTTATATAAACCATCTTCGACATTTTTTTCGTCCCTAATTTTGTATGAACTTCAAACCTTGTATAACACGGATTTGGATTACACGACGTTTTTGTGGAACCATATAACCGTGTTATACGAGAGCCAAGTGAACATAAGTTTCATTAGTCGGAACTGAAAGTTATCTACCTATAAACACACTGATTTTTCAATATCGACATTAAAATTATCTTTCAAATAAAATACAATATTGTAAGGAGGTAACTGATAAAAAAGCTTTGGTAGCATCCCTAGGATCCATTAGGACATAAACTATCACAAAAAGGGTATAAAATATTTCTTTCGGAATTTGATTTTTGATCGCATATTAGATCATTTATTTGTAAACGGTATTGTTTATCATGTTTATTTTAGTGTCACTTATTCATATTTTATATCTTTATCTGCAATTTTTTTTAAATATTTCAGTCAATTGCTTTTTACATATTTAATAGTTTTACTTGTTGAGTATTAATGTATTTAGTAATAGAAAAAATAAGGTGTCACGTCTTTCCATTTTAGGAAATCCGTTAATTCCTGGGTTTAATTGAAATCTGCCAATAGCAAAACGTTGAAAAAATTGAAAATTATTTTGGAATCTTTCAATCCCCGAGCCTCAAACAAACTTATTTGAATGGGTATGGGGACCACGAAAAATATGCAGACTCAACGGGCCCACGGGCCCAAAAAGGTTGAGAAACTGTGAAATAAACTATCAAAATATCAATGTCATTCTTTAACTTTTTTCTCTTAAAGAAGTTCTCCATCGAAAATCGTCAACCGAGTCGCAGCCAATAACTAAGTGATTTAAATCAACACTTACAATATAAATTTGTTTTACAATACTTTAGTTCCAAAGTGCTTACTGAAAAAGCAATAAACGTTTCATATACGTACCTAGTTTTATAACAATGTTTTTATCGTTTCATTTCCAAGCGTGCGTAATATGTGTATGTATTCTACAGGGCTGTGGAGTAGGAATTGGAGTCGCGGTATTTTTACTGGAGTCGGAGTCGTGAAAAATGAACGACTCGATTTTTTTTGAAAAATATATTTAACGATGTGTATTCAAACGAAATAGTCCAAAGTGTCGACATTTCATGCTTGGCTGACTAAAGATGATCTGATGGTACACATACATATAAGCCAAAATAAAATTTTAGAAAAAATTCTTCGTAGTCGGAGTCGTCCTTTTTTTACACGACCTTACAGCCCTGGTATTTTCGATTAAATTTCTGTTGTGTATGGTCAGTTCAAAGATTATTTCGTTTTTATAAAGGCTAACTTTTTGGTGGGAGTCAAAAAAATCAACCTGTAGTGGCAAAAGGTGGAGAAAAAAAATTATAACATAAATATAAAGATCGGAAGCGGGGTATTAATCATAAATACGTGGTCGTTTCATCTGCCTTTTGACGGGCCTTTTCGAAAATGCGGGGGTGAAGTTTTTCCCGTGTGGATACACACGTTCAAGGTTTGTTCAACCTGAGAAATGATTTGGCAGAACGTTCTCGAAGATGTTTAGTAATTAAACGATTTTAGTAATACATAAATAACAATTAACGCTTACTTTTCGTCGTTTAACATAACCATTTATAGAAAGCCATAAATGGTGAGCTTGGCTCACTCGATATTATATAAATTTAGCATTGTATTTTTTTTTGAATCATAGAACTGTTACTAACAAAATTAATTGAAAATCAATAAAATAAAAAAAAAATCGAGTTCTATGGCGAAGCGGTTATCGATGTGGGGTTCAGTGCCAGATCTCACGGGTTTGAGTCCCAGTACGAATAGTATTTTTCGATCGATTTATCGATTCTCGTTCGAAAGCATGATTGTTTTTGATGCCTAAAAATTCTCACCCACCCTTCCAATTTTTTGGGCGTAGCGATAGCGATTAGTTAACCACTAGTCCTGTCCTAGTCATATCATTATATCCCTGCTACTCTGTTTGAGAAGATAGGTTGAACGACTGATTAACAGTTCTTGTAGAAAAACAAGAAAAAAGATAACTCCATAAGGAGGTCATATGCTCTACACTGAGATTGGACATGAATAAAAAAATATATATTTTATGTTCAATATTTTTCTACTTTTTACTGAAATATGGACAACAAAATGAGCTCTAGTTGAAGAATCTACTTAAAACTGGTTTTGCCTTTTATAGTACTTAATTAAGAAATACCTATGTTAAAGATGTTTGATTGATTTACGCCTTTATAGTTTGCATACGACTTACAATTAATAATAAATCACGCCATCTTAAGACTCACATAGAAGGAGGGAGAATAAAAACATGCTTACTTGATTAAAAGGCTGAACCCACTTCGACTTTCACCTTACTAAAGTCTTAAGCATTCTGCAAGAGCATCTCACACACAAAGTTGTATTTGTATCGTTCACTCTAATATGCGGAGTGTAAAGCAAAAAAAATAAGCAAGCATACCACTTTCCTCACGCCCCATCCTGGGAGAAACCTCATAGATATCTCATATCTATACATTTTAATTTAATAACTTTGTTATTCCACTTGTGCTAAAAATCTTTGTTCTAAAATGTTTAAACCTCGGCCAAGGCACCAGATATATTGTTTTTATAACTTTAAACTTGGAGTTAACTTTAAATCACATCATCCAAGATTTAAAATTATATTTGAATAATCTAAATTTCATATCGAGCTTGCTAGGACTTGAATCCAAAAACTGTATTGAAAAAAAAAGTATTTAAATTAAAAAAATGTTTTTTGTTAACTTGACAGTAAAACACTAAATCTTGGTATTAATATTTAGGCAATCCCGGGATTGAAGGGTCGTCAAGTTAATCAGCGTACCTGGCTTGGTAGCCCTAGTTACAATACAAGCTTTGCACCATTGACAGGAGATGTGTGTCGTAATTTACCATATTATTAATCTCCTTAACTTTTCCAAGCACGATCTTCATGTACATGGTAACTTCACTGACTTCCAACTATGGAATCCTGATGATTTAAATTATATTTTCACGTTCTTCATCCAGCATGAAGGTGGGCAGCTAATACCAATATTGCTCTCTGGCGTCCTAAATGGCACATCATATGTCGTCATACGCGAATCTGTATTAATATCAACGCAAGTTATTGCAATGAAGTTATTCACAATTGAAAGTGAATATGCCAATGTCCAAAAGCAGCGATAATGGAACAACTTACTCGTCGTACAGTTTACAAATACAAATGCAACAAGCTAAATATAATATTATAAATCCCACTCTGAAATACAATATTTCAGTGTTGTTGTCTCGAGATGGTCCATAATGAATTGCCGAAAGGTGAATCAACCAATGCAAGGTCGAGAGTCATTAATCTACAAGCGCTCAGTGCACTTTATGAAGGATGTGAAAGGTGTGCGTCGATCTTTACAATTATATATATAGCGTTTCAGAAACATAAAATCAAAACCAAATCACATAAAAAATGAATTTAATCTGTCTCGGGCGTTGGTCAAAGAATTCAGATTTTAAATCTACTTTTTAAAACGATAACAAGAGCGGGTATATAACTCTTCAAAGGGTAAGGCAGTTAAAATAAACTTGACGAGTGGAAACTATTGAAATAATAAATAGTGTTTTATTCGTTATATTGAGTTACATGTGGTAGGGCTTGAATTCTTTGTACTCCATTATAAGTTGTTTTTTTAATCGCGCACATATATCTGTATTATAATGCATTTATTTTTCATTTTTCCCAATTATCCATTAAGCTAATTAGTAGTTCTTTAAAAGGAGAAGTTGAGTGACTACTGAAAACCTGTTATTGTTAAAGACTTCTAGGATTACAGATGCTACGATTTCGCACGATACATGGTAGAAACTGCAGATATTATCAATTTAAAGTAATTAAACTATGTTTTAATGTTATTTTTTTTACTTGAATATTGCAAAAGGTTGACAAATTATAAATTTGAAACTTTTACAATGAAGAAGAAAACAGAATGTATATAATTGAATATTCAAAAGCAGTAGAATTTTGTATTCAAAATGGGCATGGAAGTTAGCTGAGTGAGCTCCGACGAACTCTACTTTAATACATTTAAAAAAACATTCATCAGAACTCACCCACATCCACGTGGATGGAGTATGTCGACAATCGAAGCAATATTAACTTTCGTAAACGTTGACCACTCAACCACGCAGCCGTTTTTTTAATGTAATTTATTTACTACTTTAGTTTCAGTTTTCTATAAAATATGTATATAAGACCTATATAAGACATACTTATAAAATATATAAGACATACTTTTATTACGTTTTAATTTAAAAGGTTTATTTTTTATTTGATCAAATAATTTAAGCAAAAATCGTATCAATACTCAAATAATTACGAACGAACGTAGACTTACGGAACGGTTTTTCGGAGGTAGCGACTTTAACGTTTAATTTTCAAGCCAAAAGCGCAGGAAAGAAAAATAAATATAGATGCTGCGCTTTTTTTGAAACACTGTGCATTGAGAATTCTCTGGGTTGAACGTATCGCGAACAATGTATGCCTCAACATCTCGTTAACCCGTGTGATTACATCTAACGTATTTATGCAAAAGCTCTAATAATCAGAGCTTTGGAATGTCTCTACAGTGTATCAGTATTCCAAAGCATTGAACATTGAATTACTTTTTAAACACCATAGACCAGTTTCTTGCTTAATGTTGGTTATTGTGTGTGTAGTACATAGTTTAGTGGATAATTATACCACGTCTCATTTAATGCAAGTTTTCAATTTAATTTAATTATGAGTACAAAATGTTTATTAAATAAATGACCGACATAAAAAATAAACGTATATTTAATTAATTTGTAAAGGATAATTTGGTAGTTTTAAAATGATTTCATTATGCAGGGTATGTGCCTGATATGTTCAATAGCTAAGTTATAAGTAAACGTATTAAGTGCAATAATTTAAATTAGTGAAAAAAATACATTTTTTTTAATTAGTTGTAATAAAAGCATCAATAGCTGTCAAAAATTTCAGGGGCTTAGTATAATAACTTACATTCGCCAATAATCGGGTTTTGAGAAAATCATTATTTTACCACGAAAATATCTGATTGCCGATTAGTTCTTTCTAATCATAACATAATTATTAATATTCATTAAAAAATGTGATCCACCAATGGTGATCTTTGGCAGTGGTTTTATCACTGTTTAAAATCAATCCAAACTATTTTTTGTGTGTATATCAAACTATTTTACACACTTATCTCAATAAAATAAATAATGGAAATTATTAGTTTTTTAACAAGCCAATTTATAAATATTAAACAACATCTATAAAGCTAAAATACTGTAAAAATTTTCATCTAATTACAATGAAGCTGTACCACGTGAAAGCAAATTCAATCAATACAATAATTTACCCCAGTTGTCAAGGCTAATATTTCACATTTATTTTATGACTGCAATAACATTGTTTTGATTGTAATGAACAAATATTTATTTTTTGTATCTCACGTGCTTTTAACACTTCACAGTCAAGCGAGATGTATTGATATATAATTTAAAGAATATATTTACATTTGTCTTCGTTGATTAAATATGACAGTATAATGACACAATAAAGATATAATAATCCAGATACATATATCAGTAAATAAAAATAAGCATAATTAAGTAGCCATGTATTCTTTTCCATCCTTATGGTGAGTTATTTTAGTTAAAAAAATACCATTGAGTTTTAATAAAATATAAAGGGGTATAAATTTATAATTTGTCAATAAATAATTAAATATTAATTAATGATACAAAATAACTCATTTATCAGTACATAATGTCAATTAATGTAGTAGTTTTAGACAGCCAATTAAAATTTATCGAACGTGTAAGTAGAAATATCCACTGGCATTATAACTTTTAGCAGAGGCGTACCCTTGACTTTACGAACGAATTATTTAGCGACGAAACAAAATAGAAACATAAAAGTCAAATACAATGACAATATTTAATAATATACGCCAAGACATACAAATCATCACACTTAATGTATAATTTAAGACTTCGACTGAAGGTGCTTGGTGGAATTCCAAGATCAAATTTGAATCGTTCAAATTATGTACACTCCCACAGACGGGTTTCGCCTTTCGGCATCTTCAGGCGAAACCCGGGTCGTTAGTGACAGAATATGTGGGAGTGTACATAATTTGAACGATTCAATTTTTTTACACTTAATGTACTTGATAAAAAGTTTTTATACAAATCGAATTATTTTGTTCCAAAATTATGATTAAACATTAATGTTAACACCCAAAACTTACTTTACAATAATGCTCACTTTATCCTCTTGGAAATAATTTCTTTTTGTAAACTTTCTACGAATTTATGGAATGAATTCAAAGGAGGCATGCATGTTGTTATCAATTTATTGTAAAGCTACTTTTATTTGTTAATAGGCGATAAAGATTACTATGAAGTATATCAACCACCAAATTTGATTTGTTAACCAATTAAGGATAACTCAATCATCATCTTCATTTCCATTATTTTATTTTCTTTCATTAATACAAACAAGGTAAATAGCACAGATACATATTTTATGTCATAAGCAATAGAAAAAAATATATTATGCTCATTTGTGAGGCAGAAAATGCCCATCAGGAATTGACGAATTGGTGAGACATAACATGCGAGAAGTTACAACGTTAGCAGTAGGGCTTGTCGGTTTTTGGGCTAAATTTGTGAATTCGAAAACTGGGTTTTCAACTTCGTAACCGGTTGTGCCGAATCTTTCATAAGCGAGTCTATCCGCAAAAGGACAGAAGGACAAAAGGACAAAAAATTTGGATTTTTTATTCGATGGTTTAAAGACCATATGCCCCCCATCATTACCCAGCGAAAGGGTATTTTCAATATCGGGAAATTTTGTTACAAAACGATCAGTGGACGCTTTGTGTTTTTTTAAATCATATTTTCTGAAAATTATCACCAAATAATTTCTTGTTGTGTATTATTATGTATATAAATAAACAACATAAAAAATTGAACTTTTTCTCGCTATTTTAATTGAATTATCCTTTTTTCTATTACTTCGAAAACCGAATAAAACCGGTTTTCCAAATATCTTGACATTCGAAAACAGGTTTCTTCAAAAGTCAGTTTTTGTATGAGCCCTAGTTAGCAGGACCTCCCAATTCAATATCAGACACGGTCCGATTGGCCAAGTATAAATTTTAAAATAAACCTGACACAATTTTTTCTCGTGTTGATAGAAGTCAAGATTTGGAGCATATTATTTCAAATTTTCCGATAGTGTCCTTCCGGATATCTTAAAAAAAAACTTCTTTCAAAGAAACAGTTAACCTTCCCCGCCTTCACTATTTCTTCTTGTATTGAATATATTATTAAAATAAATTCTACTGCTTATTAATGATGACTTTATTATTTACATATTATTTAAACACTAATTAACATTGTTTATCTTTTTTATGATACAATAAAAGAGTTAATAAAAAAAATGATTATTTTGCTTACTTCATTTAGAAATAAGATTTTTATAATAAAACAATCACCGAATATTTTTTTTCGTATGTGTCATATTAGATTAAAAAGCAGTGCTATTTTGCTTGATTATCTTAATTATTGACCATTGACAAAATATTTTGTAATTTAATTTTTTTAAATAGTATTTTTATTGATGATGTAAGCTTTACACAATAATAAAATACATGTAAGAAATAAATTGTCTTTTTAATACTTTATTTTGGCTATAAATAAAACTATGTAGCAGTTTGAAGATAAAATTTTGAAGATTATAATAATACACGGAATATACAATTATTATTAGGTTTCTTTTGAAAAATAAATATGTACGCCACATAGTTTACCCAAACACCTGAAGCATATTTGACATCTTGTTTTTTATTTAAGACGTGTAAATAACTGTTAATAGGCACGTACAACATAACAAGTTATTTCGCTTTGAGCCATGTTAATAATTTCAATGAGATCATAAAGGCCTAGCCGACGCTAAAATATAATTAATAGCTATTTGTTTTATAGCTATAAATAATCAAATCAGTCACTGCTATTTGCAATCGAAAATAATCGCCACAATGTACATACAACAATCGCTAATATCTCATCGAATTTTCGCACTGTAATATTGAATCAAAAGGCTGCATATTTTCAACAGAATATGCGCATTGAGAAATGTTTTATTGTAACCTAAGTGCATAGTTGTATAAATTATGATAATTTTGAAGCCGATCCTTATCAAATTCTTGATGTTTGTTCAATAAATTATTACGAAATTGTTTGTTGACTCTTCCTATTATCGTTAATGTTTAACGCTCTGTCACTCAATCAATTAGATTTATATTGAATGTGTTGTTGTTTTATGTAATTATGCCGCCGTTGTGTGTGTAGAAATTTTATGGAAACAAACAACGTAAAAATACAATTTTTACCAAACCCCATCCGTGCTGGTAGACTTGTAATATTCAAGCACATAACTTGAATATTTATTTATAAATATACAATATCAACTAAAACAATGATTCGAACAAAGCCATTGTCGTCATCGTCGTTGGTTAAGAGCATGGAGGCATGATTGTATGTGATGTCCTGTTTTTTTCAGCTCCATCCTTTCACAGTGTTATGACAGCCAGTGACTTCAGGGCAAAAAAAAAAAATATTTAATTAAACGGATTAAACGGATGTTTCACTTGTTATAGTGAATCCAAAAATCCCGGGATTAGCACTTAGTTATCTAAGTTCTAATTAGTAAAGTAAGTGAGTAAGTAATACCGGTATTATTAGCGGGATTGAAGACTCTACTTTCAATATCTCGAAACTAAGATTTTCAGATTGTTATACTGTTGTATTAATGAAACGATATGTTATCCTTGAGGCTATTACAATAATAAAAAGATATGTAGCGTGGCACCGTATACAGCGCAAATACGTGACGGTTTTTCACTTATTTGTTTTACAGATTATTTCATCAATGTTTTTATTAACAAAAAGTTTTTGTTTTAAACTTCAACTATGGTTTTCTCAAACTTTGGTCAAAAATTGTAGAAGTTTTTTTTTAAATTGCAATTCATAAATATATAAAATGGTCCGGACTATTTTCCGAAAAATTTTTTTTGAATAGTTAAACGTTGAGATAAATCATAATAGAATATTTGTAACAAATTTACAAATTATATAATTACATCACCTTTCTATGAAGAATTTCCAGTTAAGACCAGTACTAGCAGTAGCCTGCCGACTATTAATTATAATTTATTATCTGAACAATTGTCAAACTACTAATAATTTATTTGCATAAATATAATTTCAGATTATTTCACAAGCATTTTATTGCAGTTTTTTCTTACAGAAACAGAGTCAAATATGCCCACTATATGAAAGTGTTCGATAGCTGAATTATTCGGAAATTATCCATTAAAATTATCCTTCAGTGCGTAGATGGCCAATATAAAACAAAGCTGTATTTTCTACTGCGTGACTTACCAATAAAACTAATCCAGATAAATATTTACATGTGGCAGTAAACTTAATCTCAATGTAAGCTCATGTAAAAATTAAAGTTTAATGTAGTTATGCTGTAATTTTGATTGCCGAAACTGCTTTTTTGGTTGGAAATGACGCATCATGTGGGCCGAACATGCCACTAAAAGTGGTTCTAGATCAATAGAGAAATCAAGTAGGTAACAGGTTTTTAATCACAATTTATTGTCTATATGTTTCAATAAGCCAAGAAGATTGCCGGCCACTTGGCGTCGACTTGTCTGTTTTATCGACTATAAATATTTCGATAGACAGCTTTTTTGCATACTAGCATTGGAGTTCGACAACTGTTACTAGTATTGAGAACAAACATTTAAAATTCTAAATGCGATACATTTAACGAAAAAAAAACATTTTTTTGTAATATTTATTATGTGTCTAGCTAATAGTTTCTCAACTTTTTTGGGACTTTTGAGTCTCATATTTTACCATGGCCCCCATACACGTCCTGTAAAAATAAGTTTTTCAAAACTCGGGGGTTTCAAAATAATTTTCAATTCTTTGAACATTGCTTCCCGACAGATTTAATTTACCCAGGAATTTACGGAAATCCCAAAATGGAAAGACGAGAGACCTTTTTTTTAGCTTTCCATTGGAATATGCTGTGGCCACTTGGACCTCGGTTGAGATAACGTGGTCTAGCACATTCATGGTATCAAAACTTTGAAGCAATTAAGGGAAAACCATTAATAATATTTGTGTAAAATGAAGTATTGATGTTTTCCCTTATCTAACTCACTATCATAATCTCGTAGCCCGTAAGTGTTGAGGTAATCATGTGGATGGCTCTCAGTTTCGTAGTTAATAAATTACAAGAAAGAGGAAAGACCAACATCGTCCATTAATTTTCTATATATATTTAAGCTCGAGCTTTAAAGCTTAAATCCTATTTTTAAAAAGCCTTATAAGCACGAATACTGCCATTCAACGTTTCGTTTACTTTTTCCGATATGATAGTATTTGAAAAGAGATTTTTAGTATTTTTTATCGTGTTGATGTTATGCAGAATAAAAGTTCATCGGTTTTAAAAGGAATCAGTTTCATCGGTTTTTTTTATAACGATTTTGATTTGATTTTTTATTTTGGAAAATTAAATACTGTTTTTTTTATAGATATACAAGCATCTTTATTTATTATTTTATAGATAGATCAAACACACAAATTTGGTAATTTTTCTTAACTAAATTTTTACTTGACAGTTTTGTATTTTTCAATCTCCGGTTTTGAGTTGCTTAACCGCAATATAATTTGATATTTTCTCCATTTGAGGCATTTTTTTCCCGTTGCACTCTTTCAAAACTTTTTTTAAATTAATCTATAAAAGTCGTCATGCTACGCTTTGAGGGCGGATGTAAAGATCAAAAGGAGGATATGCAGGGGCGGGCTGGAGGGGGCTCGGAGGGCCTAGCGCGAGCCTCTTGTTAGATTTTACCACGGCCGGCGAGCCCCTTGTTAAATTAATATAAAACAATATTCTCAGATCAAACTAGTACATAACTGCAATTTCTGACATATACTATCTACGACAGCTTCCAGTATACACAGTAGTTAATTTTTAGCCATTTACATTGATTAGTTTATGTTAAACTGCATATTGTTGCATATTTTAAGTGTATTAAGTAACAATCGTTTGCTTATTTAAAAGTATTGCATATAATTGCATATGACTGATAAATTACTTTGATATTGAGCGAGCCCCTTGTTAACGTATTGGCAGCCCACCGCTGAGGATATGGGAAAGGAAATCAAAGTATAATAAAAAAAATATTAAGCTTTTGTGTTTATGGTTTTTGTACGCCTTTTAAATTTCTGCAGTTCTGACCCTCTTTTTAAATTTAAACGATTTCGAAAAACACTTACAAAAAGCTCAGCATATTTATTTATCGCTCCTTTGAAATTGGAAAGGACATGTATGCAACCACTGCTTCGTGGCGGTTAGTATCTTAAGAAAGTAAACGTATTTTTATAAATTTGTCACTTAAATTATTATTCAGTGCGTGGTGTACAGACTGTTGAACTAGAATTGAATAACAATCTAGTGTGTCGTTTCATTTTTTTTATCTGTCAATCATCAGTTTTTTGTCATCGCTTAAAAAAACATCTAACAAATCTCCGTCTGCAGGTACTTGAGATCAATCTTCATGTACGTTGCAATAAGTGATATCGATTAGAAATTTGCATACGCTTACAATCACATATCATTTAAAGTTTCTAAGTCAATACGCAGCAAAAACTTAAGTGTGTAGCTACTTTAGTAACGTAATGAAAAATGACAACTTAATACTTGTACTCAATACTGTCAAATTGATCGAATACTATATTATGTCATGTTTGATATATTAGACTATTTAGTGCTACATTTAAGAAACAAAAATACCTCTGATTCATTTTAAAACGAAATAACTGGATTTGTAGTTTCTGAAGCTTAGCAAAATAGAAAAATTGAAAAAGAAAGTCTGACATTGATGATAAGATAGGAGACGATATAGATATATAAGATGGAAATTGTAAATGTCTTTAAAAACAAGATAATATAGATGAATAATGCAATTATTAACGCAAATAACACACTGTAAAGTATATACACCTTATTTTCTAATAATAAGAGTGATTTAAAGAAATAAGAAAGCATCAGACCACTATTCTATAGGGTTGCAAAATATATATATATAAATATACACATACGTTTTATATTAACCATTGTGAAAATATTTTTTTATTATTTTCCTGCTATATTTAATAATAAAAATATATCAACATAAGATATACTAGAACAATGATTTCTTGTAGCTATAATTGGAGATTTTATAAAAAAATGTTTATCGCGGTTTACCTTACGATCCTTGAGTCATAAAAAATGTAATATGTAATTGAAATGAGTCATAAGTTTCTCCTTTTCCTTGTGAGTGAAAATAAAAACAATATTACGATTATTGAACTCATTCATTGTGTTTTAGCCGTACAAGTTTTTTTTTTAAATAATCATTTTAATTATAAGCTTAAATTCTAGGTAGCGTAGATTAATATCCTGATCACAATCAGTCGATAATAAAAGAATAACACTTTTTCCTATACGTGTGTTATATTTTTTTAAAACATATGAGAACTTCCTGTTGGGTCAATAATTATATAGATCACGTAGATAAATTGATAAAGCATGTTACTTTATAATGGCATTTAGTTGAAATTAATATCAAAACATATTATGCATTATTTTAATATGGTAATATTGAAAAATATAGCATGAGTAAAAGACCTACCTAAATGATCGATAACAAATTTGGCGCTGTCTTTAAAATAAACGCAAGGCAAATGAATTGATTATATTTTATTCCATTTGATTTTTGAGTATTTATCGGACACGTGGACTAGCAATCAGATAATAAAAAACTGCTTACAGTAAATATCACAAACGGAATACTAAAGACATCTTAGTAGTATGTTATGCTGTAATAATGTCATGGTGTCTTATCAATCTATTTTTAAGATTCATCTGATGAATTTTCTCAGAAATTGGCTATAGATATTTTTTTAATTGATGCTTTGAACGCTTACACAAGATATTCAATCGTTTTGCTAAATGGAGGTAAAGGTCTCGATAACCCATAACATTGTAACTAACCTAACCAGAATCATAATAAGCAACGATCAGACCTTTTTGAACAATTTTTGTATTTTATATTAATAATATTAATATTTTTTTGTATATTAGAGCCTTCAGAGGTGCAGTGAGCCATGTATTAAAATGGTAAAACATTTATAATGAATTTTAAATACAATCACGACTTAACGTGGTGTTTTGGTGGATTGTATATTTTTCTTTTAGCTAGATAGCACTATTGCCGTGTGTATTTACTGAGGTAACTCCACTTTTACGATACTTCAAGACATGCAGAATAGTACAACGCATTTAACTTTTTTTTTTAGTAAAATACCACTTGGCTCACTTCACCTCTCATGGCCTCAATTGTAACATTATTCAACAGTTTTTATTTAAGTGAAAATTTTCAATTTAAATACTTGGACAATTTTATTTTGTTATATTAAGTGACTTAGTTCATCCGTTTTTACATTCTTCTATGGATTTTGTTGTTTTTAATTTTATGTTTTTCATTACCAGCACTGAAAAATTATAGAGATGCTGTTATGTATACTCAACACCATAGCATACTATGTTTTACTCTTTATGACATTCTATTTTCAAATGTGTTTCATATTAGAATGAAACAATTGAAGTATGAAACTATAGTAGGATAAAAAACAATTGCAAACTTGAATCTCACCATTTTCTTCTTGATTATAAGATTGATTTATAAAGTGTAAATTATGTTATCAGAATAAAGTTGAACCAACATATGAAACTGTTTCAGTAAAAATTATAAACATAACAATGCGTTTACCCAAAGTATTTGCATATATATACAATATTTTAAATTTGCTTACCAACTTAATTATTCGACAAAAAACTGCTCTTTCAATCGTTTTGCACTCAAGTGTAAGACAATTTTAGCATATTCATTTTAAAATCAGCCTAATCACACCTAGTTTGTGGCGCTTTGAACAGCCTAAAACAGTCAAAACATCACCGCAGCGTCTTAGAAATTTGCCATTTTTGTGAAAATATTTTGTCTTGTCCGAGTTGAGTTGTTTGGTCGTTTTAATATGTGAACTACAGAGTGTGGAAAAATGTGTAAAGTTATTCATCGACTCAATCAAATATTTATAATAACATCGTATGAAACGTATTATATAATGAAAAATATTTATAGTAATCAAAAAATGAAACAGAAACTTATATGTAGTGCTTTTTTGGAATGAAACGTGGTGGAACGGCGTTCCGGCACCTTTTTCCGCAGCATTATCGATTTCTGTTTGAACATACGGGTGGTTTGTGATATCTAAATATCCCAAAATTACTTTCTTCGAAAAAAGGTTCTTCGAGGTTGAGCAACTGAGTTACGTGCAGTTCTCGTAAAAACACTTCTGTTGAGATACCTCCATTAGAAAGCCATACGCTCTACACTGGGAACGGACATGCATTAAAAAGAAACCAAAACCTTAGGTAAAAAGCTTGGCACGGAGGAAGTTACGGCACTTTTTTTTTAAAAAAAAAACCACTGCATATATCCAATCCAGCCTAAGACGTATATTTTTTAATAAGAAAAACGTCTAACACTTTTGTTATGTAAATTTCTTATGCGATTTAATTGTAATGTGATTTTAATGGCTATGTTATAAAAAAAATCCAATAAATCATTGCAAAATCAATTGTCTTAGCCGTCATGTTTAACATCGTCGCAACGTTTGACTCATCCTTAGAAGGCCTGATGGGAGGCTTCAATCTCTTTCATTTACGAATTAAAACCATAGCGTGAGATCATGTGTGTTTTAATATTCATGTTATGTAAACGGCCGTATGTCACATCGTAAATTAAAATAAGTCTAAACACAAGCGCTGGATGATCAGGTCAAAGATTGACAGTCACCCAAAAAAATCTGTGAGATACCAAACTTTATTACCTGCGGCATTTTTAGATGTTGAACGTGGTACGTCATTAGTAAAACACAGGTGTAGCTGGTGAAGTCAATGCCAAGAACAAAGGGAACGGTTTATATGAATTGTGGGAGTTTTATATTAAATTATATATATTTGATTCCGCACACAGGTACTGATTAACATTTTGATCGCCCCTTTTAAATAGATTAGTCATTCTAAGAGAAATCCGTCGACCTATTAAAGAAGTGTTGAAAATTTTTATTAATTCATTAATTCATCTGGTGTTTTGGTCACATTATAATTGTTAAGTGAGTTGAACCTGAATGGGTTAAAGGGTGCATAAAAAACTCTATAAATATTTATATATAATAAAAATGTATAATTACAATTGACTTTTTGTCAGTTATCAGAATTTGATCAAAACCATTTTTTTAAATTCTCCATTGTATTCAGGCATTTAGAAAAACACAATATTATTTTGTACTTATTTCCATTATTTGCTTATTAAATATTGTTTTTTTAATACAATGCTTTTCCAGCAAGTGTTGACAGTGAACACCCTAAAAGTATTCAGAGACGTCTTCTTGTTTGTATTCCAAATATTGTTTCTGAAACTTTGTTCCAAATCATTTGCTATTCTAGTATAGTCTGTATTAAATTTTAACAACATAATCACTATTGTTCAGATTAAATGTTAAACTGTCCTTTTCCGAAATAGGACACTATTTTTTAGTCCAAAATATGTGCTAGGGCTAATTTTCGGGAATGTTTTACTTTTCAATTACAAATAATAATGACTATAAGAATTAACAAATACATTTTATTATTTCAATTTAAATTATTAATTAATTATTTGTTTAAAAATTTGTCCTGTCATCTTTTTTTTGGAACCTCGTCATGGCTAATCGAATTCTGGACCTGAATTTCCTGTTGAATCGTTGGTTCGAATCTCTCATGCTTTTCAATACAACTATCTTTAAAAGTGTATTTTTTTATCTAAGTATTCTGCTTGTAGTGGATTGAAAACACAAATGTCAGTTATTTTATTTCATGAACTCAGCACCCACTTTATGACTTTAGGCCAATATTTTTGCGAATTTTTCTTTTCAAAGTTTAGTTAAACAATAAATCTAATTGAATAAAAAAATAAGGTTATTTCGAGGTAGGACTTGTATTCCAACAAACCTAAAATTCTTTTTGGACAATGTTATATTTTCGAAGAGACACAGTTAAATTATTCATCTTAAATATTTTAACTTCATCGTCGGTACAATTTTATTAGCCCATCAATTTAAATTAAAAAGGCTTGTTTAGATCATACATTTTTGCACTTAACGTGATGATACATTCTTGTCAAAAATGTCGATGCAGTCATTGAAAACCTTTTCATTAGTATGATATAAAAATGACGCGTGTAGTTCATCATTGCGATTGAAAAGTTTCTATGATACATTATTTACATTGTCACAATAATTGATACACAATAAAGAAGTCAACTGGCAATCACTTACTTATACGGTGATGTTTTTTGTCGAATGATGTCAGTGATCATTTTGATTTATACGTCCGAGCAATCAACGATTTGTATCTCAGATAAACACCGGTTGGCAACATTTTGACTGTCGTAGACACACAGATCAGCACGTGCTTTGAATTTCTTAAAGCAGTGGTCAAAAACGTTTTTAATAAATAATCCACATTTTTCAATGAAATCAGTTTATATATTTGCTAAAACCAGCGTATGAATCAATGAATTCCATGGAGACGTAGTATCCTCATATTTTTTTAATATAAATAAATTCTTACTCAAGAAGTGCTTAAAAGACTGTCAGATACATTCACTTACAATACTGTCAACAAAATCAATCGTACTTTTTTTTTGATTCTAAATGGAACATCTATGAAGTAATAAAATATTTAAGAGTGAACTATGGATACACTAAAAGTAATCAACGTTTCGAAAATCACACCGCAAAATTTGGTTAGAATTAGGAATGAGGTGGTAAAGGTTATGGGCTTGTTTTTGTTTGCTGAGAACTATCTGTTACCTTACTGTTTATTTTTATTTTACAAGGAAAATACAAAGAAGTAATTAAACATGTTATTAGTGAGTCGTGATGTTTTTTACTTATTTTGTAAAGAAGATAAAATGAAAACATTACATATACATTTAATTCAAAATTTATCTATCGCGTATTCATTCAAAACCAACTGAGGATCCATTGCTTGATCGAAATATTAAAAACCTGTGCGTTGCCACTCGGCCCCGCGTATTTTTTTGAAACCATGTCCGCTCCTAATGTTGAGGATATGGCTTACTAATGAAAGTACATCAATAGTAGTTTTTTTCTACAACAACTGCTTGTTACTCAGTTGTTCAACCTCTTTTTTTAAAGAGAAGGAATGGAAAGATACGGCTAAGGCAGGACTAGTGCTTACTAATCGCTCTCGCTGCGCCCCATTATCTTAGGATTGAAAGGGTGGGAGGGAACTTTTAGACAACACAAACATCCATGTATTTGAATAAAAAAGAACTGTTCGTACTGGGACTTGAACCTGTGAGATCCTTTGCGGTTAGACTACGAATTTGTCCACTGCGTCACAGACAAACTTTAAGTCGTGCGCATACTAACTATAATTGAAAAAAAAATCATTTATTTTTATTGTTACTTTGGGTGGAATGATATGATTCAAACAACATTTTTTAAATGCACTCAATAGACATCACACATTACACGACATAAGTTTGAGTCATTTAATAGATTCAGAATTATGTATTGAAATTTATTTGAATCCTTCGTTAACTTTACTTCTTCAAAAATGATTTTTCAAACGTTAATACCTGTTTTGTAAACTAGGCTGGCGATATCTAGAATAATTCATATTCAATATGAGAGCTTTAAAACGGTGAAGAAACGATTTATTTTTGATAGTGTATGGTTGTATACACATGTATATATATATAGTATACTCGTGTCTTAAATTGCAAGTTATTGTAGCAGTATTAAAATAACAAAAAATATTCGTTTTATTTATAATATTTACTAATAAATTTATAGCCGTTCTTTATTATAACATTATCCGATCTACAAATATAAAATTGGCTTCAATAAATTTATTATTTCATATATGAATGAATGTTTTTCTTTGTATATAGTATTTACAATATGCAGATTAACGTCAATGATTAATTGCGTTTGATTATTGCCAAATTGATAGGCGTGTCTGCAATTGACCCACAGGTTAATGGTTTCTGACCACTGTTTGAAATATGATTTCGTTTTTTTTTTACTTCGTCTTATATTCTGGTATCCTGGTACCTCGCAGTGAAAAAGTTTTTATCATGTTCTCCTACAACGAGGTGATGTCATCTTAGAACGTGTTTTAGAGAGTGATTGTTACAATTTATATATTCATCCTGCAACTACCAATTTCAATTGATCAATGATCTTACATGATTCATGACTTTGAATATTAAGGAAAATAATTATTCCTAACGTAATGGCAGTAATTCATGTCATATTGTGATTCGTATGTGGTTAAAATAGTTAAATTACATCCCTAAACAAAAAAGACTTGTAATTCGGATATGAGTCATGTATACAGGATTAACTCAAAATTCAATTACCAAAATTAAGTATAAGATAACGAATATGATATTTATGAAAATCTAAAACACAGCGCAAATTAATTGACATCTTAACTTGTGTTTTATAATCAAAAGTCTAACCACCATTTTAAGTCGAACAGCAACACAATTTTGTCAATAAGACATACAATATTTTGATGAGAACAATATAAATTTAAATTTGAAGTATGTCAGTATTGTATAAATTAATAAGATTGCTGGGATGTATAAAAGTCACTCAAATAATTTAAGTAAATTATACTTAATTATTATACTATGTTTACTTATTACGCGTATAATGCGTTGAGCTATTGCAGTGCTTAAAAAAGAAGACGGTTTTCAAAGTTTTAAAAAATGTATCTTCTCCAAAAAATATTCCAGACCACCAATTTTACTTTTTCGTGAAGATTTAATATGTTATTATAAATAAAATCATCTTTATTATTATAAAATAATTCTTGATTTATTTTACTGCCTTGACGCCCTGTCATGACAAGCACTTAGAAAAGTTCTCGTAATGGGAGAAACCGGTCTTGATCATAATAAATACATGTGAAGTTAGTACAAAAGTTTTACATTTTTGTGCGATGATAAAATGTCTTTCTCCCAAGTATAGCCAGTGAACCTTATAACCTTAACTTAAAAAGTTATATAATAAATTTCACAATATATTCTTTTTTTACCAATATTTAATTATATAAAGCAGTTGGTGCGATATTTGTGTTAAAAATAAAATCTATAACTTAACACTGATTTTATTATTTTATTCTACGTTCCACGATGTCTACTACAAATATATTATAATTTCGCAGGATTTGACGACATCTAATTAATATATGCTTTTTATGCTTTAATAAAAAATAATACATACTAATGGGTCGCCTTTATACTGTGTCTTTTATGATAGACAAAAATCTTTATATTGCCCTTGAGAATGATCTATGCATACCAATAAATCTGAAATTGGCGGCTGAGAGTCTGGTTCGTTCGTTTGATCACAGACGCCAATGAATTAATACACATAAAAAATGAGCTCGTTGGCAATTTTTCTTAAGAAACATTTTATTATTCCAAGAATATTTTACGCGCAATATCAATAGTTTCTTCCTTATGAAATTGATTTTATATTTGGGTGTAAAAAAAAACTTGATTAATTAATAGGTACCGTACGGATATTTTACGATATCTGCTTCATACATAAAGCAAATTTGAGTTACGTATATGATTGGATTAGAAGTTTTTTGTTCATATCTTGATTTAAAATATAAGTGTGATTTCAAAAAATTGTGAAATAGATATTTAAAATATCTGATTTAATATATTTATACATTACTGTCTACAATCACAGGTTTAATATGGCTTTCTTATAAAATGATTTGTTTGAATTTACAGGGTGTGCAAAATATTTTAATTTTATGAATTATGTTTTCATTCATTTTTTTTTACATATAATAAAAGTTAAAAATTGTAGAAGTTAAGAAAGAAAGACAAAATTTAATATTCATTTAACTGCCGTGGAAACGAGTTATGAATGTCGCCTGATAAATAATTTTGAAAGCTTTATTATAATTTTTAATTAAAACGTAGATTAATCACTAAAATACTGTTAAATACCTGTAGCTAAAAGAAATTATACTATTATGAAAAACACAATTTTCCTTTGTACTTATTTTCACTTTTATTTACCAAAATCGGTCCTGATCTTGGTAAATAAAAGTGGAATATTGTGTTTTTCTTAATATAATACCTTTCTACCTAGTATTGACAGTAAACACCCTAATAATTTCTAATGCTAAAATTATAGATATTTCTTAGTAAAAAAGATCAACTGTAATTTTCTCACCAAAAATAGCATTCAATACATTTTCTTAATGCAGTTAATGCATTTTATAAAGTAAATGCATGCTGTATTTAAATATTTAAAAAAAACACATTATGTAAAGTTTCTCGCAAGTTCGACAATCAGTTATTGAATTCTTCTTTGGAAAGCCAGTTTGCGTAAAAAAATACACTACATACAATCATTTATAATATTTTAAAATAAAAGATTTTCAATAACATGTAAAGAGTTTACAAAAATAATTTAGTTTATTTAACTTTCATTAATAACAAATATCTTAAACATTTTTATTTGATTTTAAAAGTATATATTTGTTTTTTTTTACTCAGTAAAAAATGACAGGTGTCCTTGATTACGAATTCATATGCTACACATAGTGAGCGTACTGAGTTTTAAAAAATTACGCCATGTAGCATCGCGTGCTTCATTACATAATAACACGTGAAGATGACAGGCAGTTTCACAGCTCCAAAGATCACGGCCTCAAATTACCATATGCGATCATTTTGCGATAAAAGCATGTAAATCAAATTTATGCATATTTTATCAGTTTTTGACCTAGCTTTCTATACTCGTTAAAATCTAACCGTAATGCTTCATATACGATTCAATTTATTAAAATATATATTAAAATAGATTCTCAGTGTGTTTGTTTTTTTTTAACTGACGAGAAAAAAAACAGAAAATAATCATTCATTATTTTGAAACATGACAAATAATTGCATTCGATAGGAAGAATTTTCTTACGATGACGTTGAAAGATTTTTTAAAAGTTCTTTTCACGATTGTCTCATCAATTGTGGAAAGTGAATGTTTTTTGTCTAAGTAAAAAGTACAGTAAAAACTATACACACTCCTCAAAGCCTTTTCTTCTTCTTCTTCAACACCTACAAAAATAAAGTGAAAACTTATATAACACACATTTCCATTGCACATTTCTATCTATAAGCGTAGTTTTTTTTTTACCATGTCCGCTCCCAATGTAGAGCATATGGACTCTTAATGGAGTTTATCTCAACAGAAGTGTTTCTACGAGTACTGCTTGTTACTCAACTGCTCAACCTCTCTTTTTCCAAAGAGAGTAGGGAATAGAATGAAAGGGCTAGGACAGGACTAGTGGTTAGTTAATCGCTCTCGCTGAGAGGGGGGAATTCAAGACATCACATACATTCATGCCTTTGAACAGAAATTCATAAATCAATTGAAAATCAATTTGTAAACTGCCCGTACTGGGATTCAAACCCGTGACCTCCGTAGCGGTAGCCAACGACGTTGACCACTCGACCTCACAGGCGGCAATAAGCGTAGTTAGTAACAAGAAAATGATTAACAGGAACAAATATATAAATATGACACACCAACCTATTAAATAAAAAAAAAACTACATATATGGTAGTTTTATTAATTTAGACAAAACTATAATTTATACGTTTAAAAATAATTGATTTACGTTTTTAAAACTTTTGTTAGGTTTCGTAATTTTGTGGAAAATTGATAAATGAAAAAATTTCGTCAATAACCTTATATCCTTATTATTTAAGTATCAAGTATCGTTATTTATCTCTCGAAATGGCACGCAGACAAATATGGTGAAAATTATTACCTTACCTAACTTAACTGTTGTCAAAAAAAAAAATTTTTTTGTCAGTTTCGTAAATCAAATCAAACCAATATGAAACACTAAAATAACATCGGCATTGTAAGACGGTATCTAGAATTAAATAGGCGTCAAAATAATACTATTTTGTTTGTTTTGTATAAAATGTGAACTGGATTATTGAAAGTCCGATGAGACTCGATTCTATTTATAATACCCACGCAACTATTTTAATGTACGAGGGAGTCATTTTGTATGGTGTCAGAAGCTTTTGCCACAGAGTAATTATTATATTGATTAATATGTCGAATTAAATCGATACAATCATATATCATCAATTTATTGCTTATTTCGCAAACGGGAAAGTTGAATATTGATATGAAATTTAATGCCCCACCGATATTAAAACTGAACATTACCTGAAAGCTTTATATCAAAAAGGTTCTATGTGTGACGTCAATTTCCAATGTGATTATAATTGATGATAGGACAAATGTAATATCATCACAAATGGCGTTTCCAAAAAAATATTAGATAATTTATAACGTTTTTCTTAATTTTACACAGTACTTCTGCAATTTTATTTTTGTATTTTAACAATAGATGTTGCTGATGAAAGATGAAAATTTGTATTTTTCTACTAGGTAAAACTTCTGAAAAAAAATGTTAAATATTTTTATTAACAGTATTTTGATAATTTAATATTATAAAAATTGTTTTGCAAAATCCGTTAAATTGTATGACGTGTTTGCCCGTTTACCGTGACATTTGTAAATTGTCAATTTTTTTCAAAAACTTCTGTGCATACATACCTAAAATTAAATAGATGTTTATTTTTGTAATTTTTTGTTAATGTGTTAGCAAAATTCATATGAACATTTAATTTGTATGCAGATAGCGTGTATCGAATGTTTGAATTTCTTTTAAACCTCAATTCTCTAACTGTGGATTTTTGTAAATGATCCCACCACAATTTCAAAAATTATTTCCTCAACGGTAAAAAAGGAATTTTAAGGTCTCACCTGTCTTACTAGATAGAAATTAAGCTAATGAAAAATATAGAATTCATAAATCATTTTCATAAAAAATCATATTCAAATAAAACTTCAAACTTTTCCAATAAATCACCGACCACTGCACAAGAATCTCACTATTTAGGCTCAGTAAAGCACTGAGCACGCTAGTGACTTACAATACATTAATGGCACATTATTATCCACAATAACTCTTTTGATGTCTTTTAAGAGTAGTTTACATGAGTAGTATCATATAAACAAAGTTCTGTTCGCACAAATTCAATTAGTTTATCTGTCATAAAAAACGCGCCCTGAAAGAATCAAGAAGGAATATGTGTCGGGTCTTCAACGGGGCAGCGTAGGCCAAACGCATGCATGCATCGCAAAAACTTGCGTATTAACGTACACGGCTCAGTGCTTCTTCATGTGATTCAAAGTCTGTGCTGCAATGGTCGCCTGCGTCTCACTATATGCTAAGCCTCAACATTCCGCATTATCAGCGGCGCTTTTCAAAAAAACGTTTTGTCTATTAAATTAGATTGAATGAAATTCTAATAATAATTCAAACGATTATTAAAAGCGTAATGTATATTAAAGACATTAAACACTTAGTAGTATTTACGTTAGAACCATATTATTCGCAGTCCGTTGAATGGCAATCAAGTCAAGTGGATGTTCATTCACTGACGATGAGTCAGAGGATTGAAAGCGTTAGGCTAAGTGGCAGAGGAATTCAAAAACAGCAAGAAACGGAAGTAAGCTGTGATGTTGAGGAAAATAATTTGAATAATATAGATCAGACCAATCATAACGTCATTCTCATTAACATGAGTAATGTTAATAGGTCAAACAGTTTTTAATTCGCTAGACAACATGTGCTTCTAAAGTTAATTGGGTTTGCAGACTAAAGTTACCTTCAATATAATATGTTCGCTTGGTGTTTTTTGCAATCGTTTTTTACTCACAAACATTTTAATTAATAACAAAGCATTTTGGAGCAGAGCTTTTTTAGTCTGCATTATGTGACGCAGGAAAAATCATTTATTGTATGAAAAAGTGCACTCAGACAAATACTCATTTATTGTTTTCGAGCTAATGTTTAGTTTATTTAATTTAACATTCTCAACGTCCGGCAATAAAATTTCAATATGTCTGTCATTAACATATTTCAAAGTAGAAAAATAGTGGAAAAAAATCTTTTTTTTTACGCTCACCAGTTCTTTAATAAAACAATCAGCATTATATTTTCTTGGTACAAGTTCCTACAATCCTGGGATTGTGATAGTACTAATCCCTGGATTTATGAATTGAAATTTTAATTTGAAATTTTAGAATTTTTTTTTATTTTGGCAAATCCGCAAATTCCTGTGTTTTTTAAATAAGGTCGGCGAGAACTTCTGATGCTGTAAAGGGTTGATTTTCTTGTAGGTTTGTGAATTTTGTGTTAATTAAACTATGTATTTATATTATAAAACCTCGGTCTTTTTTTGAGAACCCTCGAATGTTTTTTTCTAATTAAAATTTAAAAAAATTAAAATTTAAAATTTAAATATTTTTTAGTTAAATCATTGCATTTAATAAGTGTAAGCAATATTTTTCATTTATTACGTAAAATAAATCGATTCATAGAAATAAACTGTACACTTTGTGATGTTGTGGCTTTGTAGTACAAATATGCGTCCCGAAACAATTTAATTTTTATGCGAAAAATTTACAATAAAAAATGTGTTCATTTCTGATATAAATAAATAAGAATATATGCCTTTTAGTGTGTAATCAAGACTGAAGATAGACATTGAAAGAAGAAAAAAAATCAGTGGTCGCGTTTCACAGAAGGTAAATGTGTACATATAATATATATTTACTCATTGAAACTCTTTATTAAACGTCATCTTTTTTTGTTTGGACACATTTTCACGCATAGCAATCAAGTTTAAGATAATTATTATTTACAACAAATACTCAATTTCATTTAAACATTTAACGTAAGGAGATACAACAAGTACAAGAAGATGTTGTGAGTATAACGGTGAGTTCCCTGGTAAATTAATAAATACTAGTCGTAGTTTATGAAATTTAAATGATTGGTTGTTCTTTATCATAACCCTTAGAGTGAAATCAATTTCATTTATGTTGAATACATTTCTTTTCTGTTTTTGTTATGTCAGTAAAATAGTGCTGATGATAAGATTAGCTGAATTAGTTTTACGTCAAAGTGATTGTTCTCAATGTTTCTATTATCCCAGCGCTTTCAACATAAAAAGAGACAAAGTTAAAAACGCATCTGAGAAATGTATCTATCTATATTTTCTTCTTTACGGAAGTTCAAAACTAGAGACGCAACGCCAACTACCTTTCTTAAAAACACTATTATTCGCTTTAGTAGGAAGTATACTTTTATGGAAATGTGGTTATAATTAATTATAACGACTTCCATTAGCTCCAATCCAATTTTCACCGCAAATCCGCAAGCAATATTGATATAACCTACTTACTTACTATAACCTGTATTGTTTGTGCATTGTCCTTTCGTTGCGGTTCCCTGACCACAGACTATGATTATAAATTATTTTTAATGTTTATTTTCAGACATCAGCTGTTATGAAAACTTTCGCCATTTTGAAAATGTATCAACATAAATATTGATGCCCAAACAAGTCTTTTTAAAACTATTATCCTTTATATCGAATTAATTCACAAATGCTTTTTATTCAATAGCGCTGCGGTTACTTTGTGCGAAAAGCATTTGATATCCATTTTTTTCTTTGCAATTTTGCGACATCTATAGTAATTAAATATTGCACAAAAAATATAATAACAGACGACAATTTCGTTCAATGTAAGTTCAAATTTTATCCTGAGCTAATTAATGCTCATTGAAGCATTTTTTGAAATGGTATTTTTTTTTAAAAACAAAGTTAAAATCAATTCTAAATAATTTATGAAAGTATTTGGATTTGATCTCATATATAATAAAAGTTTTTAAGATCACAATCAAATGAACTGGTTATTTCGAAGACCCCATAACTGACAAGAACCAAATAAATCAGGAGCGATACAAATCTCCGTAGCTGTATTTTTAGTTTCATACATACTTCACGTATGGTGTTCCAGGACTGAAATAAAACTTCTTGTTTAAGTAAAATTAGGTTTTATAAAACTGTTCTCGAAGATAATTATAACGTTATTCCTAATTCACATTTTTCCATTCCAATTTTCCACTTTTGTAAGTTATCGTGTTATTGAAATGATCAGTTTTATTTACTTCTTTAATAAAAGCATTGAAATAATAAGTAGAATTATCTACTGAGTCGACGGTATTCAACTAGGCGGTAGGTATGTGAATCTAATAAATTCTTAACGATCGTTTGTTTAATGAAAAGTGAACGACAGGTAATAAGTGCTATAACAAGTATCGATTATCCTCAATTTGTTTCTCCAGTTAAGCCTCCGCGCTAAGAAAGTTGATCATATTATTAATGGTGTCTCTTTCACAGCAGAAAATAATTAATGACGTTTCATATTCATTCATGCGATTTACAAAAGGGTGTTTTAAGTTCTGTTTGTTATATTGCATACTTGCTCGGGAATATTATAATTAATTATACTTTAGTTCAGATTTTTTTTAATTTATTCAGAGAGAATATTTATAATTCGTTACCATACATCATTTTTATTTTATATTTTATTTTTACTTTGATACCAAATTTCACGTAGCCGCGACAAGTCGGGGAAATACATTAAAACTTCAATGAGGAAGTGGAAGATAGTAATAACTGTACAGAGATATTGTCCATATAAATGAAGCGCAATTAAAATTTCAGGTTTCATATCTTGATAAACCGCAGCTGTATGATTTTCCAGTTCAGTTAGAATATATGTATATGGAATTTTCCGAAGAAGTATTGTCCAAGTTTTTTGGAGATCCCGAAATCTCGACCAGATTATCACATTTTTCCGGTTTTTAATTTATGTAGTAAGTAAGGTTACCTTCGTTTTTGAGAAATTGTGAAATACTACATGATTTTCAATTAAAAATAATAGTAAAAAAATCGTAAAGCATTTAGAAATGCTGACATAACTATAATTAATTATATTGATGAGTTTTATATTAAATTTGTGCCTGCTAGGGTATTCAAGATTGAAAATCAAGACGTCATAATTCATTTTTTTAAGAGTAATATAAATATATAAATGTTTTTATTACCGACACTATGTCAAACAATGAAATATGGTTTTTTGACTTTCAAAATTTTTTAGTAAGAAAACAAAGTTCAAATGTCTGAATCAGCTGTTTAATTTGTCTTTTATACATGGAACAAAACACTGTACTATATCATATTGTGAAGGTACTAAATACGACAAGGAATGATGATAGAAATCAAATGATTGAAACATTACGAAAAAGTCACCGAAGAAAAAAGAAATTGAAATCATAATAAAAAGAAAATTGTTACGATAGCTATTATGTCCGTACATGAACTACTGGGCATATTTTATATTGTACAACGAAGTTTAAAAGAAAATATTTTTATACAAAACATTAATTTACAAAAATGAATACAATTTCTGTAACCCCGATTCGGTTATTATATTAAAATGAACACTGAGAAAATATATGCTTGTTTCATATATATTTATACATAGTATAACAAATCGATTTTTAATAAAGTTTTTAAAAACTTTAAAACAAGTATAGTTTTACTAAATTTAACTCTAATGAGCAACTATTATGAAGTCAACAAATCGGTGAACAAAACACATATTTTTTCATTAACATCTAATATTAAACAAAAAATCATTTTATCACAATTCAACAATGATATTTTCCTGTTTGTTTTATTTTTTAATCAAAACCTAATTCAAGAAATGGTTATTACATTCATCCTGTTAAATTATAAAAATTCGCTTGAATAATCAAGAAAAATAATAATTCGCTGTTCTATACGTGAGTTTTGCCGCAGAAACTTTAAAATGATTTCTGATTCGAACTCCTTCATGCGAATAACTACAGTTTTTCTCAGAGAATGGCATCATTAAAAACCTCTTTCGGCGTGGGCGGAGCTGCAGCTATCTTCACGTCAACTGTGATGAGATGTGGGTTCAGCTCAGCACCTGTGAACCCAATATTTAGAGAGTGCCTTAACATGTTATTATTTACTGACTGAGGGCTCAACCCAAAATAATATTCCGTTTGGGATCTTTAGCCCAATAAGTTCATCGGTACAAATAAAGCTCATCTTAACATGTCGCTTTTAATTTAATACTTGATTAAATGCTCGTTAAAAAACAACGGACTGAATTGAATTAAATTGAAGAAAAAAAATGTTAAGCAGAATAATCCTAACACATTTCATGGCGCCAAGGCTTACCTCGTTGATAATTTTTATGTGACGTTTTGCCACAAGTAATTTCTATTAAATAGTTAGAATTTATCCATTTAATAAAGTTTAAAAAATTACAACCTTACAAGAGGGGGAAAAATAGCTTGGACTGAATCAATTAACGATAATTTTATTTTTAGATTTTTTGTGTTATCAGCAGAATTTTTATAGAATAAAATAATATATCTACGTATAAAAAATCTTGGAATTTCTATATGATTTTCTGCATTTTCAATTGATTAATAAAATTACTTTATCAATACATAAAATCGTATTAGCTGAAGCAAAATTCTTCTTTGGTTTTTTTCCAAAAAAAAGTATTCCGATGTAGACTAATAAATACATTTTACTACTATTTCTTCTTCTGGACAAAAAAAAAATATTATTTGTAGTAAATATACACAATTGAAAACGAAACTTAAAGTTTAGTTACAATGAAATTTGTTTGACTTTTTTTCAACTAATTATGACGGATTATTTATAGTACTTTTATATGCTGTAATATATTATCAGGTTTGCAAAATACTTCTCATGTGTACTGATGCATCAATAGCTATTGTTTATGTTTGCATTTTCTTTTTGATTCAGCATTAATAAACGAATTTCCTTTTATAGTTAACACTAATGTTGTACTTAACTGCTTGTAAGTTAATGTTATGTGTTTTATAAATAATGTTCTGTTACTTACTTTGAATGGTGCTGTAGAAACAAAACTGTACGCATATTTAAACTCAAACATCGATGGCTTGGGCTAAAATATGTTTTCTCTCTAAATAATAATATTGATAATACTGAAATTGAATATTTGAAAATAAGGTTTTGTGATATACAAATAATTCTCAAGGTATATATATTTCGATGATTTATTTATTTTTTATATTTATTAAAAAAGTCTACTCTGCATAGTGTAAAATAAGTGAATTTTCTGAATTAGTATAAAAAAACAATAAATGTATTTCTGACGAAATCAAACATATGTGATCATAAAAATATTGTCTGGAGGATTTACAATATTTATCTTTGTAATCTGTGTGAAAGTAGGTTTGGAAATGCAATATGCATGCATTGGCTATTTTTGTCTCATTTCAGTACTTTACTCATTTTGGACCATAATTGGATAAACAATATCGTAGCTCTAAACCAGCGGTACTCAACCTGTGGCTTTCGGGCCACATGCGGCCCATTAAGTTTTTATGAGTGGCACAAAACAACAAATGCTTTTTATAACATCTGGTATTGTTTTCAAAGCTTTAAATAAATGAAAAAATATTTTGGATACTTTTTTTATTTCGTGTACGTACATTTATTTGACACCACTATATTGCCTATTTTATGTATAGTATGTCGTATAATAACGAATAACAATAAACACGCTGCGGCCAAAACCGAAATGAGGCCCGGACGAAAAATAGGTTGAGTATCGCTGCTCTAAGCCAATGTCATACATTCAAATGTTAAATTCTATAAGTGTTCTGTAAAAAAAATATTATTTTCCACATCGAAAGAAAATGTATATTTTGTATCTTGTATAAACATGTAACTTATTTCACGTATAGCTTTATATTAATTTCAAGATTTCTTTTTATTTCTAATAACCAAATAGTTAAGAGAATTCTTATAATATTATGAATGAAAACTTTAATTCTCAATATTAAAAAAAATATATCTTCTTCCAAAGCGAACATTGATATATTTAATATTTTCTATGTATTAATAATAACATTATTTCCAATGTCTGTTAATAAAGACAACACATATTTTGATGCGTTTTATAGAGGACTCACGTTCACACCTGGCCGTCAATTTGAATGAAACTGCAAACGAGGCCACAAACTATTGCCGGGGATTTTATGAGCATGCATACAATATTTTATGATGGTAATAGTTACAGTAAAATTTAACATGGAGTTTGATATAATGATAATTACATCAACTATGAGAATACACAAACGGTTGCATCTAATCTAAATTCAATGGATACATTTTTTTAGTACACTCCTTTTATTGTATGAAATATGTGTTTTCGTATTTATAATTTAATATAATGGAATAATGACGACTTAACCCAAAACATTTAACTCATAGTACATTTTCCTCGATTGCTTTAAATATTACCTCCTCGGATAATTTTAATGTTTGACATAAGTTAAAATTAGACAGAAAAATACACTTATTCACAGTGATGACTTGCAGTAAGCTACTTCTATGCGCATAGATGCATAATTCGAGTACTAAAAACGCAGTTATAAAAACATATTCAATATTATAAATGGTATATACAGAGAAAATCCCCGCGGGCTTAATTCAATGGCAAAATCAATTCCATGAAAACCGTCTTACGCAATGCGACAATGAAATATGTATTTATTATTACAAACATGGGAGGGCCGTTTCCAGTAAAAGATAACTGACATCTATTTAAGGTCAATTGTATAATGTAAATTCAAAAAATCCCGATTCCGTACATTGCAGATATTTACTTTAATAAATCTTACATGCACTGTGTTTTATCCCCGTTAAAAAAAAACACATTAGTAATGAGATATAATATATCTCAATAAATATTTTTTAATAATGCACTTTTAAACTATTTTTTTTTATCTATGTCCACAGTCAATGTGGAACAATTGGTTTTCATGTGGAAGGGAGTTCTCAACAGAAGTTTTTTACAAGAATTATTTGTTACTTAGTTACTCAAATTGCATTATTATATAAGATAATACAAGGACAGGAATAGTTATGAGCTAATCGCACTCTTATTTAATAGTTATTTTTACGATTAGATTGGTGGGAGAATTGAACAAAAGATTGAAGAAATGTCGATGAGAAGGAACGACAAGTACTACACACTTGTTTATTTATATACGAGTAAATAAAAGATTGAATACTCAATGCATAAAAGCCTCCACCCGGATATTCTAACCCTTAGTTTTCAACAACGGTAATGACTCTACAGTCTTACAATCAGCAAGATAAGGTAAACATTTTTCATTACAAAGCGTATGATTTCGTGTTGTTTAATAACATATACGACAAAGTTTATTTTTAAATTTTGCAAAATATTTTAAATGAAATAGTGGTACAGTGAATACAATAGCTACCCGATAGTTCATCGTAATTAAATGTTCAATGTTAACTGTATATTTTCAACTATGTGGCACAGTGGTAACCGTTGTTGACTTCCCACCGGTTCAAGCATCAGTAAGAGCACATTTTTTCAATCAAAGGCATATATGTTTTTGATATATTAAAATTCCCCGCCGCCCTTCTTATATTAGAATAACGAGGCGTAACAAAAGTGATTTACAAACCATCTCTATTCTTTTGGAAAAAAGAGACGCCAGGTAACTGGGCAATTAGCAGTTAACGTAGAAAAATCATGTGTTTATATGCCCATATAAGGAGACTATATGCTCTTTATTGGGAATGTATATGGATTAAAAAAAGAAGTAGTAGATTTTGAGAAATACACTACTGATTTTTTTTCCTAAACTCTAGAAAAAAAGTGGTTGAGAAAATGAGTAACAAGCAGTTCTGGTAGAAAAAACGTCTGTTGAGATAACGCCATTAGGAGGCCATATGATCAAAAAATTGGAAGCAAACATGGATTAAAGAAAAAAATATAATATAAATCTGAGTATGAAAGATTTTGAAAAATACGCTGTAGTGATTTTTAACGCTTTGTCTTACTCCACTCACTCTTGTTAACTTATAATTGAATTTATCTGGCGCCTCTCAGCACTTCCTCTTTGTAACAGAAAGTAATTCAAACTAATAAACATACATTTTGAATTACAGTATGATAATTGATGGCACGTATCATGCACCGAATTGTTGATCAGCGCTAATTGTAACAGTTTTTGATTTTGTGTCACTTTTCAAACAATAATAAAAAATATGACTAAGCATAACATCGTGACACCTCCTAATATGAACAAAAAAGCATCGTATGATATTTGTTCATATTTGGAAGAAGTACACAACGTGTTCACAATCGCATCACCGCATAAATGCACTTCGAATGAAAGTGTCTACGTCACAAATCCGTCGCGATAATATGAGTCGCGCACTCACCGGATATCGCGCCCACAAGCTGCACTAATGTCCATGCGAGACTAGGTAGGGACTGTGGTCTGTGATCACGGTACAGCTTCTATTTCATGACAGAAAATCCAGAAATCAAAAACGCGAATTGATGTTTTGAACTGGAAATCTGATTTTGTGAGATTTATGGATTTTTTCACGATAAAAAATACAGTCGAACTCGGTAATTACGATCACGGAAATAGTGAGATCTCAAATGTAATAAGAAAACATTCATTGAAATTTTTCTTTATGGTTTTTTCCATTCATTTATTCACTTTTATAACGAGCTACTTCTCGGGCATACCGAGCAAAAATATCGTAAAAAAAATATTTTTGCACAGAGCACTGAGACCAATCAAGAGTCTTTTAATGAGTTAAGTGCTTTGAGGGGAAATATAAGAACAATGAGAGTGAAAAGAATGAAACAAGCATCAATTTTAAATTTTATAATAAAAGTGGATCGACAGAAAAATGTAATGTGTGTAAATTCTAATTGTATATTTTTGTTTGAATTGCGACTTTTTGTGTTGTGTGACCGATTCAGATACTTCATCTCTTTGTGTGATGGGTATGTTTGTAAGCATTTAGAGATACCTATTTCCTGATATAACGAGCGAATTCATTTGGTCCTATCTTCCTCGTAATAACCAAGTTAGACTGTAATTTAATTGTGTGGAATTAGAAGCAATATAGCAAATAATAGTAAAAGTGCTAGGTATTTGTCAATTTTAAGTTACATCAAATCGGTAAACGAAATCTTTTCATCTCGTTCTTGGAGAAAAAAAAATCTTACTGAAAAGTTTCTAGCGATATGATAAATCATTATCGTATGATAGAGGAGTGAATTTTCTCAATAAATTAAAATATACAATAAAACATGTATTTTCAAAATATAATATACAAACAAACCTGCTTTATTTATTACAGACAGCTAAAAATTTATATTTTGTATGTTATTTGGTCGTTTATTCATTATTCGATTAGTTAAGTTTTCTTTTATGAACAAATTATCAGGTGACTATCTAAAAAAATATATATTTTTCTCTATTCATCTACTCAGCTGCAGGGCTTATACAAAAAACGACTTTGAAAAAACCGGTTTTCGAATGTCAATATTGTTCAAAAGCCGGTTTTATCCGGTCTTCGAAGTTTTTCAAAAAATGGATAATTTAATTAAAATGGCGAGAAAAAGTTCAATTTTTTAATGTTGTTTATTTATATACATAATAATACACAATAAGAAATTTTTTGGTTTGGTTTCTTCAAAAAATATTATTTAAGAAAACACAAAGCGTCCACTAATCGTTTTGTAACAAAATTTCCTGATATCGAAAATACCCTTTCGCTGGGTATATGGTCTTTAAGCCATCAAATAAAAGATCCACATTTTCTGTACTTTTTTTTATAGACTCGTTTAAGGGAAATTCGGCACAACCGGTTACGAAGTTGAAAAACCGGTTTTCGAATGTCTTAAATTTTGCCGAAAAACCGGATTTTGAAAACCGACAAGCCCTACTCAGCAATATTCATTGAATTTAAATTCATATGCTATTTCTTGAGATGTTCTGGACGATGGTCACGGTTACTTTATTTCAGATCATGAAAATAAAAAATATTATTGAAAAAAAAATTGTCTTGGCTGAAACTTACTTTAAGTAAGACCTTATTTTGTCTCAAAATATTATAAATTTAATTTTTAATCCCGGAATTGAATTTCTGAAATATTAAGACTGGATTCCCAATCCCTATTAGAGACATAATAACGTATATTCGAGTGGATTGGCCACTCCGAGACACGAACCTGTATCTCTATTTGAATCTCGCGTACAACGTTTCTTCCCGGCTACTTGATAAATTACTCCCGATGAATGGATACGCTCACTTGATATTTGCATAGTAAGCAAATGCGGATACCCTAAGAAGATTTAATGATTTTGTGTTTTTTTTCTAAGTCTCTCAACTAAATTTGAATCGGTATTTCGAATATAACAGGTTGTGTGAAATTTTAAGTGCGTATAAATACGTAGAATTTTGAATGAATGCATTTAATAAAGAGATAAATAACGCATATTTTTACTAAAGTACTAGTTTATAAATATCATTTTAATATTATTTTGACTGCAGAGTTTGTTTTACTAGCATTAAAAATGAAGATTCCGTCAAATAATTTCACATTCAAAATAAATTCGTTATTTTTTAATGAACTTTTGTATGCTAAAATTAGTCGGTTCCGTGGTACAGTGGTCAACGTAGTTGGCTTCTGTGGCAAATAGCAATTTTTCAATCGATTTCTGTTCGAAGGCATGGATGTTTGTTGATGTCTAAAAATCCTCCCTCCCCCACAATTCCAATCCTTAAATAACTAGGTGTAGCGAGAATGATAACCTTTCCGTTCTGACTATCGCATTAAGCTGAAATATCCAATAAATCATAAAATGATTCTTGTAAAAAAATGTATTTTCATATTTTAGAAATATTGTTCATAATTCATATTTTTAACGCAATTTTTATTTTTAAGTAAGTGAGAAATGATTTTTGAAGGCTCTGTCTAGTCCACGGTGAGAGTGTTAATGTCTTGATTAACATTTTAATATTACAAACATACAATTTTACTATACTCAGTTGAGAAAATAAACTTTAAATTAACGTTGTCAACTCTACAGATAATGGAATAAATTTAATTTTAAGTTTTGTGTAGGAAAAAAAACTAGTGCCTTTTGTGTTTTATTATAATTCTTTCAAAACAAAAGATGAATTTTCTAGAAGCCCCAAAATGACCTTTTATGGCTACTAATTAAAAGTAAGCCTGATCTCGCCATCACCTTGTACGTACGTCATCATTAATTAACATGTTTAATTTTCACGTTACTTTAAATCAAATATTGTGATATGCTGTGGGTTTTTTTATCATTAGTAATTTATTAGTACCTTTGCATATTTTCTAGGCTAGTTAGAGTATGTCTGACCATTTTAATAGTTTTTTAATTTGTGAAACAAGAAGCAGGCGTCAAGATGATGTAATATTTTTTTAGATTTTATCACATGATTATACTGCGTTCTTTAAATTGTTAATTTGTTAGAAAAATAAGGTCGGATAGATTTTTAAATCATAATATGTTATATTTATAAACATATTATGTTAGTATTAACATTCATAAATTAATTTACTTCTCGGTTCTCATCCTTGTAGGATTACAGTACATCGTATCGTTCTTTCCATATTATATTGCTTTTTATATTAAAGTTATTTTCTTCACTGTAAAAGTCTTAAATTTATAATTTGTCAATCTTATGCAATGTTAAATAAATAAATTGTTAATCAGAGTCAGACTTGAAACAATTGCTTTTGGAAATAGGCTTTCTGGAAGGTGAATGCTAATAATTATTTTCAAATGACTGGAGAGTGGTTAAAAATTGACGTTTTGCAACATTTGTCGTATCGTTATAACAGTGCAAGGTATATTGATGTTGCATTGCTGTTGGTCGTTGATATAGTATCACAAAATAAACAATAATATTAATGACGTCAGGATTAAATAAATTGCAAATGTTGGTAACAGTTTTGCATCTAATTGATCTGTTCAATTTGTTTGCATCTAAAAAACAATGTCCATTTGTGCTACTTCCACTTTTATTTAAAAAGATCATGACGAGCATTATCAACTTGAAACAATCAGTTGAAAGTAATGAGCGGAACCGGTCTTGATATCTTTAAATAAAATTGAAAGTAGTACAAACAAATATTGTATTTTTTATTATAATGTCTTTCCACCATTGACAGTGAACACCCTAAAAGTGATTGTATATGAGTATAATTAATATTTCATTTTAAGATAAATATGTAAAATTCAGTTTTGTTTATCACAGTTAAATTGACATAAAAACAGAAGTTTGTTAAATTTTACGTATGGTATGCTTCTAATTGTTCAATAAAAAAAGTAACGGAAAAAGCATAAACTATTGCAAGTATTAAATACTAAGGCTTGATAACGTCTGAAGAGTCTTTTCAAATTATTTTGAAATTATATTGGGAAAAAATGAATGAAAATAAGATAAAACATTAAGGCCCATTGCCGCCAACGTACTGTTTACTTTCAACCATACCTTATTAACGTCACGAAGGCAAACATAAATTTTCTCCGTTTTTTTGAAATATCAATTCTCACTTTTAGGGTGTTCACTGTCAATACTTGGTGGAAAGGCATTATATTAGTAAAAACACAATATTCCTTTGTACTTCATTCCACTTTATTCAATATGTCAGGACCGGTTTCGCTCATTACGAGCATCGTCAACTGATGTTGACGATGCTCGTAATGAGCGAAACCGGTCCTGACATATTAAATAAAGTGGAATGAAGTACAAAGGAATATTGTGTTTTTACTAATATCAATTCTCTTTTGATTTTATTTTTTTCACACTTGTTTATTGATGCCAGTGATGAGTCCTATGTTTGAACACAATATTATTTTTATGAACACGTGTGCCATATAAATTTTGTATAATATATCTTTTAATCGAAGCGAAGCAACAAATTTATTGAAAATTGATTTCCACAAACTAGCCGTCAAATATATTGAAAAAAAATATTTGAGCTCATGCTTTCCATTCTTTGTTAAATTATAACAGGAAAAAAATAGATAAATGATCGCAAAATATTTTTTTATGAATTATCTAAACATATATATAATAAATCAAATATCCAAAACCAGCATTTAAAAGCTTATTCGTTTTTATGCTTAAGTTTTTCCTCCAATAAATAAAGCTTTTTTCTCAAACACGTTGAAAGCGCTTTGATCATATACCTAACTTCTGGTATGCCGCATACAATCAAAAGACCTGCGGTGTATTCGTTAGATACAAAGGTAAGAACATGTGTTTTAGTGTAGGAAATAGGAAAGAGTTTTTAGCAAGCCTTTTCTGAAACACGCTTCAGGTATGTAAGGACCGGCGCCGGGATCAAGGATGCTATAAGTAAGTATCGAGTATTCGTTTACTCGTCAAGGTTATAAATCGAATTTTCGACGGGTTATTGATTGGTGATAAAAATGAACAGAGAAAGTCGTAGATGTGAGTAATATTATTAACATTAATTATTTTGTGAACTATGATGATAACAATAAAAGATCCAAGCAAGCATCGTTTACCCTTCACTGTGTAAAGTGTATATTCATTAGTTTTCAGCATTTATGATATTACCTTGACTTAAAAATTCAGTTTACAAGTTGCACTTTAAGTTGGCAAACAAATCGTGATTAATAAAATATTACATACACGGCGATTGAAGACAATAAGCGATACACAATAACCGTGTGAGTTGCATTTGTGAGAGTTTAGTAGGAAAATAAATATTTTAAAAAATAAAAAATCAAGTAGATTCACATTTTTTAATAAAAAAAATTCTTATATAAAATTGAAAGTGTTTGAAGATTTGTTTTTATACCTGTTGCGCTATTTGGATTGACACGTAATTCACTTATCTGACAATCATTTCCCAACTACCTCTATCCCAAGATTTTTAATCATATCGTAGACTTTGATTCTTTATATACATATTTGAGAAATAAGGAATGTAATTTTTGTCTTCTTTCTGGCGCTTTTTTATTTATTTTTATATTTTAAAATATTCTTTTGACAAAGACATGTTTAGCAGTTTGTGGTGATGATTTTTATTTTTCCTTCTTTTTCTATTTCTGACGCTGTATGAAGTGAACCTTGGTCGTCTCGATCAATTTTCTATTGTACATTCAGCTTGATCCTCCGCTTTCCTACGCCAGCCGCTGACTTTCAGCAATCGCAAGTGGCGAACACTCCGTCTTCCATTGCTACGGTTTGGCGAATTTGTCACGATGCTCGTTCTTTCGCCTTTGAATCTATAATGAAAAAACGTTTTAATTACAAACCTGACCATATGCATCTTATACCACGCTGAAAAATGTAAAAATGAAAAAGATACTACTCTTAAAAATATAGTTGCCAAAATATCAATCGCATTTTTGTTGAACACAGTTTTTTTTAATATTTTTTGTAGGCAAATGTATATTCGAATTTACACGGGTATTAAAAATTCAAACATCTTCACATCCCTACCTCTGTGACGGGTTCTCACCAGTCGGGCGACTTTGAAATGCTAAACCTATGTTAAAGTCCCTTTCAACGCTGGCCGTTTTTGATATGTTGCCACGATTTTTTGCAACAATGGTATTGGGCGCTATAACGGAAATAAACCGCATTGTTTCTGAATAAAAACCACACTCGAAAGGCTGCGATTTTTAAGGCTTCGCCTAGTTAGGTGGTCTAGCATAATTTCGAGTCTATGAATAAAGTGAATGGAGGCTTTCGTGGTAACCTTTGATAAAGAATTTCACCGCTCGCCTTATGGCATTAATACATTATTTATCATGTCATATTATTATTTCCCGTGTGATCGATTTTAAATTTGCAAGAAAGCTCTTTATCGTTTCATTGATCATATTTCCACAGGATGTGGTTTTTCTAGCCCTCAAATGTTAACCATAATTCCGCTGTGAAATTTTGCAATATTATTACCGGTGTCTTTGACTTTGATGTATTTTTATTGCATTTATTAGTATACAAACAATATCAAACCACAAAAAATCATTATCGAATGCACCTTGAGAACAAGAAGCTTACAACAAAACTAGCAAGTCATTTTGCAAATGTATCGACTACTAAGCACTCAAAAAGTACTAGCCATACTTGGGCTAATAGCGGCGTCTAGTCGACGGTCCACTATCACCAATTATCTATTGAGACTTGTTACTGTAAACATAATAGGTATAATAAAAATTTAAATTGTTTGATTATAAATATTTAAGAAAAATCTTTTTTCGGCTTGAGAAAATTGAATTTTCATAATTGTCTCCATTTCAAATGACACGTTTACTAATCATAGATTTTTTCAAAATTTGTTTCCTACAAACAAAAAGTTTAATGTAGGAAAAACTAAAAAAAATAAGTACTTAATTCCACAAGAATTATAAAACATTTTGTTTAGCTATTTTTTCATGATTCGATGAAACCCATTACTATTTTTCACTTTAATCTAACAGAGTAAATTAGTAGGAAGTTTCATTGGATGAAAAAAATTCACCTTCAATAGGTAAACTGTCATAAAGTCAATAAAAGAATATATCGATCGATGGCTTAGAGCTCAAATATTGTACTAAATGTACCAAAAATACCCTGTCTTTAATAAGTTAAAATATTACATCTCCAAATTAAGTGTTTCAAATATTCTAAGCATATTAAAATATAGCATTGTTAATCCTCTATGCAATATTTTTATGAACAAAGTTATTGTATTTCCTTAACAATATATTTATTTTTATTCTTTACGAAAATTTCCATTTCAGTTTAAAAAGGTCAATGCAGTATGGATTTTTTTTAAATTATTAAATTTGAAAGTTAAATATATACGGAACAAAACACTTATTTTTGTATCACCAAATCTTATATACAAACTTCAAATTCAGTTATCTGTATATTATGATTTATGGAGATGCAATATTTAAGCTCTAAGAAATCAATATTTTATTCATATAATTTCAAGCTTTATCTTGCACCCTTTTGTCTGAACACTTTTCATGATATTGTTTACGTCATTAATTTGAGCTGTAGTAGATAATTATTCTATTTGTTAGTATGTTTAATAATTAAAGCGATGGAATTATTTTATATTAAAAATCAGTTTATTTTTTATTTTAGTTTAGTTTCCAATCATGGTCTTCCAAAAAGTGATATATTTTTTAGCAAGACTAGTTTCAATTTACATTGATTTGATCAGTTGCTACCCAGTTTTTTTTTTCGCATATTTATACCACAATTAGTGTCACTTAAAATCAAGTAATGCAAATGTATTTAACAGTTTTTAAAATGCCGATCAATTTAGTTCTTTACAAATTGTTAAATATCTGTAATAGATAAAAAAAAACTTTTTTATAATTTCGCTGTGAAAAAACCATTTTAAATTATAGCATTTTCACTACGAACTTATATGTTCTGAAACTTATCTTAATAAATTAAATAGAAAATTTGAAATACTGTGAATCTCTCTTTTGATGAAATATATGAAGTTTTGAAGACGATGGAATAATTATCAAAATACTTTAGCTAATAATATTACAAAAGACATGTCTAGTTTTACGCTATTACATCGATTATTTTTTATTATGCGGCCTATTTAAAAGATTACAATTACTGAAAAACAATTTAAAGTTTAAATAACATAAAATCATACGTGTTATGAAATTGACCATCAGTATTTTTAACTTCTCATGGACTGTGAAACATCAAAAAACTAAAAAAACAAATGAAACACTAACCAAGCATCATATTTTATTTATTTAAATAGCCACAAAAACGACTAAAAACAAAATTTTAAAATCTTTCTTTATTTTGATGAGACGCATATAATTAATGTGCTGTTTTAGGTGATAAATCAAAACTCCTGTCATGCTCAGTTTCATGTATATGTTCTAAAAGACTATAAATCGAATATGAATGTCTTTTAAATGTTTAAAATCAAACAATTTTAGTTTCATCTCAGCAGGATTCACTGAATAAAGAGCGCGAAAAATATTCGAATGGTTCTCAAATTCATAAATCATTCGACCAACAGATAGGTGCGCTGAGTTTGCCCTTACAACTTTAATGACGTCAGCACGTTTAAATAAAAGGGTTACATCAGAATCTCGCTCGTTATATTAAACTAATTTACAATAAATTATATAAACATTCATTATAACAACGCACAAGACATTCATGGTTTATGACAACATATCCATTTCTATTCACAGTAATCGATTTGCAAGTGCAATTTACGTTTTGAATGATTTATTAACACGTTTCCGTTTGCTGTGAACTTATGGAAATTGTTTTAATAATTGACTTTGTATGTATTTAATGAGATTTAAATTGTTTCGTGAACGTGAATAAACGTAAAATACCACGCTTCAATAATTTAATATCAAACTAAAACCAATCTTATCACAGCAATTATTAACTGCTTAGATGAAAATTCTTATATCGCAAGCGATTACCTTTCCATGGTATAAACATATATTTAGTTATCAAACTAGTATGAAACTATTACATCTTCTCAGACTACGATGAACGGTAAAATTAAAAACGACAAGACGCAAATGATAAAGCAGAACCTAACTTATTATATAATATTTTAACAGGAAACAAAAAATACATTTCACGAAAAAGCTTTATTCATTGAATAGAGTAATGCTAAGATTTCATTGATTTGACGCTATTTTGTAATGCCACTAATAATTTATTTAGATACAATATATCAGTTTGATGTTTAAAGCACACAAAAACCACATGTAGAAACCTAATAGAGAAAAATACTTTAATATATTAAAGTTATATGTATTCTTCTTTTAAGTTTCTGCTTGCCAAAAATATTCAAAGTTGTTGTTTAATTATTTAAAACGTGCATGCAATTTATGTATTGCATTACATTAATGGAAAAGTAAATTGTTTGCGTGTATTAAAGTCTTTACAACACATTTATTATTTTCCATTGAGCAGTTTTGTTTTTCCCTTAAAATACTACGTTTGCAATGCAGCTTTAATAATGTGAACTTGGGACACAGAATGGCTACGATAATGTTTATATTATTTTTAAAGTGATCTTTGAATTTAAAACAAAACAAGCAATCGTTGTACATTTTTTAAAATCATTTACCTGAAGGTTTATATAAGCGATAATTGAAACACTTTGGATTTTATGAAAATACATATGAGAGCAACCCTGTCAGTGTTGAATTTCTAAATCTAACCAATTCATTAAAATTAGTTTAATACCATATTAGGCAAATTCATCTGAAGGAAATTTCGAGCGAGAAGCAGGCATCGGTTAAAACATTTTTAAAGCGTGAAACACGCCCTTTGAACCATTTTCGTTTCCATTCTTAATACAGTTTGTTTGCTGCATTATTAAAGACAGTTTTTAATCACGTTTTAGACCTGCACTATTTTTTACTCCCTTATTTAGATTCCACAGAGTAAGCTCAATTTGTTTCAAACGAAAAACGCTTATCAAAAAAATACATTTTAAAGAGTCGTGCTTTTATTGTTATTTCGTGTAAAGTTTACTTCGCTAAATTTTATTTCTTTATACTTACAGAGGACTAAATGGAACCAACCAAATAACTACTGCAGGAGTCACAATTTTAATGAATTAGGAGAATAATTCACATTGTTATCAATCTGACAACTCTTTACAGATAATATTACTTTTGAGTAAATTAACAAAGAACCAATGCGTTGCTCGAACATAATTACTTTTATACATATGCATTTGATCTAGTAATAGCACTCAAAATTTTAATAATCATTTTATATATACATATGTTTCCAAAACAATCTAAATTTCATGAGAGAAAAATTAACATTTACTTGTAAATATACAAAATAATATAACTCAAATCAACACTTGTTGATAAATGTTTTTCCGCTGCCAAACGGTCGCATGTTTTAAGTCTAATGGAGGGAATAGAATCTCATGAAAAGTGCGTAAAAATTGTGTTCAGAAGATTAAGAAAGAAATAACAAGATTTTTTATCCAGATTCTGCAACAGTCATTCGATTGCCCAACGTTTACCTCCCAACATGAGGTAATTATTTCATTTGTATACGTGATATGTTGAGTTTATTCACCCTAAAAATGATTCTAAATTCGTCCCTGTAAAGTATCCATAAAATACGCCACCGAATAAGTATTTATGGTATAGCTGTAAATGAAATATATCGCAGACAAACAATAAAATTGAATTCCTGAAGGTTTAAATCTTCGTAATAAATAAATTATCCCAAACGTTGACATAAATATCGACGATAAAATAAATCTTAACATCTCGAATGTGAATGCGAAACACAATTTGGGTGCTGATCTCATATTATAATTAAAATTGCGCCGTTTTAAATTGGATAGAATAAATGATACTAATAAACAAAACAACTCTAAGGATTTGATTACGTATCATTGATAAGATCAATAGCAACTACCTATAATGAAGTATCATGATAAAATCTACTTCCAAATTTTCGTTTATTTGACTATTGGGAGCACTTTTGTCTTACATACAAATCCGATGTAAACCAATAATATCATGCTGTAATTTAATGGTTTCTTCAATTAATGGAATTGCATCGTATACCTAATTATTTTTGAGACTTACACTTTTTGGTATTTTTATTGTGATTGAATTATCTACTATTTTTAAAATAAATACGTTTCCACTTTAAATTAGTATTTTTACCGATATTACATCTAAAAAAACATACTGTACGTCCCCACAATTTCTCATTTCAGCTCAACTAAGCATACAAATACAATAATATGGCTTAGAAAATTGTTGGTGGTTTTATATAGAAGTTTACATTTTTGGCGAAAGAAAAATAAAACAATCGAACATGTCTTTGATTATAAATCTATAAATCAATGTTTGAATGTATGGGGATCGCAATATTTGTACGTTAAATTAACACTAAAGCTTTTCGGGTCAACGATTTTATAATATAATCATGTATTTTTGTAACAAAGAATAATGTAAATAAATAATAAATGTGCTTTACGGCAGCGGTTCCCACTAGATTTTTAAATGTTTTTTTCACAAATAAATTAAATGGATATGTTGTACAAAAATGGTTTTATTCTTTAGTTTAATTCAGAAAGTATTGATTGGAAAATTAAAATTTCCTTAACATGATTTGACGAAATAAAATAGAAGTAGAGGCAGTTGTTGAATTTTATCCGTCTGTAAAGAATTTTCTTTAAATAACTGAGGATAATTTATTCCGAGGATTGGGTAATTTTGTATTACTTTATTATTATCCAGCATTTCAATAATACGTGAAATACTGTTTTCATTATTAATATGCCTTGTTTTAACACAACATTTTTTCTCTTCGTCAACCTTTCATTCTTAAACAACAGCAGTGTAGCCTTATACTTACTGTATTATATAAAACAAATGGGAAATAAATTTCATAACTATCTGATTTAGAAATATTTTAATAAAAGCCAACTCAACAATTTTGTTTTTTTTGTGATTCGATTATGATATGATATATTTACTTCTTAAGAAGCCTAAATGAAAGTAAGCACTATCACAAAAGGAACGATGAACTTATCAAGTTATTATAAATGTTTGTTATAAAATAATACTTCCAAAAATGAAAATGTTACTATTATTACATAACAATATATAAGAAGTTACGAATTGCGCAAGTCTCTAAAAGAGAAAATTTACACTTTCGACTTAGTTACGTAGTGCTGTTTAGATTTTTTTTGATAAATTTTTCGTTTTTTATTCAATCCACGTCAGTCAGTTTCATAATCGTCATTACTTAATGAAAGAAATCCCTTTTTGAGCTGATAGCATCACTATCTGAGCAGTTACATGGAAATTTCTTCGGATTTCCAAGAATCTGCACAGGAAGTAAACGAAAGTCTGTCTCGCTCGCTCGCGCAAAAGCCTTCGACGATGGTGGGCGAGTCGCCGGCTGTACCTTAAGTAGGTGAACTCAGTTGCAGAGGTGATGTCATGGTCCAGTAATGTATTCTATACGAGTCTTACTCGCCGTACTTAGGGATGTCGATCAAAGTATCTAGTACCCAGAATATTTATGTACGAGTACTTTAGTACATTGAGTATATGTATACTATTTGTAATCATGTTAATTTAAATTGAATCGGGCTTTTACCAACATATATTTTTTGCCTTACGTATTCAACCACACTATTATTTTTTTAATTACTGTGGTTGAGCATTTTTATCAATTTAAATATCTTTATAATGTAACTTTATCGTCGTCATCTTGATCCACAGAAACTTTTTGAACTACAAAACATATTGATTTGATGATGTTAGTAGACAACGTTGAAGTTAATCTAAAGAACAACAAATGAACATCATAAATAATTAAAATTGATCTATACTTTTCCATTGTATGTGTATGTATGTGTCACATTAACCTAACTAACATAATCTTTTCAATTCCAACATAAAAATAATTTTAATTAACAAGTTTTTACGTTTAAGAAAATTACCATAATAAATCTTCAGTATAATTATCTGTTACAATTAATTTAAAGTTAAGTAATGTGGATTACATGTTTTGCGTGTATGCAATCACTTCTTAAATATTCATCTTTATCTATCATATTAACTCAAAATATTTAATTTAAGTCAAGTTAACAGTTGGAAAACACAAATAATTCTTATATTCACACAATATTAACAAAAATTAAAATGTCAGTTAAAACATAATATAAAAGCAAATAAACATTTCCATTGGCCGCAAATGACTAGACAACGTTAAGTTAACACCTAGAATCACGTTGAAAAAAGTTTTCTTAATTTCATTAATCAATGAATTAGATTAAATCAAAGAAAAAAATACGTGGTATTGATTGATATTTTGAGATAACGTTATCTTTCTCATATCTCATAATCTAGATGTAGGCATACCGATTTACAGGATATACAAAACATAATAGCAATCTTTTTTCATGAGGTAAGAAATAGCAAACATTTTTAATTCAGCACGGTTTCTAAGTGTTTCAAAAAAATATATTTTACCGTAAAACTGTTAAAATGATAATATAATTACTATTATAAGGTTAAATATATGTCTTAATTATTCAAAGATTTTTAATAATTGCGAGTATAAATCATTTTTTCATTGTTGAATATTTCAGGACTTTATTTGCTTTAAATATATATATATGAATATGTAGGTTATAAGGTGAAAAAATATCAGTGTTTTAGTTTTACAAATATTATTTTATATTAATTGATAGCTATTTCAATATAGTTTATATAATCGTTTATAAAATAATATTTGTAGAACTATTATAAAATACTTTGACATTTTCCTACCTTTTTACAATAGAGCTCTATCAAGTAAATGCCAACTCAATCAATAATATGTATATTAACCAGTAGATAGAACACGGAAAACATTTCAATATAAATAACTACACACACGACATTTCGTTGATTTGTTTTTTTTTCAAAACTCCACCGACATAAACTCTAGTAGTCGGAGTTTTTTCAATATCCAGGTATCAAAAGCCTCAAGTGAAAAGCATCTCTAATTTCATCGAGACAGTGAGATATCGCGCATCATCACTGCGAGTTGCATCCTACGGTGCGATCTCTGCATATTCAACAGTCATCGATGGTATTTATTAGTGCATTCACTTACCATTACGTTGCTCTGGAGAATGTAAATGATTTATGATATCATCTTTTTTTTAATCATAACAATACGACGATATATATTATTAAACTTCTTTCTCCTTAACGTATGAATTTTCCTTTCACTGTACTCGACATTGTTCACTTTGGTACATATTTATCAAGATTTACAGACAGAAAGCAGTTTTAAATATAATAATTCATTTGGTATACAAATATATTGGTCTCTAAAGCCAAATATATAATTCGCAACATTGAATTTTGTATATCGTCATCATTCTGGCAAAAGTTGCAATGCAACAAAACTAACAAAAATGTGGAAAGTACACAGTTCAATTCTTGTATATCAATTCATTTTCTGAAATTACTCAATAGATGCATATACATATTGCACCAGATATGTATTATTATGCAGATTTGAAGGTAAGCAATTGTCCGTGCCCGTTGGATACTTACTATCTTGCTCAGGTCGGCATCAGTTCATCTTTATTTTGATATTATAATTATAGCAAGTTGTTATTTTTAGTTTATTTAGAACTATCAATTTATATACAAGATATTCATTTCGTTTTCAAGTAATGCCGATTTAGTACTCACCACCGTACTTTTTACTAATCTATATTACTATTTTTTTTCCATGATATATTTTTTGTTTACGCCATACCGCAGCTTTTATTAGAATAATAAAATACTAAAATATAATTTAAATAAATAAAATACACATTTGTACTTATTCTTATTTTTATTTAATACGATCAGGACTGGTTTCGCTCGTGACTAGCATTAAAAAGTGATCAAACAATCGTCAATAAATCATTTGATGTTTAGGTTGAGTTAATTGAACACTCAAAAAGTAAGTTATATTGATTTTGGAAAACAATAAATATTAAAAACGATGGTGTATCTACTTCTTTAAAAATATGTTACTTAGTCAAGTAACACTCTTAGTTTACAGGCATTTCAACTAAGTTTGTCAAAAATGTTTCTTGCGTTGTTTTGGCTTTCTAACTTTTATACGTCGTAATAAAATTCACCAAAATTCTTAAATGGCTGAGCATATTTTATGAAAAAGATAAAATCACTGGAGAATTTCAATAATGCAGTGGTACAGCGTAGGATAAAGAGGCAGGCTGAAAAGTTACTGTCTAGACATGTAGTCGGAGATGCTGATGACTGCCTCTTTCTTGGGGTAAATAATTAGCATGCAACCAATCTAAATAGGAAGTAAACTAAAAGAAGCTTTTTAAGGAAACCAGGATTTTCTTAAGCTTTCTTTCATTTTGAAAATAATAATCGGAAACCTAAAACTATTGTGTTTGCACATTTATGACTAATTAACCCATTTAAATTAGACTTTGGCACAATACAAGATTCATTTAAACTCGAAGAATCCTTTAAAGTTACTTAAAGTGACGTGTTTCAATCGTTAAAGATTTTTTTTTATGGGTCAATAGGTCTTATTTTATTTCTTTTGAGCTATTATTATTTTGTTTTTAAAGAAAAAAATACTCCTGTATGGGTCGTTGAATTAAATGGGATAGCGAAAACGTTTGCTTACTTTATAAAAAAAACTCCCAATTGCATCGTTACGCTACGCTTATGGTAATTTGATTTAAAATAATTGTGTAAATAATTTAATCAATTAAAAATATTATTGTGTATTGTTTTGAGAACCTTGATCTAATCTTTGTATAAGTTTTTTTATATTTCTGCGCGATACTCTGGCGGTGAAATATGCAAATTCATAATACCTGAAATTCCAAGCTTGGTCCTATGACTTGAGAGTTGGCTTAACATGGAGGTATGCTTACCAAAATTTTAGACACACATTGATAAAACAGCGGCTCAAAACTATATATATTATGATATTAGAAAAAATTAATACACAAAAATAACAGTTATCATTTTTTAACAGTAGTAGAATAAGTTTATTTCAGTAAGTAAATCCTGAGGAAGAGTTGGTGTAAAGGGCATGTAATAAGTTAGTCGTTCTCAATACCCCCGTTTACTCTATTTTAGCAAGGCTTGTATTAGATTTGTCACTTTTTAAAAATAATTTGTGGTCAGTATGTATTTAAGCGAATGAATAAATAATTTGTCAGTGTAATTGTTTTTTATTTTATATTATTTTTCAGTGATGGTCTTTTCATGACTTTTACGGTCAGAAATATCGGTATTCCTTTTAAATTTGGTCAATAGTTGTGATTTTAATGATATGGTTAAGTTAGGCTTGGTTGTCAACATAAACATTGACACTGAAGTAAAAACACAGATCAACAATATGAATACTGGCTATTCTGTTTTAAATACCGACCATATATTATAAATACTAAATTTCTCAATTTAATACTGACTATTTATAAATACAAGCCTTAACGTATTAGAATCATGTTAACTGTAATTTTATTGGCCCCAAGGAATAACTTTTAGTGATGATGAGTATTTTTAATAATTACACTGTATTATCAAATGATCAGAACTGGTTTCGATCGTGATGAGTATTCTCAAATTATGTTCGTGATAAATATGTTTAATTTATATAAATTTAAGATCACTTTTTTTACCTTTAACTGACTACGATTGTGTATACAAATCATAGATGAATTCAAACCTAAAGTGACTCACATTTACTACTTCTGAGGGAAGACGAAGCGCAAGTGCTGGAGGTCAGCGATTAGCGTAGGAGGGCGGAAGGTCGAGTGGAGTGGAGGAGATTGATTAAGCTTGGACAGTAGACATTAAAAGAAGAAGAACTCATTTGAATTGAAATTAAATTACTGGTTACAATTTCTTCATTAAGTGTAATAAAAACATAACAACTATGTTAAGTAATTTGTAAATAAAACACGTTTACTTTTTTAAACGTTTGAAACAGTCGATAAACGGCCGTATAATATACTAAAAATGAAAAATTGTCTAACCATTAAACAATATATAAAATATGCTGTTAAAATGCAGGTAAATTGATTGAAAATAATCGAAACAGTACTGTACCAACACATCAAATTATTTAATCTTATTTTAACTGGTAAGTATATCATAAGTAACTGAGAGTGTCATATTCGTATTCAATAAAAGCTTTTCCGACTTGCATTCCTTAGGTTGTTTATATCTGCCTTTTAACAAAAGGGTTTATGAATCGAGTTGGCTTACATTTCATTACGTTCTTCATTGCAAACTTCAACTTTTCTCTCTCGCGATGTAATTGATTTACTTTTTTGTAATAATTAAAGTTAATGCTGAAAAAAATAACAGTCAAAAATCATGTACAATCCATAAACTCTAAGATCTCAAAAGAGTTACCCCGTGTTCAATGCAAAAGGAAAATAAACCCAGTTAATTTTATTTGTTCTAGATACGATATATTCTGTATTATTCATATAAAACTTTTCCGATCCAATGAAATTATTTAATGTCATGATCGTATACGAAGATAGTAAAATAGACTTAATGACCTCAAAATTTACAAAGCTAAAAATTATCTTTTTATATTTCAAAGGAAACCTCGGAAAATAAAAAAAAAACACTATAAGCGGATACTTAATGTGCTAAAAAGAAATGGCACTGTACAACTACAGCTGCATGAAGTGATTTGTACTAATTCCACTTATATTTAATAAGATTAGAACCAGGAGCATTATCAACTAATAAGAAATGAATATTGATATAAAAGATTGAGGACTTTTCAATACTTTCTTTTACTCCTCTTGTTTCTTCAGAAAGAGTGGGTTAAAAGCTTTACCAAGCAAGAGTCTCCTATTGAATTAGACAAATAAGTCACAGACATACATACATTAACCAATATATAAATTGATTGAAAACATCAATTTATCCATCGATGTTTCTATCGGGTGATTAAAAGCTTTTATTGCTCAATCATAACTTCTTTACACTGGGTTATCAAACCAATTTCCAAAAAACAAACAATGATTAATTTGGAGTATTTATGAGGGCTGTAGTTAGGTAAAAAACGACTCCAACTCTGGCCTACAATTAAAAACTGACTCAGATTTTTTTTTTTTAATTATTTCCTTTTAAAAACTTTATTATCATATCATCTTTAGTCAGACAGTGGCAACACTATGGACTCTTGTGCTTAGAATATACATCAATAAATAATTTAAAAAAATGGATCGGAACCATAAGCCGCTTCTATGACTTCAAAATCCATTTTTACAGTCCTGGTATTTATTTATTCGACAAATATTGTGATGTTACCACTACCACAATTGCGAGTCAATCTTTTCAACCGTGAGATAAAGTGGTTACTCGTTGAAAGAAATCAGTTTTTAAAATTCATTTAGTGAGTATTGAAATAGAAAAATACCCTTTCATCCTTTTAGCACTGATCGGTGATTCAAAGTAAAAATTATTGAGAGTTTCGTGTAAGTATAAATATTTTTAAGTAAATATGTCTATACAGATAGAAAAGTTTGAGATGCCTTGGCTTTGAGAAGATTGACTCGGAGCGCGTGAATGATTTAAGAGTGAAGTGAATTGTATAGACAGTGATGACCGCAGGCCGCTGGCCGCCCAGCAAAGAATGTTTGCAAACCAACCTAACAAAATTTAATAATAATATCACATCGAATGCATGTCACATAAAAAAATATTAAAATTTCACTTGTAACTCTAAAATGACATTATTACTAATAAATATATTTTCTTATTTATTTTTGATAACAGTGTTGAAATGTACCCATAAAACAATATAATAATAATAGTGTACAAAAAAACCTTTTTCATCAAGTCGTCCACATAAAAAAATATAATCGATTCTGGCTGTAAAAAAACTTAAAAAGTACCCATTTACAAAAAATGTTTTTACTGTGAATTTTTGCTGCATGCACTTTTCAAATTTGAATTTTAAACATGTTGTAAACTTTTACATGTTATGTCACTTACAACCATGGTTTATAATGTATCTTAGATAGTATATTAAGTGTTGTTTTTTTTTCCATTTCAGTGTGGTATTTTATATTTTTTATAAAAAAACCAATTTTGACTTAAGATAGAAAATGAATGAATACATCAAAAATTTCAATTGACACAATTTATAAATATGTATAAAATTTAGCTGCAAGATATTGCTCAAATAGTAAAAAATCTATATTAAAAATATAAATAATACAATTAACATAGTTTTTAAAGATAATGAACATATCTAGATTTTCAGAAACTCATCTTCCCTCTAATTGTGCATAATTTCAATATATTGTTAGTAAAATATTATCGTTATAACATAAGATGGACTTCTAAATTAACAAAGTGAAAACAATATTACCTATTTGAATTTTATCAGACCTTTCTACATTGTGAACGTATGAATTTTCTTATTACGCCGCTGTGAATTTCGTATTTTAAAGTCGACATTTTTACTTTTAAATGTTTTTGTCCAATCCGCTTAGTTATAAAGTGGTCTGAATGAAATTTATTGTATACAGTGAAAGATAAACGTTGAAAATATTTTGTTATTTTTGAATAAAATAATTTGAATAATCTAATTATTCAAATAAAAAATAATATCTGTCTCTCAAATCTAGAGCCATTTGAAATCAATAATTTAACTATCAGGTAATTGATTGTTGATAACAGGTATATCATATTTTGATTGCCTTCATAAAAAATAATTGGTTGTCATATAGTTCGGGAAATCCCAGATCTAATAATTAAATTAAGGATAATATAAGGATATAGAAATTGGTATTTTCTTTTTTCTCACGTAACCATACTGACCATATAACAACAACTCTGATTTTTATTTAATTTCAAAATAGTATACTAAAAAAAAAAATAATAATAAAAGAACAGTTCCCGTTTTTATTTCATAATTCTTGACGAATAAGATTTTTTATTTACACGGAAGATTTATTATTTCTACGATCGTGGTATTTAAATTATCTAAATGATTACGTGTAATGTTTAAATATGTAATAAGTTCTTACTTAGTACATTATCATTAAAATAAAATTAAAAATACTTTTTATACAAAAATATGGTTGAGTGGTCAAAGTTGTTAGCTAAGAACACGCAGTTCACAGGCTCAAATCCCAATACGGACATTTTTTTATAAATTAGTTTTTTAATCAATTAACGGATGTGTTGATTCTTCTCCTCTTCACAGCCATTCCATCGAAAAAAAACGGGGCGTAACAAGGGCTATTAGCTAACTACTATTTCTGCCCTAGCTCTATCTTGAAGAAGTAAGTTGTAGTTTTTTAAGCAAGTTAAATGTGGTTTGGAATCCGCCTGGCTTCATTATTTTTTATTTTTATTATTTTAATTGAAACTGCAGCTAATGCCAATGCGCCAAATATTTTAAAGATGAAAGGTCATACGAGAAACATTCAGTGAGAATTTATTGCAAGTCACTCCACATTAACTCGAGGTCATCACAAACACCCGTGTCTTAGGTCTCAAATATTAATTGACATTGACCTTACCGGAAATCAAATTTAGATCCGACCGACTTGTAGAACAAGCTCTTACCACAACGGGCGGAGTATTTATATGGTAATTTCAAATATTTGATAGATCCTGTCATCACACGTTTATCTCTATATAATTCAATCAATGAAAAAAAATGTGTCACTCTAAAGGTATTTAAAAAATCTTTTGCAAAAAAACAGCTGTAGCTCTTATCTAAATTGGCATAATAAAAAGATAAACATGTGATGACAGGACTGTATCAAATAGTTTAAATTACTCTTGACGCCAGTCGGATTCCCCATTGAAGTGTTGAGATATAAAAATTGCTTATCAACTGTTATCAACTTGTATAGACATTGTCAGTGAATAATTATTGCTATCAGCACAATTGGACTAGGGGGCTATGAATTCATGTCATATTATCAAGAAATATATTTTGAGCAATGATAATACTAAACTTTTTTTTAAACACATAATAAAAGATAATTCTAGATGAATAATTCAGTTGCTAATGCTCGTCACGAACGAAAATGGTCGTGATCTTATTAAATGAAAGAAGGAATTGTGAATAGAGGGAAGTGGGAATAGCACTCTTAAAGTGACCTCGGTAAATAATTTTTGAGAAAGTAATTGCTGAATAGGAAAGAAGCTCTTCTTGAAAAAACACACAATTTATTTATTTGCTAAATAAGCAGTTGGAAAAACGGTGATCAAACGTATATTTAAATCAGCGGAAACGCTTAAGCAAGGTATATGTTGTTAATTTAAGATTTCGATTGATACTTGGGGTAACTTCAATAATTAATATTGTATACACTCCTAACGGTTTTTTTACTAAGCACTCGAGTTTCGCTCTTTCGCCATTTTCTGTTTAAGTGCATCCGTACACAGGTTTGAAGATGTCAAAACGAAAATCCCAAGTCGTTAGTGACAAAACGTGTTTTTCAAATAAAATTTAAAATGTATTTTATTTATGAAATATATTTTATTATTATCAAAGGTACCCAAGTGTCAATCTTTCCTGCAAAATTTATAAAAAATGTTTTTCTAAGCTTGTAACGCTCGCCATTCTAACTCAGGTTCAAGCTTCATTTTCTTATAAGAAATAAAACGTTCTTGTTGGGTTGACTTCTGACTCTGAAGTGTCTTTCTCTATTGATTTTCCCAATTATTTATACTAATTTCTTAAATGCTACGTTAACAAAATTCTATATTTTAATTCTATTGTGCTTTCATAATTCGAGGTTTCGTCATTAACAATAGTTCTCATGTTGCATCTATCGATACTCAATATTGTCCACACAGCATAACTTTTACTTTACATGTTACCCGTGCAGTCATGCTGACTGTGTGTTTTGCCAAATATTGCATATTGATACATTCTTTCATAATTCGAGGTTTCGTCATTAACAATAGTTCTCATGTTGCATCTATCGATACTCAATATTGTCCACACAGCATAACTTTTACTTTACATGTTACCCGTGCAGTCATGCTGACTGTGTGTTTTGCCAAATATTGCATATTGATAGTTGACATACATTCTTTATATATATAAGTTATTTATATACATGATATATATATATATATGGCCATCGTCACAGTATATTCAATTAGTAGATATTTCCTTGCTAAATATTAACTAAATTGACAATAATTGTTTAATACCTATCCTCCCAAGGTGAACTATTTGTTTTTGCTGCGTAAATATAGTCTGACGATGGCGAGAAGCCGAAATAGCTATGAAATATATCTTTTAATCATTGTGATGAGCATTTTTTATTTTATTCCTTAGGTATTACATGTAAATTTTATGCGTTTTGTAAATCTTAATAAATAAATTTAAATAGATTATTTTTTTCTTTTTGGTGTCACAATGTATTTATTGTTTTTTACTAAAGAATATTTTAATACTGATTTTATCAAAAACACTAATCTTTGTGTATTTTTCTCATCCAAAGATGTCACTAGCATGAAAGCTTCAGATTTGTTTTTCCTTTCTAGTTGCCCCAATTTTTTTTATTATTATTTGTTTGGATATTAAGGATATTAAGATGGCTGCAACCAAATGATAAATAAAGGTTGTTAGGTATTACCAGGATGTATTTTTCCATTACGCTTAGTGATTTTGTTTGCCTTTACTCACCAGGTGTGGAATACATTTCCGCGAAATAGCGTATAACAAAACTTTCATCAATCGGTAGATTAAGGACTCCGGATATTGGTTTTTATTACGTCTGTCAAAATTGGAGTATGATTAAACGTCATACAATTACTCATCATATTATTGCGAAAGAGGATGTGTTTTATAGGACGCTTCTTATCGTAAAGAATGTCAGTTTAACATCGTATCAAAGTAGATTAAAATCACTTACCCACGTCAGAAAAATCCATTACAACGTTTAATTTTCATTCTAGAGTTTTCCGGAACTAATGATAAGGTAGAAAATTCTATGCGGCTTATATTATAAATCAATACAATAAATAACTGCGATGTTATTTGAATGATGTCATTTTCATAATTATTATATTATACATCATTTTGGCTATGAACGGATATTTTGATTAAAATATGTGCAAACAAACGATTGCGCAATAATTGTATACAGTTATTTTAGTCGTTTGTTTAGATAAAAAAAATATTATAAAACCAATGTAGAGTTATGTATTCTTGAAAGTCAAACATATGAATATCTTAATAGAAGAAAACATCACAGACACTGAACAAGATTTGGATGTAAAACAGGACTGTGGAGTCTGAGATTAAGTCGTGGATTTGTGGTGTTTTTGGTGAAGTCAAAGTCGTAAAAAACAGGCCTCCAACTCCCGAGACTTGAGACTTGCTAAATTATAACGAAATTTGTATAAAATAGATTTTATTCGTTCAATATAACCTATGTACGTACGTGTAAAAATTGCTTTTTTGCAATAATAAGAATAAAACTATTAAAAAATATATTATTTTTCGAAGAAAATGTTTTCAACGGCAAAATCCAACAAATCCATCAAATGATGTGTTGCGAAAATCATTAACGATAAAATATTGCCATCTTTTGCAATATTTAGTTTAAAAAAATGAGTTTTGTTTTTACCACAGTATTGAAGCATATATGAGGAAATATGCCTTTGGGGAAATACATTTTTTTTTTCATAAAAAATAGCCAACATTTTAGAACCCTTAATAAATACTGTTTTTTTTTAAATATTATCTTCAATGATATGGAAATCTTGCGTCAAAATTAAAGTTAAGTTATTTTAAATCAGAATTTATTCATTTCATGCATTCGTGATTCGTATAGTAACGAATTAATATTTCCTGTCTCGAGAAAGTGCGAGTCGAAATACGAAAAGTGGTTGAGTAGATTGAGTACGCGAAACAAAAAGATATTTATTTCTTCCAGCATTGTGCGAGTCAAATCATTCTCAATTAGCGGAGAAAATTGTGACGTAGGAAGCCTTATTACCCTTGATTATCAGGTTGGCTTTGTTCCGAGGACGGTGATGGTGCCTTTATGGCGTGGGCGGGCGACGAAAGGCGGAGTGGGCGGCGGACGTGCTATGACGCCTCTATTTGAGAAGCCCATATTCTTCAGGACGCCCTTAGTTTGTGAATGAACCGGAACTCGAGGTGTGTGGTGAACAGTATCGGCTAAAGGCTACTTGGCAAATAATGTTTTTATAATATAATCATGAACGATTAAAACCATATATAAATTTAAGTGTCAGTTTTGGTTTCGGTTATGCTGAACATTATTTTTTATGAATGTAGTGTTTTCCTACTGAAAATCGGTAACTTATATATGTACTAAAACTATTTAATCGTTGATTTATTAGCTGTCATAACTTTTTTCAATGGAAAATAAACTAACGAATTGAAACCGGATAAATTTAAAACAAACTTACTGTTGTTTTCATTTATTTCGACACTATTATTAAGAGATTATACAGTGTATGTATAAGTATGTTTATATTCATTTGAGTTTAAAATTGTGATTTAATATAACACGTATTTTAAATCGGGCACTTACCTGGATTCACAGGGACTACAGAAATGGATGTTTTGAGTTAAACTTGGTTTAGCAATACTAAAATCATGTTTATTTGTTAAATTAAGTTATATCTCGTACATATAACCGTTTATAAGATACAACGGGGGTGAGGGTATATCTATATACAAAGAAAATTATAATATTAATACACAAAGGTAAATCTAGACCCCTGTGATCCAAAGCCTCCGAAAATGATGACAGTGCCAGAAATAATAATACATAATTGTTTTTTTTTTCAGTGTAAAGTCGTAGACAGTAAAAGACTCTTTTATTTAAATATTATAACATTTTAGTTCGTTTATTTAAGTAAACCGATTTTATATAACTCACTGTAAAATTTGAAACCATTACAAATTTATATAATAAATGATGAAGAAGTTCTTCTGTTTAGAAGTTTTTGGTTTGAGAAATATTCCCTACACAAAAAGACTACATGTTATATATATAATTCATCATGGTAATTTAAGATTTTGTCAGCTTCATTAAATTATAAACTAGTTAATTGTTTTGATTTTAGGCATTTTAAATCCTTGTAATGGATCTGGTATAAAATATTACATATGAAAATTATGCATATGAGTAACCTTTGTACCTGTAGTGATTTAGTTGAGGAAATTGAGATTATGATTGGTAAACGATGACCATCTACCTACTGAAAAGAAAACATTCATTATTAGTATATAAATCGGCTTGTTTATCGTGTTACAAATTACTGTATAAATTATAGATTATCGTAAAATTACTCGATCTCTTGCTGTTAAAAGTCTTTGCTGATTGTCGTCCCGTAAGTGGTTTCTTTCTACGTTTTTATAGTAGATATTGTAAGAGTGATGGTCAGAACATTGAGTACAATATTCATTTGAACCTCGATTATGCGGACTAATTGGGGATGAAGGTAGTCTGGATAATAAAAAATCAGAATAATCGAAAAAAATCATCATTGTCATGGAAAAATAGGTACCTACAATCAGTTTAAAAAAATACATAAATTCAATAATTCACTTTTGTTTAAAACTAGCTCTTCTTTTGAAACTGCCAAATTGTTAAAACTGTTACACATTACCTAGTTTCCAAAGTTACGTCCTTTTTGACCACTTCATGGCGACATCTATACAGAGAAATGAGTAGGAAAAATATTTCCTTCTCATTTATATCCTCTTGTTCCAATGATTCAGATTTTTCTTTAATTGTCTACTTATCATTTATTTTTGGAAAACAAGATCGTTTACATTGCAATTTACACGGTGATATATTCTTCATCAAATTCACAAATTTAAAATTAGGCTATTGCGTTTTACTGGACTGCTGGATCTTATTACTAATGGTCTTTTCGTTGATACATCGCGAGCCGAGTACTACAAGGTTCTATGTCAGGCGTGGGTAACCTTTCCTAGCTCTGGGGCCAAATTATCATTCTGTCTCCAAGTCAAGGGCCGAGCCAAATTATTAAACAAATAAAGTAATATAAAATTAAATAAAACACATTGCTTCTTCTTGACGATGAACGATATAATATTAATATTTTATACTGATTACAAAATTTAGTGTGAAGGTTGACCTTGAACTTGAATTACAAGACTAGCAATATTGGCTCCCTGAAACTATTAATTTCTTTCTCTATTACTTCGCCGAGATGAATTAGGGCTGGACAAAATAGCTCAACGAGCCGGTGGTTGCCCATATATGTTCTATGTGGACAGCTGCAGGAAAAAATATATGGGCATTTGAAATTTTAAATGCTTGTATTTTGAAAATTGTAAATGTTTCCAAGTTTTTTTTTGATTATATATATCAAGGATGGCACTGGCATGATATAACTATTAATAAAATATTGTTAAAAATAGTTCTTCATATTTAATAAGAAATACCTAAACTTCTATTAGAACCTTGTCCATCTGAAATTCAAACAAACCGCCAGTGCTACTAACAAGGTTCTAACTGAAATTTGTATGAAAGCACAGGTGATTCAAAAAACAGTTTTACGCTTTTTATATTAAAATAAAAAGAATTCTATGGAAGATACCTAATGTGATCATTATTATTGGAGAACATATATTAAAAAAAATGGAAGATTAAAAGGAAAATGAGTTTTTTTTCGTAATTTGTGTTTGATATCAATAATGTAACAAGTTAATATTGTAAAATGTAATAATACCACACTGCAAGAATAGAAAACATCATAATGGTAAAAAATATCACCATTGTGTTGAAGAATAATTTTTTTTGATCAAAATCAGATTATTGAAAAAAATACAGGAATAAAACACAAATTCTCGAAGCATGTGTTTTCAATTACATCGTGATCAATTAGTTGCTTTACAGAGGTTAAGTTTAGTAGATTTTTTTAGCCGTAAGAACGTAAATATAAGTATATTCGTAAAAATTGTATAAATTTGAACAATCCGGATAATCGAGGTCCGGTTAATCGAAGTTCTACTGTCATAATAATCTATGGAGTTATTTATGGCCGCTAGCGACAAGAAGTATCAAAAAATTTCACTTTTAGGGTGTTCACTGTCAATACCCGGTGGAAAGGCATTATATTAGTAAAAACACAATAATCCTTTGTACTTCATTCCACTTTATTTAATATGTCAGGACCGGTTTCGCTCATTACGAGCATCGTCAACTGATAAGAAATATAATTTAACAATGCTATTTATACAAAAATGAACTCTTTATAAACAACAATTGGCATTGAAAAGAAATTACCAATTACATTAAAAGTGATTCTTAAATAACACACAATTAAAATGTTTAACACATCTAACATATAATTAAAAAGTCATCTCAGATTAATAAATTTAGAATGGGGATTGAAAGTAATTACAAACATAATTAAAATTTGGGAAATTTTTGACAAAGTGATAAAATGCTACATTAATAAAGTGAATAGGCTTAATGATAGTTTCCTGTTTCCTGATAGAGAATCGGAAGCTTATTATTTGTGACGGTATAAAAAATATACATTCTATTGGTTCCGTCTGCTATCCACCGATCTTCAATATGTATGTATCTCTATCATGAATCTATACTCATTTGTTTTAAATCGACATGTTTTTTCTCTAAATAAATTCATTTGAATGGACTCATCGGTATCCTTTAATTGCTTCTTGAAAAATGAATTGAAGTTTTCCGTATGTTATTTTGCGGAAAATACCATCAAACAATGCAGCTTTTCTGCGTTTGATGGTTGGTATTAGGGCTTATACCAAAACTGACATTTTACAAAACCGGTTTCCACAGATTAAAAATAAATGAATTGTTGTGTGAAAAAAAATAAATTGTTGTGTGAAAATGCCTTTTCTTTCGACCGGTGGGATTCCGGCGTCCCGGACGTCCGTCGGGTACTATCCATAGGATGTACTCGGCGGAACTGAGGGATGCTGGCATGTCATGGGAGGAAGCAAAGCAATTGGCGGGAGACAGGGAAACATGGAGGTGCCGCGTGGCGGCCATATGCTCCACATAGGGAGCGAACATGGCCAAAGAAGAAGAAGAAGAAAAAAAAAAGTGAAAAAAAAAGTTTACTGATATATTACTTATAAAAAATATTCTTTAGCTCGTTAATGAAGTATGTAGGTTGTAGAGTTGTTTTAATGCATATACCTAGGTAGATAAAAGTGGATTAATATTTTTTGACTTATGTATGTCAAATTCAACTCTTAGTGTTTTTATGTTTGATGTACTTGTGAACTGTATCCAAACCAAAATGCACCCCAAAGATTCATTGATGTATACTCATGGATGGACTGGAGGGGGCTCGGAGGGGCTCGCGTGAGCCTCTTGTTAAATTTCGGCGCGGCCGGCGAGCCCCTTGTTAAGATAAGAAAATCATTCGTCTTAGATCAAATCATCACATAACTGCAATTTCTGTAGATGGTTAACTTTGAAAAATAGTTGCCCCTCACGGGCTCGAGTTCCAGTACAAAACAGCATTTTTTCAATCGATTTATTTATTTCCTGTTCGAAGGCATGGGTGTTTGCGATGTCTTAAGATTGCCTCCCATTCTTCCGATCCTTCAATTCAACTGGGCGCTACTATTAGTGAATCACAAAACCTGCCTTATCCTTATCATTCTATACCTACTACTCTCTTTGGAAAAGAGGTTGAGCGACTAATTAACAAGCAGTTCTCGTAGGAAAATAACTTTTATTAAGATACCTTCATTAGGAGGCCATATGCTCGACATTAGGAGCGGACATAAATGAAAAGATGGATACCATTTACCGAGCCCCTTGTTAAGATATTGGCAGCCCACCGCTGTGTATACTGACTGTTCAACTACATATATTATATTATGTCATTTTCTTTGTAATTGTGCCGGTTCCAAAACAAAATTTTAACATTTTTTTAATGAATAAAAAATATTTAAAAAACGGGTTGACAAGTTAAAGAAGAAACCACCTGTCTATCCTTACCTTCTCCAAATAAGAGGTGAAACAACAAAATTTCATAAATTACTACGATTTTTATCAAAACAGCGTCACCTGAGATGCTCAATTAGGACTCCAATTGTCTTACATTAGTATCAGAAATAGTTTTTAATGTACGTATGGAAAATATTACGAACGCAAAGAAGATTTGTAGTGAGTTTTGACGTTTTTATTTCCGACTAATCAGAGAAAACGATTCTCAATGCAAGATCACGCGTTTAAACAGTGATTACGATTTAATAGCCATAAAATATGAATTTAAATGCATTTCGACTCGTAAAATATACATAGTTGCCGCAAAACCTCGATGGAATCGGCTCGTCTTCTCCACGAGTGCGGTTCCAACAAAGCAAAATGTCTCGCAAAAAAATGCAATCAAACTGCAGTAAAATTTTAAAGGTGCACGAACTTCATTTTAAATTAGAATAAATTTTACAGTTTTTGCACATGATGAAAAATAATTGTCTACAATGTATTCTACGCTTGCAATAAATTTATTTTCATACAATGTATAGTGAATTATATGAAGATCCCACCGAATAAATGCATGACATCCGATTATATGGAACGTTCCTTTGTATTCGTAAACGAAACCACTAATTTGAAATTCAGGAAAGTCTTATTTATTTCTAAACGAAAAAAAATAGCACCATTAATTTAACATAACATATTCTCGATGAAATATCTTCTTTTTTTATTGATATTGGGAATAAATTACTATTAAGCATCCAAAGCCTGCAATTAATTCATACCGCCCCGCCAGTTTACCGCGAATTATTAAACAATGAAAGGCCGAAAATATTGTTTTTATTTTAATATGTTAAAGTATATTTTTTTGTTTACATAAAAGAAACTCTAAAGTATTTCCGTTTAATAATAAATACTCAAAACTTCCTCAAGTTACCAACTTTTAAAATATTTTTATTATATAATAATATGTATTCGTTAAAGTTTGTTTGAAATTTATCTCATTATAACTGGCTAAAATGAGTGTTCTTTTAACTCATCAAATTTTATTTACCATCTTCAAAATTCTCTGAATGAATAACAATAATTTTATTGCAAAGCCATTGTTTTTTATGGTTTTTGTTTTTTGGTGGATGACACTTTCTTGAAGTTTGCAAAATGCAACGAAATCCTATAGTTTTTGTATCTGTGTTTTGTTTTTACAGCACATGGTTATCTAATAAACAATTTTTCCGCTATCAAATCTATTTATCACTGTGTATAAACCATTCGTCTTTTAGAGTCTGAATCATGCGACGGGATATAAGATAATTTAAATCTTGATAGAAATATGTTCATCACATTTCATAACACAGTTGTAGTAAAGGAATTGATCAATATAATTATTACAAGACATCGGAAAAACACTGATAACAATATTACCTCTTTCGAAATTGATAAACAATGATATCATTAGCAATCTTTCAAAACAACGAAGATTTTGAGAATTTTAATGATATTTCAACGAATCGAGTGTGTTGCTTCTATTTCAATACTCGTTTTTATAATACTATTTGTCAATTAGCGCTTAAATCAAACAATACATAATTAAAAAGTCATTTATTCATAACAAACACAACCACTTATATCTCATTTTTAATAGCTTCAGCATATCGTTACATCATTGCAACAGTAGGACAATCGGCAAAACACACGTGTTGATTAGAGCACCCAATCACAATCTTAACAGTCTTAATTCCGAGATTAATCGTTTTCTCAACGCGCTTTTTTATTTATATTTAAACTATATTGGTTGAAATCAATTTGTGGAGAAAAAATATCACAAACACTTATGTTCAAGATTTCTGTGGACATTAATACCTGCAATTTGATATATTTTTTTAGACACTAAAATGTTTTTTTATTTAACAAAAATCAAACAAATACTAACGAAGAGATTTTATTATTTAATAATAAAAACAATCGTCAATTTAATAAGACTAGCTTCAGTGGCAGGATGCCACTGATAACGCCCTCCCTACCCTTAATAAGTATTTTCCATATTTTTTACCTATTTTTTAAGCACATGAATTAATGAATGACAATTGATATATATTGCGCAATAATAAAACAAAATATATGTTACGAAATATTTTGCAATATTGTTATCTTATATTTGTTTTAATAATAATTATGAAATATATTGTTTTCTTTAAATGTGTTTTTATAACATTTTTTTTACATATTGCTCATAATACTCATATTATGCAAACAATGATATTTTGTATATCTCTAAAATCTACTTAGCTTATGTGATAATTTTATTTATTGAAAAATTGTATGTAATTAATAAGAGGACATCTGAAAACAATTAGAAAGCATTATACTATTTTTTATAATTCTAATTTTTAACTGAATGAAATTTATCCTGCTTTTAAAATATAAATTGCTAGATTACATAGTATTCTATATTATCGAGTCGTTATAAATTTCAAAAAACGTTTGCATTAGACAACATCAGGGGTGGGCTGGAGGGGGCTCGGAGGGGCTCGCGCGAGCCCCTTGTTAGATTTTACCACAGCCGGCGAGCCCATTGTTAAATTAAGGGAAACACTATTCTCAGATCAAATTGGTACATAACTGCAATTTCTGACCTATATATATATTCTACGACAGCTTCCAGTATACACAGTAGTACATTTTTAGCCATTTAAATTGATTAGTTTATGGTAAACTTCGTATTGTTGCATATTATAAGTGTATTAAGTAACAATCGTTTGCTTATTTAAGTATTGCATATGAGTAATAAATTGATTTGATATTAAGCGAGCCCCTTGTTAACGTATTGGCAGCCCACCGCTGGACAACATTACTGTCATACAATTTTGACCACGTTTCTTCCTTTCGTTACAAAATTTATTAGGTCATATAATAAATACATTTTTTGTGTGAATAGATTGAATGAAAAAAGTGTGTGGTAATACAATCCTAAATACTACGAAAAATTGGAAGGCTTTCAAATACTTCGATTAAAGCAATTAAATCACCACAAACCGCTTTTCCTATAAAAGTATCATTATAAATACGACCCCGACGGTGTCATTGTGTATAAATAGGTTTGAAACATATGTATTTAGATACGATACGATTGAAGATTTTCAGTTTTTACGTAGATAATTTTTCTCTATATAGGTATGGTCTTAGTCACTCTAAATTCTTTTCAATATAAGTTTAAGATAAAGCATATTTATAATAGATTGTTTAATGTAAGAATAATCAACAACAAAACTTAATAACTTAGAAACTTAATAAAAGTTATTTCACGTGTTTTCACATTTGTCACATTTAGTCCAGTAAAAAAACATTTCTTGATACCATTCACTTTCAAATGATATTTCAGAATGTTTTAATTATTCGCCAGGCTTTAATTTCTTTATATTTCATCTACTGAATAGACGGAAGAAAACATGATGAGTGGAAAATCGCTTGCATTTTCATCGTTAAACGTATAACATCATTAATTATTTATTATTTTCGATTTTTTTAAAATTTAATTTTCGAAAAAGTGACTCCCTACAGTCCCTCTCTTGCATAGCCACTGCATTTAATTTTACGAATCTATATTGCTATGTACGGAATAACTGATAAAAAATAGATTATTTATTTAGGATTCCCCTTCATTCATAAATATGTTCAAAGACAATAATATTATCTATATACCGTACCTAATTTGTGCACACTCATTAAAATTATCGCTACATAAAATATAATTTTTATCTATTGACTCAATAAAAGAAAAAGATTAAAATAAATACATATAACAAAATTATACGTCGTTTTGGTTATTTATTTAGTGATCCCGTACGCGCTCCCGTGAGTCAAATAGAGGAACGACACATAGCGAGAGCCCAAACCTCACTTCAGACGCACACCAAGGCCCTTATGTTCTTTTTTCTAGTGACTTATAGATGTCGTCGTAGCCTTGAGAATAAAATTACGGAACTAAGCAATTAAATTACATAAATTACACATATTTAATTTTGTATTATTTAATATTACATTCAGTTAAAACTAAAAATGAAATTGGGTATTTTTTAACGCAATATTTATTTGTAACGAAACGGTTTTAAGCTAAACATTAACATATTTTAATAAAATATTAATTATCACCGTAAAAGTCTGCGGAATTGAATACGAAGCAAATATTGCAATTTTGTAATAAAATATTTTATACAGCCTTTTAATGACTCAATATTTTATGAGGTCCGTTTGCAAGCGCTATATGTAAAAAAAGGAAAACAATTAAAGAAGACTGCAATAGTGATATAGATTGATTATTTTGGTTCATTGGCCTTTTTGGATATGTTTTCATGAAAATTATACCAAAAGAAAGGGGAGGAGACAATAGTGTGTCTTGAATGGCGTAACTATTATAGCAATCGCATACGCCCACTGTGGGAGTGGGGAACGAGGTAATCCAAATTATTCTTAATAACAGTTTACTAGCCATAATATTTACTTTAGCTGAAATTACAATTAAATAAATTATATATTCTTATTTTCATAACCTTGCCATATATGCCAAATCAACTTATAAACGGCTATGTTTCACTTTTTTCCTACTTCTACGGTCAAGCATACAGCGTTATTTTATTATTATTCCATATCCGCTGCCTATACGGAGCATATGGTCACCACGAAGTTCCTCCAAGATTTTCTATCCCCAGCCAGTCTCTTTGCTTCTTCCCAGGTCATCCCAGCGTCCCGTAACTCCGCTGAGTACATCCTGTGGATGGTCATCAGTGGCCTTCCACGACGCCGGGATCCATCTAATTGGAAGAAGAAACAGTCAGGGTTCAGGCTCTATTCAGGCATCCTTAACACGTGTCCAAGCCAGGTCCATCGCCACTTTTTTATCTTGGACGTAATAAGAGGATGGTTACAACGTTACGGTAAGCATAATAATTGTGGGGCTCTTTTCCAAAACTGACTATTTCCAAAATTGGAAAAAAATAAGTTTAATGTGCAAGATTGTAATTTTTTTGTGTCAGGCATTGATTGGTTTATAAATTGTTTGCCAAATCGATCAAACCTTATGTGATTTTGACAGTGCCGTAGTAAAGGAGGGAGAAATAAATACAATATTTTTCAAGAAATTATATTTATACAAAAAAAAATAAGCAACCTGTAGTAAAAACTCCTAGTTCATAGATAAACTATACTAGTAGTGATTGAAAAACAAAATTAGAGTAAAACTCCAAGTAAACACGTTATTGTACTAAAAGTCAAATATAAAAGTTTTACCATGCTACTAATTGGCTCACTTCACTTCTTATTGCCTCACATGATAATGTATAAACGTATGAATGTGTTTGGGTTATATTTTGACAGTGAATTTTTTTGTTTATTCAGGCATATACAATTTTTGGTTGACTCGCTTGTCATCACATGAATCGTTGTTCGTGTTGTTATGATAATATGTTTACTTGAAAAAAATGCGCTAGAGATACTAGTGGCGCCTAGTCGGCAATTCAATGAATTATATAAATTATTATAGTCTTACAAAACGACACCTATTGGCAAATTTTCAGCTGCACATTTCACTTCACACTTAAACATTTATGGTCCTTACAAAAACAATTTAGGGACTCTTTTAGAGGCATGCTTGTTGTGTTTCCAGTGTAGCCATATCATAATTTAAATAATATTAATTTATTATTTATTAGTTAGTAAAGGGTTTACTTAAGCTCACAGCTATTTACGGTGTTCTAGTGAAGGCATTGGCGAATTACCCCATAAATGTACGATGCGCTCGCTTGGGGCCTCAAAAGATCATATATTTTATAAAATCCATATAATATTTTAAATTTAGTTTTAGTAACTTGAAAAATAGGTCCTCTAAATTTGATTTCGTCACAGTCCTCCCAAGTTCCCTCAGAAAGGGGTGTATTTTTTATCACTTTCACACAATTATACGTAAAAAATAGTATTAAATCAATCACATGTTACATACGCAATATTCGGTTCCCGGTAAATTGCTCGAATAACAAGATAATCAATTTGTTTCCGTTTGTTCTGTCCGTTTGTCTGTCTTAGCCCTAGTCTTCTATGTGTTCTGGAAATATATAGAAACAGTTTGAGTAACTAATTAATAAGCAGTTTTCGTAGAAACACTTCTGTTGAGATAAACTCCATTAAAAGATCATATGTTTTGCATTTGGAGCGAAGACGGCTAAAATATATACGTACGAAAATTATTTTTATATTTCACTCTCTAAACAAGTGTCGCACAAGATAAAAATGAAATTCGTAGAAAAAGTCGTGAAAAATCGTTTAAATAACGAAGCAATTCTAATAATTTGTAATTTGAGCAATTTCCATTCGAGCAATTTACCGGCTCCCCAAAAATATATGTTATTGATTAATTGTTTTTAAAACATGTTACATCAAAATATGAGTAAACAAAGCTCTTAGTAGTTCGATGAAGGAGACTGGAAGAACCTTGGTACGTCCTGGTACTTGAAGCTCCATAAATTTGATATCCAAAAAAAAAAAAAGTAGTTAATAATCTCCACTTTTACTTAGATATGTGACTTTTTTATGTGGAGATTTACCATTACTTGATTTTTATTAATATGAAGTAGAAGTTGTTTAAATGTGTTGCAGCACACCTATTTAGGTCTCACGGAACACCAGTGTTCCGCGGAACATAGTTTGGAAAACCCTGTTGTATAGAATTGAACCATAGAATAAGTTACTAACTAAATAAAAAGTAACAATGTTTAAGCTGCACGAAGAATTCATCCAACATGTCCCAGAACCCTTCTTGCTCATAACAGACACGTCGAAAAATGATTATTTTTCTAAATTCATGCACGATCACTGCATTCATTCATGTGTGCGAGGACATTTGATACGATCAGGCTGCCTCGGAAAATAATTTAGGATCAAAATATGGCCCGAAGTGGCGCTTTGATCGCCCGCCCGCTTATGGCCTGAAAAAATATAAGTTTTTGACACGTTTGCTCAAACAACACCACGAACCCCTGCCGTTTTATGGATTCCACTGTCATTTAAATTTACCTACGACAAACATCCCCGTCTCTTTCCAATCAAAAAGCGTCAAGTGTTATTTTATGTTTTGTTTCGCCTGCTCGAAAAGGTTCTCAATTATTGTACCGGCGGCGATAGCGGAAAGATTTCAATCATATTTGGGAACGATTCGCGATACAATCTTTAAGTTCCATCTATGGGCCTATGGCGGGATTAGTTTAGCAGATTATTGAACCAACACATTTTCACTGTACGGTACAATTTTATTAATTGCCAATATTTTATTTTAATGTCAAAATAAATCAGGGCTGTCATGATTTAAATACCTGCCTATTGAATTTATTTCCTATCTTATATTGCAACTTGTCTTTCTTTCTATCAGGGTTGTGGATTCGTTTTAAAATCAACCAACTTCGATTCGAGATTTTTACTGTTTTTTTTTTCTTATATGAATCTTATTGTTGTTGAACAACATGCCTTCGTCAAATCACTAGCCATACCAACGAATCAACAATGTTCTTTCTAATATTTATACTGTCCTTAAATATGTGTTGATGGATGAATAATTTGAAATCGAGCGTGGAAAGGTAAAAGGACGTAACCCACACATAATAAAATTTACAGGATATACAAAAAACGTATTTTAATGATTTTGGGCCAAAGGCAAATTATGAAATATACACATCCTTGAAGTGCACGGAGACTGATAACTGGTTTAATATTGGGAATATTTTTTTTCTTAATTTTAAACGGTGCTCGCCGCCCTGTCAAAATCAGCAAGGAACTCGTCCTACCTCACCGAACTCCCTGCCACCCCTGGTGATTATAAATTGACAATGATTATATCAATGGACGGGTCCTATGGCGCAGGACTGAACGTTGTGGGCTTCCGTGCCAAACCTCACGGGTTCGAGCCCTAGTACGAACAGCATTTTGTTCGAATGATTTATCGATTTCTGTTCAAAGGCATGGGTGTTTGTGATGTCCCTCCCCCCATTTCCGATCCTTCAACAACAGGGCGGAGCGAGAGCGATAATTTCATTACTAGTCCTTTCTTAGCCTTATCCTTCTATCCCTACAACTATCTTTGAAAAAGAGATGTTGTAACAAACATTTCTCGTAGAAAAACTTCTGTTGAGTTAACTCCACATTGGGAGCGGACATGGATTTAAAAAAAGCTAGAATGTTGATCGTCTCTCTACAGCACTAAGTTAAAACGATCTGAAATTCAAATAATTTGAATTTCAGTGACTATTGACATTTTTTCATTCATTGGAAAATGGCGAGTATCTTTGGTTGTCCAATCGGTGTCATCATTGTAGATTGTCAAAAGGTTGGTGTTAGTGACCGACCTCTGTTAAAAATTTAAATACTTGCCCGTAATATCATCATGGGAGCCAAAAGAATAAAAATGTGACTCTTTTAAATAAAAGTAACATCAAAATTATATTACAGATATTCTTGATGTTAAAACGCGGTGAGACAAATACATAAGTACAGTAAAAACAATATGAGTATATTCTTAACATTTCTACGAATGATTACTATATTTTCGATGTTTCATTTATAGTGCGAAATCTCGTCAGCGTATACATTCTCAATTCAATGTATAATTACTGACTTATATGACTAACAGTATTAGTTGAAGATAAATATTTACATATATTATTTATTATTCATACATTTGTCAGTTTATAAGCTCACCGACGAGCGCTATACGCTAGCTTTCGGCTTTGACTATGGTAGCATACTGATAAACACTAGTCAACGTATAAATGACACTACGGCTTAGGTTAGTTTAAATATGTTGAATATAAAGAGGGTGAGAATGACAACAAGACGTTGAATTTTTTAAGTTGTGTGAAATTTCAGACTGCGTTATTGTGCTGGCATATCAGTGGAGAGTTGCTGGCAACATTATAATTGCACGCGTGATTATTTTTGAGTTTGTGTACAACTTAACAACGTCTGTGTAGTGGATGTACAGTGTACACATTGACTTGTTAAAGCGTTTATTTGTTCACTCGCGTATACTCTAACTGGATAAAATGAACAGTTTTTACTTTGAATAGATAATTTGTACATTGACTGAGTACACAGATTAACTTTATCATTTAAATAATTTTAATACAGTCGAACGACTAACGTAATTAATTCAAACATTTAAATACGAAATGAACTGATAGCTTTAATTTACAATATACCAGTATCAATCAGTAGTATCATTCAACTATTGTCTAAAATACATTACAATTATTTTATAATACATAATATTATACTGTTTGAAAGTACTTCGGTTTACACAAATGAACTGCACAACAAGACATTGATAACAATTGATAACAACATATTGATATAAAACATATTGATAAATATGAACAACAACATATTGACATAAAAAAGTTTGTCTTCCAATGACTGGATTATTTTGGTGATATTTTATATTAAAATAATTCATACTTACCAAACAGCCAATGTACCAAATACACTATAGTAATTTATGGTCGTATTTTTATTGCATTGTTTACAGTAAACATTGCCATCCAATTTTACTCAAATATCAATTGACGCGCATGCAAAAAAATGATATTATTAAAAAATACGTCATTAGAAGGAAACATAAACACACCAAATAACATCATGAAAGAACCGCCCCCTAATACGAGCGAAGTGTTTTATTTTTTGGTAAACAAAAATAAAATAATTGATAGCTTATAATTATTACATTAGTTATTGAAAATAAAACAGTTGCCTTCTACACAATTTTACATTCATTATTTTAGATCAGGACTAATTTTTCTCATAGCGAATATTATCAACTGGCTAAATCTAAATATCCTCATCAAAAATCAATGATGTGGGATTATTACAATTTTTTAAAAAAATATATTGCCTTTCCACCAAGAATTGACAACACCATAAAAGTCAGTATATATTGGAAATCAATAATAAGCCACTTATGGGTGTCAGTTGTCACATAGTTACGATCAACCCAAATCCTAAAATAAACTCCATGCTTATTTCTCATGATAATCAACTTTGAAACAATTGTTAATCCTAAAATTATGTAATAATATTATAATAAACATAAACGTTTACAATATTAGATTATTTAACAATATTGATTGAGTTTGTAAAATTCATAGTACATTTTGATTGTTGTTTTTGATTGATTACAGACAGCGGTGGGCTGCCAATACGTTATCAAGGGGCTCGCTTAATCTCGAAGCAATTCTCAGTGTTCTGAGAGAGGAGTGAATTTTCTTATCACGTCTACGCAAGTTTATTCAATACTTAAATAAGCAATCGATTGTTACTTAATACACTTATAATATGTAACAATATGCAATTTACCGTAAACTTATCCATGTAAATAGCTAAAAATGTACTATTGTGTATACTGAAGCTGTCGTAGATAATATATAAATTAGAAATTGCAGTTATATACTAATTTGATCTGAGAATATTGGTTTCTCATAAATTAACAAGGGGCTCGCGGGAGCCCCTCAGAGCCCCCCCCCTAGCCCACCCCTGATTACAGACGGAATTAATTTGTAAACTAACGAAAAACTTACTAACAGTCGAATTATATATATTTTCTTTCAAGTCATCTCATAGCTACGAAGAAGTTTTTTTTATAATAAAAACTGTACAAATTTCACGAAGAAAACAAAATCAAGCAAATTTAAGAAGATATTGCTTATGTCTGATGAAATGCAACATAATTTTATAATTTTAATTTTCAAATAGTAGACACCCTTTTCCCGAAATTTTTCTTCTAGAAGATAGTCGTATATTTATCAGACTAAGTCGGTGAAGAGAGCCAGTCGCGTCGTAATTGAAAAGAATATGGCACAGAAATGTAAACGATCGTTATCAAGTCAAGATTAATGTTGTCTGTCAGGATTTATTTCGGGTATTCTGGTTTTATCGTCATATTTTGTGTTAATATTCTTTTATTTTTTGACAGCACATCCTCGCTATGAGAGTAGTGCACTTTGAATGATACGAAAAGATATAACAAAGACAAAATAATCATAACGAAGTGATGCTGCCGTGCTTTAATCGTTGAAAAAATAAATAACTATTTAAAATGATTGCGTAATCGCTGATCAATTACGCAAATTGTTTTTTGTTTTAAATACAGTAAAACTTTTATTATCCGGATTCGAATTTTTAAATATACTGAATAGATTAGAATTTATTTAAAAGACCGTAAGTTCCTGTAATAAAGTAGAAAAAAATACTATACGAGAGATCACAAAAACAGTAGTACTACAACATTCAATACACCGAGAATCTGACAAAGAAGATATCAACGACTGATAAAATTACGATATGAACGATTATGAATTTCATACACAGAATAGTATAAATTTTAACAAGTTCTCATGAATAGTATTGTTAGCAGACTCCTGTTTGTCATATTCGTCATGCTTAAAAAATTTACCGTATACCAGTAAGTTTGCAAATAATATTATTTGATGTCCTAAATAAGGACAAAACGTGATAGAATTTTTATGCGTAGATTTGCGTTTGTATTAAAAAAATTGGGCAGTAAATAATTTCCACATGAACTGAATTTTTTAAACCTGCCTGTGTTTTTTTTTTGCACGAACGATAACAAGATGAATGACTTCATAAAAAATAACGTGTACACTTTTACACACTTTCATGTCAGATAATATATGTTTTTAACAAGAAATAGTCATTTGAAGTTTATGATACATCTTTAAACGAATTGAAACGAATTTTACTTAGTAGCGCTTTATTGTTATATCAGATTCTATAAAACAAATACAATAAAATATATTTATTTTACAATGACGCGTGAAAATAACTAATCTTATGTTGTTGTCAATTATTAATAATATTATATGCTAAATACACATGTCTTGATTATTAATTCAATTTTTAACTTACCCAAATATGATAAAAGAATAATTCAGTTGATACAGAACATTATTTTTTTTTACTTTGAATATTAAGGCCAAAAAAATATATGAATTCATCTGACGATTCACGTATGCATACGTATTAGTAATATTTTACAACTTTTCTTAAACTGAAAATACATTTTCCTCTATTCTAAGAACCAAAATCCGTACAAATGCATAAACATGTTTTACACAGTAGTAACGTTAAAAAATTATGCCCAAATTAGGTAAAAAGGAATTTATGTTTATACTATTGATTTTACGCACGAAATATGACGATTATTTACAAAAAAAAAACAATCTTAACTTGCGGTTAGCAAATAATTAAGTAAAAACTTAATTAACTAAACAAATACATATTTTGCGGTTTATCTAAGTAACACCACAATATTATGTGTAACGAATTAATATTCATTAGATACACATACAAATAAATTGATAATACTTTTGGCATTAGCTTAGATTTTGGAATAACTTCAGTAATTAGATGCTATCAGTCGATTGGGACTGTCAATTAAAAGCTGGATTATTATTTAATGCAATAAAGCAAGTTTTTAGCCTTTTAGTTAATTTTTTAACACTGCATATACACAGTGATGAAGTGATAAATATATAGGTACCAGGTCGGTCATTGATTTCTTCCCTATGTTTTTTTTTTATATCCATTCGAAGTGTAAAAAATTACAAGTTTTAACAATTAAATTGTATCTATGTACTTGAAAATTATGTTATAAGTCAAAAAGGTGGCAGGGCGGCGCCCTGGCTCATTTTCAGGTGCCAGGTCGCTGACCTAGCCCGACCTGGCCCCACTACACCACTGCATATACATATATAAGTTTTGTAATGAAATACATATATATCTTCAATCTATGTATATGGAGCCTGCAAAGCGGGCTATTATTTTTATGATTATTTTAATTTGTAGAATGGGTTATAGACTCAGTCTTTATATTCGTTTTCCGAATAAATTCTTGCTTAGTATTGGTTTAAATAGAATGTATTTTGAAAACAATTGTTAAGCGTTTTTATTATAATAACAGTCTAAAAATGAATTACGATAATTTCAATCGGAAAGCTCACTTATTTGACAGCATGAAAGAGGCTTTACTTTCCTGTACAGATTCGAACAATTTAACCGTTACGTTCACAGTGCTACGGGTTGTACAAAGGCGGTTTCGCATTTTTGTGTAAGATTTAATGACCTATCATTCGAACAATGAAACAGTGCGTGCCCGCGCATGCGTCAAGTTGTGAATTCCAGCCAATAAAGTTCATATCTGTGGATGGTCCTACGACCGTTTCAAATTATGCGGAACAGAGAATCGAGCCTCGCGTGAAGTGCTACGCAGGACCGCAGCTACGGCGTAGAATATGTTTTGTTCTTAATTTAAAAGGTAATTAAAATATGTTTGTGACTGTGATGAATACTTAAATACGTGTGCTATAATACAACGCGATTTATATCATTTTAATATAGCTGTATAAGCACATATGAATTGTTTTTTACACTGAATATTTATGATAAGTATTATATGACAGACGATGTCCAAGGTATTAAATTAAAGAAATCTTAATTTGATATTTACTTTTCCAAGACTATAACTCATACCAACCTGATTGCTAGGAAATTATCTTACCACTAAGCCAAGGAGGCCAAGAGGAGCATGCACAAAACGTAATTTTATTAACATTATATTCGCTTAACCCTTTAAAAATGAATGTTCTAAATACGAAACAATATTTAAATATTTAATTCAATGCAAAAAAAATACTTGATCTGGTTCTGGTACTACGCCTTGTTATGGTTGTATGAATGATTAGCAACGGAGGAGACCCGTCATCGTGAGTATAATTTAAACGCTGCTCTGCGAAATATTCATTTTATATACAACAATGTACGCACTGTATTATTACTACAGATTACACATTGTGTAAGTTAACATAAAAATATTGAAAAAGTTTGATCCGCATATTGATGTCAATAGAAAAATATTATAAATAAATTTGACGCAAATTAATTTTTTAATATTATTAAATACATATTGATGATAAATTTTTTTCACACACCCAGGTTTATACATAGATAAATTTAGGTTTGAAATAATATTAACTGAATATTGATCTAATTGAAATAAGTAAAAAACTTATTTTTCTGTTTCGAGCTATAAAATGTGCTTAAAATAAACAACACTACTAATTTAGTAGATTTTTTGTATTGTGTTTAAATATGTACTTAACCTAAATATTTGTAGTAAATGAAATATTAAATGATGTGTACTAATATGAAAAGATGAAAAAAATGATTTCGAAGAAATTGCGATTATTTTTTATTACATGTTGCCTAAAATTATATTTTTTTATAAAATCGAATGTAAATTTGAATCGTTCAAATTATGTACACTCCCACAGATTTTGTCACTAACGACCCTGGTTTCGTCTTTCGTCATCTGTGGGAGTGTACATAATTTGAACGATTCAAATTTAATATTGAAATTCCACCAAGCACCTTCAGTCAAAATCTTAAAATCGAATGATATTTTTATTATAATTTATTCCATTTACAATTATACATTACTGTAATAATGGAATAACTCTTAATCTTAACTCTGGTAATAATAATGGAATAAGAATAACTCTTCTCGAATTCATCTTTCTATGAATAATTTTGTTCGTGTTGACGTATTTAAAGAATATTTGTGATTTTTCCATATCGCTGGACAACACACTAACGACCAGGAGCACATCCGGGCCAAAGGATTAAAATCATAGATATTCAATTGTGTTTATAATTACTTTTGAGGCGCACCTCTTTGTGTTAAACCGTGTTCTGTGAAACACTCTGTCAAAATAATCACCCCCGCTCAGTTCGCAAATTAATAATCTAATACCAAAGAAAGCTTGCCGCGGTAATCCGAAAAAGCTCTAAGTGTTTTGACCACCCTTAGTTAAGCGATAATCTCTATACTACCTGTGATTATCGAATACGGCATTCTTCTTTGTACTTGCATACATAGTTGTAAATTTTAGAGATAATTTTTGTTGTTTTGTGGAGTGTAAATAGTGAAGATTAAGTTGAAGTATCTATGTACTTAAATTAATCATAAATTTTCTTGCATATAAATTAAGATGTATCATTTCATAATATTGATAAGTCGCTGTAAATAAAAATGATGTATCTATTATTAAAAAAAGGTAGTTATTTTTTATTAAAAAATAACTTAAGACGGCTTCAAGCAGCGGTGGGTTCCCAATAAGTTAACAAAGGGCTCGCATAATCCCAGAGCTATTCACCATACCATAGAGATGTGGTAGTTTTTTTTATTATTGTTATACAATTATAGGCAATAATTATTTGAAAAATCCAATATTACTTTATATGAGTTTATTAAAATATCTCAATTAAATCTTTTAATTTGTAATCCAAGACCTTTTTTTTTACCATGTCCGCTCCCGATGTGGAGCATATGGACTCCTAATGGAGTTTATCTCAATAGAAGTGTTTCTACGAGAACTGCTTGTTACTCAGTTGCTCAACCTCTCTTTTTTCAAAGAGAGTAGGGATAGAAGGATAGAGCTAGGACAGGACTAGTGGTAAGCTAATCGCTCTCGATATGCCCCGTTCATAGCTTAAGATGGGTGGGAGAGGGGAATCAAGACATCACATACATCCATGCCTTCAAACAGAAATTCATAAATCGATTGAAAAATCAATTTATAAACTGTCCGTACCGGGATTTGAACCCGTGCCCTCCGTAACCGAAGCCAACAATGCTGACCACTCGGCCACAAAGGCGAGGGGAGAATTTATTTGATTTACCGAATGTAAAATTGAGTACGTAAAATATTCTTAAAAAATTTATTTGAAGTATACGAATGTCTGAAAATGTTATGAATGCTGCCAAATTTGCATTTTTCATACCGCGTACGCAATCTCAAACGACCACCCATCTGAGGAGCGGGCGTGTGAACCTACCACTTTATTTATTTGCTAAAACCGATGACGCACAAAGTGAGCGTGAAATGCCAAAGAAAACCCGAGGCAATAATTTCATTTCGCCCAGTGACATCTCTCTTTTGAAACACGAAATAAGAATGCAGAACAGCGGTGGGAAGTTCACTTGGACCAGACCGAATGTTTCCAACGGTGATAAATTAACTCGAAAAAAATGTGTCCAAAAATTGTTCTACCCAAAAATTGTTTGACAACTAAATCATTGCGAGTAGGAGGTTCGTTTACTGCCATGCATGTTACAAAAATGAGCGGCTCTTACAAAAGCAAAGAACTGTGAAATGGGAGTCCTGTTTGAAAAAAATCAAATAAAAGATTTTTCTAAACAAACCAGCATACTAAAATCTTGACACGAGCAGGTAACTAACTGACTATGCCGGTGGCTTAACAAGCTCTCTGAAAAACAAGCCATATTAGGCTTTAAGAATGCTTATTTTAGAGGTTTATTTTGATATTCCGGATACTTGTGAATGAATAGAATTATACCATTCTTATTTAAAAGGACGTGATTAAAGGCGCCTTCTCTTGAGAAGAACATATAATATAATAATATTGTAAATAAAATAAGTTTGCCTTTTCCGCTTGTAAATTCTTTAAAGTAGATGCGATTGTATGAAAATGCTCGTTAGTGTTAAAGGATCTTAGCGTCATGGGGATTCAAACTCAGGTTGGCAAAGGAGGTCATAAATTTAAGATATGCCTGCCTATTCATAGAGAAATCGCTTTTGTTTGTACAAAGCGTGAACCAAAGGGGCGTTAATGTTTTTTTAGAATAACTTATTTTTTTAAATTTTAAACTGCCACAATGATGTGTCAGGTATTTTAGCAAAAGAATTATGTTATATTATTTGAATACAGTTAATGTATTATATTTTTCTTTTATCATTTTTTACAAGGTATCCACTCAAAATCAAGCTATTGCTGATTTCAATAAGATAGAGTTTTAAAATAAGTTATTTATTTCACACACTGAATTGATGGATTGCAAGCTAAATCTAAAATCAAACATTGCGAATAATTCGTGAAACATCGTAATTTCCTTTTCAGAATACTTTTTTTTCAGTTTCTAGTATCTGCGGTAGAACATAATTTCGCACAGTCTTTAGCATTTTATATCTACTTCAAAACATATTACTCAAAATATGTTTATTTGATAAAAATCATTATGCGAAAAATACTCATTCAAATTAAGTTTACCAAGTTTTAGAGCAGGGTTTCCCAAATTATGTTCCGCGAAGCCAGAGTAGGTGTTCCAAAAAAAAAATGGAATGGTTTTATACGCTGCAACACAGTTTAAAAAAATCTTAAAAATTCAGCTAAGTGTTCTGTTATATTTTCCGGACTTGCAAAGCGTTCTATTTCAGAAAATGTGAATGAAACCCTGTTTTAGAGGGTAATTGTGAGAACAGTTCACTTTGCTGTCAGGCATCGGTAGCAAAAGACACCGAGGTGGACGATATTTTGTGTAACGTTATTTATACAAACTTACCAATGTTCTTAAATATATTGTGCATCGATTTTATTTTACACATATAAGGAAATAACGTTAAAAACCATGTAAAGTACATTAATGCTTACATAAAAAATGCACACGTAAAGACAAATACACTTTGTCAATACATCCATAAAACGTGTTTCAACGGAATTGAACGGAAATTAATAGTATCGGAAAATCTGTCAATAAGGAAACAGTCTTGCAAAGTACACAAATTTTTGTTAAGTCAATAAGATTTCATATTAAACAACGGCTGGCTTCTTAGTTTACTAGTTAACAAAGAAACAAGTTTGTGCAGGATTGATCATGAACGAACTAGATGGTAAAAAAACTGTGCTAACTGTGTTGCCATTTACATTGGTAACTACTAGCTCAGATTGGCATAACGCTACAAAATAAGACAAAAAATACTCATACATTGGAAATGGATGCACGGGCCCGGGTCTGGTACACGGGCCTTTATCCGACCGCGGGCCGGGTTCGGGCGGGTAAGCGCATTTGAGATTCGGGCTCGGGCCGGGCCCAGGTATGGAATTTATTATATAGAAAAATATTTCAGACTATGACCGTGTCATAAGTCAGTCATGATGATTTTAATTATTACCAGTTCTATAGAGAATCGTAATTTTTTGTAAATTTTTAAAAAACGGGTTTTTTTCAGGATTTGGAGTATAAATCCGGGTTTTGGGTCGGGTTCGGGTAACAAGTGTGGTATTAGACACGGGGTCGGGCCTGAGTCTTTTGGGCTCGGACCGGGTAATTTCGTAAAATTTCGGCCCGTGCAGACCTCTAATACACACTGATATTTTTATACGGTGGATACGTTCCACGTAATACCGGGAAGAAAATAATTTACTAAAATAAAAAATAATAGTGGTTATATTTCCTTGAATAAAAATCAATTCATTCATTATCAGACAATAGACGAACTCGCTTACACTTGTTTGTTACGTCAATGCTTTCGTCACTTGAGATATCCAGAGCATGTGTAGTATTTCTTACAAAATGGAATAAACCTTTCTGTGCACAGGACAGAGTAGTAAGTTCATGCAAGAGATTTATCTCTTTGTAAAAAAAAAGTAAAAATTGAGTCCAGTGTAAAGCGAATGTTTGGTGAAAGAAAAGTCTTCAAGCAAAAGTTAATACCTATTTTCATAATTATATTTACTTTCAATTTGTAACATTACTAGCTTTTCAGTATTCCAGTTATTAATCTAAATATTACTCACTAAAACAAATATAGACTAAAAATCGACCACCGCCGTGGCCTAGTTGTAAATTTTGAGTTGCTCTTAGTTTTCTACCTAAATGACGCCATATAGTTTTTTTATTGATTCTGACCTTGACAGTGGGTGACCTTAATTATTTAAAAATACCTCACTTACACACAGTTTACTCTCCCACCCAATCGATCTTAAAAACAGCACGTACCGGGGGCGATAAGCTAATCAATTGTTTCGCCATAGTCATATCCCTATATCCTTTCTCAGCAGTATAAAAGCAGTTTTCGTATAAAAACCCTTTTTAAACTAGTCTTAGTTTGTATCATATCGCAAACGGATAAAAGATGTTAGAGTAAATCATGTGTAATTTTCAACATTACTCAATCTATCTACACTACCTACAGAATGTAAAAGTGTCACGATATATATTTATATTTTATATTGTTAATATGTTATTTGCATTATTAATTCATAATAAAACAAAAATCTAAGTTTCCTTGAGTAACTTACCTAGGTATGTTAAGTTGAAATAATATTCAATAGATTTGTGTTTCATCCATTTACCTATATCAAAGCTGTTCGCATTATAAATTTAATGCTATTGTGCGATTCGAATAAAAGAATTGGCGGGCGTAGGCGCCACGTCCTGCAAGGACCTCCGCATCAAGGACCCTTCTCTTTCGACTCCCGGTATTTTGGCTCCTTTAAAGCCTTTGCTGGCACCGCAGTGTGTTGTATTATACGCCGTCACAATTTACCTAAAAATAAATATTCCTATAAAGTATTTCATATATATATTTTAATATTGATGTAATAAGAAGCTTTATTTGTACTATATAATATTTTAGTGCTTTCTGTGTGAATTAAATGTGGTTCCCTGTCTCGTCATATATATTTATATTTACGATAAATTGTTTATATAGCGTGATTAATTTAAACAAAATGATATACATAGTTGCGTTTGTGAAAAAGCACAATCATTGAGCATATGGTATACTTATATAAAACTTGAAAAATTGAAACTGAAAAGTGATTTGTATATTAATTAAACAAAATACTCAATATTCTCTTTAATGTTATGAATATGTTTGAAGTATTAGACTTGCCGTGGAAAGCCAGTTTATCTTAGTTTCAAACCACTCGTGAAAGAGTCAAAGAAAGTGTACGTGAAAAAATAATTTAAAATCACGTGTAATACGTTTATCCAGATAAGATTTATTTCATAATAAAAAAAGGTGAACACATAAATCTACGTTACAATCAATCCATATATCGTGTAGAAAAATAACTTTTTATAAGATATCAATCTATTGTGTATTTTTTTATTTTCATCTGAGATCAAGAATCGACATCAGATATAATTAATTTTTCATATTTTTAACAGAAACAAGGCGTAAATAAAAATAGTGTTTTATACAAATATACATATTTTATTCCTACGCCTGGTTCAAGTAGGTTTCTCATTAGGAATTACTGGAAAACAACATTGTCGGTTCTTGACAAGTTATTATTAAATGACGTCTGACTTCATGATAGATGTTGAAATATCAATATAATTTCTAGAATCGTCAAGGGTCTGATGTCAATGATGTTCGGCAATCCGCAGACATCTCTTTCGCGCAAAATGTGGCCCGGGTTTGGATCCCCGCGGTGTGGGACCTCACACATTCGTGAGGCCCTTTGCTGCATTCAATATCAAACTTAAGAATATCTTACCTCGGTCGAAAAACATTGATACAAGAGCGTGTTGGGAAAAATTATTATTAACCAAATTTGTTTTACTTACCCATAAGAGTAATCATATCATTGAAATTATAAAAAATAGTAATTATTGCTAAACTACGAATAGTTATAGCTTCCTTGTTTAATAAAACCTTTATACCTACAATTGATATAATTTAGAATTTCGACTGAAGGTGCTTGATAGAAATTTAATGACAAATTTGAATTATTTTTATTTTGTACACTTCCATAAATTTTGTCGATAACGACCCGGGTTTCGCAATTCGGCATCTTCTGGTTTTTTATCTAGTGCACGAATGCACTTGAACTGACGGGCAGCAAACGGTTTGCATTGTCTATAAACAAACATAAAAGTGTGTTTCCACAGTATAATTATTGATAACCTAATTGATAAGAATTTATGACATAAATTTCATGTTTAATTTAATTGTCATATGAAGTGTACAGAATAAAAATAGTTCAAATTTACAATTGATATGTTTAACGATTTCATATGATGAAGCTTTAAGGGGTTGTAAAACCACCAATAATTGTTCAAATGCCCAATGAAAATACTATTTTAAGTATAACGCAATACACAATTAATAGGCTTTAACATGTAATATTGTGTACGGACTACTAGTAGTAAGGACGAACCTAACCGTATGAACACGCAAACATTTGGGGTTTAAATATAACTAAACGTGAAATTTTTAAATATATTTACAATTTGACCTCTTTAAATCAACATAATTTCAATACAAATATGTTAGCAAAAGACCTGTGAAAATTATGTTGACAGTTAAATAACTACAGTTTCAAACAGTTATTCAAAAAAGGATGCAAATCGCTGTTTGGTGGCCGTTTCTGTCCCCGCGGCTGATGATTAACTCAAGTCTGTACCCTTCTTAACCAAATATGAGTGAAAGCAACGATAGAAAATGATGAATAGTGGGATCAATAGACAACTGTGTTTACTGTGACCATGTGGTCACGCTTGTCATTGGGAGTTAATTGTGAAGTGGATAAAGTTATAAGAAATAACTATTTTTGTTCAATGTACTTTTTCGCAAATGTCAAAAAAATAATAATAACATAATAAACGGAATGAAACCATCATAGATTATATTGATTTCACTGTGTCTTACTTTTAATTTTTATTTTTTAATCTTCGTTGGAATAACTGTTGCAGCAAAAAAATGTTGCCTTATTTTCAATATAATTACTGACATTAACGTTTTATATGACCCGATCAAGTATCAAACATTGTTATCCCAATATGTTTGCGTCCCCTATTATACAAAATTAGATGGTGGTAGCTGGTAAATATATTACAGGTATTCGATTGTATTGTGACTTGGGAGAATATATCTGCAAACAAAGCACAATTTCTGTCAAAAAGAGTGCCGCAAATGTGGGCCAGACTGATTTAGTCAAACAAAATGGGCGGTATGTGGCGCTGATAGATTTTTATTGTGTTTAAATTCAATAAGCAGGAATGCATTCAAAGAAAATAAATATATATGTCAAATCTAAACGTTTTTAAGCGTTATAATTTATCAAATTTACTGTTTAAATATATCAAATAAATTTAACCCAATAACTAAGACCGTATTTTTTTAAATAAATTAAATCATTTTTAAAATATGTATAAAATCAATATGTATTGGCATAACTGTAAAGCAAACAAAACTTCAATATGCACTTAAATTAACTGAAAATAATGTATTTACTAAAAAAGAAAATTACATTTATATAATAAACTGTTATAAAACTAGAGCCATTAAAACTGACTGAAAAACAAAGTGAAAAGAGTTAACCTTTTAGCTGCCGTAGAAAAAAGTACGTAATTACCTAGCACGACGGCTATAATTTGCATAATTATTAATTTAATTAGTAATTAACGAGTTAACTCGTAACTGGTTTGTTGAGCACGAAAATTTTTACGAGATATCTCGTTTATGGCAGCCATCGAGTTAAATGATTAATGATAAAAACTAAACTTGTCATCTGTTTATATTATATAAAATAAACAACTTTAACTTTGCATATATATTATATCAATTAAGTTTTGTAATGTAGCATTCTTAAAATAAAAAAAAAACAATATAATACTTCCTATTCAAATCAATTTTATTAAAATATCTATACAAAACGATAACCAAGTATACCTTTATATATAACAACCTATATTAATAATTTAATGGAATAATTTATATATTTTTTACGATTCAGATTGGCATTATGGCGGCAAAATTGTAGTCATTTTATTGCTCTTAGGTATTTAATTCAGTGCTTAGTATGTATTTTTTCTACAACTATTGACACACGAGTACTATTATTTGCAAACAAGATGCAAGTTGTTCGCAAAGATTTGCGATCTTCTCAACCGAATGCATTTATGAATGAATGTATTCGTATCCCTGCTTAGTGAGCGTGCAAACATAAAAAATAGCGATTCGGTCGCTTCTTTTCAACAATGGCCATTGCTCACAACAGAAGTTTCTAGGTACTAAACTCTATTCACATTCGGTTTAGTATATAAGGCATATTGAATATGAAATCGTCATGGAGCAGTAAAGCAAGATTTGATTACTATGTGTTTAATTGTTTTTGTCGCCGTAGTCGATTTTCAACCAACTTGGTAACTCAAATAGAAATTTAAATACATTTTTGGATTTATAATCAAAGGTATAGTGATGTCTGTAATGATTCCATCTCACCCCGTTTACCTTAAAGTTTCATTTAAACCAACCAAGTACGAGGTCAAGACAGTGAACTCGTCCGATACAAAACAATCTGAACGCGAACCACGGGATTTGGCCAAGTGATCTGACGAGTGATTTTAGGAGATAGAAACCGTTTCCATTTTCGTGAGCTTGGGTGAATGATTGGTGTAAAATAGGCTCAACTGGTCCTGAAAATGGTGCGAAAAAGAAAGATTAGAAAACTGATACTTTTAACTCCATCTATATATACACATCTCTTGAAAAGCAAGGTCAGATAACTAAATATTTAAAAAGAAAATTTGTAAAAAAGGAAAGCAAATACTTCAGAACTTTGATTTTATAGTAACAGTAGTAAAGTATGAAATAATCAGTATCAATATACTATGTACTTTTGTACTGTTTTTTTGCTATACGATTGTAATAACAATTCACAAAAGAAATATTCTTCAATAAAGCCATTCAATGATACAAAAAATAAAATATATAAATTAACGAAAAACTACTCACTCGATGGATAAACCGTGTATATTCAGATCAAAAGTTTGCATTTTTCAATATACAATTTTGTGGGCATTCTACAGCATTGGTATATAATATTTTTTCTTTTTAAATTTTTGGGTTTTTTTATTCGAAATTCTCGAAAGACCTAAAAATAGGTCTCACGTCCTTTCGTTGGAAAATCACAGAAATTCAAAATCACCGATTAAAAAATCTCAATCCCGAATCCCAATTTATACACGATTTTATGCTGAATGTTCAATCCCGGAATCTCGAGATTGGAAAAATTGACAATCCCTAAATCACGAGAACACAAAACGGTTCCAGGATTGGATGCATTAAATCTCAGCACAAACTCATTGAACCATTTTAAAAACTAAAGGCCCCAAATGCATACGGTGCATGCATGTAACTAAATCTTTGAACTTCATTCATTGAAGAAACCGCTGTGTGTAATTTGGCACACAGGAATTATTGAACGTAAAAAAAAAGCTCCGAAAACTCCAACGAGACAAAAGAGTAGTAACCTAACACTTTATTTGGCTATTTTCCTATGATGATTATTTTAATACGGTTGGTTAGTTAATAATCTGTTATATGATATGACAGTTAAAATAAAACCAATAGTTGAGTGCCAGTACTTTATTATGAAATTATTCAAACTGTTGAATTAAACTATAACTGAATATCTATTACATTTCCGCTTGCGACCCATAAGATTATTTTACTACACGTTTGATTTATTTGAAATAATTGTATGTACATTTTGATTGGTTTCTATGTCAATGCATTGTCTCATTCCTACTTACTTATTGATATTTTTGTTTTAATTTACAGAATACAAATGGTACTCATGTAATCTCCTCTATTTTAATATGAAATTTAATATGTCTGAAGATGGGGATTTTATTAAAATAAACGTCTCTATAATCGAGTTTTTATTTTAAATGATTAAAAATCATTATTGTTACTTTGAGTATCGCTCTGAATATCCTAAATTAAGCTGGAATATTATCTTTGTTATCTATTATTCCCAGATTGAGTAATAAATGCTTTGAGTATTGAGACTCGAATTTCTATATTATCTAATATACGAAGCCTACGTTATCGGTTATTGTTTCAATTGATGTTTCAGTTGAAAGGTATATAAAGTGATATTTTTTTTGGAAAAAAAAAATAAAAGTTTGATAGAGAATATATGTATTTAAATACACGCTAATTGTAAGGAAATGGAGAATAAAATATTGAAGCAAATGTTAGGCATGCAGTTGAGCTTTATAATTCATATTATCTGAACCAGTTGACTTCTTTTAACGGGGAATTCAAAAGGGGGTTCACAAGGTTTTTTTAAATTTGTATGTATAACAAGGGCGGAAAATTCGTCTGGCCTGTATTTAATGCAAACAGTAAAATGAGTGGTAACATACTAAAGATTTAAAAATTTCGTAAAGGCGGTTAAACACGTGTTTAATAGAATAAAATGTGTCACTGATTGACTTTCTCAAAAAGAAAGATCTCACAAGTATTACTTTCGACAAAGCTCGCGAAAAAACCCAATAAATCAGGTGATATGTGTGATGAATAAAAATTTTATTTGTAAACGTTTGAGCTGCGATTAAATATTGTTCCAGATAACTACCAATCAAAGTATTTTTCCAAGTGGAAAATCTGTAAAAAATATTTTTTGATGAACGAAGAGTTAAATTCGTGTCAGTGGCACAGTGGTGAACATCGTAAGCTTCCATGCCGGACCTCATGGGTTTTACGATCAGTACGAACAGCACTTTTTTGATTTATTTTCGAAGGCATGAGTATTTACTTTGTCTGAAAATTCCCCTCGCAACCATTCTTATTATAAAATAACGAAGTGTAGCGAGAGTGTTTAGCCAACCATTTTTCCTGTCCTGCCTATTGTTTTTACCTATACACTCTCTTCAAAAAAGGGAGGTCGAGCAACTAACAAACAGCTCTCGTAGAAAACTTCCTGTTGAGATACCTCCGTCAGAGGGTCATATGCTTCACTTTGGGAGCAGACAAGGAAACAATAACGAAGAATTAAATCATTTCTTTATTTAGCCAGTATCTGATTAAATGAGTAGATTAGTAAGAAATATTTAATAATGATTTTTAAGAATTATAAATGATCATTTTTTATTTTACGTGTTCAGTTATTAAATGAAATGTAAGTACAGTATTCAAATTGTTCATATAAAAACTAACTGTTTAAATGCATAGTAACTGATCGTGCACTTTCTGACTGACCAAAAAATAACCTTTTTAAAAAAAACATTTCAAATATTCTCTCGCGATTTACACTATAATACTGTCAACCTTAAATCCCATTTAGTCTTTCACTGAGCAATATTGAGTACTATTTTCCATGCTTTTTCTTTGCTATCCTCAACTGCTACGTCACCTTTGAAATCGATTAATTTTATATCTGTTCTCAATTGAACCTTGTCGAAGTGGATCAATTTCTTTAGGGGGAAGATTACTAGTACCTACATATATTGATGATTTTTAGAATAGAAAGTCATATGTCAAATACTGTATCCTGCATTCGCTCTCAACAATCTCTACCGGCTATGTTTTATTTCAAACGTCATGAAATTATTTTTCACATACTTGAATAAATATTGGATATATGTGGATGAATGATAGTACAAAAATGGAATGCAATTTAATGGAAAATGGATCCAAGGAGTTAAGTTATCAATATTAAAGGACGTTTGTATTCTACCCATGAGAAGTACTTACTGAGTTACAAGACTTATTGAATACAATGTTTATAATACAACGTACTTAATGTATTCAATGTTAATCTGATTCATATCATAATTTGACACACGGTATCCTGATCGATATTAAAATTGAGAGTTCATTCACGCACTGCAACATCGTGTTGATATTGTATTATTATTTAAATGTTAAAAAAAAAACAACACCATAGTGTCAAGTGTCTTAGTCACTAACAGATAACCTAATAGAGATGTCTGCTTTTTGTGAAAACAAAATTCGTAAATTATTCCCAAGTTTTACGTTACCTTTCTTGAACAGACCGCAGAGGTACGTGTACTAAATTAAAAGAGTATGATTATATTTTAACACGAGTCATCTGTGACCGTTTGGAGCTGTTGATGTGGCGAGTGGTTTTTTCCAAGCTGATACCTATGCCGTAAAACCAGAGATAAAGAATGGCCATCGACACAGCAACCTACATTTCGTACGCGGGTTGCATAATAAGCACAATAGCAGGTTAACAATTTGATTGACTTTCACGGGGAAAACTTTAGATGCAAAGTAACGGATTCACGTTGCGTCATTTTTTTATGAAAGTGAATACCAATAAGAATCATCCCATCATTAATAATAGCCCTAATTTTAATTAGAAAAAAATCGACTACTTTTGTATCAGAAATAAGTATATATTTCATTGTTATTTTCATACAAGTTTCGTAAATTAATATAAATTTATTTGTACTGAAAGGCTTTATTCTCTTTCAAACTGTTATTTATCTTAACAACGACCCAATCATTGTAATGATGCGTGTTTTTCCAAGCTTTTATTAAAGTTACATATATTGATAACAAGATAATAGAAGTATCAATAAATATTAGTATACTTATATATCAGAATCAAGCTTTCTAGATTGTAAGAATCGTGTTACTATTTTTATTTTTTTTCACACACTTTTTATTGATATCCAAAATACTCTAAACTTTCCTTGTATTCTATAAACAGGATTTCAGCTTTTAAGCCAAGAATGTTTTGAAAAATCAATAACTACTAATTAATGATAATTGTGTCACTAACAAAAAGCTTAAATAGCAAATACATTTAACTTTGATATGTAACAATTTTTTTTATCGGGATATAACAACAATACTTATTCTATATCTACAGCGTAATATTATTTGATCTACATCAGTGTCTGCCAAACTGTGTGCTGTGAGAAGTCTAAGGTGTGCCGCGAACGGAAAAGACGCCATTAAATCTTTGGCTGACAAGTTAGGTCTGTTGACCAGAAAAGTTAAAATCTCACAGCTTAATTGCTTCCCAGGTGTACACGCTTCTTCAAAAAAAATTCCGTAGCGCAGAGGACACTAGAACTCCTTTATGCATAATTTTGGTGTGCCGTGGACCAAACCCCATTTGCCAGTGTGCCGTGAAATTTTTTATGCTTTTAATACATTCTTGGCAGATACCGCAAATACCATTCATGAAGAAAGATACAGTTGGTTCTTAAACACCACAGCTTTTAATGTATGTAGTTCAAGTTTTCTTATCAATGAGAGAGGACCCTGGACCCTGAGTCTTGGCTATTAGGAAATTGAGACATCTGCAGTTTTAATTTTTTATCACTCGTATGCTATATGCAATAAATAAATAATCAATTGATTGTTCCTTTAAACACTTATAATATGTTATAATTTTCAATTTATCGTTAAAAATCAATGCAAATGATTAAAAATGTCCTACTGTATATATTAAAACTGTCGTAGATAATATATGTCAGAAATTGCAGTTATGTACTAATTTGATATCAGAATATTGTTTTCTCTTAAATTAACAAGGAGCTCGCCAGCTTTAATAAATGTAACTAGGGGCTCGAGCGAGCCCCTCTAAGCCCCTTCCAGCCCACCCCTAAATGAACATATAACAGATATTTGTGTCATGGATTACAAATCCCTAGACGACTTGAAAAGCCTCATAATGAACGTAACGAAAATGCCAACTTGGTGATAAGAATGACTGAGTATATCCGGGAAAGAATTTGAAGCACTCATCTGGAAACTCTCGTCTTCGGGAAAAACGTGAAACATGTGGCCTACTAATGGAGATAGTATCTCAACAGAAGTTTTTCTACAAAAACTGTCTGTAACTCAGTTTCTCAACCTCTCATTTTCAAAGAAAGCACGGATAAAAAGAAAAATACTAAGACAGATCTAGTGGTAAAATCATCACTTTTGATATAACGAGGAGAAGGGAATTTTAAGAGATCACAAATACCTATGCTTTCAAACAGAAATCGATTGAAATGCCTTATAAATAATGGTAACTTTTTGCAACTGACACATTAAAATATATGTATTTTGTTAAATGTGTATTGATTTTTCACACCTTTTAACTCGATGGTTGCCACATACGAGATATCTCGTGAATTTTTTCGTGCTCAACAGGCCAAATACGAGTTATCTCGTCAATAACTAATTAAATTAACAGTCGCAAATTATAGCCGGCCTGCTAGGTAATTACTATTAATTATTTACGGCAGCGAAAAAGTTAAGACCCTATTTTTAAAAACTAATAAAAATCAGACTCAAACAATCAATCATGAAAGTTAATTTATTAAATACTAAATATGTATAAAGTTAAGATAATAATATGTCATATTGGTATATAAGTATGTATTGTATTCGAGTATTTTTTATTTTATTTGTTTTCACATGTCGAGCAAGGCACAATCATCGCACCCAATGAGCTGAACAGTGCTGGTTACTTTTTGCCATAAAAGTTATTAACTGATATTATTTTTACGTAGCACATCCTAATCACAAAAATAAAAATAAAGATATTTAAGTGGACAATATGCCATCATAAATGTCAACCGGACAAGCTCACAGTAAAAGGTCACTTTGTTTTATAGAAATAATCACCGTTTTTATTTCAACTGAATGTCGGAGGCATTCGTTACATCTCAATACGAACTAGCCTTTTAACAATAACATATTGTCAAGGGTTTATGTTAACAACGACGGTTTAGGATTTTGGGGCGCGCTGTTTTGACGTAAACAATAAGTACCGAATCGAATCGCGTCCATTGTTCCCGGGAATGCAAAAGAACTGGACCATTCCGTTTCATAATAGCTCTGTTTTTACGAGGCGATTTCTTCAATGATTTTCGCACCTTTCAGCCTCCTCAACACATTGTGCTGATCATTTAAGTTTATTTTAGTTTTCGAGCTGCTGACCAAGTGTTCATTTTGACGTCTCTTTATAATATGGGTGGGCGAACGGTGCGCATAGTTCACCTGCCTAGTCTTGCATCCACATTGATATTATTATTATATTCTCATTTTGAATGGAAAAGCGGCGTAATGTGCTTGTGTAAAGAGTGATTGCGGCAGCACATAGACGATGCGTTTAATAGAAATAAACTGTAACAAATCCTACAAAAGGTTGGGGGCGAATGAAACAAATCTAGAACGAAAAACAGGAAGCGTTTTTAAATGTCAATAGTCTTCTTATTTCTAAGAAATTGAAATAAGTCATCCATTGATTGTTATCCCATAATGAACAAGAAGATTTTTCGTTATATTTTTTCTCATAACATACATTTATTCAGCAGTTTAAATATAAGTAATATGTTTTATTACACTCATAATAATAGATATTACTTATATTCTAGACACATGTAACAATATATATCGTTTTGAATCGAAATAAATGTACTCAAACAATACATATTTAAGAAAGGTTTAAAAAATAACGTAATTGTTTTACGGTCAAGTATTTAAATCTGTAAAAAATCTTTATGATTTTTTTTGAACCTATTCAATTAATACTGACATTGAGTATCAACGTGAATAGAGTTCACGTATTGATAAAAACTAGTAATATGATTTAAGATTTCGACTGAAGGTGCTTGATAGAACTCCAATATTAAACTTGAATCGTTCAAACTATGTACACTCCCAAAGATTTTGTCACTAACGAGCCGGGTTTCGCCTTTCGGCATCTTCAGGTGTTCAAGTGCACGGGTGAACTTGAACTGACGCTTAGTAAATGAGTGCTTCGTGTTTGTATAATAAATAAATGTATCACTGAGTCTAAAGCCATTGCTGGCAAAAAGGATAAGCTCATGGGAATGCCCAAAGATTTGAATAGTGAGTGGTTTTAAGAATTGTATTTATTTGTTTGCCGACATCCGTGTACTTGAACGCCTGAAGATGCCGAAAGGCGAAACCCTGGTCGTTGGTGACAAAATCTGTGGGAGTGTACATAGTTTGAACGATTCAAGTTTAAAAACTAGTAAGATAATTATTAGAAGAAAAATCGGTTATTTTATTTATTCATAATATTAGAAATGATTTTAAAACTTCTTATAAATGAAATTCTTCCGTGGCTTCTTAAATACTTATATATTAATTGCTGACAGTTAGTGTTAATGTAAGCATCATAAACTTAATTCAATTCTACAACAAAATCTCTAGTATCTTAGCAATCTTATTAATAATATTTTATAAAATAGTTTTATACTAAACAGCTGATAAATATATATATATGTATTAAAGACAATAAGCAATCATTTTCATAGTATTCAGTGATGTCCAGAAGTCGGATCTTTTACCTTACAGTGTCAACGTTTTTTTAAGTCGATTAAGACGATAATTTAATCAAATATAAACAAAACTGTAACAATATTATAGACGAGTGTGTAAATAAAAATATATAAAAAAGGGCTTTTTATAAGCAGATGCTACACTGTTTTTATTATAATATTAATATTGTTTCATTCTTTACTTTTTTCTGAACTTAATATTCCTTATTTTTCGCTATTCTAAATGTAAAAAAAACTTCTTATCCAGATTCAACAGCAGTCAGTTTCGTTAATAATGTTTATATTGATTTTTTTAATGAATTATAAGAATGACAAAGTCTAACTCTTTCGGGTCTCAATTCATTGAAATTTAAATTATCGTAGAAAACAAGTCAAATCAAAAATCACACAAAAATACCAAATTTATAAAATTGTCGTGGAATGCCAAATATTTAATTTAAAAATTAGTTTCCAAATTGTCAAATATTTTAATTTATGATGTAATTACATATAATTAAATAATATATTCATGTTTTTTTAACATATACCATGAATAGTGAAAAACTGTGGTATAAACAATATCTCGCTGAGCATATAAGTTGCCTGAATTTTTTCTACCAGTAAGATTGAAAAAATATTATCTGCGCTTATCAATCAATCTTCTGTAACTAGTTGATAGGTTTTTGTATTTTAATGATATTCAAATGAAAGCTATTTGAAATCGCATCACATTAGTCGAAATTTATATTAAAAATGAGGTTTTGAATCAAATTGATAAGTATAAGTTACAAATTACAATGTATTTCCAGCAACGATTAAGAGTAAATTACATTTTACGTTCATATTTCATTTAATTTAGTAAAAATCTGCTATTTTCCTTAGAAAATATTTACTTTGGCAAAGAAGAAACGAATACATAAGTGTGTGTTGCAAAAACCCGATATGTCAACACGACAAGTATACAGATGTAGACAGTGTTGAGCGATGCTCATAATAATATTGTAATCTGGCGAGGTCGTGAAAAGTACGACTGGTGTCGCGGCGCGCAATGGTATTTAAGCCACTTCCGTTCGCAGGCGTCGCCCGGAGAGCCTTCGAAGCGAGGGCGCCCCTCTTTCAGTAACCAGCGCTCAACACACTTGTCAAATGGCAAGTTTTGCAATCGACTACATTGTGCGCCTGTAGTCATTTGTTCTAAAAACACGTTAAGGTAATAAAAGTCTATTCATTTGTTTTAATTCAATACTCTTCTATAAAAACAAAACCTTTTCCATTATTAGATCATTTATTTTGTTTGCAAGTACATTAACTGAAAAATATTTTTATGTCGCTCCATTTCACACCGAATCTTCTGTCGGTTTCGTCAAGTTTATAATCCATACGACGATACCATGCACTAATAGTACTCCGTTTATTCAGCATAGACTTTGTTTCCAAGCACCAGTCCTTAGAAAAAGATGTGAGTCGTTTTTGAGTGGTTTTATAAAAACACGTTTGATGCTCGTACCTATCATGGAAATAGATTTTAAATCATATATAGATGACCCCCTTCCCATATAGCGTTGAGATTGGGACAACGCTATAGGAATACTACGCTAAAGCAAACTAGTCGCCCATACAAAATTTGAGGTAAAGTTCTTTCTATTGTATTTTGTGAATTGCACGAAATCAGCAAAATAAACAGCTTTTTTCTCGCTTTTATATATTAAATGACCTTTTGCGTTGGTTTTTAAGAAGGGGAAAAAAGCTACTGACGGGTATTAAATATGTATTTATAATATAATATATTTATAAAAAATCTTATTTGACCGTGAAAATGTAGTGTTTTGTAAAAAAAACTATGCTATAAGGAATACCGTTATACAGGGACTGATAGGAAGCTTTACTTCATGGAATGCGCTATAGGGGGTTAACTGTATTTAACTTCTCTATAAATAAATGTAGTTAACTTTGTTGAAACAAGATAAAGATTTATAGTACAGAAGTTGTATACATATATTTATTGGTTTCATTACCAGTATGGTAGTTGTCGGAAATTTATCATTAAAAAAACATTATTTAAAATTGTTTTTTAGCAACATTCTTGTTTTACCAAAAATATTTTGAGTTTAACAATAAACTGTAAAATATTTACTTCTTATCTACTGGAAACACAATATTTTGAAATCACATCACATCTTTAGGATAAATGAGTGCAGAAATTTAAGTGTTGTTTTTAATAAACTTTTAATCTCAATGAAACGGAAAGTGATCTCCGAAAAACCCAGAGAGATTGAAAATCATTGATTTTATATTGTTTATAATAATTAAATTTAAGTATTAACCAAATCGTAAGCTTTTATTAAGCCCTCAGAATATAAATCAGAAAAAGGATTAAAGTTTTTTGTTTTATTGGTCAGTTTATAATACCTATTCTTTGTTATTAAATAACAATACAATTAAAATACTAACGTTCTGAATACTATAAATATTTTTGACAGATTCGGCGGTAACTTTTTGGAAATTCATTTTTTATATAAATTAAATTTAATTATTTTTTTATTCCGCTTGTTGTGCTACGAACTAAAGAAACACGTGTCGCATTTTGTGACACAGTAAGTGGAATAACAAAATTATCAAATTAAATGTTATATCCATAAATATTTGTTTTTGAGTTTAACCATAAATTGTTTTAACGAAATACCTGCAAGTTTTTGTTCAAAGAGACTTGAAAAGAGAACGCAATCTCCGGTAAATACCAAATGATTCATTTTAACTGCACTCTGAAATGAAAGTGTTTCAGGTCAACATTTTTGATTAACGATGATATTTTCGCTATTTCGTGAAGGCATAAAATGTCTATTTAGTTAGCACATATATTTCCATTCATATAATTAAATTATCACTTGTTTGATTTATGATAACGGTTTCACGAAAATTGATGCCAATCTCTTGTATATTATGGTCGCAAATCAAACATTACCGAGACTTGGTAGTGTTTTCTTCTGTGTAAAGTAGATCTTCAGTAGCGTTCGTTGTCGAGATTTGATATACCGGTCATCCACAAACTATGCTCTTTAAAGAATTTATTTAACATCAATTTCATTTACATTATAATTACATTCCCACTAAAAGTGAATGTGGCAGTGATAGTTTACCAATTTAAAGAATGTGGAAGTGATTGGCAACGAATGAAAATCAATCAAGGAATGTGAAAATATTTACTTGATATTTTTGTATCGTTTCTTAGGTCATCCTCATCCTAATATGAAGAGATCAAGTTAGTTTCAAATCTTTTATATAAGAACATATTTTATATAAAACCGTATTGCTGATGTCTAAATTGTATTAAAATTAAAAAAAAACAATGTTGAATACCTGACGACAATTAAAAACAATCATACACTAGTTATTGAATCCTTGGCTTGATTTAATACAGCAAATAATTTCACATAAAACTACTTGATTCTTAAGAAGAGTTCTAATCAAAAAGCTATTCGATAACACATTATTTCAACAACAATTATGTAGCTGAAACTTTAATTTGTTAAAATAATCGATCGACTTAACTTTTGACGCTTGATGAATACTAGCATTATGCACCCTTAAATTTGAATCGTTCAAATTATGTACATTCACACAAGTTTTTTCACTAACGACCCGGGTTTCGCCTTTCAGCGTCTTCAGGCGTTCAAGTGCACGGATGAACTTGAAGTTCCACCAAGCACCTTTAGTCGAAATCTTAAATTATGCACCCTGTTTTTCTCGTCTCATTTTCTTAATTTTCCAATATACAAAGAGACACAATGTTTCATAGCTCTAAAGCTTTGTAACAAAAAACAAATAATCGATCGTGTAATTGAAATTAATATATTATTTATAGTAAGTAGCTCATAAAGATATCAAAGTGTTAATTTGTAAAGGGACTTTTGTTGAAATAAATACTTATTTTTAATTTATTTTAATACAATTCTACCTTGTAATGCGAACTCTGTAAATACATAAAGATAACACATTTATCCAAGATTCTTTTCTGAGATTTATAATTTAAATCATCCGTTTTTTTTTTAAATATGTTGTATGACAGTCCATTCCGTATTTAAGGTAATTTAATTAATTAGAAAGTGTAACATATTAATTCCTATATTGTGTGTGTATTAAAAATAAAATTTTAAGATGTGTCAACTGTGTCACTTTTCCCGACAAGGAAAATTTAATTCACACATGGTACAATCAGGGGTGGGGTGGAGGGGGCTCGCAGGGTTTCGTTTGAGCCTCTTGTTAAATATGAAATGGACCGGCGAGCCTTTCGTTAAATAAAGAAAATCAATATTTTTAGATCCATGCGTTATATAATGTGTAAAAAATTATTCTAATTAAATTTAAGAACGAAGCGATGAACATTTATTTGGCGCGTCTGACACATACAAATGTACAGCGGCTTATGTATGTTAAAAGTTTGAAACATAGAATCGGAGCTGAAAGAAAAGTAACAATTTCAATTGTATAAGAATGATGTAAAAATCCATCCATTCTCCAGAACACCGCGAACAGCTTTAAAATTAAGCGAACCCCTTGTTAACGCGCTGGCAGCCCACCACTGGGTACAATTCAGCTAAAAGTACTGTTGACAGATAAAGGTATCACTTGAAAGATCTGTTGTCTGCACGCTACTGATTTCTAAAAGATATTCTTGGCATGTTTTTCTTTGATGTAATGTCAATTATACAATATATCATTGTTTGACCTAAAATATATAATTATAAGGATAATCTTCGATTAAATAAGCTCCGTAAATACTAACAGCCAATTCTAAGTGAAAGTCTCGACCTACTCTAACATTATCTTTCATGTCGTCTAAAGATAAGGTTTATGTTAATAAATATAATGCATTAGCACGATAAGCTTAAAAGTGTGTTTTTTTTTCCTCGAAATTTTCCATTTAATGAATCACCTTGAATTTAAGAAAATGCTAACTATTTTCAAATACTTTATCGTGCGAGTAAGCACGTGCCATCAAAATCACTTCTAAGTCCGTTACATTTGTGTAATCAAACTTCTACAAGTATTTTTTTGAACTGTGAAACACGCGCTAATTTTATATGTACAGTAAGCAGTTTAGATACGATTTGATTATAAGAACATCGAATACACGTGGTTTCAATTGTTTTTTTAGCTCAACAGGTCGTCTTACAATTGCGCCTAAGCTTTTCTACTCGAATTCACTCGGATTTTGGATCCCGATATTTTTTTCTCATAAATCATAACTCAAGAACAAAAAGACACGTTTCAAAAAGTTAAATTGTCCTGAAATGGTTTTATATGTCATATTTTTTTTTACTTGACATTTATTGAACAATTAACCACAAAGCAACCCTGAGTTCTCTAAGCGGATTGTTTTGCATTTATCATTTTTTCAGGAAACAATATAGGAGAAGGGCAGCCTTAACATTTTAATTGAATTCTTGAAATTATGATATGCATTTTAAGATTATTAAAAAATACTATGAAACATTTTATAAATATGACCTAGTCGAATGTTTGTCCATGGCATAGTGGTCAACGTCGTTGGATTTTTTTTTTTTTCAAGATTTATCGATTTCTGTTCGAAGGCATGGAGCTTTGTGATGTGTAAAAATTCCTCCCCCCCCCTCCCTCTATTCCAATTTTAAAATAACAAAGTGTAGCGTGGTGATTAACCAACCACTAGTCCTGTCCTAGCCTCATCCTTTATATCTCTACTCTTTTTGAAATAAAAAGAGGTTGAGCAACTGAGTAACAAACAGTTCTTGTAGAACTTCTGTTGAGATACCTGCATGAAATCTCAATATGCTCCACATTGGGAGTAAACTATTGGATAAAAAAACATGTATGTATCTGCTTTATCTCACATAAAAGATGTTTTTGATCTTTTCTCCATATTATTTTGTTAATCAAATATGATATAATATTTTGAATTTTCGGTTTGCTTATTTTAAGTCGAAAATTAGTATATATAATAAAAAAAATATATATTCTTCCTGCTATTGCAAAAGTTTCGTTAAAAAATGATTCCCATTTATAGAACAAAACTTGAAAAAACACAAAATATTTATTTGCCACTTTTAAGGTATTCATTGTCAGTATTTGATGGAAAGGCATTATTTTGAAAAAATAAGACTTTCTTCTTAAATCAAGATTAATTTAATTTGATCAGGGCAAATTTTACTAATCACAAACATTATCAACTCATGAGTGTTTTTTTTTTTTAAATATTTTTTTGTGTTTAAGTGATACATCAGAGAGATAAGTCTGTTATTATTTTTTCTTTTGAAAAACAATGTTTTGGTAAGATTTACTGTGTTGTATAATAAAAAAAGGTTTATTTTGAACAAATTTAATATGCGGAACATGTGCCATTATGAATGCTTCTCTATCTCCCATTGAAAATTCGTAGCGCCACTCAGCAACACTCGAGACTTAGTCCCTCAAAAAAAACAAGTGATCTGTTCAGTCATTCTCACTTCCTGTGCGTGAAAATTGGTATTTTTACGCATAATCTTGATATTTATACCACAGTTTTCAAAAGAAGATCAAAGAACTTATAATAGTAAAATATTTTTTTCAATTTACCAAAAAAATAGTATTGCTTGGTAATAAATAATCGTAAAAAAATTTCAACAGCATTTTAAATTTTATGATACATTTTAATAAAAACAACTCCCGCGTTTTCATTATTTATTTTTTAAATTTATATATCTTTAAACGAAAAAACAATGCACTATGCATTTGGCAACTATAGTTTAGCAATATATAGAAAAAAAACTAGCCAAATAGAGTCATGAATATAATAAACTAAATATAAGTATGTTTAAATAAACAAAAAATAAATTTGTAGAATAAGTTTTAAATCAATTCACTATGCTCATCGCTGAATATGTTTGTCTATTTCGTGGTGCAATGTATTTTTTTTTATTTTATTAAGCATATATAAGAACTGTTTGAACAGCAAAGATCCCATACATATTTAAACATATGTATCTATCTGTCTACAAAGAACAGTTTTTAAAATAAGTCAGAAAGCATGATGGGGCGCTACTGTACACATGAACATTATATTATACCACAAGAGATCTCTATTTTTTATACGATAAAGCTAAAAACAATGAATTCAACTGATTGCTATTGTTTTATATGTGTGAGTTGTTGCACAGGACACCGCTCAAGCTTAGTTGAGTTTGCTCGTCATTTTTTTCTGAATGAGAAAATCAAGCCGCCTTTTTCACACAAGAATATTCATAAAGAAACACGTCGACGAGATAATGCTTTATAATCCTTAGAATCCTTACAGCAGTCCCTGTGAAAACGTATGACGAATGAGTATGACCAACCACTCGTATTTCGACTGTCAACTTAATCCTTTCACAGGTACAAAGCAGTTGTTAATACTATTTTAAACATTTCAAATAATTTTATTGTTATCACGCGAAACAATCTTCACGGTATTTGGTTTCTAATAAGTACAAGCAGGGATAAGAAACTTTGTTGTTTATGAAAAACGTACCAGTATCGTTTTTTAATTTCATTCGCATTTGTGTAAAGCTATATTTTATTGAAGTATTGCCTCTTTCCCTAATAAACATTACATTGTATCTACCACATGTTTTAATTTTGATAGAAAATTCATCACCACGCAGTTGTATGTAGTGAAGTGTCAGAATGAAAAATATATTTTTCGTAATAAGATAAAATATATATATTGCAACTATTTTCTCTCCACAGGATGCCTTTTTCCTTCTAAAGTGACCAACATTACTAGGAAAAAAGAAATACTTGATTAATAATCTTATCGTGCTGAATATTTCCTTGTTCGTTGTTCATACCTAGATAAAATATATACATTCATGTCGTTATAAAAATCCAAAAATATAGTAAAAACAAAATTTATGAAAGATTCTAAACCGGCATTTGAACCCAGAAATCCTGCAACGGAGAAAAGGAAAGCCTAACAATCTTACACCCTTTTGTAATAGAAACGACATAATAAATTAATACGAAAGAGTAATTAAATTCAAACAAAGTAATATTTAATTTATTCTATAGTTCTGAAGATGGTTTGTAGCTAAAATAGGTATTAACTATTTTTAATAATAAATTATAGAAAAACTTTCTTTCAAATAAATGTTAATTCAAACAATTTCAAATATTGTTATCAAATCGTTTTAAAAACTTTAGTATTTTTTTAGAATACTTACAATTAAACATCATTTTATCCGACGAATATTAAAAGACATTTAAGTCATTTTTGAGCTAGCGAACAATTGTTAATTAAACTATTGTTAACGATTTCTTACAATAAACAACCCCTGATTTTCCCCTGTGAATCTGTGATATTCGAAAAGTTCTAATCCCCGGCAAACGCCTTGAGCTAAGATCGATAATGTTCGTAATAAGGGTGTTAAAACTTACGTAGCGGCTCCTTTGGTTGCATTTTTGCATCGCGTACCCTGTGGTGCTAAAGATTTCAGATAAGTATGAAAAGCTGAGATTTGTCTTCCAAATCAATAGCGCCGTCAGTGCTCACTGATGCGCCTGCCTTTTCTTGGTCACAATATAAGTTCATTCTTGCAATTTCTTAAGGGTGGGCACCAATGACGTAGAAAATTCAGTCTCCAGTCATAATTATAAGCATTATCACAAACCAAAAAATGTCGGTAATTAGGTGTGTATGTCAAATCAACTGGTGAGTATTTTTTTACCATAACCGTTTCCAATGTGAAGCTTATGTACTCTTAATGGGTTTTATCTCAAAAGAATTGTTACTACAAGAACTGTTTACTACTCAGTTGCTCATTTTTTTTTTAAAGAAAATAAGAATATAAGGATATGGCCAGGAACAGACTACCTTATCGTTCTAGCTACGATCCGTTTCTAGGATAGAATGATTGGGAGGGGTTGATTTATGACATCATATAGAAATTGCAAAATTAGTTTATAAAAATCCTATTACTGTATTCAGCTTTAATTTCAAATATTTTCAAATAGTTTCGCTTATAATACTTAATAATATCAGTGAACAATATATTTACTTCTTAAAAAGCAGAGATAAATAATCATTAGAGAAATTTAAAAAAAAACGCAAATTTGGGACAAAAAAATAAGTCATTACAAAGTACTCAAAAGAACCGATATAAATAAATTGCAAAATCATGAGAACCTCAAGACAAACAGTATTATCAACTAATTTAAATGTTAAGTGAGAAATTTATTACCTCTTTGCATAATATTTCATACGGTGAAACATACATCATTTTTTATTATGATTGTAATATTTTCTCTACGCCACTGTTAAATATATACATTTACATGGCGTCTCCAAACAATTCACTCAGAAGTAAGGAATGTTATGGAATTTAAGGATATGGGAAAAAAAATCTGGTCACAATATTGAATGATATTTTTTTTTGTTTTAAAAAAAAAGAGAATTTTTACTAGTAACTTTTTGAAAAAAACTATGTTTAAAAAATTTGGTTTTTATACAATAAATATAACGTAAAAATAATACGGTTTAATTTGTTGTGTAAAAATTATTTTCAATCATTTAAATTCATAATTATAAAGGTTTAAAAAATGGTAACTACAATTTAAAAAATGGTAACTATTGAACTTTGTTCGATAAAATTAGTTGTATACCAAGAGATCAAAAAAACGATTATGGAAATTTGATTTTTAAGACTATGAAATGAATAAGTTAATTTAAATCAATCCCCACGAGGTATGACACCCGTAAAATTTTATTATTAAACAAAAAAAGGACACGGATAGCAGCGATCAAAACATACAATAAAGAGTCAAATCGAGGTGTATCTTCCACCTTTTGAAGCTGATAGATGTCCTTAACAATTGGCGCTAAGTGGTAAGAGGATTATATAAAGTAGGGGGTATTCAATTATATTTTATTTTTTTTATAAACAGAAAATTTACCAGAAACGCATCCAATTATAGAAACAAATAAAAACAGTTTTTTTTTTCTCTTTTTAAAATAAGTAAACGTGGTAGAAATTCTGTATCAAAGGAAGAAATAGTTGTGTACATTGAAAAGTTTTTAATACATATTCAATTAAAAATGATTTGAACTATAATAATTTTTTCATATCATTCACATATTCTTTGAATAAACTGTAATTTACCAAACATGAAAAACATAATTCATTTTTTTCGCTTATTTTTGCGTGAATAAATCAAGCTTATTTTATTTAACTTGTCGAATTACATAAATACTTTTACTAAAAGTAATATAAGTGTGTTTTCTCTAGCACATGGCATTAAAAAATTAAGAGTTACTTGATCTAATTACTTTACTTTAAAGATATGCTTAAAGCAAAATTTTGATATAGGTGATTTTCGATTGATGTTATTTTGTCATTAATACACCTAATACGATTAATTTTTTTAATTTTTGATAATGTCTCTCAGTAATTGCTCATTTTCTCTCGAAAAAGAAGACAAAGGTGTAAAAGCTAGCTATCAGCTGTTAATTTTCAACCTCTACGCTTCGTTTTCAGAAATGCTAAGCGGCGAAAAAAGGGTTGAACAAAACACACGTATATTTATTTTATTTTAAATTGACTGTTTTTAATTCATAATTTAAGAATAATCTACAAGAGCATTGACTGCATGGCTGCTGGGCAGACATTCAATAGATCGGTGTGATAAATAATTAGATCACTCAATAATACAAAAATTGATTGGGTCATAAAAAGCCCTGCCTTCTGTTATTTTATCAAACAAATAGTCAGCGACAAAGGCAGAAAGAATAAAATAATGGTCTGCGGCGCAAACAATAGGCCAGTCTTCTTGGCGTCACCGTGCGGGGCCCGCGAAATTTGGCAGAGTCCAGGTGTATACACGCCAACCCTGCTATTGTGCGCGGTGATCATATCGCAGTTGCCTATCTAGAGGCGCTTGCGCAGATGAAAGAAACGGTGACAGTAAATAACGGCCGATACGATCGCACACTCCGTGGATTATTATTTTATTTTTGAAATGACAGAAAATTTCAACGATGATCCTGCTGCACCACGAACCTGCGGTATTACAATGTCATAAGCTCGTAAACAACCGGGAATATTGGGACATTAGGACTGAAGATATTTCGGATGTGTCACGACAAGCCGCATCAATACAATATAAAAAAAACAGGACTTGCAGTACAACTATCAATATAAAAAAATATACATCACAATAGCGTCAACAATTAAATTTTATCGCGAAACATTTTTACATGACATACAACAAAAGAGGACTACTTAAAGGTTTAAGTGTATTTTTATGCTATCATTACACACATCAGCATATTTTTTCTAACTTACTCGATGTGTTTTTATAAAACCGTTGATTCCGTATATGGTCTTACCTGTTGTATGAGTTATTAATCTTTTATATTTAAACATATATTTTTTATTAACTGTGTCTTTCTTAATTTTACACCTCACCAAATATTTCCGCATGTGCATTGTGTTATTTTTCGCATATAAATTTTTCAACTTTTAAGATACACTGCAGTACAAAGTTTAAATTTCACATAAAAAACAAAGCCTTGTTTTATTCACATTCTTTTTAATTCGCTAAGGAAAAAAATCGTTATTATTTCTATATTCCTGTTTTGAACATTTTCCAAGAATTTTGTGTACCGAGTGAAAATAAAAAAACGATTGTCCTAAAAAAAAATATACCAAATCCGCTTCCGGTGTGTTGTTAAGATATCCCTTAAAAATCAAATTTATTATAATGTTCATATTTTCATTTTAAACTGCAGTCATGTTGCCTAGCGGTGAATATTGTTGTAATACATAGATATTTGTATGTGATATTGCACTTAACTAATTTTATTAATTCCTACTCAGATCATATCCTTACATGAAAACGGGAAATTGTGAACGACTCGTTAATTGTTACCACTAGTATTTTTTTAACTCTATTTTTTTCCTTGGTTCTATCCAAAGAACAAATGTGAGCGAAAAAACATTTTTAGTTCTGTTTAACTGTTTGTATATACAGTGGAACCCCGATCTACCGTTCTCGCATTGTTCGTTTTCCCACATGGTTCGTTTATTTTTCATAGTCCCGGCCAAACACCCATAAGAACAATGTAAAATAATCTCGCATTAATCGTTCCCCGATTTACCGTTTTCCTCGATCTATCGTTCAAATATTTTGGTCCCGTCAAAAATATGATCCCTATTGACCGTTTTCGTTGAATATTTCTCATAAATAGTCTAACCTCGCATTTCGTTTTTTGCATGGATCGTTTATTTTGTACTCGACCAAGACCCCGTGATAACAATCTTTAGTAATTTCACGTTAATAATTTCCCGAATTACCGATTTCCTCGATCTATCATCTGAATATTGTCGTCCCGTCCCAGTTACTATCTATCCCGAATGACCATTTTTGTAGACTATTTTTTTCGCTCATAAATAGCCTTACATTGCATCTGGTTGCGTGAATTTTTCTAAATCACTCAGTCAAAACTAAAATACCTAAATGAAGAAAACTAGAACTCTAGTTGAGTCAGGAGAAAAACGAGTCGATATATCAAAAAGGAGTTGACTTAGAAATGTACGCGATTTTGAAGAGTGTTTGCTAAAATTTAAGTGCCAAACTGAAAATTGGCTACTTAGTTTGTATTAAAAAGTTAAAAATATATCTATTTGTTCTTTAATAAAAATAAATGTAATAAATAAATATTTTTTTTGAAAACTTTTTTTTAAGTGTTATTTGAAGATTTCCCGCATTATCGGTTTCCCGCATTATTCGTTCATTTATTACGATCCCTTAAAAAACGTAGAATCGAGGTTTCAATGTATATATATTTACCTTATATTTATATACGAAAGAGTTGAAAAATATATTTTACAGAAATTCTTTAGAAATTATAAGTGTTTGTGCTTCACTTTTAAAAGGTGGCATGAGAATGGGAGAAAGGATAATATAAATCACCGAGACCAATATCTTTGAATTTACTTTCATATTTTAATATTACGTAGAAAAACTTATGCATGTAAATTTTCAGCTGGGAAATCCAGCCCCAGGCCGCAGCACGAAAGCACAGATCATTATAAACTGGGCCACGGTATTCATGCGATATGTGAATATAAAAAGGTAACCAGTCAAAAGTATCCAATGTCTCGGCGACTAGATTTAACATATTATAATAAACAGACCACTCGTTTGTCGTGTCAATGAGAATCGGTTTATCGGATGTTATATTTAAACTAATTCTTTTCCATTATGACTAACTACATAAAAGTTTAAACGTTGGCCTTCAAGGATCTGTCAGCATTAAGATTAATTACCCTAAGCATTCTTTCTTCAGATCCAGACGAAAGGTCTCAAAAGTCACAAAGACACGAACCACCCATCTTGTAAAGACTGACCAGGTCCACGACTATTATTTGGCTATTCAAGATCTATATGGTTTCCATCCGTCACTCATCCACCCTATGTATATGCAGCGGTGGGGTGCCAATATCTTAACAAGGGGCTCGGTAAATGTTATCCATTTTTTATCCATGTCCGCTCCCTAATTCGAATATATGGCCTCCTAATTAAGGTATCTCAACGAAAGCTATTTTTCTACGAGAACTGCTTGTTACTTAGTCGCTCTACTTCTCTTTTCCAAAGAGAATAGTAATGATAAAATGATAAGCATAAGACAGGACTAGTGATTATCTAATAGTAGCGCCCAGTTGAATTGAAAAATCGGAAGAGTGGGAGGCAATCTTAGGACATCACAAACACCCATTCCTACTAACAGAAAATAGATAAATCGATCGAAAAAATGTTTTTTCGGACTCACGGACGCCCACAACGCTGAATGAAAAAATGAAACGACGACTAATTTTCAAATTTATCCATCTACAGAAATTGCAGTTATGTGATGATTTGATCTAAGACGAATGATTTTGTTATCTTAACAAGGGGCTCGCCGGCTGCGCTGAAATTTAACAAGGGGATCGCGCGAGCCCCTCGAGCCCCCTCCAGCTTATCCCTGTGTATATGGTTCAACCATCTAAAACCGAAAAAAATTGGGTTTGATTGACTAAACAATGTATGTGGATTTATTCCTCTAATAACGCGTAAGATATATTTCACAAAAATTACAAAGATTTGTCACTCTGAAAATTTGCTTAAAGTCTAATTTTATTTATTTATTTAACTTTTTCGATCACATGTTCTTATTTCAACGATTCGTCGACAAAAAAAGTCAAATTTCAGTCACTAAGTGTCAATGTTAGATCATCGACATGATACTTCTGTGTCTACTTTTTACCGCAAATTGTCACCTTATGTTATCGTATAAACATTAAAAACACAAATTAAATAAAACGTCTTAACCACAAAAGTTTGCGGTTTGTAAACCAAACAATATTCTTCAATTAATATTTGGTTAGCAGCTATTTACACATTATTAACTATTGGAACAGGCGCCTTATCAACTTCTTATAATACCAGACACAAATTTTAGTTTAGATAGTGACCAAGTAAAAAAAACGGAAGTTCATTAATTTTTATATCAAAATCCTGGATACTAAGAACAATTACGCATAGTTAATTCTGCTGATATTAATAACTATATCAAGCGTCGTAGACTTTATAAAATTAGACATAAACATACTATGACATCAAACGCAATTGATAAAAGAAGATACCTAAAAAAAGTCAAGACATATACGTGATATTATGTATATCAATCATTTTTATGCTTATCTCAGGAAACCATCAACCTAAAGAAATATGACACCCTGGCGTGCAATTATTTTCAACGTTTTGAATATTAAAAAATACTTTTTACTAATTCCACATTATTTAATATTTGTAAATCTGGACCAGTTTCTCTCATCTCAATCATTATCAGCTTAAATATATTGTAAATATTTTTCAGGTTCTATGGCGCAGCGGTTAGCGTTGTTGTCTTCCGTGCCGGATCTCTTGGGTTCGAGTCCCAGTACGAACACCATTTTCGTTAACAAAATCAAATACATTACTATAAACAATAACTTTTTATTGCTATCGGTGTACTGCAGAGAACTGGTGTACCGCAAGCTTGCTGTGAGTGCACTGAGAAAAAAATATAAATCCAACAAAGTCCTTAGAGAAATTATGAAAACTGACGAAAGATAAAATGTCATTTCGATGATGCCGAATTAATCGCATAGAATAATATTTGTGTGAACTCGGTTTCTCGACAGTAACACATATTAAAATAAAAAACAAGAAATACTTGGATTGGGAGACGAAGGATTGAGGATAGCTATATCAAATATTTGACCTAATATTTCTAAAATCTGAAAAATTTGTTAAACTCAATGATCACATTAATTAATTTTCACATAAAATGTTTTTTCATATATTATGTGTGTATATACAGTTGGACCTCCACTTTCGCACATAATTGGTCCCTAAAAATGTGTGCAAATGTTGAATGTTCGAAAGTAGAGGGATGTTAAAAAAACCCCCAAAAATTGTCCATTGTAATTTTTATTTATCAAAAATTAAAAAAATCGAAATAAAACGATTTTTTAAAAATGTGCGAAAGTCGAATGTGCGAAAGTAGAGGTCCGCCTGTATATATATATATATATCTTTTCTTCAAAGATTTTTTTCTTCAACTGTCATATTACCCATATTATTAATTTGTAATAAAAGTTACGTCCGCATATATTGCAATGTTTTCTGACCATTTGATTACGGTGCTCCGCAATTTTTTCGTATGATCAAAGAGCACCGTCACTCCGAAAAGGCTAAGAATTACAGACCTTCATTAAATAAAGAAACATATTTTATTTTGCTGTTAATTGCTCTTGATATTGTTAAAAGTAAGCATATTTTTTACCCACTGTGATAGAGAAGCAGATATAAAAAAAAAAAAATTATCACTAACTAAATAATATTTGATTTAAAAAAAACAGACCACGAATCGGTAAATGCAGTTTCGTACCAAATGATACTGTGTGTGGTTTCTTCTCACTCTTACATGAGTGCTTAAATAGGTCACGACTTTGCAGGCGACATGATATAAAAATAAAAACATCTAAAAAGAATACACAACTAATGTAAAGTTTTAATGCAGCAAAAGCGTCATTAGTTCCTTTGAAGATTTACAATCCCTGCTAGTGTTTGCCTTTTATGTGTTCATTTATAAAAAACTAATTCTTAAAATAACAATTTAATTACCAATATATCAGAGCTGTATAATTTACTATAGGAGCGATGTGCAGACAGATAATGTGTCTTTGTGATGTGTGTTCGAAAATTCACTCAACACCTACACTGACCCACACAGTTTTTCTAATAGTTACCATGCACTGGCAGAAGAGTGTGTGTATGTGTGCTGCATTTCATTTAAATACAGATAAATCAAGACAAATATATTATTTATATTTCAACTGATAACATTTGTAGAACTGTTCCTCATCCAAATAGTACCTCTCCATAACACAGGTTCCACAAAGCACGAGCTACATTGATTTTTTAAATATTTACAAAAAGAATGTACGGTACGGTATTTAACGTATGATGAACAGATTTTTCCGTATAAGATTCTTCCGGACATGGATTCTCAATACAACAATTCTTCTGAACAGGATTCTTTCGTACAGATAGAGAAACTCCAGTACATTAAATAGTCCGGACACAGAAAATTCGGATCACTAGGCATTCGTTGGTTGGATATTTAAAAATATCACTTTTAGGGTGTTCACTGTCAATACTTGGTGGAAAGGCATTATATTAATAAAAACACAATAATCCTTTGTACTTCATTCCACTTTATTTAATATGTCAGGACCGGTTTCGCTCATTACGAGCATCGTCAACTGACGTCAGTTGACGATGCTCGTAATGAGCGAAACCGGTCCTGACATATTAAATAAAGTGGAATGAAGTACAAAGGATTATTGTGTTTTTATTAATTTAAAAATATATATTTTTCCGTAGTATTTAATTTTAAGTAGTAGTTAAAGTCTTGATATCAAATCTCGAATAAAAAAATATTAAAATGTACGTCCGGAGTTTTTTATGTGCGGAAGTGTCTTGATCGGAAAAATCGATTTAAAGAGTTTTGTCGTACGAATATTTCGTGTACACTGTACAGAGTAATTGGTAAGTAGAATTGGTGTATGGAAGAATCACGAAACTTGTCGTATTGTTAGATTACTGTATAGCAGGGATGGGCTGAAGGGGGCTCGGGGGGGGCTCGCGCGAGCCCCTGTTTAAATTTCGGTGTGGCCGGCGAGCCCCTTGTTAAGATGAGAAAATCTTAGAACAAATCATCAGATAACTGCAATTTCTGTGTATGGTTAAATTTGAAAATTAGTTGTCCCTTCATTTTTTCTTTAGAAAAAAGAGGTTGAGCGACTAAATAACAAGTAATTCTCGTAAAAAAATAGCTTTTGTTGAGATACCTTCATTAGGAGGCCATATGCTCGACTTTGGGAGCGGACATGGATAAAAAAAATAATAACATTTACCGAGCCCCTTGTTAAGATATTGGCAGCCCCCCGCTGCTGTATAGCCAATAGTTTTATGAATTGCTAATCTAATGCGGATAAGATTGCGTAATAAAATATGACATATTATTTTATTACGGTAAAGAATGTGTGACATTCGTTTATAAACGAATAAATATGCCATCACCATTTTTTGAATGCGTATTTATATAATTTGTATTTTTTTTACTGTTATTTTTTTATTCGCAGACTATCCCATACACTTTTACGACGACACTTATAGCAACTGTGCTTGATGTACGTGAGGAGAAACAAATGTTCATTTTCGTATGAAGTTCCTCTCCACCAATCAAGTCAGATGCTAAATTTAAATGACTGTTATACAACACTCATTTTGCCACGAAAAATATTTTTGTAATAAACATTAAATAAACAATTGTCGATTTTATAATACGTACAATAGTATGCCGAAAGACTTTTTATTTTCAAATAGTGACATCTACTGCTTAGAATAATAAACTATATAGAATCAAAAATATATTGGTGAAACAACAAGAATGTTACTGAAAATTAGTTGATAATATTTCATACAATTTAATAATTATATTTCTTCAACCGTCTTCTAAAAACACAAATAACGACTACGATTGTCATAAATGCTTTTCTTCGTATATTTTTTTACTATCCATTTCTGCTCCCAGTGTAGAGCATATGGCTTACTAATGGAAGTATTTCAACACAAGTTTTTCTACGAGAAATGGTTGTTACTTAGTCGCTCAACCTATCTTTTTCCAAAGAGAGTAAGGATAAAGAATAGGACAGAAATAGTGGTTAACTAATCACTCTCACTTTGTCCAGTTATTGATGGGTCGGAAGGGTAGGAAGGAATTTTTAGACATCACAAACACCTATGCCTTCGAACAGAAATCTATCAATCGATCAAAAAATGCTATTCGTACTGGGACTCAAGCCAGTAAGATCCGGCACAAAAACCAACAACGCTTACCGCTGCGCCATAGTACCCTACATAGTATTTTTCTTCATATATTATAGAAACTTTTTTATCCATGTTCGCTCCCAATATGGAGCATATGGCCTCCTAATCTCCTATCTCAACAAAAGTTTTTTTCTACGAGTCACTAACAATGAAAAGGATTTACAAATTACATTATAATTACACAAAATTAACATGCTTAACACCTATAACATACAATTAAAAAAATATTGATGATTTTTAGTAGTTGCTTACACCTTTTATTTCAATTTAACTTGTATAAATAGCACTGTTTATATATTCATATCAGTTATCAGTTGATAATGCTTGCGATGAGCGAAACCGGTCCTGATCAAATAAATTTTATGTGGAAAAAATACTAAAAATCTTTTATTATTTTTATTTTAATCACCATTATTTTTTTCATTTATATTATAACTTTAAAGCTGAATATCTTGTGTGTAAGTAGACACAAAGATACTTACTCGCTAATTATTAAATAATATCTTTATAATTGAGAACCACTTCTGAGTAAATATTTTAATTTAGGTACTTAAAATAGTATAGTAAGTAGTAATAGTAAAAATAATAATAATAATAACTGAGCATGAATGAATCCATAATTAATTACTTCTACAATCATAAGTATGATTGTTTATTTTAATTGCATTTATGAATGAAAAAAAAAATACCAATACTATAACTTTGCTACGGAAGTTGACAATGTATCAAAATAAACCAAATAAAAAAAAACTTTTAGTAAAGTAAAAATTCATTCATTTTTTTATCCCCGTGCTTAAATCAAAGAATACTGAACATTTTGAAAACCAAGTAAGTGTTTTATATCACTTTACAAACGTTCATTTTCCATAACCTCTTAGTCACAAATGATGTAATTTTATTAGGCCTACTCAAATTTTGCGAGCGTGATTGCAAAATTGATATGTTATGTATTGTTATTTATGATATCTATTTTCCGATATGACTGAAGACTTACGTTACATCCTAGGTTTCTGCACTGACCGACAGCTTTGGGCTGAAACCCCAAGCAAACATTTACATTAATAATATAAATCAATAAATTATATTTTGGTATCCAGGATCGGAAGTTTTATCTTCAGATCTGTCTCGTACGTATGTTTTCGTGCATAATATGTATCTTCTTATATATAGCTGGTTAAAAAATCACGTTTTAACTGTTTTCACAAAAATATGTGTAATAAAAAAAATAGGACTTTACCTATTAGGAACAGGGTAGTTCGGTTGAATAATGCGCCGCTCATTTCTAAGGGAATAAATTAACTTTTGTATCTGATCTTCGGAAGTGAAATCGCCGATGAGCTTTTAAATAAAGGATGACGCCGGGAAAATAATATGTCGCATCCGTTAACGCTGGATTTCAACGTCTTGAAGCCCGGTAAGCTCGTGTCAAGCTCTTTATGCCCAAGCGATGGCTTACGATGTAATATTTGTTTTTGTATTCGTTCAACACTTTTTTCGTCAGTAAATATATTTCTTTGGAGGAATTCAAAAACATGTGTAACTTTATTTAACTTTTCCGGTTCTAAGCTCAAGAAATGCGACCCCAATACCAACATTTTCTTAAATATCTATTTTAATATGGGTGATACAATGTTTATAATTAAGGTATTCTTATATCATAGTTTTTTGGACCTTTTGTAGATTATATAAATACGCGATGCGATAACGAGATAAGCGCCCGCTTATCAGCGATCGTTTGTAAGATAACTGCGCTGAACGCGTCAGTGCGTGTCAGTTGCAAATTTATATTTTTATTGGAATGATGTCTTTTTTACGCGCGACTTAAAATATGATTATTTATTAAAAAAACACGGATTTTTATAAAAAAATGTACGAGGAATGATGCAGAAAGATATTTTAAAGCCCTTAGACTATTTTTTTTTTTTGAAATTCATAAGAATAAGGCCAATAATGAGGAAACCACTGGGGTCCCTAAACGACCCCCATCGGCAGAGAAGTATTTTTCTAGTCTCCAAGCCGCGAGAGTTAATCGCAAATTAAACTGCTTAACTAATCAAGAGAGAGAAATAAAATAACCTAAATCGTTTAACATAATTTATGAACAACCCAAAGGTGTTCATAAAATCTAAATAAAATAACTATTTAAATATTTAAAATCTTAATTTAAAATAGTGTCACTTAAATAATAGTTCGATGGAAATGATGACTAAAGTATTTATGATTATAAGAATAAGAAGAAAGGACATTTTTGGAAATCACTTTAAAAAAATACTTTGATAAATAATTGAATAAATGCTCGAATGCGACTCGAACCCGTGAAATCCGTCACGGAAGTCAACGAAGTTAACCGCTTCTTCGACCCTGTTATTGAGATTGCCTGGATGATATGAGATTTCTATTTTCCATGATTTCTTTTAAGACAAACACAATTATAATTTTCCCAGGCACTGAAATCAACTATATTAAAAAATACACTACAAGTAGCTATGTGAAAGAACTCAATTTTTGTGTTGAAAAATACTCAATTTGATTACTGATCATTGGAAAAGGCTAGTTACTTTAAATGCCCATTATTGTTTTCAAACAAGTTAAAACGCTTAAAAAGCAACGTGAAAATGAATAAATTAATTCGTTTAAAAACGATGAACGTAAGTCCGGTAAAGAAATGGTTAAAAGAGGTTTTTTATGCAAATGTTTACCGTCGTGGCCGTGAGTCGCGAGTGGACGGAAAAGAGTGAGAAATAAACAATAGCATGTTGCTTGGGTAAGACGCAATCTATCTCACACTCATTCTCAATCCTGCCAAAAAAAATGTATCCCTCCTTCCACACGTTCTTTTAATGTTGGGAATAATGATCGGTGACATTTTTTAAGTGGTCCGATATTGGTATTCGTTACTTTAAAATTAGTAATAAATCATTGATTAAATTTGATATCATTATTATTCTACTGATTGTGCGACAAATTTTGACGGGTGTTTTGCTTCTTTAACAAACGTCTTCAAGCTAAAAACTTTGATTTGTTTAAATTTTGTACACAATTTGTTTTGTCACTACACGGCCTGGTTTTCAGTTTTCGACATCTTCAAGCGTTCAAATCCACGGATTAACTTAGACTGAATGAAATATTAACGCTTGAAGATGCCGAAAAGTGAAACTCAGGTCATCAGTGAGGAAATGTGTAGGAGTGTACAAAATTTGAACAATTCAAATTTAATAATGAAATTCCACCAAGCACCATCATTTAAAAAAAAAATGGACATATTATGATGTTTTATTACTATTTGTACTTAGCCCTCTCTTTGCGACCAGTTAAAATAAAAAACCTTTACCTCTTTAGTGTAGTTAAAAAGTTAAGAATAAGGATCATTTTTATTTATGAATTTTCTTACAATAGTAAACCTGAAGATGCTTGTCAAAGCGAAACATGTGCTACAAATGTTAATATAGTTAGTGCTTTAACAAAATTATGCAATTCGATTTTATATTAAAAATGATTTTTTCACAGTTACCGTCAAATACAGAACAGTACAAACAGAATGTTTATTTTTAATTAATTATTTAAATAACCATTACTAAGTATTAAGCAATATTAATAAATTCTTGCTTTTATAACATAAAATTATGTGGGAACACGATACAGTTTCACTATAATATGTATAGAAGAGGATTAAAATTAACGATCAAATATTGTAGACTATACCGATTATTTTATGCAGCAACATTATTTTCTTCTTGAATTTATTAAATTCATATAAGATTATCACAAAAATAAAAAAAGGTACAGCAAATATTATGCTGTTTAATTGAAAGATATTCAAAGCAATTTGTAATATCATAATATATTTTATATACGACCAATTTAAGAAGTGATTTTTAAACGAGCCAATCGTAAGATAGATTGATTAGCTGAAAAAAGCTATATTATACGTTTGAATTGTAAAAAAACACTAAGCAGTATCAATATTATACAAAAAAAATAGCACAGTTACTTACCTTGATCCAAACAATATTATTTTAATTTTTCATTGAAACAGCTCAATGAGTATACTATTTAATAAAAAAAATACCAATACACTTGCAAATAATGTGAATCTTAAAAGTCATTTTTTATATATTGATATATCATAACACATTATGATAAAATAATATAATCGTAGGTAAGGAACGATTACACGGTAACATTGTCCCATCTCTTTTTTTATATCAGTCTGTAGACGATGTCTAGACACGTAAGAACACCTTGTTTAATGTGGTCCAACACGATTCGCGGGTCCTTCTCTGTGTGTTTTTATTTACTTTTTGTTGAGAAATTCATTGATGCTTTTTGAGGTAGATATTTATATTTGTATTTGTACGTATTTGTACCATACACAATATTTATCGGCAAGAATTCGTCGTGTTTGCAACTAAATAGTTCAATTAAAATGAGGTAAATATTTCTTTTAGTGATTCAGTTAGTTTTTGAATCAATGAAACCATTAATTAACATAGGATCATTGAATTTTAGATTGTTAACCACATTTGTTCAGGATTTTTAAGATCCATGTAACATATTATTTTATGCCACTTTATTTAAATCGACTTGTTATTTTATCTACAAAGTAATACGTTTTATAAACGTTCTGTAAAATTTACTAACAGCTACATAATAAAATGATTATAATTCCATATAAATTATAATAAAATTGAAAAGTTTTTAATTGAGAAAACTCAATTTTAGCTTTACCTTTTTAAACTTTTTAAGAGGGTGAGTGAGAAACTGAGTAACAAGCAGTGCTTGTATAAACACTTCTGTCAGGAGTCCATATACTACACACTGAAAGCAAGCATGGCTTAAAAAAATAATGATTGTAGATGAACTCACTTAGATGATAAAATAAATTAATGTTACCTATTTTAAAGTTGAATTCAATTTATCCAGCAAAAGACCAGCGACTTCATTAACCTAACGATTTCTAACAAAGGTACACAAATCTATACACACAACGAGCACCAAGGCTTAAACAAGGGAGAAAAGAGTTAATAATTATTGTCAATATTTGCTTCCTGCATTGCGACTGCGTCTGTCTTCACAATAATAATATGTCACTCCATTTAACACGACAGTGTGGTCATAATTTCATGTCAATAGACAACCTGGACGAGATATCTTGTTCTCAAAGTGTCATGTTAAAGAGTCCACAACTTACGCCAACTCTATAAATATTTGATATTTTGTTTTTTTTTAGCAACTAAAATAGGAAAGAAATTTAATGAAGAAGTAAAGAAATGATACTTAACGTGGAAAGACAAATAAGTAACTAAAAACATGGAAAATCATAGCATTGTAAGCTTCCGTTCCGGGTCTCACGGGTTCGAGTCCCAGTAAAACAGGATTTTTTCGATAGATTTATCGCTTTCTGTTCGGAGGCATGGATATTTGTGATGTCTTCAAATTTTCTCTCACCCTTCCATCCTTTAATAACTAGGCGTAGCGACTAGTCCAATAGAACCTTTAGCCATGTCCCTAGCCTTATCCTTCTATCCCTACTACTCTATTTGAAAAAGAGAAGCGACTGAGTAACAAACAACAAATTAGAAGGCAATATGCTCGACATTGGGAGCGGACATGGATTAAAAATAAACAAATGCACCACAATGTTTTTGGAAGTTTGAACAAATCTATATTTAATCATAAAATACAATAAATTAAATTATATTGAATTAAAAAGATGTAGAGCCGTTAAACGACGACATATTATTTTGTTGACAGATTCACTCATAGGTCTAATATATCCCTCATACACAAAATACTTTAACTTTGTAGATTATTGTTTGTATGTAAAACTATTAAAAATGAACTACAAAGATTTTTATTCATAAAATAAAATACTTTTGAAAATAGACCAGTCTGTCAAAGTTCCTCACCACACTTGGCGTAATAGATGCTTTGTTATCTGAGTCGAGTATATTGATATTTTAAAAATGCAACACTTCTTTCGGCGTGCGAATTTTCTGTTACATTCAGTCAGGCACAGGGTTATCAGTTATGTTGTTAAACATAGTAAACATACGAGACAATCACAACTATGATTTTCAATTTATTTGATAAATAAGATGAACCAAACAAAACTTTTATTTCAAAGAAACCAAAAAAAAAAAAAACAAATTTACACATCTAAATTAAATAGCAGCACAGTAAATAAAAAACCGAAATACATATATTTTTAAAAAATGGTATTAAAGCTTATTCAAATACCATACATAATTAGTTTGATGAGAAGTCAGTCGAGATGTATTCGAAAAAGATACATCTCAGATACCATGTGGAAGTTCTACAATAGAAATATCTTGAAAAAAAGTTGACCTCCTGGCACTCGAACCCAGATTGGCGTGACCGATAGGGAAAGCACCTACCGAAAAAACCACAGAGGACGAATTTACAAAAACATCTGTGAAATCGATATCACACCAGCCAATTTTATAATCAAAACATACTCTGCCACACTGTACAGTGACTAACTATGCATTATTCTAAGAATTTTAACAAATTTCTCAGTAATGTATCATGTATCCAGTGCAATTTCAATACTTCTTTAGCATGTCTCATCCATCGATGATCAACCGCGGATATTTCATTCATCACTATAAAAACACTTGAAGCTCATTTCCAAACCAAAAGATAGTATCCAAACCAAAACAATTTGTACTGTAGACAGCGGCGGATTAAGCACTTTGGAGGCCCCAGGCGCAATAAATTTTGGAGGTCCTGCTTTTCGAACAACATAAAAGTGCTGCAAACCTCTTCGTAGAGTAAAAATGAATATTGAAAACTGAAATTAAAATGTAAGGTTTCATATAATATATGCTATCTTTGAGGCCCCAAGATTTGGAGGCCTTAAGCGTGCGCCTCTTGCGCTTATGGGATAATCCGCCACTCATTGTAGGTACCCGATAACTGCTATTCTAAAAATGAACGCGTCTGACGCGTAATGATAAAATCGATTTCGACAATAAAATGACAAAAAAGATTCGAGTGTCCAATTTTGGTGATCTAATTTTTTCTCATGTATGTCTGTCTATCACGACTGAACGTATAGCTATGTGGAAACTCGTCGCTGGGGCTCGCCGTATAACTTACTTGTAAGGTGAGAATATAGGCCCGGGGCTTAACGTCCTATAATTGGGAAGTAGTGTGTTTCTGATAAGGAAATATGCAACTTTAAATGCGGAAACTACAAGAATAAATTTCTGTCTCACGATTTTTTCCCTGTAGAGTTAATTCCATAATTAACATAAGAACAATCTCGTTGAAAGCTTTTTTGATACATTTTAAAATTTATTCACAAAAATTACTATTTTTCCGTTTTTTTATGGATCAGTATTTATCAATAAAACACATTGCTTTAATTTTATAACATTTATACATACAATAACGTAACGCCATTTAAGCAAACATGGAAAGGAGGTTTGAGTTTTTTTAACTATTTCAATTAGATTAACAATTAGTGATACCAACGCTTTAATTTTTAAAAAAATATGCTTGCACCCTGCAATATAAAATAGCTTTACTTATTTTACTAGATTTTTGCTAAAATTTCAATTTAGTTATTATTATTTTCATTAATTTGTTCGCACTGTGGTATACCATATTTTGAATTAAAAACACTTTTATTCTTTACACTTTCTCTCCCATTTTCTTTGAATTTTTTCCCAATACTTTTCATTAACATTTGATAATCCTTTAATAATTACTTAACATTAATAATGTTAGTGGTAATGTTTTCAGCTGAACACTTATCGCAAAGGATTATGGTCTATCAACATATCGATTTATTTATTTAATGGTTTAATATTCTTAGTACTTATGTATCGAACATGAAATTAAAATAAATTTTATTATTTGATAATATTCATTGACATCTTCAGTTCACTGCAAATATTTATAGATAATTCTCATTTATAAAGCATTGGCATATGAGCATCATAAAAATATATTTATCTTGAAACTAACTTTTCAAAAAATATATGAGAAAAGTAAAAACCATTTTTTTGATCACTTTTAACACACTTAATATGAATCCACATAAATTAACTTAAACTATAAATTTCGATAGCAGGTGAACGCTGAGTTTATATTATTTACTCAAAGCTATATATAAAAAAAAATGTCCGGACGCAGCAGTAAACTGGATTTTTTTTATATTTACCTTAAAGTTTCTTATTTAGATAAAATAAGATAACTATTTTACTAATAATATGATAGTATGAAAACCAACTGCAGTCACGGCAACTTTTTATTGGTAAATAATTCACCTAAGACTGACGATCATCAGTCATAAACATGATGTTTGATACTTGAACTGAGTCATATCTGAAGCAGCTCCTCAAATTCCTTAACCGTGAATGTCTCATATCTCTGGATCATTTCTGAAATCTTTTCCTGGATTGTTAACAGTGGTCTGATATACATTTCGCTCTTCATACGTGACTAGTAAAGCCATTTCTTTATGGTTATCAATTTTGTTTCCTCAATAGGTTGCTTATTCAGTTTGAGATGCCAAATGGACTCGTTAAACTAATTATGGCAATTATTGGACTTAAATGATTATCAAATAGTAATTCAATTGCTTCGGAGCAATTAGCGAATATTTAATGAGGTTATATGATAAATAATATAATACAGCAAATATGATAACAATTAACAAACTTATATGCGTATATATAAAACTGAAAATAGTATATTTATAAAATAGTTTCTATGACATCATGTTTTTTTATAAGCCAACATCGACTTTTATTTTATATTCCTGATCTTAAATTCACAATAATCTTTAAATCATCCATACGTTTTATAAAGTTTAAATAGATAAAATGCTGATAGTATTCTACCTGGCCGTCAAACACTTCGTTTAAGCGGTTTTCAGCATTTGTCTGAAAGAAGCCATTACCTCGGAAATAATGCGCTGATCGACTTTTTAATAGGCTCTAATGGTAATAATTATTGTTTCCTAGTGGTAACCAAGTCATCATTATTTATATTCGAATTTATAAACATGACTTTTTGAAGAAAGAAATGCTCTTTAAGACATGGCCTATGCCAGTTTGACCCATATCCAAAGAAAGTATCCTGTGTGATCGGCTTATTTTATGACTTTCAGAAAAGATGGAGCGTATTTGCGCTATAATATAACGACGAAATACTTAAATAAATGAAACTTTTTATAATTTTACGAAACACTTTGTTAATTCAATATTAAATGATAGTATAGATATATATATTGCTCCACAGCCCTGATTTATAAGGCGAATCAAAATATTTTTAGTTACATCTTTTGACATTTCACATGGTAGATCTTCCATTTTTTTACTTCAGAGACGACCCCGGTGACGACAACATGATATTAGGGTATTTATGATAACATCAGCAACAGAATACTCATTGAAAAAACTGTATGAAATCAGGCTTTAATATTTAAAAAAATGTAGGCGTAAATATTATAACAACTATGTCTTACTTTGACGTGTTTTAAAACCGCAATTATATAGTATTCGGACATGATTATTTATTGTACGGTGATCAGTAGCTATTATGGCTATAATGACATATTTAAATAAACATAATACTTTGGAGACAATTCTTTTAAAATAATAACTTCACCCTCGGATTATCAGGTACTTACCTGTTCATTCGAATGCAACGAATACGTGATACAGGTTTGTCATTATTAACCTGTAAGTACTTCAAGAAGGACTTTAATTACCACAAAATTGTATTAAGTCAAGTGTCAGGTATAAATTAATTAGTACTGATTCTTGGAGTTTACGCTTAACTCGTGTAATATAAACACCTATTTGTGAGAAAACCATTATTCACTGTTAATAAGTTATTATTATATTTTGAGTGCTATAACAATATATTGTTTCAAAGTGCTTTTTCATAGAAAGATTAAATGATTTTCATTCATAGTTTTGCTTATCGGTAATAATTGATATTCGGTAGATATTTTGTATAGTTGAACTTTGCAAATAAATTTAGTAACTTTTGATAATTTAACATATTGTTTTATTAAAAATATGACATATTGTAAAAAAAATTGTAATCAATGCTCGAAAATTTTCTTTTAGATTTATTTATTGAATCATTCAGTTAGAAAAACCATTATGAACGATTTTTACGAAAATTACAGTATATTTTTCTTTAGCAGACATCCTATCTGGTAAGGAGAGTGAGAGCTTTAAACTCTACCCCGTCTGTTGTGGAAATCGTTTCGAAAATTTGGGTAAAAAAATCATAGTTTCAAAATGTTTTCAAACTTTGTATTTATATGTTCGTTATCTGCATACATATTGAATGCTAAGATCACATTTGCAAACACATCGACCCATAATCGACAATAGAACTTAATTGACGCAATTCAGTAAATTACAATTTAAGCCAATAATCATATTGTCTAAGACCATATATTTTACGAAAACAATCAATTATGATTCCTTGGTTCGGAATCCATTTTCCGTTACAGCGAAATCATCATCAGCGCAAGTGATTATAAAAATCTGTCTGATTTTATTAGCGATTCTGATATAATTATCATTCTGTTCTTTCTTGGTGAGTTTGTCAAAAGAATCCTTCAAAACAAGTAATTATTGCTTTACTTTCGTTTTCTACAACCTATTTATGCGAAGCAGGGCTTTCTTTTCATGCTGCAACGAAGACAAATTGTAGGAACAGACTCGACGCCATACCACGGCCGGGGCCGAAAGTTTTAAAAACAATAATGTTTTTTTAACATAATATTTTTTAGTTTATGTACTATTATAAATTACCCGACCTAAACAATAAGCCAAGTGTTTCGTTAATATTTTGAAAGTGTTCCAATACAGAAAAAGTTTGTGAAACCCTGGCCTAAGACGTCAGTGACAACATTTTTAGAGCGTTATCTCATTGGCTTGATATTTTTTAGGGCCTGTGCATTTGAGAGTTTTGATTTATTATCGTTTGTTCCGTGGTTGAGAAACGCTGATTTATAGAATTAGAAGTTGTGAGAAAAAAATATATCAGGCATTGGCCCATTTACTATCTGCACTAAAGGAGTTCTTTTTTCGAACTTATTTTTTTTTTTTAAATGTACAAATTGTCAGTTACGATTCTTTGCCTGTTACACGGGTCGACATATCCGGAGGATGCCAAAAATAATGCATTTAATGAAAGATTACTATTAAGACCTTCAATCTTAGAATCCCGTCCAATGCTGTGATCCCTAAATCCTGGGATTGTGATAGTACTAATACCGGGATTGAAGAAATTAGAAGTTGCGGGAGGGCTAAAAAAACTCCCAAATTTGTTAATTTTAGCAATTTCGTAAATTCCTGAATTGAATCAAATCTTGGAAGAGCTAAGAAAAGGTCTCGCGTCGTTTCATTTTAAGAAATCCGTAAGTCTTTGAAATCAACAAAAACTTGCTTAAAAAATCGCCGAGCAAAAATTTCTCAATCCCGAATCTGGGCCAGATCACAAAAAGGGCCAGGATTGGATTCCCTTTGTGTGCACAGCAGTTTTTCGTATTTTACCCAAAACTTGAAAAAAAATTCAGGCTGCTTTTGCAACTAATGCATAATAACGGAAAACAAATCCATTTTTTAAAATTAAGCTATCTACATACGTATTAACGTCTGTAGAGTTGTGATTTGATGAATATGAGTTTTTAAAATTTTATTTGACAACTGATGACTATTTTTACGTGAGTTTATTATGTGTGTATATTTATTTTGCCGCCTCTGTGGTCGAGTGGTCAACGTCGTTGGCTACCGCTACGGAGGTCACGGGTTCGAATCTCTGTACGGGCAGTTTTATAAATTGATTTTTCAATCGATTTATGAATTTCTGTTCAAAGGCATAGATTTATGTGATGTCTTGAATTCCCCCCTCCCACCCATCCTATCCTATGAACGGGGCGTATCGAGAGCGAATAGCTAACCACTAGTCCTGTCCTAGCCCTATCCTTATGTTTCTATTATCTTTGGAAAAAGGAGATGTTGAACAACTGAGTAACAAGCAGTTCTCGTAGAAACACTTATGTTGAAATAAACTCCATTAGGAGTCCATATGCTCCACATTGGGAACGGACATGGTAAAAAAAAAACATTAATTCCGAAAAACATTTCTTATCTGTCAGCTATAATTATAGAAAATATATCAAAAATGGCGCTATCAAATAACTTCACTTCGTCGAACATATGACCACTATGCAGCATATGACTCCCTTATTTCTTTTAATTGTGTATATTTATTTTCTTTTCGTGACGCAGCAATCCATGGTTTCGATGGTTTCCAAAAATACTGCAATCCATGTATTTGTTTGAAAAGGCAAACAAGGTAATGTGTAGTCTTATACCACAAGGCAATGGCTTAAAAAGTAGCATTACATCTAATGATTGCCGATGCGCCAAATATTAAGTTTTCTTTAAAAGTCAAACAATATCAACTCAAAGTAAAATGATATCAATATCATCCGTGTCCTAGATCTACACTTTGCTGGGACTTGAACCCAGACTGATTGATAAAGTAAAGCGCGTATTACTAGAACAGCTCTAGAGGTCAAGGGCGGGAGGTATATATACACATTAAAGTAGCTATAAGTTCTTTTGAGTATTCTTGTGAATATTTGGTAAAGGATATTTGGGAAAATAATGAGGAAACTTTTGGTGAATTGGAAAATAATTTAAAAAAAAACTATTATTTAAAGTGGAATAACATGTCTTTGGTTTAAAATTTAACATTTCATACCATTATTTTCAAATACTTTTCACTAATTTAAATTAAATAATTTATATGTACAATTTTCATTAAATACATTAACACTATGTGACCACTGCGATCGTTTATATATAGTCAATACAAAAATTTAATTATCCTAAGTCGTCGTTTTTGTCAATAAATTGACAAAATCTTTTTATTCAACCATTCTACATACGTTTAGATTATTTAATATATTTTCACTTCACAGCTGCATTTTGCCAATTTTTCATACTTTTTATAAATATTTAGGAACATTACTAATTTGTAATGGATATATGAAGTCAATTTGAAACATAAATTTATAAAATTTATATAAATTATAAGATGAATCACATATCACAGATATAGTTAGCAAATAATTAAAATATCAACACATCGTCCGATAAGCGTTAATATAAAATTTAGAAATAATTCTAATACTGAAAGCAAAATAAGCTTGTAAACCATCATAACATTATATGGGGACAAGTTCATTGAAAAAAGGAAAATATTTAATACTTATTCGTTGTTTTTCATTAGAATTAATTGATCAAATAATCGATCAAATAAAATTTTAGAGTCTCTCGTGTAACAATGGATGAAAAATAAATGAGTGAAATTAAATATAACATAAATTCATATAAAATGTTTAAAATTCTTATATCTATGAACAATGCAGTATTGTCATAATTTATTACAGTACTAAGCTCGATGAATAATGATACATTATTAAAATAAATAATAATTTAAAAACAAAAATGTTTTTCAAAAATGTACGAAATAATGATTATGGCCGACATTCATTGTGTACTTTTTATTATATTTACTATGACTAAATCAATCCTAAACAATATTTGAGATTATATTTATGGGTGAAGAATACCATCCACAGTGCTCGTATAAAATTCACGCACAAAGATAGATACAATTATAAAACGAAAACGAAAGATACTATTTTACTAAATCTCGTCTGCCGAGACTGGCAATAAAATGGCTCAAACAGTCTAAAATAAATAGTTAGTAAGATTTTTCTAAAAAAAATACTTTTTAAAAATCACAATAATTCGACAAAATAGTTAGCTGCGGATATTACGTTTATCAGTTTATACGTATTAAATTCATCAGTATAAATGACAGTCAATAAGTTATTATTAGGTATATTTTTAAGAAGCAAAAATAGTTGTATGTAATACTTTCTAAAAGCACAGTAAAAAACGGTCTTAAAATTTTTCTTTCCAGACTCATTCATATAAAACGATGCTTTAATTAGCTACTTTTTACAATATAATTTGTCTTACACGACTGTCTATTAGATAAATTCATAGACACAACAAGTAAGATATAATATTTAGTTATAATTTATGTACAAAATTGATTTTTTTAAATATAATATATGTATAGTAGAAACACCACAAAAATATATAGACGGCATGGTAAAATGAAATAGATCTTTACAGTTCAACAGTGTCTTGATTTTCAAAACTAACTTTAAATATTAGCATGCCTAATCAAATGGACAGTTCTTAAAATTAGTAAATTAACTTTTCAGCGTGATTACTGATTGCCATATATGTGTACAAAGCAATCTTGAGATGTCGTTTTACTGACATTTGTGTTTGCATAAAAGTAAAAAATCGTAGCTCACAATGGTTTAAGTATATTACTTCACGTTATTGTTAGATGTAAGTTCATTCACTATTTTTTATGCACAGTCTTAGATAAAGTCCAATCGTTTGTGTTGTTTTTGTCGAAGTGACAGCTGTCTTGGGTGTGGTCTTGCCAAGGAATCACCAGGCTAGATCGGACGCTTCAGGGAAGCTTGGCGCTGAAGAATTCAAAGACTTGGACGACGTACTCTAGGGCGTTCATGTAATCGCGGAATATCAGCCAGTCGCGGAGGTTGCGGTATGAAGTGTCCAGGTTTCGGAATTCGTCAGCCATTATGTCACGGGTGACATCAGCGCGACGCTCGACTCCACGTTCAATCATAGCCACCTGATAAAAAAAAACGTTTGATTAATACAAGCCATACAGATATTAATGTATAATATAATCAATAAATATTTACTGCATAGTCACTTAGTTTAAAAAAAAAAACAAATAATTACCTGTATTTCGCACAGCACTGCTCGAAGCTTGTACTCGGCTTTGGTAAACAAGTCTTTGAATTCTCCTGAATTAGAGCGCTGGTCACGAGCAACTTGTTCAAGTCCGACGGCAAACTTTTGAAGATTTTCATAAGTGTCCACCAATGTAGAATCTAACTTGTTCTATGAAATTAAAAAAAAAACAATAATTAGAAAAGAAATTTAGATTAAAAAATACTTTAAATCGTTATGTGTATTTTCGGTTATGAAATAATGAACTATTCTAAATTGTCCGGTGCCGTTGCGTGCTAGGCACAATAGTAATCGAATAGTGTGACGTCAAAAAAAAAAAAAGAGAAACAAATATCAGCCAAAACTCTTGCGCGATAAAAGCAGTTGGATCTATTTGGTGCCCTGGCAATGAAGAGGTACCAACTCCGCCCAATTATTATCAGGGAAGCAGCAAAGTATTTGAGATCGCGTGATGAAAAAGACATTCTAGATCGACGACTTAAAATAAATACTCGAATGCATGTTAACTAGTTGCAAAGTTTCTCAAGAGTGCATGCATGATTATCATCATTTATAATGCGATTGCAAATTTTGAATAAAACACACGCCAGGTCAATTTGACTAAGAAATAGTCACGGAGCGACGCGGGTCGCAGAAATCAAAGAAGTGGCGCGTCTACGCCACGAGCGAATCGTTTACTCAAATATTGAGCTAGGCGCCCGATGCGTTTTTACAGTGATCCGACTGAAAGTATATGGTAGGATGGCACCAATTATAGTATTATTCTCTCCTAGTTCTCGACACGCCATTGAGTTATATTATGACGGCCCAAGGTCGCGGTGAGGCGGGTCAAAGCCTCGCGCCCCACCGCCTCGGGCAAGGATCACCCTCCGTGTCCTCTGTTTTTTTTTATATATATCAAGAAGAGACAAATTACTTATATATAGCTTTTTAAAAGGCCAACAATCTCAGTGATTTAACTATACACTGGTACATAAGACGATTGTTTCAAATATTTATATTTTCATTTAGTATAGATATTTACCTCGATTTTATTGAAATGATCTGCTGCTACCTTCTCCCCTAGGTCTTTAGGGATGGTTTCCTTGCTGGGCAACCATTCGTAACGGCTCTGCTTCCAAGAGTTTTGATGACCGCTGAAGTCAACATTGAAGGTTTTTTGTACCTGCAATAAATAAAAAAAAATGGTTAGGCATACATTAGAAAGTAAAATACACATAAATTTATGTTAATAAAAGAAGATATCTAACTATGTGTCCAGTGAGCAGTTAATATTTACTAGTTTCTATGAAATCGAATAAGATGTTTTTCAGAACGCATGAAATCGTTTTTAGAGATTGTAAAACAAAAAAAAAAACAAATTAGTGGCATCTAGCGAGTAGTTCTTAAAACTACGATCGGTTCGCGGAATGACTCACGCATTTTCCTGGGAAAGCTTTGAAATGGATAAGTACCATGTCGCCTAACCGTAGAATCCCTTGACGAAAATTTTTCCTTTCGCCGTTTTAATTAACTGATGCATTTGTCGTGATTCTAATCTAGCTCCTGGCGCCATCAACAATTGCCGCGGCTACATGCAATAGGAATTTTCTATGAGACATCGAAATAAGGATGTCATATTTATTCCATTTGACTAATCGGCAGCTAAACAGTTGGATAAGCATCTTTAAAACTCGACAGAGTCATTTTTTCTCGGTCATAATAACCAAGATAACTGTAAACTGTGTATGTTAACTGTAACAATGATTTCATCGAATGTAATTTTGAATAAGTCAATCTGAATTTATTTTACAACTATACAAAAGACCTTTAATGAAAAATAAGAGAGAATCGTTACTATATATTATAAAAAATACAAATTCCATAAACTATACATTTTACGTTACTTTCAATACGTGCTTTAGTTGTAATGTCAAACAAATCATATCAGATCTACTCCGCTAGAAAAAATATTATTCGTTTCACGCGAGAAGCTTGTAGTATATTTTATTGACTTATCGTACAAAACAACAAGCTACGGCAGCGCAATACCGTCGACCCGCGAACGAATATATAACAACAACAATGTTTTGATAAATTTCCATGAATGCATTTCAATTCGAACAGCTTTGATAAATAATTAACATCCAAGAAGTTGCAGACAGTCAGAAAATAAAATAATGTGACGGCCGTAGGCGTCAAGCACTTCTCGGAATAATCGACTCGATTCGTACGAAGCGGCCTCAATTTTGGGGAACGCGGTTACATAAAAACATACTTCGCTTTTTTATCATCAATAAAATAATACTCCTGTTTTGCAAGCAATAAAAATACCTTTAAAGACATATTATGATCCTTTAAACGAAGCTTTAAATAATAATGTTCACACATAATATTAGGTTAACCTCGTGCCAAAATGTAACTATGAAACAAAGATTTGACAACGAATTGTGTAATACAGGAACATCTTGATATAATGGACATCAGTGTATTGGCATTGTCAATAACGCGACGCACACCAAGTCACATCCGACCAGGGTTGCCAGATTTCCAAAATCACAGATCGGGACATTCACTATATCGAAGATTTTTATACATGCACACATTTTCTGAAGTCGGAATTTTTAAAGGGGCGTGCAATGCGAGACTCGGGATTTGTCTATTGAAATCGGGACAGTCCCGCTCAAATAGGGACACCTGGCAACCCTGCATCCGACCCAAGCATCATAAATCTCCCGTCATCAAAAAAAGTGTATTATTGAATTCTAATTTATTATAATAATTTATAACGGACACTATTCCATTTGAATTTGTCTTTATTTCAAAGTATTACTGTTTTATGTTTCACGGTGTAGCATTATTTTAATATTAAAAAAATGCGAATAAAAATATCATTTAAAGGTACTCATATTATCCTAAAAGCATTTTTAACGTAATAAATATAATTTAAGGTGTATTTGGTGGTGGCAGTGTTATACAACTTCTAAATAAACTAGAAACATAAATTAAAAACAACTGTTGTACTGCGATGAAACTTTCTTCAGAAAGTTGCGCTAAATGTAGACTGATCCAATAAATGTGGCGGTCATACGATAAACAATTACTAAGAAAATATCGATTGCACATAGTTTAGTCACAGCGCAGCCCAGATGATGTCATAATACCGAATATCTGCCTGGAAAATCGGTTCAACGTAACCGTAAGTCGAAATCGATTTTCTTTTGTATATGTTAATCTATGCGTAAAAAAATAAAGGTCAATGCGAAGGGGGTTAAGTTTTCAATGTGTAACAAAGTTCACGGCATTCCTGGCTCTAGGTTAATATATAGATTGAATTTAAAAAAAATACTGTTTATCTTCGATACAATTCGCGTATTATCTAAGAAGACAAATTCATTAAAAATCCGCTGCTTGAATGTTCAATTTATTATTTCGATCACATAACAATATCAAAAGACGTTAAGATAATTATTTGAATGAGTTCTTTGACGATTGGTATACTATTTTTTTTTATATATAACGATATTTTAAAAGATTAATTCTATCGTATCATTATTATAATTATTAAACATTAATATAGTGTGATACGATTTTGAAATCATTTAATATCACCGGAACAACGTATTCGTTAGGATGTTTTTTGACACGGTTAGCTTGTAATATAATGCATCGCACATTCCATCGGTTACGTAGAACTTTATCCCAGATGGATGTTATGGAATTTCTGGTGCCAAGCAGTCTGCTGTGGCAAAGCAGATAAGAATTGTTTCTCAGAAGTCTTCCGGTGAAAACACCACGAGATACTATTACAGAGATTGCACTCAAATTTAACAACACAACTATTTGTGACATGCAGATAGCTATTTGTAATAATTACCACATTTTTAAAAATATATGACGTATAAGTTTACCTTTATCAAGAAATCTAATATCGATATCGAGATAAATTTAGATATTTTCTTTCTTATCAATAGTACAAACCTAGCATTAATATACTTGAATATTTAATAAAATTTTGAAAGAATTATCAGTGACCTCTATTACTTTGTGTTTTATTTAAAAAAAAAATATCGGATGATACTATGCAATCTCTCCATAAATAAGACTGAAAATGCTCATGTTACCGATTCAACATATGTAAAATAACTAATAGAGTACTTATATCAATAATTTGATGGTGCTAATAACATGTGTTTGATTGAATCAATTATGATATCAGTCAGGCACCTTTCGATGTGTTGCAAGTGCAATATGCAAAGACAAGTGCATTATTATTTTGTTTCATAACGATGTGTATGAATGAATACAAATCGTGTGTGGCGACGAGAGTTTGTTTCTCAAAACAAAGTGGCCGTGAGGAATTTTCACAGTCAGCAAAAGAATCGTTTGACAGGTGCAGCTGTTCGCGATATCAAATGTCGTCAATTTATAAGAGCGAGCATTATAATAAACACACTACTTCCCATAGCAATCTACATTCACCTGATATGTTATAATCTAAAAATGTATTTTTTATGTTATAGTTAGTATTTTAAATAAGGTTTTATTTTTCATATTCATTTCTGAATTGCCTTCGGTTGTAATTTCAAAATCAAAATCTATAGCCGTCACTTGTATTTTCAATTGCAACTGTTTTTTCATCACACTCTATGCGGTATTATAATATGTTGATACAGCGATAAGCCGTGTGTATTTATCAATAAAAGTAATCAAATCGATAAAATGATATAAGCATAAGAATCCTTTTCATTTATACATACAGCAGTTTGTTCATCTCAATTATTATAGCACCCACGCTCTGAGAACGAAATGTGAGTAATATTGTAATCAGAAGTATCAGGCTATCAGGAAAGTGTCGGAGATAAGAAAAGTCTTCCGATCCCACCAGACAGTGTGTCGCCCATTAATATCGCTTCGAGAGAGAGTGGGACACCTCGATTCGTTTTTATCTCGCTCAACGACCGGCAAATTTATAAACACGTGCATTTAAATATTTCGCTAAGTGCACTCTTATCGACAAAGGATTATGATCGCTCCGCGTACATTCTCTATGGGCTCGTATTCTCGATGCGAGTAATTTGTTCGTAGAACAAAAGGGAGATACGTGAGAAACATACTGCAAGTTAGAGTAGAAGCAAACTGATATTCTGTTTTATTGAATGGATTTGATGGCAATGAAATTATGTCTCCATTTACTCAACAAACTTATATTCACGATACGATAAATAAATCGCCACGCTAATACTACAACTAAGTTACTCTGACTTGATGGAAAATGTAATTGAAACTTTATTTATATCTAATAATTAATATGCATATGTGATATTAAGCGAATAATCAATGCTTAAAATACAAGATAAAAAGAAAATGTGGCATCATATCAAAGAACTATTTCAATAATATGGAAAGTCAAATAACCTAGTTGCACTATTCATATGGCAAAATCATTATTTTTATATATCTGATTCGAGTAAAAAATAAATAAAATACATCAATAGTTCACATTACAACACAATGTATTAAATACGACGTTGTCTCCGCCGCTTCGTTTGCAGTGTTTCATCGCAAACCACAGACATGTTGCAGGAATATAAAACGCAGTAATTGCCAATTTCGCGTGCCTAAACAATGCACTGTGGAAACAATTAACTGCCCACGTAGGCAAATTGAACCCGCCGGGTGTTTTTCAGAGACATTTTACCGTCGTGGATGCGTCATCTCGCTGTGTATCACAGAGCACCACACTATCCTGAGATGATCACTCGCTGGCTGAATAATTCATTTGGGCATCGTGGACCTGCCGCACTGGAAATCCCCACGTGAGTTCATCAAACTAACTATGAAAGAGCTATATTGGGAATAACGCGTCTCGGCCCCAAAATTTTCACACTGGAAAATCGATATCCGATCGCCGTTCTGTTATGCATTGTATCACTGCTCAATGATCGTTTTATTATTCGAGTATGTGATAATACTTTTTTTATATAACTGTGCAATCGAAAATTTAAGTGATATTCACATCTGCAGTAAGAGAAAACCTTGAAAAATCGGTAGATCAATATTAGCTAAGGCAATAATAATTATAATCTTTGGGACATATATCAATCAGAACAGCCCTTGTTTTATTGATTTCCAGCTAATATTTACAAATATATTGTATAGTTCTAATACTACTTAATTTGTGTTGCTGTTGAATATAACAGATAATATTGTAGACAACTACGCATTGTACAGTGTGAACAATCGTTGCGCGGACAGCACTGCTTTCTTTGTAGCATTTACTAGTAGCGTCTAACAAGGATTCAATCTCGAAATGCCATTGTTTTAGGACGGTAGATCCGGGCGAGCTAGTCGAAAGGACGCGTTCCTTACATCCTTCGCTACGCGGATAGGAAGCTCATTATCTCATCGGATATCTCGGCGTCCGCGGTACGTGAGCAGATGTAATTGAAACGTCTCGGCCACAACATGAATGGAAATTAATTAACCGGCGCGAACAAACCGATGCCACGGCAGGTAGGTGGACATTTTAGAGGCGATAGGTGAAGGGACACAGTCCGAAAATTCCGTCACATATGCGCGCTAATGTGACAGGCGAATCGAGTACTCTTATGAACGTACACTGTACATACACATAGGCGAATGCGTACGTAATGTATGCGCGCATACAAGTATACTATCGGAAGAAGCAGCAATACTCAATCTATCAGTGAATTAAGAATCGGCACGTGCTCAAAAAACTGTGAAACACCACAATACTAATTATCGGCACTAATTTTGTTCATGTTTAAACTTTAAAGTTTTACCATTAACACAGAAAAAAAAACTATATATTTATCAGTCTAATCATTGATAATTTTACTGTCTTGCTAATTTACTGCTACGCGGTATAACAGTAAAATACATATATTTTAAACATGTAATTTAATTAGACGTATTTTTAACCTAAAATTGTTCATTGATTAGAAACAGTTGGACTGCATAGCCAAGTCGTAATGGTATTCAAACTTATTTTCGTATTTACAATTGAATGAAATAACACATATATAATTTTATTTTTCCACACGATAAAGATATAAAGTTTAAACAATATTTCATTAAATGGTGTTGTTTGCTAAAGTAAATTGTGTAAGTTTGGAGCTCTTTTGGCAGACGGTGGCGGGGCCACGTGGACGTACGCGATCCGCATGGCTAATGAGCGGCGGGAGGAAGTTAGTTCGATAGAAGCGACTCGCGACTCGCGATGCACCCTTACCAGCGCCAATATCCACAGCGCAAGTGCATCGGGCACTCTTATGCACTTTGCATCCATATCTGCCAAATCTACAACATTCCCGTCGACTATTCAACAGCAGCCTTGCCGTTCGCGAATATCGTCAAACTGAGGAAGCCATTTCGATTTATGATTTCCTTTGTGTTGGATCATTACAGTATATTTTAAAGTACTAAAAATACTGAGAAGAGAATCATGTATAATAAAGCGATTTAAATTCTAGAAATACGATAAAAAACATCTATTTATATTAAACTTATAGAACAGTGTTATAAAATGTATTCGGATTAGATAAATATAATTTCTTTCTACCATAAAAACTGTATTATGATGTGATCGCCAAAGCATTCGCAAATATAATATTACTGAATTGAAAAGTTAATCATTTAAAAAATTCATAAATAGTCAAATAAAAAAGTATACTATTTAGGACCAAAAAGTATAAGGTAGTCTTTTTAAATATGTTTACAGCGCTAAAAAATAATTTTCGTTGCACCTGTTCTGTCGGATTTGACAATGGTTTCGTGAAAGAAATTTTCTAGCCAAATCATGGCATCGCATCGGACGGGCGTACCTATAATATTTACTATCAACTCGCTTTGGCCCATTTCCGCCTTACAACCGGTGGAACAATCCGGTCTTACTCTTTTTGGGTGCTCGCTGCCATACGAATAAATGGAGAATTTATACGGCGATAACAATAATGAATCTACGACATAATGCGTCGCTTATAATTTATTAGAAAATCCAACTGTGGCCACCCGTACTGAAAAGGGTAATTAATTTAAAATATAACCATATCAGTATTATTTTATGACCATTTTTTTTTTGCTGTGAAAAAAATTGAAACTCTACTCTGATTGAAGGAGTTGCGAAAAAACATCCGGCAATAATAAGCTACCAATCAAAAAATTACAATCCCTTTCCCGATCTAAATTTAAAAATTGCCCAACCAGATTGTCCGGTACGACATATAACAAAAACAAGTGAACTAACTGTCGCGTAATACTTCGATATCTTGAGCGTTGCAAGCAATACTGATAATGTCAATCAATTCATTTTCAATTGAGACAGTTTTAATGACTGTATCGGCTGTATCTGAAATGGCAGGTGTCTCTGTACATATCACAAATCATCCGAATTATACTTGCGTTGTTATGATTCTCGCAATAATAATATGGTTTATTTGCTATTGAGTTTCGTTGAGTCATATTCTGAGTATGAATGATACGGACGCCTGCTCTGCGATCATTCAAGGCTCTCAGGTGAGTCGAGCCAGTTGGCCACCGGTCGCGGGATTCCCTATTGCACAACGACCGCAGAGGTGCGACGCCGGTCCGAGAATACTGATTGGCGAAATTCGGCCGAAACCACTCGCGATCTGCGCTCGGATATAGAAAGGCGGATTTCGGCCATTGTGATATATAATAAAAAAAAAATACGCCAGATACGTCAGCGACATTTCTGATAATTACGATCCGATTTAGTAACAACCAATTATTATAAATTGTCATTATATCCGCCGGGCAGTTGCCTTACTTTCGGCATGCACTCAAAAATAAGAGTTACTGGAATGAATCGAACTTAATACACATACAGAAAGATTTTCTGACTTTATTCTATCAAAGACAATCAGAAATGTTGTATTTTATTTCGAGTGGGCTTAGTTTTTTACAATCGTGATGAAATGTAAGAATTGATCTACAAACGCAGATGAGACAGTGAGTCGATTGATCGATTGAAGTGATTTTTGGTAAGGAGGCGTCGCCGCGGATCGATAGCCGCTCGCGGTCGTAACAGTAACGCAATAATTAACGGAAAGGAAGCGACCTCCTTGACCGGATGCACCTCACCGCGCCAAACCTCCTCCCGCACCAGACGAGGACGCACAATCGATCGAGTCCCGCGAAAAAACGAGAAGGGAATATCCGATATTGATAGTCTTGGAGATTCGTGCAAATGAAAGCCGCGATATTTTATTCAACCGGTGGCCTGGAGCGTCTGGACACTCCGTTTTCAGAGACGATTCCGAGACGGCGGGGGAGAGGTGAGAAACGCGTAAAATAATGTGTGAATGAGTGAATAATTTATGAATGAACTGAAGGCGAGTAAAAATTACACAGTCAAATATCGCACGTCAGGATTGAAAGTGACAATTCAACGCATGAATAACCTACTTTATGGTATAAACTCTTTAAAATTTAAAAATAACTTACATAATCTTCCTTATAATTGTCGGCATCAGAGAGAGCGTTTTTGGCTTGAAGTACAATCTGGTTGAGTAGTTCTTGGTCACTAACGTATGGCATTTCAATATCCTGAAATGAAAAAAAACACACACACATTAATAATAATTAAACACCTCGCTTTTTATTTTAAGCTAAAAAAAACATATTTTTTGTATATCAATTTTAAACGTCTTTTTAACTTGAAGACATCGCAAAAATCACTGAGATAAGTTCATTTAATTGAGTTACCTATATGACAGTAGAAAACTTATCAATTACCTGTGGCATAACTTCTTGGTTGGCTCCCATTCCGCAAGGGTTGATCCATTTGGGCTGGTCTGTTTCGCGGGAAGGTGAAGATGCTGACGCTGCCGTTGGGCTTGGCGGACGAGCTGGCGCAGCCCGCGTGCAAGTCTGTTGCATCATGGTGAATAGGCAAATCCACACGAAGACTTCGCTGAATTCTGAATAAACATAAAACAATAATGTTAGCACGTTTCGACATGTGATAAATAATAATATTGCACGAAGTATTTATTCAAAAGAAGAAAAAACACGTTTCCGTTTTGGAACGTTCCATAATACATTCACAAAATGTCTGCTAGACACTGTAAAATCCATGCTTATATTTAACATGGATTCACTTTTTTTAAATTAATAAATTACTAACCTAAAGTATTTAATATAACTATAATGCATAATACGGTACTTTCTGATGACAATATCGAGTTCCAAATAGGCAATTCGCATTATTTTTGTCAATCGGTAGCCTTACCGATGCCACTGGATTATAAGCTTAAAGTGGCCCATCAAAGAAGGTAAAAAAGACCGCCACGAATTGTGATAGAGATGTCAGTTACCTGGCGGTGTGTCTTTCTCAAACGATAACAAATTTTATTGACCCACAAACAATCAGCGCAGGCTCCACAAAACTGTTCACACTTTTCAACGAGCAACAAAAACTGTATCATTATCTTTTTACTGCCGCAATATGAAGTGTGAAATTATATCAATAATTAAATTTAAACTGTTATGTTGATATTGTTATTTACCGAATCATATTTTAAAGCAAATCTTGCATACCGTTTCTGAAATTATTAAAAAAAATCAAGTCGCATATTGCTGCATATTGTTTCATAAACACACAAGAACGAAACATGATTTAGGCATAGTCAAGCTAAAAATAATATGCTGAAGCACTAAGTCTGCCAACCACAACAGGATAATATAGTCTTGTCGTGTTTTGCATTTTAATTATAATTCATATAAATATATCTAAAAAAATGTATGAATGTCTGACCTTGGATGGAGAAAAACCCATTTCGAAAACAGTATTGAGTGATATCTATTATTATTACCCATCATTAATTCTTTGTAACCAAAGTTTTTATGAAATTTTGGGAATGTTTTAATGTATAATTGATTTTTTTTATAATGCAACATTGGATCGTTCAAGATGATAAACCAATTTTAATTAGAGTGACAAATAACATCGCCGTGAGGCAATCCCTAAGGGTTAAAAATTCTTTAGATAATCAATCGCACGGGATGCCACCTTTAGGGTGTGATAGTTAACATTCCTGATAAAAAAAATAATGGTATTTCAAACAAATTTCGATTTGAGAAAACAACTTTAACCAAAATGTGTGTTGTAGAAGATAAAACGTGTTAAAATAAAAATCCATATATTGTAGGTAGGTACCGTTTAAATATAGCTGAATTCAATATTGTGCTAATGTTGATAATATACTTTTCAAAAGATCGCGTACCTAATCGATTATTGAACAATGGTATTTTGCAATTATATTTTTTTCATTGTCTTTAATTCATAACAAAAACATAATTGATCATGAATTATAAAGTCAAAAGAAAACAATATAAACAAACGTCACGTCAGAACAAATCTAAAACATTGAGGTCAAAAGAAGAATCATTTAAAAGCGCAAATTGTACTGATTTTTAACTGGCAATTGATGTATCTTAATATATAATAAACTTAATTAAATTATTATTTTCTCACTGCGACGAGAATTCTTATATTTTCATTCGACTAAATAGTAAGCGAAAGAGCAAGTATAGGGGGATCAAATTAATTTGTTGAAACGGAGTCGCGTTGTCAAATACGCTGGCAATAAACTCGCGACATCGTCAAAAAAAGATCAGAGACCTCCTACGCGATGATGCTGAGGTTCGAAAGGACAAAGCATCACTTCGGCGGGAAGCAGAACCGCCACTCGATAGTAAAAATAATAACATCATGAGGAATAAAAAAATAAATAAAATGCACGCCGTGTGGCTCCTTTGACTCGAAACACTGTCGGGCAGTTCTAACGAGAAATGTCGCATCAAAACCAGGAACTAGAAAGAGGTGGGCTAGCCGATGTTAAAACACATTTAAAAAAAAACCAACTCGCCGCAGTGACGGCGGAAACCTTCGAAACTATAATAAACATATATCTTTCTACGATTACTACAACTATACAAGCTGATTTTCTAAATCATATGTAAACCAACGTCAATAATTGAAAAGTTATATGTACCTTCACAGTATTATAAAACATATAAAATGTGTAATAAGTAGGTATCATAAAAAAATGGCACACAATATTTTTCAATAAATTAAGCAATGATTTTGAATAGCTATTGTTTCATAAATAGGTTAATAAATATTTTTTGTGAAAATTTTCGACACAATTCATTTTATTTAGTGCGCGAATTGAAAAATAAAACAATAGACGCGTACTTATAAAATAAAAAATCTAATAATATTTTAATTGATTTTGTCACGTGTCGGCCACCACCGCCCCTGTTCAGATGTGCTCTAGAACAAAAAGAGTTTAAAAACCGGCGTAAACTAATAAGGTCTGGGTCGTAAATGTTGAGTGCCCATAATGGGATTTAGTAACGCGGCGAGTGGAAAAAGGACTATCAATCGGCGGTGAAGAAAAATGTGTATCAGCCGCCGTAACTGTATCGCTGCATGATTAACTTTACGAGGTGGAACAGTAAGCCGGCCACCTACCTACCCGCTCGCAAATCAATTTGCCACCAATGCGCTTGGCAAAATTAAAAAAAACAATACACCGCACAGCTAGTAATTATGGCATTATTGTCTCCATTACTTATATTAGCCTCCATATACGAAATTCGACTAAAATTTCAATCATAGTAATTAGAAAAAAATCTATTTTGTATTCCATAGAATAGTAAAAAGTAATAATCAATGAAAGCAGTTTATTTTATTACTCGTGGTAATCTTCAGAATAAACATCCAACAAAGCATTCAAGTCACTGTTGAAGATATATAATTTATCAATAGCATAAACAAGTATTTATTAAAAACATATTGTTTATCAATCGATACTTGCATCATCACAGTCTGTGTAAAAAATGTCTTTTTGAAATACCGTATCATGCTAATCGCACAGTATTATATTTTATTAATAAGTGTGTGTATATTAAGAAGTCGTGGATTTTATGATCGATACCGCATTACAATTTGCATATATTAATTATTACGCTATTCAAATGTTGTGAAAATTGCCTCGGAACGGTGATGTACGTACATTTTAATAAATACGGGCAGGTTTACGAGCTTCCATGATTTTATGTGACGTTATTAAGTTAGTTGGTTATCATTTGACGTATAATAAGCAAAACTGGAAGCCTCAACGAGGTCATTTCCACATTTTTCCATCCACATAAGTACCAAGCGGCATCGCACACGATCTGATTTGATATTATTAAATTGAATAATGTCGCTCGGTGTCTGTTGTGCGGCAAAAAAGAGGTGTGCGATAAAATTGATTGACACTTTTACAAATCAAAGCAGACTTTTATTTAATATGCGGCAAATATGCTGTAATTATACTTAATAGCGCGCGCTAAAAGACTGCGAGATGGCACTTTTAATGTTTATGGAGGAAACCTCGACGTTCGAGTGCCATATTTTTTTATCACAACTTCTGCGGAAAACGTGGCCGTTGATAATTGCGGCGGAATGGAAAGTATTTAGATAATGGCAACACGGAATTATTACAAGCGTTGTGTGCGGCCCTTTTTACTCTATGAATTAAAACCGTCAGGTGACTATTATTATTTAAAACGACAAACGTGACATTATATGGACATAAAAAAATACAAGATCAAATATAACTATCCTGCTTTATTGATATAACAACATTCCATTCATAAACACTTGAGAAATAAAAAAATAATATACGATTTTCAAAACAAAAAAAAACACTTATTAGTAAAAAACGAAGCTTTGAAAAAATCTACTGACATTTGTCAAATAGTGTTAAGTATGTTTTTTATCGTATTAAATCAACTTAACGCTGTCGTTCTCAAGGTACTCGCCGTCCAGTAGAATTGTGACCTACCTCAACGTTACTGAGCGTCGATTATCGCAAAAGTAGGCGCGGATGATCTATACACCCGATAAAAATATGCATGCATGATATGACTATATGTCTTAGAAGAAAAATAATCTAAGGAAAAATACACGATTCTATCAGTGAATGGAATATAACATCATAACTGTGGATTGCATAACACAAAAACCAAAACAAACGCCTGTAGTAAAAACCGGTTTCATCATTAAGATGACGTCATTTGTCTATTCAATCCTGATACATGTAAATTAAAAATATCCATATTTTCTATACAAGTCTAAACATGTGACAAGGTTTGCATTAGATTGAATCCAACATTAGTAAATAAATCTTCCCATGGCAGCCTACAATATCTGGATGAAGATAAACATTAAAATATTTTTTGCGTATCGTTATGCAGATCCTTTTACATTGAAATATTTGCGAGTCATTACATAAGTACGTAACAGCGGCCATTTAATGTTGCACAATGTAATTAATATAATGATAAACATTAATTGCCGACTTCAGTGTACGTGAAAGACTTCGGTAAAGAAGTCAATCAACTTTACAGCCGTGTTTTATAATCAAAGCAAGTGTGCACCGGTATATCATTTTGTTAAGGGCAACAAATGCATCAAGTTTATTATTTCCAGATAGAAGAAAACAATACGAAACTAATATTGCAGTAGTGCTACTATTTACATATATTTCTTTATCAAAAATATGAGTCTAAATTATACATTGCGTTCGTTGTTAGACTCCAAACGTAATTACATTTTTTTTCCAACAAACATTTTCTATTTCTGGAAGTGTATTTTCAAAAAGACAGTATGATAACAAAAAACCAACGGAAAACCTTATTATTAAGATTTATAGTTTGATATTTTTTTCTATGTAAAAAGAAAGTTTGTTAATTAATACTGTTCTGAAATGAAACCAATCTTTATTGAATATATTGTATTGGATGAACAGCAAATACAAAAATATTATAAAATGTATTCATACTAAAATGATTGGAATTAATGTCTTCTGAAATCATGTCAGATTGCTAGCGTGAGAGTCAAACGACAAACACGATATGCGAGCTTTCGACGCGAGATTGTAACTAGACAATATTTTATAGGCAGTAATATAACTTGGCCGAAGACGCGCAAAGGTGTGCAAAAAATACACCCGTCAGCGAGGAATTGCCGCAATGTCCCAGAGCAGGAGGTATTCCGACAATGTCCCGGACGCGACGAGAAGTAGGCACCGCCGTGCACTGCCCCACTAGACCTCCCGCCGCGGCCCTCCGAGAGGTGGAGGAAAAAAGCCTACAAGATAAAGGTCACCGGATGATGAAAAACTTATGCAATTAAAGGCCAATTAGACATGTCAACTGCCATGAGAATATAGCATAGTTTACCGATACGTTTTACAGCGAGCTTTTTCAATGAATTTATTTTCCCATTCAATGCACTACTCTGTTCGAAGGCTTACGACCAGTTATATAATATTTACTGGTGTTACGTATAACAATAATATTTATAAAAGAAAGAGCCCATAATGTCACGCGAGGTAGAATTTTCATTACACGAAGAAATTTTGAAGCGACTTATTACAAGATACAAACTGATAAAATAAAAAAAATCTACAAAAATACTCTAATTGTGTAATTTTCTAATTTAACCTGTCCGTAAGTAAGCCTATAAATTATTCGTGAAAAGCGATCATTGCTACTTCACCGTGCGTTGATGTCTCTTTGGTTACATCATATTTCTGCATGTACGCTGACTCAGTGAAAATAAATTAACGTATACGATAACATATATCGAACAATATCGTTTTTTCATACATTTCCCTAAAACGTGATACCATATTTACATGGATAAAGGAGTAAGTATATCTCGACATCCATGATAGAAGTGCCTTACTCTGGTACTTAATATTTTTTGGAAGAGAAAAAATTTATTGTGATATATTTTATATAATATAGCGTAGTTGATACCGCTTAGCTAAAGACTTGTAAGGAAAATAAAAAAACATTGCAGCAAGCTATGTTTTTAAAGTATCATTTAATTTACAACTATAGGTAGGTAATCCAAGAAATTATTTGTATAAAAAGTAATCGCCATATTTTTTTTTTTCAAAATTTAAAAAATGACAATGAAATTGAGAACCAAAAAACCAATTGCCTACGTCATAGTGACGCTATATGTAGTTTATTTGAAACGGTGATGAAAATAAACATTTCCATATTTATTTATAATAAATTGTTAATAGAACGAGAGGCTTTCGTCAAAATTAGTGACGGTGCTGTCTATTTGGGACGATTATTACACTATCGAAAAATTTGTTCCGATACAAAATCAAGTTTTTCCACTAAAAATAAGTAATTCATTAGATATTACTAACAACCTACTCACAATCTTAAAATAAAAACTGCGTGATTCAACATTACAAAAGTATGACAAATTTCATAGCGTTATTTTTTTCTCATTCAACAAATAATCAACATTTTAAAACGTAACTGCTGTCACATTTTTAAACGGTCATGTAGTAGCTGACTTCATTAAACAGTAAATAAGCATTATAGGTTTGACTGCAGTTAAATTATAATTACGTTATTCAACGAGAAGTTTTATAACCACCATTAAGGACATAGTGTCATTCAGTAATACTAATGTCCACGACTATGTTTTTCATCGAACAATTCTCGATAAATATGATTTACGTAAAGCAAATTCCGAGTCAGCAAAGTAAATTTGATTTTTTTTTATATATATTATAGGAAAAAAAAACAAATTAAGACAGCTTTAATAGTTCGATTGAATGTTTACTTACTTGGACTAAAATTTCTTAATCTTCTATGGATGGAGCTTCTGCATGGCTTTTTTGATAACACTACTGAATTAAAACTATTATTGACTATGCTATCGTCACTCGGCAACAAGGAGGCGTTTTGGGAACAATTTCTTTTCGTATCGTCAGATTGTTGTATATTTCCCATTTTTTTAATTTCCAAATCGAATATACAGTCGAATTGCAGAGCCTCGCTTTGCAGTGTCTTATCACAGCCGGATCTCCTCCGTCTCTCCTCGCGGGTCTTTTCATGTAGGTGGGTTTCTTTGGCAAAGGATTGCAGCCTCATGGCCACTTGGCCGAAGTCTCTTTTGGTTTCGCTTCTCGCTCTCGCCGTGGTGAGGGCGGTGCGCTGCTCCCTGCACAACATGCCGGGAATGTGGTCGAACTCGCACCCCAGGCAGGTTTCAGTGGCGGGAGGATCGCCGATGTACACCGAACAGCCCATCGTGAAAACTTTTGGAAAGAATTTTCACGAAAATACTAAATAATTGTCACTCGGACCGCGTTGCACAAATCTGCAATAATGCAGGTAAACTTTAAACGTAGATATGATTTTTTTCTATAACGTCTTGTCACATACACATGAAAAGTTTTTTTATATTTTAGTATATAATTAACAACAATTATCACTTTAAAACACGAATTAAAAAATAAATAAATTTGGTCGATATTGAAACGCTCACTATCAAATCAACGCAAAACGCAACGGAGTTTTTTTACGTACGATCAATAAAATTAAATATCGATATATTTAATGATGATATAGTTATATTCGCACACGCCGAAAATATGACCGTGTCTTCTGTCAAATGTGATTGTGAATTTTCGGTGGGATACCTGTTGCCCGTGCAATGTCGGGTGGCCAACTGAACTGAGAAGAGTGGCGTCCCGCGGGCATATAGCTCGCGCCCCGCCCCTCCGGCCCCGCCACCCCGCCACGTGCCGGGTGACGAATCGGCGAGGGGGAATTCGAGAGTTCGGCCAATCGCTGCGGTCGATCCGCCCGTTGCCTTCGATGCTCTGCAAATGTTGATGGCGGTCGACGACGCCAAGCCGTGCGACCACGACGCCGGACCGCGAGATGAAAGTCGGTCGGCGTCGCGAAGAGGGCGACTCAGGAGTCACTCCAACGGCAGACATTGATCGGATTTGTGCACCGGCGCGTGCACTTTGCATCGTATGCATTTTTGAAATTATTTAGTCTAACTAACACTAAAGAAAAAAAGCTGTATTTAATAAAAATATTTAATTATTGGTGAATATTGTAAGTAAAGCAATTATTTATTATTTTTTTCATATATATAAATTATTGAAATTTTACAGCATTTGATATTACCTTAAACAATAGTTTTCCTGTACAATTTAATTTAAACAAAAAAAATAATGAATTTTAAAAAATTCAAGACAACATGATATTGTATTTTATTACCATCATTTAAATGGAATCAGTAAGTATTTTATACAATCTTTCTATTCGTTTTTTTAAGTCACGCGTGTATAAAGAAACAACATCAGAAATTACTGTCTTGAGTTAAAACATAAAAGGTACTTATTGTTATTAATATTTGATGAAAAGAAGTTCAATATGTCTAAAGAAATATATCCAACTGACCTCTAATTCATTTCGAAAAACTGACTGATATTAAAATAAAATTAATCATATTTGATGTACATGGGTTTTTTCAACTGTGATACTCAATAGCGGCATAGTTTTTACTTTATTATGTAATGTAAATAAGTTCAATAATATTTACAAAATCATTTCAAGGATCGAAAGTAAAAATGCCTTATAAAAATAATAGAGTTTAACTATAAGTTCAAAAGGCAAGCAATGTTTGTTGTAATTTTTCAAACGAGTGTCAAGGATAATAAAATAGCTTATAGTTATAAAATATTTGCATTCAATATTATATTACTCCATGAGAATTTACTGACAGTACCGGTAATATGAAGTGCGTAAACAGCTACTTCAATAGTAATAGAAATTCTCCACTTTTTTTTGAAAAACCCTCTCATTGTAAACATGATCAATGCTAGAATAGTGACATACGAAATACGATGCGAGTGATAACATAGTGTCATTTTTTTTTGCATCGAAGTACGCATTGGGGATTTCACAGCATGTAATTTGGATGATAAAAAGATAAAGTAACGGGTACCCGTTGTTGACATAGGGATATGATATTTTACTTTTTGTGTGATTTCGTCAGGATTCACAATGGCTTTCGCGAGTGTCAATATGCAAATAGATAATTTTTGATAATAAGTTTTACTCTTAACTAGCGCATGTATGTACATATATGGTAAATCCGATATTTTTTTGAAATGGCAATCATTGTCTGCACTAAAAAGAAAATCTTGGTCTAGTTTTCGAAGTATTATCATTATATCATAATTAAACTATTTTTTATTCAATGAATAAAAAAATCTTTACGAAAAATCGTTTAAATATATGTATGAATACTTCAATTATTATTAAATTTGAAACAAACGTATCGTATTTAAACCTTAATAAAACAACAATTTTTAATAAATTAAGTGATTTTCAGTAGGTTTTTAGTTAATTCTACATTAAAATCTAACATAGATAATGCATACGTTTTCAGGAATAATAGTTTTTAATTTGACGAATAGCTAATTTTTTGCACATTAATATGATTACAATAAATAATACAGTCGCTTAAACTGACCAGAAATTCAAATCAAGAATGTTAAAAAATAAAAGAATCTTTTACAAATACTAAAGATAAGAAAGTTTGTGCACCTATAAATTATTAACGAAAGGAAATGACGATAAAGATAAAAAATCTCTTTGATTTCAATTTGCACCTATGAATAATCTTTAAAATTGAAAAATCAATTAAGCTTGAAATCAACCAATTGGTACTATAATCTATTAATAACAACACTTGGCTTCTAAAAATGTGTTTTATATTTGTATAATAATCATAGTTTCTTATTCTCATATTAAAAAGGAGCCTGAATGACAGTTACAATTACCTCAAACGTATCAATATCAAAAACCAGACCGGTTGACATAGAGCAAAACGTTACAAATTGACTTCTTTGATATGATCTTGGGCACTGCCCAGCAGTAAATCATATTTATTTAAATTACAATGCATCATATTTTAAATAATAAAATCAACGCCTTTTTTCCTTTTAGCGTGCTTACAAAATAAACATTGACGGTGAATTTGCAATTATTTTTCCACAGGAATTAGTAAGTATCTATAAATAAAGCTACAAATCGTATCCTGAAGACATATTTATTATACCTAACTCTATGATGACTGATGTCATAACAATCAATCGAGTGAACTCACGTATCGACAGAGAGCAATCAACTAAAAAAAAAAAACAAAATTATGTATTTCTCCTGACCTACGAAATGTTCATAAAAAATTAAGTGCCCATTTAAATAATATTCAAATTGCCATTTTGATATTATTTAATGTTCATCAATTGACTAAATATTTCCAAGCATCATTCTAAACAATCTGTTGCGAACAAATTTATTTTTACTTCAAACGAATGATTCAAAGAAGTTATTGATAACTTATTAATATACTTCATTGACAATTTTTCCACGCCGGTTAAAAGTCAACATTTGCTTTTATGAAATATGGTATTTACTCTACATATACGCAAATCGATCGATCGATGCTTAGTCACACTACGAGATAATTCGAATTTGCAATACAACGCACGCACTCGGCGATTTGAGTACACTATTTATGGTAACATATTATATAAGATTCCATAAGAAAGAAGATAAAAAAATATGCACAAACGATCACACATAAGTTATAAGGACTTAAACCACTATACCTAAATATGCCAATCAACGAATTATTTAAGCATATATGTAGGTATATGTATTTAGGAGTTATAATAGTTTTCATTTGTTAATTAAATCGTTTATTATTAAATCTGTAATTTCATTATCTTTCTCCCATCGATAAAAAACCATTTTATTTTTTAAATACAAATACTTGAAAGACATCACCAAATAGTCCATACAAATATAATATGATGAAGTATTTACTTTAACCTAATTAAAAAATACTGGCACGTTAGGGATGCTGCTTTTAGTTTGTACAAGCATATTGTCAAAGATTTACTCCTCAGTCACATTATGATAAAGCAATTGAAATAAAAACACATGATGTTTTAAAATGTCTGTTAAATGTACAGGTCCTTTAAACAACACAATTTTAGCAAAGTGAAAGTGTAATCCTTACCGTTAGCTTGATAAATTGGGCCATCCATACCCTAGTAAGTTTCTGTCAATATAAGGGATAAAAATAACTTTTCGGGTGCTGTCCAATAAAATTTTATGGCTCTCAAGATAGTAGATATTATTGTTGACCTTGTCGATTTTTTTAATGTTTTGTTTTGTACTTGAAGTTAACAATTTTATTTTACGCCCGTTTTAAAGGCCTACCTTTTATTGTTCTGAACCTTATTCGTGCCATTATCTCACTTGAAAACAGGGGTGGATTGCTAGCTCCTTTAAACTGTTCAAAACTGAAGGAATCAACCTGATTAACACTATAATACATAATTTTAAATATTAAATCTTTATTTCATTTAAAATTTAAAAACAAATTCAAATTATTTATATTGTAAGAATTATATTTTATCATGTTTTCTTCATTCAATTTCAACGTATTTCTATGATTTTCGTTGATTTACATCAGTGTTTCTTAACCGTATTGAAAGAATCGCCCCCTTCTGCAGATATAAATTATTCAAAATTATCTAACGACCCCCCCTCTCACCGAAGAATTTGAAATCCTCAATTCCCTATACTTTTTCCCCAAAATATCTCCGAAACTCGTTTTTTTTAGTTCACTGACGAATTTTAAATCCTCAATCACCCCCTCGCAATCCTACAACGCCCCCCAAATTCTGAAAAATTAAAAATGCCCCCCCCCAGACTTCTAAACGCCCCCCTCAGGGGGGCGTTACCGCACCCGTTAAGAACCACTGATTTACATGGATAAATCTAAAGATACGAACTCATTTTTACATTTAGATTTAATACAAAAAAAAAAAATTCTTACTACTACAAAAAATTGTGTTCCAGGTATTAAATAATTAAATTGAATCCATGTCAGGTCCATGCAATTCAAATTATGCAAAAAATAATTTAAACAAAAAATTATATAATCTTTAAGTTAAAAACATCCACCCCAAATGCCAGAAGTGAAATCTATACTGTTTTATGGCTCACACCCTCATCCTAAGAGACTACCGTTGGTGGCGTTTTTTTCAAGCACATCATTGAAAAGCACCCCCGCGCTTGCAAATTGGACGCACTTTTATGTCTTTATTACACCTCATGCTTCGTATTCAATGCTTCTCTTGTGCTTTTGTTTTATAAATACAATTCAAAAAATATTATCATTGTTGCATGCCGCTCGCACAATTGTCTGCCGGATCTTCAGTCCACCTTTGTCACATTCTTTACGAAAATAAAGGCAATGCTATAAGTGTTCCGATTGATGGAATTATGGTGACGAATTGTTTTATTACTAGGCACGCTCCGTACAGTAAAGTATGCAAGTATTTTTCGGATTTATCTTTGAATGGGTACCTACTCAAATTTTCAATAGTATTGAATGGGCAAAGTTAATTAGTTTCATTTTAAAAACAGTTGAACAATTAAAAATGTTTAAAATAGTGTAAATTTTTTAAGATGTAGTATATGAGAGCCGTACACTCAATTTTTTTGAGAAGATATACTTAATGATAAACATTACGTCAGTAGACAAAAAAAAAAAATTAGCTATAAAGTAAACTCGGGTATTATGCACTCGAGTTAAATGTACTGTGAACCAAATCAATATTCAAAAGTTTCAATTTAGTCAGGCATTACTTTTACTTTCCAGGATTTATGATTTCCGACATAAGTAAGCCGCTTACATTCAATAGGAATTAATGCTAATTCTGGTTTTCTACCAAAAACTTACGATTTTAGTAGTTTGTACCCATAATAGTTTGTTTTGTTATATTATAATTCTACCCCGTACCTACTGCCTATTTATGGAAAGTATACGCGTATTCATACCCAGGTTAGGACGCAAGAGCTACAGCTATTTGCGATATTTTTTTTTATAAATGAACAATTTAATATTGCTTGATCTAAGGCAATTGCAATATAATACTTTGTCTCAAATTATGTGTAGACATTGCATTCATATACAACCGTCAAAATGGCAACAAAATAATTTTCTTTCGGATATCATAAAACAATTTTTTAAGGAGAATATTTAGGTTATCAAAAGTAATAAATAAAGTAAATTTAATTGTTGTATTTAATGAATAAATATATGTTTGCTTTGATTATCTGAATTATTTGTAATCCGGTACATCTTAATTCTTATTCAGTCTAATTAAAAACACATTTTAGAATTCTACACGTTATTATGAAAAAATGACGACTCTTTCTCATTTAAGCCATTTTAATATATGATTGGTTCATTCAAAAAAAAATAAACACACGTTGAACATACAAAACCCTTCGTTTGTTGCCATGCAGGCCTCACAGTTATTGGAAGCGGATTATCACTGAAGACATTCTATTAATAGGCAATTCCATCCGCGATTGATTATTTATTTTACCTTATTTTCTATAAACCGCAACAATTCGCGTTCATCGAAAAACAAAGTGTTCGCAAATGTCAGCACAAAAGGTAAAACCAGAACAGAAAGCGTCACATCGTTACACCTTTTCTTCCGTCAGTCGAGCCGGGAGATTTCCGCGCGCAATAATTCCGCGATAGTTCCCTTGGCTTCGCGACGATCGGTTCCAGTGATCAAGCGGCCTGTGGCGCTGAATCACGCGCTACGAGGCGGGCGAGGCGCTACGGTGACGTCAGCTGTAGCGTACATTTCGAGTTTCCCGGAAAAACGTTCGGTGGTGGGGCGCACAGGGAAAACGGATTAAGATTAAGGAATAGATTTACGGGAGTTTTTCCACAGGTGTACGTCTAGACTTATCTATAATATTATAACAACTATATCATATAACATACATACCTATATGGTAAATTTTTAATTACGGCACATCGTTTATAATTGAGGGTTACGAATGACAGACGTCCTCAAACTTTGCCAGCAAAAGTCATTAAAAATAATGCATCGTTACTTTGTACATGCGACTTATAAATTGAATTTTTATTTATAAGTTACAGCCGCACAATAAAAATATAAATACTATTTTTAAATACCCATATTAAAATAGATTCAATTTTTCCGTAAATTAAATTATTCATATTAAACTTGAGACACTATAAGATATAAAAGGTTAGTATTGAAACCCAAACGCCTAACCATTTTTATGCTATATATCTAATGGATAAATGAATGCAGTTAAAATATATAAAAAAACTATTTCATCAGTTTGTTGATATTTTATTGAAGAAAAAACTCATATGGAAACGTTGCGGTGATGTATTAATTAAAAATGATACATCATTGTTTGTTTTACAAACAGGTAAAATTATCGAAGCTATACAACTTGCAACATTCAATTTAAATGTAATAGAAAAATTTCCACGGGAAGTCAATGTTTACCATATGTATAGTTTACCGGGGCAGCTGATTTTCACGCAAACGCAATAAAAAGTTTAAGTACGCGCACTGGAGCTTCTAGAAAGATTTTCTACTTCCTTTCGTGTGAGATTCATTGGCGGGAAATTCTAGTGGCTTATTCTAGCCGGAAACAATATGACGACAGGTGGGCGAGCCGACTCCGTCAAACTCCGCAACTATTCAAACAATTGTTGGTATTTCGATTGTTTTTCTCGGAATTATATCACCTCGATTCAAATACAAATCGATAATGACAAAATGTATCGACGATTATGTTGACTTTATCGCTTTCTTGCTCGTACTTGTAAAAAACCATTATCGATTCTAAGTTTGCAATGAATCAGATTGACACCATCACTTGTTTGCATTAATCGTCATTTTGTATAACAAACTTATCATTTATAATTATATAATATTAGGAACAGCTTGGTTCAAAACTGCGACTTGTAATTATTGTAACTTATATCTATACTTATAAAGCAGTGCTTTTTCCCCATGTAACGCGGTGGAACGGCGTCTGGCAACTTTTTCTCTGCATTTTAATGTTTCTAACATTCGAAAGAAAATATATTTTCATTTTTCTATTTCGAAAACTTTTGATTTTTATGGAGGAAAAAAGAAGATTGATTTTCTTAAAAAGATTATTTCGCAAAAAAATAATAACAGCAAAAAATTCTAGCTGCATAACAAAAAAAAAAACAAAGAGAAATCAATCTTTCAATGTGTTGAAAAATGAAATAAATCTACAGGAACTAAATGGAAACGAAATTGGTCATATACGTACGTATATGTAGGTACGGGTTCAGGTAATGTTCAAAGGCACGAGTGCTTAACGAGGCAAAGCGAGACCGATTAGTCAACCATTAGTCCTGCCCTAGCACTATCTTTCTATTCTTTCTGTCTTAAAAAATGAAGGTTGAACAAATAATCAGCAAGCAGTTTTCGTAAAAAAGGTTCCGTTTCGAAATACCGCCATTATGAAGCCACATGCTCCACATTGGGAACAGCATGGATTGGAAAAAAGAGGTGAGTTCCGGCACCTTTTTTTTTTTAAAAAAAAAGCACTGCTTATAAGGGATAATTTGTGATTTTTTTCCACGTCCGCTCCCAATGTGGAGCATACGGACTGAAGTCTATCTCAACAGAAGTGTTTCTACAAGAACTGCTTGTTACCCAGTTGCTCAACCTCTGTTTTTCCAAAGAGTTTAGGAATATGAGTGATTTTAAATAAATTATCTAACTTAATTGTAAAATTCAACAGTTCACATAGCATCGTAAAAAATACCAAAATAGCCACTGCGATACTTCATAATTATTTTGGAATTAAATAAAATGCTACTTTTGTTTCAAAACTGACCGGCGTTACTAATCAATCAAAACGTTTTCATCATTTATAATGTTACGTATTAATAAAATAACTTATCAATAACCATACCACAGTTTTTTTCAAACCCAGGAGTGATTTTGTAATTATATCGTCAACGCGGCAACTTATTACATACGTAGAGTACGGGTATTTATTATGCCAATGGTGATACCTTACATTTTCACGGTCGAATTGCCAAAACCCGTAGTCAGTTGAAAACTAGATATCATAATCGTACCAAACTTTAAAATCTATGTACGTGAGTAGCTTAAGTTAGCCATACTAGGTGCCGTATCCTATCGTAAAGGTATAATTTATATTCTACTTCAGTTGAATTATTTTTTAACCCAGACGTAAGCATTGTATCTGCCTGAACTCAACGAGAAATGAGTAAAGTGTATAAATCTACATAGATTTTAATTTGATAAAGCTATTTTTCTTTTACTTCCGTAATATCTCAACAATAAATATAACATCAATCAATCAAAGCAATCGGTATTATTATTATTAAATTTAAATTTAATTAAACTTCAACGTGTATTAGACTATCACAATCTATTAGTGCCTAATAATTACCGTTAAGTATTTTATATTAATAATAAAAATAATGTCCGAGCACTTGATATTTAAATTATGTTTTCCGAGAGATTATATTGTAAATTGGATTTCAAGAACACATAATAGTATCATAAGCGACTGTGATAATTGAAAGCGATTACGCGCAATCATTACCTTCTCGACAACCAACCCTTAACGATTTAAATGATCGTTATTTCTGCGTGTGCTATATTTTAAATACACACCAGCCTGAATGGTTCGTTTTTAAAATGGCTTCTCGCCTGTGGTCATAATGACTTATTAATTGCAATACCTGTCATCAAGTTCACTTGTTTGACAAAACTACTTTGCTCAGATTAAAAGCATAATTGAAAAAATATTAACGAAATAATTAACAACGGAAGATTTTAAATTACATTAATTTAATGTTTTGATTCTGCAATTACCAAAACTTTCCAATTTATGAACTTCTGATTTTTGAAATAGCTTCAAAGATGTTTTTTGATGCAACTGTTTACAGCATCATACTTTAATCCCAAAACGTCTTATCAAGATCCGCCATTAGAATACTAATATGGTTTTCAAAATAAATTCTCTTTTCTTTCAAATTTTGAGCTACATTGTATTTTATAATTTTCTAACTCGTACAGAGTTAAAAAATTAAGACGACTAGAGAAATTTAAAACGTTAAAAATACACACACTATTGAAATGAAATTTATTTGACCATTTCACCACCTTTTTGGCATTTTTTGAAACAATATCATTAAAACTTATAACTTTTAGTTGTAATATGCGCAAAATAGTTTCATTGTACAAGCTTTAAAAGAAAAGTATATATTTCAAACTGTTGGTATATTCTCATCTCTTACAATATAATATTTAGCGAGACTGCTCCACCTTTATCACTATCCATTTATTTTTAATAATTGTGTATAATTAATAACCATTTAACGCTTTTCAATTTATATAATAAATCGATTGAATTGGTATTTACTTGGTTAAACTCCATTATATTAATGTCGAAATAACACAGTATTTTACTTCTTTTCAAAATTGTTAGTTCTGGTGGGGGCGGCGCAAAGCTGAAATAACTAAAAACTTACAAATGATAAAAACATTGAAGAAATCAAATACAGTGTTGTTTTGACCTTAAAATAGTATTAATAACTCAGAGAATAAAAAGGTTTTTAATTGATTCCATAGCAAATTAATATTATTATCATCTGTTGAATAAAAATACATAATATATTTTGTCGTGTAAACAAACCCATAAGATGTAATATTTGTTTTTGTCGTAAAAATATCTTATCGGCATCAAGTCTAAAAAATCTTAAAATGCGAGAATTTTAAATATCCTACAAGAATATTATCTTATAATTTACAGTTGTAAATAATAAAATGTACCAGAGTTCGGCAGATTGAGATTGAAATAATAAATGTATTATATTCGATTATTAATGAAAATAGATTACCTGTATAAAACATTCATGAACCAAAGTATAAACTTTTAGTTTAACTACAGTACATTCAAAAATAAAATCCACGACGTGGTGTAAATTGAAGTGAAAATTTTAACACTTTTATATAAACATTCCTATAAATACATTAACACCTTCTTTAAAATCGATTTGAACGAAACGCATTCAAGAGGACACTTTTCTGCTACCATTTCATACTTAAGCACTTCCATGAAGTATAATGTCTGATGTGCTACCGAACGGCTCTTTTGAGGCGGTACCTTACGATGAAAAATGAACGAAAAATAATAACAACCGTAATTTGCTTAAATCGATGATGACTTTTTACCGCAACACTACTTAGCGTCAAGTATTTTAATCCACATAATCCTTCCACAAAATAATTTTCAAACAGCATATAAAGGATGAACCGCTGAAACTTGTCATTTGTCACTACAAAAATCTCTGTGAGAAAGGCCAGAATTGGGCTTTTGTATAGGACATCGGTTCATTCATGCCCTGTTTTGTGTTAAATTTTCTTACCTGACAATTTTATAAAGGTTTTTACTTTTAGAAGATAGGGTACAATTTAAAATACAATTGTTTTATTTAAATATCATTGCAAACCTATTGATACTGGCAGTGTGGTCTATACACCAAATAATGCCTAAATCGTACTCAAATTGAATTCAGCTAAACATGCTTACACAAATAATTATTGAATTAACACTTCCTAAGTAAAAAATAATGTTATTATTATTATTATGTATTTTCTTCTTCTCCTTGTACTGTATCTGCTGCACATGTGGAACAATACATGGCCGCCACGCGGCGCCTCCAAAGTTATCAAAAACCCATGTATATATAGTAATTTCGCCTTATAAACGTTACTTGTATTTTGCGCGTTTCAATTCACAAACGATGAGTCCATACTTATTATTATGACCACGAATAAAGCATTTAAGAATTATTGGGTTCGACGATGCAATCAAAGAAAACACTTAATGGCGTCAGTAGTGAAAATACTCAGCGGTCATACAAAAGTCCAGATACTATAGTCTTCCGAACGAATTGTACCGCATATTAGCATAGTAATTCTTGTATTTAAATTAGTTGATAAAAATATTTTATTATTAATAAATTTGATAATTGACATATATGTACTTACATATAGCATATAATACTTTTTACAGCAAGAATAATTTTTAACTTGACTTATAAGAAGAATTTCAATTACGAGCATATTTTGTATTAAATTGTAACGCCGACGAATCGTTTTATCAATCTACTGGTAGGTAATGTAGTTATTTTTATTTATATCATAAATTAAGAAAATAAGCTAATACAAGCGATTGCCCAAAAGATACTATTTATTTATTGAAGTTTCGATATTTGTCCGTAATTATACATACGGCGTAACTATTTCATGAAAAAAATGAAATCTTTGCTTAAATATATTTGATTTGAGTGTCTTTTATTTGTATGTTTGAATAATCAAACGCCAGCTTAAAGCCAGCCATGGCTTACTTGTCTCCGAGCAGTAACCATTCTTTACTTCTTCGTGATAGGTCAATTAATTCATCAGTTTATTTGCGTACTTTATAAAATTAAGCGCATCTGATTTGTAAAATATTCAGTTACAGCAACATGAACAAAGTACTCGTTAATGAATATTGTTTTACTGTGATATTACTTCCCCATATATTTCAATGTAAACAATAACAAATAAAAACAATGTTATGATTTGGCGAGTCAAATTAGATGTACCATCATTACGTTGCCGACAAGATAACTATTATGTAGCAAAAAGTAGAAAAATTATGTGGGAATATTTTATTGTCGATAGAAAAAAAGTACTAAGAATGCCTGTGAAAATATCGCCCACGTTATCACTCATAATAAGAGTTTTATAGAGCAAAACAAAAATAACATCAAACTCTGGTGGATGATTCAACAAAAACAAAAAAAAAATATATGTTCCCACAAAAGTGACACATAGCCATTTTACAATTTACAACTGTTTAAACAGATACTAGTTTCGTTCGCTCGGAGAAATAATTCCGCCAATTAATTATTCGAGCATCAGAATTAATGTATGTGATTCACAATAGAGAAATATTATATTTGTTTGGATACTTACTCCGATTTGCGTACTTTTAAAGCAAATTTTACGAATCATAATATCGACGGATTAAAAGTAATTTTACTTATATGTATGTATTACATTAATTATTCCAATGACGTGTGATCAACTGTAAATATTTACATACGATGAATCAAAACATAATGCTTAACTAAATTATCTGGAAGAAAAAAAGTGTTTAGTTGTAGGGTACATTTATATCTTCGACGATTGCTAAAACTGTGTAAACAAATATGAGTATGAATTTATATAAATGTTTCCTTAAAAAATAATAAATAACATCTAATCCAATGTCAAAACCTTGCGTAACAGTCAGGAATAGGTGCCAGATAAGTTGATTTCTTAAACCACATGAGAACAACCCAATAATGATAATTTCGCTCTAGGTTAACACGATGAGAAAAGAGTGAAGAGACATCACAAACATCGATGTCCAAGATCCTAAATAAAAATAGAGCATGAAAACAAATTTTATTTTGACCTTGCCAAGTTTTAAACTCAATTTAAATAAACAAATTAATATTCAATCTTGCTAACTTACACTCGAGAATATTTGGATATTATAGCTTAGGTTGTTTTACCTGCAATAAAAATGTATACAAAAAGTGCACGTGAGAAATTTTGCAAAATAAGCATACTAGTAATGATCATATGTTTGTTAAATTGTTACAGTGCCTACTTTACAAAACAGAAAATGGTAGGTGACTTTATATGTATTTATTTGTAAGGTAAATGACCACATACAACAACTACAACATTACGTTCGTAGTGATTTTTCATAACACGTGTAATCCCGCGCACCGCTTACTTTAATTTAATTGAAAACCTAATAATAAAAATATTATTAATATTTTAAAAAGGCGTTATTATATATTATATGAATATTTAAAATATTTTAATCTGAATATATAATTAAAAAACTAACGCAAAAAATTGGTGAGTGAGTATGAAAAAAAATCTACATATCACGATGATGTTTTGAGTGTTGATGAGTAACATCTATTAAGTAATATGCTCATTAATTCAAATAAATTGTACGTAAATTTAAAAGTATTATGAAACGTATCAGTTGATTTAAATATCTAAAAAAAAACTAATATTACTACTACGACAAACGTCTGCTGCATAAATTAATGGACGTTTTTTAAAATACTACTCAACTATAATAGCGCAGGTAGTGTTTTAAAAAAAATCCAAATGTCGATTTACTAACAATTAACATCGCTTAATTTCACATTTAGTCTCTCAAATGATTTTTCGTTCAGAATGTCAATAATTATTTAATGAAAATAAATAAAAACTTGTATTCATTACATTATAAAAACTGCACATATTTACAAGAAACAGTATTTAAGATATCGTTGAACATTGAACATACGTCAGGTTTTTATTGGTGTTAGTAAAATTGTAAATTCACACGACATGTTGGTAATGTGTTTGAAATCGACCCCCGGTCAAGCGGCGCCGCGTCCTTGACCGAGAACCGGCGCGGTGACGTCACGGCTCACTGCTCGCGAACACGCCGGGCAATACGCTGTTATCGGAATTCAGTTAAAACATACACAACAATCTAACGAAACACACGATCGTTAGCCGGCTCAGATTGATCGATTCGAGGGTAAGGTTAGTTACCGATCGATTGTTTGTTTTGTTTTCACAGAAATTCCGAAATGAACTATTCGAAAAGCCAAACAATTATAACGAAAACACGAATTTTCTTGCGGAAGAGAGAATTAGTGATATAAATGTGTGTACATACTTACATAGAAAGGGTAGAGCCGTGATTCTCAAGATGTGGCTCACTGGCCCAAAACAATCATATATGCCTTTTCAAACATCTGGTAATGTTTGCATGCAAACATTTACGTAGACGAATTTGGATAAATTTGTACTTTTGTGGACTTACATTTATTTTATGTCACCATATTACGTATTATTATGTGAAATATTTACTTTTTACTACTAATATGCTTCGATCCACGTAATTCAGTGGTTTCCAACCTTTATGTTACTCCACCTCCCTTCGGAAAAAAATATCTTCACGCCTCCCCATCCTTTATTTCATATAGTATTAAAAACACGTTTTAAAGAGTAAACAAATTAATACATAAGTACAATTTCTGACGTATATATTATCTACGACAGCTTCAGTATACACATTAGTACAGTTTCAGCCATTTGCATTGATTAGTTTATTATAAACTGCATATTGTTTCATATTATAAGTGTATTAAGTAACAAACGTTTGCTAATTTAAGTATTCCATATAATTGCATAGGAGTGATAAATTGCTTTGAGATTAAGCGAGCCCCTTGTTATCGTATTGGCAGCCCACCGCTTTCCCCAGGGAGGCACGCCTTCCAGGTTGGAAATTGCTGACGTAATGTATCTAAAAAGGCTAGGTTAGGTTACAATAAACTTTATACAATTTATGGACGTGTATCCAAACAACTAACTACGATTTTTTTATCCAACCCTTCTCCTCTCTCCAGTTTAACTAACATGCAGCCCGTAAAGATGTCGCTTAGCTAACATACTAGTCCTTTCGTCGCACCTCACCTTCCAACTGTTTTTACTTTATAACTTCTGTTTGATTCTCTTTTGTGGGTAAATTGGAAGATAAAAAATGTACTCATCATTTAAGCCATAGTTGATAAAAAAAAACAAAACGAAAACAAAAGAGTTCACTCCGTGTACACGTGAATAAATTTAAAGCTCTATAAAAATCTGAATTTACGATTTCAGACTAAAATGTTGCTATACTACTATTTGCACAGTCATAGTTTGTAGTAAAACTCATAATCTGGTCACATCTGCCGCAGTCGTAATAAAAACAAAATAACGTACGGATGAAATTAATGTGTGAACCAGTCTCGTGGGCTGGCAACGAGCCTGGCTACCAGAGCTTATGGGATCGATAGCGGCGGAGTCACCATAACATTATGTGTGATTCACGCAAAAATAATACAGAAGCTGCTTCCGACGCGCGACGGCAAGTGGACCACGGTGCGTTGGCCCGCGCTATCATTTATCATAGAGGCACCTCGTCATCGTTGTTCGACTCGTCACACAGACTTCTCGCTGGAAAATAGTATTGTTATTTGTTGACTCAATCGAAGCCTATTTTTTGTACGTCTCGATGGATATTTTGAGAAAAATTCCACAAGCAGACCGAACCAGAAAATCAAATAAAAACCACCATATTCCTGGATGCGTGCATGATGACTGTTACCAATGCAAAAAACTGTCACAGGCATTATGATACAGATATCAGATTCATATTTTTCCAAAAGTTATTTTTTAATCAGATGAGTAATATGACTAATCTGATATAAAAATCGAGGATTGAACATTGTGAAATATGCCTATAAATTTATTTATAGTGAAGGTATACATTCAATTACCTATATGTTCCTGGTTTATCCTGCATCTATGATAGTATGCAAACAAAAAAATCTTTTGTTCACCTTATTTGAATTAAGTGCGTATATTCATTGAGGAACACTATAATGTGACAGACAGATATCCTTCATAATTTTGTAAACTAATTATTTTTGCTAGGCACTACTCACAAAAATATTATATGAATAACATAATTAACAAAGTCGGTGCCAAAAAGATTCGTACTGATTTACAAAACTGATTCCAAACATGCTCAAAAGGTTATTTTTAGGCACACGGTTATTATACGTAAGAGGGAACATTAATGATAACTCGTATGTGAGCTCTCCATCTATCATATTTGAAGAAGAAAAATAAGTATTTGATATAAAAGCATGTTTCTGTCATATCAAATACTTATTATATTAAATTTGTAATCATTCCTAGACCGGAAATCTATTTCAGAGAAGGAAATATATAATAATTCAATTTCAGTTATCTTAGCATCCAATTTATTACCTGAAAAGATCAAGAACTATTAATGATTAAAATTCAACGAACTGTTTTCTATACACTATCGTGTACGATTCCTGTAAAATTACTAAACTGCATTCGTCCAACAAGTTAGATTAACTTTCAATTCATACATTCTGTAAAAGGCGAAGTCAGTTCACAAGTTGACTGAAAGTTGTCATAATAGTTTTTGAGAAAACAACTTACGCATTAAATGGAAATTTCAGCACAATTTAACAAATGAATTTCTGGCAGAGGCTTTTTATTGATGAATATAAAATGTTACGACATCAAAATAAATCATCGACAGCTGATCTAACTTAGATGATAGGAGCAATTTTTTTCCCGAAACTCGGCTATTATTTAAATCGTTGTTTTAATAGTGATTAGCATTGTTTGTATACTTTGAATCCAATCATTCACATTGTGATTCATATTTATAAAGAAACTATAAAATACTAAAATTTATCATAAATCAATATGTGTTAGAACAGTGCTATTTTATTTGTACATGTGAAAGTTTTTATTCGTTCATTTTACAATAGATATACGAATTATATTATGAATTAAGACGTCTTGTATTGAACATCTAATAATGTCTCTCCCGTTCACCTTACTTCGATATTGTTTCATCGTGTAAAATACGGTGTACCGAAAAATGGTCTAATGACAAAATATTAGCACGACAAAATGTTTACTATAAAAAAATCTGATACATGTTTATCCGTATGAGTATTTTTTGTATTGCTAACGGTCGATATGTTATGATGGGTCGATCAGGTATTAGAATATTCAATGTATCAAAAAAAAATTAAATAAACATTTTGTCTTGAGACCATTTATCGTAGATTCGTAAAATACACCGTGTCTGTTTCCGCAAAAATATATGTCGACGAAGTTTATTATTAAGGCTTTATTTTTACTGCACCTCCTTTTCCAATGCGAAGAATACGGGCTCGTAATAAATTATCTTAACTGGTTTTTCAGTCACATTATATTTTTTCAAAGAGTGTATGGGCAGAACCTGGGTGTTATGTCAAAGAAAAAACAAGTGATCAATCAATTGCTTCTACACTCTTTTCAAGAGTATATTTCATAATAAAAGTATATAGAAATTGATTCAGACCATGGACAAGCATTTCACTAAAAATTTACATATTTTATCGATCAAAAAAATAGTGAATAAAATGTGTCCGCCCGCGAATTAGAATTCGTAAAGCTGTTGATAAACGCCCTATGACATTCAACTCTCGGTTTCAGGATATTTATAAAAAAAATAGTGGCTGTTGAAGTTGAGTAGAGAAAAATAATATTCGATATTGCAGGGTAAGCATTAAAGAACCGAATGAAAGTTTTAATCAATGATAAACTTTTGGTTTTGAAGCCAATATGACGATCAGAATTAACAATTCGACCATAGTCTAAGAAAGTAATATTTTTGAAGTGAAGTAACGTGATAAAAGCTACCATTGTATATTGGCGTTGGCACAAGTATGATCAATTTCTTCTTAGTCATTGTCTTAATTTTGAAATGCATTCCGCTCGGCGTATAGTCTTCGCAATCTCGATTATTCATTGAATTCCTATTTGCGAAAAACAAAATACCTATCGGCTAATGCAATTCTATCAGTAATAGACAGTTAATGGACACTACTGCCTACTGAATAAATACCGTTGAATAAAAACATTCAGCTACGTCTACGCTAACGATTCGATGTATTCTAATATTAGTGCAGCTGAAGAACGAATACAAAAACTAATCAAACCATTCCATGTTATTATGAATTTTAAACTGGTTGTGTAATAATAATAAATGACAATGTATTTTTATATCCAAAATGAAATCTCCACGTGAACATATCGCACCATAAATGTAAAACCGTCGCATCTGCAAATAAGATAGTTTGGAGATATTAGGGCTTAAAGTTTTCGTTTTTTCAACAAGTACATTGTGTAAGCTTAAGGTTTGTATTAATCGATCAAGTATCTATTGTAAAACCGAATTAAGTGCTGTGAGCTCTTTGTTTTACATTAACAATACATGTAACTCTTTTTATTGTAAACTCAAATTATCTGTCTTTTTTTTATGACAAATATTGAGTTTCCAGTTATATTACTTTTACATTATCAAGTTCATTACTTTTGCAGTTGTTTCACATTAAAATTTCGAAATCAAAAAATTTGCACTTACTAAACTTGTTTTACACTCACTGTACGATATGTATGTATCGATAAAATATGACAAAAATCCACAGACAGACTAACAAATTACTTCCTAAGTCATAGGAACACAGTTAACCGTGAAGAAGACAGTGTTTTCTATTTTTAAATTGTATACTATGTTTTGAATATATTCCTGTTCTGGTAAAGCAAGTTTACTATAAAAGGTTTGCATATTACTATGCTCAAAAGCTCGTTCTGCTTCATGTCAAGTATATATAAAAAAACTTATCGAATGGCAAAGCAACAAAAAAAATTTATCAAAAATACACCTTACACGATTTCCAAAAAAGATAATTATGTTTTTTGCACGAATTTACACTGTATTTAAATATTGTGTAGTATTTTTTTTAGTGATAAAAGATCTTTTTATCCAGTCGGTCATAAACTTACGCGGTTATTATCAAGTAACGACGAACAGTCACTAAATAAGACTTTTTTAATATTTTTTAATTTGTATTCTTAATAATTAATAACTACAATTTTGTTTGTGCCAACATTTTGTTTTTCTTATGTATGTATATGTAATATGTATGAATATTTTTTTGCACGATTATCTACACCATACGGTCCATTTTTTTTACACTTCTCAAATTAACAAAAAGTTGTAGTGCACATCTTCAATTTTGCTATGTAGTAGAATTTTTTTTCGTAGCATTTTTTTAAACGTCTCTACCCTGTAAACCTGTTTTATTTATTTGAAATTATTTGGGACCAATTCGTACCCGCTATGGCAAGTCGAAAAATGGCATTATGTAACAATTAGATTTAAAGATTCATACAGTTTTAACGTGATTGATTTTTGAAATGCGTAACTTTCATTGCTTTTCATGGTACTTTATTACCTTCTATTTGATTTAATATGTAGTTTTATTTTTCACAGAAAAGTTATCACACTAATAATGCACTTAAACATTCCTTTTTCCGGTAATGGTATAAATAGAAAACTACAAATTTTATTAGAATCTCTTTTAGCAGCTACTAATTCATTTAGATCTACGGGAAGGAGAAGAAGGTATCTGACAATGTAAATAATGTCTCTTTAATCTTTCTTCAATAGTAACCAAAGATATATTGTTTGACTTGTAGCAGTCTTATTCCAAACTAGGAGTGTAAATTATTTTAGAATACACTTCAAAATAACAATAGAAAAATATGTTAAACCACAGAACAAAATAATATGAAATTAGTGGTTTAATAAAAACAACATATTTATAAGTGTTCCTTAAAAGGGTTCCGATGACTAGATAATACATATACAAATATATATTATTATAGACATGACTTTTTGCAAATCATGCTGCGGTAAATTCTGTTACGGCAATAATCGTAATACGTAAGTCCAAAGTACAGAGTAAAGGGGAAGTCGATTGCAGTTCCTTATAGAAACCACACAAAATGAATGAATTGACATTCTCAGAAACTGCAATCTTATTCATGGAAAGTGAATCGATTACAAATCCATCAAAGAATTCTAAGGCAAGAAAATATTCCTTGCAATCGAAAAAAAAATCAAATGTCACGAGTCGTGGAACTGCTAAAAAACCCGCAAAGCCATGATTCCATATTATTAACCAACACATTCCCGCAAATGCTCCGCGAGTGGAAAAGAAGTCGTGGAAGATTTCTCGCTAGTCCACAAGAGGTGTTACTACGATCGCAAGTAGTACTACCATTTGATGACGCAAATTCATTCATGATTGTGATTTGGCACAGTGCCGCGCGCGTGGGAGGGTCAAACATATAAACGAGCAAATTATTAAGTCGACAAAACATCGAGATAGTCTGAAGCATTATGTTTTATTCAAATCTTTTTATATCATTGCATGAAGAGATCATAAACAAAAATATTTAAATTGATCATATGCGTTGCGGTAAAAATCAGTTAATAACGTCCTTTAAACCATATTTTTTTAAAAAATAATTTAAACTTATTTATCCAATAATCCGTTTCATTATGCGTCTGCGAATTTGACTAAGAAAACTGAATAGATTTTATTTTTTGTAAATATTTATGCTATTTTTACGCCCAGTTCCAGACAGTGTATGTGTGCGTACTCTATTACAGATAAGACAGATAAATTAATACAAATATATTTATGTTATTTTCACGAGGGCGGTCGCACAATACCGTGACATCCTTGAGGTGGATTTTTTTGAGGTTCCGTTGTTTTTTTTGTTCAAATAGTATTATTAACATACTTAACGTTGCTTTATTTCCCTTCAATAAAGATACATGCCGTCGATAAAAATTTATTGTGTTTTTTTATTATGTTATGACAGTTCGTAAAGTTGCTATTCCGGTCGAGTTATGTCCGTCTGTTTCTACATATTACAAAATATTTGATTATGCATAGTTATCGTATTATCTAACTAGGTACGTGCACGTTACTGCATAGTTTCTTACTATCGAGCGTCGAGTAGGAAACCCGCCGAGGCAAGGTTGCGCGCGGTCGTGCAATCTGACACACTTTCAATGCCGATTTAGCGCGGCGGAGTCATCGCGAGCGCTGGCGCCCGAGGCGTCGAAAATCAGTTCACTTTTTTGCATTAGCAGATCCGGAAAATAGACATAATGCCGTGCGTGTATTACCTCACGCAATTCCACCGCAAGAATTTGATATACAATGATGCCAAAACCCTCTCAAATTCTGCCCACGTGGTCACATGCCAAACCGTGGAAGATTCGCCGAAATTCTTTCGCACATATATTATGAATTATGTGTGTTTAAAAGCGTTAGAAAATGCTGTAAAATGAGGCTATGTGTATAAATATTTAGACAGGAATTTAGACAGTAAATTCTCACACAACTATTTGGTAATATTAAAAATAAACTAGATTGCTACGATAGAAGTCGCCGAAAAGACGAATGTATCAATAAGGGATACTTTTATGTCAAAACTTTTCTTCCGACTTGCCACCACCATAATTTATTTTCATGTTCTTTGACATTTGCCATATTTAATGTGGATCATATAGAATACTAGCTGGATAGCAACTACATGGCTCTCATCTGTACAACGCTTTAGTTCCAAACATACTTGAGAGTGGGTCGATTGTTTGAGCCTCAAGAGGTTCAAAATACACCCTTATGCAGTAGTGTAGTGGGGCCAGGTCGGTGACCTGGCACCTAAAAATGAGCCAGGGCGCCGCCCTTCCACCTTTTGGACTTGCAACTTTATTTGAACGTTATTTTTATTGATTTAATTGTTAAAACTTGTGTTTTTTTTAACTTCGGGCGGATATAAAAAAAAACAAAAAAATAGGGAAAAATCAATGACCGACCTGGTACCTATTTATTTACCACTTCACCACTGCTCTTATGGTTGAGAAGATTCTAAAAGAAATTTTTAGACTTCTATATATGAGGGTACATATATTACCCATAGCTTTATCCAACTTACTTTCTCTTAGGCATGCTAAGCTTTAATCGTTTGAACGTTCGAAGAGAAATGTACCTGGCCATATATTTCTTTCGACTTATACGAGACCAAAATGAGAATTCCGCCATTCTTGAGAATGTGAAGCTAAATATTCCCGATTATTTTTTGAGAAATCGTAGACATGATTTTTTTTTCTCCCAAAGTGTTGGACCAGCCTGCCAACGGAGATGCCACTGGGGAGAGCTTCAACGGTGCTTAACAATATTGCTTCGGATGTCAACTTTTTTTTGTTCTACTACTTTTCTAATATTAAATTGTTTTATGTTTTTTTTCTTCATTGTAAAAGTCTTAAATTTAAATTGCCAATCTTATGCAATGTTAATTAAATAAATAAATTATAAATTATATAAATAAATCTGGTAAGGTATTCTTTATGTTTGATTATCTATCAAATTATCAACTAATTATTTGTCTAAAATGACTCCTGAAATATTTCTAACGTATTTATAAATCTTCTCTTTACCATACATGTATGTTTCAAAACTTTTTTTTAAATGTGAAATATCTAAGAAAGCGCACCTGTATTTTGGTACTACAGTTTTTATGTACAAATCTTCATATCTTAAAAATCTGCATAGCCACCACAATAAAAGAAATTTTCATAGAATTTTCTAGAGAATGTTTCCGAAACAATATTGCGCAAGCGTACATCAGTGTCTGCACTCATCCGCAATGAGAACAAAGTGTATGGTTAATATTTGAGTTACGCCATTTCGAAGATACTTCGGTTGACATTTTATATGGCGCCTGCCTCCAAAGAATATCCGCGATGACGTCAATACCACATTTTTAAGATGCCTTTTTATTAAGAATATGAAAAATGCATAGTCATTCACCGTTTCCTAAAATACACTTCTCCTACGCGAGTGAGTAAGAGGATCTGTGGTCCAGCAATTTTTGTTTTTTGTTCATCCATTCATAAACCATACATTGGAATTCTTAAGAAATTCGTTGACAAAAAAATAATAACTATTCAATCGCGATGATCGTAATAAAAATTTATCTCATTTTTTTTGAAAATAGTTCATTTTCTACTTCGAACTATGTAATATCCGTTTTTCAGAAACCTGTGCCGAAAACAAATGATGTAAAAAATATACAACAGCAATGAATATCTTTCGAAAAGTTTGATCTATTCTAAGTAAAATGAGTCCTCTGTGAATCATCACCAGCCATTGATTTTTAAGTAATTATTTCATCAAATATTGTCAAATACTGTTTTCACTTCACTATAGTAAATTTTGTTGAGATAAATATTGATTGCCCATAAACGAAGACGTGCTAAATGATTGTCAAATATAATTATTTTCCTGCTTTATCTAAGACTGAATCTGCAGTTCAATTACATTTCGTGGGCAAAAATATATGTTATAAATATCATATTCTTGCATTATCCTCAAATGACGACTAATGTAAATATTAACTGTTTTGTTTAAATTATCACGAAATTCAGTCCTCTCTGGCAACGCCAGTTTATTTATTACCTTAAAAGTCAAGAACTGTACAATTCAATTTAAGCCCACATTTTCCTGTGTAATGTATTCTTCTCTTCAGAGAAAGTTTTTAACTGCATTATCGGTAAAATCATTATTTTTTTGAACGTACGTACATAGTGCTATAAATATAATAATTTATTAATTTTATATTTAATTAAATTTAAAACACTCTTTTTTCTTTCTGTCTTTTTTTCAAGCACAACATTGCATGGTTAAAAGATTGGTCCCGTGCAGCTCTGTATCGGACCAAGAACACGTAAGTAAATTATTTTTATTTTCTTGATCGTACTGCGTTATAGAAGGCGGCCGTGAAACAGCGGCTGAATACACATAACGGGTGGAGGTGGAATAATCAACAACCAACTTGTATTTAATTTAAAGCAGTTGATGTTTTTAAAAAAATGAAAATAGTTACATTCAAGGTACACTATTTTCACATAACAAAGTTTGGTGATAATTAATGAAAATATGTTCTTGAATAACAATTTTACCATAGAGAAATTATTTTTCAATACGATCGTCACACAGGAAATGTAGTTCATTTGCAGACGGAGACTTTTATTATACATGACGTAGGTGATCATCGAAGCCACAAATTAATGACCATTAATATTTATGTATCTGAAACTTCAATTGAACGTCCAGAAAGTGTCGTCAGCGTCTAGATACAATTTGCTTGGGATAAATACGTGAGACATCGTCTGTTAACATTTCACTGTTTAACGAACGGATGTTCGTCCAATTGACATTGTCACCTTAAAACAAATGGGAATAAACCGGTGACTACCGAACAATTCGACCGTAGTCAGGAACTCGATCAGTGTTCGAGAGGTTTCTATGATACTTGTTGAAGGAACTTACAGTACTAATTAAGATTGTCCGTCTAAAATACTGACTAAGAGGGCAAAATAATTAACACCAGCCAACAATATTTTTCGTACAATCAAAACCATAAAACTACAACAGAATCCATTTCCTTAAAATACAACTACATATATTATCTATCGACGAAAATCATAATCCCCCTTTTCACACTAATCAAACTATTTATAATTTAATATCCCACATTATTCAACAGTGAAAATGTGATGCTCCATTGTAAATCTAAATTGTAGGTAATTCAAAATGGCTAAAACATTTTTTACTCGCGTTTAATCTTTAAAATTTACATTTAAAAGGTTTGATCAACCTGTTTCTGAATTTATAAAATATATTAATTTTCATATTATTTTAGTCACCTTCCATAAGTCACTAAGGTAATAATAAATTGTAATATATTATCAAACTGTTTCATGTAATGTTTCTAAGACTACCCAGTGTAACAGTAGATATTCTAAAGAAATTTGCCTGATAGGAAATAATGAAGTATCACTGGTATCGTGAAATAATTTGACCAGTTTTTTAAAACTGTTTTGAGTATTCAGTGAATTGAATATCGCATTCTAGAGTAGAATATCTTCACAAAACGCCGAGCCACCTTTATGCCCAATTTCACATAGCTGGGCATTAGAGCATCCAATCTCGAGATCCCGTCCAATTTTCTGATACCGAAATCCCGGGACTGACATGTTTTGGAAAAATTAGTAAAAAAAAAACGAGGTTTAGAGATAATCCGGGGAGAAAGTATAGGGAATTGAAGATATCAAATTTCTCGGTGAGCTAATCCCAATCCCGGGATTGGATACCGTACTGGGTATGTACCATCGCTTGAGTAAAATTCATGCTTTATCAATAATAAAACCGTTTCTTGCAGCCACTTTAGACATATTCTAGTCACGCGGATATCAATTAGATACAAAAAATTGCTGTATCGCGTTCGAACATTTGCGTCACCCTTTCTACTAAATGAAGTTGAGCTGAATTGGTTTCTCTCTTAAAAATTTCGTCAACAAAGTAACATAATAATTACGAGGGTAACTTATAATCTATATTAAATGGAATAGGTAAAATTGAAAAATATTTAAATCTGTACAATGTTAAAAGTACATCACAATGAAACAGACGCACGTAATGAAAGCTTAAGTAAATAAAATTATTAAAAAGCAAAAATATTTCATCAGATGTTTTCATTAACCTCGCTGGATCAAATACACGAATCAAAACAAAGATCAAGTGACTCAAACACTCAATTTTTCAACGTAAATCCACTTGAATAAACCAAACACTTGCCTGAACGTCCTGAACTTTGATACAGAGAAAACTATTATCAAACAAAAAAGACCACGCACGCCCAAAAACAATTATTTGTTGACGACAGTTATTTATATATATTTTTTAAAATTATTAGTCGATATTAAATTTGATACGACCGTCATCAACGCATGCTACAATACTACAGTAGTAGAGTGCATATATATGTATTTCAAATCTGGCGGTATCGGGTTCACAGTCCCAAATGGACCATTAACACTTACCGATTAAAAATAACATACGTAATTCTTTATCTAATTATGCTCGTGACTTGTAATGTATTCAACATGCATTATTATTGTGGGCTACAGTATCCACTGAATCTTTTTACTTTAATAATAATATTCTGATTGCCCATATTTTATAAGGACCAGTGCTTCAAAAAAAAAAAAAAACGTAACGGAACTCACTTATTGTCCAGCTTTTTACTTAACTTTTTTTTCAACGGAGGTATCTCAACAAAAATATTTTTACTAGAACTGCTTGTAGCTCGTTTGCTTATCATCTCTTGTTTTTGAAGAGAATGCGAATAGAAGGATATGATTAATACAAGACCTGTAGTAAGCCAATCGATCTCGCTTGCAGTTTTGTTTGAGGTCTAAAAGGGCGAGGACTTTTTTTATATATCCCATACCGTCGAACAGAAATCAATTAAAGAAAATTCTGTCCGTTCTGGGATTCGAATCTGTGAGATCTTTTTCGGAAGCCGTGTATACTCGAAAGTATTATGGTACCCGGTACATTAAATTAAAAAAGGAACTTAGATATGGACAAACAAACAATGCTGTACAATAAAAAAATCAAAAATTTTCAAAGCAAAATGAAAATATAATTAAAAGATTTAAAAAAATAAAAATAATGCCAAGAAAAAAAGGTGCCCGAACGCCGTTCCACCGCGTCATATGGAGAAAAAGCACTTACTGAAGAACTAGTACTGAACTATTTTTGAACAATAATTATTGTAGCGTAAAATAATAAAACATGAATTTCGAACGAGCGAAAACATCATTTAAAAATATCATGAATCATGATGACAAATGACCGTCTGCAAAAAGGAAACTAAAAAAATAGTTTATCAAATCGTGTCATAATGTATGTGAATGTATAAAAAAATATATAAAACGTCCTTGCAAGGTTACTGGCGCCTCGTTGCGTAAAATTTCACAAATAAAATGTTAACACCGCTCAGAGGTGAAGACGTGCCTACAAAATTAAATTAATATTCGATCAAAGTTCACAATTCTATGCCCGTTAGTCACAACTTTACCTGCTGTACGAATGATATTAATTCGAGGATCGGTTAACACATTGTAAATCAGTAATTATATATGCGAGGGAATTGAACGGTAGAGTATTTACAAAGACTATCAAAGCTTTTATTTCAGTGAATAGTTTAAGTTTTTTTCCACCTAATATATTTCTCTTTTTCCAAAACAGATAAAACATAATTTATTCATAGTTTTGATATACGCATTTTAAAGTTATAATGTTATTTCGTAGCAATATTAAAGTCACTACAAGCTGCCAGGAAAAGTGAGGCAGAGTTTTGAAAAAAAAACTATTTCGTGTAGTATTAAAGAAAATTCGTACACACTACTCTCTATCTGTATTATTGACTGAGTTGAATTACTTTATTAAAAATTAAGACATCACTTTTTAATAAAAGTCAGCACGCATTATGAATGTATATTTCACCGCTCCCGCAAATTTCTACTCGCAAAAAATCATTTCAACAAATTTCTACTCGCAAAAAATCATTTCAACTAAAGTATTTCTGCATGATTGTAACCTTCAGTTTAATAAAATACATTTCATTCATAGCTGAAAAGACGATGTTTTCGCCAATATCATTCACTCAACAATATTTTTTCCGTTGGGTCAGATACCCCAAAAAGTTTGAATATGTTTTTTTTGTACAAAGCAAATTAGCGTATATCGTCAAAATGTGGATTGCACCATTATACCTGTTTTTATCACAGCGTGTTCCGGTGAAGTAATTTTTTACAAGTCTGATCATGTTTTCGCGAGTTTTTTTTATTCAGCAAAATTTTATTGCAGTTTATTAGAGATCAATGTAGCAAAATAACAATAACAATAATGTTTGTTATTTTATTTCAAACTATTTCAATCAAACTACAAACGTCATTTCTTAAATGAGCTACAACATCAGCCACAGTATCACCACATATTTATTTGACGTGGAATCTCTTAAAAGTTCTTAAAAGCGAGGTGGGCAATTATTATAACCCGAAAATCTGTTACCATCATAATAATAGCAAAACATTGCCAAAGAGTTTGTTCATACCGAGATCAGATCTGTTCGGAGACCCGATATCGATTGAAAAATGAAAGAAATAGAAAAAACAAAAAAATACGACCTCTCACAACATAAATATTTTCTTAGTGTTGCTTCTTTGTGTAATCTATTAGATATTTTTAAAAGTACATAGAATATGTGCATTGGGATAGTACATATATTGTGGGCAATATGTGAACTGACTTCACTGTGGATTTCTCAACTCTGTAGCGATTACGCCCTTGTCTCGGCAACGATGAAAACTAAACTGAACAATAAAATCAAAGATGAAGTTGACTGAAAAAGTTCTGAGGGAGTTAAGGGATTAAGTTCCATGAAGTCAATAACCAAAAAATAATTAAGAATGTTGATTTTATAGTACCCTACATCCGTCAGCAAATTGTTTCCCTAGATAATTTTTTTGAGTTATTTATTGTAAATCGTTGAAAGTTTTGAATCGTTTTAATAAATTTAATTATAAACATTGTCATAAAGACGTATTTAGCATAATTTAAAACTATTCTTTTCGACGACGGATTCGAAAAATATCTGGTTAATACAAATATCTGAGGTATGTAATATAAATGTTTTGTTTAACTTTCAGTACATTGTGCCTAATTTATTAAAAATTCGCCACGTTTCAACGATCCATTTATTTTTAAATCGATGATACACTTCCAAACTATTTCATTTTCACCTGTGAATGCGTATGTTGCTTTGAAAAAAATGGGAAAACTTTATAACAGTGCTAAAAAACAATCACCATACCTTAAATAAAATTCTTTAATTTTTGCCCATGTTACATTTTATAAAATGTAAGATACAATAGAAGCCATCACGTTACATGTTTTATTGTACAAAATTTAATCTATCGATAATGATTTTTATTGTCCTGCTTATAGGTAATATCAATGAAATCTTTATTTTATAGCGATAGCAGAATAACAGAGCATCGTAAAAAAGTCGAATTAAGAGTCCTTGACAAGAATCTGCTATGATTCCCGATAGCTTAAGATTCGCGGCTATATATTTTGGATTTACTTTATTTCACACATTCATGACATAATAATATTTTAAATAAAGTTTCTATCCAATTAGCAAAAAAATCACATCACACAATCGATGATATCACTTTTTTAATAGCGTAAAATAAAAAAGGCTATCAGTTTCTATATTAGTAAAAAAATCACACATCAGCCTGTAGTCCACCATAAACTATGAATAATTATTTATTTTTTATATTCATAAATATTTTTAAAGCATCGATGACATGAAAAATTAGTTTTAATATTTTTTTTATGAAAATAACATTGGATGCAAAATAAAAGCAATCATCTGTATCATAAATCAATCAATTAATTTAATTAAGTAATGTCGAAAAATGATTTTCAATAATTCGCAACCGAAGCTTATATTTGTTAAACAAATACAATTGAAAAATAGACTCAGACAACCATTCACCCAGAGCTTAAATTTAAGATCAACGTCAGAATAAAAATCTTAGAAATAAGGTAGAAAATAACAAATTATTTAGTTCTACAAATATATATATTTTTTAGGCTGATTAATGTTTGTAGAACTTAAAACTTTGTTATTTTCTACCTCATCGCAATAGGGTTCTGCCAATTTAATCAATAAAAATCTTAGACCAGAAAAAAAGTTCGTGTGATGGATGATTTTGTGCGTAATCGATTGTTCTGAAATTCCACAAGGGACTTTTATTATTTCAAAGTCAGTGATATTTTTAATGCCATTTAAATTACTTAGAAACATTCCACCGTTTAATATATTTTGAATGAAATAAGCATTTAAATAAACTTAATTGTAGCCAGGAATAACTCGGTGGTTTTTCACCGTATTGCTTTCGGTAGGCGAAACAATGACATATAAATATGTGACAGAAAGCACGTGACGTGGGTCTATAAACTTGTCTAATGTTTTAAGAAATGTAGTGTTAATTCCTATCTACCCGTAGGAGGAAATTATGGATTTAAATACAGAAGCGAAAACATGTCACAGAGTCAGTGTCACACCTATAATATATGTATGATCAGCACGTATCCATTACATATTACGTATCTGTTAACAAAAATATCCTAAATAATTTACAGTACACATAATCACTTCCAACCTGTCAATTCTCGGTGGAATAGCATTACATATATTTAAAAACAAAACATAACTTTTTTAAAACCAATTCCGTATAAATTATTAAAATCATGACTGGCTTTGCGTATCACAACCATTATCAACTGACCATGATGAGTAAAATTGGATCTGATAATTGTTAAAATATTTGGAATTAAAAAAGTATAGCCGTGTCTTATTTATGATAAAAATCAATGAAGAAAAAATAGAGTAGTGTTGTTTCGGAAAGTATACTTTGACGTTCTTTTGCGTAAAAGCTTAACTTTTGTCATACGCATTATTCTACTGATATTCCAGAAACATTATGACTTATCTACCACTGCATAAATGGAAGCTGGGAGTGATAAAAGCACAGGTTTGGTTTGGCTTCATGATACCGAATAGCTGTCATGAATAGCCTTGTATCAATCTTCTTTTGAATTAACAAACTTAAAAAAATTGTGTTTCATTAAGAAATTCACAGGCTTGAGTTGTAATTAATATCCGATGAAATTAATGTCCGATCCTTATTTCTTTCATTAAGCCTACTTTCAAAATATTATTATATCAAAAGATAAAGTCGCACAGATCAATGCTATTTGTCACAGCAATTCTACAAAAAAAAAAAGATGGTAATACTAACGGTCCAACGATGTTATAAAATCATATAATTTTCTCTTGGAAACAATAACTTCAGATTATTAAGTGTTATCATGTTATCAATACTATAATGTTAAAAAGATTACGTTGGAACACACAAACGTAAAAAAAATGCTAAGGGCATTGAGTACATGCTTCATAAAAAAAATAATATCGCGAAATTTTCTTGTATGCATGCGCTTGAAGCCGAAGATGATGATATTCATTAAAGTGTCATTTTAATGGTGAAGTGATAACAATACTTTGCATTTCATAAATCAGTTATCGTTACGCATGTGAATTTACTTATAAAGTAATTGATTATTCGATGACATGGCTGTTGAAGGAAAATTCAACATCGAAAATTATACACATGATTTTTATGCTTATCATTAAAGAAGTTCATTTTACTTTATCATTTAGGAAGAGAAGGATTCTGCTAAAATATCTAAACATATCTTTGGCAGTAAATTGAAACCATTCTATTTGCTTACAACTGAAAGTTTTTTGTTTATTCCGATGGTAAAATATAATTTGAAAAAATTACCATTACATCCAAACAAATTTGATATTATAAAATAGTTTGAAGATATGTTTTTATTTATTTGCAAATATTTTGTGTTTTTGAAGAACAGGGAGCCATATTCGTGAATATTTTTTTACATGGGAGCAAAATATTTTTAGCTACACTGCTGATAATGGCTAGACTGGTCACTGGACTATGATTTTGATAAGTTGTTGGGACATAATGTAGTTCCTGTATCCGGTGCGCAGGCCTATCTCCGAATACCTATGCAAGGTTGCATACCTGTACGTCTGCTAATAACTTGATTCACCGCTCTGTCATGCAAGATTTTAAATTCCGCTTTTGACGGAATGATTCACTCTCATATGAATGGAGTGCGCAGCGCATACACTCAATTGAACTAACATTGGCAGTCAATCGGCCTGTATGTCATCGACGAAACTCTCCAAATGTTCACACACTAAATAAACACTTTTTTAAAGTGTGATATGTCATTTAAAATCATTAGGTATTCGGTAGTTGTTTGCCTGACTATGGTATAAATCAACAAGCTGCGAATATAGCCATAACTGTATTGAAATTATCACTTTCAGTGTACGCAAAAACTTTTCTAAAGTGTTCATTTGATTTTAGATGGCTATTTCTCCTTCTATAGCCGCCTGTGTGGTCGAGTGGTCAACATCGTTGGCTACCGCTACAGAGGGCACGGGTTCGAATCCCGGTACGGGCAGTTTTATAAATTGATTTTTCAATCGATTTATAAATTTCTGTTCAAAGGCATGGATGTATGTGATGTCTTGAATTCCCCCTCCCACCCATCCTATCCTATGAACGGGGCGTATCGAGAGCGATTAGCTAACCACTAGTCCTGTCCTTGCCCTTTCCTTCTATTCCTACTCTCTTCGAAAAAGAGAGGTTGAGCAACTGAGTAACAAGCAGTTCTCGTAGAAACATTTCTGTTGAGATTAACTCCATTAGGAGTCCATATGCTCCATATTGGGAGCGGACATGGAGAAAAAAAAATCTCCTTCTATGCTAGAAACCGCCAAAACAAACAATAAGTAGTTTATCTACTAGACGAAGCACGGCCATACTAGCAAACATAAATTTATTTAAAATATTTCCCGTACGTGTCTCGATCTATTCACTATATATAAAAGAGATTTTTACATAGAACGATCGAACGCAATTCATTGGAGAGGTAACTAGATAGGAAATTTGAACGTCGTGAAATCTTTATTATAATAATAAAAAAAAATGTTTAGCATAAGAACCTTCCATGAAATAAATCTCAATTTGTAATGTTATATTATATATGAAAATATTTTTTCTATATATCATTATATTTTTGAGATATTATTAACTAACTAGATTTTAACATCAATTGGCAGTATTACTATTTATAACATTGTGTAGTTTGCATATATGAACACAAAAGTTTATATATTGTTGACAGACAAGTAAAGTTTAATATTAAGTTTTAGTCAATTCTTAAAGTATAATGTTTTTGACTACGATTAAAGATTTATTTAAAAACCTACGGAAAGATGTTTTCATCACACTTTATCATTTTTTTTGAAACGACAACATTTAGTGAGCACACGGATCATATAGAATATAATTTATTTCATCAAATAGAATTTGATAGCGACGGTCAAATATGTTGAATAGTAAATATCGTAACAAATTAAGAATAACACAACTTGTTTTATGTAACAGGGAAAGTCTTGCCTACAACGTTGGCATGAAAAGCGTCTATAAATTTTTCTTCTCGTGACTAGAAAATCATCAGGTGCAAAATGGCATTAATAACAAACAACAATTCGTTGAGCGCAAATATGTACTTGACGAATATTTTTCAAAATTGTCTACACAGCGATAAAGTTGGTTTGACAGGTAAAAGCGCTGGTAACCTTAAAGGCAAATATTTTATTATCACGTACATATACCCTTACAGACAATCGTCACGATTATGAAACGATATAACAGTAATAAAAATTGTAACGCGAAAATTAGACATTATGATCATTAGAGGGTTCGTTGTAGTTTTTTTTTATGTTCATTCATTTCTATTCAACTCCTAATGATTTGACTTTTCCATCGGCCCTTCATACAACTGTCAACAAAAATTTGTCAATGTTTTATGATTAATAATCTAGTAAAAACACTTCCACATATTAATCAACATGGTATATTAACAATTTAAGAACACAACCCTTCCGGCCTACTTAAACTCTCCCACCACGAACGCCATATTTAATGAGGTAAAAAAATGTCGGTCAGAAAGGGAGAAAAAAGTCACATTCAGACCGGCCATACCCGAAAGGCGACCAATCCTAAAATGAATATCGAACTTTAATCGAATGCGACTGTGCAGACACGCCACGGCCGTCAGTCAAAGGGTGAGCCGACAGCCAAGCAATCTCCGCCAACCGGCTCAGCGACTTACTCCATGTGTACCAAAGATCAAACTCGAAACCCATTACAATAATTTTAATATTAAATTCTATATTCATTTGATCTGGTTTGAACTAATGATAGCGATATTCAATTACTATTTTTCAAGTCGATTCCCCTGACTCCTCCCAATGTAAGGTATATGGGGTTATTTGGGTTTTATCTACAGAAGTTGAAAATAGTCGGACATAACTCATTGTTGCGTAACCAACTTACGTCCCATATTTATTTACTTATGTTCGTCACTCGATATTTAAGCAAAGAAGGATGAGCGTGGTGGTAGTAAACCAATCGCCAGTTAAATCAACATTTTTTTTGGTCATATAAATGTGGGTATCTTAGAAAACATGTCTATGGGTTTAATATGTACATCGACTAAAAAGATTTCACCACGAATCATTGGTCTAAATTTCTTCAAAAATGATGCCAGCCTGAACGTTCTCATGAACATTTTCATTCCCTATTTGAATGGCATTAGTGTGGAAGATATGTGATTTCAACAAAAATACCCAATATGCCACAATCAATGTGTTGGAGGAAACATTCAATGAGCGAATAATTGCACGTAATGGACCAGTAAATTGGCTTCCAATATTGAGTGTTTTAACACCTTTGAAAATATGCAAAGTCTCTTGTCTACTCTGATAAACCAAATACAAGGGTGCTTGGAAGCCAACATTCGCCACGTTTTTTACGACAAACGGTCTCAGCTGCTTCAAAAAGTGGTCGAAAATCGGAATTGGCAGTATACTTTTGGCTGGATTCAATGCCATGTAAGAGAAACATTAATTTACAGTACAGAAAGTAATATTATTTTTTTAGTTGTGTTTGCTAAACAGCAACGAAAAATAACAAAATACAATTATTCTGTAATTAAAAAACGTGTAGCTGCAAAAATTGTCAGCTTAAAATTTATCTTAATATATTTTCTCGACTGAATTCACATATTGCTCAGATCTGCAAGCCGCTGGTTATCAGTCGAATTTTTTTCAGAGAGACTACATAGAAAGAAGACTAAGAGAAAAATAGAATTGTGAAATTAAAGGAAGATGGTTCATTAAAATTTCTTTGTTATTATGACTCGATCGTGTCAAAGCATGTCGGACTTACATGCCTTAAATATTCACAGATCAAAATATTTGGCTATATTTTCAACGATTAGAATCATTGGTTACGAAACTTAAAAAAAAAGAGCGTTTCTACTCGGAATCGAATTCTATATACCTTACAAATCAGTAAGCATATATAATATTTAAGTGATTCATATAAATGCTTTAAACAAAATTCAATAGAGTAATTTTTACTTTTGAAAGCTTAACATTATGGGTAAATAATGACCAGACCTGGAATATGTGAAAATGCCATGGCGTATCGCATCCTCTTTGCGGAGCTTTCGCCATTGCGCATATCCAGTATACAAGGTAGTTCACGCATCCTCATTTTCACCTGACCAACCTGACCAAAGCTCATCACGCATAGATGAAAGAAACAACAACACTATTATCGTCTCATTCATTAAGACACACACATTAACATATTAAACACAATGAAAGAGCTAAGTGGATCTTGAGAAGAGATCAAGAAGCGTACGGAAAACATTAATTATAGGATACCGTCCTGCGTTTTATTAAATAAAAAGCATTTTTTTCATCGTCGTTTCCGTTGAGGTGGCATTTTTGAGCGCTCAATTAGGTCTTCATTGGAATGAGACCAAGAGGACTGGTCGCAGGCTTTCGGCCTGTGTCCATCATGGGTGGGCGGTCGAGAGCTTTTTTTGCGCCACCGACGATTATCGCGCAGACCGTTTGCCGGCCCCGAAAACGCCGCGGACGCGAAAGCTCCCGTGAAGCCTCCGAGTCACTTCCGCGCCATCTTGATCGGCTGTGGAAACATTCAAAATGGATCGCTTTTCTGGCGGTTTGAGGTGACCGAATGAACATTACGAAATAGCTCAAGTCAATTATATGATGGGTACATTTTAGGACATATTACTACCGCATGAAATCCATGCACAAATTTATTAGAGAATATTTACTCCATTAATGTTATTAAAAAAGAATAATCTAGATATATTAAAATAAGCATAAATTGTGTCATTTAAATGTCTATTAAGAAATACCTTAATAATAAGAAAAAATTGAGCTTGAAAATGTAATCTTTTTCACGAATATTTTTTTCCCAGACGGACGTTTACAAGAAAAATCAATAAGTCTTCCAATCAAATAAGTATGTTTAATATCTTTATACTTATAAATACTAGAAATAGTCCATCATATAAAACATTATGTTGACTTTTGCACAAATGGTTAACAACTAAAACAACTTATATGCTGTAATATGCTTCAATTAATTAGTACTATAAATTTAAATTAATATTTATCTAACTTTCGTCTTTGAAGATCTTTGGTTATGGTTAAAACCCAACTTTATTGTCTCTATTTTGATTGACAAATATTAACAATCAAACATCAATTATTTAAATACACGTATCAAATATAGTATGAAATTTCATTACTTGAAAACTTTCGAGTATAAAATATAAATGAATTTAATTCAAATAAAACCGACAGTACTCAAAAGTCCGTTGCTAGTGTAAATAAGTATTCACTCAACAATTAACAGGAGAGAATCATAAAACTACATGTTGAATAAAATATGTGTTATATAAATCAGTTACAATTCCCTGGATTCGAGTACACACATTGAAAATGTTATCCAAGAATATGGTCAACATAATACATATAGATTCATGAATGAAATAGACAAATTAATATCCTTAATTCACAAAACCGCAAACACAGGTTACGGTTCTCAGACCGCCGCTGTAGGTGAAAATTGCCAGACTTAATACAAGGATAACTTTACTACTTTTTCTGTATTTTGTAAGTTATAGCGTAGTTTTTTTTCGCAGACAGGAATCGTTAATTCATTGCTTAACATTTAAGATTCCCGATGGCGAAGATATGCAAACCGCAATCGTAAAATTGACAATATAAAATACGTCGATTGACATGTCAAAGAAAGTTATGCGAGGAATTCACGACCTTATGAGGTCGAGGAAAACTAGTAGGCAGAATGGACTGGAATAATGAGTCAAACTCACATATGTTCTGTCGCTAATACAACCACCGATTGCAATCAAGTATCTGATTAACTTAAATTGATAAAAATATTTTTTCCCATTCTTAACATATTTTTACTATTATCATTCAGTATTATTTCAGCAATTCTTATTATTTTAAGTTTAAGAAACACATATTATAAAGGCCTTTTTATTTCGCTGCGCAATTCAGTTTTTTTTTAATAATCATGAGAAGCAAATATATAAAGCTGTCGAATTCTCTATATTTCTTTATATATATATATATATAAATAAATATAGAAAATACAATCCAGCCACCGCAATTATAGTAAAATCTCGTTCTCAAAATGGACGAAAATTTTAAATATGTATATATCACGTGAATACACGTTAACACATATCAATACACCGTAGATTGTTATCTCAAAAACAGGGAGATTTAAAAAAAATACGAAACCTGAATCTAGTTAAAAAAATACTTCGAAGGCTCACTGTTACTGTTCAAAGCTTTAAGTTAATGAATGATTCAAAAGGCACTTTCAATAGCACAATCAATGTCGTATTATTGTTTTTTTTTTGTTTTTTTTTTAAATATTTAAAATGTTAATTTTCAACGTCTTATCAATACGAGCAATCATTTTCACACGCAAAATCAATAGATTGATAGCTAGTTATAAAGTTGTATACGTGTGGTTAATATCTAGACAAATGTCTCACCGCAACTTCCCGCCAATAAAATATACAATTCAAGCTTCCTAGCATTGCGGGTACGCACTATTACTGGCTAACACCAATTGTAGTGAACAAATAATATAATTCATATTAAAAATATACTTTATCCATAGATTCACATGCTAAAGCTGAATGCTTTTTATTCATTGACATGTACATACAGCTACCTGAAATTGAGAAAGGAAAATTATAGAATCCAAAATCTTAAATGTATAAGATTAAAAACTACAAATTACTAAATACTAAATGAGACGATTAAGTAAGGTTGTATTTTATATGCACTTGTATTATTTGGTATCTAGGACATCCAATCCCAGACCCTTTTTGTGATCCCGGGATTTTGGCATAACAGATTTGGACGGGATCCGGGATTTCGGGATTCGGGATCTTGGGATTGGATACCCTAATAAAAACATACATTAATAAAAGGCTATTTAAACGAATCCAAGTAAAACCAATGTAAGGATGTAAAAAACCATACCACCACTTTTAGTATAAATAGGCCTGCATTTATTTATATTCTTATTAAATTCATATTAAATAAAATTTTAATTAGCACAATAGACTTATTTTTGAAAGTACAGTATTATTATATTATATATAAAAAACGCATTACGTGGTAATTTGGATGGCTGCATAATAAATGTCGAGACATTTAGAATTGTCTTAAACGTAACCGACATACTGACTATTTGCCTAAATTTTTCTCAGTAACAAGACATAGTTGATAAATGCTGCTTTCAAAGAATTACTTCAACAGGTAACTGAACGTATCATTACTTATTAGTCAAATTTGCGCGGATGTTTTTGCTGACCTTCGCCACATCCTAGGTGGTGAAAAATTCCCATCGGTCGAGATAAAAAGAAAATCGTATCAAATTTAATCATACTGCGGTCGATTTCGAACGTAATTAGGTTCGAGATCATTTCCGTTAACACAACATTATCCGACAACACAACGCTAACTTTTGCTGACCTCCTAGAATTTTTCCGCGGTTTAAATAGTCGACTATTTTTTGTAATGTATAACGTGCATTTAATACTTTATAGTATTTTACAGCTGGCTGCGTGGTCGAGTATCAAAGTCATTGACACGCAGGTCACGGGTTTGAATCACAGCACGGATAGTTTTTAAAGATTGATTTTTAAATCTTATTGATTTATCTTCTAAGGTATGGATCAATGTTTCCTCTAAGCTGCACGCGCGAACGGCCGTGCATCAGGTTGAAACCACTCGCGCACTCGTTCCTTGTTGGTGCAAGCTTTAAAACAAGTATTCAAATGATATATTTTTTAAATTTGATTAACCCTAATTAATTGAAACAAATAAGAAATTGAACAATTAGATAATTTAACGAGAGTTAATTTTTTATCTTTTATCACCCGAAATTGATCTAAAGGTAGTAAGTCCATAATATAAAGATCAGTTCTAAGAAACGACGTGAAAAACTAGAAACTGTATAAAATATGCTGATAACTTTAATAGCAACTGATTATTTGTTTCATTCAACCTATTTTTTTAATCTGTGCTTCATTTTATTTTATGTAAAAAAAAATAGAATGAGTTCTCTTATTTCTTATGTAATGTTTATTACACTTATTAGTAAAAACATAGTTTTAAATGATCAAATGATAATATTTTTTTATGCACATCAAAACAAATAAAAATACTATTTTTTCTATAAAAATTATGAAGCGCATTTGTTTGAATAGCCCGCGCAGATTTTGAATTTTCTGCGCAGCTAACCTCTCGTCTTAGAGGGAACATTGGTATGGATGTATGTGATGTCTTGAATTCCCTCCCATACACCCTATCCTAAAACGGCCAAAGCAAGAGCGATTAGCTAACCACTAGTACTGTCTAGTCGTATATTTTATCCCTAGAAAAATCTCTCTCTACTATACCTCTCTTTTAAAAAGAGAGGTGGAGCAACTGAGTAACAAACAGTTCTCATAGAAAAAATCTGTTGCCATCTGAGATACCGCCATCAGGAGGCTATATGCTCCACATTGAGAGCGGACATGGATTAAAATATTTTACTGAATGAATGAAAAATAAATAATATTAACCTAATAAAATATATTGAATCACAATATATACAATCAAAACAATGAATTTATGAAAACCTATTAATAATAATAAAAAAATGAGTATTCACTGACAATCAACAACCACATACTAACATAATATAAAATTAAATTTGATAACTTTGTTATTACAATTGCTGTGCTAACAAAATGTTACACGTGTTTCGCTTCTATGAAAATCATCATCGAAGTTTACACCTCAAGGTTAACGAATCTTCACGACGTTTAATTTTGATGATGCTTGTCAAAGAAGCTAAATACGTGCTACAGTTTATAGCGCAACAAGTAGAATATTAAAGTTATCGAATTCAATTGTATGTTAAAAATGAACTTCCACAAAGTTAATGCCAAATCCATCGGCAACATACTAACACCTTTAGCCCTATTTGTATATTCCTACTCTATTCTTAAAAGAGAGAGAGATAGATTAACAAACAAGATTAATAAACAAGCAGTTTTCGAAAAAAAAAGTTATGTTGTAGTAAACTTCTTTCTAAATCCATATATGTTCACATTGGGAGCGAGTATGGCTTAATAGATAATAGATATTATTATTTGGGTTTCTCATTTTATGATCCAAAAATATCAAAAAGAAGATTTAAAAGTCCCCTTTAACAAACTAATAAAAAAACCTAACGTAATAATTTTGACATAAGGAATATTTTATATACAGAATATTTTGTGTGCGGGGTTTTCTGTGTATACAATTTCTATGCCCGGGTTGATGTGTGCGGAATTTTCTTGTGCGCAATTATTGTGTATGAAAGGATACGTTAATATTAAAAAATATTCTCTTTTAAATTAAATTGACGGTTTAAAAAAGTCTTTAACAATCGTTCATTTTATATGATTTGGTTGAAATACCTAGTAGTGACTAGGTTTCGCTTGGCAACTAATCGCCACATAAAAAAAATCATAAACCTTTCATTCTATAAGTACTGTTTTGATAACGATGTTCACAGCTCTCAAAAAATCTTTTTTACTCTTACTATTATGTAGATAGCAAAATATATTTTATCTACCATCTATTATTTATTTGATTTCGTTAATGTTATCGTGATAATGTTAGCCTGCTACGTGTAAGAAATTTTTAAAAATCAACGATTTTACAATAATTATAACCGTAAAGAATATTCAACTTTTCATCTGAATACATTGATTCATTCAACAACACTAGAGGTGCAGTATATATTTTTTTTATTTCTTAAAAGACACTCATATGTGGAAACTCACCGGGATATTCCTTTTGAATTCGAAAATACATTGAAGCAACATTTTCTAAAATGACGGCAGATCTCTTGGCACACTTTTGTAAAATATTAAAAAATCCACATAAACTTTTGTAAAAAAACTGTATTGTAAAAGTTTCAATAAAATTTGAGCCGAGACTGACGTCTATAAAATCATGTTTGACTTTTGTTTTTTTTTGCTGAATACATTTGAATTAAGAACGTTTATTTAATATATTTTTTCTCTATCATTTTATGGCTGATGTAAAAGCAATAGTAAATTTTCACTCGGAATGCATATTATAAAACAATATATTGTAATCTTTTCAACTGGCATCACTTTTAGCAGGTGAAATATGTATTTTGGAAGACGAAGCAATCTATGTCAGGTTATCGTTAAGATCACTCACATAGTGCGAAAATATATTCCATTAAAAAAATATTAGCGATAAAGTCATTTTAAAACGTATTCTGAAGGCAGTGAAGACATTGTATTGAAAGTATACAATTTAATAAATATATTGTCTAAGAGAGCTCTTAACATAAAAAAATGATAATTAAATTGGCTCTTAAGCATGATTCACACAAATAATAAACTAAAACATTAATTAACTTCAACCAAAATCGTTTAACAATAATTATTTTACGATGTAAGCTGTTAAATTGTATTATTTTCATAGTTCAAAGGAGGACACCAATATCGTTTTCGGCATACCTTCCAATCAAAGCAATATCTGAATTTAAAAAATATGAAGCGATCAATATAAGAACATAAGCAATAGAACGTGCCAACTGACTCACTCGCATCCGTTTCCGAATTCCAAACTGCCCGCCATCATTAAGTCCAAAATACACGGAAAGATTTTTAGCGAGATTTGATCTTTCGTGTTGTACTTTGAGAGTTCTTCATAAAATCATACTGAATAGCTTATAAAAATTGATTAAAAATCTCACTATATAAATATTCAGACCATGGAGCATGTATGAAAAATGTGTGTACTCTTCAAGTTATCAACAAGATCACGAACTATATTGACTAAACAATAATTAAAGTATTGGAGCGAAGATTGTATTGTATTTTTCTTTCCATATTTTTCTAAATGGACTAGCAAATACCGTATAAATCGAATAAAAAACGATGTTTTTCTTATACTAAAGAGTAAATTTGTAAAATCTTTTGCGTTATATTCATGAATTAGTCAAAATTTGTATACGTATGTACAAATTTTGTATTTTGTAACATAGAATTAATGTAATTACTGTGCTTTATACAATACATATTTTATTTACAGCAAAACCAAGTGTAATTGGGTGAAGTTGAAGCCCACGATTGCATTTTTGTCCTCTTTTGGATTACCATTTTTCTGCACCCGTTTCATGGCTATAGCAAAATAAATAAAAGACCTTAAAAACTAAATGTCGACTACCTGGAGGTCAATAATTGAATTACTAACTGTGGGAATATACAATGATTAGAGTTAGTCATTAGAGAAGCTGATAAAACAACGACCATCTTGGATTTGAATCCTACTCCAATAAAACAGCAAGCGCATTATTACACAATAAAGTTTATATTATTGATTATACAGTGCTTCTACAAATTTACATAGTAATTATTCTTTTTTTAATATGAATTTAAAGAATACATATTTACGAAAATTAGTTTATTAGACTTATTCATTTTTAACTCGATGGTTGCCACAGACGAGATATCTCGTAATTTTTTTCGTGCTCAATAGGTCAAAGACGAGTTATCTCGTCAATAACTAATTAAATTAATAGTTTCAAATTATAGCTGGCCTGCTAGGTAATTACTTTTAATTATCTACGGCTACTAAAAGATAATTAAACATTTTGTTTTACTAATTAATGTATGCAGTCTGATTATATAAAAATATTATTGTTGAACACTTCAACGGTAAGATTGTAGTAATTAGCTTTTGATATTATATTTTTATTGATTTTAATTTATTGGTTGTGTTGTGTTGCTAGTTGTTGCTGTCACAACTAATTACAGCCATAAGAATAAACAAAAGAGTTTTAATATTTTTTAAAGATTTTCTATGTGTGGTTTCATTATGTCGACTACCATATAACATACAACAAGCACATTATTAATAGGTCGGTAACAAAAAAGCTGCATGCCTTTAGTCATCATCCGCGATGGACCAGCGAATTAGTCACAACATATTGAATTGTGAAAAAAACTCATAAATCTTCATATTCGACCTATAATCTCGAATTTCACCGGCTCTTTGGTAATTCGTGGGAAGCCGAAAATGCGCTGTTTGATTAGGACCGTTCCTGTTTATTGGTATATAAATATATGCTCGCTGGTATCAAATAGATAAAACCAATTATGAAATTGTCTTGTGCCTACGGATATGTATAAGTTATTTTATCAGTGTTTTGTTCTAATTTTTCCTCATTTTAGTATCGAAACATGTCAAAAAAATCTTACTAAATAACAACGCATATATTTATTTTGTTGGTTTGTTTTGTAAATTCTAAGCAGTACAAATGAACGAATAAATTACCAGTAAAATACTTTAGTGGTCAGTATTTATTTGATCTGTAACTTTTTCCAAAACGGATAGAATTCAAATAAATTTTTAGTCAATTCAAAGCAATTTATGAATTTGTATTGCTTACCAAGATACTGACAAAAAATATGATTCTCTGTTCTAACAATAGCATATTTTATTAGTAGTATAAATTTACCAATGAAATTTTATTCATAATCTATAAAATATATTTTAATAATAATGCATTATTATCTGACTCACGGAATTTTAATTGCACGATAGAAATCGCGCAATGATATTTCTATAATAAATGCATGTGGTGCAAATGACTCATTAAACAGAGTAAAATAAATTATGGTAGAAGCATGCATACATTTTCATTCCAAAAATCAATGTTTCTAATCTCAGCTTGGACCCACCGAATCCTTTTTTGCACGGCGGATACGTTTTATGCACAACAATCGTGCAAAAAATGAGCCGTGTAAAAAATAAATGTAGAATATGTTTATGAGTATATTGATTTATCAATGGGTAAAACATTAAATTTTTGCCGCCTGTGTGGACGAGTGGTCAACGTCGTTGACTACCGCTACGGAGGTCACGGGTTCAAATCCCAGTACGGGCAGTTTTATAAATTGATTTTTCAATCGATTTATGAATTTCTGTTTAAAGGCATGGATGTATGTGATGTCTTGAATTCCTCCCTCCCACCCATCTTATCCTATGAACGGGGCGTATCGAGAGCGATTAGCTAACCACTAGTCCTGTCCTAGCCCTTTCCTTCTATTCCTACTCACTTTGGAAAAAGGGAGGTTGAGCAATTGAGTGACAAGCAGTTCTCGTAGAAACACGTCTGTTGAAATAAACTCCATTAGGAGTCCATATGCTCCACATTGGAAGCGGACATGGTTAAAAAAAAACAAACATTACTCTCTGAGCTTTCAGGTATAAATAAAATATAATTCAAAAATATGTATGGTACATATTTCTGAATCGGTACAAGTGTAACCATTTTCAACAATAGTGTTGAAACTTCCTTCTCCTTAAGCGAAGTCAGTACTTACTTGTTGAAATAATCTTGATGATGTTTTCAACCGTGCTCATCCAAGTAAATTTGTAAATGAAAGTATAGTTAAATTGGCTCACAACCATTATTATTTTACCTTTAACATTGTCCGTTTACAATGTTAATACAATAGACTCGTATTTAAGATCAATATCACAAGGACTGCTAGCTAACTCAGTCACTCAAAGTCTAGTTTTTGGCGAAATTAAGAATACACGAATGGAGCAAAAAATAACTAGTAGGTAGTTTATTGCTTTCGCTTAACTCAGTTTTTAGGATTTGATAAGTAGGAGAGAATTAAAAAAATAGCACACATTCATGATTTTACAATAAAAAAATCTATACATTGATAGAAAGTTCAACTATTGAAAGTGTCTGCAATAAAATTTTAACTTGTGCTATACTTAAAGCGAAAAGAATACCGCTGATCACGTAAAAAATACTATATAATACGATGTGTTTTGATGTAATAAATAACTTTAAAATATAGTGCGGTAGAACCTTTTTAAAAGAGTCAAAATATAATTGTGACATTTTTCGGATCACCTTTTGAAGGAATTTAAGGTTATGGCAGGAACAAGAATGCGAAAGAATTTAATCTTGTCATTATATTAAATCATCACTTTCGAAGAACATCCCGATTCCCGACCGATGTTTGCGGAGGCCAGCTAACAAGCGTCCTACGCGAAGTAATAATATTGTGGATAAACACCGATCATGAAAACCGCAAACGAACTAAACCGCCTCGGTTTCATTCATCTTTTTTTCTCGCCCCTAATCATTACAATCGCAACCCATTCTTATACTTGTTAGCACAGCGCTCGGACACCGAATCGCTCCCACAGTATCAGCGGGCTCTTAAAATGTGGGAATAATTCTATAAAAATAAGCTAAATACATTTTTTTCGCTATTTGGGAATTAAAAACCAAGCATAGTAAAAGCGCACATATTATATATTTCCTCACAATGAAATTGAATGTGTAATGCCTGAGAAACAATATCACTCCTAAAGACGAGCACTCAACGTTCTTGGGATTTTGACCTACTCGGTAACGCAGTATAAAAGAACATGGATATATATAACACCCTCAAACATCTCCGACCCCCTACCAAGTCATAAAATAGGACACAGAGAGAGCCCTTAACTACTTACTTTTTTCCCATCCTTCTAACCTTAGAGATAAGCCCCTGACCAACAACCGGTTCTCGTTACAACATTGGATCGCAATTAATCTTTTAAACTTTATGCCTAATGGAGTGTTTTTACAGAATAGGTCTCACTAGAACAGGTTGTAAATATTTAATAAGCTGAAAAGAATTTCATAGTATTTTAGTTCTACAAATATTTTACAAATATAATTTGTTTGATAGCTATTTTAGCTTATGCCTTCATCAAAACTAGTTTTGATACTAAAAATACTAGCTCTTACTTACTTACTTACTTACTTACTTACTGCCATATGCCGAATTTTACTTTTATAAAACGGTGACATATCCAATTCATTTTCGACAAAAATACGAAGGCTGCAGACTGTGTTTCCAGAGTTCTTTTCCGAGATTTAATGATTTGGAGAAAACATAGATGAAATTTATTATTTTGTAGTGGTGCTTTTTTGAGAATCGTAGAAAAGGATGATAATAAAAAGACGAAAAATCTTTCGGCGTTTCAACCACACGCCGGCAAAAAGGTTAGATTAGTGTAAAAACTGCTCGTTTAAATTAGAACAAAAAAAATCTAAAACACACAGAAACGTCTGTCTAAATAATTGACCCACGGCGGTGATTATAAAAATTATGAAAAGGATATTTTTTTACATCTTGTGAATGGATTTTTATAGCCGGCCAGGTATTCGATTCGTATTGAGGTTTTTTTTTAAATATTTATTTGTTGAATCTCCGTGGGTGATATCTTAAATATAACACGATGTTTCTGTATAATTTTTGAGATGTAGTAGATTTACATTTTTGGAATTTCATTCATGTTTAATTTTTCCTGTATCTTCCGTTTGATGTCGGCGTTATTGAATTGTACGCGGTTTTAAATAAATAATAATTAAATATAGTCGGCAAAAATTTCCCACTTTTTTACAGACAACCCATGTTATATTCAACACATATTTAAATATTAATTTAAATGCTTCGATTCCAGATTTTTGCAAAAAAAAAATATAAAGACGAAACTTATTTACACACATTATATATTTTTACAAAAATATACAATCCCGTGATCGAGGCAAATGATTTTACTTTAAATGATAACATAACAATCATTGTGATAGAGTAAACTTGTTACCACAATTATACTATATTGACGTTGGAACGACAAATGGACGTAACCCACTGATAACATTTTTTACAGAAGGCACAAAAAACGTTTTTTGATAATTTTGGGCTAAATCATGCATACAAAACTTCTAACAATTTTTGGAATTAAGTAAGATTTACGTCATGTCAATACTATATATTTCTAAAGCGCCAATAATACAATAAAAAAATTATATTATTACTGTCAGCCCCTGTAGCCTAGTGGTAAGAGTTTTACTCGAGTGTAATTAATTAATCAGTAATTAAGATTTTTTCAATTTAATATCCGAGATCTACATGAACATGATTGTTTTGATGTATGTCTTCTCGAGTTGATCTCAAGATACATTAAAAATAATAATTTAACTATCTTGTGTAATTTAAATCATCTAATTTTACACCATTTAAAAAAGTCAGACACAAGCAATTATTATGAAAGACTTCACATACAAATTTACCAATACTTCGTAGCGTTGTTCAAACATTTACTAATCAGTGAAATTACGTTATTTTGTAAAAGATCGCTTACATACCAGAAATATTTTATATCATAATTTCATCACATTCTTCTTTCTGTCACTACATTCATTTGATTTTATCAATCAAATTATATATGTAAATTTATCTAAATATCTTGATTAAATTTAGGCAATGATAGCAGCGTTACATTTAAAGCCATGTGCTTCCACGGGTTCTATGTCTAGACAGAACATGAAACAGATGTTCAAATTAATATTTTTATCGAATCAACTTATTAAATAAATATATATAAGTTCAAATTTGAATCGTTCAAACTATGTACACTCTCACAGATTTTGTCACTAACGACCCGGGTTCCGCCTTAATTAAATTATATATAAGTTCATTTTTTATTGTACACAATTGGCATTTTATATACTATATTGTACTTAATGATTTTTACTCCTGCAATTATTACCAACGACAATTTAAGGTAATTTCTTCTTCATTGACCTTCTCTCTTTTTTCTCTGTGGTATTTGTCATAAAAAATGCACCTAATTCACTAAAATAAATTGATAATTCATATTTAGAAAAATTGCATTAATATACTGCTTGAATAATGTATAAATTATAACACTTCCGAGTCTGATATAATTATATATTCTCATCAATAAAACTCAATTAATTTATCAATCTCAACGTTGATACTTAACTAGTAAAGGGACTGCCGAAAAACAAACTGTTGTTATTTTTTACACACGAACCCATACTAAAACTTTTTACTCCAGTAAAAAGGTTGAATGGCTTAAGATTTGTTAATGAAGTTGTTAGGGACTATAAAATGTGACCCATCACAAAATAGTTTGTCTGACAAGATGTATCGATGTTCGACCAGATTGGTTAGGAATTTACACGTTAAATTAACAAAGGACTCTGATACGCGTCTTCGTTTTTTTTTTGTTTGAAACATTAAATTTATAAAAAACATTGTATTATTTACTTTTAATATACATCAAAACTTTTCTGTCTGATGCTGCGAATTACAGTCGATCTATTAATATAAAAAAAAACTTTTAGGTTAATAAAACATCATTGATTGTCCTAAGAGTATTATTTTTTATTGTGAAATAATAACACTTAACCGTTTGAATACCGCGCAAATAAATCATTAATATGTCCCAGAGATACTGCGTGTTTTTGAGAAAAATAATTTTGCCTTATATACACTAGAATTCGATATTTTAAAAACCTATATTGACTCAGTATAGATAGCACTACACATATTCATCAAAATATTGCTTATATTCTATTAGAATACCAAGTATTTAATTTTTTAAATGTCTTGAACATCCGTGTTCGCTTGCACATGTTCCGGACACCTGTGTCCGCCTGGTATTCATGTGGTTAATATTAAAAAATAATCACTTATTTGCATGGTTCAAAATGGAAACATTTTCATTTTTTTACGGATTACACGAACACGCTGTCGAGCTCCGGTCATCAAACCTTTTGATTAGATAGGTTGGAAATATAATTGTTTTTTATCCATGTCTGCCTCCAATGAGTAGCAAATGGAATTCTAACAGAGCTTATCTAAAAAAAAATGTTTTTACTAGAATTTCTTGTTGCCACAATTCTCTTATTTTGAAGAATGTAAGAATAAAAGGATAAGACTAGAGCTGAGCAACTGGTTTACTTATCCCTCCCAATATGCCTTGTTTTTAGGATAAGATGAATGGGACTAAAGAAATCTATAAACAGGCTCAACATCAATTAACGAAACAATTCGCATGTCAGCTGAAACTGATGATAATAATATAAACTGTTTAAAAACTTACCTTGTTTTTATCAAGTCGGTGGAAATCAGTTAAATTGGTCCTGAAAATAAAACAAATATATATATTAGATTTCTCAAAATGGTTTATATAAAATCCACTGATCTAGTGATCGTATCTATATGGCTTTTGACATGTAATAAAACTTTTTAATTACCTGTAAATATTTTTATATATAGATTAGTGGTAGCATATAGTAATATTTACCCGTGATTTAAAATATCTCGTTTTGAGACAATGCAAAAATAATAAAACTATATTCTAGTCCGGTGTTTCCCAACCGGTGGATAACCCTTCTCAGGCGGGAATCGTTTTATAGATCATTGTTTTTTGTAGTTTTTTAAACACTTTTTTTAATACAACATGACATGTTCACCAATTCTTTAAAATAAAATCACTTCACATGCACATGGACGACATTTTGAATACCCTGTAATTTTACTGGAGTTTTGTTCATTGAAATATGCTTCAGTAATTTAAATAATTAGTTAGTTAAAAATCATCTCAATAAATTATTATTATATAAACATTAATAACTACATATAAAAAAGCATGAATATGTTTATGTATAATATTATTTCGAATATACTCTCTCTATGTTACACTCAATTGGATAGGGGATAAAATGTATTTTGAACAATGGTGTAAGGGGTGAATTGACCGAAAAAGTTTGGGAACTCCTGTTTTAGAACCTGAAACTTATTTTTTAAAAAAAATCTAGTACTGATGAAGCGACGTTTCAACTTAAAATAGAATTACAAATTTGAACAAAATACATGTATACTTAAACTGCTACATGCAACAATCTGTATCAACAATCAATTAACGATAAATATGACCATCGCAATATTATATTCAAATCGATCAAAATTGTACGTAAAATGGTTATCATTGTATCGCGTTAAATCAAGAAAGATAACTTTTGTTTTACCCAATATTTTCAAAAACATTATTACTAAATCGAAAAATTTGCAATGGAATTACTACTAACTCATTTAAACAACGTTATCTACAAAAAGGCTTTTTGTTAATAATTCTTTTTCTACTACATGATAGTTGAACAAAGTTATTTCGATCATTTCTTTTTTTTGTCTTAAATCACCAGTAATGCTTAAAATTAATTAAATAAAGTTTTTCTTGATAAATATTATTTTAAAAAAATACCTAGATATTTGAGCATATGCAGAATACGATAAGCAATATAAATTGTAAAATAGTCAATTTTTAATGATGATGTTTGAATTTAAGCGTTTGGTGTATTACATTTGTATCAGATAAAAATGACTAAGGTACTGTTTGACTATTATTAGAATGTTGATTTGGATCTGGTTTAATAAATCAAGTACTTGAAATGAATCAATAGGGAAAACCGAAAATAGTATCTACTCAAATACAATGGTACTCTGTTGCTAAAGCTTTCTGACGATAATGAATGCGTTAAAAAATCCCCAAGTCGTAGGCATTGACTTTACTGCGAGTAAAATTTACTATGAATTTTCCATACAAGTCACTAATGACGTAATGAAACGTCTGCATATTAACTCTTAGAACAATAGAGATCATAAACGAAGATTTGACAGAATGATGCCGCCAATATATAGACAGGATTTTCTGCTTGCCAAAGTTCACACGACATACCGCAAAAATTCGGTTGACTCAGAATTCCAATAGATCGCGCTTCCTGCTTAAATCCTGTTAACTACCTGGTAAATCTCTGGTTTTTTCGTGACCTTAGTACATTATTACACCTACAGCGTTGCTTCACCAAAGGTCCAATATCCACAGATGATCTAACTCATCCACGATTATGAATTTGTTATTATTCATCAGTGTGGTATGTTTATTTTTATCTTAAACATAATTTTATTGCGAGGAGCGTTAATTATTAAGGAGTCGCCCTTTTAATGATATATTGTTTTATCAATTATTATAAACTTATGTGATTAAATTTCTTACTCATGTTATAGAGATATGATTTATAACTTATCTATTAACTTTATAGCTTCCGTTACAAAATTAAGCGATTGGTGGAAATTATCTGATAAATTACAACTTCAATCAAAAAATATAACAAAAATAAGTATAATATAATTAATTACTGTTTTACCTACGAAGTTTTGCAAAACGTTAATATGTTTTTTTCACGAGATTTGAAATTCTACAACGGATATTTCCCACGATATACTTCGAATGGATTGTAAAATAAAATAAATTAATATAAAAACGTAATCGGAAAAATTACATTACTCTTGCTTGGATAAGTTGTAAGGAATAATTTGTCAAAACAGCATCAGAACTAAAGTGGTTTGATGACAAGAATCGAGGCGTTGTCCATCAGTTTTTATGAAATAATAAAACATTATCCGTATTAACTTTCCATTATTTATAATATATCAGGACCGGTTTAACTCATCGAGACCGTTATCGATTCAGTTTATTATGTTGCGATTAGCAGTACGATTTAGTACAATAATTGTTTATTTTTTTAATATAATAACATTCTTCCGAAAATTGGCAATAAGGACCTTAAAAGTGAGTTAAGCGAATACTATTCTGATTGCGGGAAGGGGGGGGGGAGTTCCAAAATGGTAATAAGCTTCCTTACCCGCTTCCAATGTAGAGCATATAAAATTTATCTCAACGAAAGTTTTTCTGCGAGAACTGCTGCTTTTCAGTTCTAGCCTATCTTTTCCCGAAGAGAGTATGGATATGACAATTGGGCTAAGTCAAGACTAGTAGCTCGCTACTCGTTCTCGTTAAGCTTCTTTAAATGATTGGATGGGAGGTACGTAATTTTAGACATTACAGACATTCATATTTAACACAAATCCATTACTTTATTGAATATGAATTTATGAAACTGTGCACTGAGATTTGAGGTAGCAAAAACCGCAACGAATTTGATCACTCGGTTATGGGCTTTGCGTGGAATAAGCATTTTAACTAATGTTTGATTTCTGCAAATAAAATATTTTCTACTATTTAATTGATACATTTTATCTATTAAAATCAGGAAAAAATCTTGTTTGAAGTTTTGTATACATTTCGCCTCAAGATCGTCTTTATGAGGAATTATTCCTATGTCTACTTAAATATTACCGAAACTTGACGGTAGTTTAGTATTGGTGCAAGCATAAGAATAAATTATTGTGACTTATTTGTATTTGTTTTGAATGACAGGGAAAAAATCAAATATGTATTATTGTCATTCAAGTAAGTACAAATTTAGCATAATTTTAATATGCTTAACAAAATGATTCATTCTTAGGAAATTCCTTTTTCCTCAATTACCTTAAAAATAAGCCTGCGAAAGTTTACCTAATGCATCGTAAGTAGTGATGCAACATAATATATTTAAAAAATATATTATTTTTATTTTACCTGACTGTTTTATTGTAAGATACATGAATCACAAATGCAAATATGATACTTTGGATAACTATTTTACATCTCTAGATTTTTTTTTTCATATTTGACTGAGTCAATTAAATCCTAGATCACAATACTGCCGTCGTATGTAAAAATAATACTTTCAGAAAATTAAATATGCCAAACAATGAAACCGTGATCTCATCATAAATAATCCGTTTTTGTAATATTTTATTGATTAATTTTTCATGAATCGTAACAATCCATAAAAAATGTAAAACACTATTACTATGGTTGAAATCACAGCATAAAATATTTCATCTTGCAGGATAATTAAATATTATACATGGATTTAACCGTTAACTGATTTTTTTACTTATGACGGCAGCATAATTAAGATTCTAATTCTTCTAGGGCAGTGATGGCGAATCTATGATCCGCGAGTCAGACACAGACCAACGAAGGCTTCGTCTCCTCCCACTTTCCATGTAACGCTACTAACTTAGTGACCCACGGGATGATATTAAAAAATAATTAACAAAATTTGACCCACTCCCCAAGAAGGTTCGCCATCACTTAATTAGGGCATCCAATCCGGGATTGATTGAAATTCGGGATTCGGGAAATTTTTGCTCGCCGATTTTCGAATCACGGGAATTTATTTACGGGAAAATGAAAAAATGTGGCAACATTTTTTTAGGTCCTTCGCAGATTTCAAAAAAAATCGTTACTGACCGATTTCAAAAAGTCATGAAATTGCGGAATTCCAAAAATGAAAAAGATGGTTGACACAACTTGACTAACATTCTATAGAAACCCGATTTGTTTCAAATTAATCAATCATTCAAAAGTAAAATTGATCTTATGGACAATTTACGGTCTGAGAAAAATCTTACGACATCAAATGAATGTGAGATTATATTTTATCATTTCTGCGTGTATCACATATTTTCAAGTAATAAAAAGACTTAAACATTTCTCAATTGAAGAGTTGTCATAAAATTTTACAGCTCATTACAAGCATTAAATATAACCTGTTTTTTTTTCAAAATTACACAATTGGGCCAATATCCGATTAAAAATAGAAATACATACTTTATAACTAAATAACTGCAAATATTATTTATAAAATAACGCTATTGTATTGTACAAATGTAGTATAGAAAATATTAACCGGTACGAACGGTAGATAGTATTACAGCGATACTAAATCTTTTTTTCATCTGAGCCACATACCAATTTTTGCTACTTTGATCAGGCCGCAGTGAATTACTAGTTATACGTTAAAGTTTTTCAAACAATACCAGATGTTCGAAAAGGCATCTTTTGTTTTGGACCACACATAAAATCTCAATGGGTCGCAGTTGAGAGTCAATTAAAAAAACATCAATTAAAAAAACATGTCACCTTTGCCTGAATAGTATTTGATTACAATAGTAATTTAATTACTGTAATACATAAATGTTTTAAAATGTTAACAAATGTATATTGTTAATTGATTATTTGATTATGTCGGAATTTTCATGTACACACATATCGTTATACTAAGCAAGTAATAATGATACTGATATATGTATATAGAAAACAAGAACATTACATTGATTCACGACTAGGGTTTCCAAACCGGTTTAAACCGAAACCGGTTAACCGGTTTATCGCGTGTTTTGAAAAAAACCGAAAACCGGTTTATTTCTCCCGGTTAACCGGGTTCTATCAAAAATACTCTTTTCTTATTTTTCATTGTTTTTTATAAAAAGAAAAATGTTTTATAATGAACTTACTGCGTTATATAGAAAACAATTCACAAAATACAACAAACATGTACATATATATATATTTTGTAGTATAATCTACTTCTGTCTTAAAGTGGTCCATGTTGTGAACAGAAATGACTCTTTCAAATAATTTGACACTTTTTGACAAGTGAATATTTTGGTATTCTATTCTATTTTTGTCTAAACATTGGATTTCTTGTCTTATCCAGTTGGTATTTTTAAAAAAATGAATGCATTTTAACATCATTCTTTTGGTGAGTTTTATAATCAAGCTCTATTTTTTTTATTTGACGTATATTTTTTTATCATAAAATATTTTTTCACATGTTATAGTAATTGTTACTTTGCCATAGCAAACAGGTTGGTGACTAGAGTCCCATTAAGATAAATGTCGTGTTTTTGTTTGAAATTGGACTATTAGCTGTTATGCCAAATATTGAAAAATTTCTACATTTTTTTTTGCATACCTACCTAATCAAAATACATGATATTTCGGTTTAAATCGGTTACCCGGTTTATTTGTCAGAAAAAAACCGAAAACCGGTTAGTGTTTATGTCCGGTTAATTGGAAGCCCTATTCACGACCATAATATTACATTTTTTTTTTTAAATTCTTATGTTAAATTATTTGCTTAAAGGGTATTTTTTCTAACAAGTTTCATTGATTCGCTTTGTGTGTATTATAAGTTCGACACTTTTTATTCGAAATTTATAATGTTATATGAGACATGGTTCGAATATTTCGTATTAACTGCATGTGTGTGATTAGTCATCACAAAACAACTTTCACGACAACTCTCTTCGATCTTGCATCAAATTATTGCAATTTGCGTCATAGGCGTTTACGACCTTATTGTACATACCTACGTTACAGTATTGAATGTTGTCTACAATAATAATTTATGAATCAAAGAACTTCTTATTAGCCTTTCGGTCGGAGCCGATTACAAATGGGAGCAAGTCCTCAAAAAGCAGCCAAGAGCATCTCACCTCTAGCTCTTAAGATACACGGCTTTAGCTTGAAGAATGTCATTTTTTTTCATTCGCAAGTATCAGTTTATAAAATAATTATGCTAAATGAGCAAGCCATCTCTTTATATTAACAACTACATAACTGTCGTATATACATTTCATTTAAATGCAGCAGTGGGCTGCCAATACTTTAACAAGGGGATCGCTTAATCTCAAAGCAAATATCGGTGTTCTGGGGAAGGAGTGATTTTTTTATCACTCTTATGCAATTATATGCAATACTTAAATGAGTTATCGATTATAACTTAAAACACTTATAATATGTAATACTATGCAATTTACAGTAAACTTATCAATGTCAGTGGCTAAAAATGTACTATTGTGTATACTGAAGCTGTCGTAGATAATATATAAGTCAGAAATTGCAGTTATGTACTAATTTGATCTGAGAATATGGTTTTCTCTTAAATTAACAAGGAGCTCGTCAGCCTTAGTAAAATTTAGCAAGGAGCTCGCGAGTGCCCCTCTTGGCCCCATCCAGCCCATTCCTGTTTCAATGTACAAGATGTTATGGTTAAAGGTAATAAATATAAAATACGACTTGGCAAGCTGTTTTGCTTTGAAAGGTATGTGGAATTAAACCATTTAATTATAAACGGTTAAGGATATCTTGCATCTTTACGGCGTTTCCAATATTTAACTTAAAAAAAACTACTTTATTATGAACAACTACAATATTTTCTAGGAATCATTTTGAAAATGTAGATTTTAGCAGTTTAGATCCCGAAAAGGTGAAGTGAGTGGTAAAACTTTTTTCATGGACTTTTAAAAACAATCACGTCTTTATTTGGTGTTTTGGTGGATTGCATATTTTTATTTTACGAAGATAACAAACAGCGGTGGGCTGCCAATACGTTAACAAGGGGCTCGCTTAATCTCAAAGCAATTATATGCAATACTTAAATAAGCAAACGATTGTTACTTAATACACTGATTATATGCAACAATATGCAGTTCCATAAATTAATCAATGTAAATGGCTAAAAATGTACTACTGTGTATACTGGAAGCTGTCGTAGATAATATATATAAGTCAGAAATTACAGTTATATACTAATTTGATTAGAGAATATTGTTTTCTCTTAAATTAACAAGAGGCTCGCCGGCCGTGGTAAAATCTTACAAGGGGCTCGCGCGAGCCCCTCCGAGCCCCCTCCAGCCCACCCCTGATAACAAACACTATTGCAATGTGTATTAACGGAGGTTACTTCACTTTTACAATACTTTATGACTTGTAGAATCACTTGGCTCACTTCACCAGTAATGGGCACATATAAATTGTAATTAAGACATTACTTCGTACATCTTATATGATAGATATAGCAAAAATAAGCAATGTGCTAATAAAGTCCACGGAAAATCAGTAAGTCTTGTCAAATATTACATGTATAATTTTAAATAATCTTAATTGTAATAAATTGTTAAAAAGATAAGTTTTCCCATAACTTTTTCTTGTTTTTCAATGAGACTAATGTCCCGTTTACGACAAATAAGAAACTGAATATATATCTATATGACATCTTCTTCTTAAAGCACATAGTAGTATCATTGCAAAACTATTTCGTTACTTCTTCATCTATCATTTTTTTTTGATATAGTGAAAATCTCGTGAGTACTTTATTATAATAAAAATTTGGTTCCTAATATTCTAGTAACAAATAGCAATGAATCAAAAATGATACGTTTTTTTTTACATAATTAACTTGCATAATGTTCTAATATGGTATCATATCTGGCAAAGGTTGATACGTTGTTTAAGTTGGGTATTAACATTATATATACAATCATAGTATAGCGTTTATTTAATTGATAATATTCGTATTACGGGAGTTAATGTAAACAGTATTTTTATTTCGTTGACAAAAACACTTTTATTGAATACGTGAAAAAATACCTACACAATACACTAATGTTAGGAAAATCCGGAAATTTTAACGTTCTGATTCATTGGTTTGTGGAAAAACTCAACACAAAAAGTCGTTTCAATCCATTATTTTGCATAAAACGTGACAATCGATTATTATTTACCGTGTCAAATAAATAATACAATCGTAAATAGATATGCTATTAATATTTGAATCATCATGTTTTGTTTCAAATAAACATGTAATTTCTTATTGTTTTCTATGACGTTTCTCAATTTTAGACCAGCTTCAAATTGGCGAATTAAAAAAAATCGTATTCATTATTTTTATAAATCTTAATTTTACATGCCAACATATTATTGACTGGAGAAAAATAATACAGTCACTAATGTGTCAAAAATATTTTTCGTTTAGGGGTCAATACCCTTGATGTCTTCAGTTAAAACTTGAAGTGTCTATATCGTGGGTGAGGAAACTTTTCATTTCTGAAAGCTGCAACCATTTGTTTGATATTAACATAAGACCGCAGTAAAGAAAACGTCAAAGCTCATCTCTTAAATTGATATTTGTGATTCACAATGTGAATTAGTCAAGACACAATTTAAAAAAAAGTTATTAATCTAGATTTAATGACTTAGTTGATCTTTTTCTTAATAATCAACGAGACAGAACAAATAATTTTTCTGGATAATTTGAACCTGGCATGTGAAGATTTCAAGTAGTGGAGTTGATAAACCCACTGCCAAACTACTAAAAATAATCAAAAGGGCATAAATTAGTATATTTCGACTGTCAAACATATTATGTGTGGATAACTCACGTTTTTCCAAACGCTCGTGTGTAATTTTCTGATCAAAAGAAATGTATTGATAGTGCATTTATGAAAATGTATAAATAATTATATTCAGTCAAAAGGCTACACCATAAAATAAAAAAGGCCGCAGCATCCCACACCTGGTATATATACTTCAAATTTGAAGTGGAACTTTTAAACGTAATTTTATAAATTGCAAAACAATTTCTTAAATGTATACTAAGCTAAGGATCGATGTATCTGCAAAAATTTGGGAAATACTAAGGTCCTAAACGTTTTTACTCATTAATAATTGATTACAGCGTATTTCCGCCGGTACAAAAACAGGCGTCGATATCAAACACTGCAGTCTTTTTAATTTAGACCAACGATTTCAAAAAAACCCGGATAATTCGCTACGAGGTCCAAAATCGTATAGCTACCTTTTTTACACGGATAAATTTTGGTGTTTGATCTATTTATAACAAGTGGACTATTTCTATTGCTTTTTTTATTTTCACTATTAAATTAAATGGCTTGCTCTTGTTTGGTGATGTCAACGTGTCAAAGAAATCTTTTTTTAAAATTGCGAATTAAGTTCGATCGATTTATACAGGAGACTATTAGGTATTTTACACTATGCCTGAATGAAAAACCATTACATTACTATTCTTTGTTATTTAAAATGACCTTATATCTTAATGCCAACACCATAATATTGACCGACATGCTTGGGAAATTAATTCAAGTCGTTTGTTTGTTTTAAAATTAAACTGGTTTTATTTCCAGTTTCTTAATTGTTGTATTTTTTTATTACGTTTTAGCTTGTTTACGATATGAATGATATAAATCAAATAATAATTATTAATTTCCGAATGATTTAATTTAAGACAAACATTAACATTTGCAATATTTTGAATCAAAGAGATCAGATGATGCAGTGGCTAGCGTTGTGAGCTTCACGGGTTTGAGTCCCAATACGTAAAGGATTTTTTCGATTTCTGTTCGAAGGCATGGATGTTTGTGATTTCCCACAGAGTATTCTCGATCCTTTAACAACTGGACGTAGTGAGAGCGATTAGTTTACCACTAGTCCTGTCCTAGCTTTACCTTTCTATCTCTATTACTCTCTTTGAAAAAAGAAAGGTTAAGCGACTGAGATGCCTTCATTAGTAGGCCACATGCTCCACATTGGGAGCGGACGCGGATAAAAACAGGGTTATTCCAATTTAAACAATATATTATTTGAATAGTTGTATAAAAGTGCGCACCAACCCAGAATAAGTGCACGCTGCTTAGGAATATTAGGCATGATATCTTGTAGGGTGTTCACTGTCAATATATTATTTTGTTACGTATAAATAGTACTCTAATATTGTATTCTCTTATCAGTTAATAATGATCATCATGAGCGAAAGCGGTCCTGATCATATTAAAAAGTACAATTGAACAGACATGATATATATCGAACCAACATTGCTTCCTGAAGACTAAATTATCATATAAAAAAAATATTTATGAGAAACCAATTCGATTACTGTGTAGTGTAACGTTTAGCACAGTGTGCAAACGGTGTGTTTTTCGATTTTACGATATGAAAGAGGCCATAAAAAACCTAAATCGCAAGCCTATTATGGTCATAGCATTGTGCGAAGTAATTGCATAGGCTTAATATGATGCAATTTAGTACTTTCTTGAATTGATCCGTTAAAGATCCGTATGTTATGACAGCCGGATACAAAACTACGTCACTAGTCGTCACGATGGCGTGAGCTATAACTGTATGAAACAATTATTGCGTAAAAGTAATTTCTTTTACAAAACGTTAAACCACTACACTTGTATTATTGTAGAATACTGAAGTAGTATAAAAAGAATATATTATATTTATTATTATTGAAAGCAATATATTTAAATGTAAAAGCATTCAACTCTCAACATTCTATAATAAAGAATTATTGTTTAAATCAGACATATTGTATCACAGATAAAAAATACTTTTGAGTATAAATCTTTTTTACATGTCATAATTAGGGGTTTAAGAAATTTTGAGCGAATTCCGAAAAATTTATAGGATTTTGGATTTGGAAGAGCTAAAAAAAAACGAGTTTCGGAGATATTCTGGGGAAAAAGTATAGGGAATTGAGGATTTCAAATTCCACGGTGAGCTAAAAAAAAAAAAACGACTAACCAAAACTATTCTCCAATTATACACGATTTCATGATGAGTGATTGAAAAATTGCGCAAGATGAATCCTATGTAAGCAACAAAATTAACGAAAATTGATGGTGATTCTAAAAAAATATTGTTTACATATAAATTAACACTTTGAATTGGCTAATGAAACTTAACACTTTTAAAACGGCGATAGTCAACTATGTGTTTATTATTAAAAGAAATATTGACACTGAATTATGTTGATGTTGTCAGGAAAATTTCTGATGTAAAATTAATAAACAAAACTGTTGAAAATAAAGCTTTGATTTTATTCAAATAATACAAAAACAACAAACATTATATGTGCAATATTATTGGCACTATATAATTTATTCTGTGTAATAATGTGATAATTCGATGTATAAAATGCTTATACCAGTGTCTTTATTTGCGCAAATTCTTCGTACCACTTAAGCAGTAAATTCGCAAATTATTCCACGCTAAAAAAGCTAACAAGTTTTTCATCGAATGATTAATTCATCAATTGCGAGAAAATTTCGCTTTGGCGCCGGCGCCTTTAGCTTAGCTTAACAAATATAGTTAATTTCAACCGATACTACATTCTCTAAGTTAGCATTATCACTTGATCTATTTGATGTAATCCTTTTACGGAATACGGGGGGTAAAACGCGTTGAAATAAATAATTGCGCTTATTTGATACTGGGAATTCCCACTTATTGCATGTCGTTACGTTAAAAAATCTAGGCCAAATCCGTTCTTTAACAGACATACAATTCTATGACGCCAAGACTTGCATAACCTTAGTATGTTATTAAGAAAAAAAAATGTAATTTATTATTTATATTTGAAGCTCTGCCTACAAACGTACGTCAATCGTTTTAATGTGTATACATTTTTAAATGCAATAAATTATTAAATGATTTCATACACGTATAACTCATGTTAATCAACCCATTTTACAAGGTAAAATAAAAAGAAATTTAATACGATGCATAAGTTTCAAATAATTACATACATTTCTATTTTTTTTCAGTATTTATATAGTGGCCATACTCATGTTTTCCGTTATGCGTTCTAAGTTCTGAGTTTCTCAATTATTATCAAATCCAATATCCAGCGGTGGGCTGCCAATATCTTAACAAGGCTCTCGGTAAATGTTATCCATTTTTTTATCCATTTCCGCTCCTTATGTCGAGTATATGGCTTCCTAATGAAGGTATCTCAACGAAAGTTATTTTTCTACGAGAACTGCTTGTTACTTAGTCGCTCTACCTCTTTTTAAAAGAGAGTAGTAGGGAAAGAATGATAAGGATAAGAGAGGATTAGCGATTAACTAATAGTAGCGCCCAGTTGAATTAAAGGATCGGAAGAGTGGGAGGCAATCTTAAGACATCACAAACACGCATTCCTTCGAACAGAAAATAGATAAATCGATCGAAAAATTGTTTTTTCGTACTGGGACTCACGGACGCCCACAACGCTGAATGAAAAAATGAAACGACAAATAATTTTAAAATTTATCCATCTACAGAAATTGCAGTTATGTGATGATTTGATCTAAGACGAATGATTTTCTTATCTTAACAAGGGGCTCGCCGGCCACGCCGAAATTTAACAAAGGGCTCGCGCGAGCCCCCCGCCCCTCCGAGCCCTCTCCAGCCCATCCCTGGCAATATTCAAATTGACAATAGGCTGTAATGAATGAGTAGCTACTGCAAATAGGAAAAATTAAATACTTTTCAACTCACAAATTATTGCTTTCATTACTGATAATGCTTGGGATTGCAAATAAAAAACTTAAAGTTTTCCTTGTTCAACCGTATGCCTTACAGTTATTTTTAAATCGTACAAAATACCCGCAAGAGAGTCGTCTGTCTAAAACAAAACTATTGTTTTCCTGTTTTAAATAATACTATATTTTGTAAGCTTCTGGAAGACATTTACAAAACCAAAATAGGCTAATCCAAATGGAAAAGTAATAACCATTCTCCATTTCACCACGGTAGTTTATTATTTTTATTATACAAATAATAGTTTCAAGAGAAAGGTTAATATACATCAAAAAGTCGTAGTGTATCTTTATAATCTTGACTATTTAAACGGTTAGTTTCGAAATGATGGAACAAAATAATAAATATTAGGAACGAGGAAGTAACGAGCTGTCGGCCCGTTGCCCTCTACGGGAGGATTTTTTCGCATATAAAAAAATCAGAAATTCACCGACATGAACAATCAAATGCATTAAATTTGAGTAAGAAATGTTCTAAACTCAATGATACATTTATTTCTTACATGAAACATTCATTTACTAAGCGTCAGTTCAAGTTCATCCGTGCACTTGAACGCCTGAAGATGCCGAAAAGCGAAACCCGTGTCGTTAGTGATGACAAAATCTGTGAGAATGTACATAGTTTGAACGATTCAAATTTAATATTGAAATTCCACCAAGCACCTTCAGTAGAAATCTTAAATTAAATCAAATGCATACTTACATATCAAATAAATCAGAACGAATAAACTTATTCTACAAGTGGAACTTGTTTTTAAGAATATATGTGTCATTTTTAAATTTACTATACATACTTAACGGTATTTTACAATGCATACTGAAACTATACTTTCGCCAACAACTATACTACGTTGAAAGCACCGATTCTCATTCGATCACTAAAATTCAATGCTAAATTATTTTTTTGACGTTTTATTTCAGTCTTAATGTTGATAATTATAACTATTAACTAAAGCTTGTATTTGCATGCATTTTTTTAGATCGTAAAATTTCTTTCTACTAAAAAAAAATATCCTGCACGAAAAATATATTATTCAGCAAAAATTCAGCAAAAATTCACAAAAAAAACATACTTTGCATCTTGACTATTTATACTGCTACATCTTACTTAATGTTTAGTTGTCATATAATCCTTAATGAACAAATGAAAACAAAATTAACTATCGATAATTACATTCTATGAAACTACAAACATTATCCGCCATGTTTCACCATGTCCGCTCCCAACGTGGAGCATATGGACTCCTAATGGAGTTTATCTCAACAGAAATGTTTCTACGAGAACTGCTTGTTACTCAGTTGCTCAACTTCTCTTTTTCCAAAGGGGGTAGGAATAGAAGGAAAGGGCTAGGACAGGACTAGTGGTTAGCTAATCACTCTCGATACGCCCCGTTCATAGGATAGGATGTGTGGGAGGGGGGAATTCAAGACATCACATACATCCATGACATTGAACAGAAATTCATAAATCGATTGAAAAATCAATTTATAAAACTGCCCATATTGGGATTCGAGCCCGTGCCCTCCGTAGCGGTAGCCAACGATGTTGACCACTCGACCACACAGGAGGCTTAGATATATAGATAATCGACTAATTCATCAGTTTTGTAGAATACTCAAAACTTATATTTACTTGCATAGTTTAGAAATATTGTTTGGATAAAAAAAAACTTTACTTACTAAAAATTAATTATTTATCACTCCGATATGATAATTGATTCTGAAATATTGTTAGAAAACTTGGCAGAACAATGTATGAGTGTCTCCTCAGAGTTTAAAATTTAAATCACTAGTTTGAAGGCTGAGGAAACTTCCTGTCGGTGAAATTTTAATGAAAGCCTTAAAGCTGTAATGATTGCACCAGTTAATACTGAGAGATCGAAACGAATGTCGGAGGAGTGATTCAAAATCCGCAATCGGTATGACTAACGTCTCGCATTTTGACGGCCAAAGCTTTTCTCGGAACGGTTCGCGAGTTTTTCCGAGAAGATCGAAGAAATTCACGGGAATTGGAAAACAAAAATCGCCGCTACTTATTCAATAGACGTGATCTAAGGCCGAGCTCGTCTCTATCTTGGCGATATCTCCGCCATGCAGACAGAATATAAGGTCAATTTTAGACGTTTTACCGGGAAGATCTATACTTTTATATAAAAATTCGCATATCTTTTAAATTATTGAGAAAGTCAGCGTTTGAACAATCGACTGATGATTAATATATTGATATCTAACAAAAAATTGATTGTAGTGTTAGTATTGCTAAAGAAAACGCACATTGTGATCAATTAAAATATAGTAAAAAATATAATAGCTTACAGTTGACCCCCCTTCAGCATAGATATTAGTATTACGCTTTATGAATATATTGTTATAGGGGACTAGACACCCATGCAAAATTTTAGATTAGGTTCGTTCAATTGTATTTTGTAAATTGAAAGAAATCAGCAATCAAACATTTTCCCATTTTTTTAATCATAAATGACTTTCTTTTTAATATAAAATAAAATAACTTAGATTATTCCTTTTAGACTTTCTTTTTAGTTTTTTTTAAGGGGACAAACAGCTTCTGACAAATATTTTTCACGTACATAAAACATGTATTTATATATTTATGAAAATTCTAATTTGAACTTGAAATTTGTTTGTTTTTTTTTAATACGCTATAAAGGTGACCGCTATACGGGGGATTGCCACATACGCTATAGAAAAACGCTATAAGGGGGTTAACTGTACTTTGAGAAATAAGCCTAAAAGGGCAAAAACCACTGTTATTCGTCAGAGAGTACACGTACCATGCAAAATTAGACACTTTTGTTTAACAATAATGCTAACATTTTTTTATTCGCATTTTTTTCTTGTTAATATTAAAGTTCTTACAATGGCGCTACGTAAACATAATAATAAACAATATTTTGAGAATACTTGCAGAAATAAATATATTGTTTCTTATAACTAACTATACATTTAATATTTGACTTGAATCGCTGCTATTGTAAAACATACAAAAAAGCAGTTATAGCCGTTATCATTAAGAGAGAGAGGGTCTATCTTTTCTTAACAATGTATTGTTGTAACGAAATCATGATATGAATATCTAAAGAAAAAATAATACGCATCTGGTAATTGTATTGAATAATTTAATAATGACTTTAGTCGCATTCAGTTAATAAGTATATTTGTTAGATAAAAAATTAAATTACGCTGCATGTATTTGACGTCATCAAATACATGATAAAATCCCAAGTGAAAAAAACCAATAATGTTATCTCGTTGTATAAAATTTTAAAAAATGTTTCAAAAATGAATTACCCGACAAAAATGATAGATTTTCCCAAGTTATAATTATTCAATGATACCACGCTCGCCGATGACAATTTCCCGTAAATAATTAGCATTAAAAATAAATAAATAAAAAAAATACAAACGGAAAACGATATCGTAGCCCATATTGTTCATAACAATTTTCTTTGTCAAATATATTAGAAATATTAGTATTCAAATACATTGTGTTGACCGCAGCCATTAGTTAAAATGATATTATTCATAGGTTAAAACACAATTATATCATTATGGGATGAGATAAACAAAGCACGATTTTGCAGACTGACGTAGATTCTGTTCCATCGCATTTTGGAATTGGGGTTTCCCTACTGTTTTTTTTTAATTATTTTTTTATGACCCGTTAATCACCGGGTACTTTACAATAGATGGAAATAATTGATATTTTGTATGTCCGACATGTATATTGTATACTTAATAAATCGTGTTTACAAAACATTATTGTATTCCAAATATACAAGCCAATTGGTAAGCAAACTAAAGTTGTAATAATATAAGACTCTTTTTTTTACCATGTCTGCTCCCAATTCGGGGTATATAGAATCCTAATGTAGTTTATCTCTACAAAAGTTTTTTTACGATAACTGCGTGTTATTCAGTTACTCAAACTTCCTTCTTCGAAATAGAGTAGAGATAGGGCTGGGACAGGACTAGTTGTTAATTATTCGCTCTAGCTGCGCCCTATTTTAAGAATAGGATGGGTAGGAGGCGAGAATTCAAGACATCACATGCATCAATGCTTTCAAACAGAAATTCATAAATCGATTGAAAAATCATTCACTTTAATTGTGTAAAGCGAGAGATATTAGCAGGGATGGGCTGGAGGGGGGTCGGGGGAGCTCGCGCGAGCCCCTTGTTAAATTTTGACGCGGCCGGCGAGCCCCTTGTTAATATAAGGAAATCATTCGTCTTATATCAAATCATCACATAACTGCAATTTATGTAGATGAATAAATTTGAAAATTAGTAGTCGTTTCATTTTTTCATTCAGCGTTGTGGGCGTCCGTGAGTCCCAGTACGAAAAAACATTTTTTCGATCGATTTATCTATTTTCTGTTCGAAGGAATGGGTGTTTGTGATGTCATAAGATTGCCTCCCACTCTTCCGATTCTTCAATTCAACTGGGCGCTACTATTAGTTAATCACTAGTCCTGTCTTATGCTTATCATTTTATCTCTACTACTCTCTTTGGAAAAGAGAGGTAGAGCGACTAAGTAACAAGCAGTTTTCGTAGAAAAATAACTTTCGTTGAGATACCTTCATTAGGAGGCCATATACTCGACATAGGGAGCGGGCATGGATAAAAAAATGGATAACATTTACCGAGCCCGTATTATAATATACCAGCCCTATCTTTCTATCTTTAAAAGGAGAGGTTGAGTATCTGACTAACAAATAGCTCTCGTAAAAAAATATGTTGAGATACCTCAATCAGTAAACCATATCCTTCACGGTGAGAGCGGACATGAATTGGAAGAATTTTAAAAAGAATTGAGTTCCAGCACTTTTTTTTTTCAAAAAAAGCCTTGAATAATACAATTAACATGAATGAATTCATAAAAGTAATTTTAAGAGAGTGCTCTGATCTCCTCGATAAATATTTACTGTACTTATCAATCCCTATAATCACTTATAACAGCATGTGCATCTTTTATAATACCATAAAACGGTTTTCTCAGAAGTAGAGGCTCGTAGGGGCACGCGCGAGCCCCTTGTTAAGTTAATACAAACGATACTGTCAGATCTATACATTACATGATGTATAAATATCTACTAAAATTTAATTTAAGACCGCAGTTAACTACATTTATTGTTTTTGACATATATATATATAGATATAATATTGTCTAAGCATAACGCTTAAATGGAGTAATTGCAGTGAAAATAATACATATACATACATTCATGTAAATCTTAGTATTCTTCAAAATTGTAATCTAATATACGTAAATATATTTTTCAGCTATTGATATTTTTTTATATTACAGTGCATTGCGTATTTCACATTGATACATAATACGATAGCCGTAATAATTATTGCGTATAATTGTATAAAAGTTATACAAAATAACCATCTCTTCCAGCGGTGAGCTGCCAATATGTTAACAAGGGGCTCGCTTCGTCACAAATCAAATCTCGATGTTCTGGTGAAGTAGTGATTTTTTTATTACTCCTATGAAATTATATGCAATACTTAAATAAGCAATCGATTGTCACTTAATACACTTATAATATGTAAAAATATACGATTTACCGTAAACTTATCAATGTAAATTACTGAAAATGTATAACTGTCTATATTGAAGCTGTCGTAGATAATATATATGTCAGAAATTGCAGTTATGTACTAATTTGATTTGAGAATATTTTTTTCTCTTAAATTAACAAGGGGCTCGCCGGCCTTATTAAATTTTAACAAGGGGCTCGCGCGAGCCCCTCCGAGCCCCCTCCAGCCCACCCCTGATCTCTTCCAGTGGAATAGTATTAACTAAAAAAGTCTAGGAGCGATGAATAATTAAATAATATTTTAAAGCTCTTTAACTGCAATGATCCAATTTCCGCACCAAAAAATGTCCAGCGCAACGTTTTTCCAATACATTAATAAAAAAATCATTTTATCATATTTACCAAAAAAAAACATATCCCGCAAAAGTTCCAAGGCACCAACCTCCCACGCCTTAGCCCCACTGAAATCTTCCCTACACCACCGCGAATAGGTTTGGAAATTGAGCGAGCACTTTGTTAACGTATTGGCAGCCCACCTCTGATTAAACTATGTAAAATAAATACTATTTATAAATATGAAATTTATATAGATACATCAGTAAAAAATATCCGCATAGAAATAAATCTATTTTAATTTTTGTAATTAATATCCATGAATGAATGTGAAGTCTTGTTATTGAAAAACAATATATCTTGAGACATATTACAAGATAGACAACTTAAGTATATAAAAAAAACCACTAATAATTATTATACTGTGATAATAAAAAAATACAAGTTATTATAAGAGGTGTAGCAAAATTTATTAATTACATAATTATTAAAAATAAAATATTACATTTGAAGATTGTTCACAACAGGCGTGGATCAAATAATCGACACAAAAAAATATCATCCGGTTGGAGAATGATCTTTAAAAATAGCAATTTACTCATTAAAAATTCTCAAATAGCTACATCGCCCATACAAAATCGTGAAACGAAAACGTCCTCTTAAAACCACAATTTATTAATAAACTAATCATATAAAACTGGTTTTTACACTGTCATTTTTTTTTCTTACGTTTGTGTCATTCTTAAAACTCTATGACGTCATAATACTTCTCACAAAACGATCAAAATTTCGGCCGCTTAAAGCCAACCAAATCCGCGCATACCTGGAATTATTATCTAATGTCATCTATAGTTAAAAAAACGAAACTTGATTGAGGTAACGTCGAATATGTGACGTATTTATACAAAGGTCGCGATATCCAGTGTTTCTCAAAAAGAAAAAACATAACAAAACCACACCCTATTTTGAAATAACATTGTGGTTTTAAATAAGGTGTTTTTTTAGTAGTAAAATTTATTTCGCATAAATGTTTAAAAAGTATTTATTCCATTCTGTTTACATTTTCAATTAATTAAAGAGATTTAATAAAAAAATATTGTACACATGTCATTGTTTCTTAAGTTAGATGTGGTCATCTCTTTTATATATATTTTAAATCCATCTCTGCTTCCAATGTTTTTAAAGTTTCTATATGAGAACTGTTTGTTAGTCGCTTAACCTCTCATTTTCGAAAAGAGCAGTTGAAATAGAAAGGTAATCAGGACAGGACTTGTTGTAAACTAATCGCTCTCACGACGCCCTGTCACTTAAGGCAGTGCTTCCAAACCTGGGGTCCGCAGAATTTTCATTCTTTCAACGTTCTTTATAATAAAATATGAACATATAAAAATAATAAAAAAATCGGGAGTACGCAGATTATTGTTTTCAGATTTTGGGGTCCGTGGCATGAAAAAGGTTGGGAAGCACTGATTTAAGGAACGAACTGACCGATTATCTGACTAAGCCGTTATCAGACCCGTCACGGAAGCCAACGACGTTGACCACTGCGCCATGGACCCATTTTTTCTTTTTAACCACCTTTATTTTAACTTGTCATTTAATTAAGGAAATTATTTCTTGCTTAACACTTATTTTTAAAGAGTATCATATCACACTATTTTTAACACTTACTCCTGGTTTTCTTTAACGTTTTTAGTGTCTCGATTACCCAAACTGAAAAGGGGTCGATAATTTCCGTATATAAGATTTTTTTAAATATTTTTTTATGTTAAATTAATTGTCATACGTTTTGGCGTAAGAATAGGTAATCGGATAACATACGAATTAGGGCTTATACAAAAACTAATTTCTAATATAAAATATATTTTTTTTAATGAAAAGTTTTATTCGGTTTTCAAAGTTATACCAAAAATGGATAATTCAATTAAAATAGCGAGAAAAAGTTCAATTTTTTTATGTTGTTTATTTATACACATAATATACACAACAAGATTTTTTTTGGTTTTACTCTTCAAAAAATACGATTTAAGAAAACACAAAGCGTCCACTGTAACAAAATTTCCTGATATCGGAAATACCCTTTCGCTGGATAGTGATGTCATCAAATAAAAGATTCAAATTTTCTGTTATTTTGTTTATAGACTCGCTTATTGAAATTTTGGCACAACCGGTTACGGAGTTGAAAAACCGGTTTTCTAATCTCATATTTTTTGTAAAAAAACCGGTTTTTGAAAACCGACGAGCCTTAATACGAATAAAAACAAGTGAGACTCGCGAACGTATATTGTTTTTTCTTGCTTATTATTATTATACAATAATGAAAAAAGTTGCACGCGAACTGTAATATAAATTATTTAACAGTAAGTGCAGTGGCCTACAGTCTACAGCGACACCTATAAATAAAACGAGTTATTAATGGGCTTATTTACAAACATTCGTGTAATTAAACAAATCTAGCTTGAAAGGATTTTAAATCATTTCATTTTTTCAGCTTTTCTGGACATAGCTTATTAAATGTTGAAATGGAGAATTGCTAAAAAAATAAAAAGAAATGTAATTTTTCATGTATTTATTATGTTACAGGTTAACAATTTTTTCGAAAATAAACTGTAATTTTTGTTTGAGATGCGAATATTTATTAACACAAAATAAAAGGTCACCTACCTATGCACGCCACTGGCTCCCTATTATTTTTTTAGAAATACAAGTTAGTGTAATATAATAATAAGGAATTCTCAATTCAACTGGGATGATTTGAAACTCCCATTAAGCTAGAGTTTATGAATTACATGATTTTTGTAAATAAGTCGCATAATAATTTGTCTTAATTATAGGTTTCGCTATATACCGCTACACCCATTCTTAATCACTATCATGTATATTCCATCGAACGCTATCTACAAATTTATTTTGTTTCAAATATATTTAATAATAAACCAATTAAGTTGTTAGTATGCTGTAAATATCCAACTGGCTTATGATGGGAGTATTACACTTTCCAGTATTGTGATAAAACATGAAGTTTTCGACAGGTTTATAAGAATGAACAGAATCGATTAATGTTGAGAGGCTTTGTTTTATCGTATTGTTTGCGCCACAGAGTGTCATGGCCTCACTGCAAACAGGTTAGTTTCGCGTTAAGCATTACGTTGGCAGTGCTGCGTCGTCGTGCTGACGTCATATAAGTGCGTGTGACGTCACTGTCATCCGCTCGACCCACTTGTCGACGCTTCGACAGATTTAGGCGGAACAACATACTGTGACCAAGATTTTTATTTATTGCGACACATGGCTTTTTAATATCAATTTTTATTATGTATTTATTGTCTACAAAACACGTTGAACACATTAAATTAGTGTTTGGTGTCACTGACTGTTGATGAATACATTTAACAAGTACAACATAATATCTTATCAGCTGTCATGCGGTGTTTTTTCTTGTATGGACTTCAATAACTACTGTTTTATGATGAATGTTTTTGCATATTTCAGAAAAAAGTGTAGCACCTAATTATTGTTTATAAGAACCACTCAAAATAAATGACGAATTTATGTTTATTTAAAAATCAAGCCTGGGGTATATGACCCTTTAATAGAAGAACAAGTTTTTTCAACGAGAAATGTTGTTACTCGGTTGCTTAACCTCTCTTTTTCGAAAAGAGTAGTAGCAATAGAAGGATAGTGCAGACTGCAGAACAACAAATAGTCGCTCGCCCTACGCTCCGTTATTTGAGTATTGTAAAAGTGGGATGGATGTTTAAGACATCATAAAACCCACGCAGTCGAACAAAAATTGATTGAAAAGAACTGCTCGTATTGGGACTCGAGCCCATTAAATCCGGCACAAAGCCCAACAACATGGAATGCTGCGCAATGGACCCGATAATTGATTATTATTTGCTGGAACTTGATGAATGAATGAAGGAAAACTATGAAAAAGAAAACGATAGACGAAGGTTACAATTTATTTTGTGTTCCACTTTTTGTGCAACTGACTAGTGATGTGTTCATTAATTGAACAATGTAATGGTATAAATCATGCTTATATTCATATAAACTAAAATTGTTAACTATTCAAATTCATTACTTTTAAGGTGGTTTCTGTCAATACTTGGTGGAATGGCATTATAATAAAAATAAAAAAACATTTTTAGTACTTTTTCAACATAAAATGTATTGGATCAGGACCGGTTTCGCTCATTGTGAGCATTGTCAACTGATAAGAAATACAATGAAACAGTGGTATTTATACAAAAGTTAAGTAAGAAAAACAAGGTATGACAAACAATTGGTATTACAACTAAGCAAATAAAGACCTCTTGGCAATGCAAACTAATATTGCCAAGTCTTCGACTTTTTATTTATAGTTTATTTTTCTTGTATTTTGCTACAATTTATTTGCTTAGTTGTAATACTAATTGTTTGTCATATCTTGTTTTTCTTACTTAACTTTTGTATAAATATCACTGTTTCATTGTATTTTTTATCAGTTGACAATCCTCACAATGAGCTAAACCGGTTCTGATCCAATAAATTTTATGTGGAAAAAGTACTAAAAATGTTTTATTATTTTTATTATTCAAATTCACTAGTTGAGAGATCACAATTGTCATTCCTGATTGAAATAACTTGGTATTTTGATGAGGATTGTTCTGCAAAAAGAACAAAACGATGGTCGCCTTAGAAGCACCGTAACAAAACAGCGAATCCAGTGGACCGTGGCAAACCGGAACTCCGGTCAAAAAGAAAATACTTTTTGTTATTTCCCTTTATGAAATGTCTTCACCTATGTATGACGTCTGTTTACTTCCGATAGCAAAGGACGCGGAGCTATTATTGGCACTCGAAAACGAATAATCCTTTTTTTTTTACAAACAACTAGAAATAGAATTTACAGATGTGTCGTAAGAAAAGGCAGGTAGAGTTAGGTCACTAGTATTTTTACTTCACAAGACCTACTTTTATCAATTTCTATCTTATTCGACACACATAAAAATAGAAATGTATATAAGCCATGGATTATCTCCTTAACTAGCCTATTCAGCGAAGAGTAATGAATGTTAGCAATATAGGATTCGAACTCAATCCAAGGAATATCGTTATGAATTATGTATAAAGTGACGCATTATTGTTTTTATAGTAGGTTTAAAGAAATACTAGCTGTAAGCCCGTTGACCTCAACGGGGGGATTTTTGTTGCATTTTGAAGCAGTCAGAAAATTACAAACCTATTTATTGAATAAGCCAGAAATTCTAAAAATATCATAAATATATCTCGGGGCAGGGGGAGGGGAAATCGGGGACAATTTACAGACGGACGGACGGACATTATAGAGTATTAATATATAGATGTAGTCAGGCAGAGTTGGTTTACATACTAACCGGGATTCTCGTTAATTAATAGAAAAAAACATATTTTATAGTAATATGAAAAAAAAATTAGCAATAAATATTAGATACAATTTTAATTACTTTTAATAATTTATAAGCCAAAACGGTTTTAACGTTTCACTTGCCTCCGCGGATTGAAACTTCAAGTCCTGAAATTGCATTTAATTAAATATACCGTCAGGGCCGGCGCCACCGTACAGGCAAAATAGGCAAGCGTCTAGGGCGCAAACCATAGGTGGCGCATAAATGGAGTATTTAAATTATTTTTATATACTCTAATAATAAGGTTCGTTTTATTTTGACGTTTGTATTTTTTCGTTGCTATTATGTATCGTTTTCTATATATAATTCGAAAAAAAAAGAGGGCGAGTAACTTAGTAACAAACAATTCACGTATAAAAACTTTTGTTGAGGTACCTCTATTAAGAGACATTATCCTTCACATTGGGAGCGGACATGGATATATAAAAAAATATTTATATGATTCAGAGCTATTTTTTTCATTATTTCGAAAAAAAATGTGACGTTTTGCTAAAAAGGGGAGCGACCAATAATCGTTGCCTAGGGCGCCAAATAACCTCGCGCCGACACTGTAGACCGTGCAGACTATCTGCAAATAATTAAACCCTAATAGTCTTGTATTAAATAGCAATTAGGTAACAGAGATCGATTATCATATAAAAAGAAACTGAATTTTTTGAATTAATATTATATCCGCTTTAAAATGATAACTACATTCATTCATGACCGATTAAAGCTTCTAAAAACTGCTAAGAGTAAAAAAAAATGGAAACACTATAGATCTGCGTTTCTCAATCGGTAGCCACAGCATGTTCCAAGAGGGGCATATAAAAAATCTCGCTTTAGGAGAGCCACAGCAGACTTTTGTCGGGTCACGACCACTCTATAATACAGTAGAAGGTGAATTTTATTTCATAATGAGTTTTTCACGCATGTTGTATTGGAAATTAAAATTGTAAGTGATGGAACTAAAAAAAAGGATTTAGGGTCGAGAATCTGTCAATTCGTCATTTTTTTCGCCAGCGATCAATTCCGGATCCTGAAAAAAATGTGAAACCCCAAATCCCTAGAACATGCAACTAAGTTTAGAGGAATACTACGGCACATCTTTTGCAAAAGTTTGAACACGAATAACGACATATCTAACATACCCGTGCCAGGTATGATGGATATGAATACAATAAGGTTTTTACTTCGTATTTTTGTTGTTTTATTCTTCCCGAGTCTCGAAAAACTAATTAATATGGGCAAGGAGGCCACGGAAAATATGAGACTCAAATGGGAGCCCATGGACTCATAAGGTTGAGAAACTATGCTATATACTAATCAAGTAATCACTCGAGATATCGTAGTTCAATAAAAAAACAGTAAAACAATCAGCAAAATATTTGGCACACTAAATAAGTATACCCCATATTTTTTCTCGATGCGTAAAAGTAAATATTAATTCTTTTCATAATTGCAGTGTTCAATGTTTTTACTAGTTAATCATTCCATCATATTAATTGTCTTAAAATAATCAATTGAAACGACTTTAATTGTTTGATACCTTTCTTGGTTAAGGGAAACTCCTGCGTACAAAAAATAAATAACAATAGTCATTGTGACTTGCTCTAAATTCTTGAATTTTTTTTTTTGACCGGAACTACGCAATATTGTTTGACATTTGTTTAATTTAAAAATGTTTACTTTCAAAACGTATTAAGTTAGTCACCATGACGCTTCATTTTTTACTAAAATCATAATATGAAGATAAGCCTATTTCACCAATCACTTAAATTTAATTTTTGCATAGAATGTTTAATGTTGTGATTTTTTTTAGGAACGAATTGGAAGTTGACATCGTTTCGTTCAAAACAAATATAATGATAAATAATAAATTTAATTATTGAAATAAATAAAGTCTCACCCCTACACATGACTGTACTTTTTATTTTCACTCTTTTAAATAATATTATTCTTAAATAAGCAATCTGTCATTATTATAATATAAGAAACTTGCAAGACTATGTTTATACTTAAAGCGAAAGTATCACCTTAAATTCATTATAGTTTCGCTACTGGCCCTGGAGGGGGCTCGGAGGGGCTCACGCGATCCCTTTGATAAATTTTACTAAGGCCGGCGAGCCCCTTATTAATTTAAGAGAAAATAATATACTCAAATCAAATAAGTACATAACTGCAATTTCTGACTAGTATATTATCTAGGACAGCTTCAGTATACACATTAGTACATTTTTGGCCATTTATATTGATAAGTTTACGGTAAATTGCAAATTATCATATATTATAAGTGTATTAGTCAGGGCTGTGGAATCGTGTAATAAAAAGACGATTCCATTTAATTGTAACTTATAAATATGTATTCCATCAGATCATCTTTAGTCAGCCATGCATGTAATGTCAACACTTTGGACTATTTTGTTTGAATACACATCATTAAATATATTTTTCAAAAATATTTCAAGCTATTTTTCACGACTCCGACTCCAATCAAAATACCGCGACTCCGCGACAGCCCTGGTATGAAATAACAATCGATTGCGTATTTAAGTCATAGCATATAATTCCATCGGAGTGATAAAAAAAAAAACTCGCTGCTTCCCCAGAACACCGATTATTGCTTTGACATAAAGCTAGCTTCCTTTTTAACGTATTGGCAGCCCACCGTTGGCTATCAGTACAGAAAAATAGTTAATCAAATCACACATTTAACGTCAATAAATAATAAAACAATGTAAAAAATATTCATACTACTTACTGTGCATCAAGATCAAATGTTTTCTAAATTAAAAATAATGTTGTAATAACAAAATACATTTGATAATGGCTTCCGTACTAAATAAAATAAAAATAACGGTAAAAAACCAAATCTAAATCGTGTTCATTCACTGCCATCTACAATGACTCGCCAAAAGCTGTAAAACAATAGCTCTATTGCGACTCGCGGATAATAATAAAATGGCACCCAGCGGTTCGCAAACACAATAGTGTCATCTAACGGTAAATAGTCGAAGCTCACGGCTAGGTACAAAAAAACGAAGCTGTTTTTCGGTGGATAGGAATCTGACATACCATCAGATTATTTTCATAGAGATTTAACAACTCATATTTATATTATACAATCATATTTTTTTTTTTTTTGTTATGATTAATTCATGTTTTTTATTAAAGTTTTGCTTCTTTTTTTTAATTGCTTATTTTAATAAACGATGTTATTTACATTAAAATTTCTAGTTTCTCTAGATAAGTGGTCCCGCCATCTACTTGTTTTTCATTGAAATTCATTTACCATTGAAATCTATATTTTCAGAAAAACCACCAATATTCTAAAACTGTAATACAATTTAGTTATCATTATAACTTATTAGTTATAGAAAATAACATGTCTATTTTTAAAAATAATGATAATTCGGACAGCTTTCCATTATTATCTACGATTCGATGGAATATTTTTCTTTTCTGCACACTTCATTTAAAAAAATCTCCTCAAAAATTCATGGCAAGATACCTTACCAAACACTTTATTTTTTCACTGTATGTATATTGTAACAGTTTTCGTCATTATAACATTTAATAAGTTACCCTAATTATTTATCTGAAACGAAAAACAATTTTCAGAGTACTGATATTTTCTTTCGCGAATTGAATTTTTTTTTTATTAAAGAAATTTGCCAAGGAGTGTTTCCATAACAAAGTGATACTTTCCTAAGACGTGTGCTAGGATTTTTTTATTAAAAAAATGGTAGTAAAGTAAATAATAATAATGTCAAAAATGCAGTACTTTTATCATTAGTTTGAATTTTAAATGAATGCGTAAAAATGCGACGAGTAAAATTATCTATGGCCAATATTACTTCATATCGCAAAAAAATATTATTTTATACAGCAAGAATAATATTGTACCGCGCTGTCGTAATAAGGTGTTATTGAAATATTTGCACATATATTATTTCTATAAATTTTATTAGACCTAACTGTAAATTTTCAACTTCGCCAAGGCATTAGCACACCATATTAGAGATAAGCATCCATTATTAGGAAGAAATTATGGCTTTTCCAAGTTTTCTATTTGCGATTGTTTTAGATGATATATCCGAAACGGCGCCTGCTGTCTGCGGAAAACGTGCCTATCGATCGAAGAGTGGCGCCGACCCCACCACGCCGGCCTCTCAGAGGCCCGAAACATTCCGCTAAAAGTCACGTCACAAAAAACAGAGCCTTCTTTGAATGAGTTTTAGAAAAAATGTAATGATAATATATTTATTGGTAGAATACACTTTATTGCAGTTTAAACGCGAAGACTACGTACGTACACGGTTAAGTCGCGTTAAAAATTCCCTAGATCAGCGGTGGGCTGCCAAAATGTTAACAAGGGGCCTGGTTAACCTGAGAGATATTCGCGGTAATATATTTATTTCATCAATCTTATATAATGATTCGCAATAATTATCAAATCAATCGAATGTTACTTAATATGATTTTATTATGAAAATATATACTCCTAAATAAATTAAAAAAACTCATGATATCGTTTAGTATGTTTCCGAAATAAATGTATTTTACGAGAAATTTATAAAGTTTTTTACATACGTATAAACCAACTACAGCAATTACTGTTGATCTGAGAATATTTTTTTTACTTCAACAAGGAGCTCACTGGTCTAAGTCAAATTTAACAAGGGGGTTGCGTGAGCCCCTCCGAGCCTTCTTAAGCCCACCCCTGCCTTAGATACTAAATTATATGCAAAGAATATAAACTGACATATCGATAAACAAAGCGCAACTTAATTTTAAAGTATATTTCTGACAAGCTTGATGTCTAATGATTAATTAATAGGTGCGATTCGAGCCTGGAACCCATCTTATACTTATAAGAAGGGTTGCAGGCTCGAAAGCACTTCTTTTGAAATTAGTTATAAAATCTTTAGATTCGAAAAAATAACGACTGAGTGATTCAAATCATAGTCTATATTAAAAATTCGGGTATGCAAGTAAATATTTTGGAAAGAACTTCTCCATTTTTTCTGTCCATCTCAACAAAATTATAAACAATCATTTCAACTTCATGGGGCTGCAAAACTTTTCACTACACCGCATCATTTTTAAATGGGGATTTAAAAAAAATATATTTTCTTTAACTTGATTTTTCGAGTGATTATCAAATCAAAATTATTTGGCAAATTTCAACGGAGCTTTTAAAATGTAATTTAAATTCAACAGCTTCGAAAATATCTGAATTATTACAAAACACAAGCTTTCCTAAAAGTTTTCTTTGGCAACCTCTGAAGCATTTAAGGCCATAAAGTTAGATTACACCCAAAAGTTGAGTTGCGTGATGTAAACACTCTTAGCACGTGTGGCGATAAACCATTTCAGAAAATTTTAGAAAATGTATTATATTGGTTTTTCTGACACTGTTACACAATACGACGGATATTTTCGTGGTTTAAGATCTCACTGTAAAATAAAATATGTTTTATTCACACATGAATTTGCTATGTTAAGGGAAAAAGTCAAATTGAATTGAGTGTAAGAAATACTACAGCAATTTTTTTATGAGGATAACCAGTCGTCAATGTTCTTTTTTACAATATTTCTTTGTAAGATTATTTATTTCAGTAAGAGTTAGTGGAATATAGGCCTGTTTTCTTCGATATGTTGGATATATCAACTATGTGTACTAAGCATTTACTTTTGTGTTAGTATGCAGAACCAAGGGATGTTATCACGTCATGCGAGGATGTAAAACGACTGATGGGGATAATGAAATCATAATAGTAATAAGCAGCATTTTTTTTTTTAAATAGCATACCGTTCTTATAGGATTCTATTAAGGGCCTCTAATTCCGAGATTGTGATTGTTATAATCCCGGAATTTCGGGATAGAGGACGGTGGAATAAAGGACGGAGGGATAGAGGAAGTTCGAAGTTCTGGGAAAGTTGTTGAAAATAGGCATGCAAAAGAAATTTTCAAAATTCGCACGAAAGCTAAAAATAGTCCCATTTTTTTTAATTCTGGCGATTTCGTAAATTTATGGATTTTTTAATTTAGAAATTCTGGGTAGAGCTCAAAAAGAGGTCTCGTGTCGTTTCATATTGGGAAATCCGTAAATTAAAAATCGCCTAGCAAAAATTTCTCAATCCCGAAATTTTACACCATTTTATGATGAATGTTCAATCCCAAAATCCCGGGATTGGATGCCCTAACTCTATTGGAACATTTTTCTTAGGTATTGCTGCCAGAAATTCTTGACATTAAGACCGGGACATTTTTTAGTGGATCAAAATCCCGGGCCGTGGCCCTAATTTCTAGAACCGGTGTGTACAACATCCTATGAACGCTAAATGTGCAATCCCAAATCGTATTGATTGATATATTTTTATATATTTCACTCAGAATATTTATAATTTACAAGATATATTTTTTAATTAAAATAAATTAGCAATACAATTTATTCGGATAGGTTGATGTTTACGCTATTGCACGAGTTTTTAGAATATATTTCTATCATTTTTTTTCCATCTGAGTAACTGTTAGAACTCATGTATACAAATTTCTCTTTGGGAGGCCGGGACAAGTCGATGGAAACCGGGATAAGCCCGGAATACTGAGACGAATAATATCCTCAATCTTAGAAAGCAAATTTTTAAGATGTTATCGTTGGAGATCAACACTGGCATTGTTAGATGAAAGCGGAATTGTTTGATAAACAAAAATCCCCAAAATATTTTTTTAAAAGACTAACAAACATTCAAACAAAAAACATTTAACCATACATAATTTACACAAGTCGTGGAATAAATACTAAAAGTGTGGTTAATTTATCTTTACAAAAAAATATAATTTTGGGTATGATGGCGTATCTCGATTGAAATAAATAGCTATCCGTTGTTGTATGGACGTATCCAAAAAGTTCCCTAAAGAAAGTTTACCGTACTTTGTACATGCATGCAACATGATTACCTAGCTTATATTATACAAATTGTAATTTATAATACAAAGTTGTTACGCTACGCTATTTCTGGAATAATGATGTCAATTGGAATAATTTTGAATGCTAAGATTGTTTTTTTTATGCATAAATATATTCCCACACCTACTTGTGATTACATGGAAAAATAAACACAACAATGCTGCTAATGACTTGTGATTTTTTCTACACACTGAATAATGATTTACAATATTCAAATAATATTCTGTGGCTTATTTTTGTATGTAAATTACTACTCGCTTCTCACAAGAGTGCTAAAACTCATATAATTTGTATTTTTTTTCAGAATGTTTTAACAAGAATATTATTTTTTTACGTAATAATATAATAATTTTAAAGCAACAGGGAACTGTATACTCTATATCAAATGAAAACATATTATAGTTTTGGAAGGGACACGTAGCTGTGCAATTTCTTGCCACTTGTCAAATTTTAGAATGTAGTCATCAAAAGATAAATACGTATCTCATTTGGATATTTTATATTACGAAGGGAAGCTGTTTTATCTTATTTTGTATTAGTTAATTTTTATATTATTATTATATAAAATAAATGCTTAAAGCATTGACATCATTTGTGGTTCTATTAAAATAACGCGTTTCTTTAATAAAATTGTGGTTGATTATAGGCAAAAATAATAACTGAACAGGCCAATACAACAAATGAGTGGCATAATTGACAATATTTGTCAAAAAAAATAATGTCTTTTTTCGTTCTGGAGCTTAAACTGCTGTTAATTTTAACTTTTAATAAATAATTTTTGGTACCTAGTTTTTGTTTATTTTTTCTCTAGCTCCCGCTTGTGTCCCGACTTAAAGCTTCATAGTTATGTTAAGTCTACTTGTCTATACTTGGAAAAATATAGGTAAAGTTATATTATTTATATTTAAGTTCTCAGTATAAGCACTCATTGACTAGGATGGTTCCACAAAACTCGATGTGGAATGAAAGAAGAAGACTTATTCTATAATTATTCAATGATATGAGAAAATATTTTAGTAAGTTATCGATAAACTTTATTTTTATTTTTATGACTTCAAGAATTTCCGATCAATTTCTAATGCAAAAATGACAAATCGTGATAAAAGCTAAAAATAGAAATGCTCAAAAGATCAAAGAATGTTGTCTGAAAAAAATATTTACATCATCGTTATGAATGAAGCATTATTTCAACAATAATTTTCAAACACATTCATTTCTTCTTAAATTATCGTAGACATTAAATTTGCATACAATAGAATGCAAATTATACAAGATGGCGCGCGTTAACGTTCGTACAAGTCCAAGTGAGTTACGTATTATTTTACCATCTTGAATTCAAATTAAAAATATTTTGTAAAAAGAATGGAGCCATTTAAGAAGTTTTTAGAATACTAATGAACTATGTAGCAAATATTTCATTCGTGGAGGCAAAAATTACTCCCATCTACGAATATCCCAACCAATAACCTGTGATAAAAGAAAACATTGCAAAACTCAAAGTCTCCAATATCGCTTTGGCTTGCTGTATAAATTCAGTGACCATGTGCTTAAATGTACGAATCGGAAAATGTTTCAAATTTTATAAAATGTGCCTTTTAAAATATTGTTCAAAAACAATAAAATAATATTTTTACCAACATATATTTTAACATAATTATGTCATGCATAAAATACTTAATTATGTTTAAAAAATGTACAACAAACATATTAATATAAAAATAGTTTTAATTTGCTTAAAAATGTGCATCAAAGTTAAATAATGTACAAACGTATACTTTCGGTAATTTGATTTGTAATCGATTTTTTATATTGATCTATGTATGTATATTATGTTCACTGGTGAAAATTAATGTTCAATTTGAGTATTCGAGTTTTCCTCGTTGGAATATATAAAAGCCGCATTTACACGATTGCAATACCGAACGAATATAAATAGCAGTATTAGAAAAAAGTTGTAATACAGCAAAAACAAATACGACCAATTGGGATGCCAACACCAAACGAGTTAATCAAAATCGATATTTTAATATTGCGTATAAAACACTGTTGTAAAAAAATGAAAATAATCATAGACGAGTTATTACCATATTATGTAATTTACGGTTTCTTAAGATAATAATGCATCGTTGAAATAGTCACCTATGTATTATGGCACCTGTCAATTAAAATATTTCAAATTATCGCAAAGCAATTTTATTGAAACATGTTATGTTTTATATACATTCAAAATTTGGTTTTGGCTGATTTTCAAATCCGAAATTCCGTTACCCTTTAAAATACGGTATTTCGGTATTGAATACACACCGTGAATACCGAGATACCAGTATCGGTAATACCGGTATTGCAATCTTGAAATATGTATGTTGATATGTACTATTAAGGACCTTCTTCAACAAAAGATGTGTGGTCACCGTGTGTATAATCTGCAAACACTGGTATATTCTTATCATACAAACAGTTAAGGAAACAATTTCAGGTCAGTTGATAATAAATTTATTATTGTATGGTGTATTTTAAACTCAATGCTATGCGATTAGTTACGATTTGCTATTGTTTCACATCTTGCGATTTAAAATATGGAATTGTTGCTTACGTAACTGAATTTCAAATACAAAAAAAAATAAGGAAGTAACCAACATTATTTAAATTTTATAATGAAGATTTCTTAAAGGTGAGTGTAGCGTTCTACATCGACACCTATAATCAAGACTTCAATGACTTATTTACAAACATTCGTGTAATTGATAAAATCTAGCTAAATAGGATTTTCAAAATAATCTAGTTGAGGTAAGCATTCCTTATTATTATATTCCAATAAAATGTATATTTAAAAAAATAAAGGAAGCTTGTGGCGTGCTTAAGCAGAGACTTTTTTTTCAATACATAATCGCATCTCAACTAAAACCCACTATATTTTTTTTGAATATACTAAACGTTAATAAAGTTTCATAAATTAATATGAACACTTTTATTTTATTTTCGGGTTTTATTGGATATTCATAGCTAATCTTAAAAAAATGTAAAAATATAACCGTCAAATGGACAATTGCTAAAAGTAGGAGGCTACTGGCTCCTTGTTCATTTATTACAGATAAATTTTATTTGAATAGAATAATAAGGTATGCTTTATTTACTCCACTGGAATGTTTTGAAAATCCTATTAAGCTATATTTTATAAAGATTATGGGTGTCGCTGTACACTGGTACAGTCACCATTAATTATGCTTTAGAGATGAAGATGCCTTTGCAAATGACAAGAAATAAAAATGTCTAGAAAATGAAAAGAAGAACGTCGTATCTAGAAGTTAGTCAATGATGGTTGACGATGATAATTGAACTTTTGATAAATGTGCTCAGCTGAATGCAAATTATCGTTTTCAAATAATAAGACATGAAAAAAGCAAACATAAATATCCGTCAGTCACGCTTTGTAGTCGACGCAGTGATGTACAAAAATTGCTTTTTGTCAACCAGATCCAGACAATGATGGAATTTATTTTTTAAAAAATACTCAAAATGACTAAGATCATAGTCGTGTTGAGTACCTATGCCAAAACAAATGTAACGAATTATAAAGTATGAATCATTTAAAATTATCAAACTATTTTATTTTTAATAATTTTTCATAAAATCATAGTTTTTAAATATTTAATCAAATCAAATTTCGGGACAATCCGGGGAAAAAGTATAGCATATCGAGGATTTCAAATTCCTCGAGGGAGGGGTCGCCACCCGAAAAAGGTTGAGAATCTATGATTAAATGCATATCAGTTATTCATCATTGCTTGAATGAAAAGCTTCCATTGTGATAGTTACATCTTGATAATTAATTTATTCATTTTTAATTATGGATGCTTCAAATAACATATTTCATATATTAAATTCAGGGCTGTAGAGTCGTGATTTCATTTTAACATACATATATCATATATGTATACCATCAGATCATCTTTAGTCAGCCAAGCATGATATGTCAACACTTTTGACTATTTTGTTTGAATATCATTTTTCACGACTCCAACACCAACTCCGAATCTACAGCCCTGATTAAATTACATCTTCAAAACTTATTTTCAAAAATAAAACTAAAATATAATTCTTGCATCTTTATCCAGCTTACATCTAAATTGTATTCGTTTCTGACGGAATAGAATACATTTTGAATGGATTCGCATAATAGCTCAGTATCACATTTATTTTTTTACTGTCATAGTTTTCGTAACTATTTCTTTAAAATATTATGACTATCCTGACGTAGAAAAAAACGCATTTTACAATAGTTTGTCAATTCAATCAATACATTATGTTTTCTGATATAACATGGTAGACTGTAATTAACAAAGTAAGTCAATGTTTTAGTAGAAACTCTATATTCGTAAAAACTTAACATTTAAAAAAAACCTCATTCCGGATCTTGTAGGATTGCGCAAGACTTGAAAATTATTTAAAAAATGATTGACACTGGATAAAAAAATGAAGGTGAGACGCTTGTCTGGCTTGACAGAATGATATTCTTTACGGAGTGTTAAATAATTACAAAATATGAGCTCACTTTGCTAGCTCAGCGGCTATTTTTGAATTACATTTTTGCTGACAAATAAATACATATATTTCACGTAAAAATATTAATATTTTATAGAATAGTATGTGTTAATCGTTGTTGATATTTAAATGCCTAAATTAAAAAATGTTGACCACTTATGTAAATTTAAGTATTATTTATACTTTGAAATAAATTATGTGTGAATATGTCATCATAAAAATAACAACTAATATTCGGCTGTGCCAAAAATGTTGTACTTTTTTTCATGCTACACTAATGTTCTATTAATTATATTTATGAATTATAGCATATTCCACACATCAGTAAATTATATTTTATTTTAAATTTGCTTAGTATACATGTGAATATAGGTTGCGACGAAAATAAAAATTCCTATAGAGAACGTGTCGAAATAGAAATAGTTTTTTATTCTATTTCTACCGATAAAAATAAAATTGATCTATTTGCATCTACATAACGTTAGTACTCCGGAACGCCTGAAAAAAAATCAAAATGTTTCAGATTTTCAATCTATAAATTTTAGATGGATGACCTTAACATTTTTTTTCATAAACTGCATAGGAAACGTAATATTGATGGTGATTAATAAAAACACAATAATCCTTTGTACTTCATTCCACTTTATTTAATATGTCAGGACCGGTTTCGCTCATTACGAGCATCGTCAACTGATAAGAAATATAATTTAACAGTGCTATTTATACAAAAATGAAAAGTTATAAACAACAATTGGCATTGAAAAGAAAATACCAATTACATTAAAAGTGATTCTAATGTAATTGGTATTTTCTTTTCAATGCCAATTGTTGTTTATAACTTTTCATTTTTGTATAAATAGCACTGTTAAATTATATTTCTTATCAGTTGACGATGCTCGTAATGAGCGAAACCGGTCCTGACATATTAAATAAAGTGGAATGAAGTACAAAGGATTATTGTGTTTTTATTGATATAATGCCTTTCCACCAAGTATTGACAGTGAACACCCTAAAAGTGATTGATGGTGATGTATTTTATCACTCCGTTGAATAAGCCATATAACATGTCTGTTTTCAATGTACAACATATGGATCATTTATGAGTCCTATCTCAACAGAAGTTGTTTCTAAATTATTTGTTGATTGTGTAAATATATTTTGGAAAATCTTTATACAAAAAAGACTAGTATTCAATTGTAACCAACTTCAGAATACTTTTTACCTATATCAAGATGGATAAATCAACCACTAGTACTATTCTATCACTGTTCTTGAAAACATTAAAAGCCTGTTTTTACATTTCCTTTATCGTCCTTGTAAATTGTATTAATCTCCGAAGCAATATTGGTAAACATAATTATTTATAATATAATATATTTACTGCTACATTGTGTTGAGATATTTATTATGCTTCATATTTTAAATAAACAAATATTTTAATTTGAAAAAAATATCACCTTATTCTAATACTAGAATAATTAGGTTCTACAACAGTGGGTGATTCATCATCAACTGATAAAAGTTGTAATTATTGAATCGTTATCATTATTTTCTGACTAGTTTATTATAAATTATTGTGTTTTACGCTACGCAATATGAACATTGAACTTTAATAAGAAATAATTATTGCAAGTTAGCTAAAAATATCATATTAAAAATAATATAGCATAATATTAATACATAGTGCATACTTAACGCAATTTTGCTAATAAGCTATTTGCATAAGAGATTTTTTTATATAACGTAGACTACATACTTGTAAGACGTAATTTATAATAATAAAAATATGGTAGTTATCGATTGTATAATTACGATCGTAATTAAAAAAGAGTCGTCAGTACAAAAAAACAATGGCTCGATCTGCTTTGATAATCAGGGATTCCCAAATAATTAAACATCGCTTTGTGTTGATATTTATTTAATAATATTATTCAAGACTTGCCTTGAGAATTTTTATAATAATTATTATAAGCAGCGACGTAAAAACACTTTTATATTACGTGATAAGCTAAAAAAATATCAAGCAATGTTTCATGTCGAGTAGGTTACTGACCTGCAAAAAAGATATACTTTTTATTATTATTAAATATTGGCAGATTTTATTTATTATAAAAATATAATGACAGTGTTGTGGTTTTGAGAAAAATAAATGTATATTTTTTTTATTATTCAATTTGTATAGAATAATAAAAGTTAAAAAAAATGCACTATAGGGAAGTTATCAAATATCCACAATAAAAATGTGGAGAGGATTAAAAAATATTTAAAGGTTAATAAGTACGATAATGGTTTCCTATCGACAAATTTTTGTGTGACATTTTTTTAACCTTTTACCATCCAATAACACGGTAGATACGTTCCATGTTCGATGAACACTTAACATTGACAAAGTGGAAAAAAAAACATTCAGTGAGCAAAATTCTACTAGGCACGCGTTGATACTTCAATACCGAGTACATGTGCACTAAAGTTTATTCGCAATCGTCGAAATCCATGACCTGTGCTGTTGGTACACGCGGTTTTGAGGGAGGGGGAGGGGAGGGGTACTGCAATAAATTTAAATCTATATATGTTGGAAGCAGGGCTTCGAACCGGAACGGAACCGAAAACCAAAAACCGTTATTTTTATCGGAACCGAAATATCGGTTTTTTCGGTTCACGATAGTATTTTGGGCAAATCGGTAAATTAATGGGCTTTTGGATTCAAGCTGAACCGACAGCCAAAAACCGAAAACCGTTATTTTTGCCGGAGTGAAAACCGGAACCGAACCGATATATATTTTTTTACTTGAACCGGAACGAAGAAAATAGCGTTTGGAAGCATGTATATGCATAATAATATTATGTGTGATTATAATTCAAATATCTAAAGAAAAAAAAAGTAGTCAATAATAGAAATGTCGGCCATATCACATACATAATAGGAGTACATTTTTTTATTGTTGATACAAACATTACTGTCCAACGATAGTTTATCTAGATTAACAGTTCTTAAACCTGTGCCCACGTACGTGCTATTTTCATGCTCCCGCTATTTACCAAAATTTTATCCTAACCGTGTTTTTCTCATAATTGATTGAAATTGTAAATATTTAAACATTTATGTTGCCAAGAGAAAACGTTTTGATTTCACTATCTGGAGCACAAAATTCTTAAATCTTGATTTAGAGATCCGGTGTGACCCTGCAACTATTACCCAGGGTTCTGGAGTCGGATTCGGTAGTCTAGTGTTTTTTTGCCGGAAGTGCAGTCGGAATCAAAAAAATTATAAAAAAATAATTTAAAGATATTGAAACTTATTAGTCTATTCGTCATATTGATTGTTAAAATCTACTAGAATGATCTGATAGTAAAACAGATATGTTTTGTTAAACGAAATGTTAAGTCGTATTCGGAGTTTGTTTTTTATTCAGAGCCAAGTCATCTTTTTTTTACCCGACTCTACAGCCCTGCTTTTTTACTAAGCCTAACCCGATAGCCGGGAAACTCCCCGCTCTTAGAAAATTTGCTAAGCCTCTGATCTCGATAAAGCATCTAATGAACTGCAAAGTTTTATCAAATTATATATTACAAAAGAAAACGCTATTCACTTATTATTATCAATAAATAGTCAACTACTGAGATTTCGGAAGCGTGTAAAAATGCTATGTAAATTCAGTATCTTACATTTAACTTGGTTCCATGACTAAATAAGGACGCATGGCGCCAAAAAACGTGATGCTCCAAAATAAGATGTATATTTAAGTATAATAGGTCTGTGTTTGTTTATCAACAAAATCATTTATGTATTTTAAGATCGAAGTGCGTGGTTCATGATAAATGCAACTAGGGCTTGTCGGTTTTTGAAAACCGGTTTTAAAAATCGGTTTTTGGCTAAATTTGCGACTTTCGAAAACCGGTTTTTCAGCTTTGTAACCGATTGTGCCGAATTTTCCATAAATGAGTATATAAACAAAAGGACAGAAAATTTGTATCTTTTATTTAATGGGTTAAAGACCATAAGCCCCACATCATTACCCAGCGAAAAGGTATTTTCGATAACAGGAAATTTTGTTACAAAACGTGAACGCTTTGTGTTTTCTTAAATCATATTTTCTGAAGAGTAACACCAAATAATTTCTTGTTGTGCATTATTATGTATATAAATAAACAACATAAAAAATTGAGCTTTTTCTCTTTATTTTAATTGAATTATCCAGTTATTGTCAGACTTCGAAAACCGGTTTTATCCGGTTTTCGAACAATATTAACATTCGACAACCGGTTTTTACAAAAGTCGGTTTTTGTGTTAGCCCTACATAAAATGTTAAGCATTTTTTGACAAGTTGGTTAAAATGGTGTGAGGTTTTAACCATTTTTTTAAAAATTACATATGAATGGTGGTTTGCTGAATAAAAAATCAGTCACTTAAAATATATATTTTGGTTGACATGACAATAAAGTTTGCGTTGTTATGCCTACCAGGTGAGATTATCGGTGAACGACCAGTACCGACAGTAGAGAGAAGTATTATGCATTCGTTTATTTTAAACACATCGCTTACCGTTGTCATCTTAAATGGTTATTTAATATTGAATCTTTTGTGATGTAAAAAAATGGGTTAATTTAGTAATTGGTTAAATTAAATATAACTGTGGAAGGTTAAGGAGAAAAAACGATTGAGACTCATCAGACGTCAGAAGTTCTTCTTCAAATTTGAACCAATGTGATCACGATGTAGTAATCAACTAGGCGATCACGTTTCTTAGAAAAATTAATATGGCTTAGAAGGGCGTGTTAAACCAAATACGGTTGCAGATAATGCAGATGAGGGCTTGATCAGGTATAATATTAAAAGAATCAATCTTTAAACATCAAAAAATATATCCTCATTGTTTCTGTTAAGATATAAATGTACCCTTAGTTCATTAAGGAAATTTCATATTTGGTATGATATCATAAAAAAGTTTATCGAATAAAAATATAAGGAATACATATTTTTAAAATAAAATACAAGGATGAATCCTTGTTTACAACCTTGTTGGCCTAGTTTACAAAGCATGGTGTCGCTTAATTTTTGTATGACATGGGTGGCCAAACCTTTGACCTCTGCGCGAGACTTAATACTAAAATCAGTGGTAGCGGCTTGCTAACACCTTGCTATGTTGTCATAAAAAAATGTTGTAATTCAAAGCACAAAATAATTTGTATAAAATAGAAACAAAATGAATAGATAATAAAAGTCAGCGGCGACTTTGAATGACCACGCTGTTGGCGTCGTTGAAATACATATCGACTGTGGGAAGGAAAAAGGACGTAACCCAAAGTTTTTTCAAAACAGCTTTTTTTCGATAATCACATTGTATCCAACTTGATACACGTTATATCAAAAATATATAAGCTGTAAATGCCGATTTAGTATCTAAATTTAGGTTTAAAGTTTGAAAAAAGATGGGCTTGTAAGAATTGAAACCAAGAAAAAAGACTGAAATAAAGGTTTTTCCTAGACAATATCTTTAATTAATATTAGATTATGTCAATTAAACATCAGTTAAGAAGTCTCCATCCGCTTCAAACTTGTGGATGTTTCGTAATTTGCATATGGCCCAAAATCATCAAAACACGTTTTTTGTGCCTCTTGTAAAATGTGTGGGTTACGTCCTTTTTCCTTTTCACAGTCGATATATATATAAAAAAAATCATTCGGGGACTACTTTATTATAAACAGAAATCCGACTTGAACGCTCACATTAGTACTTAAAATAGAGGTTTTAATTTTTTAATATGTTATTTGTAATAACAATTGAATTATTTCGGGAATTTTCATTGAGAAACGAATTGATAATAATAGTGAGGCGAGAATTGGTGCAACTACAGATCGGGTTTTTTGTGTTCGTCTTAATCTTCAAAGTAAGAACGTAATTATTATTACTACGATAGCTTTTTCTAAGAAATGTTTTAATTCTCATATACTTACTAACGAATGCTGGAATACTTCGATACATGAACCTGAATACCGTTTCGAGGTCAACAGCTGATTATTTGAACACGATGCCATCTTTAAATTGTAATTTTATACGGTCATGAATTTATTCGTAAAAAGAAATTTGCTAGTTGAAAAACGAGATAAATAACAAATTAACATAATATGTGTATTACTTGAATTCAGTAGCGCAACTAGAGAATGCATTCGCCTCCGATGCAGCAGGCATTTGAAGGTAATAATCGTTTCTCTCAATTGTAAATGTGTTATTATTACTATTTTTACATTCTATCATTTTTACTGAAATTTATCGTAATTAAAAAAATCCGATTCAAAATATTACTCAAAAATGTTATCTATGTGCCTCTGTATAAATAAATGTACATAGAATTTACAAAAGTAAATATTTTTTAAAGACACTTAAATATAAAAATCATAAAAAAAATATTCTCAACTTACCAAGTCACGAAGTTCAATATCGTTCAATGGTTTTTTTCGTTTTGATATTTGGTAATACGACACTCACATAAGTTTTTAACACAAATTCACACTAAAATCCAAAAATTAAAACGCGTAACTGTCTTTTTACTGTCTGTACAGTGAATTCTGAACGATTTTCAACGGTTTATGTCAGAATTTTAAAGTTAAAAGTAAGAATATTCAAACGGAGACGCTAACACTTCCAAAGCAATATCTACCCACAGACAAGATACATCAAATAAATATAGGCAAATGGACTCACGAATCTCCCACACTAAAATTACTGTAATACCGAGGTCTCGGTGATGTTACAAATCGCGAACTCTAAACCGGTCGAAGAAACATGGGCAGACGACGTAAGCTCCTCTAGACTAGAATGCCTACGTATCTAAACAAAAAGAAATAAATAAAACGAATGTGACAGATGAAAGAGTTGAGGCGAGATGTATATATTCGCTCAGCACGGACACTGTCTCTATCATATCTCTTCGGATACCCGACACTAATATGTTTATAATACAATAAATTTTATCATCGATATCGTTTTATCATTTGTTTGTATTGAGATTGTAATATTTTACGTTCAATTTTTATTACAGTATAACATTTTTTTCTCAGTTTTATAACTAAAAAAAAATAGTTTGTCAAGTAAATAAATATTTCAAAAAATATACAATAAGTATTTTCAACATCAACTTAATTTAATTTCTACTAACAGACAAATTTGAATTGTCGAAAAAATTTACAAATATTTTATACAAATCTTAAAAGTTTACGTAAGGGAAATTAGAGTCGTTATTTTTTTCATACAGAACGCTAGTTTGAATGTTAATAATAAATTATTATAAAACTGATAAATTAACAAAAATTGAGTTTTTGCTCGATTTGAATACAAAAATATCTTGAAGGATAATAAATAATATACTTTGCAAGCATATGTATATATTATATAAAAAATATGTTTTAATCAAAATATATATATATATTGGATTAATATTGTTTTAAGTTTGCCCGAAATTCTATTCAACAAATTTATTGTTTAATATTTTAAATAAAGTTTTTTATGGATTGTTTTTTCGTTCAAAAGATTCACTTTGATAACTTTTGGCGCCTAAATATTTGAAACTTATATATTATGAAATAACATTTATACAATACAACTCGGCGTTTTGTTTGGAGGGCGTCGGTATTATGACATCGGCACTATGAAATGACCCGACGGCGACGTCTTTTCATACGTCCACGGCGCTTTGTATTCAAAAGAAAACTGAGTGAAAATACGGAAAAAGAAGTCGGTTTTGGTGGCGCCGTGCCCGTCTAACGTCACACTACTAAGTACTGAGGTAAAATTCGCCTCTCGGTTTATTTTCGTCCGCGCGACTTTGATACAGGGGATATCAACCAACATTCATGAATAGATATTTGAAATAATTTCTCACAAATAAACGATAACTACTATTGATGGAAGTCGATTGTGATATTTCACAACGGGAAATCATATTATATTCATAACGCTACAGTAGTAACTAGAATGATATTATATGATATTAAAATGAAATTGGCATTGATTTATGCTACCTACAACAATTCTATTGGACAAGTTGTTGATAAATTGTGTCTTTGCTAGTTAGTAAATATTTGAAAACATGGTAATTAACAATGATAATTAATCTCTTGAATATTTTTTTTCTGTTGGGCTAATGTTTTAATTAAACTCATATCGAAGTAAAAGCAGGGCCGGCGCTACCATACAGGCAAAATAGGCAATCGCCTAGGGCGCATAAATTGAGTAAGCAAATTATTTTTTTATAATCTTATAACAAATAATATTACGTTTTTTAATGCTTGTATCTGTTCGTTATAATTATGTATCGTATATAAACAGTTATCGTAAAAATTTCTGTTGAGATACCTCCAGTAGAAGGCCATATAATCCACATTGAGAGCGGACATGCATTTAAAAAAAATATTCCACAGTTTGTTAAAAAGGGGGCGCGCCAATAACCGTTGCCTAGGGCGCCAAATAACCTCACGCCGGTACTGGGTAAAAGGAAAATCTAATATAAAAAAACAAATGACTTGTGATCAAAATTCTCATTGAAACAATAACAACTTTTAGAATATCAAATATTGATGCTGTTTTCATTGATATTTTTATAAAATTAAAATAGTTTTCACATATTCTTAAGACTACAATTTCTGTGAAACGACTCAAAAATTGACAGAGGACTGAAGAAAAAATAATTTATTAAGCGATAGTTGCTCCAACTCTTGCAGTTAACAAATTATATTATTTATTTTAATGCTGTATAATCGAATACTGTTGGTAGATTCTTTTTTGCAATACATGTCAAGTTTAAGGAAGGCATTCATTCTTCGTTGAAATTAACAGCCATTGAGTTGAAACTTAGTTAACATTTAAATTAAAAACGGTTACGATATCGATTTATAAATTTAAGCTAAAAATAATTTAAACTTAACTATTCTTTACATATCTCATTCTTAATTATAACCTTTGGGGTATAAATAACTTACACATGATATTTTGATCATTTTTAAGATGATAGTTAACTGTCAATTTTTGAAGAAATATTTTATTAAAATAAAATAGATTATTCTAACCAAGGCCGGCTCGTGTCTTGTGCAAAGAGTGCGGCGCACACAGGCGGACTGGAGGACGGACGCCGCACTTAAATATTAGCACAATCCACTCATTTAGATCCCGTCTTTTGTAGCGATGTGCGAAGATAGTTCAGCTCAATACATAAATCGTGAAATTATTAGAAAAATAATGTTTTATTAAAAAATCTATGAGTTGATTTTTCGTCGAACGAGTATTTATTATATTTATGCACTCAAGATTATTATCGACTTTTAATCGACAAAAAAGCGTAAGCGACTATTCATAAATTTAACAGACGAAGGTTTTTGTTTTAAATTACTTTCGCATTAATCACGAAAAAAGAATTCCCTTATTCCCGTATTCGGTAAGTAATATTTGGTCAACTTTAGATTTATTTCCTGTATCCATATATTATTTCTTCGTTCAATTATTACCTTTCTCATTTTATGATTATTTTCATTATCTATTGAATAAAATACATTCGTAGAAGATACTTATTATTTCGCAACTGTATTGCATGATTGAGACCGGTTATATTGATCATAATATTATATTTTGGAAAAAATAGATATAACCAATAAATTTAATATTAATACTTAAAACATTATTTAAATATGTATTGAAAATAACTTGAAAACATCTGCCTAAGCATTTGGCTCGTTCTGCGTTGGCGCACATACGACACGCGGCATTGAAGTTATGCTACACAGTAGGAACACAGCCGGTGTTGGTGAGCGCACACTATGCCACATCGCAGCACATTGCCTGAGCTATTTGTGTATGGCCACATTGCATTCATTCACGGATCGATTCAAATTAGCCGACCAGCCATTGATCGGAATTTCAATCAAAATTTGATATTCATATATTTATGCTCCCAAAGACAGCGCAGCGCGCTCTGCTAAATAGATTTAAAACTTCATGAAATCGGACAGGAAAACATGATACTGTAAAGATACAAATAAAATGACGTAGTTTTTTTTTATCAAAAAACAATGAATTAATTATATTTCTTTTATCACTAATAATGGAATATAAAATGAAATACCCAATGAAAGGAACATCGCAGTGATTGAGATGTAACCTTTTCAGTACCGCAATGTTTTAAGCTAAAAAACATTCACTCACATACCTACCTCATGTTTTTAATAATTTTTGAATAGTCTTAAAAAATAGGACTGAATTTATGAATATGAAAAGTTTACTTATAAAATGATATATATAGTTTAATATTTTCAAGTTACATTCGTAGTCTTCAGTGGCCTTACGGTATTCACGCCGTAAGTATGTAGCGGCCACCAGTGGCCTTACGATACTGAAGCGGTTAAGAACGGAATCGATTTAATATTTGAGAAAATAAAATTGAAATAGGAAAGAGATATTGAAATATTTTTCTTCCTAAAACACAACTTAGGAGTTCAAAAGTTATATTTGTATATGGAACAGGAGAAGTGAAAAAGTAATGCTTAGTAAAACAAATTGAATATAAAAACTTCATAATTTTCTTGTACAAACAAAAACCGTTCACGAAGGTAACACTGCTTTGACGTTTTACTGATTTTCAATCGTTATCTATAAATAACCTTGGTTATAATCGTCCATGCATGGAACTGATATCGCAAAGCTATTGGTCATATAAGTATTAAAACAACATTGTATTGATTTATCGTTAAATAAAAATAAAATTTGTCGCATTGAAATATGTAATAGTTTTATTGTATAGTGTACCGCTAACACACGTAAACAGCTATTATTTATAGTTAAAATGGTTTCCTTTAAAAATATTTATTCTAAATATGGAAGTACCCCAATCATAAAGAAAATTGAGAATTTTTCTTCCATTAAAATTTACAAATTAAGCAAGATTATTTATGTGTATTTATTTACAAAATTTAAAATGTGGTGCGTAAAAATACACAATGAAAATTATTTTATTATAAAACAATAAACAATACTATTCACCTCACGTTATTTAAGTATCAAATACATTTATTTCAGATTTGAATCGTTCGAATTGTGTACATTCACACAAATTTTGTCACAAACGACCCGGGTTTCGCCTTTCGGCATTTTCAGGCGTTCAAGTGCACGGAACCACCTTCAGTCGAAATCTTAAATTATATTTATTTCAGATATAAATTAAAAGTTAAAAACACAATTATGGAAGATTTTGCTGAACAAACACACATTTCTAGTATCTATTTCAATTGCTAGAACACGAATATAGTCTTTTGAAAGCACTACATACTCAGATGTGAAATTTTCACCTAAACTTTTTCTCACAAAGAATAAATACAGTTAAAAGACCCACGTTATAATATTATATCATGTGACATTTAAGAATTTATGCAAAAATTGTTATTTATTTAATTTATTTATACTTGTAAAAATTAACGAAATGAAAAGAGGCAGATAAAATGAAAAAGTAAAAACGGCGATAATGATTATTTATTGAAAAACCACTGCTTTTTGAATTCAAAGTTTTCTGTTAAAAATAAAAATCTAATTTAGATTAGTAAAACCTAAAAGGAAATGAAATAAATTTTCAATTCCTGCACAACCATGTTTTTACTTTCAATCAGTTCTTAGAATCTAAAACAAATCGGCAACTATTTTAAACATTCTGCGAAGCAGCTTTTCGTACAAAATGGTTTGTAACGAGTTGAATCAGAGGTTATTTTCATTGAATCGATAATTTTCTTTGTGCGTCTATTTCAAAATTAGCATGTTTCGTTTAGCACTTCGTAAATGAGTTATCTATAGAAATCCAATCTCTTCATCAAATAAGGATACTGTAATGCACACAAATAATATTTTAACTTACATATTTTATACAACATACCAGTTTGACTAGTAATATAATAACTATTTGAGAGCTCCATTAGAATTTTTCTGAAATTCATTGTATTTTTACATCATGTGCGCTTTCAATCATTGGATTCTTACTTCAGTCTTTTTTATATGTGCTTAATTAGAACGGGCTCGTTACTCAGTCGTTCAACCTCTGTTTTTAGACATAAAGAAAGATGGAATGGTATATAAGGAGTAATTAGATAATTATTTTCTCTGCAACCCATTTTAATGTTAGGGGTTGAAACAAATTACAACTATTAAAACCATTAATAATTAAAAATAAAATATATCTGCACATAGTGCAAAATATCTAAAGCGCTATAGTACAGGCTCGTAGATGCAAGCCGTATTATTTATTATAATAATACTCACTTTAAAAATCATCTTAAAAAGGTTTGGTCTTTCATGAAAAAAGATTGATACTGGTTTATCTGGAAAACTTTTCATATAACTAAGCCATTTTCGTCATTAGGATGTGCTAAAATTTTTCACGGAGAAGGCCATTCAATTTTAAGATATTTTTTTAATCCATGTCCGGTCCCAATGTGGAGCATTTTTCAAAAAGAGTAGAGATATAATGGATAGGACTAGGAAAGGAATAATCATTAACTAAATGCTCTCACAACGTTCCGTTGTTTTAGCATTGGAATATTGAGTGGAAACTCCCATCACAATCACCCATGCCTTCAGAGAAATCGATAAATCTGTGCTGTGAAAATGCTGTTCGTACTCGAACTTGAATCCATGAGATCTACACACAGATAGGGTTGCCACCTGTCCTGGATTGGCCAGGATCGTCCCAAAATTGGAAGCTCTGTTCCGGATGAATCCGGATGAATGCTTAATTGTCCCGGAAATTTTGAGCAAATTGAGGATTTCAAATTCCTCAGTGAGTTAAAAAAAACGAGTTTTTAACTATTTGTCCCGGAATTGTCCCAGAAAAAGGTGGCAACCCTAGTCACAGAAGCCAACGACGTTTACCACTACACCACAGACCCCACACAAGTAAACCATATAGTGGCAGTATTGAAAAAAAGTCAAAATTTCAGGGCCACGAAATTTTGAGCCATTTTTTTCCAAATTACAACCAAATATTAAACTACCTCCCCAATTTTTTGTAGCCTTCCTTTTTAGTTGAAAAATGCAATATAGCTGTTTGTAGAACAAGAGGCTTCATTTGGCTTACATTATTCCAATACAATACAAAAGTTCAGTACTCTTTGTTCTGCTTTTGCTCAGATGTAAGGTTAAGTAAGCATTAATAATGTGAAGCCATAAAATAAATATACCTTCAGCCTATTTAAACAAACATACAAATTATACACACTTACATGTTTGTAAACAAACACCTACATGCTAATGCTATTAACAGCATTTCCCTGATGGTAATCAAATGCGGCTTCAATTCGTCTAAATGTCATTAATATATTTTTAAGCTTTTATATATGGATATTTTACAATAAATTTATTCAAAAAACACTTAAACCGTTAACATATTTTTGTGCCAGTACATTGGTGATCAGTGGTACAAAATATTTGTGCTACTGAGCAAGAAACTGACAAATGCTATTTTTTTTAGATTTTCATACTTCCGTTCTGAATAAAATTCAATTTTTGGTCAGAATTAAAATATTATACGGTCAGATTTTATAACCATTTTGGTTAGGTTAGGTTTTTTTAATTTCATTTAAATTCTGATTATTTTATATAAACTCTGACCATTAATTCTTTATTCTGCCCTCTGTACACTGACCTATATAATATGATATAAATTCAGACCAATGTGAAGAAAATTATGACCAAAACTGTATTAAAATTCAAACCGGTTATTTAACCAGTCTGAATTGACCGTATTTTCGAGCCATGGAAAAATCCAAAGCACCCCAAAAAAAAAGGATTCAATTATATAAATTTAATTATCATTCATTGTAATATATAATATTATCGACGTACATCGAATGGTAATAATTATGCAAATGACATTATCACGATTCGAATACTGACAATCAGTGATTATTGAAGCTCTTTTTATTGCTGTCGATTGTTCATAATAGTCAAGGTTATATCGATATGCAATCTGATAAAACAGTTATCATCAACCTGATATCTACCACCCACTGGTGGTCGGTGGTGATTTTTGTCCGTTGCAAATTACGTTTACTTTTGATTTTGTTAATGAAACATAATACATACATATTATGTTTACTTTTATAAGTACATAGCATTAAATTCATTACAGTGTATAGATTTAATGGATATAACTCTGTGTTTTTTTTAATTAGAGAAGGGGTTGAATTTTTTTTACCAACACTTCCGCTTTCTACCACTTTCTACAGTTACACTTACGTTGTGTATAATTATTCTCTTTCTCTCTCAAAATTTATACTAAACGACTTTTTATGAATATCTGCTTAGTTGACTAAGCAAAATTTTGAAAACATTTAAATCAAATCAAAGAAAAATATCTTTAAAGTGTGTTGTTTTCAAGTACCCATTTCGATAAAGATACGACGACTTTGTATGCAAATAAAGAAACATTTAATTTATTGTGTGTCTCGCATAAATAAACATTATTAGTATTCTGTTCAATATCTACCATAATTATAATTCAAGCTGTCCACATATTGAAATTGGGTGCCCATATTAATTACATAATTGAATGCACGAATTTATAAATTATTATATCAGACTTGAACGAGTCTTATTCCATCGTCAAATATTGTCAATGCAAAAATAATTGTTGAAACAGCACAATTTTAACAAATTTATGAGTCTTGACTATTGTAATAAATTAGTTTCTACTGTGTTAGTGACAGGGTACACCAAACATAATGTTAATGAGTTTGTCCTTGTCAAGACCGTTTCAATTGGTATTTAAAGCTTCACAGCATTTACATGAACTATGAACCAAGTCTTGTTAGCAATGTTAATAATTTATATGAAAGGTACAATATTAATTGTACTATCAGTACAATCTGCACTCACGACCAATAATAGTTATCGAACAATGACTGCATGTAATTATTATCCTTCAACACTGCTTAATAGATGTGTATTATAGAATAATGAAATCAGTTATTTAATAAAAATCATTATTTTTCAACCACATTTATAAATTTAAACACTTCCCCGTAAAATTTGAGTTTTAGTAAAAGTTTGATTGTATTAGTCTGTTAAGTATTATTGTTTTCTGATTTTTTTATTATCGCTATTATTCCTGAATTAAAAAGTTGGAAAACTCAATGTAACTACGTATTATTTGATAATAAAATAGAAATTAATACATTTCATAGGTATATTATGCAATAAAAAGTATAAATATGTACCTCAAATTATTACAATATTGAGAATAATGTTTAGCGGTAGTAATGTCGGCTCGATAATGTTTAAAACTGAAATACATATATCACCCATTGGTTGCAAATTTTTGATTATCGCAACCGTACCAAAACGTAGTTTTTTTGTTCACTTTTCAAAATTCCAATAAATATTTACGAGAATTTTTGACACACTATTTTCGTTTTGTTTCTTAACTAACAGTGTTTGCCTGAAATAATTGACGTCCGCGTGCATTGACAATAATGTAAAAGCTCTCTCTAGTTAAAAATCAGCTGTAAGTTGTTAAATTGTCTGTCACTGGAAAAAGTGCTGCTTATTCCAAAAACAATCCTTTAACTCTCGTGGCTCGGAGACTAGAAAAATACTTCTCATCCGATGGGGGTCGTTTAGGGACCCCAGTGGTTTCCTCATTATTGGCCTTATTCTTATGAATTTCAAAAAAAGAATAGTCTAAGGGCTTTAAATATCTCTCTGCATCATTCCTCATACATTTTTAAAAAAAAAATCCGTGGTTTTTAAATAAATAATCATATTTTAAGTTGCGGGTAAAAAAGACGTCATCCCAGCACACATGAAATTGCAACTGAGGGGCTTAGCCCAGCTATCTTACGAACGATCGCATTATCGGGTATTTATATAAACTACAAAAGGTCCAAAAAACTATGATATAAGAAAACCTTAAGTATAAACATTGTATCACCCATATTAAAATAGATATTTAAGATAATGTGGGTAGTGGGGTCGCATTTCTTGAGCTTAGAATCGGAAAAGTTAAAACACACTTTTATACTTCGATATATTTGGAAAGCAGTTATATACTTTAATTTTTCTAGCGATACAATTTTTATTCCCCTATCTGATAAAATAGCAACTGAAATTAAAGCTTAAAATAAACAATGAAAAGGTGAAGTGTCTTTTATAAGAACTCTTAGAATAGGTATACGAATTTTAACAATTTATAAGGTATTTAACTAAATATAATATTAATGGAAACAAATAAAAAAACTTTCCCCTACATTTTTTAGTTTTATCGCAAAAGCTTTATCCAATTAGCTTAATTATTTTCAGCCAAATCAACGTATTGCAGTCAAGCAAAGTGGCTCGATAAATAAAGTTTATCGCAGTTATCATTGAAAATAATAATATTCTCCCATAAATCAAAATATTAAAACCTCGAAGCTCGTATAGGGTGAAAACTTAAGACCCACTAGTTGGCTTTTTGTTGCTATTTTTGGCTTAATGTGATTGATCGCTTCTACAATTTAGATTACAAAACATTATGCGATATTGTTCTTGGCATGGCACACCTAGCGCCATGAGAAACACGCAACCTGGAAAATATTATTATTTACTATTACTGAAGTTCTTATTCACGTAATAAATTCTTCTTAAGTAGCAGTTGTTGTGCTATATTCACCGATTTTAGGCGGAGATTCGGAAAGCATACATACATGTAGATGTTTTTACAGTCAAAACTAGAAGTTCAATTTTTTTTAAATCAATGTCCGCTCCCAATGTAGAGCATATGGCCTTCTGATTAAGGTATCTAAACAGAAATTTTTCTACGAGAACTATTTGTTATTCGGTCGCTCTACCTCACTTTTTTTCAAAGTGAGTAGTAGGGAAAGAAGGATAAGGCTAGAATAGGACTAGTGGTTAACTAATCGCTATTGCTACACCCAGTTATTAAAGGATCAGAAGGATGGGAGGAGAGGAATCAATGTGAATTGACACCACAAACACCCAGATCACAACTTTGAATTGAATAATTCTCAAATTCACTGTGATCCTACCGGGAATCGAACCTAGACCTGCGTGATCGGTAGAGCAAGCTCTAACCAAATCAAATGAATACTAAAATTTATCGTATTCGTATCGTATTCAACAAATGATTTGTCACAAAATTTGAAAAATGCCGTTTAATATCAGTTCTGATAGTCTACTTAAATCTATGGACGGAAATTACAATTATTTTTCAAAAAAGATTTTTTCTATCAAAATTGAATCATAAAAATCACATTCAAGCAAACCATGATTTCTCCAACACTCAAATCATCTTTCCTAAGTTCTCTATTTGTGTGACGAATCACTTTTTGAATGTTTGCTCCTTGTATTATACGGACTGGTAATTCGACACAGTTGTCCCAGTATAAAATATAGTATATTATTCAAAATTTGACGCAAGCTAAAATTCAGATTTCACAATAATATAATAGCACAAAAAAACATTTTTTCAATGCATACACAAGGTCACACGCAATTAAAAAAATGATTATTTAAAAAAATATTTTACATTAAATTTAATTTAATGTTAAATGCCGCATTAGGATTATTCTGTATTCTAAAATAGGCGTCGTTGAATGTTTAACATTTTTTGTGATGACTCACAGCAAGAGCTACTTTTTTTTGGATAATTATGATAAATATGTATTTATAAACTACGAAATTAATTAACATATTTCTGTCTTTGGAAGAACATAATGATATAATTATTTTTTGTGAAAATTTCTTACAGTAAATTTTTATAAATAATAATATTTTATGGTTTTCTTTATTGAGACGGTGTGCTAGTTTGTTCGTTCATCGTTAATTTCTTTTTGTAACGCAGGAAGACAAGCCTTCACGCATTTCTGTTTAATGTTATATCACATTATAAATTTTTGTGTCCGTGATAAAATATGCATGTTTAGATATGTTATCATATATAAAAGTTAAAATAAGGTTTTTTTTCAACAACATACATTACAAATTTGTAATGGATTCTGCGGTAATATTAAAATTGACAGTGAACAATTTTATTTTATTTTCAAAGACCTGTACTGGAATATAAATAAGTTGGTAAATAAACTTTTTATATTATCGTATTCAATTTAGAAGTTGTATATAAGTATATTTTTATTTGACGTGCTTAAAATTTATATGTATTTGAAGAATATAGCCGAAAAACTTGCAATGTTTCGCTAGTTCTATATTTTTGGAAAAATAAACAATTCGTGTCTTTAATTTCTTACACAGCTAAGAGGACAACGTTTGGTCCTTTTCCTAAAATATTACATTTTCAAACTTAAAGAACCTTAAATAAATTCAATTTTTTAAAAAGAGTAATAAAATTTTAATAGCAATTAAGTATTCTTACTTTTTTGAAACGGCTGTCCACCATAAGGATATATTTAAAAAAATCGATTTTGATCAATTGATCGACTCTCAGGCCCATTTCAACATTACCGTTTAACAAGGTTCAACACCGGTTTCGCTCAGCTCGAGCAATATCAACTGATTAACGAAAACAGGCTTTACCTTATTAACCAATATCCATATTAAACGTGTGTAATTAGCAGGGCTGTGGAGTCCGACTCCAGCTTTAAAATAATTAGCGACTTCGACTCCAAATCCAAGGAAATTTTTCAAAAAAAATCATTTTAACTTATATACATATATCAGATTCTCTGTAGTCAGCCAAGCATGGAATGGCAACACTTTGTACTATTTTGTTTGAATACACTTCATTAAAAATATTTTTCAAAAAAAAATCGAGCCACTCATTTTTCACGACTCCGGTCAAAATACCGCGACTCCGCGACTCCAACTCCGACTCCACAGCCCTGGTAATTAGATTTTTTTTAGGAATTGATAGTGAACACCATTAAAGTGATTATAAAATGACCATGGCATTATGCAAAATAAAGCTCTTCATTTGTAGTCTTGTTTCAAATAATCACTATGCTATCATAGTTATTTTTATTTTACTGTCAAATCGCAATAGGTATTTAACGAAGAACATTTTTTACAAACGAAAAACCAATTCCTCACTCATTTTATTTTGGTAAATAATATAATGTTCTTGACGAATTGTTGAATAATATTTCATAAAAAATACCGTTTAGAGAGTGTTTGCTGTCAATCAGACCATTATTTTAAAGTTTACACAGGTGCAATTTATTTTCGGAAGATCATACAATTACTTGGATAGGTACTATATTTGCTGTTTTTTTAAACCGATCTTGAATATTGCGCTGAATATAATATTTTATAATGAATATTTATATAATTCATTACCAAAAAGAATATAATCTTCAAAATAATGTTGTATCGGTAGTCGCAGATTTTATTACAATTTGTCGTCGATTTGGCAAAATAATTCTTGCTCTGTCACAAACAAACAAACAAACAATAAAAATACTAACCACTGTATTTGAATCTTGTTGTAAGATTTGTTCAGAATACATAATTTTTGTTTTTTTTTTGTAAATTGTTTGTTTCGACAGTAACAATGAATATTTTCGTATAATTGAATCAAACTTGAAGCTTATGATATAATTTAAGATTTCGACTGAAGGTGCTTGGTGGAATTTCAATATTAAATTTGAATCATTCAAATTATGTACACTCCCACAGATTTTGTCACTAACGACCCGGGTTTCGCCTTTCGGCATCTTCAGGCGTTCAAGCGCACGGATGAACTTGAACTGACTATGAGTTAACGTTTTTTGTTTTTACAAGTTAATAAGTTTGGCCAAATTTTTACATAATTAATCTGGTTCATGATAAAATTACCATGTTTAAATTGTTTTTGTACACATCCGTTTTTTTGTCACTAACGATCATCCGCGGACTTGAATGCCGGATTTATTCAATTTAAGCATTATTGAAGTAACATCATGTCGGTTCAGGTAATAATAAATTAATATGATCATTTGTGTTTTTCGAATTACATAAATTTGCCTCCATTCCGTTAGTAAATTTATATTTTCAGTTTATGTTTACAATGTGAAATAAGATTAAAGCATTGTAAAAAAAGGCTAGGTATATGCATTGAAACAAATTTGATATATCTATATTTCTGTAAAGCTTTGACAGTACAACTAATCAATTTCCTATGTAAACATTAATATGTAAAAGAATATTTTTGACTCAGTCCATGGTATTGATTTATTGTGAAATAAATTTCCTTCATTAATTATTAATAGCTTTTTAAGCGAACCGATGAATCGAATTCCCGCTCACTCAAGGACCTAACACGAATATTCACTTACTATAAAATCAATAAATGTGTTGATTAATTGAGTGAACGTCAAAACAGTATGGAACTTCCTGGAATGCTTAGTTTTTTCACTGAATTATCAAACCAATATTTCGAGTAAGTAATTGTATTTTTATTGTCCAATACTCGAGTAGTGACGCGATTTCGTTGCGTAATCATTGAATAAACAATGACAAAAAATGATGTTACAATATATTGATGAATTTGTATCTAACGGCATACTATCCTGAAACTGGGTATAATGTAAAATCGCTTGAATAACGTCCCTTTTAAATTTCAAGAATCTATCATAATAACCATTTCTATAGATAAGGTTGATATAATGACTGTACGATGTGATTGTTTAACATAAGGAGTGCATATGTTTATTAAAAAAAATTGAAACAGAATTTTCTATCATTGATTTTCACAGGTGGGATAGACTGCCGTACAAGGCCACTAGTGGAGGAGTGTTAAACGGCTTATAACGGGCATACATTACAAGGTGATGATCCCTGTTCAATTAAAACGGGTTGATATATCTGAATATATTTCAAGGCTTCGGTTCATAAGCAAAAACGTCGTGGTGAAACTTCCAAGACTTGCCAAAGTCTGAAGAATTGCACAGTTAAAATTGGTTCAATTTATATAGAACTTATAGAATTATAAAACAATAAGGAACTTAACCTCAAATTTAGGAATTGAATTCAACTTTATTAAATCATTGATAAATTTATGCGATATAATATTTTAAAGAGTTCAAATTTTTTTGAAATTTTAAAAGAATCAATTTTCATAAATCACTCATGTATTTAAGATGGTTTTATTTATTTATATATATATTTATTATAGATTCTTATAGCGTGTCTTTATTTATGACTATAATACAATCTCATATTATTCATCCATTACAATGATTTTTTATTCTAAAATGAAATTTACTTACTGTTTTGTACTGTTTGAATTTTTTTGTATTAAATTTCTGTTGAGCTTTAAACACAAACGTATTAGCGTACTGGGTGTTTATAGCTGATATTTTTACCAGCTAATTTGAATTCCAGTGTGGGAGTTTTTCCAGCTGATGCTAAAAGTAATTTTAAATTCACTTTACTTTTAACATACCGCGGAATTCATTTTTTTAACCGAATATTATTTGTTTTTTGAAGATAGTTTTATAAGAGGATTGCATTTTTTGTTTTGAAAGTAGTGACATTAAATTTTTAGCACGGGACGTAGACGGTATGAAAACTTATTTTAACGAGTATATTTTTTAATCAATACAGAAAATAGTTTTTCTATCAAAAAAAGAATACATTTCAAACGTCAAAAGAGTTTATTAGTGATATTGCCTTTGACAAATCCAAATTTATTTACCAACTGAAACATCATTGCGATGCATACTTATAAATAAATGGCTTAAATGATTTGATATTCTTCTTTCGATATAAGTGATTCCCTGATTTCAACATATTGTGCCCAATGTGATAACAACATACTAACACAAAGTATTTTATGTTAGCATGTAGTTTTTCGCAGTACAGAATGGACTTTAATATGCAAAACCTTCTTCGACGCAGGAAATGGTTCCCAGAATGAATTATTAATAATATTTCGTTTGATTCTATCAAAAAGTTACAACGTGATGATGTCTAATGGCTTTTAAATATCGGACGCGGTTTATACGTAGACACATTTAGCCAACATCACCAGCTATAAATAATAAATAGAGGACACGAACTTTACTTACTGCGGTATTGACACAAAAATAGGTAAACAACTAACCTATAAAAATTTCCGGAAAGTTGAACATCTTTCCAAGAAAATAATATATATCGTGTGTAAAGGGCAGTAACACCAACCAATCGATACAAGCTACTGACAACGCAGTAAGTTCAACTAATCTATAGAAGGATTCATAATAGATGATAACTAAACTTTTTTTTCCTCTAAAATTTTAAATCGTTTCAGTTGTTTTGGCCATCAAAATTTACTTATGTTGTTACCTCTTTGCTATTACAACTAATTTGATAAGACAAATGAACATGTTATATTTGTTTTTTTGACTAACACTACGGTTTATTTAAGCAGACTTAATAACCGACATGTCTGTCATATCTAAAAAAAATTACCTCACCATTGTTTTTATGTACAAGATAAGAATTACTGAGGTTATTATATTTTCGAACCGAAATAAAACTTCTTCTATTGTTGATATTCTCTTTTTTATGAATAACAAATTAAGAGTAGGTAATATACACTTTCTTGAATATATACTTAGCGGTATAAAGTGGAAATTCGAAACAGATTGATACAGGGATAATAGAACATTCAAATAAATTTAATTTTACAGTATAACAGTATAAATGTAATCGTTCAACTGCCTTCGTTTCGTCTATACTTTAACAAGTTTTCAAATTAATGATCATTACATTTTTCCACTTATTGATTAGTATCGAAAATTCTTACAAAGAAAGTATTACTGACATTCATATATCTGTTTGCTTTCATTTTTAGACCCAGTGTTCCATTAGTGGATTACTATAAAAGCATTTTTATTTATTGCTTATTGTGACCAAATAATATTTCACATGCTTCCATCAAGAAATAACTTAATTTTACTATTGTAGGTATAACTGTAATGACTGTTTCTGTGTTTCACAATCATCTTATAACTTAAAGCATCATACAATTTTTATTAAAATACCACAGTAGAAGAAAGTTTTGAGGGTGTGAAAATGGAAATAAATTACCAATAAAATTACTGTCATACGCAATCAAGTTTTTTTGCATTTTTATTTAAGGCTACAACAGATAATGAAATATTTGCAAAATGGTATGAACATAGATTTATGTATTTTTTTAAATGCATATTCAGAAATTTTCTTATATCGTTATAAGTTAAATGGCACAATAATCTATATTTTGCAATATCTTACCCAAAACTGCATAGCCAAAAATATTTATAACTTTTTTTTTTTTTATTAAAATCTATTGAATTGAAAAATAACAATAAAATCTCATTTACCGCACTTGCATCCCAAAACCAAAATGCAATATTACATGAAATTAAATCTTTGGTATGTGCGTTGTAAATTTTTCTAAGGTGAGCGCGGCAGCCGCGACACCATAACAGGCTAGTTAAATCGGGCACAATGGCCGATAGTTGGACAAGGATGACGTTGTGAAACGTCTTATTACTGATAGATAAAGGCCACTCGATGGGGGTGCTAATATAAGGCAGGGCTGCGCGGGTTTTCCTTCACGCTGCCGGCTGTCCGACACGATTCCCGGAAGTGGGCCGCTATGATATCCCATCACCAAGGGTTCTCAACATATTTTTTATTAAATTGTATTCATGTTTCAACTCGATCAAAAATATAATCATATAAACCGATAAGCTCAGAACTTGAAGACATCTGAATGAAATTTTTAATTTAATATTATACAGCCGCTATTTATGCAACAGAGTGATTTTAATTGACGCTCGATTTGGCATATAAATGGCGATGTTAAAATTCACTTAAATATTCCTTACCTTACAACTATATGAAATATACTTAATGTGTATTTTTTATAGTATTTAAAACTATATCAGCTCGTTATATTTAAATTATTAATATAAATAATATTTAAACTAAATTTACTTACTTGTATGTAGTGCTTTTTTTAAAATAAAAGTTACCACAACCCACTTCTTGTCAAGATTTTTTTCTCATCCGTTTCCGTTCCCAATTTCAAACATATGGATTCATAATGTAGGTATCAAAACTGAAAGATTTTGTTCGAGGACTGCTTGTTACTCTGTTTTTCAACTTCTCTTTTTTCCGAATAACATGTTAACACATGACTAGTGGTTAACTCACCGCTTTCGCTTTGCTTCAGGATAGAAACAAACATTCAATGAAAAATCAACAGTTTTTAAAACAAAATAAAATTGTATGAATATTGATTTGAAACATAAAAAAATGTAAGAAAAGGGTGCCGGGACTCCGTTCCTCCGCGTCACATGTAAAGAAAAGCTCTGCTTGCATGAATATTGTCTATTAATACGATGGATCTCTGTCCGTACTCGAGGATTCGATGATTAAAGCTGGCATCTGAAAACACATGGTTAAAGGTAAATCTTTTGCGTTATATGTACTATCCACTAATATCAATAATCTGTAATGTGAAACAGAAAGTCAGTTTGTCTATCCGATACAATAACTCTTCACAAACGACAAAAGTAGCGATTTGATGTTTTCACACGAGATTTCTGTATCAACTATTTTCAACATTGAAATTTTAACGAATATCTTTCAATTTCAATTTTAAATACTGCTCTCAACAGCATTAAGAGACACCACCTTGAACGTTCATCACCTGATCATAGCATCATAGTATCATTAAATCACGATTAATGCAATCAGTAAAAAGGGATACTTAAATTATTATGACAAGAACATATCGACAACCACTGGTTCAAAAATAAAATCAGTACAAACACAATAGGTTCTTCATACTTTATAAATATTACAACTATTTCAAATAGTTAAATATATAATACTTACCTCATCATTTAAAAAAATATTATCAAGTTCAAACTAATATAATTTAATAAAATATACATTCAAATATAAATCAGTTATAATATGACGACTATTTGGTCATTTACCGGCATGTTTTATTTTAAGTTATCAAATAGTATGTAACGTGTTGTGAGGAGCTTCGGCCTTGCCTGTCTCTTAGTCCATTTGATGGGGTTCTAGCGTCCCAAAACCTTGGTATCGCGTCCTGGTAGCTTTGCACTCTACGTTTTACATGTATGCCCGATATAAGAAAATAAGGCTTCAGATGAACCTGCATTATGCATTCAATATATCAAAGCTGTGTACTTTTTTGATGACCAGAATAAAGTTAACTTATACTTTACCTGATAACCATTTATTTCTGAGAGATTAATTTAGAAAGTCGGTCAGAAGAGGTAACTAGGTAAGTGATTGTAAGCGATCTTGTTTTGCAAGAAGAGAAGAGGTAAACATTTCATTAAAATATGGAATTTAAAGTTAAAATCTTCATTAAATGTATTATGTTTTTAGTAGGTGTAATAAGTTTACTATTTTTTAAAAACATATTCTAGATTCTAGATGAATATAGAGGACTTATCAATACTTTTGGGTGCTCCTTCTTTTCGGTTGCTTTTTAAACAGGTATCAATCCCCGCACGGAACATTTGATGCAATTATTCTTCAATCGATTTATGAATCACGGCCGCTTTCCATAACGCAATATGATCGAGAAAATAAATTAATTTAATCCTCATATTCTTGGCCCGATACAGAGCTGCCCGGAACCTCTTTTTAAACCATGTACTGGTGTGCATTGATAACCATTTTATAATAGCATAGTTCAATACTTATTATCTATGAAGAGAGGGGTAAAAAATCAGACCAAAAATCAATTCTCGCCGAACGATTTTTTTTTAAATACTCCGTTATAAATAGTTGTTATAAATTTAAATACTCCGTTATAAATGAGTGAAGTTAATAATTTTATCCTTCACTAAAATTATTAAATTTTGTATCGAACTCTTAGGCTAAAATATTTAAGTAATGAAATGTACCAAAAACAGCCGATATTTGTATGTGTTAAAAAATCACACATCTAAACCTACTTTTCCAAAGATTATATACATAATTGTGAATGCTCAGGCAATATTTTTATGACCACATATATTTTATTACCTTATTGTTTTATATTTATCTATACACTAAATGAAAAATTTCATTCCAGTTCAGAAAGTTAACTTATTTGACGATATGCAGTGTGGAAAAAACTTTTTTTATTCAATATTTAAGTTAAATTAATATGAAACTAAACACTCATTTTTGTATGACAAAATCTGATTTGCAACGATTCAAACTCAGTTTTCTTTATATTATGATTTATTGAGAAACAATATTTTAGTTCTAAGCCGTCGAACTATTACTTAAATTTGGTTGTGATTTGATAAAAAAGGGAACAAAATAAATGATCAGAGTTTAAATAAATTTTTGGTCAGAATTCAAATAAACTTTTGGTCTGAATAAAATTAAATTTTTGGTCAGAATAAAAATATTATACGGTCAGATTTTTATAACCATTTTGATTAGGTTAGGTTAAATTATGACTATTTTATATAAATTCTGACCAATGTAATATAAATTCAGACTAATGTGATAAAAATTATGACCGAAACTGTATTAAAATTCAGACCGGTTAAATACGAGCCTAAAAAAATACGATTCATTGAAAAAGCGTACCAAATTTACTGTTGTTTTATACCGTATTATGTACACACAAAGCTTTCTAAGTGCCATAATCATATTAATTACCAGTCATCTGGCTGCATCGTTATTATTTATTATTGATAGAAGTATTTCTTTTAGTGATAAAGGTTCTGTCATTATCTGGATGGACGGCTCGCCGTAGACCAAAAAAGATTACCAGAGATTGGGGGTAGCCGGCCACCTTAGGAACTGCCCGTCACTGCAATTCTGGGAATCAGTCCTTTGCTGGCCTTAGATAATAAGTACCGTGGACGATATGCCGTACATCATCCAACAAGGGAAAAAATAAATTCCATAGTGTTAATATATATGGGAGATGGAGATAGTGGGGCAGCTATTCAAATTCCAAAATATACCTATTAAGATTAAACATTTAACCTATTAATGGACAGAATGTATTCGGCCATATTTTATAGTAACAAATAATCATCACGATGAACACAAATAGCAACGTAAGTATAAATAACATTAGAATATGCAAGGCAAATTCAGTTTGAATACAATTTAGTTATGGTAGAATAAGGAATCATCATCAATGTTTTTTGACCCCGGTTACGATGAGCGATATCGCCTATCGATTGGGTGTTTTCAACTAATTTTAGCTTGAACTTGAAAATAAACAACCACTCTGGGAAACCAATCACATATTTAAAAGTTTGGAATAAGTACTATATAAGTATTTTTTTTAGAGAAAATGCTTTTTATGACATACCTTAACGAACTCACAAATAACATTAAACTAAATCATTGCCTTTAGATTGATCATAAGTTATCAAACGGTTTACTTCAGCGGTGGGCTGCCAATATCTTAACAAGGGGCTCGGTAAATGGTATCCATTTTTTTATCTATGTCTGCTCACAATGTCGAGCATATGGCCTCCTAATGAAGGTATCTAAATAAAAGTTATTTTTCTACGAGAACTGCTTGTTAATTAGTCGCTCAACATCTTTTCCAAAGAGAGTAGTAGGTATAGAATGATAAGGATAAGACAGGACTTGTGATTCACTAATAGTAGCGCCCAGTTGAATTGAAGGATCGGAAGAATGGGAGGCAATCTTAAGACATCTCAAACACCCATGCCTTCGAACAGGAAATAAATAAATCGATTGAAAAAATGCTGTTTTGTACTGGAACTCGAGCCCGTGAGGTCCGACACGGAAGCCTACAACGCTGAATGAAAAAATTAAGGGACAACCAATTTTCAAAGTTAACCATCTACAGAAATTGCAGTTATGTGATGATTTGATCTAAGACGAATGATTTTCTTATCTTAACAAGGGGCTCGCCGTCCGCGCCGAAAATTAACAAGGGGCTCGCGCGAGCCCCTCCGAGCCCCCTCCAGCCTATCCCTGGTTTACTTGACCATTGTACTATTGAACACTTCCTGCGAGAAATAAATTATATTTAACAAAAAAATATCATAACCTTTTTACTTTATTCATAAGTTTTCTCAATCATTATATGTTTAACGATCGGTCACTTTTGTCTCCACATCCTTCAAGCGAAGGCTTCCACTATCACTCAAGAACATGTCATAAAACATCCAGTCTGAAAATTAATGATAATTTATTTAACAAATACTATAAATACAAATAAAGATTAATTGTAGATTTGTACTCGAACAAAAAATTACATATAATTAAGAAAAAAATGCAGTCATTACTTAGTATGCCAAATACACTTTTTTTAAGCGACCGTATCGAACCAACGATAAAAATTTCGTGTCAAATTTTGATTATTTTCTTGTTAACCTCTTAATTATTTATTTAATTTTTGTTTACACATTCTATTCACAATGGCACTACGTTACAGGTATTGAACGACAAATCACGAAAAGGGCTCATTTTTATGTAGCACAACAAGGATACAATAACAAAATAAACAAAAATTTGTCACAAAATTCGACACAGTATCCCAAATCTATTGAAAAATCACGACCAAGAATGTGATAATGTTAACTTTCAAAATAAAATACTTCTCCATGTTTTATAGCATGTAGTTTTGTGTTAATCCTAGGATATTTTATACCCCGTCTGTTCTCGGTGTAGACAGCGGTGGGCTGCCAATATCTTAACAAGGGGCTCGGTAAATGGTATCTATTTTTTTATCCATGTCCGCTCCCAATGTCGAGCATATGGCCTCCTAATGAAGGTATCTTAATAAAAGTTATTTTTCTACGTGAACTGCTTGTTACTTATTCGCTCAACCTCTTTTCCAAAGAGAGTATTAGGGATAGAATGATAAGGATAAGACAGGACTTGTGATTAACTAATAGTAGCGCTCAGTTGAATTGAAGGATCGGAAGAGTGGGAGGCAATCTTAAGACTTATCAGATGGCACGGCTGGCGCTGTAATCAAAACAATCGCAAGTATATTTTTAAATAAATAATCTATGGACTCTCGCCGGTCATCCAAATCCATGTCTGTTTTCACAGGTATTATAAATATGTATTATGCTCGTTTATATTATTACATAAATGTATTTATTTTTGTATACATGGCATATTGGAGTTTTAAACTGAGTACAAGGCATACAAATCAGCTATGGATAACTTTTTTCGTTCTTTTCTACGCGAAATCTTTTGTAGTTTTTCTTTGACGTTGGAACTCATCTGTTATATCTGTCTAGTATATCTTTACACAGTTAATCGACTTCGTCATTGGCTATCTTTATATTTTTTGTTTATTCAATATATAAATGTGGCGAATGAAAAATAATTCTATGAATGTTGAATATGAATAAATAAATGTAGCCATTTCTAGTGGTGGGATGCCAATACATCAACAATGGACTCAATTAGTTTCAGAACTTTTTTTTATCACTCTTATACAATTATTCGAAATAATTATTAAAACACTCGAATGCTCCCGATCCCCTCCGGCCTACCCCTGCCATTTTTTAAAATCAACGTTTCTGTGTGTGTTTATGAATATTAATACAATCTTTTTTGTGACGACATTTTAATAAAATAAACTAAATATATTCCAGGTGAGAGAAACATTAAATTTACACAAAAGGGTAACTAGTATCTCATGAGTAAACCAAAACAAAGATTATCCATACTTCCAGCACGATAACTTAAAAACAATAAAAAATATCAAATGTTGCAACGAAAATTATTAATATTCAATGCAACACGAAGGCATCCAATAAATTATTATGTTATCTTTGCCAAACGAAGTGCGTAGAGCTCAAAAGGTGACCAAAAGACCCTAGTAACTTTGACTACAACTCTGATGTGGCGAATTTCAAAAATCTTCCTGATTTGGAAAACCAAGATTTTATTTAGTTATTACTTTATTTATCAAGTTGCAATTAACAAGGCCTTGAGCCAGGGCTTAGCCAAAAACTGAAAAAAAAACATTATTTTTGTTCAAACGAAAATCAGAACCGAGCCGGTTTTCAGTTTTTTTTCGATTTGAGCTAAGTGAGTAACTTTAAAAAAAAATCTACTGCTTTTGATATTAAAGTGTATTTTTTTGTTCATTATAAAAGTCTTAAACTTATAATTTTTCAATCTTATGCAATGTTAAATGAATAAATAAATAAACTAAGTAGTTTTTTTTTGTAGAGTGGACACGCTTATTAAAACATTGACGATTTTACAGTAGACTAACATTAAGTTGATCAATATTTCAAGAGATTTATTTTTATATACGGGCATATAAGAGGTTAAGTGAGCCAAGTGGTATTTTAGAAAAAAAAGTTAGATGCGTTGTAATATTCTACACGTATTAAAGTATCGTAAATGTGAAAAAACCTCAGTTAAAACATATGGTAATAGTGTTATCTCCTTAAAATAAAAATATTCAAACACCAAATAAAGACAAGATTGTACTTAAATTTTTTATGATTTTTTTTTTACAATTTTACTAGTTTGTTCACTTCATCTTTCCAGAGCCCAAATTGTCTTTACAGCGAGCGGAAACCGAATACCGAAAAACCGTTATTTTTTTCCAAAACGAAAACCAAAACCGAACCGATATATATTTTTTTACCCGAAACGGAACGAAAAACGAAAAGAATAAAATATCGGTTTGAAGCCTTGATAACTACCATTTTTTTATATTAAAAAACTGTGATCTAGTTAAGTTTGATATATGAAACATATTCTTACTGTTATGTATACTCAATACCATAGCATACTATGTTTTATTCTGTATGACGTTCTATTTTCAAAATGTGTTTCGTGCATTCGAATGAAACAATTGAAGTATGAAACTTCAGTAGAATAAAAAAAAACAATTGCAACCTGTCACAATCTCACGATTTTCTTCTTGACTATAAGATTGATTTATAAAGTGTAAAATTATGTTATCAAAATAAAGTTGAACCAACATATAAAAGTGTTTCAGTAAAAACTATAAACATAGCATTACTAATAAAATATTGAATTCTAGCAGACTTGACCGCAACTTTACCCTGTGAAACTCCTGACGTAAACGTATGCTGACACGAACGAAATAGTGGTATAATTGAAAATTAGTGGATGTGTGATTGCTACCGAGCCTTTTCTGGGAAAAACGATAGGTGTCTTCGACGTCTGTCTATAATATGACGCCTCAAGATTTAGACAATGTTCCCGAGGTTAATAAACTCGCACATCTAGCTGGATTCTATGAGAAGTATAAAATTTAATTTGATTTGTATATCAGATCATTATATTGTTTTCCTTGGAGTATGCGCCAGTACAATAATAATGGTTTAATTTCATTTTACCGTGATTATCAATAAAGACTTTGAAAATATAAATATGCATTGAAAAACAAATAACGAATAAATATTGAAGATTTTAAGCACAGCCGAATCATAAACGTATTACACCCATGAAGATTCCTGATGTCGATAAAATGTGTTTATGTATAACTAATTTTCGGTCGTACAGTATAAAATAGCAAAGAATTTAGTTCTACAAAAATTTTAATTTTAGTTGACAGCTGCCTTTATCTGAAAAAAATCAATTGAAATATATTTTTTTGTAGAACTGAATACTTTGCTATTTTTTACCGTATTACAATGGAGTAAATGTCAATTCAATCAATAATTTTTGGTATTTTTTTTTACATCTCTTTTGTATCTAAGTAAAAATTATAAAACGATAGAGTATGAAATCGATATAAGTTAGTATTTCACACTGTCTAAGAACAGTTTGAATATTTTGTTTGGGTGGGGTGCAAAAGGTTAAAAAAATCACAAACATTCACAACTTCGGATAAAAAAATCGACTGAAAAATATTGTGTGAAAGTGCATTTTTATATTCTTGATCGCACAACTCTTGCTTAACCCCTTTCACGTGACAACTCGACTTCGGTGAATGAGGAAAACGTTGCCAAACTAATGGCATCTTAAAATATCTAAATTTATAATAAAAAAAATTAAAACTTTTCAAAACGTTTTATAATAAAATTCAACACACAGAAATAGTATATCTTTAAAAAAGAGTTGATTACGGAATATAGCTCGTTATTATAAAATACAGAAAACAACACTTTGATTCACAGTTATAGGTATTCATATTAAGACATATCACCAACAATCGTAAAATACTCACGCAAAATAATTGTATTCAATCACGAAACGATATGGAGATAATAAAATAAAATGAGTTATCTACTTTTAAACATATACTCTTAACACGTTGGATCTTACAACCCGACACAATAAACGAATATACTCAGCTATTTTGTGTACAAACTATTTGTAGATTCAGAAAAAAAAACAAGTCAACTAAAATGTCAAATCGAAATAAATCGACACTGTGAATATTTACTCTTTTGTTTTGAAAACGAAATCACGCAAACAATGCACGGCGCAAATCGTATTCCATTTTTTTTTCAAATATTCAGCATAAACCATAAATTAAATAATAATTAATTTTAGTTTGTTATACATAACACTTGTGATAATTATATTATAAAGTCACCGACTCCAATACTAGATTTGCTTACAAATTTTCAGTTGACATCTTGTCCGGACTATTTTTCTGTCCATGACTACTTTATAAATGAGTATGTACTATAGGTTTTAAGCATACTGTTAACACAACATATAAAATAACTATTTTCAAAACTTCACTGAATAAGATGAAAAAAGATTTTTTACCAACTTTATCGTTTAATTATGCCGGATAAATAAATAAAAGGTTGAAATATGAATCAGTTTTATTTAATTTCCAATATAACTTCGCATAGAAAATTTTCTCCGACGTATCTCTGCAAGTTATCGATGTGAATTGTTTATATATAAAGTTTTCAATCATGTTTTAAGTCTCAAAGGAAGAACTTATATCAAAAATGTCTCACTGTTACTAAGGTAATTTTATTATATTTTTTTGTTACTTAAAAAATTCTGCCAGTACGGTAATAAACTATATTAAATTGTACTGAATGAATGAATTGTACTGGTTTTTTATCACATAGTTCGTCAGTTAATTTTCCCATTTTATATGTATCAAAGAAAACTGAGTCAAACAGTCCTGTTTTACATATTGAGTAATATTTAGGCTGGAAAATATTTCACATTACCATTAGCAAAATGGTCCAGAAATAAAGTTGAGAAAATATTTTTCATAATCAGTTACGATCAATCATATCATATATCTGTCATAATATTTCTCACACATGTCATCAGGTAAAATTAAAAGGTTTAAATTAGTTCATTCAGTTGTTATAAGCGTTTAATAAGAAACTATGAAAGAAGTTCAGCCAAACTAATTCTATACCAATAAATGTAATATTTCATTATTTTTGATTCGACGCAGGTGGATCTAACATAAGTCACCGCTTCAACCGACTTTCTCATGATGCTGATCGAAGAATATTTCTTGCACGTGGTGAGATGTTGAACTATTACGTAGGTATACTGAGCACAGTTGATCCATGTACCCTGGTGCCGTCGGAACAACAGCCGAATTTGATTTGGAGCCAATGAAGGCCGATAGGTTTCCAGGAATCGAACGAAATGCGTACAGGTGTAGCGCGGCCGATTGAATCGATACATTCTTTATAGCTTTACATAGTGAACTTTACTTTGAGGTTCTAAAAGAGATTTTGATTTATGACTCTAGTAGTGTTGACATACATATCTGGAACAACAGATAATGCGATGAAAACAAATGTCAGATTTTTTTACACACTTACTGATATGAAAAAAAATATCTATGGTTCAAAGCAATGTTTGATATGTCCATTCCAATCGATATTGATTTTATTGAAACTTTTCTGTGCGCAGTCCAGACTTCTTTAAAAAACCAAATTTTAAAGTTAATGTTAAAATCATAATATATTAGCTTTATTTTTACACTTGTGTAAAGTTTCAATTATTGATGTTTATCAAAAAATCATTTTTAGAACATGTATCATCTTTAATAAAGATAAGCCAGGCCCATTAGAGGTGAAATGAGTATTTTATTACCATTAGAAGTGAAATGAGAACCCAAGTGGTATTTTTTAAAAAAGATAGATACGTTGTAATATTCTACACGTCTTAAAGTGAAGTAACCACAATTAATGAACATTGCAATAGTGTTATCTCTATTAAATAAAAATATGCAATCCTCCAAAGCACCGTGTAAAGACGTGATAGTACTTAAAAGTCCAAGAAAATAAAATACCATTTTACTAGTTGGCTCACTTCACCTCTAATGGACCCATATATACATACTACTGTCCACGTCGATACAAGCAAAATATAAAGAAAGCATTTTTAATAAAAAATAAATCATATTTATTTATGAGATGAGAATAAAATATCACTTTGCCTAAACTCTATGAAAATTTTAGCTCCGGACATTTTCAACCCTAAGTATAATACATACAACTTTTTTCTACAATACATATCCTGTTCTTAGGATTGGTAGATATCAGAGGAAAAGTAAACATCACAGATATTCATATCAATAAATGTGTCCGTACTGGGACTCTATCCGAACTGAAGAAATTTATCACTCAACTACATTCCCGGCACTATTTATAACACGTTTTCATGTTTAAATTCAGTTATCACAATGTGTGTAGCTTCCTGCAGAAACAAACATACCACTTGTATATCCTTAACAATTCTGAAAAGATTTTTTTAGCAAATCATGAACACCACTATATTTTCCACATTCACAATTAATATAATAAGCCTGTGGATCTTTAAATTGGATTTTTAAATTTGTGTTTAATTTTCATCTATAATTTTTAAGGAAGATAATATCGTTGTTATTCTGGCTGAATGCGATATGTAAAACTGGCTGTCTTGAGTTGTGAATGATATATAGATAGATTTTTACACGCTGTATACTAAAATATTTTGTGTAGTCACATCAAGTCAACTCCGATTAAAGTTATTTGTGACTACAAAAATACTAACTAAAACTTTTGAATATGTGAATCGAATTCGTTGTCATCGAATTTCATGAAGTTTCTAGATATATAAGTTAAAGTAAATAAATAGACATGATATTTTTTGTTGACTTGTCGCCTTCTACCAGTCAGTATACCGACGATATATTATATTTTAAATTAATACTTTTTACGTCATCGAAATGATTCGTTCTTAACTAAAATTATTTTTGGACCCATCTAATAATAATAACATTGCTAAGTATTTTTATGACACTAAGTCGAGTTCAAACCAGTAATGTAAGAACAATATACTTTGATAAATCCTATAGAAAAATATCAATGCAGCGGTTCGCTTCGTTGCAAGAGATTTATCTTTCATAGACCTAAGTACGTCTGAATACATACTTTGAAGATTCATTATGAGAGTTCCTGGAAAAACGCACATTTTAATGTTATCGAACCTGCTCCGATGAGTTAGATAGGAGTCTATTATTTAAAAATAATAGTCCAGACACGATTTTGGTATGTGTGAACAAGTGTTCATTCTACAATACAAACTAATAAAATTAATATTAATCTATTACCGGTCAATGTAGAAATAAATTGCTTGCTTATTGAATTAAAATTAATATTAGAGATTTTTCTTTGTTTATAAAAAGATTGATGTTTGTATCAATTATCTATAAATAAGAGTAATAACCAATGAATTCAATATTAACATAACCCAACTGGTGGGATCATCATTATGGAAAATGTAGGTATAAGACAAACCATGTTTTTTTATTATAATACAAAGAGTTGTGGCAATTGATTACTTAGTGCTAATTTTTACGTTCTGGAAATTATTAATGGGAATAATTATCGACTCATGTATGTATTTATGCTTACGTATGGGTATAGTATATGAGGAGATTTATATAATATTTTATGCGTATAGTGTCCACGTTAACTGTCTTCACTGTGAATACCCTTCTGCAGCGATGACGATCTTCTGTCAGGAACGATGGAAAAATAATGCAAAAACCAATAATCATCTGCGATAAAGGAGACTCGAACGACTTAAAGCTCTCTTAATTTGACATAATTACGTAATGTATTTTCTTTGGTACATATAAATACATTGACATAGTGATCTCTTAAATCAGAAAGTATTAAAGCTACTTTTCAGATTAAATGCGTTTAGCCTACAATTGTATTTCATGCCCAAATCAAATAAGACTTAAAGTTTTGCAATTCAAAAATTGGAATAATTTAATAGCAATTAAACAAAAATTGTGTTATTCATTTGTTTTAATTGAATTTTATAACATAAAATAAATCTGTGTTTGACATAAACTCTAAATATACAATTTTTGAATCGTTCAAATTATGTACATTCACACAGATTTTGTCACTAACGACCCGGGTTTCACCTTTCGGCATCTTCATGCGTTCAAGTGCACGGATGAACTTGAACTGACGCCTAGTAAATGAATGTTTCGTGTTTATATAAGAAATAAATGTATCATTGAGTTTAAAGCCATTGTTGCGAAATGGATAAGCCCAGCGGTGGGCTTCCAATACGGTAACAAGGGCTCGCTAAATACTATAGCTATTCGTGATATTCTGGGGAGGGTGTGAATTTATCTACCACTCATATGCAATTATACACAACAATTATTAAAGCTATCGAATGTTACTTTATACACTTATATTTTGTAACAGTACGCGGTATGTCGTAATTTAATCAATATCAATAGCTGAAAAATGTACGTCAGAAATCCCAAATGTACATCACAACTGCTTTAATCTAAATATATTGCATATTTATAGATTATATATGTAAGGCAAAGATCCGAGAATAATGATTTTCTAAATTTAACAAGGGGCTCGCTGGCCTGAGTAATATTTAACAAGGGGCTCGCGCGAGCCCCTGGGAGCCCCCTCCAGCCCACCCCTGGATAAGCCCATGGGAATGCTCACAGATTTGAATGTATAAATGTCAAAATATACATTTGCTTCTTACGAAATATACTAAATAGTTCATTATAATGCTATATAAATAAGTTACGTTATTAAAGTAGAACACTTGAAGTACAATAAACGAATCTAGTATATTAAATTTCAAAAATCATTACATTAAAATCAAATAGTTAAGTGTTGTTTGTTGTCGGCTGTATTTTAAATATAATATTTATAAGAAATGAACAGAGCAACATTTGGTTATTTCCTGTATTGTAAATTTTGGTAATATAACATATTATACAACTCATCATAATGTTTGTGTAAGGAAATATTATAGATTATGAAATAAATTTGTGGTACATCGGAACAAAACAGAACCGTAATAGTACAATATTATCACTTGCGGAATCTAACTAAGATAGACGCCATCTTATATTGATTTTACAATAACGGTTATTTACAAAATGACTTCTTTATTAACAATAGTTGCGTCTATTATTAAAAATCATGATTCATCGGTCCCGCGAGAAAATTCGTGCTAGGAATTTTCAATCATTTTAAAAAGACATGGTCTATTTATTTTTAAAATTCTCTATTTCGAACATCAAAAATACAAATACATACGAAGATTAAATGTATATTTGTAAATATTTACATTTTGTAACTAATAATCTTTTCACATTGATATTATTTTAACATTTTTTAATGTTTATATATTGACCAAATAAATACAGACAAACATTTGAAAACTCTTATTGAATCTTCGAATAAAAACTATTTAAATAAAAAGTTGTATTGTGACTCCGTAGATCAGGGGTTCTTAACCTATTGCGGTGACGGGCGCACTTGATATTTAGGAGAAAAGTGTTGGGCGCAAGCCGGATTTAAAAAAAACAGATTTACATACATAGTATTAATTAAAAAGTAGTATTAGGTAAAACGGAAAGAAATGACATTTTTTCTGGCGCGTCACTTTAAAATCTGTTTGTCAACGGTTGCCGTTGAGCTAACACGTCGGGGTTGGTATTATTTTAAAGCTCTGTGTGTACTCTTTCCATTTCAACATATTTTATATTTTTTTTGCCGTTGTGGAAAAATGGAGAAGCCTGAGATTGAATAAACACATTTGCGCTGTTTTATGCTGTTTTTATTCGATAAAGGATTAAAACCAAAAAAAGCTACGAAGACCATTTGTGACATTTACGGTGACGTCTTGAAACTTTGAAAGTGCTTTAGATGGTTTCAAAAGTTCAAAAGTGGCGATAGGGAGTTAAAGGACAAACCAAAAACAGGAAGACCCCTCAAAATCGATGATGACGTCCTAAAATCATTGGTGGAAGCTGATCCTCGTAAAATAGTGAAGGAATTGTCACACGACATTGGCTGTCCAATAACAACTGTGCAAGATCATCTGAAAAGATTGGGAAAAAAACACAGGCAAGCTCTCTCAAAAACACACACTCTCTCAAACGGCCTTGGAACAAGCGTGACCATCTGTGCTTCTCTATTGTCCAGGCACGAAACGGATCCATTTCTCAGAAAGATAATTACCGGGGACAAAAAATGGGTCCTTTACAGTAATACCAGGGGAAAAAACAATGGCTATCACCAAATCAAGTACCTGTGCCTACTCCTCGGCCAACATTGACGTTAAAAAAGTTTTGTTGTGTGTTTGGTGGGATGTTTCGAAGATAATACATTTTGAATTATTGAAATCTGGTCAAACAGTTACGGCAGAGCTATACTGTGCTCAACTAGAACGATTAAAAGCAGAGTTATTAAAAAAACGATCTTTTTTGGTCAATAACAATAGGCGGATTTTACAACATTACAATGCGAGACCTCATGCGGCAAAAATTACTCAGCAAAAAATAAGAGAACTTGATTTCGAACTTCTGCCACTTCCTTCATATTCACCGGACATAGCACCTTCGGATTATTATCTCTTCAAGTCGATGAAGCATTCACTTCGTGACAAAAAATTTACAAACGCTGACCGGGTGAAAAATCACCTGGATTTGTATTTTGCCAGTAAGTCACCAGAGTTTTACGAAAAGGGTATCAAAAAGTTGCCTCTTTTATGGAGGACGATCAAAGACAACGAGGAAAATTATATAACAGAATAATATTGTATCATTTTTTTTTAAAATATTATTTTTGTCGCAATAACAAAAAATGTCATTTCTTTCCGTTTTACCTAATATATATGTATGTATTAATTTTATTATTGTTCCCTTAACTCTTTTAAAATAACATGGATATGGTTATATTTTTGTGAATTCAATAAATCTATCAAAAATAATTGTATTAAAAAATATAATGATATTATTTAATTTTATTTGATACTTTGCCGGGCGCACAAAAAAGGCTCCGCGGGCGCATGTGCGCATTCGGGCACGGGGTTACGAACCCCTGCCCTAGATCAACATGAATCGCAAGAGACTTGATTAAAAATTAAAATTAAAATTACCTTTTAAAATATCAGGTTGAATATAACGAGAAAACTCACGGAAACCGCATACACTAAGACGATACGTTCATTAATAAAAAAAACCTTTTTTTGACTCAAGAACACAGTGACACAAGACACAAGACACAGGTGTAAATTTATGCGAAAAAAGTAACAATGAAGTAGTCCAAGTACCATTAATTCTACACTTAGAACCTTATAGTTTTCTGTTCGAGATTTGTTAGTAATAAATCGTAGATAGTTAGTTATAACAGCTGTTTGTGGTAATATTGATCATCATCAACCACAACTGATGTAATGAAAGTTGACGATTACGTGATTGAGAAAGATATATGAACACATTTTTATTTAAAAAAAAATATTCAAAACTACTTTATTACATATTTTCAATTATTGCTGCTGACGCTATGCCATCGTTCGTTTAAGTTTAAGTTTCTTATTTTTCCTAGAAATAAAGTTGAAACTTTATTGTAAAGTTAACTATTAAAGTGTGTATATATGTTTATTTCCTGGTGCGAGAATACTGCCAGCAGCCACAACTGATTGTTAATAAATAATATTTCAAATAGGCAGAATAGCTATACTATCTAAATATTTTTACTTGGATTTCACATCCAGTATTGAATTTTGTTCTTCGTCAGGATACCGATGAAATCTTCCCAGGCTTCGGTTACTCATGTATACAATAATTTAATAATATATTTCATAAACTACATTCAATAAATAAATTTGATAAAGTAACTTAACCTTTTGACTGCCATATAAAATATCTCGTCTGTGGCAGCTATCCAGTTAAAGAAACAAAATATGTGTGACACCTAGTAACCAAAAGTTGATTGAAAAATTTTTAGTACTTAATTGAAGATAAGAAATACTTCATAACCAGGTGATAACTGATGGTCACTTTGCTTAGTTAGAGAATTCTGTATGTTTGCTGTCTCGTACGTTGCAGACGGACAAACAGATAAATCGAGACAACAAATATATTATATTTTTATGTGAGATAGTTCCTTGGTGATATAACGTTAAAAACAGCAAAGAATCTTATTCTTAATATAACAACTAAATGATTTTGCTTTTTTATTGTAATGAAAATGAATTTTTCAGTTTTCTGAATAACGATCAATATTTTGCTTAATTCGTCGGTACACTAGTAGAAGACCTTAAGTCAAAAACCGTCTCTTTTGAGTTATGAATAATCATATATAAATTTTAATACGCTGTATTTTGTGAAAAAACAAGTTCAGCCATATTCTGTGTATTTTTAAATAATTTGAACAATACATCAAGTCATTTCCGTTCAAAGTTATTTTTGGCAAGAAAAGGCTATTGGTAACTTAGCGCTTTTTAATATGTGAATCTAATTCGTTAATTTTTATCGGTTTTCATAAAGTGGATGGAACGATAGGTAATACTTATAGCTTATAATGCAAAATAGATATCGAAAAAAGATTATCGAAAAAAACGATTATCTAAAAACAAGATTTTCTGACTAAACGCCTTCTGCTTGTAAACCAAAGATTATTAAACTAGTCTATATATAAGTTTTAATTCTTTAAAATTGCTTAGAAATCTCAATAAGCTTGTTTCAAATTTTATATGTACCTAGTTAACAAAAGAATTCATTAAAATTTCACACATAGTAAAGTTGAATATCATATATTATTTTCAATGTTTATTGATTAAGAGTTTTGCTCATTTTCAATTAGCAAAGATTCTGTCGTAGCTGTAAATTAACGAAATAAGTAGGTATATTGAACTTTAAAATTGCACACAATGCGAATAAAGAAACACGCAGTGGGATTGGAATAGCATGTTGAATGTAAGTCTTGGTGTGCAGAATGTCGGGCAAATTAAGCCTCTTGCATGAGCGGACTTTTCCAAGAATATGATTAACCAGCCTCGCATGGCCGAGGACAGAATAATCGCGACAAATTAATGTCCATTAGCCAAGACATTCTTGGTTTGACGATAATTGACCGAATGCCGTTTATCCTACGGGACTGAGTTTCTGGAAAAATGCCCGTTTTTGCCATTCTCCAGCGGCATCAATTTTGATCTAGTCACTTGAACCGGGCTGTTTACTCTGTGAACATCATTCTGACCATTAGAATGCAATTGCACTTTAAATGATTCTTAAAGATTTTAAATGTCTATAAATTCATTCTTAAGTCAATGGTGCGATCAAAGTTTGGGAAGGTTTTTTGATAATAATCATTTTGTGACGAAGCTTATATCTTTAATCAGGGCAATCCATTAGGAGGCCTTTAAGAGGGTATTTTAGTGTAAAAAATTGAAAAAATCGATTCTTTTTGTTTTATATTTTTCTAAAATTAGACATTTGAGAGTATGTCCTAAGGAGGATTTTTCAAAATTTTAATTATTTACCGAGTTACAGCGATTTTGGTGACGCAGCAACTAAACTAGTCCGACCGGAACAAATAGAAACTCAAAACTTTAAACGCGTTTTTCTCGAAAATACTTTTTTCAAGCTGGCGTGCATAATATCTTAAGTTTTACCAAACTGATTTATTTTAAATTTTGTGTGAACCTTTTCTATACATGCTCCTATGGTCGGTAGCAGATTTAAATCAAAAATTGTTTTTTTACTATTTAAAAAAAAAATGTAACTGTTAAGAAAAACGTAAAAATGTTTTTTTTCAAACGGCTGCCATTTTGTGAACTTTTTTTTTTTGATTTCTCCGAGGTACGAGTGATAGTGACATTTTTATTGATTAAGAATCCGTTAGATTTTTTTCAAACGACCAGAAGGTTTGGAATCATGTACGTCAGGACACCACCTTTTTTTAGACCCCTCCGTTTACCAGCCGATAACTTTTCGAGCTATGAACTTATTTATTTTTATAATTTTTTATGTATTTTTAAACATAAATAAACAAATGGTAAAAAAATGGATACAAAAAGTTTTATTTGTTTATTTTTTACACAGCTCGAAAAAACACCCGAAATTCGTGCCTCTACATTAGAATACCCCCTTAAGCCGACCAATAGACAGTAAAATGAGCGCAGATCAATAATGAAATATATAAAGCAAAATAATTTTGCAGCCCTTTTCTTCTGCTCGTTAAAAAATCTACAAATTACATTTTTTTATAAGTCAACAAAAATGCCTTCATTTTGCAGGTGTTAGATCAATTTAAATGTCATCAACATAACTCAAGAATATTACTTTTTTACTACACAAACGTACCGCTCGTCAATAGAGAACGGACCTACTTTATAGTGAATAACGTATTAATAAAAGGGAATTTCTCCGAGATTAGGTTTTACGACAGACTGGCTGACGCCTCTCGTTTTATAAAATCTATTGAAAAAAGGGATGAATGCGTAACAGGTGTGTTAATTAATAACTCCATTAACCAGTGGTATCAATTTTCATGTAAAGGTTTACTTTTAAATCAAAAACCTTTTGTCTCCTTGTATTACTATTTCGAACACATTTATCTGTTTACAGTTCTAAAAACCGTTACCAATATATTGTACCGGTTTTTCACACCTAGCGACATTTAAGATACTCGCTTTTCAATTTTTAATTTAATTTACATTCATCTTAATTAGATAATCATTTTTCGTACATATTTTACGAATTATATAACTAATTACATTGATGTTATATTATTTTCATTTTTATTACATATTTTGTAATAAATATGGTAAACTTATTGATAAATAAATACAACTAGCACTAATTCAGTTAATAGGTAATTTATAAAACTTATTCATACAATAAATTCTGGATATATTAGAAAAGTTTTTTATCATATCAAAATGTTGTTAAACATATTATTTAACCATTTAAATAATAAGTAGTTATCAAACACGTTGGTACTCTTTACATGAGTACAATGTAATCAGAATAATTACGGATACAAAAATGACAATAAATATTAGATTTCAGAATAGAATATAATTTTTTTTATATAAATTATAAAATAGTTAATTTGCTCATGCTTAAATTTGCAACAGTTATAAAAAATAGAAATACAGTATATTTATCTGTGGTGGCAATTTATTTCATAAATTATAGAATGGGGATACAATCAAATTCCTCCAAAAATCATCATTACAATAGAAAGTAAATTTTTGCACTTTTTTATTTTTTTAGTTTAAAAGTAACATATCTTGGAGAGAACTGGTCCAATACATTCATTGAATACCACACTATTGGCGGTATTTTTTTCATACGAAAAAGAAGGGTTTTTTGTTACTATGCGCAAAGCTTTGAATGATGTTGTTCTTTTCACCATGAGTCAAAATATCAATGAAACGTTTAATAAAAAAATATTTGTGTCGTATATAATTATTTTGAAATCGGCCAATTCAATGACTGGCATATTATTGGGGATGTTTTTTTAAGGATCAAAGAACACAAATAAGAACCAAAACGGTCTTTTATTACCGAGTTTTTTGAAAATAATATATTAAGCATTATTATGACAAATTGTAGCAATCAAAAACCGATAAACGTAGACACTACTGTTTTTATGAACGTCGGAATGTGGATAGCTACCGCTTTTTTTGCTTAAGTTAAATAAAGACGTTTTTTTAAGTACACAAATAATTTTAGTAAGCAATCGTATGGCTTTTGTTGAAATTGAATCTTGCAAGCTGTGTAATTTAACTAAAATTTAATTAAAAATTCATTTCCAGTTAACAATTCCATACAATATTAATTTTAAAGTAAAATTAATCGTCTTAATAAGGTAAACAATGAAATCCATTAACTCAGACCAGAATTATATAATATATCTAACAGCTATTTTGACATCACGTCATCGTCAAAATTTATTAGTAGTTAAGTATCAACTTCATCAAATATTTCTTATGAGACTGAATTGTTATTATTATTATATTCAAGTGCCAATTAATTCATTAAGCTAACTAAGCCATCTTTAACATGCACTAATTAAATGATATATTTCAATCAAACAGCTATAAAAAAACTAATGACTTAGAATCCATCTAAAAAAATATATACTCAAATTGCTAGGATAAAAAGTGGCTCCACTGCATGCTACTAAGCCTAAAAAAATCGTGCTTTAAGCTATGGTCTGAGTCGGAGTCGTCTTATTTCTTCACGACTCCACAATAAGGTGGATCGATTTATCTTAAGATTTTGAAATGGCGGGGTGCGGAAAAGTTGTCAAATAGGATTACAATTAAAAGTTACTATGACGGCAATGTAAAATTTTTATTGCAAGTACTGCCAGCCCATGTTTTTTATCAAAAATACCTCAAAAATAGGGTAAAAAATAAATAAATATTGTAGTTTGTTCTTGAAGCTTTCACTATTCTTACTTCACTGGAAAGGTTTAAGAAGGCCGCGATATTTGTCATGTTTGTCTCCCGTAGGTCACGCGTTTTCTGGAGAGCACGCGCGAATTTGGAACATTTTAGGTACATTTCACGCGCTATTAAAACGGCAAAAATATGTAAAACAAATTAATGTGTTATGTAAGATACTAGGTACGTTAACATACAAATAAAAAAATAACTATCACAATATCATTAAATTATATTTCGGTCCTATAAGTGTCTTAATTTGGTATTTTTCAATTATTTGCCGACATTGCGGCAGTACTACTTAATATTTCATCCAATTAATATTTAAGATTTATTATCGTATGCTTAAAAGGCATCTTTTGCTAAAACCGCAACATCGGAAATCGAAAAAGCGATCCACCCTACTCCACAACCCTATGTAGAATGCAATCACGCAGCTTTAAAGGTAAAATTTAAATTTACATGTGGACAAAATTTAATATTAATATTAAATGGTTGGTATTCATGGAAAATGTCTTGTATTTATATTATTAATCTGATTTTAGCCAAGTTTCTAAGGCCAGTTTAATGTTGATAACCTATCCTAACCACATTTTTACATTAACGGCTTTTAACAAAATTTAAAATTAATACTAAGATTCCTATGTTTTATTAACCACCTTAACATAATAATAAGTTTATACTGATCATATGGGCCCATTAGAGGTAAAGTAAGCCAATTAGTGAAATGGTGAAACTTTTTCCTTGGGCTTTTAATTACTATCACGTCTTTACTTGGTGCTTTGGTGGATTGCATATTTTTATTTTACAGAGATAACACTATTGCAATGTGTATTAACTGAGGTTACTTCACTTTTATGATACTTTAAGACGTGTAGAATATTACAACGCATCTAACTTTTTTTTCTAAAATATCACTTATAAAAATAATCACCGTATATAAAATAATCTACTGAAATATTGATCAATTCAATGTTAGTCTATTGTAAAATCGTCAATGTTTTAATTAGTTTGTCTACTCTACAAAAAAAGTTACTTAATTTATTTATTTATTCATTTAACATTGCATAAGATTGACATGATTTATAAGTTAAAGATTTTTACAATGAACAAAAAAAATACAATTTTATATCAAAAGTAGTAGATTTTTTTAAAAAATTAACAAGGAAGTCCACTTCAATACAAAAAAAAACAGCTTTCTCACCCACGCCCACGTAGAATATGTCAACATCCGAAGCAATATAGCTAAACACCGTTAAAACTCTCCCCAGTAGCATCCCCATTGGCAGGCTGTTTCTACACATTGGGAGAACAAACAATTCAAATCCACGATTTCTCAAAAAATAATCAGTTATAATAATTCCACATTTTTAAGAATGGTGGAATTCTCATTTTGGCCTCGTATAAGCCGAAAGAAGTATATGTTCAAGTACATAAGTTGAGCTTAGTGTACCAAAAAACAAAAGTGTTTATATTTACGAAAGTGGTTTGCGTGGATTGTCTACTTTGTTTCTAATGGGTGGGAATAAGAAAAACAAAAATCTAAAAACGCAGTTATTATATTAATTACACTGTAGATATCAACTGCAGGAAGCTCGAACGGTATTGATGCAATTATTTACTGTTGATTTTTATATTATCTATTTTTCATATAACTTTATTTAATGACACATTGGAATGTAAATCTAATAGTGTTGTTTTTCGCGGAATTACACCATTGCATGACTTATCCCATAATACAAATAAAATACAAATAACGGCTACATCTGTTCCAAGTCATTAATTTAATCAATACCTTTATTGCGTACAGCATGATAGTCAATATTTCATAAATCTAATTTATCATCCGGAGTCTTCTTTATACAACGCTGTTGCATAAGTGAAAAAGCAAAGAAACAAAAAGATCGGGGGCACATAATGTGAACGAAAGTAACATGTCTTTAATTTGCCGCTTCGTTTTCAGAAGGCACCGTCCACGAAACGCTGGTTCAAATTCTAGGAATCTACCTATTCAGATGTCTGATTCCCGGGCAGGTCGATCAAAGGGAAATCTAAGCACGACAATGACTATCTAGTGTGGTAAAATTATGTCTTGGATGCATAAAGAGGGAATGATGCGATGGTTCTAGAGGTCGATATAATTATATTGATCAGTTGAGATTTTTCGGAAAGATTTTAACGCATCAAAATGTGACATATAATAAACACTTTCAGATCTTTTTAACCCCATGAACTGTGATAATATTTCATTTGAAAAAACAAATACGTAAGCATTTTTTTATTATTTTCAAATTCACCTGTGCCGAATCAAGAACTTGTGAATATAATATTGTTAGATTTAAAAGCTGTTATAATTTTTAAACATAATTTAAATAAAATTACAATAATATGGTATTCTATCTTATTTTAACCTATAACCATCTTCATAAAATATTTTTCGTTTTTAGTAAGTATTTATTTCATGAAAGCTTTCAAGCTTTATATCTTTATTGATTCCAAAATTTTAAAATATGTTTACAAAATTATCAAACGGACTTTTAGCAATTAAAATTAAATTACATTAAAAGTAAACCATACGTCATTTTTCAAATGAATTTATGGATATTTGGTTGATATCTCCATATCAGATCATTAACTTGGAGTGTAGATCATTAACTTGGTATAGAACAAAAACAACCTTACATTGCCCACATTGTATTGTATTTTTTCTTAAATTCTATTGTTATTTTGAATTCAAATAACTTAGAAATTATAAGGATTTTAAATGTTCATGACATATCTACTACTAAATTCGTGTAGAAAAAATATTGTTGTCTATTTAAAGATTTTTATAATTAGTGATACAGTAAATAGTTATGACCACTGAATTTTATATCTCCATTTATCAAACATAAACTTACTTTGAGTGACTATAAAGGCAGAGTAGAATATTTAATACAGTATCATCATTTACAATTTTATCATGGCCGAATAATTTTTTCAAGTTAATACATAGAAAAAAAAATTCAAAATAGGCCTTTTTTTAGTTCACAAAAGAATAAAAACCAATAGAGGTTTTCAAATTTAAGTGAGAAGATATTGATAATGGTTTCGATATTAGGATTATATTTATGACTTTTAAAAAAAAATATAACTTTATACCTCTAATGCAATTTTCAATGAAAACAAATTGAGATAGTAACACTTTTAGGGTGTTCACTGTCAATACTTGGTGGAAAGGCATTATATTAGTAAAAACACAATAATCCTTTGTACTTCATTCCACTTTATTTAATATGTCAGGACCGGTTTCGCTCATTACGAGCATCAGTTGACGATGCTCGTAATGAGCGAAACCGGTCCTGACATATTAAATAAAGTGGAATGAAGTACAAAAGATTATTGTGTTTTTACTGAGATAGTAACAGTTGATAAAAATCATTTTACTTAAAGAAAGAACCTATTTATGGTAAGCGTTTAAATCTGTTTCAGTCTTTTTTAACATGCATTATACCTTGGTGAAAAAGTTTTAGAACTACATATGTGTATTCTTATATGTAGGATGTTTTACTACGTTACGCTACGGGCTTTTCTTTAGATTATATCGAAACGAATTTTGTATCAAATGATATTTATATTTTTTTCATTATTTTTTGATTGAATATTGTTTTCGCGATGTTATATAATTCTTTAGTATTAAATGAGCAAAGTTAATTTAACTATATCTGGCTTTCAATTACATGGTGAATATATATATGTACAGAGAATATCTTCTACGCACTTGATGAAATTTTAAATGTAGTAAAACTATTCGTTATCTGTAAATCCAAATTAAGTATTAACAAGAAGAATGAATCAGATATCGATCACATTGTGAGCGGGCACCAAGAAGTTGTTTGTATACGTTATGTATTAAAAATCATTAAACCCTGATTCCTAGTAAGCGCTCGTCTTCTTGAGAATTGGACGGTCAGCGGCCAAGGAGGGTTACCTACCAGGAATTGAACCCCGGCTTCGCTGACTATAAAAACCTCGATTTCCACTGCAATGGAAACATTTCACTAAGCAATATCTTTGCAAAGACATCGTCTTTCAGAGGAAAATTTTCCGTAAGCTCAATTTGCAAATTTTACGAAAAAATCTCGCCTCTGCGACAGCTTTTAATCGGTATGTCGCAATTTTCTCGGGAGAGCTTTTTCACTTCGCGTGATTTTCAATTTATACTCAGAGTTTGTTCTTCAAAATAGTTTTACATGCTAAGACAAGAAAGAGGCTGTTTTTCTTCGTTCTTTTATACTTGTACTCAAAGCAGTTTTCTTCATAAATTTCTTAATATATATGTGCTTTATCTTGCAATGTGTAATTCGATCATTTTTTTTTTTGAAATGTGTGGTTTTCTGTTCTTGCTTCATATTCACATTTTGTTAAAAGTCGATTATGTGACAGTGAACGTGTAAAAAGTGTTTGTGCAGTGTGTTTTAACAAAATTAGATTTTCTTTAGAATTATATTACAGCTTTAAACGGTATAAAAATTCATCCATTACTTGTATTAACTTGAAACAATTGATTTTTACACGGCATACGACAAATTTAAAAACATAACGAATATAAAGATACCAACATAAATTTTACATAAATAAGTAAAATATCAACGTTAAATAGCACTGTTAAATTATATTTCTTATCAGTTAACAATGTTCGCAATGAAAGAAACTGGTCCTGACTTTTTAAATAAATTGGAATAAAGTACAAAAGTATATTGTGTTTTTATTAAGTTAAATAATATTTTTTCTATGTCAGAAAACTAAATATATTCTAATTTTATTTGGTATCATTATATGTAGATACTTTGTGTGAAATCAGTGCATATATAACGATTTAATTCCTTTGTCTTTTGGCTACTATACAAAAGATTCATTGATCCTTAAAAAAACTATGCCTAAAACAGTGTCTCTATACTATCAATCGACTGTCTATTTTCAAAATACAAAATCATGAAAATATTGCATTAGAATATATGATTATTAGAAAAACAATATTTTTTCAAGTGAATTTTGAATATCTTTTGCTAAAATGTGGAAAAAAAAAGTATTTTTTCTTGTGCTACATTCTACAAATTATAACATATGTTTTTAGAACGCGTAAATTGTGCTGTTTAAGAATTAGAAGATATCTAAAACAGCAGTTTTCAAAATTGTCGATTTAAATATGCTTAAAAACTGTACGTTAATCTATTATCAATTGGTTACAGTACACTACTAAATGATTCCTATAAAGAACTGAAAAAAATGGTCGATCTTTTGTTTTTATATCAAAAACTATCGTGATTTATGCGGATGTTGTTGTTAATGCTAGATACTAAACAACGTTCGCCATTATGCGTACAATACAAGAAATGTGTTTACAAAAAAGATAGCTGACATCCGCTACGATCACCTGTTTATTGAACTCTAGTATAATAATATTCAGAAAAAATATCCCAGAGCCAATAACCTGTGGCAAAAATCTCCCCGATCAAAACACAACCAAACAAGAAACATCCGCACATAATAACACAGCCAATTAATCTGACAATCTGACCAATCAATGAACCTGCCAATGGGTTTATAACGAGAAAAAAATAACGCCAGCTATTTTCTCACAGACGCAATTATGTATTAACTATAACTATATAGATACTATTTCAACTGATGACAGTGGCATGTCTAGGTTAAGGCCCAGAATCAACCGTCAAGTATTATCCCAATGAAATGATTTCAGACAGTGTTTTTTGCTAAAGCTATTATCGAAACTTTTTTCATTCATGAATGTTGTAAAAAAGTATTTAAAATCAATTGATTTATCGTGTAATCAATATATTCTTTTTAAAGCCATATATGTATACATTCAAAAAATATTATATTCATTTGTACCACTTCCACTTTTATTTAAAAATATCAGGACCGGTTTTGCTCATGACGACCATTATCAACTGATAAGAAAATATTACAATATTACAGTGTTATTTATAGTCTTATAAGTGTCTGCTGTTTTATCAAATTCATATAGTTATTGTTAATCTTTAGTAAATCTAAGTTATTCAATTCAAATACAAACATGTATTGTGCATAGTTATAGAAATTTACTTAAAAATCTCACTCACCAAAAGAATGGGATCATTTTTAATTTGTTAATTGTTTTCGTCATTGTAGGAGCTTTGTGTCTTTTTATTACTCATTCGTAGAAAATACTCAAAAGGAAATCAAAACATTCTTTTTTATTCCGGTCTTAGATTGTTTTATGTTTACAATCTTAATATAATTATACTTTTACAAAACTTCAAATATCTTATAATCATATTGGCACTTTAATTCCAAATTGGTACTAAAATTCAAATTATTCGGCTGTTTTAACTCATCTTAATTTTGGAAAACTCATTCAAATGTGTGTGAATTGTAGGGGTTATATTAATTCTATTACTTTTTCATCGATGGTTTTGCGCCGCCACTGGTTGAGGCGAACCGATGTAATGAAAGAAACAGCTTGATATTATTTATTAAATTATGGTCCAGCTATTTATTGGCAAGTCAGGGAGATGGTCGTCGGCGGATGAAAGATATCTGCCAACGACTGGACCAACCAGGTTTCAGGTTCGTTGTCTGCCTCTGAGAGTTCGACCAATGCGAGCCAAACGCTACGGGCTATCCGCGAATACCTCTTACTCCCCTTTTAAATTCATATACTAATAATTATGCCTATGTATAATATGCACGTTTCCGTTAAACTGTAATAAATAATATATCTCGTGGCGTGCTGGTAATCGCTGCGAAATCATTAAAATTGCTGTAATTTACTACAACTGTATCGACGAAGCCACTTGCAAAACGGAATGTTTAAATATGAATATAATATTGTACATGCATCTTTGGAGGAAAAAGAAGCACAGAAAAGCAATTATTTAATACTTGAAAGATATATAAAGTACGTAGTATTATAATTAGTTACATCAAACAAAGAAAACTTTTCATTTACTGCTGAATTACTTTCTTAATTCAATTTTTAAGTTTGAAAAAAGAAAGGGCTGTAAAAATTAGGTCGAGTAAATATAATACAAGTTATTTGTCTTCATGAACTTCATCATAAAAAATCATCGAAAAACGTCATTTGTGTCTCCTGTAAAATATATCATATGTGGGTTTGTCTTTTGGCCTTTCGAATATAAATTTTTAACAAATATTTGTCATCTCACGCATGGGTGAAATAAGTACACTCTGCTGTTACTTGTGCAGCTGATAGTGCACCATAAAGTTTTTAGAATAAAAAGACTTTTTTAAAGAACCCTATAATGATATTTCCGCAATTTATAAACATTCTGTGTTTCTCAATGTTTATCAAGGAAACTTCTTTCAAAATTCATAAATAAAACTCAATTGATAGCGACTTTTTGTATATGTATATTATTGGATAACAAATAATATATTGTATTCGTTATGCTTTTTGAATATATGAAAGAATAAAATATGGATTGTTAGGAATAGTAGGTCTAATTACTGTTTACGTTCCAAATTTCAAAATATGTATTTTAATGTTAATTCACATTTTTTTGTTAAGTACAATTAACCCAAAACTGTGAAAGCAACCTTATTTTAAGCACCGGGCCAAAACAGATAATTCAATAATCCGTCCGGGTCCCACTGCCAAAAACCAACGTGAAAAGGAGTTATTCAGATCATGTGAAAAAAAAAAATATTTGTACATAATGATGAACTTTTTTGAAATTCAGAAATTCTTAAATTTTAATACGAACAACTTTCGTATTGAATTTTTAAACTTTTATGAAATTTATTAAGTTTATCCGTCGGGATTATAACTAATTTTCAAAACAAGTTAAGTCTTGTTTGTATAATGCAATAATTATTTATATCTAGTAATCAAATTCAAATAAATATACAGTATTTGTTTTGAATCATTGTATGATTATATTATAATGTTATATTATCAATTACATGATTAAAAATATTGTTTTATAGACTGACTTCATTTGAATATCAATCATTGACATATTTTCACAAATAATGTTTCGGTACAAAACTTTTTACATTATTTAAAATGTAGATATATTTGAAAAATGAATATGTACTAAACATTTTTATTTATATTTTTCAATTTAAAAATACTTCAACTCACGTTGATACTTTGAAATTTCAACGTGCTTCATTGCTATTTTATTATGTTTAAATGCTTTTATTTGAAATATTTTTTATTACATCAGATTATATACATAAACACCACTTTAAACAATGATTATTCAATGAAAAGTCTTTGCCTTCTTTAATCGGGCTGCAGCAAATTATTTGCCGACGGAAACCATATTTCTTTTAGTGATTTATTTGTTTGAATTTTTAATAGGTTACAATCATATTCTCTATAGTGATTTTAAAAATAAAAATGTGAATTCTTTAATAAGCTTAAGCTGGTAAAACTTAAAAGTAATAAATATATGAAAAATATATAAAGGATTTATTCGAATTATGGATTGAATCACATTGAAAAACGATTAAGTAACGTACTTAATGTATTCTTTAAATATTAAAAATATATAATTAGAGTAAAAGAATGACAGCATAACCTAAAGTATGAAGTAAAATAATCATGCATAGATATAACAAGTATGTTTATTTAAAAATAATAAAAACCTACCATAAACAACATATACCATAACCATGCTCCAAATTAAGAAATAATAGTATACACACTCTTTAAAAATAATATCCTGTCAAGATGAAGTCATTCGAATCAGGAAAACTACTGAAAAATATTAAATCCGGTGAATTAGAACAACTATTTATTCTGACTCAAATATATATATTTTTTTTTTTTTATAAATGAAATAGTCGAGATGACTTGTATTACACTAAACGCAGATATCATAACCGTGCCAAGCACGGAAATATTAAATTATAATTATTCTTTTAAAACTATTCAATATTTTTGGCAGTAAAAGCTAAACTTCTTATTATATTCAAAAAGGTCAGGACCGGTTTCGGTCATGGCGAGCATTGTTAACTGATAAGAAATATAATTTAACATTACTACAACAATAAAAAAACAATGTTAAATTACCTTTATTAATAAAGTGTAAATAAAGTACAGAGGAATATTGTTTTTTTTTAATATAATGCCTATCCACCAAGTATTGTCAGTGAACACCCTAAAACTGAATAATAAGAGACTTGCAAACTTTATTATAACTGGACAGTTTATATATAGGACAACGTTCCTACTGCCTACACGTAGTAAGCTTTGCTTCTTTAATTGATTTTAGATTTGATATAATTACTAACGTAATTTAATTATGAAATTATTTCGAGCTCTATCGATATTGCTAATGCTAATGATGATCAAAACTAGAACTTATTTTTATTACAAGCAACGTACGAAAAAGTACCTACTATTTTTTTCATTTGACATCTATCCTCTAATTGAATAATTAATGACAGTGAAATGTTTTATATGATTATTTGGAAAAAAGAGATTGTAATAATTACTGTCATCGTCAATCGGATAAATAATATTTACCAATTGATACAATTTTTCAGTTATTAAACAGGCAATTTTTATAAAATAAAATATGGAATATGTATTCTAAAATGCTGTAAACATTTTATTTGTCCCGATTTTGAATGATTTGATTGTATCATATTATCTTTGATGGATTCGGTGATAACTTTGCGGAAGTTCATTTTAAAGATACAATTAAATTTGATAAAACATGTGCCACATTCTGTAACACAACATGTGGAACAACAAAGTTATCAAGTTAAATTGTATATTGTTGGTATCATATTTCATTTTAAGAATCAGCATTCAATAGTGTATTTACCTGAAAATAACCAAAAGAAATTGGTTTTATTTTCATAAGTCTAAGGTCCGGAAGAACATTTTATTATAATATTAATAATTGATAAATATTTTTTCAAGGCAAAACTTTTCTGAGAATTAGTGTAAGTGTTGATTATTCACAATCACAATAATTTTGTTTAAAAAAAGTCAATATTTTTAGTAATTGTAAATTTGTAAAAACATTACACAAAACGATTGAAATTGATCCAGTTTTATTCCCTTACAATACCTTACATGAAAACTACAGACGAAATCTCGACACATGACATAAGGGCGAGAGAAACGGTCTACAGCGACATCTACTATTAAGCAAAGTTTTTATGTAGCTTTTTTACAAACATTCATGTAATTGATAGTAAAGGATTGAATTTTTAAAACATTACAGTTACCATATCATATTATTTAATTCCACTTACAGTTATCTGTAAAAAAATAATACTAGGGAGCCAGTGGTGCGTCCTGCTATATTTTTCAATAAATAATTGCATGTCTACCAAGTACACTATTTATTTTTGTAAACTTTAATAAATGTTAACAAATTGAAATGCATTGAGGGTGGGTGTAGCGGTCTACAGCGACATCTTAAAAAAATTGGGAAGATACTTATTTATTATTATTCGTGTTACTGATAAAATCTAGCTAAGATTTTATATATGTATGCATTTAAAAAAATATATGTAGTGCGTTTCGGCTGTAATGAATTAATTTATTGAAAAACGTCATTTAATAGTTTGTAATTATTATAGATGCCGCTGTACACCACTACACACACCATTAGTTTTTATTTATTTTTCTATTTTTATTGGACATACATAGCAAATCAAATGTTAAAATACTTAGTTATTTTAAATTAGAGTCACTGCTTTTTATTTTGATAAAAATAATAAATTATTAATTTTGCTTATAGTGTCATCTGTTTTATTTTACAACAACTAACTTCTTGCTATCAAAGATTTTCGCGAAACAAAATAAATTTTATTTTAAAGTGATAGATGTCGTTAAATAATATTTTGTATTATTTTTATTTAAATGCTGTGGAGAAGTGGACAACATTTTATTACAGTATGAATTTACAGATTTTCTAGTATTTTTTCATATCTATATATATAAAACAAAGTGGGGTTATTTACACCACGTATATCTCGAGAATTACTACAAGGATTTCAATGATATTTGATTTATAAAATTCTTATTTACCTAGAATAGCAGAATACGCATTAAAACATCGGAAAAATATCACGGAAAAGAAATTAGAAAGAAAATTAATATCTTCATACAGAATAAGATTTTTAAATGACGAACAGCAACAAATGCTAAAATGTTGTAAGCTGGTTTCAGAAAAATCCACCAGATCGCACTGTTTTCTATATTTGTTTGTTTTTGCTTCTTTTGCATACGATTGGCTTATGAATAATTTTAAATTTAGAATATGGATTAGAATAAAAGAAATCGATGATATGAAATGAAAACGAAAGAAAATCGGATAATATTGAAATAAGGTTATGTTTATAATTAGGTATGATAAATTTTTGACAACAATATTTTGCACGAACGTTGCTTTGCTCTGAGATGACACGTTATTACACTTGGAACGCTATATCGAAGACATTTTAACGTCAAAAGCAAAGCGATGCGGTTCCTGATCACCCGAATGACTATTGATGCTCTTGGTCGCATTTACACAGTTCATCCGAAAAATGACGAATGTTTCTACTTGCATGTCAAGAGCTCAATTTGCTTGAAAATTATACTTATTGGGACATGCCAATCACTGAAGAAATTGTTTCTGAATCTCCATGTCAGATACGCACATTATTTTCTATCATTATTTTGACATGCTTCACATACAAGGATGACATGTTGGAAGACATTTTACATCGAATTCGTGTCAGTTCGGGGAATCCCGATCTCGAGGTGAATGAAGAGATAAATAACCAGGCTTTGATGATTTAGATCGAAGACATGTGTTACCTCATGTGAGGCATTTTGTTAGTCAAGTTAAAAATGCCAACGCCACATCGTGGGTCTGGGAAGATATTCCTCATGTCATTGATTATGGCGACTGTTCGTGCGAGATCCGAAATTGATGTAGCAGTTTCGTCTTCTGGAATAGCGGCCACGTTGATAGAAGGATGGCGAACGGCTCATTCAGTGTTGAAATATCAGTTAAACCTTTAAACGACTGAAAAACTGACATGCAAGATTGCGAAACACTCAGCAATGACCAAAGTTTTGGTAGCAAGTAAAATCATCACCTGGGATTTATGCACAATGACGCACAGACGCGCATTGGAAGCACTCAATCGAATATCTGTGCAATGACTTAAGATGTTTTGAAGAGGCAATGATTTAAATATTTGGCGATTTCCGTCAAACACTACCAGTGATTCCAAGATCGACCCCTGCCGATGAAATAAACGCTTGCCTCAAAACATCGACTCTGTGGCGCTATGTGAAGAAACTTCAGCTAACGATAAACATGCGAGTTGCATTTTTAAACGATCCATCTGCCGAAGATTTCTCCAAGCAATTGCTGACTATCGTCGGTAACGGCCGTGTTCCTGTTGACGAATCGAACGGATTGATTTCGATTCGGCCGAATTTTTGCAATTTCGTCTCAACAAAGGACGGCTTCATCAATAAAATGTTCCCAAACATCTAATCACAAAAATCACAATTGGTCGAGTGAACGAGCAATTCTTGGGGCTAAGAAAAAAGATATGGATCATTTAAACTTCACAATTCAAAATCAAATCGTTGATCTACTGTATTCCTTTAAAACTATTGACTGTGCCACGTGAATTACATCATTTCAATGTAATTCAAATACTTTTCATTGTGAATTTTGAACATTTATTGAACTTAATTCATTTTGAGTATTCATTCAAACTGAATTTAATTCATCCAATAAATTAACACAACATTAATTGATTCTGAGGCGGTACGAAGTTCGTCGGGCCAGCTAGTTTTCATATATAGAACGCAAAATATAAGCTATTTTAAATATTGAATACTTTATGAAATATTAATAGATGTCACTATATAAAAAGCTTATGCTAAAATGTAATAATATGTACCGTACCTACTACATAAGTAATTATTTCGTGTCCATCAAAATTGTTATATTAATTTATATAATTTTTATTTGTATAGTATCTAAATGAACATTACTTTTATTACAAAAATTCAGTCTGCTGATAATGCAACGAATAATAATTTGAACAAACAACTTTATTAGTTTTTATATTGAATTATATATATTTTTTAAAAAATGTAACTACCATTGTTTCTTTTGAGCTATGATAAAATTATTCAATGGGTTTTGAATGGTAGCGGAAATTATCAAAGCCTTAAACTGGGGCTCCATGCGTCAGAGAAGAGACTATTTTCGTCTGGATGAGCACCTAAGACACTGGATTAACATATACATCCAAAAGGGTAATGCGGTCGCCTTTTTGGGTACACTTGATGCATCAAGGGTGTATTGAGAGGTTTTTGCCTCTTTAACCTAAAAGCTGCCAGCCAAACATGGATAGGCCACGAGTAGATCAAACATTTCGAAATGAGTTAAGCCCACATATTATTATTATTTACAACATTATTATATTTTTAGAAATATTATTTTAAATTTTTAGTGGTAACAAAAATATGACCATCTGCTTTTTTTGCGAAAAATGAAATTCAAGTGTTTATGGGTACCAATATAACAAAAATGTTTTCTCTTCAATCAAATACACATAAGAAAGAACCGGGGGGCTAGAAAGTATTTGATTTCATGTGCAAGCTTTATGGGTGGCAATGTTTTCCTCGAAAGAGCGTCCGGTAACATTTACGAAACGCTGTGAGTTTTCTATACAAATTGACAACGATATCGTGATAAAATACGGAATAAACAATAGTTTTCTGATTTTCACTACAATACCAAAACCCGCATCAAATACCGTATTACAAGGTTTCCCAAACTTATTGTGCAATGGAACACTTCGCAAATCTGGAAATGTCAGTCAATGTTTTTTTAGGTCAGTAACAGGTAATAATAGTGAAAATATTGAACCAAAAATATGTTATTAAATCACTTATTATTTATTGATTAATTATTTTTAAAATATGTTACATAGAAATATGAGTAAAAAAAGTGATTTAAAATGATACCATATTTGACGTTTCAAACATCAGTGGAGAATTTTCATCAATCGATTTTCAATATAAAATAAAAGATAATTAAATATATTGCAGGTCGCAGGTACCATTGCAATCTTTTTCGAAACTTGTATTTAGGTCTCATGGAACATCAGTCTTCCACGGAACATAGTTTAGGAAACCCTGCCGTATTGGATATAATGTGATAATTAGGTAGTTATAATAAATCAAGTAAGCAACTTTATAATTGAATTTCCATAACGTTACGGTAGAATCTAAAATATAAAAAAAATGCCACTGAACTTGGAAAACGTTTCCAATTAAAATTAATCGCTATTTAACAGTATGTATTTTTATAAAAAATACATTTTTAAGATAACCTATAAACACACGATGATGCGAAAAGTAAAGCCAAACCATATCTTTATTTATTTTTTGCAATAAATCAGTCTTTGTTTTTAATTTGGTGATTATATTAGCGCGCAACAGTAAGCAGTTATTCCGAAATATCTAAAATCTTCTCATAAAACATCCTTAAATATTTTTCTTTGGTAATTCATTTCGCATTATCGCCACGTTCTTTCGCATTTTCCACACAATACACAGCATGTGCAAATAAAAGCCTTTCTCGCTTTATTCCTCCGACAAGAAGGCTGTATTGTATGAATTGAAGACGTAAAGAGCCTTCCGGCCACAGTAGGCTTCGTTAGTTTTCCCTGCTTTTGCCGAAATTTTCCCTGGGTGATGAATTCTTCAGTCGAAGTACCAGTGGCGTCCAATCTACCTAGAATACTAATGTGCGTTGGAGTTAAGATTTGGATTTTTTAAACTTAATATTTGATTGTCTTTTCAATTTAGTCATGTAGTGCAGTGCTTCTCAACCTTTTCATTCCAAGGCTCCCTAAATCTGAAAAAAATAATCCGCGGCCCTCATCAATACAAAACATGTCCTGTGGCGGCCCCCAATATGGGAAGCACGGGTTCTCAACCTTTTTGGGCTCGTGACACCTTTTGAGTCTCATATTTTTCCGTGGCCCACATACCTGTTTTGAAGTTTTACGGAAAACATTTTGTCATTGGTCAATTTCAAATTTCTCAAAACGAAAAGAAGCTAGACCTTTTTTTTCTTTAGGTCTTCCCAGAAATTTACAGATTTCCCAAAATTTGGTCGCTGCCCGATTTTCAAAACCTTCGCTGAAATTATTTTTTCTCGGTGGCCCTTTGGAACGTGCTTTGGCCCCCGGTTGAGAAACACTAGCCTAGTGTATTTTGTGATGCGTTATATCTTCTTCAGTTGTTTAAGAATTCTTTTCACAGTAAATTATATATGATAATTTAATTCAAACTAAGAATTCATTTCCAATCTCAGCGAAAGTAAATTTCAATGGCTAAAAATGTTTCAAATTCAAGCAATTGAAAAAATACACAAAGCAAAATGTTATACTTCAAACACATTAATAATAAAAAAATATTAAAATATAATATAAAACGATCGTCCCACTTTCGATACTTCCTTTCATATCGCGAGTCATAGCAACGTCTAGAAGTTTTAACGATTAAAACATTAGTCATATTCTAGTGCAAAATCCAAAAGGAAGAAGACGATGAATTGAATACAAAGAGCAAAGATTGGGCCGGAAATTTCTCTATATTATAACTGTTTGTTAGAAGACAGCCACAGAGTTCGTAGGTATACTTTGGCAAGTAATAATGATTTTATCATCCTAGATATTTTTCCACAATACAGGACACGAATTGTTCTTATCAACAGCATGTAACTTATTTAAATTGAGACAACATTCTCAACACAGATCGCTAGTAACAGATGATATTATTCTATTATATTTTTATCAAAATATCTTTTTAATAAAAATAACTACTGTCTTTTAATTGATTGAAATTTTAATTATTTTGACGCTACTGAAATAAAGAGTGAAATGAAAAATAAATAACAGTACTTTCTGCCCTATTCAGTTAGTAAGTTGAATAATTCAGAAGCGCATATAAATTTTGGTTTTTTTTTCTCCTTTCTCGCTTATGTTTATTTGCAATCAGACCTTTCCGCAAACGTTTGAACTGCCGCGTTCTCAAGAAAAATCTGTCCCTTTTTCATTGGTTAGAGCTAGAGTCTATTCCCAAAACCCAGGAGGGAAAGGATTATATTGAATGTAGTATTTTACAGTATTTTACATCGTGGTTTTCAATTGAAACTATAATTTAAGCATCTAACAGTAAAACAATTCTTTCAAATCTTCCGAAACAAAATGAAAACGAGGTAGTTTTTTTTAAACAGCCTCGGAAAAGTTAAAAAAAGACATCGATTTTTATTTTGTACTGTAATGTAAATATACAAGTGTTTAAATGTAATTTAGTGCATTTTAAAAATATTTTTTTGAAAGCAGTCTCCAAACTGGCTTGATAAAATACAAAATATCATTCAGAAGTCATTTGAAACTAAAAATACTTTAAAATGTATATTCTTTTACAAAATGAAACATATTTTTCATTTTTCGTAGCCTCAATTATGATAAAATGGCGACTAACAATGAATTCGATTGTAATTATAATCTGAGAAATTTGGAAACATTGTGATAAAAGTTGATCCAAATATGGAACGTGTTCTTAAATTACAAAAGACCTGCGAAATCCTTGTGCACATTATGAAGAACTGGAAAATTTCTACAAAAAGTAATGAATAATATCTGATCAAGGATTCTCAACACCAAAAAACTTTTAAGATAGCAGGGATATTTCGGCTTACTTTGGAATCGAACTAACCAGTTCTTATAATGATGATGAAAGCGATTTCAAGCTTATTATGAAGAAAATGGTTACCAATTTTAATCTTAAAAGACAGGAGCAAAAATAAGTATGTATGAATTTTAGCATTGATCCAAGTTTTAAGAGTAACGATCTTTTATTGTTTTGTAAATAAAATATAACAACGATACTAAAAATATTTAATTTGAAAAATGTTTACGGTATACCAAACTATGGACCTCCTTAACGTAGATTTTCTGGAACGCATGTTTAAATTTAAAATGAAATCAATGTTTTCATTTACGAGATTTTGTATACGATAAAACCTATTTTATGATTTTGTATGAGTTTCTTGCAGGGCAGTGGTGTCGGAGTCGCAGAGTCGCGGTTTCTTGGCCGGAGTCGGAGTCGTGAAAAATGAACGTGTATTCAAGCAAAATAGTACAAAATTGACATTTCATGCTTGGCTGACTAAAGATGATCTGATGGTATACATATATATATATAAGTTAAAATGAAATTATTGAAAAATTTCCTCGCAGTAGGAGTCGTTAATTATTTTAAAGCTGGAGTCTGAGTCGTCTTTTTTTATATGACTTCACTGCCTTGCTTTTTTACGCGTGTTTGTAAAAACGTATCTACCAGATAAATCAGAAAATGGGTGTATAATTATATGAAGTCCAAACTAGCAGTATATTTTTTTGAATACTGTGATGCATGTGTTCAAAAACCTGCATGCTGTCGTAAGCTATTAAAAACTTACCGTTTATCTGACAAACCGCGGCTTACGGGTTTCGATTCCCCACTATCTTGAAATACCTTCTTTCATTCCTTATGCGAGCCAGCAATGGGCTGCCAATAAGTTAATAAGGGGCTCGCTTATTCTGAGTATTTCAGACCGTTCAAAATAAGTGTTGTGCAAGTGGAAATAGCAACACAGTTAGTTTATTTATTGTTATTAGAAACGAATCAGACTAAAACTCCACCAGGATACTGGTATCGTTTATTCAATAAGGATTAAAAAACAAAATAAAAGATTTTTAGTACTTTTTCCACTTACAATTTATTTGATCAGGACCGGTTTCGCTCCTCGCGAGTTAACAATGCTCGCGAGGAGCGAAACCGGAATCCTGATCAAATAAATTTTAAGTGGAAAAAGTACTAAAAATCTTTTATTATTTTTATTATAATGCCATTCCACCAAGTATTGATAGTGAACACCTTAAAAGTGATCAATAAGGATTGTTGAATTAAATTTTTTTAGAACGCATTTACTGTCAGACTATCATAATATTGAAGTTATGTTAAGTATTATTTTGTTGATATTTTAGATTATAAGTAGACTATTATATATTATAAGTAGACTATATACATAAAAAGCTTTTCATTTCACAGTTTTTTTAAACGTAATATATATAAACATTACTCGCATTTTAATACTTAAAAAAATATTTCGGTGTACCAGCCACACGATATTTTTTATGTTAATATTCTGGAAAGGCCAACATAAAATGTTGATTTTTAAATTTAAAAAAAATCTCTAGTTAAGCTTGAGTGTGTTTAAATTTTCAGCTAACGATTTTCAAAGGCATGGATATATATGATATCTTTTATTCCCCCCTCCTTACTATCTTGTAGCGATAGCGATTAGCAAACCACTAGTGCTATCCTATCCCTATCTTTTTATTCGTAATCTCTTTGGAAACAAGGGAAGTTGAACGTCTGTAACACAAACAGTTCTCATAGAAAAACTTCAGTGGAGATAAATTCCATTAGGAGTTCATATGCTTCACATTGGGAGCGGACATAGTAAAAAAATGATATCAAAAATAGTTACAAAAAGCAATAAGATTCTTGTAAAAAATAAATTTGTTTTTGATAATTTAAGAATTTGTTCATTTTATTGTCATGGTATATATAAATTAAACTTTAATTTGATGAATTCTGTAACACCGCGTGTTAAAATTTGTATTATAAGGGCATAATTTGAAGCCTCAAACCAGTGCTATAATAAATATGTGCCTATCATATTCGCAAAAAGTTTTGTGATAAATTTCCAAAATTTTATGATACTTTGTTTAAATTTTGAAACATGAGAAATATTAGCTTGTTATATGGCCCATGTTTTTACTCGCAGAAAATCTGATTGCCAAAAACAAAATAAAGTAAGGTACGCACTCACTTTTGTAATTTGTGATATAAACTTTGCCATTTCAGAGTCAAATGTCATGAATAAAGAAAAATAAATTACAAACAGTGATTTGTAGGGGTTTGAAGCTTATTATGTCGTTGGATTAATTCTTAATAAATAATCTTCCTTTAAGTTCGCCGAAGAGAACATTTTCAATTAGGAAAATGTTCGTGTCTTAACATTTTCTTTTTAATCTCTTACTGTGTACATTGAATATTTAAAAAAAGACAAAATTATTATTCTTACAGTTCAAGGATTTTTTGAAGTATGAAAACACGTGGGAATATAAATGGAACTTTTTATTATTAAATTTTATTTCTTTTTCAAAATTTGATTCGGTAAAGAGATCAGCTGTTAAATAACTCTTATCTGTCGGAAAAAATAGATTTTAATGACCTACAAAACCAAAACTTATTAAATATCCACGTTTTTTTTTTATATTTGCCTATTATATAGAAACTTTAACATGAAATTTAATAACAGTTGACCGAATGTTAAAAAAAACTTTGTTAAAGAATCGTCTCTCAAAAACTGTCTAAGTGTTAAAGTTTTAAGGTTAAGTACTTACCTATCAGCGTATTTTTTTGTCATCTTCATACAAGAAAACTTTGCTTTTATATAAAAAGATTTGCTCGTGTATTTTGTATGCCGGCAATTGAAAATTGATCGTTTTCTAGAGCATTTCTCTACAAATTTCTTTTTTAACTTTTTAAATGTAACTTAATGGGTAATTTGTACTGTTGTTTGATAATGTTCTAAATTTGATGTAAGTATTAAAATGTTTCATGGTAGACAAAGGTTGTTAAATTGCTATTTTCAGATACTACTCAGCTATAACAGAGTTTCTAAAACTATGTTCCACTGAACCCGAATAAGTGCTCCGCAAACACTTAAATAACTTAAATTCCGAAAAGTAATTAGAGTACTAAGGATGATTACCTGGTTTGGAATCCATTTTTTTACCAGTCCATCAGTAAATTAAAGCACAAGTAAACATAATAATACAATTGTTTTAATCATTGATTGTTATTTGAAACAAAATACAATCAGCCATTAAACTATTTATGTCCGATTTCATTAGAAGAGTCCGTCAATTTTTTTATTATCGTTTTATACAACAACAAGATTTTCTTATGATGCTGCAACGAATCAAAAGTGCAGGTACAGGCTCGACACCACAATAAATATAATAATTCAAATCACCAATATTGTTTCTGATATAAAGATTTTCTAATCAAAATCATCAAAGTTATTAAAAGCTTAGTTTATTCACATCTGTAAGTAATATGTATATAATTATTCTTCAATTCCTACAATCACTTTGTCATAAACAATCACATTATATCGGAAAACTATTTCACTATACGATCGGTTCCAAAGTCGATGCTTTTAAGTGTTACATAATAAAAAAGAAATAATAACTGTTTGCCATACCGACCGAAATAAAAGTCAGAAGAATTTTGTATTGTCTCGTAATCTCGCTAACAGGATTGTAAGTAGTAATAAACCTTTTTTATGTAGAAGAGTTCATGGTCATTAAACTTCATGACGAACGTTAAATTTACCTTACACTGGTAGGAAATAATGCCTTACTTAGAAGAAATGTGTACGAACTATTTAAGTCAAAAGAAGCTTGGAACGTTGATTACCTAGTTAGTAGTGAGAAACATATGTAGAGACCCAAAGTGTAAGTTTAATGTACCCAATTGTTTGTTATTTTGTATGACCAAATATAGTACAGCGGTTAGCGTTGCTGGCTTCCGTGCCGGATCTCACTGGTTCGAGTCCCAGTACAAACAGCATTTTTGTTCGAAGGCATGGGTGTTTGTGATGTCTTGAATTCCCTCCAACAATTTTCCCATTCTTTAATAACTGGGCGTAGCGATTAGTTAGCCACTAGTCCTCTCCTAGCCTTATCCTTCTATCCTTACTACTTTCTTTGGAAAAAAGAGGTTGAGCGACTGACTAACAAACAGTTCTCGTAGAATAAATCTGTTGAAATACCTCCATTGGGAGACCATATGTTCCACATTGGAAGCGGACATGGATATAAAAATATTTTAATGAAACTTAATGTTCTTATATTTACTAAGGAAGTCCGCTTAAGAATAGCTGGAACCACATTTAACTCAATGCGGATTGTCTGGGATCCACACCTGTACACGATTTTAGCCAAATGCCATTTGATCAACACTTTCATTCTTATTACTTTACGGCAGTGAATCACGTCAGAGCTAGTTCGATATTCGATTAATTGTTCAATACGTTTCAAGATGTTAATGAATTGGAATGCCATTAATAACATGAATAAATATGCCTTCCCTGTCACATTATACTATAACTTTTGATAACATATGTTCAGTCTACCTTAGGGGATGGAAAAATTTCAATGGAGAAGAGCCTAAAAGAGTTAGAGTTAAAAGAGTGATAAGTTCAAAATATTGAAATTTAAACTAATTTGCTTTTAAGACTCTTTATTAACACCATATTTGTCACATTTCCTACGACAACAAAATGTCAATTTATTACATTTACATTGTGTACATGTTAGAATATATGTATTGTGTATTTATTCTAAGCAAGTATAATTTTATATAGATAAGAAAAATTACGTTTAAACATAGTTATGACGACGACGTAAAGCCAAAATAGCTATGAACTTAATAAATTTTTGTAGAACAAAAATACATTGTTATTTTGACCTTTCTATATTAGTCTATTTTTATTAATTATTTTAAAGAGCATAGCATGGCATGTACATCAAAATATATTTAGTACTTGTAACGAATCTTTTAGATTTGTAATTACTGTGTAAGTGTCAGTATCAAAATATTACGTTGAACTGAAAGTAACTTGTTTTATACTCAATAATTAAAATTTTATTTTTGATAATAAATTATTGTACAAATTGGTGTAATTGCACGTATAATAAAATTTTAACGAAGTACGACAGTTTGAAACAATTTTGAAAAAAGACATGTTGTTATCTGATCCATTGTACAGGTGTACAAAGCACAATAGAGTATGCAGTGCTTAGCAGATTGTCTACTATTTTAACGGAGCATAAGAATCCGATAAAAATGCCAATCTAAAGAAATCGCAAATAACGAAGGAAATCGCCGAGCAACTCTTTCAAAATAGAGGAGGAAAATCCTTTGCTCACACAATGCCAGTATAAACAAAATATAAAAGCTCACGTATTCTTTACATCCGAGGTAAAGATACTACGTGTACAAAACGATTGTAAAAAAGCTCCTGTATTTTATTTGGAGGATCAACTCTCCTCGGAGCTTTGTTCGGAAAAGGCAGTATTGGAGGAAACGACGCTGCTATCTACACTGTGGACGGGGAGGACTTGTTTAGCTTTTGTTCTGCACCTAACTGTCTCATTAACCATGAATTGAACACAACCTGCAAAGACTCTCTATGGAAAACCGATTCGGTTACGATATGAAAATATCACATGGCAAGCATTTTTTTTGTCGACTTTTACATTTATATAAAAGAGCTTAACACTAAATACAACAAGTAACCACAGTTTGCTAAAATAAAATAAAATAAATATTCCAAGTATTTTTTTTAAATGCATATGTCCGTGACGTTTAAAGTGATGAGACTATTTAATATAATAATTTAAACCATTAAATATAATGACAACATAGGAATAATAAAAATTAATATTTTATTCAAAGCTTTGTCGATAAGTAGTCATATTTGTATTCAACGTTAAATTTGAATGTTTATAAAATGATTTTATTGTAGTTGATGATTTACAATTTGAACAGAGAGTTTTATTATTAGTTGTTTTTAACAGGATTGTGGAGTCGTGGACACTGCTACTCCAACTTTTACTCCGGCAATAATTAATGGTCCGACTCTGATTTAAAAAATGCATAATTGTATAAATACTCAATACTAAAATTTTGAAAAATTAATTTAATTTAAAAACGGCCCATTGTTACCAAAACTTCACAACTCTGACTCTGAATTCACAACCATTGTTTTAAGTCTAAAAGAAATCAAATAAAATCAAATGATTACAGTCGAAATTGCGCCGATAAGAACTAAACTTTATTTATAGCTTTACAACTATGTAGTTAAAAGCTACAAATTAAAAAATAATTCTACTAAACCTTTAAATAAATAACTTTTGAACAAGTTGTCTATTTTTCTTTAATTTTGGTAATAAATAGTGTTAATTTAATTAACACTTGGTATTCTCTAAACTTCTTTGTTTTCTTATTAGTATAAAAAGAAACATAATACTGTTTCATTTCTCTCATAATGTCTCTTATTGTAATTTTGTGGAGCTATTATAAGTAATATTATACAAATCAAAATAACAAATTGTTGACTTATTTTTCTATTAAACCGGACCATCGATTTTTTTTGACCATTTATTATTACAAGTAGACAATTTTGATCTTGCTTAGTGCTATTTTTTTGATATTTAAGCACTATATCACTTTTTATTTTTTAACATCAAAACCTTACGGTATTTTTTTGTTGTAATATTTTTTGAAGACTTGACATGCAAACGAGAATTTCGGAGTACAGAAAGTTAACAAAGCTACGTTTTGTCGCGTATTCCTCACGGTCGGAAAATGTTATCCTATCAAGTAGTTACTGTACAAATGGAAAAGTAAATGAATCCCTACATATATATACGACGTGTTAATCGAGTGGAAGAAAGTCACATTTGTAGCTTCGTAGACCATTGCAGTACCTACGGCGTAGAGCAGCAAAGAGTAAAGGTGGCGAACTGTGCTTAACGTAGAGGAAGGATACAAAGTGTAGACACATCGTTTACCTTTATATCCTTCGTTCAATACTCTTTCTTTAGTGATCCATTAGAAAATGCATTTATTAGAAGACGTAATCTTTTAAAATCAATTAATGTAAGTTATTATTTGTAAAAGCATGAATATAATGTAAGATGCTAAATTTTTTATTGGCATTTGAAATTGTATGAATTAGATAATTTATTTTGATAGCTTCTAGATAGATTTGAGATCATCATCTCAAAAAATTCAACAATTATATTGTTTTTTGACAATTGACTATAATTATTCCATAATAATAATAATACATCAGTCGAAAATATATATATTTTTTTACGATTAAAATAAATCAATATTGATACCAACGATATGCTATTATCTTAATAAATATTTATACTTAATATGTCTGGTTAGACATACATATGTATGATTTTTTTTTAATGTTCGATCGTAAATTTAAGTCTCGTTAATAATTTTCAATACTGCTTCAAATGTGTTTTTCATTAGATAGTAATATTATATTGTTTTGATAAAACAACTTAAATCATGTATAGTGCACACAAATGAAAAGTAGATTTAAACTGCTGGCATCATTAATCTTATGGCTTTCTACAACCTTTCACAATAAACGTTTAGAATACAGCCTTACAAGGATAATAAAATTATGATTAAAATATAACCCACTGAGAGCGAAACGAGGATTAGATATACGAAGCACCGCATCAAACAAGAAACCGAGAAGTAAATAATAAAATATGAACATGCGTTCATCAGGATTATTATTATTATTAAATGGTTTGTCTCAAGCTCCGCTAGTAAACCCTTTTCAACAAGTTGGATAAACTTAGTAAAATGAGTAAAGACACAGAAAATCCTTTGTACAGCCTCTGGCCAATACTTACTTTGTTATATATAATATATGAAAAACTTAGCAATGCAGATAATACAGCTTCTTCTTTTCATCTTAAATATAAATGTGGCCATAGTTTCCTAATGTCATTTTATTGAATACAATGTAAGTCATGCCAACGAATAAAAGTATGTTAAACATTTAATGGGAAATTGTTTTCCTAAATTAAAAATAATAATAAATGTTCCCATTTATGTAATAAACTTTTAAAAGGTTATTCCATGTATTAATAGCCAACCGTCGACTATTATTCAAAAAATAAACTGTTTGTAAAAGTAGGTTTCTCGTATTCTAAGGAAAGAATTATTTTTACTGTCATAATCTAATAAAAAAATTTTTTTTTATTAGATTATGACTAAATTTGTTCATGGTCTGGGTCATTTATTTATGTTCATTTGAAAGGAAGTGAATTTTTAATATGATGATTTCTAGCCAGAACAAGACCACTGAGTGAAAACTTATTAGTATTCGCAGTAAATACTTTTCTGTTTATTTTCTTTTTAATACGTATTTATTGATTTTACCTATATAAATGTAATTTTAATGACATTTTTCGTTTAATTTTAAAAGACACAAACATATAAACGATTTTTTAAACTCATTACTAAATGCGCAATGTAATTTTGTGAATAAAATAAAAATACATTATTATAATATGATCTCTCTCAAATTTTCTCCAATAATATTCATGAATATCCTGCTGAGAAATTTTGGAGCAAGTTATGTAGGTTTACTGTGATTTTCGCTAAAGGGGTAGTCGATTTAGTGCCGGTAAATACGTAAGACAGCGAAACGTCGGAAGCCAAACTGCCTTGGACGGTTAATATAATATTAACCAAGACCACTTATAAAATACCACCAAGAGGTGAATAGATTAAGAAGTATTGCTATGAATAAAATTCTTACAATTCGCTGCATTTCAGCATGTCTGGATATTGTTAAAATTCCGGAGCGCCAAAAAAATTAGGACCAGCTACCCTCTGTCAGCTTTGCGAAGGATACATGCCACCAATTTCAGTTGTCAATTCCACACGTCGTACCGTTTTTTAACCCAACACAATGCGTATTAAATATGCATTATTTGCGAACAAACATATCTAAGAAACTGGCTTATTTTGCTAAAGGAAAGTGACTCGTCTGCTTCTAAACAAATTTTGGAATCGTCCCAAATAACTTGATTTATTATTCTAAAACTGCTGAAAAGTAAAAAACCAAATGACTATAGTATAGTTTAGCTAGAACTAAACTTTTAGTGGTTTTCTAACCCTTTCTAACCCACAGATTTTTACGATACGAAAGAAATTGTAATGTGATAACATTTTATTATTATTTTATATTAGATCAAAACTATATTTATTTAACCGCTCATCAGTTATGAATCTTCTAGTATCTTCTTCTCTGGGAGCTGAATTTGAAACACTAAGTATGTTACCTAGCATGACTTGCAATTAATAAGATTATCGATGATTTTCGAGTGCTTTTAGCTACACCTTTAATCTTCTCGAACTAACTTCCCAATATTCAATCATACTTCATCACAAATTGTTTAATAAATATAAATTTATTTACCAAGTAAATATAAATATGTATATTTTATAAATACAGTTTAAGGAAGCTGAAAAATAAATTCACAATGAAGATATTAGGTTACATATTTAACGACGTTTTAAAGTGTAAGAGCCCAAGAATAATAATAGATACAATAACTTTTTTATCGATTACAGCGTCAACAAAATGTATTAAAACACTTCACAAACACAAAATACAATATACTCTAAAATAGTGATTCTTAACCAGTGCATCGTGAGCTTATTGCAAGTGCACCGCGAAAAAATTGGTAAAAGCGAAAAAATCCGCAAAAGTCAAAAAGATTTATGTCCACATATTTCTTTCGATATCTTAATTCTGGTGCACCGCCACTTTTTCCCATGATCAAAAAGTGCACCGTGACTTCGTAAAGGTTAAGAACCACCGCTCTAAAACATCCATGACCTATCAGAAATACTCCGTTGTTACAACTGGTAAAACAACACGGCGTCTTTTCCGCCCTGGTATTTAAAATTTTACAGTGTTGCTACTCTGGTAAAAAATGTATGTCTTATAAGTCTATATAAGAAAAAGCTGATAAATTTACCAGATATTTAATGAAAATAAAAAGCATTACAACAGAACTTTATTAAGATCGATCAGGACATGAAGATTGCAAATAAAAATAATTTAAATCTGCCAATTGTACCAAAATTATCAGATTCCCGAATTGATAATACTTTCAAAGATGTATTATTATTTTAAGATACCGTGAATTATTCATGAAAAACATCCTTTTATGATTATGATATCATATTATTTAATATCGAAGTTACTTTGCTTTTTTTGTGATCTTATTTATATTGATATTTTCAATACCGATATTTTACATAAAATACCGAAATACTGGTATTGATAAATTCGTCTGGTATTGCTATAAGTAATTAGGACGTACTGTTTTATTATTGTAAGTAACCTAAAAATTATAATCGAACCCGTATTATTTACTTTGGGTGTCGTGTGTATTATAAATGTATTATTACTATCGACCATTTGCTACAGCAAATACTATATACTAAAAACAGTTTAAATGTTTCGAACTATTATTTTTCCTAATTATATCAATTATATACTAGTAAAGTTTTCCTACATCACTTAATTACTAAATTATTTATTTAAAAACCTTTTAACGCGTTTCCTGAAGATTTGTGATTTCTGGATTAATATGTCATTGGCAAAATGACCGATCATAATTTTTCGATTATTCAAACAAAACAGCTTCGCAATTTATCCGATGAATGTCGCCACTGTGTGAGATAATATCGCAATGTGTTCACATTATTTTATTGAACAAATATGTCAAACATTCAGAATGGTATTTTAATATCATCCGTTTAAAATAATGTTAAAAAAGGTTTTGAAAGAAATATTTCACAAATGATATAATGATACCATTTTTTTTGATATGCTGTCTGTCTTGAATGTTAAACTAGTAAACTCACAAACTAAAAATGTACAGATGTACAGTATCAAATTGCAATTTTATTAAATTATGAGATTACTTGTGTATTCCACGAAGAAACGACATATATTATGTTTGATGTATAAGGTGCATGTACCCTTATGGATTTTTTTTATATTTGAGCCATAAAATTATTTGAAATATGTTTTTTTTACTTACCACATCAATCACTTTATTAAAATGAGCTTTTGTTTAATTCGATTGCAGTTCAAGAAATTTTGTTTTTAAGATAAATATCATTACACATACTTAATTTTAACCGATAATATCAGTCGTTTTATTCCCAACATATACAATGTTTTTAATGATACAAATCCTTAATTTGATTGATTAAATATTTGTTTTTACTAACATCATCATATTGCTATAATTAATCCGTTTACATCTGAAGATAGTTAACTTGGGTAATTAACGTGTGCTTTTATATACAATTTTGTTTCTAATACTGCTCAAATGGATTTTCGCGTTGAATTTGTACTTTTTGTTCGAATTTTTATTTATTAATTTTATCGGAAGTTTAAAAGTAGAATTTCAAAATAATTTTCTATATTGAAGGAGTTACGAGGTTTACTCTTAATGACAACATTATTTCACAATCCTTTATTAGATGTCAAATAATAATAACCAAATCCAAACGAGGTTATTTTTATTCCAGAATATACAGCCTTCGGCAAAAATTTCACCAATATATTTTTTTATATGCCTTGCTTGAATTTTCTCATTAAAAGTTGAAAATACTTTTATAATTTGCTCAGTTAAACTTATTTTGGCATACTTGTAAAATACAATATTTATGAAATCTTAGTAAAATATTATATTGTATTCTTATTAAGATCCCTATTTAAAAAAATGAAAAAAATAAAAACAAAAATGTTACTACTACTAGAACTGGAAATTTGGTCAAAAATTAACATAAAAAACATTAAATGCAGTGGCGGAACCTTAATTTTTTTTTTGTAAACTGTTCTATTAGTTACTATTTTTTATTTGATTTCATGGGTAAAAAAAACATTAAGTTGACATTAAGATTACGAAGATAATTTAAATTTATTATTGGCATATTTTAATAGTTTGAACAGAGAACAGCAACTTTCATGCCATACATGTAATCTCTTAAAAAAGTGTTTGTAAACTTATTCTTCTTTCTATTTTTTACATATATTTAATCGGTGATAACATTTTGAAAATCCCTCATCCATGCTTTTCAGATTCGTTGGCCGCAAATCCGCATGCCTGTCAATATCACCTGACGTTAGCACCGCGCCTCACGATGGTGACACATCAATAGATCAACCAGCCACAATGGTCGCTATTTTACCACAAACATTTTTTGCTTACATACACATTGTATCGATAAAAATAACGATCAAATGAACCGACCGCCCACAGCAGCTTTGTGACACTTGTGTCAATCTCACTCGATCGTATTAATACAATGACAACTTTAGCGATATTTTGCTTGGCTTATAGATTAATGATGATGTATTTACAAAATATATCATGTTTATTTATAGCTGTTTTAGAGGGATATTAATCCAGGACGTATAGTCGTTGTCACTATTAATATAATGGTACTAGACAAATTTGTCAAAGGGATTTTTTAAGCAGCGACACAAAACAATATTCGAATTTGGTTGGCCCATCACTTCAGTGTGATTAAGAACACCTTTTTTCAAATTAAGTTTAAATTCAGTAATACTGTCTTATTATTATATAAATGTATATATTTTTTTTATTCCACAAAAAATCATTAGTACCTGATATTTTAAATGAAAGAAGCGGCTCATCAATATGATATATTTATTTCGTTCGGGGCTTACCTTCCTCGTACACGAAATTAATTTGTAATCAGTAATATTATTGTTTCATTCCAACAAATATTTTTTAATTTATAAGTTAGGGATAGTAATGAATGTTTCGTTTATTTGTGATTGTAAGTATGATAGTTTGTTTGAAGATGCTTCTCAGAGAGGTGACACAAGTGTCACAATTTGTCACAAAATCTGTGGATTAACAGGGTTATTAGATTGGATAGTTTTTTTTGTATAAGGTTAAATTTGTTCTTATGAAAAATGTAATATTTTTATGCCTTTGTAACCTATGATTGATAAATGCAAATTCTTATGACACAATTTAACACGTAACAAAATTACGTAACACAAATACAAAAAAGTAATTTGTATATATATAAAAGGGATGGTACAGAATCATTTTAAAAGTAAATACGATAATAAATAGAATAATCTAAAAAACCTCATTTTCTATTTAATTGATGAAGCATTAATTGAGCACTAATTGAGCACTAATTTATCTGAAACATTATATGTATATTATATGCAAAACATTTCATCCACTTTTAAGATGTGATTTTACATCCAATTATTCACTGTCGGTGCATTGACTCTCATAACATGTTAAAAAAGAGTAAACATTATCATGACTATCATTACGCAAAGAAAACAATCATAGTCATAACGTTTGGAGACTTTTTATCAAAAAATATAAAACAAATCATAGTGTAAAATATATGAAACTAAATCCAGAAACCAGTTGACAATTGTTGGTGTTTTAAGTTAATAATCTTTATTCTTATATTCAAGCCATATTTTATATGTACTAAGCAAAAAAATGGTTTAATGTCGTCTTATATTGTGAAATAATTAAATACGTGGGAGTACGAGATCTCATTTGGTAAAATTACTTGAGATTCAATAATACTTCTTCCGGAAAAATTAGCAAAATTGCGGCATTTGCAATCAAATTGCGAAGTGGTTATTAATCTAAAATTGATACTCTTATCTAGCAAGACGAAAGAAAAATCGTTCCATCTCTTGTGGGCTTACGGTAGCTCATATAAATACATACATTTTTTTTCATCTAGCAACACTTTCTCTGTGTACTAGAAAAGATAATTGAAATAATAAAAACGTATCAGCTTTCGAACTTATTTTGAAAATAAAAACAAAAGCAGTACGAAATAATTTTTTCATTTATTCTTTATTTTTTAACGATTCCTTGAATGAAGATAAACTTGAAAAGAAATTTCGATAGCTTAACAACTGTTTATTGATTGAACTGAAGTTTGATTGATAGAACTCCATTATAGTAAGGTAAATAATTCTGTAATAGAGTTTAAACATATTTTGGAATTTAGCGTTCTGTCATATTCAGAATTAATAACTTAGCAGAACACTGTATATTCTCTTTTAGGGTGTTCACTGTCAATACTTGGTGGAAAGGCATTATATTAATAAAAACACAATAATCCTTTGTACTTCATTCCACTTTATTTAATATGTCAGGACCGGTTTCAGTTGACGATGCTCGTAATGAGCGAAACCGGTCCTGACATATTAAATAAAGTGGAATGAAGTACAAAGGATTATTGTGTTTTTATTAATACTGTATATTCTTGTTGAGAAAATAAATATGTATATGTACCTACGTTATTTTAAACCTTATAATCTTAAAATATTTGAAAGAAGTATTGGTTGTCAGCTGTAATTCAGACGTTTAATATCTCTATCTGAAGAAGGTAATGAAAAATGGTCGAGGTTAGATCAGCAATAATGATACGATTTTCATTTTATCTACGCCTTGTTTTCAGTATCTATCAGACAGGGAATGATTGGGGATGTACAAAATTGGTATGGCCATCCATCTCTTTCAGTATAAATTAAATCTAAGCTACATAAAAGATTACTTTTAGAGTTAAGAGGCCTTGGCCGTGCATATATATAACTATATCGTAGGAACATCAAATATTCTAATCTGACAATAAATGACTTAACCACCGATTTAGACAATACATCAATTAAAATGCTCGATGAATAGAAAAATTAAGAGGTATGTTCGATTGGGTTGTACGACCAATTTATCAAATATTGAATTATAAAGTTGAACTTTTCAGTCTGCAGTTGGAATCCGAAGTGCGAATTAGATTAGATTTGAAGGCGTTCTTCGACTATTACGACAATTTGCAATTACACAAAAGCTCTCGCTTCGGTAATGTATTCAGGCTTCGCGGCTGCCCGCCCGCCCCGCTTTTCACGCTAAAGTGTTTGATCCGAAGCTGTGTGTCCGTGCAAAAGCTGCGATGACGTACATAGAATTTCCACGTTCCGAATGCCGTCGCGTGACTAATTGTTAACTATAATTGTGACCGTAGCAGCACGTTCGTCTTTGACAGCTGGACGTCTGTACTGATCCTTTATTTATCTCAAAATAGAGAGTAGAAACGGTAGACTTTGGTAATCAAACAACACTCATCGAATTTTTCTAATGACTGACTCATTAGAATATCAAATTGACTGTAGTCAGGCAAAAGAAAGTGACTCTCAGTATTTTAAAGGATATCTTTTTTTCGATAATCACAGAGTGTACAACATAATACATGTTCTATCAAAAGGATGTAAGCTGGCAATGTAAGTATCCAAATTCAGTTTTCAGGGCCTGTGAAAATTGCAACCAAGAAAAAATATTTATAGAAAGGGTTTTCGTAAAACACTCATTAAATTAATATTGGATTTAGTTATTATAACACCAGTTTAAAGATCTTCGTACATTTCAAAGTTGTATATATTCAATATTATGACATCGGCCCAAAATAATTAAAACATATTTTTTACCCCTCCTTTAAATTTTGTTTTGCGTGGGCTAAGTCCTTTTGCCTGACTACAGTCGTTATAACAACATCTAATTGAAGGACTGTCTGATTAACGTATTTTTTCTCAGTCTGAATCTCGTTTCTAATATGCCATATGCACTTAACAATTCAATTGTTTTCTCGGCACTTTTCAATGCATTTATTTTAAATATAATGTTTTACAAATTAACATAACATTTTTATTGAGTGATCGGTCTTAACAAACCAAAGCTTTATATTGAAAATTAAACTTAGAAAAGTATGCAGCGACATAATAAAAGCGAGTAGTTTTTCCATAATTTTCAATTGAAATTGAAATCAATCAATTGAAATTGATGTACGAGTTATGTTTATCAGAAATGACATAAGTTTCTTGAATAAGATTAACCTTATAACTTTGGTATGTAGATCTTTATATTATTTAAGGATTTCATTATTATTATTTCTAATAAATAGCAGTTATCATTTGACCTTAAACTTTAGATCACTTTCATACCCCGGTGTGTCTAATGGAATGTAAATTTTGATTATGTTATACCAGCAAAAGTAACTGAGCCGAATCCAATACCTTTCAGGAACTTATGAAAAACATTAAAGGAGAACTTGATCCCTCGCCGTACCCTTTTAATTTTCCACACCGGGGGTGTTAAGGCTGACCTAGGGCGCCTTCTCTAGGGACATTAAAATTTACAGAGCATCTTCCCTGAACGTGTTTGGCAGTAAACGGACGTTAGGGTCGCGTTCTACACTAACCATTTGTATGCGTATACTGAGTGAAATTGAATTTCTTAGTTGTATAATTTGAGCTGTATTATGATATCTAGATGTATGTTAACTAAAGGACAATAATAAAATATTACAATACTCAGCAATGCTAAAGATTCAAACGGATATCATAAATTGATTATTATTGCATTAATTTAGAAGGCATCTTAACTATTGGAATACTTACTGTCAAAACTGTAAATTTTTTTTAACAGGATAACAAGTCATTTAAAATGTCTTTGCATTAAGCACAACATTCAAAACTTTGAAGAATTATCAATTAATAAATTGATGTCGAGTATAAATTGTTATCTTAAAATATATAAGATTTCTAAGCCAATAACCAAACAGAAGTCTTTGTTCTGACTTATATCATACATGGATTCAATTAAAAAAGCTTTAAAAAATATTTATCGGAAATATGAATTGACAATAAAAACAAGATTGGTGACATAATATTATGAATGAGCAACAATCGACGTTCATCCAGTATTGTGAGGTACAAATATAATGAAAAACATCACGTTTTCTGATCAGGTAAAATCTGTGTGTTGATACATTGGTTTTCTGTTCTAATACAGAGATGCCGACGAAGGTGCGGTTGTACTGAAATATCTTATTTCAACTATATATATGACATTGTATTGACAGAATGGTCGTCTGCACTATTTAAAAATTGAACGCATTCTATTGTTTTGAACAAGTGAAATAATAACATGCATAAGAACGTCATTAGAAGAATAGGTAAAGAAAAACATAACCTTGGACAACAATTATGAAATTCAACTACCATAAAGGTAAAAGATTATTTTCAATAATTCAAGTAATGATTTATTCAACCATTCTTCAAGTATAGTTACTAAACTGTCAATCACTTTATTATAAATTGTTTGATATCTTTCACGATTTGTTGGTTGCATTTAGGTTAAACAACAGGATATTCAAAAAATCTCGAGGACTTATACAAGCTGATCTCAATCCGTAAAAGTCATTACTATTACATTTTTTTACCTATTTGTAACTTAAATACATTTATTTAAGTTTTGACTAGATTCCGACCAAAAATTTAAAAATATACTCTGATAAATAAACTGAGAAGCGAATTTTAACAATTGGTAGAATTATAGTTTTAATATAAATGCTCACATGATACACACAAAATTACAGATGGGCAAGTCTTACATTTCTTCCTATTACATATTGATTAATCGGAAAACTTTTCAGTTATCTGTATTCAAATAACAAATTGTATTGATACCTTGATGTTTTATTTTGCAAAATATAAAACACACATTAGTTGTCATGCTTAATACATTTACTGTTTGGCACTGTTTGTTTGGAAAACGGTCTTATATATTTTTGTATTGACTAAGATAAGAAATAGTTACAATGTTTTAAACAGCATTATTCCAAAACTTCACGACTATTTTCAAGTTTGTGAGTATAAATGGTTTTATCTACAGTTTGCTTTATTTTTCATTTATGGTTAAATATTATTTTTATTCGTTTCAAGCAATGCAATATCTTGTAGGAAAGCATAATTTTTTACTTATCAACGCATAAAATATACACTTTTCTCATTTTTTAGAGTTTATACAGAATACGTCTTAATTTTAGTTTGATATTTGGAAACGCACCGAAGGTAATGTAAAATGATCAGGAAGACAGTCCAAGGAATGGGAGCCGAATACGTTTATCTTCGAATTTCTAAAATAGCTCCTTGGCTATGAAAAACATTTTTAAGTTAGCTTGGTCATTATTTGTCTTAAAGCGTGTCTCTTGTGTTTTTTTATTATAAAAATGACAATTATTTTTATTTGAGTGATGCGAGATAATTACGACAACATATTTTAAATTGTTTACTGATTATTTATTACAATAATATATACAAGGCTTAGCAACTTTAGAAATGCAATATTATAATTATTGTGCAACGCCAGATGTTTGGAATACGCAACACTTCATTGAAAGGACCAACGCAGCACTATCCACAAATAATATAGCACTGTGTAAATATCAGGTTCCTGGGTAGATTATACTATGTAAGTGCTCTAGAAAAAGAAAACTATAAAAATGATCAAAATATTACTATTTTCAAGCTATAATATAATAATTCCTAGAAAGGAAATCATAATAAATATTAAAAAGTTTCTAAAGCCTGAAAGCATCTCTAAATAGATTACTTTGCCACCCTGTAATATCCATATAGTTATACACAAAGGAATCCCCTTACTACTAGAATTCCATATGCATGAGGTTTACCTTTAATCCTTATTCGATTTTGTATGTCGCAAGACTTACAATCACGTCTAAGTTTGTATTTGAGATATTGGCAAAACAAATATCAATTGAAGCAACATGGAAAAAAAATAAGATTCGAAAACCATGTTTTATCAAGGGAACTAGAGAACACGTATTTGCGCGAAGTGGAAATCTTTTTTCTACTCGAAATTAATGTTAAACGATAATGCAGACGTGCATAAAAAAAATATTTTGGCAGTAAGAAACATCTTCTTCGTTCGTAAGTATAAAACAATAAATAAAATGGGTAATTAGTCGTAAATCATTAAGAGATTATTTTAAAAGTATAATTAAATATGTCTTCTCTAACTATCAAGAAACAGATTTTCACCAAATATTTTATAATTATGAAAGAAATCAGCAATTAAATAAAATTCACCAACAAATTATAGTGTATCCTGTTGTATATTTTTTCAAATAAATAAATTGATTTGAGCTCCAGAGGTAGGGTAGGTGGTATTTTGATCTAATGTCAGTTTGTTTTTTTTTCTGCGCTTCAATTAATATATCAAAAGTGTTGGATAAACATTACATTTACTTGAAAGCGTTTGTTTAAACAAAGATGCTATCATTAACACAGAACTACATATTATTGACCCAAAATTTTATAAAAAAACAGTACATTATCGTTTGAACCTTTTTTCTATCCGTTTTCTTTCTCAGATGATAATAATTAAGCCACGTTTTCCGTATATACGCAAGCTAAGGACAAGCAAAGCTCCAAAGCTAGGGAAATCCTTCGGGAATCAACACTATAAAAGCTTCTTAAATACCTACGATTTATGTAGAGAGATAAGCAAACAGGATTTCTCAGCGGGACTCCGGTGACCGCACGTTCCGGTTTGCCCGGCAGTACATCAAACACAGAGACGCCCACACTGTGATATGCCAAAGGTTCCCTTCAAACTGGCCTGAAAATATATGTATTTACTATTTATATGAAGACATGTTTGGTTGCAAATATTCATTTATCATTAGACTTGAGTGGTGACTTCGCACTTTTGTGGATTTTGACATAGCTTTATTCTAAAAACGCCTAAATTACTACAAGTAATTAAAATCACATTATTAAGTTTTAAAATTTAAAAAAAATGAGAAGTCATATTGATCAGTAATGACAGTCATAATATTATTTTTTATGAAAAAATACTTTTAATGTGCTTAGCAGTCAAATAAAAAAATAAGACTTGAAATACACTTAACATAGAAAAGAAATTGTTCGCCAGTGGAAAAATCAAATTAAATAATCACTTTACCTATATAAACTTAAAATTAAAAACAATTTTACAAAGCTTCCCGCCAAATAAATTTACACAAGATAATAAAATACGCTTATTAACCCACCACTGCGAAAAGTTGAAAAATATTCGTTATTTATTTCTTGTACAACTCTAAATACAAAATAATATCTTTTCTGTCAGCAAAAACTTTGAAACTAGCATATAATATCTTTAACGACTGTTCTTAAATAATCATTTCTTTGTAGCTATTAAAATAAATAATAATTTTATAGTAATACTTTTCAAGCACTCTAATAAATTAATTAATATTATATATAGAAAAAAAATAAAACTGTAAATACGATAAAAATTGTATCCACTTAATTTAATTAATTACTGATAAAAGACATTTCTTATCCGGGTTCCATAGCATATATTACTTGTTCGTATCCACATCATAAACCAAGTATTCTTTAAGCTACCACTTTTATGTGTGTTATGTGAATAAAGTTTAATAATTAAATGGTTTTATTCAAATATTAAACTAAGTGAAAAAACAAAAGCTTCCAATTCAATCACAACGCTGCGGATACTCTTCAGGGAACTCGGAACTCTTGAAGCTAACAATCCCTATTCGAAACTTGTTAAAAGCTTCTTTTGTTCACAGTTTCTTCCGCTTGAATTAATACTTGATACGTGACTTCCATTTTCTTACCTTTACCGTTATCGAAAAGTATTCAATTATCATATTATATTATATTGGATATTGCTGCAGCGTCGGGGAATTTTATAGAGTCTAAAATCTTACCCATAAATAAAATATTTCCGTACCAGATACGAATATAAATAATTTGATCAATGTGGCTTTTCAAATTATTATTTTCTAGACTCTAATCGATAACGGCTTGAGAGTTATGAATTTCATAACCAGGATGTCGATCTCTATTCCAGAAGGTCTAGCATAAAGTTCCAGCAAAGTCAAAACTAAATAACAAAAAAAAATCAATTTAAATTTTGGATATTGCACAGGGATATAGTTGTCATTTCTGTCTGAATTGATTTCATTTAATTTAGAAACTCAAAATAGTTTGCATTCGTAATTATTATATGTAATCCTTGAAAGTTTGAAACATTATTTTGTAATTATAAGACGATGAAACATATAATGAAAAAAGAAAACAACTTCCGTATACTCAATCCATTGATACCAGTAATGTCGTTGATTTGTTAAAAAAACTCACTTTTAATGACACTTTTTCGCATTGATTAAAAATACTACTGGTTTTTTGCAATACAATTTGTAAAATCTTAAGTCAAAGGTTCACTTTAATACACCAAAAATAATAATTCACACCAACAATAACATTCTAATAAAACATATTTACTTTAATAGAACTATAACTGAATCTTCCCAGATATTAACATTATTTCATTATCTACGTACTAGTTTTATATTTTGAAAACCCAGAAGTTTCGTAGGTCCATATGAATATAATAATAATGTGAAAGGTTAGAGTAGCTTATAATTGCAGACGTTAAAGTTGGATGTATGCAATTCTTTTATAAATTACAAAATTAAGTAACTTAATACAAACACCACATTGCTTAGTACAAGCTTTAAATTATAATTATGTTGATAAAACATTATACATATCATGCTTTTGACTTTTCATCATATGAACAAATTATTTTCATTTGAATGCGACGGGGGATTGCAGGCTATTTCGACATCATAATAGAGCTTCGTGGCTGCAAAAAGGTCGAGAGCCCTGCATTAGATGATATCCAAAATCTTGGCTAGGATTCCGTTTGCCTTATGTCTCAAATGTGAGACCGGTGAAGACTGCTTGTAATCAACGACGTAGTTCGCCAGCATTTATTTTTTAGTTATTTTAAGTAATTTATACGAACAAATTCTGCTTCAATAAACTCTTAATGATTCAGTATAATTTAATTTAAACATAGTTCCGACGACGGCGTTAAACCAAAATATCCTCCAACTAGTGGCGCTAAATTATTTGATATTTTGACCTTATTATAATGGAATTTTATCAATAAGTTGCCAAATCAAGCGATAACTCCTGTTTTATTTTAAACGTAGGTTCATTAAATGAAATAGTAAACATAAGCAAAACAAATATTCTCTTTTCATAAATGCAGCTCTAATTCATCGTGTGTTAATGTCAAATTATTTTCTCGTTATTTGGTATATAAGTTTTTATAATTGTACTAAATAATTATAACTACATATTTATTTAAGTAATCATCTTTTATATTTATCGACAAATATTTCGTACTAAAATTCATCTTAAATCAATTATGAAATGCATAAGGAAGTAATTCAAACATATTGCTGAAATATTTGCAACGGCGTAAGTACTTTTCCAAACATGTTAAAAAATCTACACTGTGAACATAATATGCAAACATTAAAATTTAAAAAATATGCCTGTATTAAGCAACATAATATCTGAAAACAATTATTTTTTTAAGCCAATTTTATTGAACTTCAAAATATTCAATAATAATTGATATTCACTTCTCCGGTGTTCACTGTCAATAAATACTTAGTGGAAATGCATTATATTAAAAAAATCAAAAACTCTTTTGTACCAATCGAACTAATTCCACAATTATTATTATGACCGGTTTCGCTCATGAAAATTATGTAATTATTATATTAAATAATAAATATATCTGGAATTGTACAAAATAGTATTTTTTTTAATTGATGATACTATAAATAAATACAGTTTCGTGTAGATAAATTCAAATTGTATGTACAACAATAACGAAAGATATTTTTGTTTTCGTCCTCGAATATTTGTGATATTTAAAAAAATGGGTCTATTTAATTAGAGATTTGATTATATGCTGCAAAGAAGCAGTACGATACAAAGTGATTGCTTTATTAAAAATTCTAAAAACGCATCACGTAGAAGCAGAGTGTTGCAACTAGATTGCATTCGAACACTTTTTACTCAGCTTACTGTAAGCATCTGGACTCCACATAAGAAAGGAGCAGCGAGGCTCTTCTTTGTTTAAAAACTGAGTAAGTAGTTCCGTTTTCTTCCGGCAGACGTCATTAAGAGAGCAGTAGTTCAGTGGGGCAAGTGAAATAGATGCAACAGCGAACGAAACGCATTTCCATTTCAATTTAAATCAACATTTATAAGACAAATAGCCAATTTGCGCGCAACAAAGGATATATTTTAACTGAGCTTTTGTAAACAAAGGAAATTTTATAACGAGTCAAGTGGCCAATTGGGACATTTATCTTCCATAATAAATTGAATTGCATTATCTTCAGCTTGAAATATTTATGTGTACTTATTTTTAAATTTATTTATCTTTTTTGGCATATACATCAGAAGGTTAACTACAAAATAACTATTATCTAATTAAATTTTTATGATTTAGTACTTTTCTTCATGCTAAATTGTAATTTTTAAGCAAAGGATATATTAAAGTATTCAAATATTTTAAAAGATAATGAACATTTTTGTGTAAGTACCTAGAAACGAAAATTCATAAAGAAGAGCTGTTTTTCACATTAATCATTTACAATATGATGTCTGTAAATATATGATAAATTTAGAAAGAACATTTTTCTAATAAACAAATCAAAGGTACAATAGATTGTCGAAAGTGGTGGATTTAAATAAATATTTCTGTAGTTGATTAAACTTAACATTTTTAAGGTGGGTAAAATACCTATAAGGTAATTAAAATTGAAATCTATAACACATTTTTAATAAGAGTGAATATTTAAAATAAAATACGCTATCATGAAGAATTCGTCAATTACTTTATTTTAAACAGCACGAAAAACAGAAATGTGGCTATTCAAACTTAATAGACAATTTCTAGACTATCTAATTTATTACAAAACAAACAAAACTGAATATGGATATTTTTGAAAATTAGTCAATCAATCAAATTACTACGAGACAATAACCAGATTTGATTATTTGTGCATATAAAATGTTAAGTTCATCATAAATACAAGCTATTTTTTTTTATAAAAGTTTAATTGCAATTGGTAAATAACCTCAAACAAAAATTAAGCTGACAGTTATTCTATAGTGCCAAAGATTATATTTTCTTTGTTGAAAGAATTTTTCTACCAATCGTTAAAAATAACGAATGACTATTGGAAGAGATGTATATTTGAAACAACAAATTAACAAAATTATGAAAATGCAAGTTTATTTAGCAAAAAGTAAAAGTAAGTCACAAAAATAGTATACAATATGTCATTGGAATGACATTACATCAAATACAATTCCATGTTCAGTTTGCCGCGTAATTGACTCTCTACGTCCATTTTTACATGCGCCCAAATTCAAACGAAACATTTTCATCTGATCTGAATCTGTTTTAAGTTGATTATTTTCTAAAGATATCTAATATTTTACTATCACAAGATTTATGAATAATTTAAATTTCATGTAAATACCGCTACGCTATAGATGTCACTACTGAACTTATAATGTATGACATTTATTAAATGTCAAGTTAACTGATGTCAAAATGTATTTTTTGTACACCGTCAACTTTTTGATACGATAAACTGATGGTTCGCATATTGGAAAAGCTTTGACGCAAATATTTATAATGGATGTGACCGCTTTTCAGAAGATAAATTAAATTAAATGCCACATTTCGAGTGAGTTAAAAACCCAATATCAGCACTAAAATAAACACGGACTGAAAATTGCATTTAAATTAGGCCACGATAGTAACTTCGATGGAAATAATTTATACAAATTGATTTCAAAATAAGCTGTGTGGTAATTATTTAAAAGCTTATCATTAGATTTCAATATTGTGTATGCCTAGCTTAACTAGAATGTCGATTATATTATAATCTAGCTATTTATCGACTACCTTGGTCTGACGTTATAAGATTGCTAATGATGACATTTTTTTCATTCATCCGAACATTTACTTACGACTGATTGCTAAAAAAATATATTCTCTGCTTATAGAGGCTTAATATTTTCAATTCACCATAACAGTTCTGACAAATTCTCTTTTTTTAATATATTAAAGATATTAAATGATTTCTTACCAAGCTATATGCCGACATCATTTTTCGATCAAACTCGATTTACTTTGCTTGAAATTTCAACAAAATCAACAAGTTAATTTATTCAGCGAGTTCTTTGAAGTCTTAACTTTCTTATTTAAGTACCATGAAATTGATGATGTGACGTTGAACTATGATATCTTCTTTGAACCATTTCAATCCTAATGTCTTGGTGAATGGAATAAATTCCCACTTTGTGTCCTCTCATATCCACATATTATTACGTTTGCGTAATGTACGGTGTTTTTTGAATCCATACCTCACTGTATAGTGTATAATATATTTTTTTTGAACTGCTACTGTTTACCGCTTGTAAGATAAGATTTTTACAATTTTTGAATAGTTTAAAAGGTGAGATAAAAATTGACTATTTTTAAATTTAATATTTGATGATAAAACAAATCTCTCAAATTTTGATCTTGTGAAAAATTACTTTAGCTTTACAACATAAAAGTATGTTTAATTATATGATACACAAATTTTGTAATGCTTTAATAAACAATATTTAAGACATAAATGAGTTACACCTTGCGATGATAACAAAATATGAAATATAAGAGTTGCGAGCGGCAAGAATAAAGCGCTAGAACTTACTCCTTCCAGTTACAATGTCCTTTATGAATCTCTCGAGTTGCTAGGAAACATAAAATACTTTGTTTTGTATTAATATTTCTATTTCAAGAACAAAAAATATTATAGCGAAGGGAATTTATTGAATCACAAAATTTTAATAATATTCAATGGTGAAATATTGACTATCATAAAAACATATTTTATGATGAACGTGGGTGGCTCAGTTTAACAAGTATTCTCGGGGAATATATATTATACAGTAAACCATGCACTTATAAGTCGCATTACAGATTTATGGTTCTTGAATAATTCAAGAAAGCGATATTTTGACTAATTACTACTTCAATAAAAATAAAAATAATTAATATCAATTGATAATCACCTTTAGGGTGTTCACTTTCAATACTTGGTGGAAAGGCATTATATTTAGAAAATACACAATATTCTTTTGTTTTTATTTCCATTTTTAATTTATTAACATAAGGACCGGTTTCGCTTATGAGCCAAGAGCATGTTTTATTAATTAATTAATAATGTTCTATTACTTAAAATTACTGAAAATCCTAAAGTAAATAATGCCACTATAACTTTTTATCGCAAATAGTCAAACTAATTGAGTGTACGTAATTTATTGGGCTTATTATAAAAAGGTTTGGGATACAAAAAGCCTCCAATCGATGATACCAATAAATGGCAAGGTCATTGGTTATCATATCATTTAAAATGAACACCACTAAATTTTCCTATACACTCGAGTAAGATTTTGAAAAGACCTAGCATCATAAACTTCTAAAATCTTCACACTAATGGATCGAAACTTATTTTCACATAAATATATATTTTACAAAGTGTAATCCTAATTAATAATTTATGCGACCTATACGGAAACAATTTAAAATATGTACTATATGAAGTGTAAACTTAGTAATATATATAATTTTTGAAACAGATTTAAATTTGTACCACTAAATTGGTACAGATGAACTTCTTCTTAATCTATTTATTCTGTAATATAACAAATTTGAAGCTGTTACAGAACTTATGTTTTTCTTGACGACCATTTGCAATTTAAAAGAATGAGACAACTTCTTTTTTTCTTAATAAAATCGGAAACGTCTTTTAAATGCAAATTCTAAGTGTTTTTATAAATTTATAATTTTTAATGAAAGAAAAATTAAGTTTCCACGAATGTACATGTCTGGTATAATGTGTGAATTATGAAAATTTGAACTTACTATTTCGGCTCATTTATATTTTTTTAAATGAAAATTTACAATTTACATTATTGTAAATATTTAAATGACATTTGAATAAAATAAGCGAATGTGTAATTTGTGAAAAAATCTGTTTGGTTGTTTAAGCGGGTTATTAATTATCTTATAATCATTCTGTATGAATATATCAAAACAATAGAAAAAGGTTAATGGGAGTTTATTTAAAATATTATACTTTTATCGTCGAGGTCTTAAAGTAACATTAAAACGTCGGTTAAGGAAACTGTCGGTGAAGCATTATCGATGCAATAAATTACACCCCAGTCTTCGGCAACCATTAAAGATAAAAATTACTTCCGATGCATTTAGTCTGGACAATTCAGAGAGTTGTTTTACTCGGGTAAAAGAGGTAACGGAAGACGGATATCGGGAATGAGACAAGTTGTTTTGGATCGCTGCCAACTGCCTTTGATTTCACGATAAGAGCTTATTTGTGGCTAATGACTTCAATCAGATGAGTAAACATTATCTTTTGAATTTATTAGTGATTTTCTTATAAAAAAAAACTTGTCTCATGGCTTTGTTTAAACGTTCAAATACTTTCATCTTACTTAGTTTTGATCGCTTGGTTTCCCTAGTTAACATTGAGTTTTCAATCTAAGTAAGTGAATCTAAAGGTATGGATTTCAGACCATTTTAAACTTATCTTTTTTCCTATATTTAAAATCAAATCGAAGAGTAAGAAGATATGTTTAATATCAGTTTTCTTGATGTTTTTCTTTATTCTTACCCAATTCAAAATGAAAGACTGGTTTTGTTCCTGCTTACTTTTTTTTCAAAAACTGCAGTGTGCATGCATATACATCCTTTCTAGAATCGCCGTTATGATAATATTGGTGTGTAAACAAAAATAATATGTCTATACATACAAGCAATAATATGTGTGATTTCTCAACGGTGAGCGAATAATGTTAATATTTTACTCATACCATTTAAACTGTTGGTTCGAAGAAACTTGTTATAACTATAATATAAACATATGAAATAATATCATCTATGTTTTTGAGTTAATTGACTTGTAGTGTCTTAAGCAACGCTCTAAACATTCTGTAAACTACAACCATAATCATTAATTGTTAGATATATGCTGTTGAATTTTAAAACAATGAAAGCTGATATTGAGTGGTGTTAAAAAATTACTAAGCAAAATTTACTTGGAATATGAACTAGTCATTAACCAATTAAAGATTGTATCTTAAATATGTGAATTATAAAATAAACATTAACGTTATCAGAAAAGTAAGTAAAAATCTTGTGAGATTTTGTTATTTTCTTCACCGACAAACACCGTTTAGATTTTTAATTTCCCGCAAATGAAAAAAATATGAAAAGGCTTGGCTAAGCATAAATTTTATTTGTTTTATTTCCGGTTGAGTATTTTACGCGACGGCACTAAACGGTGAAGAGATAAGACGATAAATTACGTCAAGTTCACCCCTGCTCCTCGGTGGCACTAATTGTCTTAAGTGCTATTTTTAACGACCTTTCTAATTTACTTAACGCCTGTATTGTGTCACAAGAAAATAAAATGTTTTCAAATATTTCAAGGTGTTCATCCTACGCAACGAGCTTCTTTTTCGTTCTTGTAAAATTAATGATCTTAATTAATACTCACGTACAAGGTTTAAAAAAATCTCTTTGTAGAATGCTAAACATAAGACAAAGAAGTATGGAAACAAAATTACTTACAGAACATGTATGCTTATTTAATTATTATCTTCGCCTTAGAGAAGAATCTGAAATTTATTTTGAATACTTTATTTAGGGGGAATACTAACTGTGCCATCGTCAGTAAAGCATGAACATATTTTCCAAGGATTCAAACAAAGATTAAATTCATTCAAAGTTTATTGAATATGTGAATATTTTTATACATTATGTATGTACAGTTTAATGTTATAAAAAGTTGGCAAAGAGCACATTCTTTTCTGCTAACTAAGGTGTTAATTATATATATAAAGTTCCAATATGAAGGTTTTGGGTTTTAACGCTAGTATCTCTAAGTGTATGTGAACTTATTTTAAGAATAACGAAAATGTGTTTAAAATATTATGAAATTGCTATCGTTCACCACATCAATGACTATAATACTATAAAAACCATTAATCAAGTACTCAATTAACATATGTTTCTCATATTGATTGATGTTAACAAACATAAAATATGTTGTATATAGACTATAAATATATATTGTTTCATTTGAACACTACAAATTACTTTTATTTTTACGGTATCAATTTTCAGATTAAACTATTTATTAGATCGTTTTTAACCTTATCTCATTTTTGCGCATATAACTAGCTTACAATCGTTTTCCCAACCTCACTATATGTGTTCTTATGTTTGTGAAATAAACTCATTAAATTGTCAACACACTATTATTATGTAGAGAAATTGTATATAAAAAAAAAAATTACAGCCTTTTATAAAATTAAGCCTTGGCCGACAAGATATTATAACCGCACAAGAATTGGCGCAGAATAAATATACTTAAAAGGAGCTAAGTGTTATGTATTGTTTTTTTGTCCAAAAGAATAAATCAAAAAGATTAAAAAAAAAACATATTCAAGTCGCTTAAAAGCTTGCCGTAAAGCTTTCCGTTTTCTTTCGGATCTTTTTTGTGGCACAGAAAAAATTGAAAATTATTGTCGCCCGCATGCTGAAACGCAGAAAAGAGGTTATAGCATTTTTTTCTAGAACTTATACAGGAATAATTTTATTTTGAATAGAGCCACATACTAGATGCACGTCATCTTCATAGACGATATTATTATATAGCAGACGTGGTTTACTCCATTCGATATGCGTCCAAAATACGCGACTCGTCTTGCGTCCGGCTCTCTGAGATAGAGCAGTTCTACATATTTAAGTTTGGTAATATTAAATTTTTCTTGACTCAATTAATATTGTCTTTGCTATTTTTCGAAACACTATTTTCTATTTAGTCTAAAGTCATTCTTCATTTCTCAAAAAATTCACGGTTAGGTATACACACATTATTACTCAACATTCATAATTATTAAAAATCATGAAGATAGAAACGATTTTACAGTATATTACGAATAGTTTTGCAATAAAGACAATAATTCTTCTCAAAGACTTTTTAATTAAATAATATAAACATTAAAAATATCATCCAACCTTCTTTTAATCTTTGCTTCATGACAACGATTGTCTTATATATAAGTTTCTTTTTTATATATTATTATGTACAAGTATAGAGAATATCGCAACTATATATACTGGCAAAAGTTAGTAGCTGACAAATTTCACAAAAATGAGGGACGTACATAACAGGATTCTTGGATAACAACTCTGTCTGGAATACTCAGTTAGTGCATTTATTGTATCAATTTGGGAAAAGAGCATGTTTTATAAATAATTACTATGAATGCAAGTTCAAATGCAGGCTTTTGTCCCAGCATATAAATGCTTAACTTTATTTCTGTCTGATTTATGATAAATGTTAAGACTAGAGAATTTATCCTAAATGCAAAATTTTGTATTTGCTGTATACTCACAATTATCAATGAAATCAATTTCTAACTGTACGGTGACGATACGTTGGAATATAATATATTTATAAATTTATATGGTGATCTCGCAAACTGGCTTCACTGTAGATTGCTTACCTCTTCAGCGATCACGTTTTTCGGTCGGCAACGATGTATGAAAAAAGTAACAAAACAGTTTAATCAGAGATAAGGGAAACTGGAAGACCTCTAACGTCAATCCAGATCATTAATTTATTATTTCAGTGAATTCATAATAGCACATACGTTTATTAAATAACCAAATATATTTATATTAATCATTTGCATGCAAATATAAAAAGTCAAGAGTATTAAAAACACCAAATATCTCATAATTAGCTAGTCTACTTAACTTATATCAAGCCATTCAAGAAGATTGACATCTTGTTCCAGTGTGTCATCACTGTGCCTTGTTATTCCGTTGTAAAAACCGTTCTGAACAAGTGTTATTGATTTTCACCACACAAATAATCAAAGTTGTTGAAGCGGAGGTTCACGAGTTGCCAAACAAACATTTCTATACTTCTTTGAATGAACGCGTATTGACACACAAGTCATTTTTTACACAGGCTGATTGTTGTTTTATGCCATGTTGTAAAGTTTGCATATTTTTGTAGTAGCGATCATACTATTCGTTTGATCATTTTAATAAATTTGAATTGTGATGTCCATATTATATGCAATACATAAACGCAATTGATATAAATTTGTTAATTTTTGTTTAGGCAATATACAAAACCATAACCAATTTTATCGTCGAGTGCTATAGTCTCTGTTATTCCATGCAGAATTAGCGTATGAATATGTGTATGAAATTATTCTCTATAATAATAAAGTCATTTAAATATTTTCAATGAAATGTATGCCTGTATTTTTTTTATTATTAGTAATATAATATTCTTGATTCATTGTTATTTTTACTTGATTCTTCCGTTATGTGTCAAGTTAGTGTCTTGCGGCGTTTCACTATAAGTCGGGTTCGAATATTTCAAAACCACGCAGTAAACTTATCACACATGCTAGTTACTTGTATGTCTACGTATGTAATATTGAACGGATGCAGTTTATGCACGAAGAGAAGCTCTAGAAATTCGTTTCGCAAGGTGAAATAATAAGCAGTGTGTTTTGTTAACCTCGGTTGGGTTTATACTGTATAGAAAAACTGCACGCCTTGCTTGTATAATGGTTTCAAGCAAATATAATAACGCAGTACATTATAAATTCATTCGGAAAAAATAACAAGAAAAAAATTGTTCTTCTCTGCATTCAATTTAGTAGAAAACGGATGTCGCAAATTAATACGTACGTATTTAAATTTGAATCGTTCAAATTATGTACCTTTACACGGATTTTGTCACTAACGACCCGGGTTTCGCCTTTCGACATCTTCAGGCGTTCAAGTGCACGGATTAACTTGAACTGATACTTAGTAAATGAATGTTTCGTGTTTATATAATAAATAAATGTATCACCGAGCTTAAAGCCATTGCTGGCGAAAAGGATAAGCCCATGGGAATGCCCACAGATTTGAGTAGTGAGTGGTTTTAAGAATTATATTTATTTGTTTGTCGGAAAACGTTTTATGATCACATTTATATAGGGTATAGGAGTGGGGATTCCGGTATGTTTAGCATTTCATTTAAAATCGGAAGGCTGCTCAATTGTGATCTGTTTATTTCCAAAATTTCCTGGAAAAAGAAATTATCGTCCGCATTTGGTTCCTCTTTTGCCAGAAAATTTTGGGAAATACATTTCACACTTCTTAAAAAGCCTTGAGTAAAAGTTTCAAGAAATTAAAACCTAAGACTAACAGCCATTAAAACCATTAGCGTACAAATATTCGTTTTTTAATAATAATCGATTATCACCGCTGATAGCTGGTCATCAATGTTTCTTCCTTAACGAGATAAATTAGAAGCTTAACTGTAATTATCACAAAACAACATATCAAAATACGAATAACGAGAGCACGACGACATGAACACGTAACAGATTCGCATCGTCTAATAATAGGCGTCCCGGCGGTCGTCGTCGGAGGCGTCGGCTTTGTACACCGAAGCCTCACGTGTCTTATTTCAGTACGTAATTCTGCCCTGTCAGCAACTAACACTTATTAAAAGCCTGCCCTACTTCATTTGGATTTGCCTGCACATTTACAACAAGTGACGACAATTTTAAGCTGGAAGAATTAAAGCTTCGTCTCATGTAAACAATTTATCAAACAAACAGTTGTATGTGAAAGAGTTGTATGGGTGTTCTTTACAGTTTGCATTTAATACTTTTATGAGTATTTACAAATAACACTTGGCACACTTTTAACACATGGCCGACTTGAATATTATATCAGACAAAAAAAACCACACAAAATTTACTATATTATTACTTGTTAAGCTACTGAATCTATAACTCTCCAGAGCACTCAAAGATATACCCGTTACAACCTACTATAAATTAATAGTTTATACTAGTTTTTTTGTACCACAGTAGCGTTGAACCTATTTAAATTATAATAAAGAGTGTCTTAGGAGTAGTTACTTAAGATGTGTTCCTTTTACTTTGATATGTGCCGAAATGAAGACGGAAATTCTCATAATATGTGATTTACACGCTGTGAAAGAGTATGCATTGGGAGGTTTTAAAATTAGATGACATTAAGTTAAGTTATCTCCATTCACTACTTCGTATCCGGAAAAAATGGATATGCTTGTCTCTATCCCACGTGGTCAATCACAATTTTGCGGTTTTAGCGACCTGTTATTTTGAAAACCTAGGGACAAAGCAAAGTTGTTTCGTCGAGTTGCTTGAAAATATAAACAAATTATACAGTTATCAATAAATATCAATTGGTAATGCAAAACAGAACTTATTTTTTATACAATATCACTTGGCTTACTTCACCTCTAATGGGCCCATATTTCACAAAAAAAAACGATGTATTTATGAAGGGATATTTTAATAATAATGTACAAAATAAAATTCAATATAAATGTATATCTGACTTTTTGAGTAAATATATGAAATAAAAGGTATATCCTTTACATATGATTTTTTTATTTTTTGGCAAGTTTTATTCAAAATACTTTGGTGTTCAAGTAAAGGTGAGCTTAAAGGTCTACTGGTAGAAAATTTCTTAACACACTCGACCTTCGCCATTTTTTTTTTTTTTTTTTTTTCCATATCCGCTCCCTATGCGGAGCATATGGTCACCACGAAGTTCCTCCATGACTCTCTATCTCCAGCCAGTCTCCTTGCTTCCTCCCAGGTCATCCCAGCGTCCCGCAACTCCGCTGAGTACATCCTGAGAATGGTCATCAGTGGCCTTCCACGACGCCGGTACCCATCCGGTTGGAAGAACAGACAGGCAGGGTTCAGGCTCTCTTGAGGCATCCTTAACACGTGTCCAAGCCAGGACCACCGCCGCTTCTTTATTTTGGACGTAATTAGAGGCTGGTTAGTCCGCTCTCTAATCTCCGTATTCCTGACAAAGTCAGACCATTTCACTCCAAGCATTCGCCGCAGGCATCTGTTTTCGAAACACAGTATACGGTTACTCTGCGCTTTCGTAAGGTGCCATGATTCGCAACCGTAAAGCAGCACTGTCAAGATACATGCGTTGAACAGGAGGCACTTGGTTCTGACCGAGTACAGCCGTGAATCCCAGACTTTCCGCATTGAGTTAAAGGTTGCTCCAGCTATCCCTAATCGGATCGCGAGCTCTTTACACGGATTGCCATCCCCCGTGATGTGTACCCCCAAGTACCTGAAACCGTCGACTCTTTCGATGTTTTGACCGGCGCTCGTCAAAGGGTAGTGTGGGTCCGGACAGGCACTGTTGCAGAGTACATTGGTTTTACTCGCATTGATTTTAAGACCGATGCGATACGAGTTGCTCTGCAGTTTATCCATTGTATCTTGAATACCCTCGACAGATTTGTCAAATATAACAGCGTCGTCTGCATACTCGAGGTCGCATAGCTTTAGATTGGGGGCAACGGTCACACCTCGGTCAGGTGGAATTGACTTCCTCAGAATGAAGTCGAAGATTATAATGAACAGGAACGGAGCTAAGACGCAGCCCTGTCTGACCCCGGTTGAGACCCCAAACCATTCAGTGGTTATATCACCGATTCTTATGCAGCATTCGCTCCCCTCGTGCAAGCATTTGATGATGGCAACAATCTTGGTTGGGATTCCGTACAATTTTAATATGTTCCATATAGAGGACCGGTGCGGACTATCAAAGGCCTTCTCGTAGTCTACAAAGCAACATGCCAGCGAGCTGTTGTATTCGTTGCTTTGCTGAAGAAGGCACCTAAGATTGTGTATTTGGTCCGCGCAGGATCGGCCAGGTAAGAACCCGGCCTGATTTTCCCTGAGGATATTCATAATTGGAATCCTTATTCTCGCCAATACTATATGTGCCAGAACCTTGCCAGGCACGCTGAGCAGCGTTATGCCACGGTAATTGTCACAGCACAGTGGGTCACCTTTTTTGTGGATTGTGACTACCTCGCCATTAACCCAGTCCCTCGGACAGCGCTCTTGCGCCCACACCATACTAAGGAGCTGGTGCAGGGGGTGCATAAGCGCCTCCAGGCCGTACTTTAGGAGCTCTGGATGTATACCATCCATGCCTGGCGCCTTCCCGTTTTTTAAGCGCCGCACAGCCGAGGAAATCTCAGCATGTGTCGGCGCATAGTCAGGAATGTTTAACGCTCGAGGAATTTCCGTAATTGTGGCTTCATTGGGTATATCAAATGGGTCCGAGGGAGGGGGGCGGTTAAGCACCCCGCAGAAATGATCTCTCCAGATCTTTTTGACACGCTCTACGTTCGATTCTATTTTTCCGCTGGGACTACGGATAGGCCCCGCGGTTGGTATCCGTCTGCCGCAAATTTCACGTGTAATTTTGTAAAGTCTCCTTGTGTCATTCCTACGTGATGCCGCCTCTGCTGCTTCAATTTTCTTGTCCAGGAATCGGCGTTTATCGAGTCGCACAGACTTTTTGACTACCTTATCCTGGAGTTGATAGTTATTCCGACGTTCCTCGACTCGATTTGGGTTTGTTTCACTGTCCCTCAGTGCTTTACGCCGGGCTCTCTCTTCAATATTTTTCCACGTATTGTCAGACATCCACTTTGGCTGGGTACTTTTTCTGACTCCAAGCACCCCATGTGCGGCTGACGCGACTGCATTCTTTATGCTGGACCATTCTAATTCAATGGGGTCGCGGCGTGGACTTTGCCGGTCATTAGCACAGTCGACGATGTTCTTTCTCACAGCGACGTCAAAGTCTAGCCGAATTCGAGGAGATTGTAGCCTCTCGATGTCGATTCTCTTTTGTGTTGGATGCCTTACTGGGCGTCTGAGTCTGAGACGGACTTTACCGACCAGCAGCTCATGATCGCTGTATATATCGGCACCCCTGTAGGTTCGGACGTCGAGAAGTACGGTTCGCCATTCGCCATTCGCCCTTCGCCATTTACGGTTAGGTTAACCTAGGGGCATAATATCTCGTGGAGGTAATGATGTTCAAACGTTATAGGCAATTAAAACAACCCCCTATTAACTACACCTTATAATGACGCGTTTGTTTAATGAGAGCTTTCATCCATCAATTTGGCGGCATCATTTTGCTTTTAGGATTCCGGAAAAGACCACTTTTACTCCGGTGGAAAAATAGCTTAGTCAGAATAAGTGTGTCATGATAAAAGTGGATATTTTCAAATATATTTATAGTAATTTTATAATCCTTATACCACCGCTACATGTATTTCTCTATTGTCGATATTAATTCAAGTTAATATGTTACCAGGTTTTTAAAGCATCGACTTTGTCAGCTATGAATTAAATAAATTACTCATAAAACTATCGGAGATCTGATATTTGACCTGAACATATGTAATTGCCAATTCATGCCACACACTGTTTCACTAAGCTAACAATGAATTTCTACAAAAAAATTAAGTGTGCATATACACTTATCATTCAGAGAAGATTTAAATAATACTCTGTAAGGTTAATATATCAAATTATTGAGTTGCACAATAATATTAGTGATTGATACAAGTTAATGTCATTTTGATCAAAAAATCTATCATTCTTTGAAATTCTGACATTCTCCAAGTCTATGAGTATATTTTATCTATCAAAGCAGGTAAGTGAGGGCATTAATAGTTTCTTCTCTGTAAATTCTGAAGAAAAAACATTGGTCGTCGTATTATATAAAACATCCACTTGTTCCTTTACTATCCTGTTACACTTTGCAAAGTTTTCTTTAATCCAATTATACATTTGCTCAATATGATATCAGCTCATCTTTTTGTCAGATTAAGCAGGAACCTCACGATCGGATGAAAAGACAATGTTTGAGGCTCTCTGAGGCATCAACTTCTATACATGGACAGAGTCGTAACAAAGAGCTGCTTTGTCCATTCTCAACATTTCGAGCTCCTTACAAAGTCAATCAACTTCAACACTGATATCCGACGCCATAATCTATTAGCATATTCAAATATTTTTAACATATGTAATAAAAAGAACCGATAAACATTTTATTAGCTATGAAGGATTGCCGGTATTCCCCACTCTTTAAGAGGCCAGCGTGCTGTTTATAATGTTGTATCTTTCTAGTACGCTACTCGTTTAATTGAAATTTAAGCCAAATTTCTGCGCACATTTATTAAAAATAGGTGAATTAATAGTGAGAGTGTTCTACTAAATGAGGAAGATTACTAAAACTAGAAGATTGAGAAGTTCTTTGTTAAAAAAGATATATTGAAAGAAATGGTTTTAGTAATATACCATACTCAATTTATGTAACCGACGACAGATAATAAAAGCTTTATTTATGACATACCTACATTTTCTTGGAAAAATTAATCTACAATGGAAAATTTAAATCACTAAAATCTGATTAATGTAAACGTTGAATAATTGACAAGCTTAAATAAGCCGAAAAAATAAATTTTACTATTTGCAATGGCGGCAAATTCATTTTAGGCTATGTCTTGAGTTTTTACAGCTAAACATAAAATTGTAATAGCTTACGAAAGAAGCATACTTACGAGTTTTTATTAGAGGTCTTAGTGACCCCTATCTGTAGGGCAGAAACTCAAGTGCTCACGCTTTCAGTTGCGTACAATTCTATACAAAAACAGCAATAATAAATTTATAAAAATGTCTTTACTAAATCGGTCGTATAGTGAAAGTTTTTTGATGAACATGACAATTTATGTAAAAATTTCAACTGCAACATACAAATATCATTTTGATCTCTTATATGAAGTCTTCATATATGAGTAAGCTTCAGCTGAAAACAAAACATTAATCGTCTTACCGCAATGATCATCCAAATGAAATAAAGGGTTCCATCGCTCCAATATAGGCTGCAAAAATCATGTTTTATATTTTTTTAAGCTGGAAAAATATTTATATCGCGGTCGTACAATCTTTTACATAATGAATACAATCTATTAAATTATTGAAAAAATATAAATAAAAAACCTCTTTGCTTAGAGATTTTTCAAAGAAATATTCTCAATATAAATTAAAGAAAAAGCCATAGACTATTTTTTTCTTCTTTTTTACTTTCTGAATAAAAATCTATGCGTTTATGAAACGCTGTATGTTTTTTTAAAAGTTTCAAATATAGAATTGCCAAAAAATAAAGCGATATCTTTTGTTCGAAATGTTGTAAATGCATTTTACTGATCACTCGAGAAATAGATCAAACGAGGGTTTATATATATCTATAAAAAATATAAAGTTGTATCCCATATTTTGTGCTTTCGAAAGGACGCCATTGTTTTCACACATACAGCAAAATATATTAATCGTACTAGAAAAGATCACACTGTTAATTTCTCTCTGGTTAAACACCACCCACATAAAAAATAAAACCACGACCCAAAACCATTTGAGACTACTTAACAAACGTTTAAGATTAATTTTATGTAATCATTTATCATAGCGATAACACTTTAATTAGGACTTAAGAAATCTCGACACATTCATATATTTTTTTAATTTATAGCTCTACATAAATTAAATCATGAAAGATAACTTAGGTTTTCACATAAAATAATCAAATCGGTTTTACGCAGTGGAAAAGCATTTTTACAAACTATGAAATTTAGCCGCAATAAAATATCTTTGATTAGTATGAAATATATCATTCATCGTCCGTATTCCAGTAAAACGTGAGAAATCCATGTTTAGGTATGTTTGTACGAAAAAAACACTTTTTTAAGACATCATCATCATGAAAAACAGAGAAATATTTTTAATGTAAATAGCGAATTTTATAACTCATAATATGGTAAAAAATGAATATGTTTTTACACATCAGAGTGCTTACAACACTTATTGTTAATACCTCATACTAAACCAATAAGATATTGCAATTACTGTTAACAGTTAATTCGTGGTGGCGTTTTCTTTATTTCCAAATTAATTGTTTGTAATGGTTCAGAAAAATATTTTGATTTCACTTTCACCCACACGAGATATTTGTATTTGTTACTAGCCGGTACCCAGCTTTGCAATGCCACTCGAAGGAAGAAAGTGTTTGTGTTTTAATTGTGTTTATTGGAGTGCATGCTTTCTTTTTATGTCTGTTTGACGTTTGCTGCCGATTTTCTATGGTACAACACACGCGCCACTTACTGTAATTAAATTGTATTACAACCTTCGCGCAAGTGTAAGCATACGTTTTAAAAATAAACTGTATGGCAGACATACAAACATTGATTTTTATATACAAGACCTATAACTTTTCCGAAAGTGCAAGCGAAAAAATTTGACATACAGTATATTTTCTTAGTGACTATCTTTTGTTTCATTTTTTTAAATCGTGCTTAGCTGTAACATATTAAGAATAAGGTGTTTCTAGAATCAAAACCCTCAGCCAAATCTCAATTTCTCATGTAAAAATTATAATTATATCAATACTAAGCACATAGTTAAGACTTTTTCCTTCTATCGAACGCAAGGGAGAATAGATAAAAATAACAATTTTCATCACATTATTTTAAATATAAGACTGTGCTATTTATTACGTTAAATTTATTTCTAATAGAATTTATCATTTCAAACAGAATAATTAAAAATAATTCCTAGTATCTAGGCTTCTCTCTGCGTCCATTATAAATAAAAACCCCCTAACTTATATTTTGTAATTTATAAGTTAAAAAATTATTTAATTAGAAAATTACTTAATTAATAGAAAGTTTACTAAATATGCTTCTCAAATAAACGAAACACGCGTCACAATTTTCATCAACATTAGTGAAATAACAAGCTACCATGTTCCCAACGAAAAAAAAAAATATCCTTTTCAAAGGGGTCTTTCGGAAGATCAACATAAAAAATCGAAAGTGTACATAATTTATTATTTTAAAACCCATGATTTAAAATACGGCATGCCATCAAAATGGCGCTGTATAGAATCGAGATGAGCACGAGGGTATCATAAGTGGAAGCGCAGAGTGTTTAAGCCTTTTCAAAGCAATAATTTTTGCTGATCCAGCAACAGCGAGGGATCTCAAGTGGCTTTTCCATCAAGAGGAAAAAATGATTCTCAAAAAGTTGATCATAACGCCATCTCATTTCAGCCACTAATAAAACACACACAAAAATGTATTATTAGTAAAAACACAATACTCCTTTGTACTTCATTCCACTTTATTTAATATGTCAGGACTGGTTTCGCTCATTGCGAGCATCGTCAACCGATCATAATCGCTCGTAATTAGCGAAACCGGTCCTGACATTTTAAATAAAGTGGAATGAAGTACAAAGAAATATTGTGTTTTTACTAATATAATGCCTTTCCACCAAGTATTGACAGTGAACACCCTAAAAGTGAAACATGTATTATTATCTTATAAAAATAGAAATAATACTCTTCCGTTCACACAAGCAGTATAAACCATTAAAATTTTCATTTCTATGGCGTTAACTGTTGATTCTTGCACTATTTTTAGAGAAGGGGTAATAAGTGGGTATGTAATAGGTTAATCAAAACCAGCTCTAATAAGTTGATGAAATTTAGCAACAGAATATTCGTTGCTATTTTATTGTTTAGTGCACACTCAATATTGTATTTGTCAAATTCACGGCACATTTTTAAGAAAAAAAAAACATAGCTTTTCTTTTGAAAAAATTGGTTTTTAACGAGAACCAGTACTTTATTACCAAACATCTCTATTAGGTTTATAAGTGATGTACATATCTTTGTTGCTGAGAGAGACTTTAAAAGGATAGAAAAAATTATTCAACGGTGTTAATTTAAAAATTTATAAATAAATAACCGCCCAAAGTCACGAAATATACGTTTATTTTTTATGCTATCACATAATTCTATTAGAACTCTCTCTGAAATGGAAGATTTAGTTTCAGACTTATCACAAAGCTTCTTAGCGACTTCTGTAGAAATAGTCTAGTTTGAGTTTAATTATCGCATTACGAGCAGACAGTTTCCTAAAACAAAGTTTATAAATAATCCTATTAAGTGAATATAATGATAAAATTATATAAAATATATTTATTTGTTAAATATCAGCATTTTGTACAGAAATTACAAGTGTCTACACAAGTCAAAGTGCAACAATATAACACTGATATAAATGACATCAATTTTACTCTGTAAAGATTTACTATATTATAAAAATCATTCAAAGATAAAAAGTTAAAGTTAGAAATAAAATCACTTTTCTCTATTGTTACCCACGACAATATACCAACAATACCTACATTAAAAGCGGACTTGCCTTTGAATTATACGTGAAACTACGGTACTTTTATTTTCATTATGTATTATATCAGAGCTTTAGAAGCGTATAAAAGCTTCTACACTACGCACGTCCCTTGATTCTACTTTTAAAGTAGCTAAGTACATTATAAACGCATCAATTCTGATGAAATTTTCTCTTCTTTCAATAAAATAATCTGATAACGCCCCATATTTGAAAGAGCTTAGCAATAAAAATCTCTGCTATTTTTTGGCTTACCTTAATAAGTACATATAGGATTATATTTGGCTGAATTGGCAATTTGAGTTTTAAATTTGAATAAATCTACCTAATAATCATCGTTAAAACGTTTTTTGTCGGTGTCGTGTATTTAAAAAAAACTGATCAGTGAAAAAAAAGATAAATTTAGAGCATTTTTTTTACATATTAAATGGAATGATTATACCAATTGATTATGATAATTAAACTCAAACCATTTATATTAAATCTTTCAACGAATCAAGATTTTTTTTATTTTAGAAAGAATATTTTTTTTATTTCAAATTACATTATAATTTTCTAATATTGTAAATTTCAAGTAATATACATACTTGAAAAACAATTCTACAACTTTCAACTTCGTTATAATTATGCAATGTCTAGGTATATAAATTTAACATTTTTAACTTCGTATCTGTATTAATTTTATGTAGCATATATAATAAATATATGATTTATAATTCACAAATTTAGAATTACAAATGGGTTAATTATTTGACCATATCAACATACTTAATTCTCCTGTCATTAAAACAGAATAATGGGTTTTATACTTATATGAACACTTTTTTCATAGATTATATTTACGTGTTTACGATCTACAATAAAAGTTTTATCAGAAAATGTTGTTCATTTAAAAAAAGCATTCAATTTTATCAATATGAAAACCACCCTCACCGAAACACAATAGAATAAAAAAAATACAATATTATTTAAAACAACTTTGAAGTCATCGTTCTACATTTTTGCATGTCTCGAAATTCCCTTACACCCTTCCAATCATTTAATAACTGGGCGTGGTGAAATCGATTAGTCAATCACTAGTACTGTCTGAGCCTTACCTTTTTATCTCTATTACTCTCTTTGAAAAAAAAAAGGTTGAGCGACTGAGCTACACACAGTTCTCGTAAAAAATCTTTTGTTAAAATCCCTCCATTAGGAGGCCATATGCTCCAAATTGGGAGCGGAAATGGATAAAAAAAGAAATTTTATGTTTGTAAAATATTACATTATTTAAACTTCTAATTTGTCCACTATAAATTCTCGGTAGCTGGTATTATATTAAAAAATTAAAAACACTGTTTTGTTCCACATTTATTAATTCAAATCAAGATTAGTTTGCTTTTCCGGTATCTTTAGTTTTCTATCTCACTTATTATTTTTAAATGTGTTTGCAAATAAGTAGTATTTATTTGTAAGAGGTCTTATTATGTTTTAATTATATGTATTTCAGTGTCACTATTTGTATTAATATTTTTTTTAGACATTAGTCTTACTTGGCTTTGTATTTAAACACTTTATTAATGTATATTTTTATTAGCTAAAATTGTTCGAAACTTAATATATAAATTAAAAATAAGTACAAAAGAGTGTTTTTTAGGCATTATCAAGTTAAGAATTGAGATATTTTGGTTGTTCAGCATATTAAAGAATTGATTTAATACTTTTCTGTTGTTTTTAAAACCCTACTACATTTTAATACAAACGAAAGTATATATTTGATGAATTTTCATTTGATTAATGAACAGAATTAATGAAATACAAAGAAAAAAGTAAGTTTTTGCATATTCATAAGCCTTAAACCAGAAATAATGAACTTTTATCATTCCTATTTGAAATGCAAATTTCTTATATCAAATTCATTTATGGGATAGACTCAACGTCAAAATTTTGACGTTTATTAATTTTAAGATACTTACTTAGTAAGTATTACAAATTTTAATGATGAATATTTCTGAGATATTGCTAATTTTAAAATTTTACCTTCTTATTCGAAATGATATCATTTGGTTAATATTCAAGTTTAATATTTTTTGTCTGTACAAAATAATACTATATACATAGACATTACATGAGATATTAGTTTTCACATTAAATAAGAACCATTTGATGGAATGATTTTTTCAGTTTATTTTATGAAAAAATATTTTTCTTTAAAACAAGCATGCACAATCTTTTTTTTCTAGTAGGCCGCAAAAAAAGAATTTTTTTTGAGGCACAATGAAAATTATATTTAAATTTCAGTTATTCCTTTTTAAAAAGGGGGCTTAGTTCCATTTAAAATAACCGTGTAAAAAGTCATGCAAAAAAAGAAATATAGATGAATGAATGATAGATTCCATTAAATTTAACCGTATTATTTTGAAATCGTGTAAAAATTAAACTGTGCAATAAGAGGATTTAGGTTTGCTAATTTACGAAAAATGTTTTATTTTGAAATGTTTGGGTATACATGTTTTATTTAATATTTTAAGTTTATGAGATCTTTGTGTATGTAAATTTTAAAGTGATTCTATAGAATTTTACTTAATATTTGTAGTATTATTCCGAAAAATCTAATGAAAACATTATCTGTAAGCTTATGTAAATGAACTAATTTATTCTACTCCATTAGCGAAAAATTTTGCTAACAATATATAGCATATTTTATTTTAAGATAAAGCAAGCGTAAACCGCTATATATTAAAAATATATAAATTATTTTACTTCTAGAAAAATAACCAAACACACTGTTCCAGTTCTTAATATTTTTAAAAAAAGGTCTCCAAAGATATTGACAATTTATTTGAGTATTTTAACAACAAATACTTGCGAAAACTTTCAGAGAGTGAATTCTTCACTTAAAAGATCCATTAAAAATTATTGATTTCGTAAAAAAAATACCTTCGTTCTTAATATCTGGTTTTCGTGAAAAAAATTATTAGTTAATATTTATCATATGTTTAACCATTAACGAATATTGAGTATAGTTAATATTTTAGAAACTTAAAACATCTTACACACAATAAAATTCTTTTCATATCACTTGAATCTTCATGTTTAAAAATTGTGATGTTTAAAGTACGTATTTATGATCTTGAGAATATATTTTTTCAACATTGACCGTAAAGTGTATTTGTTTTTATTTCAATGTGATACATTTAATAAAAATACATTGTACCTCGCGCATTTTTATTTCAAGTTTGAATTGCCAAATACCTACAATACAAATCTTTTTATTTATAATAAAAAGTAATAAAAGGTAAATTCTTTGTTACTTTTACAAGAAAAAACATGTTAATTTTAAAAATAAACGATTTCATTCAATTTCAAACACATTTTGGCCAAATTAAGAGATAATAATATGTAATACTTATTATTTTAAAGTACATTCTTTATCTCTGGTTCCTATAATATATTGTAATCGTCAGTTTATTTTAAAAAATAAATAAAATACGATGATCTTTTATTAAATTTATGCATTTTATTTAACTTTAACACAGAAAATTTACTAAATTGAAATATGATGATACCAACACAATACATCAATTTCGTTTTTAATTTACTGAAACCATATATGCGTCATGGTTTTGATTATCTACTATTATCAGCTGATACTGCCACCTTAGTTATTAACATATCTTAGAAAAATCTATCTGTATATTAAGTTTGATTTATTAATCTGGTTTTGCTTAAATAAGGATTTATTTTTAAAGCGACTTTGTATATAGTATGTATATGTATATAGTTTATATAGTATGAAGTTGTATTATAAAAATTATCAAATAGGCTTTGCACTGACAGTATTTAGGGTGATTTTTTTTTCCCGAAACTCTTTCCACGTAAATCCATTTATATTTAACTAGGTAAGCAAAGACTGAAGTTAAAACACAGGAAGGTATTTATGTTTCCCTCGAAATTTAAATCAGCGAGTTAAATGTTATTATTTAAAATAGTATTACATACAAGTTTAATACAGTCGCTTGAAATAAACTTTTTGGAAATTGTTCTATTATGTTGAGTATTTTTGGTACAGCTTACGTGTTTGAAAGAACGATGAAAACAATGCTAATAGAGGAAAAATAATGATTGGTGGTTTAAAAACAAAATTGATATATTTGAATGGAACATAACAGAAATGACGTTCAAATAACGGTAAAACATGAATTCCGAGCACGTTCAATCGGGGTTTCAAACCGAAAATTCTAGTAATGATAAAGTCAATGCTCTTTTTTGCATATTATTGTAACGAGTGGTTTAGAGATATTTTTTTACGTTAAAAAAACCGTCAATAAAAATATGAATCGAATATGTTAAGTTTTGAGAGACGTACTTTTGTTTGCAATAAACAATAGTTTATTTTGTACGCACACGTTTATAATTAATATTGAAACAATTAAATATTAATCTTTCTCTTGGGTATTCAATGATAGACGAGTATATTATTTTTGACGCAATGAAGAGATCGTGTGATGAACAGCACGATTTGCTCAGCGAGTTTCACTGAGAATACAAATAAACGATAATAATTCAGACTGATTTCCGCTATAAATTACGTTTAGACAAATACATGGCGCTTTACATTGAAATATTACTGAACGAACCTGTTAATAATTAATTGTATCGACTTTGATGTTTCTGGGCGGAACTAAAATATCACATCAGAATCGTTCAATATTCTACATTTCAATATTTGCTGTCACCAAAGATTTGGGTTCGAAAAAATGTGTGGAAGAGTTTAAATTTTGTTAATTAGTGATCGCAGTATCTATAATATCTGAATATCGAACTAAACAACTATTAAATATACATATCAGCGGTACTTTTCCCATACAATGTGGTAGAACGGCGTTCCGGCACTATTTTTCATGGCATTTTTGATATTTCAAAAAAATATTTCACAATTACATTGTCTGTTTGTCCTTATCTTAGTTCCATTACAAATTTAATTTAACGGGTATCGTAGCACTCATAAATTAATATCAAAATTAAAAAAAGAAAACGGGTCCATAGAATTACTCTGTTCTTGATTCAGTACGCTTTTTGTATTACGTGGATTCCATCTGCAATAGTTTGGTTACTTTTCATCAAACTCGTAAGTACACCTTTGATATTTATATACACTTCAAAATACTTTGATCAGGAGTCGCTCAAAGAAAAGCATGGCTTCTGTGAGATCCGTCACGGAACTTCCATTACGTACAGCATTTCCTTCGATCGATTTATCGATTTATTTTCAATGGTATGGATGTCTGTGATATCTTAAGGAATCCTACCCCTGTACCAATCCTAAAATTACTGTGACAAATTTAGAGCTTCTAGTTAACCACTAGTTCTATCCTAGCCCTATCTATTACTTTCTTCGAAAAAAAGAGAAAGGTTGAGCAGTTGAGTAGTAAGCATTTCTCGTAAAAAAGGTAATTTTGAGAAAGAGAAGCCATATGCTCTACATTAGGAACGGACATGCATAATAAAAAAACTTTAGTAAAAAGCTCGACAAAAAGTGAATTCCGGTACCTATTTAAAAAAAAAGCATTGCATATTACCAATGTGTTTTGATATGTACTACAGAATCAGGTTACATTATATACATTAAGATTTCAATATTTTTAATGAAAAATATGATATCTTTATATTTATCATTAACAAAACGACATTGTCCACTCGACCACGCAGCTTAACGTTTGATATTTTTTAGAAGCTAAAAAATGATCTTCTTCCGTTTTTAATAAGGCTCAGTATTTACTTTCTAAAAAGACAAAGCTTTGTAAATATATTTAATACTGAATATTTCCGCTTTGAACTAGTTTATACATCCGCATAATTTGCGATCATTTAAAATATTCTTATGTTTATAGTCTTAACACGATTTTTTTTGTTATTAATTGTGCTGCGTAGATTTAATCATGAAATTGTTTTTCGAGAGGTCAGGCATAAATTCATGCTAATATTACATCATTCAGAAATGTTTCTTTAGCAAATATGACTACTCCGAGTACATCAATTAAGGCTAAATACCGTTATAGACAGGATTTGTATATTAAATTATGGTGTTCACTATTAACTTTTTGTATATGACAATTGCTTATTACTTATGACAATTATTGGTTACACGGTTAATTAGTGATAATATTCTGCGTTTTAAAATTTATTTGATCCATTAATTTTTACACTGTACATTGAAGTTTGAGGAAAGTCCAGGAAGTTACAAAGTATTCAACCAAAACTCAAACCTGATTGATTGTTTAAAGATTTCTGTGAATTTTGATAGCTCTCTTTGACGTTTGATGAGTTACAATAAAATTAATAGTTCTTAGTAGCAAAATCAATAAATACAACCAGACATCTGTTTAATTTACGAAGATGGTTTTGTACATAAATTTAAATGATGTATGTTTCAATCCCAATCGACGAAATAAATATCGCTTTAATCACCATAGTCAATTAAAAAAGTATGACCATAGATATACTGTAAATAATCACCTGTCAAAAACAACTAATACTAGAAGTTCTGGTGATACAAAAAAATAAAAAATATGAGCCATAAACACTTTTTATTGTATCGCATTCTTTTGCATGTATCTTTATACCCATGATATTAGTATTTACATAGTTTGTAGTATTTACATATCTGTAGTACTGAAAATTCTACTCACTCGTATTACTTCATAATATCTTGCCTGATTGTCACACATGTCTTCTTAAAATAAAATTATTATTCTTGCAATGATGAAGTATGGGGAAGTACTAGGGATGAAGTATGGAACCGCTGCAACTTAAATGAAGAATACGTTTTCTAATGTGAATAATATTCATCTCAAATATTTTTAGTTTATTTAAATAACAATCTCTTTCAAAAATTGTTGAAAACAATTACCACATCATTGTATTTGTCTGTAGTCTGTACACATAACTTTTAGTTTCTAAATTGACCGTCGGACTAGTTATTTTAAATAGTTTCCTTAATATTATATTGTGAATTTTATTGTATCGTGTTTATTTAGACCAGTGGTTCTTAACGAAGGTGGTACTACCTCTTTGGTGGGCGTTCAAAAGTCTGAGGGGGCTTTTTTAATTTTTCAGAATTTGGATGGCACTATTATTAAAATGTTAACATGGCAATAAATGACATTTTCTGGGTGGTAGATAATTTATTTTTAATAAAGGGGGCGATTCTTTCGAATGGTTAAGAAACACTCATTTAGACAATATTTGTTGTGTCTGTATAAATATATTTATAAGACACAAAAAAGTAGTCGAAATTAACGATATCCAACTGATATCAATTGGTGGGCCAATTAAAATAATACATATTTCTGATAGGCCACACAAAAATATTTTTAATTAATAATAAACAAACAGCTCTTAATTAAAATAACTTTTATTATTTTTAATCTTTTTACAGTAAATTTTTTTTTTATGTATTTATCAATAACATATTGAAAAATGAATATAAAATTGAAAACCTCAAAAGAGCTACAAAAAACCATAAATTTGGCCACTTGCGGTCCGCGGGACAAGGTTTGGGCATGCTTGGTCTAAATAAACACGATGCAAAAAAGTAACATCACAATAAATTTGCAAAGAATCATGAAACCAATTATAATTTACTAGAAAATACATCCGTGTTTTATTTACTCAAACTAATTTCAAATTTCACAGGTCTTTCTTGTTGTCAACACAACTTAGATATTAATTAAATAGTGGATATATATCGTGCAAATTACGAGACATTACATGGCATCGCAACTTACGTCAATACAAAAAAAAAATATATTGTTGTTCCTAGGAGTAAATATCTGATAATAGTTTATTTAATTAAGGGATTATTGGTTTATCATAACAAAAGTAACACTTTGCTGCAAATATGTCATTTTCATTGCAAGCAGCCGTCAATTCAATGTGCAAAGTCTTAACAAAAGCTTAATATATACCACTTGACATAATATTATTAGCACTGAAGCCGTAAAATTATTTTGCAAAGTAATATGCAATACTAATAAACATATATTTTTTATTAAGTAAAACGTTTTTCATATATTTTTGTATTTATATCATAAAAATAAAAAAGTTTATATACATGTATTGTTCTTGCCTGGTATACAAAGCAAAATCTTCGAATGCATACTTTGATTTTATTTAGCAAGTTATTATTTTGTTTTTTCGTATAGACAGTGTTTTTTTTCAATAAATGATTTTATTTCAATTTTTTTTTCCAAAATTCAACTTGTCTATTTTAATTTTTTTGAACATACTTAATAATCGTATTTTCGTGAATAAAATTATAGTAGATAATATTTTTTTTGAATTTGACTCAGGAAAATATAGTTATTATTTCAATATTGAGGTTTTCTATGCATTCTTTTATTAGTGTATCCAATCAAATAAAAATCGACAAGGCGAATTTTGGAAATAGGTGACTCATACATATTTCAAGTTTTACACACAATTGAAACAATTACATAACACTATATTTTACCAAATTTTACTTTTTAAAATTTTCTTTTCATTTTATAAATGCATTTATTTGACTACTTCTAAGCAATTACAAAATGTTACGGCGTGAGCTGCAAAGGGATTTTTAATAATGGGAAAAGGAAGGTTAATAATAAAAATGAGAAAAAAACAATTTAATTATTTTGTGAAAAAAACTTTCAAATAAGATATACATAATGGTTTTCCGTTGTTAAATTTATTTTCGTTTCTTCCGTTTTCAGACTTAATGTCACTATTAAATTTGAATTTAAAGGATGAGTGCGTTTTTTGTTTTTACTCAATCGGTACTATTCATTGAATCTGTAAATGCTTCTTTGAGTAGTGACACACTTCAAATAACAGTATTACTTATCAATACAAAAAATAGTATTTCATCTTCTTATATATGATTATGACCACAAACAATTGAAATGGTGTAAGTTGAAAAATATATATAAAATTAGTAGAAAAATCTTACTCACTGTGTGAAACTGAACATGTTTCTATTTATGAAATACTTGCATCAAATTGTCACTAAATTATATCTTTTAATGAACTTCGAAAATAGTTTTTCACATAGTGTATCAAACAAAAATATGTCGGTCGAATTTTACAATTCAAAGAAATAATATATCAGAAGAGCCCAGCTCTGTTCGGCATTATGCTACTAGATGTGAATTTGCTAGCCGCAAGCTCTTCTACTCTACTCACTGCGGCAATTGTTATGCGCGCCTCCTTCACTACGTGATCTGGATTTCATATATCCCGCTACCGTCCTGCAACCCGGTATCGCGATCGACTACTCTGTACCACAAAGCATAGTTGCGACATTTCTGCGAAGCTTGTTTGCTTAAACTAATTAAAAATGGATTGTTTGGAATAACTTTTGTTGCATTATTATATCATAAAACCAAATTTGTTAGTATACTTTGACTGAAAAATGTTAAAATGATCTTTTTATACTTATTTCACATTTATTTTATAGAATCAAGGCTTAGCTTATCACGAGCATTTTCAACTAATAAGGACATAACAATAACATAACTATTTTTGTTCTAGGCCATATTTTTAAATAAGGGTGTAACGGGTGCTCTCTTGTAACTTGGTTAAATATAAATAGCCATGTATATTCTTACAAGTTAAAAATGCTCGTAATGAGAAAAACTGATTTTGGTCGTATAAAGTGTATGTAAAAATAGTAAAAAATAGTGTTTTATGTTTTTGATATAATACGTTTCCTCCAAGTAAGTATTGACAGTTGATATCTTAAAAGCAAATTTACCCGAGCAAATCATATTTTTTTTTTATATAAGCAAATAATCTTTAAATAGAGCATTTAAATAAAAACATAAGTTATTCGTCCAATTTTTTCAACATCCTTTTAGAAGTTAAAGATAGCATTCTTCTGATCGTAAAAAACAAGATTTAGCTTTCCTTTTTTTACGCAGTGTTTTCAAAATCGGAGAAGAATAAAAATCAATTTATTGAGACGCCCATACGGGAATTTGTTTACGTGACATTGAAAGTGAAAATACCAAAACCATCAAAGATTTCAACATACTAATCATAAGTAACAAAAAAGCTTTGAATTTTTCTTCTATGCCGAATATGAATACTGACTTTTTGTTACACAAATTAAAACTTTTAAATTTTAAAATCTTACCGGTTATAATACTTTAATAACCTAGAGTGACCAGAAACCGTGTGATTCCTAAGGAAGAAGCTACACAAGTATCTGTTACCTTTGTTGTTCGCAGATACTTGCACTATTCCGTCCATCAAACCAAACGTTCACGCTACCTTTTAGAAAAGTTTGCTTTGTATGCAACTTTAAAACTTTAAGAAATCATTCACTTGTTTTTTCCCCCAAGATTACCGCAAAGAAGAACTTGAGTGCCATAATCAGACTTAAATCTAAATAATATTTAAATAACGGTGTTAAAAATACAGTTCTTATGATAATACTCCATCAAAAAGACAATGCTTTGTCATATCTACAATAAGATCTTGAAGGATGACTAATTGGTAAAATTTAAAACAATAATTGATAATACTGATATTTAAAGACTTACCATACCAATTTAATAACTTCAGTAAGCTAACGTTAAATTTAGTAACGAAGTTCAATTAATAATAAGAAAATTAATTGATGCTATTCTATAAAACTTTAAGTTATATAATTTTAAGATCAAGCTAACAACTAAGATCATATTAATTAAAATCAGTGAAAGTTTGTACATAGTTATTAATAAAATTGTTTAAGATTAAAGTAAAACAAATATGTTTTCAAATTTATTTCGCTTTCAATAAAGAACTTAACTGTCTTTTTTATACGAGTAATGAAATTAAGTTCGTCCAATTACCCATGTTTCCAAATAGAAAAGTTTTTTTGCCAAGATATATATTCTTAGGGTTCAACTAGCCACGTTTACAGAGTAAGTAATATCCGTTTACATGGCGTTAAAAAAAGCTTCTGCTATATGAAAAGATTCACCCTTGTGACATTCAAGATTCAAAGGGTCTTTCCAAATTGATGTCATTAGTTTTTCAATGTGATTTACACGAAAAGTGCTTAGTGTTTGGTGAAAACTGTTATTTTTCAAGTATTATTTTCAATACGCTAAAAATGTATTACTTTATATCTCTTGACAATAATACATTTATTATTTATATTTGTGATACATTTCGAAGGTATTATATTTCATTTTTTTTAAAAGCAATAGAAACTTTATCAAGTAACAAAGAAATAATATATACAACAGAAGTGTTTCTACAAAAACTGCATGTCACTCAGTTGCTCAACGTCTTTTTTTTCAAATAGATTAGGGATATAAGGATAGTGCTAGGAAAGTAATAATGGTTAACTCTCAGTTTTAGTATATGATGTATTAGAAGGGAATTTTAAGACATCATCACATACATACATAAATATATTCATGTCTTCGATCAGAAATCTTTAAACTGATTGAAAATCAGTTTTATAAACTGTTCGTCCTGGGATTCAAACGCGTGACCTCCGTAACCGAAACCAACAACGTTGACCCCTCAATAATTAGAGAAAAACATATTATTGATACAATAAAAGATGGAAACTTATTTACAATTGCTTTTATTGACTTAATATATGTGTTACTTTAATTTATCTTTGTGGTCCACTAGTCATACGATTTTTCGATAATGCTTACCAATTGTTTTTGCTGCATATTAAATATCTTTAATAATAGTTGTTTTTTTATGTTTTAGTTTGGTTAATTTTGATTAAGTAATGTAAAGAAAAGTAATAAATTAAGTAATGAGTATACAGATGGATTTAATAGACAAAAGAGTCTTTAAGCTAAAGTTTTAAAGCGGAATTTATTCTGGCATCTGAAGTGGGCTCTACGATTTAGCTAAGCCACCGGGTCATCTCATAAACTTTACTCATTCTTTATTACATTTTCTTGAATAGCACTTAAATTCCAACATCTTTTAAGAGTCGTTAATCGGTACGTTATAAAGAGAAGAGTTGGAGAAAAAATAAAGTTTGGTCAATTTTATTGATAGCTAGTTGTTGTAAATGCGTCACCAAATACTTATAATATCGGTTTCAATAGAATACTTTAAACTTATTACAAAACAACTTTTGCTTCGATTTACTCCGAAATTATTATTTGTTATATGTACCGTGCATCACTTGCTACAGCACAAACATGGTAAGAGTGTTGTAAATATTTACCGATAAATATATTTTTTAAGGAATAGTTGCATATATTTTTAATATCAAAATACAAACCTTTTGAGCGTGAATTACTTTGTAAAAAAATAGTTCAAAATCATGTTAATAAAATTCTGTCAATTTAATAAACTGACGTTATTTCTGTTGTTACATTTTATTATTTGTCAACTACTGGATATAGTTTTCTCTATCTACAATATCTCTTCCAAATAAGTGTTTTTATTTCTATTTTTTTCTAACGCATTCTAAATCCCTTTGTGGCAGACTTACTGCTGAAATGTTAATTCGTAGTTCCATATGCATTTTTACCGAATGGGACAATTTTTAACGTAATACATTTCTAAGATGTAAAAATATACACTTAAAAGTCTTGTAAAAAGTAGAGCAGAGTGATTTATATTAATATGATTTCGAGCACGCTTAACTAACTAACTGTTATAAAAAAATTGATTTTTATAATTATTGGAAGAGTTAAAAAAATATATAATATTAAGATTTTTTTATCACTTATTATATCTTATACATAAGATGAGATATGTTTTTATAAATTTTCTTTGTTATTTTAATTAAATGTTACATGATGAAATTAAACAAAATTATTAATTTGTAACTCAAAAATATTAATTATTAATTTTGAATTTCAAATTGATAAAATTGAGAGGAAGTCTCTTTTACCTTGATTATAATTTTTAGTATGCAAAACATCAAAGCTTTGTAGAAAATTCAACGTAATCACCTCGTTATTCGAGAATATTAAATTTAATGCTCACTGCATATTTTGGGAATTGCCGATATTAATAAATTGAGACAAGCTTCAATTTCTGGGAAAAACGTACCAAGTACTCTATTCGGGGCGTGTCTATACGTGTTCAGGCAGTTACTATGGTTACTAACCAGCATCACAACGCACTGTAGGCAGCTGTCGTAGACAACTTCTACGTCGTAGCAGCAAAACCTACGCACAGCTTTGGGCTTCGTAGCGAGCGAGAGAAAAAAGTCTTTCATTTGCATCCTTTATCTTAGGGTACGGTTAATTCATAATTAGTTTTAAACATTCACATAGAAAAAAAACACATAATATAACGTATTTTAAATCAATGTTTCTCTGAAAAAATAGGTTAATGATCTTTCTCTTTAAATGAAATTTTAGAACTGAGTTCCGATTTAATATACCAAAATAAAAATTGGGGAAAAAAATAACGAGCCATGTTGATTATTTTTTTCTGATATTCATTCATACTTAAGCTTGCTTAACAATTTATGGTACTGTCCCAAGGCGTCAATACTTGACAATTGTGCCCATGGTATTAAGAAGTTTTTGACACCAACCTTAGGAATCGACGCTCCATTAAGTGGATTTCTCAAAAAATCTTCAATTAACGTGAGATCATTGAAATATAATATAAATCTTTATTGCGTTTATTGATTTGAGATTGTTTTTTTTTTAATATGATTTAAATTTGCTAAAATAATTTTAAAGAAAAATATTCTTCACTCGCCTTATCTCTGTGAGGGTGTACGTACCTTATAAATCTTTTAAACGGTTTCATTAAGTTTTTTTTAATTACAGGATATCGAATAGTTGTCCATTTTTTTATAACATAAAGTATCAGAAGAAAAAGTAATTTATTCAATAAGCAGATGGTATGGAAATTCTCTTTGTTATCGTTGCTGCAGACTTTTTCATGAGACAAAGCAATACATCAACATCCATTTTTTATTTTCATTAAAGTTTTAACACTGAAATAGTATTTATTTTACATAACTAGGTGGTGAAAAATAATGCTTTATAGAAGTTATATGAATATTTTTATTCCAATGTCATCAAAATTCAAAACGATGCGTAAATTTTTTATATAATATTTCGATTTAAGACTGACCTTTTTGAAAATAAGTCAAAAAATATTTTTAAATACATATCAAACTGCATATTTATTTTAATACCACACCTTTGCAAGGAATGTTTTATAAGAATATATGTCATTCCTTATAAAGCAATTTTATAAAATTAGGAAATTTTAATTAATTTTAAAAAAATATACTTCAAACGCCAAAATAGTTTTGCCAAATTGACCAGAAACAAGTGACGTAACAAAGATATAAAATTTTAATATTTAAATTGAACTTTACAAAGTTACCGCTGAATCTATCGAATACATTTTATTTTATTTATGATAAAGCAAACTGATAAAATCATTATTTTAAACATTATACAATAAAAAAAAAACAAAAAATGTTGTAAAAAATCAATTTAACTTGTTTTGGATAGTGGAATAAGCAGAAAGTTAGTTTTTATTTTAAATTAACTAACAATTCTAATAAACCCATTTTAAAATTCTTCAAAATGTAGTCTAGTTCGAAGGGCTGAAAGAAGAACCCCTTAAACGTCAGGAGGTAGTATTAAACATGACAGGGGGTGGGGGTGAATCTATCCGTCTCGCTCTGCAGTGTCTCGTCGACCGTCGACAGGGAAGCACCTATCCCCGACGCTCTTCGGTGACGTCGCGACGCCGGAGAAAACTTCCGTCGCTAATAACGAAATAGCTGAGTGCATCGTTGTCAGTGCTTTTCATAAACCACCCCAAAACAATCGATCAGTAAGATGTTAATCGAAAACTGAATTTTGCAAGCTCATCAGCAAGCAAAATATTAAATTCAATTTATTTTTAATTTACATACAATATGTAAATATCTATCTATACACAATGAACATAAGTCCACTATAATATTTTTGTTTTTTTACTATCAATAATTTATTTTTGAATTTATCATTTTTAAATCTCTCTGAAAGTTGGAAACGTAGCTAAAATTATAAAATAAGAAACAAAAATAAAATAAATATGGTCCATTGTCAGTACATATGCTTAAGGTATGTCTAGCAAAATAAAATTTTATTAAAGGAAGTAGTGGATAGGACAATGAATATTCAGAATAAATGAAGCTTTTTCAACTGCTTACCTTTGCTGTAAATCTAATCAGCGTATTTCTAAGTGACATATTGTGAGCACGTGTGTTTTTTTGGCTGTGTACGTGAGTGTGAACACTGATAAGAAAAATATCTACCATCTGGTATATTGTATTTCAAGCTGACAAAAAAGAAACGTAAGTATTACTCACGTAATTTTGACATAAAGGATATGTTCTTTGTAACTGAGAAACTTTTAAAGCCGTATATAATTTCCAATACCCAGAATTTGATTGAACAATTATGAATAAAATAATTTTATTTGCAAGCCGAAAATTAACTTAATTTTGAATTTATATTATATTGTATTAATTATTTTTAGGCAATGATTATTGTAACTGATTGATCACTAAACTTTTTAAAATAAAAAGAATAACTGTTCGTTGTTTTTAAATAATTAAAAACTCATTTAAACAGATATAAATATGTTTTTTTTAATCTGCAATAAAAAAAAATTAAAATTAATTTATTAGGACCGTTCGATATTTTTTTAGGATACTCCATTTTTGTTATTTTTTCTGTCTCTGCTGCTTGAGAATGAGAGAATATGATCTCACTTATAAATATTCTAACGATAGATATTTTCACTTTTAAGGTGTTCACTGTCAATACTTGGTGGAATGGCATTATAATAAAAATAATAAAAGATTTTTAGTACTTTTTCCACTTAAAATTTATTTGATCAGGACCGGTTTTGCTCCTCACGAGCATTATCAACTGATAAGAAAAATAAATTAAACAGTGCTATTTGTACAAGTTAAATTGAAATAAATTTTAAGTGGAAAAAGTACTAAGAATCTATTATTATTTTTATTTTATGATAGATATTTTATTGAGGAGTGATTATTATTTTATGGCTCTTGCTTTTTTGCAGATTGTTTCTTATGAGAAGATACAAACGAGAAGACCAATTTTTACAATAATTTTACACATTCTCTTTTAATGAGATATGATAAAAACGGCTAAACATGATTACTATTGCTAAATTAATAACAAAATGGTCCGATTCGTGGCACAGTGGTCGACGTCGTAGGCTTCCGTGAAGGATCTCACGCGTTCAAATCCCAATACAAACAGCGTTTTTCAAACGGTTTATCAATTCTTTTTTTTAAATACTTTGTTAGTGATGTTTAAAAATTCCTTTTCACCCTTCTAATCCTAAAATAACAGGAAGCAGCAAGAGCGATTAACCACGAATCATGTCCTAACCCATATTTTTATATCTTTGTTCACTTCGAAGAAGAGAGATTGAGCAACTGAGTAACAAGCTGTTTTCGCATTTTTTTTTATTGAGATTCCTTTATTATGAGATCGTATGGTTCATATTGGGATTTAACACGGGTTAAATAAAAAAAATCTAAAATCTCGGAATTCAAGTCTTCAAAATTGACTTAACCGTAAAAAAATAAGTAATGGATCATTTTGCTATGAAAAAATCTTTAAATAAACTCCATTAAGAACTCATATGCTTTTCAATGGGAGCTCGCATGGTTTAAAAGAACATTGAATTAAAATTAAAGCGAGACGTGAAAAATATTATAGTTTAAAATAAGTTGAAAATATGTACGCATTTTTTTATCTGCCTGCAATAAGTCTACATTGTACTATTTGTATGTTTCGGCAAACGAGAATAATGATTGAATAATACTCTTTTTTTCGTTTTTTTCTCTATCAAACAACGAAATCTCCAGCGCGTAGTAATGAAAATAAAAGACATGTAATAGAGAATCCACCGGTGACTACGTGACTCGTAACACTTCAATACCAAACCGTCTGGGATAAAACCTTTTCAAGAAAAGAAAATATCTATTAGTGGAAACGTCAAACTTTGTGATATACTAGGAAGGTCAAATAAAGAAAAAATATATAACTCTATAATTATCTTATTTTACCGCTTAAGAATTTGGCAAAGTTCATGATAATATATCGCCACCTTAATACTACAACAAGTATACGTGAATTTCAATATTTTTCCGACAGCTATTGAATATGATCTCACGTTTCTTTACACACAATTCAATTCAACATTATTTAAGAGTTAAATAATAATCATGAAAATTGTCGTTTTTAATTATTTATTTAAAGCGACGGAAAACAAAATTTAAAAGCTCAGATCTGTGTTAACCAAATAAATTTAATTTTCAATCAGAGTAACTTAGATGTAGTATACAGGTAACAATATGTTTTCAAACCGGTTCTAATCCATATTTTAATCCTGTCTCTCTTTAAAAAAACAATGAAATTCTTCTCAACTGACAATTTTTAAATACATTGTCGTACATATTTGGTGACAAACATTAAGTTTCTTTCACTTATTAGTATTATAATATTAGTGTAAGCTGTTATATAATATATACATGAGATATCATTTGCTTAAATATTTTTAATGAAAAATAATTGCAACTTGTATAACAAGATTATCGAACATGACTTTAAATAAAACGAATATTTAAATGTAAGACTTCAATATATTACACTTTATTGTAACCATTTTTTTTACAAACATCGGTTAAGGGGTAAACGAAGTTTTGTAAAAATTTAACAATCAACAATTTTTTTTTTATATTCGGACTTATATCTTATTTTGTCTATTTGTTATTCTTTCTCCAACTGAAATAATTTCATTTGTGGGTCCGATTGGATAAAAAAAAATCTTACCGGCGTGCTTGAGTGAGTTATAAAAATGTACCACATAATATTTAATTAAACAATCATATTTTTTTTTTGTTGAACGAAGAAATCTATCACAAAGTACTGGAAAAGAAATCGATAATTTTAAAAGCTTCTCCCGATATCCAATCACTTTCAAGTTGCTCGTCGGTATTTTCAAATATTTATTTTCCGGCGACGGAGTACTTTGGTGAATTATTTTATACATCACTGCACAGAGAAAAGTCAATTCCATCCATCATATTTGACAATGGTACACAAAAGCAATCGCGCTGGAGTTCATGAGGTCCTGGTTTCAAGTATGTTTAACTTTATTAAAAAAAGCATTATTTTAGAGAGCTAGGCGTTTATAGTCAAGTTTTGGGCATGATTATCAGCAGGTTTGATTTACCTGCTGATTATATTCATAATAAATACTCGCTTAAAGCTATTTTTAAATTGATCATCAGAATCATTTAAATATTTTATATTCATAGTATTTATTATTTAATAGTGACATTATTATAAAGTGTAATTTTTCGAAAAGTATTTTTATTATTAAGCTCGTTTTCATTAAAAAAATAAATTTGATTTCTTTATTACTCCACTTTTTGTGTTACAAACTGTGAAAAGCGTTTCGTTTCTTAAAAAAGCATCATCAGGTGAGTTACTTAGTGAAAACCTACGTTTTTTTCTGTATAAAACAAACATATTTGAAGAAATTAATAACTGAATTACGATACACTGTATATTTAATATGAATTCTAAGGCGAAATAAAACATTTTTATTCAATATTTCATCGTTCTTTTGTCATAAAACTTCAAAATCTAGCAATACCTTATATTATAACTTACAAATTTATTCAAATAAAAAAACTTTTAGCCTTCATCGTGCGGAAACGGAAATAACAAGCTTACTCTAATTTTATTTTGCATTCATTTTTTATCCGACTGTGTTATTTTAGGACAACTTACTGAAATTTAGTAAGATGCTCTAAAATATTTTTAGTAGAGTTTTTTTTACACAAGTCTTCATAATTAAAACGCAACGTCAGAAAAATGTATTGATTGCGTTAAAAGCACAAGCAGACTAGTAAATTATGTTTCTGAATAAAATTAACAATCACACAATCCATCACTCCTCTAATCAGGATTTGAATCAGTTTTTTTTCAGCAAGGACAAAAGATTTTCCTAGCACAGAAAATATGACTCCATAAATATCCTCACGTACATCATCGGTAGATAAGCAGAATAAAATGAAGCGATACGCCTTAGGCTTCTTTTTTTTCATGTTACGCGTGACCTTCTGCCAGAATTACTGTAACTTTATCTTTATTATTACAACATTTACTTTTTTTCTGTGTACGAACGTGGCGGATATTTTCAGAAATCGATTATTATCAAAGTATTTTGAAAACAACGCACACTCACTTTTACACATAAGAGAAAAGTTTTTTTGGATATCCTTCAGTCATTTGATAGTCAGTAATAAAGATAACATTAGTAAAATATACAAAACACAACATTAAATAATCTCCATTATTAATGGATACTTCGTGCTTTTTCATTAAAAATTGACCGCTCAGCTGGCAGGTTAACACCTTTTCACGTTCGTCCTATTCGGTTTTATGAGCATTGATACCATGAATTAACACTGCCGGATGAATTCTGAAAAAAAACAGAACTCTTTGCTACGGTCCGTCCTCACACGGGTACAATAGACCACGATGACTTTATGGCAAAAAAGACTAACTTCACTTCCATTTGATTTTTTTTTTATAATTATGTATAATAATCTAGATTTTTCACTTAAGTCAATAAACTCGCCAAAAGCGATTGGTTTCAGTATTCCGATTATACACAGAATCCTTAATATTTATTTGATTAAAGTGGCTGAGCTGATCATACTTTTTGTAAATTTTGTGATTTCAATATTTTGAAGCACACTTTAGTGCAGACGTCTTCAACCTTTTTGCACATAACGCCCAAATATTTATATTTAAATTTTCCTTGCGCTTTCTAAAATCGCAGTAATGCGATTTTGAGCGGCCTAGTTTTTAAATAAATTTCAAAATCTGTGTCGGGAATTTTTCTGGAAAATTCCCAATTCATACCTTAATTAAAAAACATGGGTGGAAATTTCGTCTGTTTGATCATAATAAGCAAATAGTTTCGATAGAAACATGAATTTAAAAAAAACTTTACATGGTGGGTGACCTACTACGTCAATCTCAATCACCTACTAGTAGGCAGTACGGACCAGGTTGACAACTCTTGTTCTAGTGTATGATTCACAACCAGTCCCGTGCAGTTTATGTCTGCCCACGCTTGCAAGGTGAAGACTTTTTTTCTGTCGATAGAATTGTGGAAGGTTGCCATATATCGTTAGCTGCATATTATACACAACGGGTGGTGGAAATTAATTTTAGTCGTTTCCTAACTTCGACCTTATTACCTCTTCCTCTCTGAAGATGGAAATTTGGCGTCCGTATTTGGGTTTGAACAAGGGATAAAAATGTTACACCTAAATACGGACAGTCATAAGCTTTTTTTTCCAGGAAATTTTAGAAATCAATATTGCACAGCTGCATAGCCTTCCGATTTTAAATGAAATATTAAACCTACCGGGATCTCCACTTCTATACCCTATATAAATATAATCATAAAACCTTTGCCGACAACCAAATAAATATAGTTCTTAAAACCACTCACTACTCAAATTTTTGGGCATTCTCATGAGCTTATACTTTTCGCCAGCAATGGCTTTAGACTCAGTGATACATTTATTTATTATATAAACACGAAACACTCATTTACTAAGCGTCAGTTCAAGTTCATCCGTGCACTTGAACGCCTGAAGATGCCGAAAGGCGAGACCCGGGTCGTTAATGACAAAATCTGTGGGAGTGTACTTAATTCATTTGTTTTTTTTGTAATAAACTATTCATTTTGAATTTGATAAGTTCAAGTCAAGTATATATATGTAAGAATGAGAAATGACAGTACAGATATCTATTTTCAATACTGTAAACCATTAATGTTATTAGAATTAACCAACGAGGTTTATTAGTAAAGGTCAGATCAATGATATGCGACTAAAACTTTTTTCTTATTCGTTTAATTACTGTCATTTTTCGTATGTCTAAAATAATTAAAAGCAAAACTTTGTACTCTTTATATGTGCCTATTGTTAAAATGTTTATGATAACGACTACAGCGGAAGTTTACATAAATTAAAGTGTTTACATTGATGAAGATTTTTTAAGATTAGGTCGTGCTAGTGAAGTAACAAAATCTGTACGCCCTTATTAATAAATAAAACGAATTTTTAGATACTTAGCTAACAAGCTTCATAGCTTGAGACATAAAACGTAAGAGATCCGAGGCTTTAAAAGGGTTATAACCCACATGATGAAGCGTTTCCTTCCTGGCCTGTGGAAGTAGACCCCCTTTCCTTCTTTCAATTAACATTCTCGAGTCGCCTACAAGAAAAGTGGGTTCATTGTTTTTCACTAAAGGGACCGAAGCGTGCCAAAAACAAGCGAAAGTCGAATTAATTGCTTTTTATCCGTTTTAGACATTCAGCGCAGCTTTTGTGAATTTTTGAAAACTTCCAAAGTATCTGGAAATATCAGAAGTTTCCATTGTGACATTTCATTGTGGTTTTAATCCTTCTTAATGAGATATTATTCTTATCATAGAATGACCAATTAGTTTAAGAATAACAGTATTTACTTGTAGGGTCTTCACTGTCAATACAATAGCATTATCAACTGACAAGAAATCGATACTGTCTGATACGATAAATCTGATACTGTCGCCCGCTTTGGTCTAGTTGGTAAGAGCTTGCACTACCGATCAGGTGGGTCCGGGTTCGATTCCCGGTAAGGTCAATGTCAAAATTGGATTTTTTCAATTTTAATTTGAGATCTAAGACATGGGTGTTTGTGAAGTCAATTCTCCTTGAGTTAATCTCATGTGACTTTCAAAAATTCTCTTCGAGTTTATCTCGTATAATCTTTCAACTTATTTAAAATATAATCACAGATTTTGTCACTAACGACCCGGGTTTCACCTTTCGGCATCTTCAGGAGCTCAAGTGTACGGATGAACTTGAACTGACAGTTCAAGTTCATGCGTGCACTTGAACGCCTGAAGACGCCTAAAGGTGAAACCCGGGTCGTTAGAGACAAAATCTGTGAGAATGTACATATTGTGAACGATTCAAATTTAATATTGAAATTCCACCAAGCACCTTCAGTCGAAATCTTAAATAATATTTTTAATATAGGTTTTTTTGTTTAGTTTTTATTGTTTCAGAAATTCCACCATTAATGATACTTTTTTTTACTGAAAAAAATAGTGAGCACTCTATCTTGAAATCTGAACTCTTTATAATTTTAAAAAGTATATATGTATTATTTATAATGTCTTATATATTGTAGCAAATTAACTATGTTAGAAAATAAATTAAGTATCGGTATTTTGTATCAAGAATCTAATTTTATTTCTTTTAATACTTCCAAATCTAGGTTCTTAAGTTATTTGGTGCTGATATTGAAGAAATCCATTTATTATATATCTCGGAAAGCATACAGAAACTTTTAATGATGCATCAACCTTTCAAAACTTTAATTTACCAATCTTAATAATAATACCCTTAAGGATAAGAATATTTTTTTACCTTGGATAGATTTTTTGATTAAAAAAATAAATAAATTTACGGTAGATGGTCTGACAATGCTTCTCAAAGAAACAAAACATTTGTCACAATTTGTAACACAGTCGGTGGAATAACAAAGTTTTTAAATTTAATTTTATAATAATGACTAAATTTATTTTTATAGTGCTCATGAAAAGTAACACTGGCCTTTTTATGGTAACAGGGATATTATAATTTTATTTTGTATAAGGAACGATTTCCAATTCTTTCAAAAACAATCATTTAAAAATGATTATTTTCAATCAGTTAAAAATGCTCGTAAATGTGGAATTTGTTTATTTTTTTAATTAAATGATAACTCAATAAATCATAAAATATTCATTCAACACCGCTGTCAAAAATTTTGTATTCGTTGTTCATTAAATAAATGCCTATCATTGTTTATTTTACGAGCACTTATTTTTAAATCTCTAAAATACAAATGATTCACTGATTGTTTTATTTGCTTTAAATTTTACGAGGCCAAATTTCATACATGATAAATTCAGTACATTGTTTGGCTGCAACGTGGTTCCACTGTTTTTTTTTATAAATGACACAATGAAGTCCAATTATTTTAATTCATTCGTGGATTTCCATGAAAGCCTTATAAACATATTACAGCGTGAATAAAATATCAAACTGATGACGTCATAATAAAAAATCATCTTTGTGATTCGAATTAATTGTTTCATATTATAATAAATGCAAACAGATTCATTGAATGACCAATAGATTATTGAGTTTATTTAATGATATTTACCGTCTGAAACTTTGCATAGCATATAATTGACGTCACTTTAACAACGCAAACAAAACGTTTAATTCGTTTTATTAGTTTTCAAAGGTATAGCATTCACAAAATATATTATTAATTCACACCGTTATCACAAAAATAGTATATGTATCTTCAAACTAAAATCGTTTATTTCGGTTTGTAGTCATAATTGCATGAAAATACGGCTTCACTCGTCTAAAAATAAAGAGCAGAAAAGTATGTATAATTCAAATTAAAATAAAACTCAAAATTGATCAAAACCTGAAAGATATACCATTAAAAAAAGCGTGAAATTTTATTTTATAACTATACGATATTACGACTATTTTTCAAGTGATATAGAAAAATAGTCTATTGTTATTTAACACTAGATAGCTGCGTTAATATGTTCTTCAATATTATATAAATCATAAGATATTTAATGTACTATCAAAACTTTTTGTAAGTAACACATAACATATTTTCTCTATAACTTTAATCAACGTTATAATGTTATAATAAACCAATTTTCTTCACACTATGGCAGTCGGAAATGGTTTTAGCAAGTAATAGCTTTTTGTGTCAAGAGTAAATTTCTTAATTACATAGTATCTTTTGTGCTGTCAAACGTTCCTTATAAACATGTTTCATTGAATGAATGTTTGAGATTGAAGCAGAAGCCAAATGTTTTCTATATACTTTTTTGATTGTATGATATTTCTTGGGAAAATGATTTTCCTTAGTTACTTCATTGAGACAAATAAACTTAATAGGGGACAAAGATAACTGGTTTAATTAACTTTAGAAAAAAAAATTGAATACGCGGTGTAATTACTTCAGTTGATTTCCAGTGATTTTTTAGTTATAACAATAGTAAATTAAAATTATTAATATATTACTATAATCCTTATTTTCATAGCAGTAAAAATTACAGGCTATCCGCTTAAAAATCACGAATATTTTACGAATAATACAATAAAAAATATATACAATTTAATTTTACCCGAAAACCCTTCGTGACTTTGCGACCCATAGGTTGGGAACCCGTGTTATAGATGGTTATCAGTAGCCTTCCGCAATCCGTCAGGCTGGTAGAAGAGACAAACAGAATCAGGCTTTCTGGAGTGTAAATATGAATTATACAATATTTCTGCTGTTTTTGTAACATAATCGGAAACCATTCTTGATAAAAATTACAATAGTTGAATTTTTTTGGTGTTTAACATGTCTACAATATTTTACTTTAATTTAATATTCTTATGTCATATTATTTATGTAATCATAATATTACCATTTCAGAAATGAATATTTTTTAATACTCTTTCCCCTGCAACATGTGCTCCCTGTTATAAATTAAACCGTCAATTTTCATTGACCTTTATAAGCTTCTTCTCTTTGTTGTTTTGGTTTGTAGCTTCTGCAGATTTTTTAATAATCCCTTGGAGAATTAACTTTACTAAGCTTTGATCTTTCTTAAAGAACTCCATTTTAATCTTAAACCCTGCTATGTTGAAAAACTGTAATCTCACATTAAATCAATATCTAACATCAAATCCTGATTATATTTATGGTTTTTATTTTGATGAATTATTATGTTTTCATGTCACCATGATTATTTGAACAATTATTGTTATCCATATAGTAAAAAGTGTTGTTGCTTTCAATAAATTTTATAAAGGAATTCGATGTTCAAGAAATTAGATGTAATTATTTACAATAGTATAATATATTATATTTAGTGATGCACAGATAATCAAACATTTTACAAAGGTGAGCTGCATTTAAAGTACGTTTGCTTCTCATTGAAAAAGGGTATGATAAAAAAATATCCTACTTTATGGCTTAATCTTTTTCTCTTTTGCGATTATGTAAGCTTTTTTTACATGTTAAATAAATAAACATGTTTTCAATATTTATTTTTTTAATACCGTTGATAAATTTATTGTTTTTATCAAAATGGAGAAAAATAAGTTGAAAACAGTATGATAAAGTAAGTAATTCGATCTTTTGACTCACTCATGTAAGAAAGTATGTAATAGCAAATGGAACTTAAAATCCTGACGATGACCTGTGAACGAAAACGTTATACCCAATGATCACTAATATTTCCCAAATTTAATAAATTTCCAATTGCATCAATACTTATATAGGCATTTTAATCATCACTAGCTGTAAGCCCGTTGACCTCAACGGGGGGATTTTTGTTGCATTTTTAAGTAGTCAGAAAATTTACAGGCGTCAAAAATAAATTACTAACCTATTTATTGAATAATCCAGAAATTCTGATAGTAAAAGAAATATATCTGGGGGCGTATATCGACAGCCCTGCCTGCAGTATTTAAATTGTAAATTATTTATTTTTGGAATCATGTTCTAGTTTGCCAACAACTATTTTTCGTAAAAGCAGAAATTTCGTAAGTTATTGAATTTTTGGAATAATGTTTAAGTTTGTTAACTATTTTTCGTAGTAACAAAAAAAGTCCTTGTAAATTACTTAATTTTTGAAATAATATTTAAGTTTGCTAACAACCATTTTTCGTAGAAGCAGAAATAGACCTCGTAAATTATTTAATTTTTGGAATAATGTTTAAGTTTGCTAACAACCATTTTTCATAGTAGCAAAAATAGTCCTTGTAAATTACTTAATTTTTGGAATAATGTTTAAGTTTGCTAACAATTATTTTTCGTATTAGCAGAAATAGACCTCGTAAATTATTGAATTTTTGGAATAATGTTTAAGTTTGCTAACAACCATTTTTCATAGTAGCAAAAATAGTCCTTGTAAATTACTTAATTTTTGGAATAATGTTTAAGTTTGCTAACAATTATTTTTCGTATTAGCAGAAATAGACCTCGTAAATTATTGAATTTTTGGAATAATGTTTAAGTTTGCTAACAACCATTTTTCATAGTAGCAAAAATAGTCCTTGTAAATTACTTAATTTTTGGAACAATGTTTGAGTTTGCTAACAATTATTTTTCGTATTAGCAGAAATAGACCTCGTAAATTATTGAATTTTTGGAATAATGTTTAAGTTTGCTAACAACCATTTTTCATAGTAGCAAAAATAGTCCTTGTAAATTACTTAATTTTTGGAATAATGTTTAAGTTTGCTAACAATTATTTTTCCTATTAGCAGAAATAGACCTCGTAAATTATTTAATTTTTGGAATAATGTTTAAGTTTGCTAACAACCATTTTTCATAGTAGCAAAAATAGTCCTTGTAAATTACTTAATTTTTGGAATAATGTTTAAGTTTGCTAACAATTATTTTTCCTATTAGCAGAAATAGACCTTGTAAATTATTGAATTTTTGAAATAATGTTTAAGTTTGCTAACAACCATTTTTCATAGTAGCAAAAATAGTCCTTGTAAATTACTCAATTTTTGGAATAATGTTTAAGTTTGCTAACAATTATTTTTCCTATTAGCAGAAATAGACCTCGTAAATTATTTAATTTTTGGAATAATGTTTAAGTTTGCTAACAACCATTTTTCATAGTAGCAAAAATAGTCCTTGTAAATTACTTAATTTTTGGAACAATGTTTAAGTTTGCTAACAACCATTTTTCTTAGAAGTAGAAATTTCGTAAATTATTTTATTTTTGGTATAATTTTTAAGTTTGCTAACAATTATTTTTCATAGTAGCAAAAATAGTCCTTGTAAATTACTTAATTTTTGGAATAATGTTTAAGTTTGCTAACAATTAATTTCCTATTAGCAGAAATAGACCTCGTAAATTATTTAATTTTTGGAATAATGTTTAAGTTTGCTAACAACCATTTTTCATAGTAGCAAAAATAGTACTTGTAAATTACTTAATTTTTGGAATAATGTTTAAGTTTGCTAACAATTATTTTTCCTATTAGCAGAAATAGACCTCGTAAATTATTTAATTTTTGGAATAATGTTTAAGTTTGCTTACAACCATTTTTCTTAGAAGTAGAAATTTCGTAAATTATTTTATTTTTGGTATAATTTTTAAGTTTGCTAACAATTATTTTTCATAGTAGCAAAAATAGTCCTTGTAAATAACTTAATTTTTGGAATAATGTTTAAGTTTGCTAACAATTAATTTCCTATTAGCAGAAATAGACCTCGTAAATTATTTAATTTTTGGAATGATGTTTAAGTTTGCTAACAACCATTTTTCATAGTAGCAAAAATAGTCCTTGTAAATTACTTAATTTTTGGAATAATGTTTAAGTTTGCTAACAATTATTTTTCCTATTAGCAGAAATAGACCTCGTAAATTATTGAATTTTTGGAATAATGTTTAAGTTTGCTAACAACCATTTTTCATAGTAGCAAAAATAGTCCTTGTAAATTACTTAATTTTTGGAATAATGTTTAAGTTTGCTAACAATTATTTTTCCTATTAGCAGAAATAGACCTCGTAAATTATTTAATTTTTGGAATAATGTTTAAGTTTGCTAACAACCATTTTTCATAGTAGCAAAATAGTCCTTGTAAATTACTTAATTTTTGGAATAATGTTTAAGTTTGCTAACAATTATTTTTCCTATTAGCAGAAATAGACCTCGTAAATTATTGAATTTTTGGAATAATGTTTAAGTTTGCTAACAACCATTTTTCATAGTAGCAAAAATAGTCCTTGTTAATTACTTAATTTTTGGAATAATGTTTAAGTTTGCTAACAACTATTTTTCGTATTAGCAGAAATAGACCTCGTAAATTATTTAATATTTGGAATAATGTTTAAGCTTGCTAACAACCATTTTTCGTATATATATAAATAAATAGTTAATTAAATTATTATATATTAAATTATTATATATAATTGAGCAGCCTTATATAGCCTCTCAAAACGCTGCAGAACGGTCAAATTCGTTTAGTGCAAGATTTCACCCACAGATGTCATTATTAGTTAACTAAAACTTTAAATAGAGTTTTTTTTTTCGTAACCATCAACTGGACTGGTGGAGCAGTGTGTTGGGTGTCCGAACGTCGCGCATGAAAATTGGGGCATGGTATCGAATCCCACAGCTTGAGAGAATATTTTTTTAAAATTAATTGTTTTTACACATAATAAAATAAAAATGTCATGATTTCAAAAATTCACTCATGACGTCAGAGAAAAATGAAGAAATGAATTAATGACGACAGCGGGGCAGGATGGGGGGGAGGGGGACCGTCTTTCTTGACGTCATCGAAAAGGTGAAATCGCGACCATATACAAACGAAAAAAGTATGTATTTGGTATGAATAAAAAAATGGCGACAGCGGGGCTGGGGCGGAGGAGGGGGAGGGAAAATCGCGGACAATCATTCAGACGGACGGACATTATCGAGTATTAATATATAGATTCTATTCTGTATACAACTAGATAAATAAAATGTCACATAAAAAGTTTTCATATAAAGAAACGACCCGATTTTTTGCAAGGGACTGGACGGCAAAATGTTTATTTAAATCCGTCACCATATTGGAAAAAATGTGTACGACGAAATGGTTTTGTATTATAAAGGTTGCTTTTCCCGAAAATAGATAAGCCGAAAATGCACCAGTTATATCTAGGCTAAAAGGGATGAGCAGATACAAAAAAACTGTTATATAGTAAACTATCCTGAATTAAAGCTACAGTTACCTTTATATGCAATATTTATTATTTGAAAAGAAAGTTTTTAGATTTATTTATTTTCTAAAATTACAAATTTATCATTTGGTTGTAAACTGAAATAGTAAATCAATCATTTTTGTGCAGCAATAGGCTAACAGAAATATAAAATTGAAGCACTTGGATAAGCAATAGGAATCTTTTTACGGGTAAAATTGATGAAAGGTTTTTCTTTACTATTAATAATTAGACCTTAATTATAATTGACGGTCTACAAACTGATGAAGTTTTATAAATTAAATTTTGTCAATTTACATTAACCTTAACACATTTATCTTACTGGTTAAATATTTTTTGAATTTTCTTCAATAACACATTATTTCTTATCCAGTTAAATGAATACAAATAGTTTTTTTATATTTTTTAGATAAATAGTCAAATTTATGCTTAGTAGCTTCACAGTTGACTTTAACTTTTTCAATTTTAAAACAAAAATGTTTTCAAATTATTCATGACCTGAAGAAATGATACATAAAATATAACACTATAATTCTCCGAAATAAATAATTAGTTTATCTGATAACATAACTAACTAAATATTGACAACTTAATTTAATAAACGATTTAATTATTTTAGCGTATTATATTTCTAAATAACTCCGTTGGGAAACATCGTAAAGTCGAAAACGGATTGGTGAATACAACGTCTAAGTTACAATCTCTTGTTTACATACCGCATTTCGAAGCTCCTAGCCTCGAATAAATATGTCTGGCCGTTAATGAAGAGCTTTACCTGTATTTTACCCTTTGTATGAGGGTCCGACAAAACTTTTTAATTAAATTTTACCGATATGCATTCCATAATGAAAAGTTTCTTTGTTTACGTAGAAAAGTTTTGTGAAAATATAAACTTTGGATGATGATGGTAAAGTACGTTAGATACAAAATATTAAAAATTACAACATGATAGGATACTAATTAGTTTGTGATGTTTTTGTAAAATGCAGACTCATTTATGCGAGTTCATCAAAAGTAAACTCCACTAAAATAGGCATCTTGACAATTTTCTCAATATTATTTTACGAAACTGTTGTAAAATAAATAATGAACATCGTCGGTTTACTCCAAAAAGTAATTTATTTAATTTGGTCAATACTGAGTAACATTAACAAAACTTCTTATTTTTTAAGTCACAAAAAGTTATTAAATGTCTTACACTACACTAATTGTGTCCAATAAAGTACGATTCAAATTATTATGTAATATTTCATGCACATAAAATGAAATGAAAAATATCATTAACAAGCTTATATCTTTCTTACGAAATTAATTTTATTGACCTCTTGCATCAAGCCGACGACATATTTTATTCTACTATTCTTTTATTTCTTATACTGAATTGAAATAAATTAAGATGAATTAACCTGATTTTTATTATTTCATAAAATTGCGAATTAATTTTACGAAAAAAAATATAAAAGACTATAACCAATATTTAACAATTTATATCTTTAAATGTACTATTATTAATTTATAAAACACAATTTATTTTAAATAAAAACAACACAATAAAAACTCTACTTATATGAAAAAAAAATACTAGAAATATTAAATAATTTTATAGGTAATTGATCTACTTGATTGACTTTAATTTATAACTCATGTTGTAAAGTTTCTTTAAATAATATTCGGTTTTTTTTTATAAAAATCTTTTCTTCGACTCAGAGTTAACTTACGCAGATCATCGATTTATGGCAGACTACTTTTTACCAAATTGTATTAATTTTCATTTTTACATTCAAAATACAATTCAATTGATTTATTAGTAATATTAAAATAATTGATAAAAGAGTAGATGATGATGGCATTTTGAAATTAAATACATTGTCAAGGGTATTTTATAAGCCTTATAAAAATAAAAATAAAAATTCAATAAACATGGCTGTAACTTGATTGTTTTTTTTTAATTTTTGCGTAACTTATAACAAATGAAATATGGTATCGTATTTTGAAAATTTAATAATAGTTACAGAAAAAGCATAAATTCCTATTTTGTAAAATCAATGTTTAGCCATAAATCTTTACCGAACAAAATGTCACAACCACTGAAATCAGTGACACATAACAATAAAGGATTTTATCATAGACTCTACAAAACAAGAAAATATTTTTATTCAAAATGGACAACGGTTATTAGTAGACTATAATATATTGCTTTAAATTAATTCAAGCAATAAAAACAAGCAGAGTCGCTGATTTTCAGTTCGATCAAATTTTATCCATCGAGAGAAAAATGACGATTGGATTTAAATCTTATTGCATTGGCGCAGATAATCCGATTATTTTGCAAACCTTTTTGATTTCTGAAAAATCCAATTTGCAATAAAAGTCGAATAGCCAGTATTAACTTATAGCGTTGGTTATACTATTTGAAGTATTGGATTGATGAATTATGTAAAATAATAATGAATGTAATATTTTTTTAATTAAGTCAGTTAAGAAGCAATACTTTTCCAGGATTATAGAATTATAATCCCAGGTTCAAGAATATAACACATCGATGCCTAATACAATATTTCGACAATTTTTATATTTAAAAATATTATATGCAAATTTTACCAAGAGTAATTTTATAAAAAAAATACTAAAATCATTCAAAAATAAACATTTTATCACAAAGAAAGGCATTGTTAATTAACTAAGATTACTTTTTTAATAAAATGGCTAAAATTCAATTAAACACCTTTTTATTAAAAAAATATTTTTTTCTTATTCTTAAAAGGTTAATTAGTATTTAAAATATGTATAAGTTTAAGCAAGGCTTTTTAAGAAATGTGAACGCTTTCAAGATATTTAATATATACTGTACAATTATTTCTCCACAAAAAAAAACGTTTGTCAGATTTAAATATAAGGAAAAACGATAAAAGTGCAGCCATTTTCTTGAAATATATTTCGCAATTTATGTTAATGCTGATCCAGCCAGTTTCCATTTATTCTCTTTTACATCCAAACCACTTAAGCTTCCCTTCGTGTATAAAGCAAAACCTCTTTAAAAACCCTAAATATCCATAATGGCTTCATAAATTTTCAACATGCAGCACAGAATATTTTATTAGCCTGCAACATAATAAATGTTTTGTTTAAACACAATGCCTATTTGCAAAGTAGATGAGAAATAGAACCATTCTGATAGATAGATAACATGAATTCAATAAAATAGACATTCAATTATTAATGAAACATTACATTTGACTTCACCAGTTAACGAAGTCAGTGCAAATCATTCTTACTATTTACATTAATTCATTCATTATATTGATGAAAAACAATATAATATTTTTTAAGCAATTTGACATCCAGAAGATGTTTATAATAATAACTATTTGCCTATCAATAATACACACTATTTTTACTATACATTTGTAGGAATTTTTTCAAAAACATTTTCTGTATCGCGTTCAATGTCACTCGGCAAAGTTGCATTCAATAACCATAGATTACTTTTTTATACTTTTCCAATAAAGAATAACAGTTAATACCATTAAAAAAAGATCTTTTTATGGTAATAATATGTTCTTAAACTATTAAATCATTTTGCAGCACTTTATATTATAATTTGAACAAATCAATCGACGAGAATAACTGTTTATATTATCATAAAACTAAAAAAATGATTTGATGTATTGCAATGCCTCTATATAGGTTTGTATTAGTAAACAACGACAAACAAAAACAAAACATCGCAAAAAAAATTGACTACGTCATCACGTCTGAAAGATTTTATTTCCGATTGCTAAATCAGACGCGAGTCAATGCTGGATTGGGGTCAATCTATATAAGGCGGTCGAGTGTAGAATTATGTCAGAGATGTTTTCGTTTATATTGTTTTGCTTTAGCGATAGACTTCAGTTGACGCGAGTCATATCTTAACTCACTATGTTAGGTAACAGTTCTCTATTTTATAATGAAAAAAATTGTCATCTTACAGAGTATATTATGGTTTTAAATATATCATTGTTCAATCAAAAGTAATAAGAGCTATAAGATATATTTAAGTAAAACTGTGAAGGATATAAACTTGTGAGTAAATGAGTTGATATAATAAATTTATCATCTCTTAGTCGACAGGTCAGAACTTTATCAATATTCGGTTGCTTGTCAAGGGTACGGATCTCAGAACAGTTTACTTTTAATAAATCGTTGATTTGTAGCCAAAGGCATTGATATTTACATTTTTTATGTTACTTCTCAGCTCTCACCCACCTCTTATTGAAACCATTTTACAGGGCGTATAAAAAGCGGTAATATTACTTTACTAGATATATTTCTCCACTGTTCCTATTCTTAGAAAAAACTATACATGTTAAATTATAATTGCTTTTCGTAAAAACAATAATATGTTGAAACACTCATTTTGGTGTTTGTATATTTTACGTTTGGAGTGGAAATAATTTAAAAAAAAACTTGAAATTAAAGACGGATATTTAGTTAAAAATTAAGTACCTACTTATTGTTTTTGATATTTAAGGGATATATATATGAAAACTTGTCGCCTGCTGCGGCCCAGCTGGCTAGACTTTACTCTACCGATCACGCAGGTCTGGGCTTAATTCCTGGTCAGTTCACAGTGAATTTGAGAATTATTCAATTCAAAGTTGTGATCGAAGACTGGGTGTTTGTGATGTCAATTCACATTATTCCTCTCCTCCGATCTTTCTGAACCTTTAATAACTGGATGTAGCAAAAGCGATTAGTCAACCACTAGTCCTGTTCTAGCCTTATCCTTCATTCCCTACTACTCACTTTGAAAAAAAGTGAGGTTGAGCGACTGAGTAACAAACAGTTTTTGTAGAAAAACTTTTGTTAAGATACCTCCATTAGGATGTCATATACTCCACATTGGGAGCGAACATGGAATATATATATATTTATTTATAAAACGAACGTTGATATGAAAACATATATTTGAAAATAGTGATACGATTAAGAAATCTTATTTATCAAAATGATTGTCGTTTTTTGTACTGAGTAAATATAAAAACGACATTTTTATTCAGTGGAAACTATTCGGTTTTGGATATTTTTTTTTAAATTATCAGTCAAGTTTAGTATCACTAAACGTCGAATATTTTTTTTATTGTATTAATAGAATTTTTACCGAGGGAACAACTTGGTACAGATAAAATTGAATTATTATTTGGTAAAGTACTGCGTCAACGTCATTAATGTTAGTAAATAGTCTTTAAGGCTGTCAATAAACCTCAAAACATATTACTTTGTTGGAAATGAATAAATTGCTTACTCATCTAGTTCTGAGTTTTAAGTAAGGTTTCAATGATTGTCGTGAGATCGAATAGTTTTTTAAATTTAATTGATTTTTTTTGAGCTTTCACAGTTCTATGAAATATATTAATATCGCAGTTCATAGTCTAAAGATGTCTCCAATTCTTTGCAGAGTTAATGACTTAAATCAATGCTTCATTAAAATGATATATAATGTTTTCATAAATCAACGAGTTACGGTGATATCAAAATAATCTATTATACAACGTTTCATACATTGTAAAGAATTGCCGGTCTAATAAAATTATTTCATTCATCAGTCAAGTGTCCATTGGAAAACGAAGCGACCCGTATTAACTGTGCCGTGATGGAAAATGTCTGGGTTGCTTGCCAAAATTGATAATTTATTTGCCAAGTTTTGATCGAATATAAAACAAAAAGAAATCACAAATTCTTTTTGACTTTATGTATTTTTTCAATATAATATTCATCACTTGCTTTAGAATACTTTTAGCTACTTTAGGTAAACTAAGCATTTTTCGTGAAATTCTTTTTAAAAAAGTGCAAAATAAATTTATTTTTTGCTAGTTGGAGTCGTGATCTATATGAAATTATTGAGGGATTCAAAATATGCATTTAATTATGATAATCTATACCTTAAAACCCTTAATAACAAAAGACGACGCTTCAACTGTTCAAGGCAGCTGCAAGGAGGCCTATATCACTTAAAGCAATAATTACTAACAAAGGGAGCCTCTCCTACAAATTATTTGGCTAACCGTTTATCAAAACCATACTACTGGCTTTTGATGTGGTCTCTTTGATCAATTTAACACTGCAAAATTGTTTGTACACTTATTAATGAGTAGTACGAATTTATGAATGAACGAAATTATAATTTTACATTATGAACAAAAACTGTTTATTTACCTACTTGTGTTACTGCGTCTTAAGAAATTTTCAAACAAATATTGGCTATAGATAATTTTTATTTATTCAATAAATTCTCAGCAAAAATTTAGTCTGACATTCCGTAATATAGGTATAATACTTATTTTGAAAATAAGTGTAGTTTTGATACAGTCGTATTTATTATCAATAATTACTTTTTCTCTTTTTGTGGAAAAATTAAAAACTTACGCTAAAGATATTATTTTTATACAAAATAAAAATGATATTTTATTTATAATTTTAACAAATTAATAGTCAAAACTTTAAAAAATCACTATTGCATAATTTTTTATCGCCATTTAAACATGTCGAAAACAAATAATCTTTTTTTTGCGAAATTTATTTGCCAAGATAGAGTTATCGTATGAAAATTGATAAATGATAATTTAAAATTTCATTTCTGTTCCTGCACACAAAATTGCACACAAAATCATTTTAATTTTGCGAACATATTATAAACATGGTAATTATTATTGTACTTATCAACGACTGACTCTATAACGCTTAAATAAATAAGAAAATACTTGAACAGTTATAAAATGCTTTTATCCGAAATACATTTTTATTTCACAAAAAATAGACATGACGTAGTTGTGTGTCAAAAATATAATGACTGTATTAGCATTCTTCATTGAACTGAAATTGAACAAAGTGCAAAAAGATTGCTAACTTATATGATCAACTTAAACAGACTTTTATATATAGATATATACCTTAATTATATCATAATTATAACATAACAGAATGAGATTTTATGATATTTAGTGAAACCATAGAGCAGTGACTGAAAAAACAGGCGTCAAAAAAAATGTATCGGTTGTCATGCTCTACAGTTTTTAGCAAAAAAATATCTAGCTTCATTTCGATCCCTTCTCGATTTGCGACTGTAGGTCTGAATCTGTACGCTGAAATCCATTATTCAGAATTTTACGGTGCTACACAATGACACTGCTCAAAAAGCATAAATTTTCAATTAGTCTAATTGATTTTTCGGAGAATTTATGGTCTACCGTAGAAGCGTAGAGCCGCAATCATATTCGCGAGCGGAGAGTGTGGATGTGTAGCTATTACGCAGTACAATGAAGCGGTATTGGCGTTGCAAATAATTTTATTTAATCAGAATAATGGCTTTTTTGAAACCTTGTACGCAGGTGACTTTTCAACGAAATATTTTGATTACTTAGCCTCCATTCTATAGTTAATACTTCGAACCGTTGTAAAAAAATAGATGACGTGAATAATTACAAAATAAAAGCATGTAACTACAAAAAAAAAGATATGAACATATATATTGTTGCCTTTATAAAAGTCAAACTATTGAATATATTTTAATGAAAATTATATGAACGGGTGAAGCTTTACGTTAATATAATATAATGTACAATGACTGATAATTTTTATTTCTTTATTAGACAACGACACCTACATATATTAACTATTCGTTAATATTATTTCATAAATATTTACGAAAAATTACACTAAAATATTACAAAACTACTAAAAATATTTTATGTAAAAATTAAACATCTCATATATTATACATATACATATGTATGTATACTATTGCCACACGTAAAATAAGATTTATTTATGCTTAAATTTCATGGATTCAATATAAAAAATATTAAGCAAACTCACTTTAAATATAATCTTGTTGAAAAACCATTATGTTGACGCTGTTTATGAATACATAATAATTTTTGATCATCAAATTAAAATCAAAAAACCTTACACTAATAAATGATGAGTACAAAAATGAATTTATTTATTACACTACTGCATATATTATACAAAAACAGTGAAGCAATGATAATTTTACTTTGGTTTCATATTCACAAAGTATGAATCTCTATTGTGCATTTACCGTGTCTATTTTTTATTACGAAGCCTATTTACATTTAAAAGGGTATTCTGGAAGGCATAATGGCGTACAACGAGCATGTTTTGAGAAAATTAGATCTCAAGAGGTTGCATCATTGCAGAACTAGCTTATATTTCCCGTTAAAACAGAATCCCACAGTTAACTACAATAATAACGCAAGTTCCTTAGTATTGTTTAGTTCTATCTCTGTTAAAACATAATATAAATTTGCATTTACAAATAGAACAAATTGAGATGTTCTTTAAAATATCAATTTTAGATACATATCATCGCTTTTGTGAATATTATTTTATGCCTAATTATAAACTTGACCTAAAGGGACACTAAAATTCAAAATACGGTAATTTAAAAAAATGTGAGCAGATGGAAAATTATTGACAATTATAGACAATGTATAATTTATTGAAAAATGTATTTGTTTTTTTATTTACCTTTTTAAAGCTGCGCGAAATATACACAAATACTTAGAGTTGACCTGATGTATAGTAATGGGCATTTTAATCATTTTTTTTATTTTACATATAAAATGGCTTCTTACCAAATAATTTATTTTATCATGCTCAAGGTCGCCAACATACATTTTTTGGTTAAAAATAAAAAGGGCAAAGATAATACAGTGATCAAATTTGTTTCTATCTTCTAACGTCGTATAAAATAAGATTAGTAACGACGAACCGACTGACGGCAAGAATGACGACTTCCGGTGACAAATGATGGACACACTCTTTCGCATGACGTCACATCCGGTTATCAGACATTTTTCGTGACAGGGTCAACATATTTTTGTAATGTGTAAAAAAAGCACAAAAAGTAAACTAAAGGCAGCTGACAGGTTGACAGGTTCAGATTAAAAGCTTTGTTCATTATTCATATAGCAACGTATCAAACAATGCCCCATAAATTTCAATTAGGCAAAGCTGTACAGATTTTAATACAAATTAACAATTTCACAAAAATAAATAGTTTGTTTTAATGAGGGTCAAAAAACATGCCTTTTGAGATAATTATGTTATTTTTTTCTTCAGTCTTTATATCTTTTTCCAGCCAAACTAAGTATCGTTTAAAAACTATGTCACCCAGAATCTAAAAAACTCAGAGGGAAAACACCAAAGAAAAATCATAATATAAAAATATCACCGTTATTTTATACAAGAGTGATACGGTTGTCTATGAGAAATAAATTTTAATTTGAATCGTTCAAATTTAATATTGAAATTCCACCAAGCACCTTCAGTCAAAATCTTAAAACGAATAAATTTGTTTTTTTTCTTGATAGTTTATGGAACATAGTTGATTATATTTTTAAAGAAAAAAATATACTTTTTTTTATACTGCCGTCATAATATTTGTACACATATTATATTATATTTACAGTTATTTATAGTGGTAGACATTAGGGATTATTTGTATTGGAATTTTGAATTGCAAACATTAAATATTATATTTAATAATGAAGTATTCTTATGAAGAGAGTTTAGCTCCTTTTCTTTGGGTGACATTTAAATTTGTGATTCAAACGACTCTGTCTGGTTGGATTTTTCCCAGATCGCAAACAGCAATCAGGCCCGGTTTGACCAGCGGGCCTCAGTTTGCCGACCTTTAGACTAGACAACTTACATTTACAATATAACAATTTTACATAAGACAATGAAAAAGAATGTTAATTTCTTTGCTCGTACCCTATTAGTATTGAATTTTAAAAATATGTAATAAGCAATGATTGAAATAATTTTAAATACTTTATTTTTACAAATTTCTTTGCTTATTTTCTTATCTAACCTTACGGTTGTTGATTGTTTTCAGTCACATCTTACTTTTTACTTTTTTATTCCATATTTCTATTCGTTTTTATTCTTTTATCTTCATTAATTATTAAAAATAAATTACGCTGGACTTTCATTTCATCTCAACTATCATCCTCACTAATGTGTATAATATCCCGTTTAGCATAGAAGACTAAAATAATTAAGCGCTACTCATAACTATTCTTGAACAACAAAAACAAGATAAAAGTTATTTGATACTAAAAGCCTGTGGTGAAAAATTACGTGTTGTGTTAAATATACAAATTACACTCTCCGCATAATCTGTTAACGTCAAAAATCTCAATTTAACAGTAAAATCTTCTGCCAAGCTCATATATTATTTTCACAAAACTGAGTACCTACTCACGCGAACAAAGTAATAAAATAGCAACGTAGTTCTAGATACAAGCCACTTTTTTGGTATATTTAGAGATATTTTTGACCTTAAATGTGAGAAAATGTTTTAAAATAAGACTTCAGTCATCTAATTTTTAAAGTACACTGTAGCCATTCATTCAAACCTTTTAAAGTCTTTGGAATGAATTCAATGAGATTTCAATCACTCTTTATGTCAAGAATATTTACTTATTTGAGCAGTAAATACTGCCAAACAAACAATTTAGAAACAGTTTTATCAAAGAAGGTAAAGCAAAGTTTAGGTACTTTTCGCTATCAGCTATGATATACGTGATTGATTTTTCAGTTTAAATAAAAACAATTGTCACATTTTTAAAATATCACCATAGATGCGCGGTTTGTTTCATTAAATACAGAGTTTTTAAATTTCTAAACGCATTAGTTACGATTTTTGTGGTAAGTAAAAATTCATGAGTTTGAATAGACTCTACCTTACAAACGCAGAATGACGTAACTCAAACAGGACAAATTTTATAGGCGGGACAAAATAACATTTTTTTAAATAATTTTGGGCCAAAGTCAAAATATTAATTAAGCACAACGCTCGAGTCTACGACAACTTAGAAGCTAGTGTTTTTTTTTTACTGGATCTAACATGTAGAAACAGTAAGCTCTTTTTGCTGGCCACAATTTTTACATGGCCGTCTTTGAATGTGTATTAAGTTGTATTTTTTTTCACCATGTCCGCTCCCAATGTGGAGCATATGGACTCCTTATGGAGTTTATCTCAACAAAAGTGTTTCTACGAGAACTGCTTGTTACTCAGTTGCTCAACCTCTCTTTTTCCAAAGAGAGTAGAAATAGAATGATAAGGCTAGGACAGGATTAGTGGTTAGCTAATTGCCCTCGATACGCTCCGTTTATAGGATAGAATGGGTGGGAGAGGGGAATTCAAGACATCCATGCCTTCTAACAGAAATTCATAAATTGATTGATTTTTTTTTTTTTTAAAACTGTCCGTAATGGGATTCGAACCCGTGACCTCCGTAACCGAAGCCAACGACGTTGAACACTCGACCACACAGGCGGCTAAGTTGTGTACATGGTTGTTATTGAAAAAAATGAGAGTTATCTATTTTTGGCTGACTAGTAAGCCGTCGGCATTAAAGAAAATATAAAACTATTTTTTTTCGTATTACCAGTATTTTAAAATGCAACGGGTTTTCACAACTCATAAATAAAAGACAACACAGATAGTCTTAAATGTAGATTTATACATTTCTTTATATTCTCATTTTATATAATTTGTAGTTCTACTGAAGACTGAATATGTATAGATTTAATATTATGTCAATATTCATTTTAATGAGTCAGTTTTCTCAACGGTTTTTATAGCTCTATTAAACATAATGATCTATGATTTAATTGTTATAGCCCAAAAAATACGACATCCTATACAAACAACGGAAATGACCTTAAACTTTTCTCATCAACGACTGTTTTCCGTTGGCAAATAATTTAGTACTCTCATTAGGTAGATATTTGTGTTATTCTGGCATGTGAATTTATTTTATTTGCATACTAAAGGTCAACATAGTACGCAAAGCAGCCCTATAATAAATTGCGAGAATCATACTTTGTTATAATTAGGAAACCATAATAATAAACCTGGACTTACTTCAACAGTTAGATGAATTTTCACTGGTTAAACTAAAAAACCAAAAAGTTTTGACGACAAAGCAAAATTATTACAGTTTTTTTTATTTGAACGATGTTAAATGCTATGTCAGCAAAGTTGAATCATACATTTTCAAAAGTTTATGATTTTTTATTCACCGATTGAAACTAGTAGAAACTGTTGTGTTTAATTTTATCGTAACGTATCACCGCTTTAAAAGATATTAAAATTGGTTATGGTTATTATAGTCGGTTTGTTTATTTTTTTAAAGTAAATATTTAAAATTTTCTCTAAGGGGCTACTTAAGCTAGCTTTATTTATTTTATCAACGTATTGGAGTAAGGTGCAGCGTGCAATATGGCATTGGAAAACTTTATTTATTTTTTTGACTCACCAATGATTTAGCTTAGTTTTTTTTATCTTTAACATTGGACTCGTATTAATTTTAAAAAATAATTGATAAAAAATAGATTTTATCATTTATTAATATTTTACAGTTTTGCAGCTATAAATCTAAGTTAAATAAAATACATCATCCAATTTCGTTCTGAAGTCGTGTTTAAAATATTTTTTTTAAATATGTTTTGTATATGAACATTTTTTTAAGCATATTTAAGCAAAATATCACGTTATTATAAGTGATGGACCAGGCTTTTTTTTAAACTTTAAACGAGTTTTTGTGTACCTTATATTTTATTTAGAACGGTTATGATACTCATTTTTAATTATCAATCTGAGTAAAATGATCTAAAATCTACTATTGTACCAAAGAAGAATCATTATTTATAAGTAATAAAATTAAAACAAAAAAGTAAAACAAAGAGTGAAATTTAGGGAGTCTATGTTAATCTTAGACGTTAACCAGTGGAAATGGCATTTTCTTTAGTATGAAAACTTTTTGTACGGTCCATCCACTTTCGTTTCCCTCGTTATAAAAGTAAACCATCTTTTCCTTTGTCTTTGTTCTTTTCAAAAGCCATTAGAACAAAAAGTAACTTGATCCCATTATCAATTACTACCAAACACTCAGCCTTTTAGCAAACTATCCTATTGAATCACCAGATAAACCCTTCTAGCATTCCCCAACTAAATTGACGAGAATTAACACCGTTTCCATTAAAACGCTCACAATTCAGCTCACTAAAATTCAGCCTTTTCACAAAAGTCGTAACTTACTAGACGTACGTACAAAAGGGGGTTTTTTTACAACGATATTGTAAATTTTTATAGTACTATTTATATGTATATCATATACGTGCACCATAAAATGTATATTTTTTTAAGTTGATACAATTTATTGAACGATTTTTATTATTATCAAGTGTGTTCTTCTTACTCAAAGATACATTATATACTATCTTTATTAAATTATTTAACAGCATACACTAAAAAAAACATAAATAAAAGTTGTGCCACTCATAACTTCTTTCTTAAATTTGTCCAGGTTTTAACACTTTATGCAATCACATGTTAATGATTCCAGTATTCAGAGTACAGTTTTTTTGGATACATATGTATAACATATTATTATTTTTGGTAAATTGCTCGAAAATGTTTTGCTCGAAGCAAATTTATCGGAAGGAAGTTTCTCGAAATATAACTTTATAAATTTATGAAAAAAATGACATGAAATAGTATATCCATTTTATTTATTTTTTTGATATCAAATTTATGGAACTTCAAGTACCAGGACGCACCAAGGTTCTTCCAGTCTCCTTCATTGATAAAGATTTTGAAAAATTGTAAATTGCATCCCCTTATCGTCGTTTGCAGACGGTGGTATATCCATACAAAACTCTTCAAATTTGTATAATTAATATTATTAAAATCAGTGTCGATAACAAATCATAAAACTAAAAAAAATCAGCCATTTATTTTCTATTTGTTTGTTCATAAATTTACGTTTTTATAATCCATTTTACAAAAAAAAAGTGTCACACAAGATAAGGCAAAAAAATATATAAAAAATAGAAATACATTCTTTTTATATGACGAGCTGTGCGCTATTTTACGTATATAATCACATGCACAAATATATTATATTTGTGCCATGTTTATAATTATTCATAGCTTTTGTGCACAGTCACAATGTATGTACTCTACCACTGATGGGAGGTTTGTTAGCCACAAACATATTGTTATATTTGTAGTTTGCTAAAACTTTGCTCCCTAGACTATGATAAAAGTATTGCAATCATATGTCTTGTGATAAAAAAATGGCTATAAAATGCGTCATAAATCAAATGAATGATATTACACAAAACAGGATTAAAATCGTCCAAATAACCAAATTTGAGCCATTACATACCGAGAACTTGTATTAGGAGATACGTAACATTTGATGAATTCGTGCAACTGATTTCGGGAATTCGCATAAAAAAAACGGAATGGATATCACAAATATAAAAAGTTAAGTTATTATTTCACCTATATTAAATTTAAATTAAAAAATTGAAGGTCCATTGACAGTTTCCGAATTTTTAACCACATTTTAAATTTAAATTATATGTGTAATGTGTACATACATAATTAATAGTATGAAACTTATTTTTTTCCATGTTTTCATTAATTTTGATTCTAAATATTGTGATATATTACTTTAGGAGCATTGTTTTAAGTATGTATACTACGCATATGCGCATAAATATAGTATAAATAATACTTTATAAATTATTTATGACACACGGAAAATATACACGAGCAGAAATGCCAACGACGAATATTTTAGTAACGACAGGCCTAACTCGAGACATTTTGAAACAACGATTTCACTTCCCGGATTAGTTTGGCTTTAGTGCAAACTTGTTTTTCTTGGTCTCGCGTATAAAAAAAAACAAAAGAAGGTAAATACAAAAAAGTAGAGAATGAATTTATTTTTATGTTGCCTGTTTACGGCGGTGAAAAAGTTTTGTTATCGTTACCGATTGATTCAAAGAAAAGTCGCTATTTCCCAAATAAAATTAGGAATGTGTCACTTGCCTTTCAAAAACAGAGGTTCTTTACCTCTTTCCAGTATATTAATTTGAATGTTTTTTATACAATATATTCTCATATATAACTGTATCAAAAAGTATTTTAACTATTCAGTGTTTTTGTCACTATGAGTAACAAACTTTTCTGTCTGTTGATAACAATGCAATAACTTCTCGACCCCCAGAGTTATCAACAACGACCAGCAATCTCTCACTACAGTTTACAAAAAACCGTTCTACTAAGCGTATCTTATAATACAGCTATCATTGGTGTCAAATGTTGCAACGAGTTGCAAACACACTGTTGCTTAATTTATATATAAAATATTATTATGTACCTTAAAATATTATCTATTATTGTGCTTAAATATCGTTTTATAACGTTAGTTAACAAATTTTTCATTGTTAAAAAAACAAATTTTCTTTTAAAAATAAAACGATATTCAGGATCCGGTTCAATCCAATCATTTATTTTACATAAATTATAAATATGACATAAAACACATTTTGCATTAGTTTGAAAGCCCCATAAAATTAAACCTTATTTTAGTTGCCAAATAATTAAAGATAATTGTATTTATTCTTTCCGTTTTGTTTACACCTTTACTAAATATGGTCCGATTGCAAAAGGTCAGTACATCAAGTAAACTTACGAACAATTTATACCCATCTCTAGAATATCTTATTTTTCACGTTTTCCTAAACAATTACAATACCGAACGACATCTTTACTATAAATAGTTTCATTAAATCAAAATAGTTTTTTAATTTAATTTGTAAATTCAAAATATTACGTCATATTTTTTATTGTCATTGTTGAAAGATAGATTTTCGGATAAAATCAGTAAAACACATTAATATCACCAAAAAAAAAATTGAAAGATATTATTCTTTCACCACTGTTTTATAGGTATAGTAATTTTTAACGAATACGTGTTTCTGTGAAAATTACTTTGAAACTTTTCTTAATCCATTTTTGAAAAATTATTTCAATAACTCTTTTGAACTGTTGAAAACTACCATCTCATCTTCCATTAATACTGTCATTTTATTTAAATATATAATCGTATAATAAAGAAAAACACTGAAAATATTTTAGTTATACTAAAATTTAAGTGAATTATCACCATAAATTTACATTTATGGAAAGACATTAAATCTGGGCAAAGCGCATTTTTTTAATTTAATTTAATTTAATTTTTAAATTAATTGGGCAACATTCGAATCTGTATGTTATCGAGTAGAAGTTATAACTAACATTTTGATAAAAATGTATGTCATTAAGTATGAATGTTTTTATTTTCTTGATTGTTCGATATATGGTAAAACTTGTAGATGAATACAGCATAATAAAAGTGATCCATCGTGATGTATAAGCAACAACAAAAAAATCAGTAGGGTTTTAAACAACATGACAACTCATTCATTTGCTATAAAATTCACTTAGGGGTTTACTATTTTTAGTTTAAATATGTCTAATAATGGCAAGGTGTGGTATAGTATCTCATGAAGTATATTAAAATTATGAAATATTATGTCAAAACAACTTTTGCAAGTTTGAGATAAAATTGAAAGTTTTTCATGAGAAAGATTGTGGACGAATCGTCTAACTCTCAGTGAAAATACCTTTTCAGATAAGAACACATTCATATTGAACTATTGGGAGTAACACACCCATCGAGCCCGGATTCCAATATTTTATCGTGAAGAAAAACTAGAACGAAGGTACTCCAATAAAAGTTTATCTGCGATCGAAGACGAGAAAAGTCCCCATGTGAAACATTCCTTTATCAAAATATACTTGCCGAGAAAAAAACTAATGCAGAAGGTATTGACTCCGCATCGTGTAAAGATTTTCGAACAATGTGACGTATTTTGTACTGTTTTTGGAAAGGTCTTTGTTAAAATTAAATTCCTCCGAGACGCCAATCCTGAGCGTGCGGAAAGTTGCTTGAATTATTGGTTATTCCCGACGGATAAAGCTGTACGTGATAGAAAATATAGAAAAAGTATGTTTTCCTTGTAAAGTTTTATTTTTACTTGTAAAATATACTTGTCGGGTATGTAGTACAATGGTCAACATATTTGCCTTTCGTGACAGCTCCCGCGACTTCGAATTCCACTACAAACAGCATTTTTTCAATCACATGTAATATTCAAAAACTCCTCCCAACCCTTTTAATCATAAATAATGGAGCGTACCGATAGCGATAAGCAAACCACTAATCCTGTCTTGCCTTATTCTTATATCTCTAATTTCTTAAAAAATGAGAAATTGAGCTACTGAGTAACACGCTGTAATCTTAGAAAAGCTTATATTGCTTATTTTATATATGTAAATATTCTCCACATTGGCAGCCAATATGAACTAAACAATATTATACTTATCTTTTTTTTGTATGGTTCCTGAATTGCTCGGTTAAATTTGGTGTAACGTATCAATGATTTATCTAAATACAATACATTTTTTACACAGGTTTCCTCTGTATAAAAAGAAGATTGAGAGTTTATGCATATAATGCATAATTGAATCATTCGACGATAGTAATGCTGTAAAAAATAAAATTCTATCAACTGCTTAACTTTGAAACTGAAAAAATCCTTTCGTTACTTTATCACTTGGAACAAAGTTACGAATGTTATTTTGAAATTGTTAAATTCAGATTAGATTAAATAAAAATATATTTATAAAAATAAAAAGCCCGAAAAAATTTGCCCAACTTGCCCAATTTGCTGGCAACGGGATCGATTTTTCTCAGCTGTAAGTGAGTACCGTTATTTTATTAATCAATAGTATTACTCGGTACAATTATTACACAGTATAGCAATATTATGTTTTCGTCGTTTTACTATGAAAAAGAAAACCAAAACAAAAAAAACATCATTCGTTCTTGGATATACAAGGTATAAGTTTCAATGTATTTATTTCGACAAGTGTAAATTTATATTCTTGGCTCGTAAAGAGAAATCGAACACTTTTTCTCTTATGTTGTATATTCACTGCATACAAACCATAAACAATTTGTGGTATAGTTTTTCACGTGGTTAATTGGGACGAATTCAGATCGCTTGGAGTTCAATACAAGCTATGTGTATTTAAATTCGTGTAATATTTTTTTGTGCTACTAACATCTAAGTTTACACTATATCTCTTCACTGATTTATGATACTCTGTTTTTTTCCCCGCAGTATAAAAATAAGCTTTCATGTGAGTTTTGTTTACTTAGAGATTTTACACAGTAAGGCTAAATACATGCCTATAAATTTTAACAAAATAGGATAAATTTTGACGCTCTGTAAAATAAAATTCCAAAAACAAAAACATGTCGCTAATATAAAAAGCTTTATCTTTGAAAATTATACACATCGCTGCCGTATAATAACGTCTTTTTTCCTACTCAAAGTCTAAGCATATATCATAAGTACTTTTTAAACCTTGTACGCTTCCAATGTGGAGCATATGGAGCTTATATCAACAGATCTTTTTTCTGCGAAAAGTACTAGTTATACGTTTTTCCATGTTTTCAAAGCGAGTAGGAATAGATAGATAGGACTAGGTCGAATTGGTTTGCTTATCGCTCTTGCTGCGCTGATTGAAATTGAAGAATGCGAGTGGGGCTTAACAGTTTTCAAAAAACAAGTTTTTATCATTCCAAAGACGTTTCTTCAATTCCATAGTAACAAATAAAACGACAAATTACTTAGACGTCAGTGCTACTGGGCACTTGAATTTAGTAATATTTAACGAAAATTTGTGATTTCATTAAATGAAAACATCAATTAACAATAACGCAATAAGTAAATCAGTAATTGTTATGTTATAAGTAACTATGTACACTCCTTTATTCAACGCTTTATATTGATAACTAATATTAAAAAAATAATATCAACGTGTATTAAATGTAATAAATAATAAGTACATATTTTGAAAGCATAAAAGTGACTCTGGCTTCAAAATAAATGTCTTTGTATGGTTGGAAACTTTTTAATTTTATTTATTGAATCGATGACGTAACTATGCCGATAATAGTGATCCTTGAGACTTTCGCATAACGATTATATCACTCGAGCTTATATACTTGAGTAATTCAAGCAACATAGAAAATAAGGTTAACGGTAAGTTAATGGGAGAAACGCGTGTGGAGGAAGATTTATAGATGCCTCCACAATCGTTTTGTCTAGCCTCAACGGATTCCTTTTAAAAATAGCCGCTTTGTCACAAAATAGATTTTCGCAAGCACACTTGATGTATTGTATTGTAAGCATCCTCGAGACACCAATTTTAAAGTGTTATCGTCTCGCCACAAAGCAATTTATTCACTTCTTGATGCCACTCCCGTATCATTAGATCATTTTGACTTTTCACGAAATACCGAAAATAAAACATCATTTTTTCAACCAGGTTTTTTTAAAACCAGGTTTTGTTACGCTAAGTAAGGAGTTAAGCAGCTTTATATAAGTTTAGTTTTTGCTTTTTTAATTTAAACTTTATAAACGCCGATTAACTTAAAAACTGGCAACATACAAATTGACCATACTAATAATAAATACAACATAGTCTCATAATAAAAAGTTATTTACTTGCCTAAAAATAATTTACAAGGTGAGAACATGTACAGAAAATAAGCAATATTATAATAAGAGCTATTATTTGGTCCTTCTTCTTTGAGACACATTCAACAAAAACATGTTTTTCATCAAAATCATTCATTGGCTTAAAAATATATTTCTACTAAAAATTCTCAGAATACATCAAAAAGGTTAATCCATCATTTTATTAAAAAATCTGTGCCACGACTTTTAAATCTTTTTTAATATTGTATAATATTTTTTTCAATGTTTGCCATTTATTCATTATATTTTAATTATTTTCAATATTATTGAGCTATTGATTTTATTTCCATTGGCATTAATCACATAAAAAGAGATTTTTATAAAAGGAATTATAAAAAACAATTTGTCTGTTGTTATTGTCGAAAAATCTTCTGCGTATTAAAATTAAAATAATATCAATATCAACTGTATACCATCTTTTATCTTATCAAACCACAAGCAGTCATCTGTTATTAGGTAATCTCGAATAACAATAAGTCCTTTTGAAAAAATTTCAGTATCATTTTCTTTTCCCAGACTCGAACCGCGCTTATTGGCAATTGGTAACATTTCAAATCTCAAATGCGATTCTACAGACGTTTTGAACCATTTCACTGAAAATATTATATATTACAAAATTTATGTTTGATTAACAAACTTATAGTTTGAATAAGTGCTTGATTATGTTATTATTTATTATTCATAGTTATTTCTCGATAACCCAACCTCTCCCCCAACGAAAAAAAACAGCTGAAAACAGCCATGTTACTGAGAATAACTTTAACATTTTCAACGATATTGCTTTGAATATCTGCATATTAAACAAAGTCTACATATGTTATCGAAATATTATGGGTGATCTTGTCTATCAATTTGTATTTTATTGAATGTATGTGACTGTTTTAATTATATTTCAAAAGCAAAATGTTCAAAATTTATAGTTTTTTGTTGATGTTATGAAAAAAAATACTTGTAAGAAAAACGGTACGACTAAAATGATAGACACGAAGGAATGTTTCTAAGTAAAAATAAAAGTAATAGAAAAAGTACAGCCATATATTAATACGTCATTATATTTTGTTGACCGAAGAAGATTGTGCTGTTTTTAGTGATTTTTAATTGTACAACAAAAATAAAATGTCTCTGATGGATTCAACAACAAACTCGTTTATGGGCACCCTAAATTGGAAAAGATCACTTAAGTATTTTCATAGCGATTAGCAATATTAACAAATAGCATAACACAATATTATAATTTTGAACATTATAAATATTTTGTTGGCTTACAATGTGATAAACATCAGTTAACTTCTTAAAATTGATGAATTTTATATTTGCAAAAACGTAGATGAAAAAAATTATAAAAAAAGGCCAATAGCGTTTTTAGCAACATTGAAACTGGACATGAAAAAAAGAAATGTCTCAAAAAGAAGACATTTTCAGAAAAAAAAATACGTGCTAATAAATAAAATGGAAAAGTTATACGGCTGATTATTTATATTGGCCTCGGATGTATTGTATCGCTTTCAAACAAAAAGTATTTTCATCCAAGTTTCTTTAAAAAAGGTTTCGATTTAAATTAATTTTTATTTTTCATATTTTATTTTTCGTATAATGAATTTTATTTGTACAATTTATAGCAGTTATTATTTCATAATATTTTTTATCGTGATTTAAAACACAATATTTTATAACATTATATTAAAAGCTATGTTTTATAGCTGATCAATAATTAAGACGTAGTAAGTAACAAAAGTAATAATGAATTATAAGTAATACTATTAACCTTTTTTTTTATATTTAATATGATCTATCTTAACGGACGAAAAAAGCTTTTTACAATTAAGTTGAACAAATATTTAAAAAAAGTTATCCTAATATTACATTGTTAATTTAATTTTTTCAAGTTTACTAAACTTTTTCAATGGTGATGAAAGTTTTTTTCTTCTTTTAATACATAAAAGCAGCCATTCGATTACAAAATAAAAAAAAATCAACCTCTTTTAAAGAATAAATTCAATGTAGTATTCGGTTTTAAATATATTTTTTTGTCAATCACTATAAAAAATTCAAAATGACACCAGCTGTGGTGTAACTTTATGAATCGATAAGAAACAAACCAAGTTTATACATTTCGCGATACCATATATCAGAACCGAACAACAATTTTATTAAAAGGTTTAAGACCGCACGTTTTGGGCATTTTCTGATACAAGCAATAATCTTACGGATCCATTTGTATTCATCTTCCTTCCCCGCCAATTACTTTTTTGTGGCTTTTCCATTTTCCGAAAGACCTGCTTACTCCACGCGTTAACCTCAATCAGCAAACATACAAGGGCGGATTCCAAACAAAGCTTACTTCGATGACAGTGTTGAAAGCTTCAATAGTGTCATCTATTTATCCCTACATTCCTTGCCATCCGTGCAAATGGGTAATACATGGAAAGGTCAGTCCTAAACTTTTAACCCCTTAACACCAAAAAAAATATGTTAAAAATAATAATTCTTCAAAGGTTATAGTGCTGAAAAGAACTCTAAGATACATAGCAACATATAACGAAATTCATTTTTCACATGAACAAAAATTGCAGTGGCAATGAAAATTAAAAGACTAACTCGTTTGCACTTTTTTGTACTATGAAGTGTGTTTTGTAACTTTTTTTTTGTGCTAATCCATTACACAATTGAAAAATTAATCCGTAAAAACTTTCCGTACTAGAATTCGAGCTTGCGACCAGTTTTATTATTTGAATAAACTATAACCTATATATAAAACTAACAGTTTGAAATCAAAATACATGTTTACTTATTAATATTAAAACTTTACTTGCGTGTATTTAATTTTTAAGTTTTGAGGAAATATAAAAATACTTTGTAATTTTAAGATTTGCAAATGTATGTCTTAATTTAAAATGACGTCAGCTTCTCTTTAAATAACCAACTGACATAGATACGTCAAAAATTACGACGCCATGTTTTCTAACGTATTTTAAGCGTTTATTTTTGTAAACAAAATATTTACCCTCGTCAAAATAAATAAAACTGATGACACTTTGTCCCTTGTGACCCAGTGTTCATTTTTTATAGTACAAACATAAAATCTGTGGTTGAAAAATATTTGATATCTATGTATAAATATATATCTGCAAAGAAAATTGTTAAAATCAATTATATATAATGTTTTCTGTGACGACTATTAAGCAATTGAAGACATTTCTGGATTTAAGATTTTCGCTCTTTTCAAAATGCGTCGTTAAAGAAGCATGATCACTTTTAAGGTGTTCTCTGTCAATTATTGGTGGGAATTCATTCAACTTAAAAAATAATACGCTTTTCTACTAAATCCAAATTTTTTTGAAGATCAAGACCTGTTGAACATAATTCTTAAGATTCAGGATTTAGGATATAACGTATGTGTGTAAAAGTATAAAAAATATTATTGTTGCTAAAAATCAATTAAAAGAGAAAAAACACGTGGAGTAACAATGTTTTTATTTGTTTATATGTATTATACATCGACTGTGGAAAGGAAAAAAGATGTAACTCACAGTTTTTTCAAAATAGATTTTCTTTGATAGTCACAATGTATCAAACTTGATGCACGTTCTATCAAAAGGATGTAAGCTGCAGATACCAAATTAGTATCTAAATTTAGCTTTTAATTTTGAAAAAAGATGAGCTTGTGAAAATTAGCATAGAGATAAAAGACTAAAAAAAGATTTTTCGTAGACAATTTCTTTGATTAATATTAGATTATGTCAATTTAACACCAGTTTAGAAGTCTCCGTGTACTTCAAGGTTGTGTATATTTCATAATTTGAATATAGCCCAAAATCATCAATACATGTTTTTTGTGCCTCCTGTAAAGTTTTCTATGTGTGGGTTACGTCCTTTTTCCTTTCCACAGTCGATATTATTATGAATAACGTTCATCGATCATATTTTATTTAACTTTGAAAAATATTTACTAACCATTAAAATACTCCTTTATTTTTAGTTTTTTAACATTATATTTTTAATTTGATGCCATTTCCCAAACATTATATTACCAATTTAAGTGTTTGATATTAAAATTTTACCTGTTTACTTGTGTGGTATGGTCTAAAAAGTGATTTAAGCTATGTATAAAAATATTTACGTCTCTGTAATATCAAGAGACATCGTAATATTTATATGACCTTTCTCACGAGGACATATTTATTTCATATGACGGGAACAAATTTTGTGGCAAGACGAACATTAGGTTGGGCAGACAGATAAGGTCATCGAAAAAAATGAGACGGCTTCCTTCTGAATGGCCACCAAAAATTGGTGTCGATAAATAACAATTAGCTAGCGCGAGACCTTTATGGTCTGATCCTTCGAGGGCAGGCTTTCGGGCCGCCAGTAAAAAGACTTTCATATCTCCCTTGAGAATAATACCCCAGTGAAACGCGCAGAGGTCGCTTCGAGTTATCTCTTTTTACATACGACCACCTTATGTCAGTATCACACGAACAAACAAGTCGATCTAGATGTACGAACATACTCCGTTAGTTCGAAAATGTACCAATTGCAATTTATATATACATTTGTAAAACGTAAAAAACATATTTAGACTAGTTAAAGATAAAAGTAATTCAGATGATGAAAAATCCAGATAATCGAAAAAAAACTATAATTTACATGGTAGTGTTTTGGGTACAATTTCATTTATATAATATAAACATTCTTTAGATGGGTGGGATGGTTCATGTTTAGTTTAATAGTTTCAATAATAATAGTTTTTCCCTTTTTATCTATAGAGCTTTGTTATTTTATCACTTCTAAAATATACTGTTTTTTATACCACCACTTAAAAACTTCATGCTTTTTTGTAATGAATATTTTCAAACTAAAGACATCTAATTGTTTTAAAACATCCGGGATCTTTGATTTTCCAATGAACTGTATGAATCTGTGTTTGCCTGCTGCATTGGCACTCATCATTATGAAGATTACATCTCAATGTAGCTTAACTTTTTTTTCCATGTCCGCTCCCAATATGGAGCACATGGACTCCTAATGGTGTTTATCTCAACAGAAGTGTTTCTACGAGAACTACTTGTTACTCAGTTGCTCAACCTCTCTTTTTCCAAAGAGAGTAGGAATATAAGGAAAGGGCTAGGACAGGACTTGTGGTTAGCTAATCGCTCTCGAAAAGCCCGGTTCATAGAAAAGGATGGGTGGGAGGGGGGAATTCAAGACATCACATACATCCATGCCTTTGAACAGAAATTCATAAATCGACTGAAAAATCAATTTATAAAACTGCCCGTACTGGGACTCGTGGTCGCCTGTGTGGTCGAGTGGTCAACATCGTTGGCTACCGCTACAGAGGGCACGGGCTTGAACCCCAGTAGCTTAATTTTTTTTTATTCCATATCCGCTCCCTATGCGGAGCATATGGTCACCACGAAGTTCCTCCATGACTCTCTATCTCCAGCCAGTCTCCTTGCTTCCTCCCAGGTCATCCCAGCGTCCCGCAACTCCGCTGAGTACATCCTGAGAATGGTCATCAGTGGCCTTCCACGACGCCGGTATCCATCCGGTTGGAAGAACAGACAGGCAGGGTTCAGGCTCTCTTGAGGCATCCTTAACACGTGTCCAAGCCAGGACCACCGCCGCTTCTTTATTTTGGACGTAATTAGAGGCTGGTTAGTCCGCTCTCTAATCTCCGTATTCCTGACAAAGTCAGACCATTTCACTCCAAGCATTCGCCGCAGGCATCTGTTTTCGAAACACAGTATACGGTTACTCTGCGCTTTCGTAAGGTGCCATGATTCGCAACCGTAAAGCAGCACTGTCAAGATACATGCGTTGAACAGGAGGCACTTGGTTCTGACCGAGTACAGCCGTGAATCCCAGACTTTCCGCATTGAGTTAAAGGTTGCTCCAGCTATCCCTAATCGGATCGCGAGCTCTTTACACGGATTGCCATCTCCCATGATGTGTACCCCCAGGTACCTGAAACCGTCGACTATTTCGTTGTTTTGACCGGCGCTCGTCAAAGGGTAGTGTGGGTCCGGACAGGCACTGTTGCAGAGTACATTGGTTTTACTCGCATTGATTTTAAGACCGATGCGATACGAGTTGCTCTGCAGTTTATCCATTGTATCTTGAATACCCTCGACAGATTTGTCAAATATAACAGCGTCGTCTGCATACTCGAGGTCGCATAGCTTTAGATTGGGGGCAACGGTCACACCTCGGTCAGGTGGAATTGAGTACCTCAGAATGAAGTCGAAGATTATAATGAACAGGAACGGAGCTAAGACGTAGCCCTGTCTGACCGCGGTTGAGACCACAAACCATTCAGTGGTTATATCACCGATTCTTATGCAGCATTCGCTCCCTTCGTGCAAGCATTTGATGTTGGCAACAATCTTGGTCGAGATTCCGTACAATTTTAAAATGTTCCATATAGAGGACCGGTGTGGACTATCAAAGGCCTTCTCGTAGTCTACAAAGCAACATGCCAGCGAGCTGTTGTATTCGTTGCTTTGCTGAAGAAGGCACCTAAGATTGTGTATTTGGTCCGCGCAGGATCGGCCAGGTAAGAACCCGGCCTGATTTTCCCTGAGGATATTCATAATTGGAATCCTTATTCTCGCCAATACTATATGCGCCAGAACCTTGCCAGGCACGCTGAGCAGCGTTATGCCACGGTAATTGTCACAGCACAGTGGGTCACCTTTTTTGTGGATTGTGCATAGGCGCATAGGCGCATACAATGTAACTTAATTTAATAGTTTTTTATTCATTGTAAATTTGAAAGTAGATGCAATTCACGACGTGCAAAGCAGGACATTTGTAAAATTTGTGTTCATTTTTGACGATCCGGATAGTCGAAATAATTTACTCTATACAATGCCGCCTGTGTGGTAGAGTGGTCGACGTCATGGGCTACCACTACGGAGGTCGCGGGTTTGAATCCCAGTACGGGCAGTTTTATAAATTGATTTTTCAATCGATTTATGAATTTCATTTTCATCCATACTAACATGACTTTTGACTTATTAGAATACTCAAGTGCACGGATGAAACGAAACTAACAGAAAATTTGTATAGTTCGTATACAAATAGAATATTATATTGATGTTAATTAAATGAATATTTTTAATTTTTATGAAAACTTATCTGAATAGGTAAAATTATTTACTAAAAAAGTTAGAAATTCAAATTATCTTTTGTTCATTTTATTATAGATCTTGAGTTTTTTTTTAACCATGTCCACTCCCAATGTGAAGCATATGGACTCCTAACGGAGTTTATCTCAACAGAAGTGTTTCTACGAGAACTACTTGTTACTCAGTTGCTCAACCTCTCTTTTTGCAAAGAGAGTAGGAATAGAAGGATAGAGCTAGGACAGGACTAAGCTAATCGCTCTCGATACGCCCCGTTCATAGGATAGGATGAGTGGGAAAGGGGAATTCAAGACATCACATACATCCATACCTTCGAAAAGAAATTCATAAATCGATCGAAAAAATTGATCTTAAGTAATCTTAAAATTATTGTTTTTCATAACAATTCATAATAACATATGATAAAATAACATTTATCTTATGTTTATGAGGAAGAAAAATAGTTTACTTGTAAGTAAGCTCAAATTTCTTCTTTGCTTTCACGGAAAAGCAAAGTCAATTAGAGTAAAAAACTTTTTATTATGTTCGCTTTGACTAAATACCCGCGATAAAGGCCACGAAAAGTGTAAGTAAGTTAGCAAGATCATAAATGCGCATTATGGAGTTAGGCAAAGTATTGTCTCGACTGAAACCACCGTGATTATTACCCGAGAAGCCTTTTCAGAGTCTTAAAAGCTTTCTTTATACGGAAGATAAAGGACTTTAAATACTTACATTTTCCCATTAGATTGCATACAACTGATGACTAAAACGAAAATTTTATTTCATATCATTGTTAAAATATGTTTAAATTAACACATTTTTAAATTCTACTAGACCAAATTATTTTTAGTTTTAAACTATGTAACCTATGAACATTAAAACAACACTGATCATTCAAATATGTTAATAAATTTATTAAGTAAAGAAATAGCGTGTTTAATATGGATGTAATAACCAGAGTCACTTGCATTTATTGCTTAAGTTAATTTTTCGATATTTGAATCATATATTTTTTAACTTGAATTATATTTACTCAAAAATATTCACCAAGAATTTAAGCTTTTAGTCTTTAGGGTTCTCTGTCAATACTCAGTGGAAAATAATTATATTAAAAAAAACACACAGTATTCTTTTGTACTATATCAACTTTTATTTAAAAGGATCAGGACCGAAATTTTGTTTTCTATAAATAGCACTGTCAAATTTATTTCTTGTCAGTTGATAATGCTCGTCATAAGCAAAACCGGTTCTGATACTATTACATTAAAGTATGAGTAGTAACTGAGGAGTATTGTGTTCTTTTGAATAATATTTTTAATATCGTTTAATTGAATCCGACAAAAGCACTCGAAGTTCTGAAAGTTGCAATTATTCAGCCACTCAATTATATTTAAACTATCGTTTATAATAAAATATGTAAACGTTTAAAGATTGCTTTATTTTTTTTAACAAATTTAATCATAATTTTATTGCAAGTATCACTTTATCAAGTATCACTCTTCAAAATTTATATATGTAAACGAGTGTTTGACAATTTCTGTTAATTCCAGAAAATTAATTTAACTCTAGTCATTAGTTTCAGTTAAGGCTTTATGTATTGTTCATGCGTAAGCGGATAAGATAAATCTTGAACTTAAAAGAAAGTTTAATTTCTTATACTTACTTAACCAATTGAATTTTATTGAAAAATCATGATAGATTCAGAAAACGATTTCAATGATTTTTTATCAGTATTTGTAGACGTCATTTATTTTTAGATGGTTTTATTTTTATTAAAAAATTCAGCTTGTAATTTAAATTAAATATTAACGTTTTTTTAATCATATCTGTTTCTTATGAAATATATCACCAATACGTTTAGTTAATTTCTCAGTTTATATTTTAATACAAGCTAAAGGTGAGATATTCAATAAAGAATATTATTTCTTTTTTATCAGTTTCTTTAAATTTTTATTCATATTTCGATTGACTCATAAAGAATAAAAGTTATCATTCGAGAATTTGATACCTCGTCCGTCCTACTAAGCAAAGTATAACTAGTGTTTTGTGACAGGATCCCACACCATACCTATAGTTTTTTTTATTAAATTATTTGATCGGGAGTATTTTCTTTCTAAGTTTATATGTAGCTAGAAGTATAAGCTTCCAAATAACTTTTCCATGTTTATTTCTAATATGTAAATATTTTTTCTTCATTATGATTGATTCAATTTCGTTTCTCCATTTACTCGCATAGTATATTTTTGACAATATCACACGTCAATCGGTAAACTTAAATAAATTATTTAATTTTTTTTTTTATCGGATAACTACCACTGTAAAACAATTTACCAAATTGAGTGCATATTTAATTTATTAAGCCGTAATTGGATCTTTATATTTTTAAATTATTAGAATGAAATTAAAATAAAACATTATATTGAACGCATAACACAATTTCTAAACAAGAAAGTTTTTTAATTGATTTTTAAATGTAAAATTTAAAAAAGAATAGCAACATTCAAACATTATTTTTCACCAATATTACCAATTTGTATTTCTTAAAATAATGATCACCCGGACCAGTCCTGGGATCTAGGGATCGAAAAATTCTAATCCCGAAATCCCGGGATCAACATTTTGTCTCGGGATTGGATTCCTTTGTCGTGACATTGTTTTTTTTATGAAAGGTTATATTTATTTTGCGGTTAATAAAAAACGAAGGATTTTTTTTATCCAATCATAAGATATTCAATTTTGATAGATCAATTTTTTTTCGATACGATTGGATTTTTACAGCGTATAAAAAACGTAAAATTTTATCTTTAAACTCTCTGAAGAATTCCATTTTCGCAGTTTAACAAAGAATGCAAGGCTGGAATGCAATACGATAGTACACAACACAATATAATACGAATGCTGTCTACTTTATACACGAAGCATATTGGCCTTGGACAAAACAGCACATTTTATTATTTCCATGAGAAAACACTACTAACAAAGCTTCGTGCTAGCACTGCCAACATTCTTCTGCGGCCTAATGAAGAAACAGGCAAGAAAGAGGAAGAAAGGAAATTTCCGTTGAAGTGTTTTGTGACACAGGAAATTAAAAATCCTATCAACCCTTAAAAAAGAGTTATAAATAATAAAAGCAATCCTTTGATAATAAAGAAATATATCTCGGTGTATTTATAACAGCTAATGCTTCAAATTCTTTGAAATAGAATGATAAACTTATTAAAAAAAACTTTTTTTTTTGTTATTCACTTGAGATCAACACTCAAAAAGTTGAAAAAGTCTTAAATTGATATTAAACTTACTGGGACATGAGTTAACCAAGCTCTTACCAATACAGGGAGCGACAAAATAAATAAATACAATTATAACCATTTTGCTATTTAATTTATTTCTCATGACATTTCTTCTCCAAACACAATTCACTTATATTGTGATAATAAGTAGTACTTTTACTGTTTTTCAGTAATCCCTTATCCATAGTTAAAAGAAAAATATATATTTTATCGCTTTGCTTACTGTTTTATTACTTTGTTTACTGCGTGTTCGGGTGGTCGACGTTGTTGGTTTAGTCTACAGAGGTCACGGGCTCTAATCTTAGTCCGGACAGATTTTACAATTTTTTTTATAGATTTTTGCCTAAAGGCAAGAACGTATGTGATGTCTTGAATTCCCTCTCACCCATTTTACCCTGGAAACGGGCTTAGCGAGAGTGATTAGCTAGCCAAGTGTCTTGTACTAGTGTTATTTATCCTTCTTTACCTACTTTATTATAAAAAAGAAAGGTTCAGTAACTGAGTAACAAATAGTTCTCGTAGAAACGCTTATGTTGAAGTAAGTGTCCATATGCTCTACATTGGGAGCAGGCATGGATTTTTCTTTTTCTTATAAATTAAATAGAAACAACGGTTAAATGCAAAACTTTACTAAACTGTTTGTCTGAAGATGCTTCTCAAAATTGCACCTTATTATTACAAAGCCTATTAAATGACAAAATATTTTAAACATATTATATTATATTAAAAAATTCCAAAGATAATATATGTCAAAATGGGTTATAAAACATCCTCTTTAATGTAGTAGCTCAACACTTAAATATAAACTAATCCATATTATGATTATATGACTCCACCGCATTTGAAAATATCTCACGTATGGCTGCGTGGTAATGCCACTATGAAATAAAACTCATCGACATATCTAGAAATGTTTTCGTAAGCAATTTTAATATTTGGCGCACACGTGTGGTTTTGCCAATAAAATATAAAAAAAATCGAACACTATTTTTGAGCTTAACTTCTCAATGATAAAACTTTTTCTCACTTTTGTGTTTGACTCCGTTCGTATGAAAAAGACGTGCCCGCCTCAGAAGAAAAATAATATATTTCCAACTCTAGACCGGGGACAAGATAAAGAAAAAAGTTTGTTAGGAATTTATTTGAACAAAAATGTCAGAAAATAAGGCGGTGCGAATCGTGCACATTCAATTCAATAATAAACTCGACTTAAACTTATTTTCAATATACTATAATATATGCAGTATCTTAAATAAGTCCTTTCGTGGTATAATATTATTCTTTTAAAGTTCATTGAGGATTGAAGAGAGGATTTTTTTTATAATATATAATGTTAAATCCTTTTTATATTAATCTAATTAATTTTAAATTTTAAGGTGTTCATTGATAGCTCTTAATGAGAAGAAATGTCATAAAATTTAAAAAAAATGTACTTATTCCACCCGATGAAATATAAAAGGATACAGTGTTATGAACCCTTTATAGGACTGTGGTAAATATACGTACCATATGGTCGATATGTTTACCACCGTGCATTCACAGTTAATTCATTCCCTAAACGTTAGGTGGTAGTATAATTTACCTCCCCCTGGAGCTTATTACAAGGGATTGTGATTTTTTTAAATAATTTATCCTAGCTCCATAGACTGATATTAATTGACTTTAATCAAGTTTCATTAAAAATGCAAAAGAAATAGCCCCGTCCTATAAAGAGTTAAATAAGATTGGTATTTGTATGTACGTATTCATATGTACAATAATAATTATAGCAATTTGCAAAAGTGACGGTAAGTGACGGTAAAATTCTTCATACGATAAATTTCAAAGAATTATAAATATAAATACAAAAATCAACTAAATTTTTATTAATTCCACCAGATTATATATATATATGTAAAGTTTGATTTGTAAAATGTCCAATTTGGTTTATAAAATGTCCAATTTAGAGTGTAAAAACTGGATAACACAGTGAAACAAAAAAATGGCAAAAGACGTAAGAAAAGAATTCATACCCTGTCGTTATTATTAATCAATGTTGTATTAATAACCATGTTCTGTTGTATATTTGAGAGATATGGAAACAATGACGGCAGTCTCCATGCTTTTTTTCGAATATGACATATATATGTTATCGTGTATATAATCTATAAGCCATGGTATAAATATGTACATTTATGAAGAACTAAAATCGATTTTGGTACATAAAACGGATTTCACAAAACAATGTAAACCAGTGTTTCTCAACCTTTTTGGGCACATGGCCCTTTTTGAGGATATTCGTCTGTGGCCCCCCTTATCATTGTTTTGTCTTCTTTGAATTTTACGTGAATTTATAAATTTGCGGATTTGCCCAGAAAACCAGCGTGGGACTTTTTATTTTAGCTCTTCCGAGGATTTCGAATCCTGGAAATTTGCGCGAATGCAGAATTTTTCGGATTTCGGGAAATTTGCCCGTGGCCCCCCTAAACTGTGCTGTGGCTCCCCAAATCTGAAAAAATTATCCATGACCCCCTTTGGACAGATCTCTCGGTTGAGAAACCCTGATGTAAACGATTTAAATGGTAAGATAATACTAATAAGAATGTAGAACATTACTTTTTTCAAAAGTTTTATCAATAAAAAAAGTAATCATTTTTATTTATTTGTCTTTAGGATCATGAAATCGGTTCTGATTGATTTGGAATGAATGCAAAAAAATCTTATCATTAATTCAGTTGATCTCAAACAAATTCATTTTTAAGATAAGTTTTTCGATTATTGCACTTCATCTCATAAAATAATGGTTAAGTCTGTGGCTGCCCGCATATGTTTACTTTATCCATGATTGATTATATGCGAAACAGTTTTCGAACCCTTCAAATTTTGATAAAAGTGATGACATACGTGAACACGTTCTGTTATCAGAATATGTTGATAAATCGAATAGGACGCGCGAATAAATTGATCTTTCTTGTGACACATACAAACTATCATATCTTTATACGATCCAACTGCTTTTTAAAAAATGCATAATTTTGACATAATATTTCCCTCCCTATCACAAAACGAATGAAAAAAGCAACATTTGTTAGTGCTCGTTATAAGACATTTTGTTGATGACAGATTGATTAAATTGTTGGACTTAGGTAGATAACAGCTAATATCATTGGTTTGACTAAAGCCTCAAAAGAAATTTATGAAAAATAATTGAATTTTTCAATTTTATATTTACATTTATATAAATACATATATTATAGTTTCCACCATTACCATTGCCGCTCCCAATGAGAAGCAAATGGACTCTTAAAGGAGTATGTCTTGGCAAAAGTGTTTCTACGAGACCTGCTTGTTACTCAGTTGCTCAACCTCTCTTTTTTAAAAGTGAGTTAAAATAGGGTTACAACAGGACTAGTGCTTAGATAATTGCTCTCACTGCTTCCGTTTTTTAATGATAAGATGAGTAAGAGGAAATTTTAAAAATCACACACATCCGTGCCTTCGAACAGAAAAAAATATATAAAAATTGTGTGTACTGGAATTTGAACTTGTATTTGAAGCCAATCACATTATCCATTCGACCACGCAGTCGGTTTTTTATATTATTTTATATATTAATACAGTATTCATTTAAAATAATAGTATTCGAATCGAAATTAAGTCGATTGGGAACTGCAAATGGAGATCATTATCAGATGACCCTAGGCGTATGCATATAAATAAAGCATAATAATACTAAGGGCATTATCTCTATTATCTGTAATCGTGAACATTTTGCATTTCTATCTAGCCAATTTCATATTCCATAGCATTGTGATCACCGCAGCGATTGCCATTATCCATTCAGTTTCGATTTGAAGAAGAAATTGACTGGTTTTAACAACACATTATTGTCAAGCAAAATATTAGTTCACCCCAACATATTATTATCTCGAGGACGTGTCTTTGACACGAACTGACATTATGAAATAGTCGAATTTTCATTATCAATTCACAATTTAACTAAACGATTTGCTTTATACTTTCAAATTACAGCCTTCGTCAACTGTTTTTAAAGAATAATAATATTTGCTCGCAGACGTATTAACTAAAACTTAGTAAGATAAAAAAAAGTGGTACGATAATATTAATCGTATCAAAATACGCCTCAACTCATATTGTAAAGTGGAAAGTTGTCCATTAATTAAAGAAAAATAAAAATCATGTTGACCTTAAAAAAACCAGTAAAAAACATACATAATAGTTTGAATTATACATAAGTAAAGAAATACCTTTTAAGATTTTCATATATACATGTATAACATATGATTACTGCGATATTTTTATGTTAGCTTTTAAAATTAGCATTTTGACATTTATAAATTTCTCAAAATTAATTGGTTCATTATGCCGAGTATGCTAATAATATATTATTCGAAATAATTAAGTAAATGTTAAGAATTTACTGCTACTACTCTTGATAGCAAGTTAAAACTTCTTTCTAACATGGCGTACGGCAAATTAGTTAGGTTATGTTTACATACTTAACATTTCACATAGATAATATGTATATAGAAATACTAACATGCATTTTTTAAAATGGCTTGAAATAACCTTTTGCAAAACCATTAGTAAACTTCAAATCCGTTTCATATTTTTTTTCCATATTAACCTGTATATCAAAAGAATTTTAAAAATAAAGCTATTTAGTTTGAAGTATTATTTAAACAACTAAAAATGTACTTATTTTTTCAATTAAAGAGAGCTTTATTTTTTCAACCAATATAAATTTAATTGAAAATATAGTTGGTAGTTTGTCATTTTCAAATAAGTTTTGTTGAATGCATCAGATCACAGTTTTAGTAATGGTTTGATGTATTATTAAAGAATAATTGTAATGCACACTGTGCCACAGACATTTCAAAGACAGTTTTTTGATTAAATAAAGATACACTATATCTGGTAAAAATGTACAGAAAAATATAATAAACAAAAATCAAAATATTAGTTTCTACAAACGTATATTCTAAGATCTAAAAACATGGTATAATACTTCCAAGGAACCCATTTTTTCTACATCGTGTATGTGATAAAACTATATTTTCAGCCCACATTGCCGCAACTACTCGTAATAAAATCAAAGTTCAGCATATCTGCACACGTAAACATATCTCAAATACAACTATTAACCCTTTCCGGTCGTATGTCGAATGGCATTCGACATTTTTTTTCATTATTAGTATTGAGTTAAAATTAGTTTAAATGTATTGAATATTTTTTTTCTCACTTTTTTCCTGCAATGGATATAAAAGGGTCGTTTAAGGGGCTGGCTAGGCTCGCACAGCACGGGCGTTCTGCATGTTTCTCTCTGACAGTTACGTTTGCCACGTGCACTTGAAAACTATTACTGAAATTTGCCCTTGTTCAAATAATTCTAACTTTGCAAAAATGGGTAAAATCTCGAAAAAAAAAGAAACTTAATACATATATTCTATGACATGTGAGAGAATATCTGGACTATGAATGTTTTCACTGTTATCACACTTTAGAAGTTTTAATTAAGTCATTGTTGTATATATTTCGAAATACAAAAATATTGTTACTCTTAAAAAAATGAAAATATTAGTTGTAATACTGTAAATCAATTATGGACCTGGTGGATTTTTTTGTGAACCGGAAAGGGTTAAGCACCAGCGCACACACGGTCACCGAACGCGACTACTAGTAGCAGCATTTCAGCTGCGGTAATTTTTTTCAACGGGCACACGATGCGCTCTAGTGGAGAGGTGAAAATTGAACCGTAGCTGAGCGCAGCCTTTCGTGGTCGCGTTCGGTGGTTCGGTTTTAACAACTTATTAATATTAATGGATCTGGTAAGAACTATTTAGCATTAAAATTATCCACAGTTATACAATTCACTATCTATTAAGTCAAATTTGAATCGTTCAAATTATGTACACTCCCACAGATGTTGTCACTGAACTGACAATTCAAGTTCATCCGTGCGCTTGAACGCCTGAAGATGCCGAAAGGCGAAACCCGGGTCGTTAGTGACAAAATCTGTGGGAGTGTACATAATTTGAACGATTCAAATTTAATATTGAAATTCCACCAAGCACCTTCAGTCGAAATCTTAAATTATATATATTAAGTCAATTTTATAGGGCAATTTCTGAACACTAAAGTGCAACCCGCCAAGTCTTAGTCAATTTTTCCCGAGACAATACTAGCACAAAACCGAACAACACATAACGTTAGTTACACCACGGGAAACGTCTTTTTGACATATATGTATGGCCGTAGCGGGTGATGGAGGGAGTTGCATAGTCAACGTTATAAGCAAAAATTCTAAAAGAACATGGCTTTGGACTTAACTCGATGAATGAAAAATATAACAATAAGGTCTTTACCATATGCTCGAAAAAGGAATTTAATTTTATCAAAAGAAGAAAATCTTTGAACAAGTTTTGTATTTTCTTTACAGACACATCTTTTGCACATTTCATATCAACATATGATCTTGTAAAAATAATTGGGCATGGAAAATTATTATACAAAATGAAATACTGACTTCAATCAATTACAAAAACGAATAGGTTCTCACATAATACCACAAATTATTAGTACAAGTAGGCTTTTCTCTTCCCAATACTGAAGTGTGTAGTATGTCACGTCTTACTCGGAGATATATCAATTTCATAGAAATTTGTGATAAATAATGAGAAATCTATATTTACATTTCTGCTAATAAGTAAGCACATCAATAATATTATTATTTCATTGTTAAAGATAAATAACATTTCCATGGCTCAATATTAATTAAATTCTGAGAAATTTATATTAATGTAAAGCTTACAGTACTACAAGAATTAAAAGAACGAACAATTTACAGTATAAATATCAATATTATGTACAAAATTCAATTTGGTTGTCAATATTTGTAAAGCAAAAATAAAAACAGGATGATAAAAAAATTTAAAATGCAATAATTCACGATTCGCATTTGCTTGAAAATTAATTTATGGGAAGCCTGTTTATCTTTTCACAGAATAAATTGAATTGAAAAACGTACATTCAAAGATTAATTCATTCTTAAGTGACTACTTTGCACATATAAATAAAATTTACATACAATACCTTTGATTCGAATACGAAAATTCAGTTCGGTGACTTCATCGCACTGTGGAAAAAACGACCGAAAAAAAAGACCAGGTTTTTTCATATTCATTTTCGCGCATACGCCTTTCCATAGTCAGATAGGCTGAAAAAATTCTACTTTGTGAACTGCGGTAACACCGTTGAATTATTCAAACAGTGGGTGCCGCTGGTGACTCGCTTGTGTTCGAATAAACACAATAGACCAGGGAACGGGTGTTGAAAACCTTAATGTTTAAAATATGGAGCCAGCATAGCCTTAAACGGATATTGTTGAAAGAAAACTGGCTGGGGAAAATATAAAATAATATATTGTGATATGACACTTAAAATAAATCTGCGCCACATTTTCAACGGTCAAATATTTATTCTTTCAAAAAGAGTTCTTTCGTGAAAATGCAGTATTTGAATTATTAATATTTTACCATGAAACTTCGTAAGTTGTTTTTAAATCAAACTACACCATTACAGCATCAAACAACTTTACATTTAAATAATGATAAAACATTATTCGTAATGCGAAAAGGTATTTTGGGCGTAAGCCAATATTATGCATGTAAATAAGCAACGAAATATCGTGTCCTCGTTTTTGAAATTATGTTGATATTTGTTTTGGTAAATAAATCAATGTACAGAATTTTTACAACAAATTATAAATACAAACACCTGAATAAATTCATAAAATAAAAAAACCCGTTTAACGCGTAAGTATAATTAATTGATATTTTTTTGTTTACAAATCCTGTATACGTTGAATGAAAATTTGCGTCAAAACGAACGGGTAAATTTTTCATTGAAACCAAAAAGCGAGAGGTCAATCAATTCTTTTATAACTGAAATAAAATCACCAAATTGGCACAAAATAAAAGCTTTTGTATATATTATCGTTTTAATTTTTTATTTAATTCAAGGTAACATTTTGTGGGATTTATATTTTTAATGTATTTTATTAAATAATAAATCGTTTTTTTAGAGACAAAAAAGAAAAATTTCTTACGGAGTAGCTTTACAGTCTTTACTTGGTAAATAGTCACTACATTTTTTTTTAAATGAAACCATGTGTTCGTAAAAGTTACTAATTTATAAAACGATCAGAACCAGTTTTTCTCACCGTGAAAATTAACAACTGAAGATAATAAATCAGAATAGGATAATTTTGTAAAATTGCGTATGATTAATTTAAGATATTTCAAACAATTGGTATAACAAATATGAAAACAAAACTTAAACATATTAAGTTCACAATATTGAAATTGAGAAGACGTATTAGAAAAAAATGCAGCGTCATCAATTGCTGCTTTACGTTCCTTAAACGGCACTAACACATTTAAAAATCTGATACCTCTACTATGTGCTAAAAAATTGTATTATGTTAGTATATATATCCGCTCTTAATGTGAAGCATGGTAATGGAGGTATCTCTTCAGAAGTTCTTCTACGAAAATTGTTCCCAACCGTTTTTTTTCGACAAGAGTAGGTAGATATAAATGATAAAGCTAGGACAAGTTATTTTTTTATGATTTAATGGCTGGGAGAGAATTTAAAGACATCACAAACATACATGTTCAAAAAAAAGTTGATAAATCGATTGAAAAAACGTTGTTCGCACTGGGACTTAAGTCCGTGAGGTTCGTCACGGAAGCCAACGACGTTGACCACTGTATCACGGAACTAACATGCTTAAATATGAGACGTAAGAGATACAAATACTGGCAAAATCAACCTGATATCAAATCCTTAAATCGTTTGAAACTGTTATCACACAATTAATCGTTAAATGGTATATAAATTTAGAAATACCACCGTTTTAAAAAATATATTGCCTAGATTTATCATGTTAAACAAATGAAGTTTAGATCGTGCAATACATATGAATTATTGAACCTTTTGGTGTGCTATATATAAGAGATTTCTCAATTTAGCTTTTCACGACCCATGGGGTCACAAAACCATCCTCCGGGCCTAAATCTGCCACCACGCCAGTATCCGGAGAGGTTTATTATTAATATTGCTCGTATGTGGTGCACATACATTTATGAAGGTAAAGAATAACTTTCCCTCAACGGATAAGCTTTGACTCATCAGGAAAAGCATTTTATGTTTCAGTGAGTTTTTCAATACAATGATTTAAATTAAAATAAAATGTGAAATTTTATTTTTAAATCCGTCGAAGCATGATGGGATTCAATAATCAGTTTTAAATTTCCTACCAGTTTATCCTTTTCATTATTTTTATTTTGATAAATATTATTAATCCTTTAAATTCATGTATGTTTAAAATAATAATACTTTTTGTAACTCAATTTAAATCATATTATACCAATAAAATAATCTTTATGTTTTTAACTGAAAATATTGATGTTATAAACTTTAAATAATCTTTTATCATAATGATATACTTTCAACGCACATTCTTCAAATAAATCATCTAAAAATATTAATTGGGCGAAATTAGTTATAAGTATTAATTAATTTGATGGCATTTTCCATATATAAATATTCCTCGTCAAAAAATACGTTACCTATGAAAATAAATAAACATGCTTAAAACCTACTTAAACCTTATTAATTACAAATAATAAAACAAAAATTCAAAATCACATGACAATGGTCACATATTATCCGCTGCGATACTTACACCCCCAGCAGTCGTGCTACGTAGATTATACCCTTGGTTATTGTTGACACATATGCGGCAATAAGCTTTGCGGATTCGCCGATCTTCACGGTTTGTTATTGTGATGTTTGCTGGCAGGATGGAATGTCATAAGTCATAAACCAGTGACAAGGGATAACCAAAAATCGTGACTCAACTCCCACGCATTGAGCTTCCACAGCGTAAAAGCACTCGAAAAGTTATCGCGTGATCAGTTAAGACGACTTAACTGTTTTTGACGATAATATTTGTTCCGTATATATTCATTAGGTTAGCTAACTTTATTTACACAACTGTCACCAAGAGATAAGGTTTAATAGTTATACAGAGATAGTATCACAATTTTCTTTTGTAGGTGAAAATCTCTTAAAATATTGTTTGTTGATATTTTATTTTATATATAATGTCAACTTTAAATCACCTCTTCAATGTAACATCTAAGTAAATTGACTTTCAATACATATATCTGAAAAACTTATTAAATATTATATCACTTTTTAAAAAAATCAATTAAACACTGTTGTACTGTTTCCAATTACACAAAACACCATTTTTTATTTTAAAATAATTAACGCCACTTTGTAACTTTCTCATAATTATTCAGTAGAAACAGGGCTAGATTCGCCCACTGCAAGCATTTTTAACTGGTGCCCATGATAAGTGAAACCGGTCCCAACTCCAGACCATAATAAATAATTGTGGAAAAGTATAAAAATGTGTTTTGATACTTTTTTTATATAATGCCTTTCCACCAAATATTTGCAGTGAACATCTGAAAAGTGACATTTTTTTTATTTTTATTTTATCGAATGATGTACATACATACATAAGATTTATATTTGTATAATAATGTTAATTTAAAAAAGTGTGAACTTCATGACACCAAAGTTATCTCGTTGTAATATTGAAGTAGCATAATGTTTTAACAATGTATTGTAAATTATAATCTATTATACTTGATGGAAAGGCATTATTTTATTAAAAATAAAAAAAAACCATTTGAACATATTCTACATTTATTTAATATGGCTTAATCAGTCCCGGTTTCACTCATAACAAGCATTTTCAACTGATTTTAATATTTTCAATAATATTCAACCTATTCATAAATGATTGAAACCGGTCCTGAAAATATTAAATAAATCTGAAGTTATTACAAAAAATGTTTTATTTTTTAATATATTTTATAAGTACATGACAGATAAATCACTGATATCCTAGTAAATAAATTCGAAATCCAATTATTTTAAATTTTTTATCGTGATGTTGATCAGCATTATCCGATAAAAAAAATGGGATTTACAAAAAAAATACTTGGTGCTTTTAATCCCCTTGCAAATATTTTATAAAGTTAACAAACCTGGTGGATTTTTAATCTAGATTTAAAAGTTTATATTAAATATACTTGTAGGTAACATTTTGAATAACGTTTTATATTTATCGCACCTCCAGTTTCAAACTATTACACGTCAAAATATGTTATTTTGAGTTGATAATTTGAAAGAGTAAAAAATATTATTATTTATCTTAACTAAGATTTTCACACGTCTAGTTAAATTAGTGACTGTGAATCGAGGTTCTAATGAAATTTATAGTTTACTATACGTATACCATTAAATGTCATAACAAGCATCATTATTTATTTTTGAGCAGATAACTGTCGTGGGGAAATAAGATTACATGTTTAGTGTTATCGAAAGTGTTATAGAATGACAAGAAATAAAAATCATGCATTAAAAAAATCACGATTAGTTAAAACGAATTATGATTTTTTTTAATCCAACTATCCCAGAATTTCACTTTTTGATGTCATAGTTTAAAACTAAAGGTACGATATAAATTTAAAAAAACTTAAAAATATTATGTTTTAAAATCGAAATGATTTTTTAAGAAAAAAATAATGCATATCTTTTTACGCACGTTCTATGGAGAATATTTTTATCTTTATTACGTCAAAATTTTTCCATAAAATACTCAACTGCTATCAATTGTCAACTCAGTGTTAAATAAATGAAAAATATTTTAAGAGTTTCAAAAATTCTTCATGATGTTTTTTTTTTAACTTTAGTCACACCGGTTGAATTTCCCTTTTCCGTACTTTTAGCATTCAGACATTTTTTATTTATGCTAATATCCGCAAACTTTTTGACTTATCTCATGTTCTTTGCACATAAAAACATGGAAAAGTTCGTCTTGTTTTTTGACAACATCGAATGGTATTAAAAATGTATCTATACCGTACTGTAAAAAATGACTTTATGACAAAATCTTCTCAAATATTCAACGTAATACCAAAAGTTTGTTTTGCCTTTCAAACTTTGATTGGCACAAAATAATAAACTTTTGTCAGTTTAGACTGTATTATGATCAAAGATGACAGTATTTTTGGACATTTAAATATAAAATATTTTTTTTTACGTTAAACAATCCAATTACAGTTTTAATCGAAAGCTGTAAAGTTATGTGAAACCAATTTCTTTGTGGCTTTGAAGTACTATCTAGCCCATCACTATCATAAAACTTGGTAAATTAATATAAGTTTTCATCGACCACATAATTTCCAACTTAGCAATAAAACAGCCAAGGTTAAAAACAGCTAATCAAAACACTTAACGAATATTTACTTTTAAAACACTTCATCTACTAATAATAAATACTAGATGCAGTGACTAAAAAAAGACAAAAACAAGATTAGGGTATATAATGAACTTTTTCGTACTTATGTATAACTATTTAAATTTGAATCGTTCAAATTATGTAGATTCATACAAGTTTTTTCACTAACGACCAGTGTTTCGCCTTTCGGCATCATCATGCGTATAAGTACACGGAGGAACTTGAACTGATATTAGTTTTCGAACGGGTCGTTAGTGACAAAACTTATGTGAATTTACATAATTTTAACGATTTAAATTCAATATTGAAACTCCACCGAGTACCGTCAGTCGAAACCTTAAGCTTTATATTTTGTTTTTTTTTTAAATAAATAAAATATTTAAAATAGTTTAGCAAGTAAAAATGAATTTCAAACGGTATTTTACGTTAGTTAAACAAATGGCTTCGTGGTAATATATTTTTTGAAGTTATATCTCCCTAAATCATTTTTAAATTTAATAGTTTAAGTTATTAAACATGGAACACGTGGAAAACATAATAGAGATAGTAATGGATTTTAGTTGTTTGGAACAAATGGTTAAGGATTTTTTGGCTCCAGTGGCATAATGGTATTGAATAAATATTAGACATTGAACGAAACTACTCATGCATCATAGTAAGGATTAAAAATCTCAAAGAAAACGATATCTGGTAGGCAGGGGTTTATACTTTTAATATTAATATATATTAATAACAAATATTAACATATTTTCACCTACATGTTAGTGTGTCTGGGAATTGCCAAAAATCGACCATTTATCAATGGGTTTTAACTATTTGATCTATAAACATGGATTGTACTTATTTATAGAATACAAGACTTCATTTTCAAACCCTAATGAGTGAAATTATATATCGAGTAATTTGATTAATTCTAAAGTATTTAAGATTCGGATGGTTAAATGGATCGATTTGATTACAAATATCGTTATCATATTTATTAAAATAATTGGTAAAAATAATTATCACTTGAAAAGTGATGAATTCATTTTATTACATTAATTGATTGATTTTTTCAAAACAATAAAATTGTCAGTTCCGGTAATGCAGACAGTGATATAATCTGTTATTTTAAAAATAAATTATTGCAATTCTATTCTCACACACATAAACAATAAGCAGTATGATTTTTTATTTTGAGTTAATTGACGCTTGTCATACTTGATATTTTAAAGAATTGCTTAATAAGATCAGTTCAATCCTCAGAGACTGATTCTCAGCTCATTACTTGAAAACAATCCACTATAAATTGAAAGCGATTTCTGTCGGGCGACGTTCCGAGCTCATGCTTAAGTTTCATACTCGAATAATTTCTCAAGCCAGTAGCATGAAGCAATGATTTTCGTAGCAAGATTGGTGCAGGGATGCGCAATAATACAGCCAGTGTGTCAAAAGGAGTTAATTGATGGTGGAAAACGTATCACAGTTGAGATATTCGTCGTACCCTTTCATTTTATACTCAGATAAGTGACAATATGGTATTTGTATGATTCTTGTATTTAAATGTATTTTTATAACTAAAATTTGATATATTTATTATACATACACTTAAAATGATTAACATTTCAACCATTAAAAAACACTGTTGGATAGTTGATACTTCTTACGGAGAAAAGCAACGCTTAACTTGTGTGATAGCAATAAGAAGAATTATTTAATAAAATTAAAAATGGTTTGAGTCTTGCAGACAGAATCAAACTTGATAGAATGATGGTAAGTCTAAAAAAGTATGTTGGTAAGTTGTTAAAAAATAATACATCCTGGGTCAGGGTTCGAGTGGTTAACATCGTTGGCTTCAGTTAGTATGTTAACTGGTTCAAATCAAATTACGGACTGATTTATAAATTGATTTTCCAATCATTTTATAGATTTTTGTTTGGAGGCATAGATGTATGTGATGTTTTTATTCTCTCTCAACCATTTTATCATAAAACAGTACGCAGCAAGAGCGATTAGTAAACCACAAGTTCTTTTTTTGCTTTATCCAAATATTTCAATTCTCTTTGAAATGGTAAGGTTTCGAAACGGATTATCAATCAACTCTGTTGAGATAAAAATACATTAAAAGTCCATGTAGTAATTGGTAGTAGACATGTTTATGAAAAACTTTCATCGCCCAGTGTCAATAAGTAGTGACCTAAGAGCACAGTATTTTTGGAAACCTGAAAATTATCAAGTGTCAGTTTCCATCAATCGATACTAAAACAATAAAAACACTTAAAAATAAATGTTATTACTCATGATAAAATCTTTTGCATTACCCTAATAGAATTGGCTATGACGGACGTTCTACGTGCATTGCGTCTTATCGATATTATTAAGCTTGCTTGAATAATCTCGGCTCGGGGATTCCCTCTCGTAGATGACATCAAATCTCTAGTGATTGTTAACGTTTCCACTTTGAAGACATATTTTATTTTCATTGAAAAAAGACAAGTAGATTAAATAACCTCACTTATTGAAATATCGTTTTTCGTCGTATTCTTCTATTTGCGACCGACCTCTAAAGTAATACTAGTTCTTTGCTTATGAAATTTGAAAAAAGAATAAAAAATTGAGAATTGGCAAGAAAGTGGCCCCAGTTATACATAAAAAAATAGCCAACTGAACTCTCCAGTTGCAGCGTCATTGTCAGGTTAGTTCTTCATATTCAAATAACACAAAATTGATGCTCACGAAAACTCAAAAAACAATCAGGAAAATTATGTTTGACTCAAAATAGAAGAAATTTTTATTTCGTCTCGTATAATTTGAAAAAATATTTAATGTTTATTTATGTTCTGTTTGTTAAACTATTTAACAAGAGCATGCTTAAGAGAAAAACAGTTATATCCCTTCTCTCACAAATCATCCAACAATATGTGCAAACTATCACAATGAAAGTTTTTAGCTTAAAATAATCTTTTTTTTAATTGGCAATATTTATGATAATTCTTACATATATAAAAAATAATCATCATTTATATTTAGTAGAGAAAACTTTAAATATCTAGATTAAAGATATCAAATAAATCAAATGTATCTCTACATTCATCGTAGGCTTCACACCTTTAAATAGCATTTTTGAGTCCAATATTGATAAAAATAAAACATATTTATATATTTTGGTTTATGTGTACTTTTGCAATAGTCTATTCTTTCAATCGTCGTCTTTTATATTATAAAAAATGACTATGGAAACAACATATTTTTTGTACATATAACTTCGCTACACTAACCATAGCATCGTAGGTGATTCCGATAATTATACCTATGAACAAAGAACATTTATTTTCAAATTGTTTTAATAATATTAAATTATATTATTATATTATTTTTTGATATGAATAATTTACTTTTAAAAAATATTTCGTATTACAAGTAATGCCAATGCGTCAAATACTTTAAAGTTGAACGGTCTTAATAAAAGTTCGGTGAGAAATTTTGTAATTAGCTGAAGGAAAAATGATATCTAAAACACCCACTTTGTAGGTCTCAAATTTAAGTTGAAAAAAAGTTTAAATATTACATTTATTTCACCGGGGATCTCATTCTGACACGCCTGATCAGTAGAGCAAGCTCTTACCAACTAGACCAGTGCCTTCCAAAAATTTTCATTCCACGGCCCCCTAAATCTGAAAAAAAATCCCCGGCCCCCTTAATCAAAACATGTTCTGCGGCGGCTACGGAAAAAATCCACGCCTCCCCAGGAGGCCGCGGCCCCCAATCTGAGAAGCACTGTACAAGACCATAGCAGGTGATCAATCATATCAGTCAATTTAAAAAATCTTGATAGCATTAGTGATTACTAATTGCTATTAAGCCATTCATCACATCACATCAAATATTTCCGCCAAATAAACAGTCAATTGCCTATTCAATCCCATGTTCTGTTAAATAGCAAATGCAAAGTGATGCTAATTTATCTAATGTCTAATTAATCACTTAATCATATACATTTCAATCGAATAATTGAGTAGCTTTATCATTTGTATTTGCGTCAGATAACGGGAAACATTTAATCAATTGTTAACTACAGAATGAAACGGAGTGCTATGCACAATAATCATCCGTGAAGGTAATAATTTTGTTCACTTGTACCTTGATATTTCATACAATAGCTGGGCTCTGGTAATTGCAGAGGTAGTGCATACTAGTATGACGGTTATTACCCGAGTCGTTTCAACCATTAAGTCTATTGTGTTAAGTCTGGCGGTATATTCTGAGTGCAAATTATATGTGATAAGAGTTAATGAACATGGCGCATTTTACGCGCAGTTTATTTTTCACATGTACGTTTTTCACAGCCCGACGCGTCGGTCTGACGGCGGTTTTTATTTTTGCAACTTATTTTATCATTGACGTTTCACAAAGTTAAATAAAATGCTACGATGAATTCGTGAAGTTCACTCAACCAAAAAGCTTTCAGTTGTATTATTTTAACAAAATAATATATTAAATAAGCATTCAGCACAGTAAAAAATATGTTGGCTTTTATTAAAACGTATTCATATTTGTTTAAATTAAGATCAAGTCAATATATATGTATATGTTAGCTTTTTTAAAATAAGTACGAAAAATATAACAGGATCAGCGGAAATTATTAATTTTTTTATAAGTACAAACATCGATGATTTTATAAACAGATTTATATTTTATTCAAATACCGGAACGAAACAACGACATATAATTCGACATATAATTCCAATTTTTTAATCGTTAAATATTTGAACTCTTTGAGAAATAAGAATTTCACTTAGATGATCAAAACGTTTGACCAGTCCTGAAAAGGTCATTATTATAATAAGTGTTAATAAATTGTTATTCAAATAACATGTAAGTACATTTTTAAACATAATTCCAAATATTTGGTGACGAAAAATAACACAAAACTTCTCTGGTTTTGTTTAGTTTCTTTGGTGTATGAATATATGAATAAGTCATAAATAATTCATCAAACAGAGGGACAGGACTAAACAAAACTCAATCTCAAATCGCAGGAATGATTCTAACGGTTCTAGTATAACATTCATGAGCCAATACCAGCCATCCCAAGTAAACAGTCTTGGCTAATTATAAGGGTTTATCCGTTAATTATTCCTATCTTCGCCTTAAGCGAGTTCTTGCAGAGAGGTGAAGGGGAAAATCTCTTCTTCTTAGAAAGCTTTATAAATAAATTACTGCCTGCTAGTTTGGTTTGCGCCCATGCCAATGATAATATTTTGAATAAACTTACTCTAAGCGCTCATACAAAAGAGCCTTGTTATAATATTTTAATTCTGGTAAATTTCTATTTATTATGAGATTAAACTGTTCTTTTTATAATCTTTAGTAAAATAGTCTTACCATTAAAATTGCGTATTTTTAACGTGTTTTTCAATTACTGCTTGGCTTAATTTGCGTTTTAATCCTCTAAAATATGTTTACGTTTTACAATTTTGGGAAAACAAGGCGCATTTTCGCTAAATCAATTTTTTTGTTAACTTTAATGTGCATATGTTTGCAATAACTTTATAATACATATTAAAGCGTGCTACCTAGCGATAATTAGCAGTCTCAAAAAGAAACAAACAATTTTAAGAAGCGTTGCTCACTTATGTCATATGCCCACATACAAAATATTTAAAATGTGCAAAAATGACTTAACCATTTACCTCCCAGTGTGAAAGTGGTTTAAAAACAAAGCAATAAACTCAATAAGCATGCGTCCCACCGACGAGTCGTTGGCGCGCTAGCGGTTAAAAAAGAAAAATACTGAAATAATGAAGAATTAAAAAAGTTTAAGAAATTTGTTAATGAATTCATTTTATTGCAACGCATTGACACTTTTCACAAGATTCACACATTTGATCACTGATAAAAACGTATGTACAACAATGTATTATTTAACAATTTTGTTCTTGAATACGAGAATTACATACATATATAAAACTCAATAATCATTCTTATATTTTATTTCTTTAGTGGGAATTTCGATGACCCATATAATAGTTAAGATGTTGTTTTACAATACTTAGTTTAACCTACTGAATGATAAAAAATATCTTTGTACAGATTTCATATGATTAGTTTTTTAGCATCAAGAGCCTTATCAACCGACGAAAATCTAATATTATAGATAGATACAAGAGTATTCAAGTAAGCTAAATTTAACGTCAATTAGGTAAAAATGGTATTATTAGTTTCAAAATTATTCTTAAATATTCATTAACAAAATTATTGCGAGAATTTTTAATAAAATAACTAATTGCACTGGCTCTATGTCAATAACGATTTTTTCAACAGCAATAAGATAATGCGGAAATTTATTAAATTTAAAGCGAGATCGAAACAGTGTTTTAATTATAAATGTAAATACCTTACAACTATAGATTGTCAATAAACACTTAAACACAAACATTGATTAAGTAACCATCATTGATTATAAAGATAAATTAACTTGGTCGCCTATTTTGCCCAATATTCGATGTGATGAATTATCACGATTACTTTTGGTTGGATGTGAATTTAACAAATTTCATTGGAGGTAAATTGTTTGCAATATAAATTGAATTAAACGAAAATTTCAATAAAACTACGTGCTCCGAGTGATTATTTATCGACCACAGAACGGCTGCTGGCTGCGACAATATTTTGGTTTGTTATCCACGTGTGGCGTACTGTTTCCAATTAATATACACTTTAGAATCTATTATCCAAATTGTTTACACAATCCATCTCAAGTAAATGGAAACACGTTTTAGGGAAATGGCAACTGGTGCTTTTAAACACGTTTTAAAATATCTCAACAATATGGTTACAGAAAACACGTTATTTGAAGTTGTTTTAGCTTTTTGGCTACCGTAGAAAAAAGTACGTCTGTATTTAAAACGCCGGCTATAATTTTCAATTATTAATTTAATTAGTTATTGACGAGGCAACTCATCTCTGGCGTGTTGAGATTTGACGAGATATCTTGTCTGTGGTAGCCATCCAGTTAGTAAGAAAAAAAAATCTTATATTTACAAACAATGTTGTCGCAAATAAACATTACACTGTGTCAACATTCATTTGCTTTTCAAGCTCAACATTATGATAATGTAAAAGTTTTTTTTCGTTCCAACCAAAATCAATATTTTTTATATTCTCTTGTTTAAATTTAAATTGAAATTGAAATCGAAATTCATATTTTAATGATATTTTGAATTTCATGATAAAAAAAATTCTAACCCTTGGGCGGATCAACATTCTATCAACATATTATTTTCAAACCACTATTTAAAACGCTGAAAAATTAATTTTATATTGATTTGAAAAAAATATATTTGAGAGCTTAGCGACCCATTTTAAAAGCTTTAATAATATTCGAAAATCGTAGTCAATTCTGCAGCTTGATATTTTTGTTGGCTTAAGTCTCCTGGTATTTCTTTTTGTCTCACTTTAAACCCTTTTCCATTTGGTACGGCCAACTGCTAGCGTTTTCCAATAATTGTTCTGGTCGAGCATTTTCAAATCCCTTGCGAGGCAGCCAACAGATCTTCTTTCACCGTCAAGAAATGCGTAGGTACATAACTTGATTTGGTGGTACTTCTCCTCCATCCTATTTAATATTTGATTCCTAATCTTCGTCATTCTTTGTCAAAGATTACAAATATCATTTTTTTATTCATCTATATTGGTGAGAGTGATACTATTAAATGAATCATTTTTTTTTTAAGTTTCTTGCTACCGATTATGTCACACTGTTTTAGAAGGAGAGAGGAAAGTTGAAAACTACAAATAATAACAGTCAATGCGTTATGCTTGAATGTATTGATAGTAAAAAAAAATGTTTGTAAGAGTTTACATATCTACTTTTAATAAAAATAAAAGAACTTTTTGTACCAATTTTAAAACTGTATCTATAGAACAAAACTAGTTTCAACTTTCGTGTGCATTTTCATTTGACAAATTTTATATACTGTGTACTGGTAGATAGTTTTATTAGCATACATATTTATCTATTAAAAGCGCTGTATATATTCAGTTATAGATAATAACCTGTTCAAATATTGATGATTTTACTGAAAGGTTTTATATAAAAATAAAGTATACTTTTTTACTTCGTAAGTTTTAATAAAACAGAAAAATAGTAAGTTTTTGTATTATGTAATTTAGAATTTCGACTGAAGGTGCTTTTATGTTTATATTAGAAATATTTTTATAATGTACATTTCCATTATATTTTTTATAATTTTGGCCGAACACGACCCGGGTTTCGCCTCTCCACATCTTCCGGTGCTAGCCTGGATAGCACCGGAAGATGCCGAGAGACAAAGCCCGGGTCGTGTTCGGCCAAAATTATAAAAATTATAATGGAAACGTACATTATGAAGATAGTTCTAATATATATTTGTATTATGTAATTCAAATACCGAAAAAATTGCAACACAATAAATAAATAAATTCTCCCGACTTACGAAATCCATTTAAATCAATAAATATGTTATTATGATTCTTATCATACTTGCTTTTTTCAAAAGAGCTCTTTAATAACTTTTGTTAACCAATAATTAAATAGTTATTTTTTACAATACTTTCAAATTTCATATACGTAGTATTCAAATTTACAAATGAATCGTAAGACAGGAAAATATAAACATAAACTAAAATTCGTTTTTCTAACATTTCTTCCAGCTTATTATGTACGATAAGGTTAATGATGTATACACATTTTATGCGTACAATCTTTTTCCAGTAATACGTTCCACACGTGACATTATTGAAAATCTATTTATCCATAAAAAGCGCTCGCTCTATTGTTAAACTGATTTATTTTAATTTTCTAAAATTGAAAGACGAGAATATCGTGTATAAAGCTTTTCAACGCGATCGTCTGCGTGTAAATTTTGCATGAAAGAAGCATTTTCAGAGCGTGATGAAAACTGAAAAAAACGTTATGAAGTTTCCAATATCCTTTGAGCACTTTTAAAAGACAGCAATGCATATTATCTTCATATTTTGCTCTTTGGCTTATAACGCGTATGCCTTGAGGCTATATAACTCTTTAAATCTTCTTTTATTCATAATTATAAAAGCACTAATGTTTCAATCAAAATAAAAGTTTTTATATCTTTTGATAATGTTATATAATAAAAAAAATATTCAATAATATATAACACCACATATTGTGAATATTAAAAATTTAATTCCTTCCAGAGCTTATCCCAACAGAATGGTTTCATCGAAGTCGCACGCTGTGGTCTAGTTGGTTAAAGCTTGCTCTACCGACCAGGTGGGTCTGGGTTCGATTTTCGTTAAGGTCAGTGTCAAATTTAAATTTGAGACCTAAGACGTGGTTTTTTGTGTTGTCAATTAATCTCGAGTGACTGACAATAAATTTTTATCGAGTTTTTCTCGTATGATTTTTCAATTTTAAAATATTTGTCGCATTAGCATTAGCTTTAATCCCAAATATTTTTATTCAAAATAAAAAAACTTCTGTATTTCGGAGAAGATATTTATATAAATATAAGACTAGGAAAAGACTAGCGGTTAGTTATCTACTACGCTCTACTTTTTAATTCGTTCTTACGGCCAAAGAAGAGTAAAAGTATTTTAACATTTCTCTTTCAATCGACAGATACTTGTGCAGTGGTAATGTATTGTTGTAAGAGAACCGATACATATTTGTTTTATTAAAAATATTAAATAATAGTTGAGTAACCAACAGTAAATCGTATCTTAAAATAATAAACCTGCAACCTTGGTCAACCATCACAACGGCATACATATACTGCACCACATACCTTAGGAATTCTGTCATTTACAATGCTCTATCTATATGACCCACTTGTCATGATCTAGTTTTGCGGTCGGTAAGTTTTAAGACCTTACGGACCACAAAATTCAAATGCTTAAATCACACAGACTACCTACCTATAAGATCTTTTAAAAAAATAGTAAAAAAAAGCATAAAATGCACCTAGTTCATAAAATAAAACCATTAATTGTAACCAAATTATCAGATTTGCTTAAAATAAAATTATAGATATTTGTTTCTAATAGTGTTACTGTAAAACAAAAAACTGCATTTATTTCAAATTGAGATCGGTGCGTATTTTCAAGCCTTTTCGCATAAGCTGTGGAGAATCAAATGAGAATTTCCATCACATTTTTTCAAACCAAAGATCACTTTAAGATTCATGCTTCAATTACTATCTCAATTGCTTGTTAAAAACGGATTTTTTATCCTCGTTATGTTATCATAATCCCAGACACCATCTTTTGTATTGCTATAGAAATGCTTTTTTCACTTATTATTGGTTTATTTTATTTGAATCTTAACCAAGACAAGTGATGATATTAAGTAAATTTGAACTTTATTTGATAATTTTATCACAATAAATATCACATTAAAAAAACACGATTAAGAATTGAGAACATACTTGTGTCTTAAGTCAAGCGCCGACATACAAAAAAGTATTGTTTTCCTTAATAACCTAAATAATATGTTTGATATTCAACACATGATTTTATGCAACCAACATTCTTGTTAGTCATTAACGTTTTTGGTTGTTTGCTGTGAATTAAAAAATGATTCCACATTTATCTGAAAAACACCGATATGCTCTCGCTTCACAGCTGAATTCTAGTTCATCAACTGAACCGTCTGCCAACGCTCGATGTCACCAATTTTAATTTGATTATCAAACTGTGAAAAGTAAAACAATCAATACGTGGAATAATCAAAGTTATTTTTATTTTATATTAAAAATAAAACATTTTTCTCCAAAAAAGTAAACAGAGACATAATTTTGATGCGCCGGTTTATCACAGTGAATTCACACGCATATAGTTCCGAAAACTATACATAACCATAATAAATTTTCGGATCATCAGTTTTATCGATAAGCCTAGCCACGAGTCGTAAATTACTACCAACTGGGAGCACCACCTTCTCCCTCTTTTTACTTGTGACCAAATAATTCGGTGACAGAATAAAGGGCAAAGGTTTAAATTATCCTCAAATCCGATACTGAAGGTCCACGAAACAAATATCGCATCGGCCCTTCGGGGATCCGCAAGACTCGTCCATTTCCAGTTCGGAACCTTTTTTTGTGCGGGAAGGAATAAACTTTCTCCTCGAACAAAGTATAAATTGCGTCTTTTCCAATTATTTTCTTTCGATAGGCAATCAAAAAAGTTTTTTTTATTTGATTTTTATTTACAAACATAATAAAGCTCTGATAATATTTTCGTTGCTTACTTGTTTTGTTATTTTAAACATATTCTTTTTAAACGCAAGATCGGTTTCCATTTTATGTTTTTATCATTTCTTAGGTAAGTATCACATCAAAAAACCTTCCTTGTACTATTTTTTAACAAAATTGTATGTAAAATATTTAAATGAGTGTAGGTTTATTTCTTTTAGTAATAATTTTAAATCGTCAACGAAAATACTCGGTAAAACGATGGTTGCATTTAAAGACAGAGATTCAAAAAACGTTTTTACAATAAATTTTACCAATTTTTGTTCTCAACTTTAGATGAATAACAATTTCTTTAAATATAAAATATAAATAAATAATAAAAACACTTATTTTACCTAATCTATAACTGAAAAGTTTATTTAAAACTTATACTACTGTTTCACTGATGAAGCGTTGAATATAAAAAATCTCAAATTTGTATTCCAAATGAACTGGATAATTTACAAAATGAAAAAAGAAGTAGAGAGCTGGTTATAATTTATTACAATTTATGTATAATGAGAAGTCAATTACAGTGGAAATGTAAATTAAGCACCCAAGTGTTGCCCGGATGAAAAGTTTCATCATAAAAACTCTAACTTTATAGTTTAGTGCTAAACCATTATTTCGTTTTCACTCACTTCTTCATTCACATTTTCATGCAATTGTTCCATTGTTATAGCCGGCTTATGGAGTCGGAGAGCTGGTACATAGGCAGAATTGTCGTTACTTGGATTACACTGCACAATAAGAAAGCATGCCAACCATATTTTTGATGATAACCACCAACGTTTTGCGCCATATTTTCAACAAAATATTGCCATGTATTTTTGTGACTTTCGCAGATAAATTTATTTCCCTTATAAAAAAAACTTTATACCTGCTTAATCTTTTATTTTTTTCTTTTTTTGTAGCAGTAAGATATTATTATCTTTTTTCTTTTTACCCATACAATTTTCTTTATGAATATCTGTAATGGTTGATTAAAAAAAAACAAAATGATATTTGGTAACACTACACCAGAATCAAGTTTTCAACTAATTTATCATTTATATTATTAAAAAAAACATTAAACAGCTTGTTGATAATGAATTGCATTTTTTCTTGGATTGTATTTATCTAGACAGAATTTAAGCTTGGATTATATTTAAATTAAATATTTTTCTTCTTTTCTTGGCGCTAGTCCTAGGTGAACTTTGGCTTACTCAATCAATCTCCACTCTACTCGATCCTCCGCCTTCCTTTTCCAGTCGCTGACCACCAGCAGTCGCAGGTCCAGTTACACCCCATTCATCCAACGAAGTCGTGGTTTTTCAACGTTTCGTTCTTCAAACAAACCTAACCTTACCTAATCATATTTTTACAATCACGGCCATTGAGAAAATTTTACATTTTATTGCTACTGATCAAATATTAAATATAAACGAATCATTCGCTCAATAAAATACTAACCTTAGAGCAATTAAAATACAGAATAATTTAATATAACATAGGTATATTATATTTTTTTTGCCAGCAACTGTATCCTATATTTCAACATTTAATACAGTCACGTGTTCAACTCGACCAAAACTATTTGACGATTTATATATGTATATGGGACAAGTGCCGTAAAGCCGCTGGAAGCCAAGCATATTTTATAATATAAAAAATATTCGGATTGAAAAATGTATGACTATGTATAATTATTCACTATTCGCGGCATACGAATATTATTCAATTGAAAAAATTGACAATATGTGGTAAACTAAGTATTTTGTTAAAAATCTCATCATGTTACATATACAATATAAAACATAATTACCTTATTATATAAAGCACCGATTTACAGCAATTCAACAAAAGTAAATTTAATGTTATAAGGCATTCAAATAGCATTTTTTTACGCTGAAAATATACCCGCGCGAAAGTTTCGTATTGATATAAAGCCATTTTGTGAACTGACGTAAATCTAAAACCAAATAGACAGGCTGAAGTCTATCGATTACAACTTTTTAGATGTGTCCCGATTGAATGTATGTTTTAGATTTACGTCAATCGCAGCTCAAGTTATCTCTGACATCCTTACTCCAGAATTTTCGTTTTCACGCGTGTACTGAAAAATCTGTTTAACTTTACTGTACGGTTTTAACCATATGCTAAAAACTTTTTTATGTAATAAATAAAATTGTGTAAAATCTTTTTTTTTTTAATAAAAGCATATTTTGAGATAAACTATATGAGGAGTCCATGTGGTCTACATTTGGAGCAGACAATAAAACAAAATAAAGTTGAATACAGTTTTAAAATACCTTTCACAAAATATTACCAAACACCGGTTTTTATAATTTTAAACTATCGATTTTGAGACATAGCCAAAATCCAATCATTAATGCACAGAAACCATTACGTGAAAACATTGAAACAATTTAAATCTGCGAGAAAAGTTTTACCAATATTGACTGGTTCCAGAACGCATTCCATACTTTTAATTTATGGGGCGGAGCATAAGAGCATAATATCGTTAATTAAATTTATTTGTTATACGCATATTGTCATCATTTTTTTTTAAATTTATTATTATACTTGTAAAGGTGCATGTTTATTTTTAGATAAGATCACATTATTTCAAATTAATTTTAAATTTAATGAGTCGGTAAGGAGTGTAAGGACCATAAAAATTATACATTATTAAAAAATATGTCGCTTAGTTATTTTTACGTTACAACATTAAATATATTTAGTAACTGTAGAGTTGTTTTCAATTCAAACACAATATCACTAACTTCTTGCATTTTTGAATATGGTATAAATTCATAACACAAAATTAATTGTACAATCTCTTCTAATAGATTTAAGCTAAATGCTTCAGTTTTATGTTATTGTGCATAAGCTTTCACGTAATAAATTTATCAACCTAAATATTTTTGATACTTCGATTTCTTTTATTTACTCCGGTTTCCAATATCAAAACAAATAATAAAAAAAGAACGTTTGTTTTGAATTCGGAAAACTTTCAGACAAAAGAAAGTGATTTACCGAAAGTTTTATTCGATTTCTCAAATACAAATACACTTTCTTGACTCCAAGGTATCATGCTCTATTTTTAATATCATATAATCTATCGCTTAACTTTTGTGTGGAGCTGAAGTGTCGAGGCAAGCGAGAAATTTATTGGTGTCACATAAATTTTCTTCGTACAACGTATCGATAGTGGAACCACTAGATTATACACTTATATCATGAACATACCTTGGCCTTTCTCAACTCAATGAATATGATTACATTTATTAACTTACTCTATATGGAGTCAATCATTTTAAATTGAAATTGACGGTATCTATGTTTCATTTCAGTGTGATGCTTTACATATCCATATATTCTAGTATGTGTTAATTTTGAAAACAGCAAAAAAGTTCGTTATGTTTTTTTCACATTTTCATTCAAAATTAAAAATGAATTGAAACTTTATACGATAGTAAAATGCTAATTCTAAGTTACTACTGTCTGTAATGTCTTTAAATGTTTGGCAATTTGGCAATGTTTCTTTGTTTAAAAAAAATATGAAATATAGTTTATATTGTAAGGTTGTCAAAGTCTTCCTCATGCCCGTGGGCGAAAGAAGAACATATTCAAGTCTGTAACAAACAAACCCATTTTAAAATTAAGGTCTTCTTACTATTATTAACTTAACCTTACTTAATTGGGACTGTTGACTTAAAAAATACTTTTCAGCTGCTTTATTGTGCTTCAAGTGCTTTAATGTGGGAGCTTTACAACAACAAAAAATATGAAATAAGTATGAAAAAGGTTACCAACAATCGAGAAAACTACATATTATAACTATTTCCCACGGGCTTAATTATAAAATAACTTTATATATTTTAATTACAATATTAATCCGACTTAATACAATACCATATTTTGAAATATAATAAAAAATTATGTCATTCATTATAGAAAATTATCACACTAAACAACATATATTTTTATTTTTAAATTATGTTACATTATTATTGAACATACGTTAAATTATGTATTAACTATTTTCATAAATAACAAAATATAAACAAATTTTTATTAAGTATTAAATAGACTTTTTTTAAAGTCCATCTCCGTTTCCAATATAGATAATATGACTTTTTAATGAGGATATATCTACAAAAGAAATTCTACTAAAACTACTTATTACTCAGTTGCTCAAACTCTCTTTTTCGAAAAGATTTTTAGGGATTTCTATCCATAGATACGAGTAGTTTTTAACTAATCGCTCTTCTTACGCTCCGTTATTTAAAGATTGGAAGGATGGAAGGGCTTTTTAGACATTTCAAACATATTTGCCATTGTTTGGAAAAATGCTGTTCGTACTGAAACTCAAACCCGCAAGATCTGTCACGTTGACTAATGTGCAACAGGTCCGACCAAACTACTCACTAACACTGTATTATTATTTTAAATATAAATACGGTATCTTTAAAAAAAAAATGAAACAATACTGATTTTTTTTATATGGTATCACAGTTTTGTGTTTGATATTTTTTTATTCTTCAATAAAAACAAATCAGGTTTTGTCCTTAAGGGTTGATAAAATAAATGTAAATGTGCTTATGTTTTCTCAGAACGAACTTTTCAAGATAGCAAATTGAACACGCCTAAAATATAAAAAATAATTCTTTGTAATTATCATTGATAAATGATTATATTATTATTTGATTATTAAATGAAGACTTTTCATTGAAACAGAACAACCATCCTAAAATTTTAATTAGTTCCGAAGCTTACGTATATTTGTAGCCGCATTCATAAAATGAACCATTCGAATCGCGCAAAGCCTTCTACAACGTCGAGAGGAATCTTTCATTCCTATAGCATCGAAAGCTCGTTCACGGGGCAAGTGGGAAAAGTTCTCTTTCATTTATTTAATTCGCTCGTGGTGAAGGGCGAGGGTGGTATTCATGCTAGAATGACCGACAACTGTAGCAAGATATTATGCCGGATCTTCACTTACACAATTTTCAAAGCCTTTGAAATCCAAAATGATCTTGAATTTTGTCAGAGAATTTTTTAATACAGCATTGAAATATTCATTCAGATAAATCTTAGTATATCAAGAATAGCCCAATTCAAAATATCGTTGTAGTAGTTGACGGATTATTGGAATACATTACAGTGCAGATACTCACTCCTAAAAGAATTACAATAGAAAAGTACTCGATTTATAAATTTATGAACATTGCTTTTCCTCTATAAAGTTTTAAAGCTTGGATTAAAGCGTATTATATGATAGTTTGCATTGAACAATGAATATTTTTTTAAAAAACTGCATCTTATCTGAGTTATTCAATTCTTAAATAATTAAAACTGACAGCTCAAATCACAGTCGCGAAAATCAAAAAAATCTTTCAGTATTCCTATTATATACAGTGAAACTCCAATTTTACGTTTTTTAAGAGAAAAACGAAAAACAATCAAATATAAAGAAGACGTTGATTTGATATTCACTTTTTTTTTTAAATATATTATTTTATAATATACGAGTACTACTGAATTTAAGATTTTGAATACGTTTAAGTCTTGCAGATGTATTGATTTCTGTTCGAAGATGTTTTTTTATGTCTAAAAATTCTCTTCCACCCTGACGATCCTTCCATAATTGGGCGTAGCAAGAGGAATTAGTAAACCACTAGTCCTGTTCTACCCTTATCTTTCTATCCCTACTACTCTCTTTGGAAAAAAAAGGTTGATCGAATGAGTAACAAACAGTTTTGAATTAAAAATTCGGTTGATATACCTCCATTAGGAGGCCATATGCTCCACATAAGGAACAGACATGGATTGAAACAAATGTGTTTAAGACGTTTTTTAAATAAAATTGAAATTGGATCAATCCAATTTGTCATGTTGTATTTACGACCTGAAGATTCTTGAATTGCTTTTGATTTACTGCTAAGCCTCATGACGTCAGGTGACCTTTGAATTTCCGGCACATTCCTCCACTCACTCACGAAGTAACTTGAAACTCCCTTCTTGATTTCAATACGTCACAAAATGTTGCTTATTTTTTATTCCGTGTTAGCAAAAATTTTCAAAGTATGACGTCGCACATAAATTTTCCTCGTAAAATATTTTTACAACCAAAACATTATTACGACAATCTATAAAATTGAAGTCCGTTTTTGAAAACTCAACTTCTATATTACCGAAAAAGAAGAAATGTATTCAAATAAATGCATTATTTTGTTTTATTAAAATACGCTATACTATATCAGTTGATAATGCTCGTCATGAGTGAAACTCCTGATATTTTTAAACAAGAGTGGAAGTAGTACAAATGAATATTGTATTTTTTAAAATACAATGCTTTTCCACCAAGTGTTGACATTGAATACCCGGTGATTTGGTCAAGTGGTGGATGTTACTGGTATCAGTTGCAAAGCTTACAGGCTGTAATAACAATACGGACAGATTTTTTTTAAAAGTAAGGACCAACTGCTTTTCTAGTTGCAAAACATTTTTTTAACTAAATTTCATTAGCTAAGAGACTACGATGTTAAAAACAAACAATGTAATTTTCTGATCAACCTGTCAGAAGGACGTCCTGTCTAATCTGGCGAGATGCTTCGAAGTTTTTTTAAAAACTAAAATCTCTTCTACAACGGATGTTATTAATTAATCTGTAAATATCGTAGTCAAACCATAAAGAGTATCTCTGAGTGATTTAGTAACATTAACTAGATTTATATTATTTCGAAAGGTATAAAAAATAATCTTGGTTGAATAGAAAGCGATGAAACATCACAAATGTCTAAGCTATTAAATTCAAATAAACATTTATATTCTAAAATAAATTGACAATCTGTTACCTAGCGCAAAATTTTTCAGTATTTTTTAAATTAAACAAATATACGCTTTCATGTGATAAATATTACATGAAGAAAATCACTGCTTCTCGCTTGATTATAGCAAGTCTTGTGTGAAATAGCTCTTTTCAAATTATACAAAATACATACAGCTTTTGTTTTGTTGTATTTTATATCAGATTAAGTCAGCTAAAACAACGGATATACCTGAAGTTTATTGTTATTTTTAAAATATTAAGTATTTCATTTTATTTAATATTCAAACAGTTTATTATTATTCACTTATAAGCTTCATTTTTATTATTTATAAGCTGTATATTATAAATGATAAGTATAACAAGCGAGAATAAAAAAAACCATGATGTCTTAAAGAAGATACTTAATCCAGATAGTGTTGAGTTAATCGTTTGAATTGACGATAAGCTGGACACATTACCAGAAACGAAAAGAAATGCATTGATCCTGACAAAGTTACCAATAACAAAACGAGAAAAATTCAAATAACGCATAGAAAAACCGATACATTTTTGCGAAGAAGCGTTTATTTCAAGTATAGATGTAACTATTTGAATAAATACTTTCTTCGTCTGCTTATATGAAATTTTCATGGCAAAACTGTGTATTTCGAGCAACAAACGTGACTTTTTAGCCATCTTGTACACGTAGGAAGTCTTGCAAGGAAGCCTTTACCACAGACTAACGACTTAACATACTCGTATATATTGGAACAAGTCTGTAATTAAATTTACTGACATTAAAATTCCATCCCAGCACATCGTTAAGTTGGCGTCGCCTTATCCTTCCTCTTTACCACTACGGCACAATAGCGCATCGATATTAATTGTAATTGGGGTGATTTCTACTATTTTAATGTATCTAATAACGTTGAAATAATATATAGTTTTATTTTTACTAGTCGAGGGAGTAAGGGTCGTTATACTTAATTTTTATTATTTGACTCTTATTTGCAAATCATTTTAAAATAATAAAAAAAGATTTTTTAACGTATTCATTCATAATATATATCATATAGACTCTTAATAGAGGTTTTATTACATAACAGAAGAAGCGGTCTTAAATCGCAGTACGAAGAGCATTTTTACAATAGATTTTTCGATTTCTACTCAACGGCATGGGTGTTTTTAATGTCTAAATATTCCTCTCTTCACCATTCCAATTCTTAAATAACGGGGTGCAGCGTGAGTGATTAATCAACCACTAACTCTGTCTTGCCTTATAGTTTATATACCTACTCCTTCTCTTAAAAATGGACCTTGAGCGACTGAGTAACAAAAAATTCCCATAGAAAAACTCCTGCTAAAAACCGTTCATCAGGAAGCCACATTGAGAGCGGGCATAAAAAAATAATAATCATCAAATGTCAAATTATGACAAAAAAAAAACAAATTATGTATATTCATTTGGAGGGACGATTTTTCTAAACAATTCTATTTATTTAAAAAAAAAAAAACTAAAAAAAAAACAAGCTTGACATGATCCATTTTTGAGAACAAATTTATTCCAATCTTATTAACTCGTAACATGCCATCCTAAAAAATCACGTTCCCTGCCATGATGGCATCTCAGTTTCACTGTTCATTGACAGTATTTAAACCCAAGTTAGAAGCTAAAAAATAATTTTAAATATATATATATGCTAGAACAGCCGTCGGCAACTGGTGGTCCGCGAGGAAATTTTGGTGGTCCGCAAATGCATGTTCTGTCTCACTCGCTCACCTTGTTTTATATTCTTCGCTTTATTCACTTTTATTTAAACATATAATATTTAACACAAAAGTTCTTTTGGTGGTCCTCCGGATCAATATTTTGACATTTTAATCCACCTAGTGGTCCGTGAGTACAAAAAGGTTTCCGACCGCTGTGTTAGAATACCTAAAATAATAAATACTCATTGACAATATTAAGATAAATGTTGAATGATGTAATGGCTCAACTATTTACGATTGCATCATGGGCGTGGAGGTGTTAAATATCAATATGTATGTACATATATAAAAACATTAATATTTAATTTTGGTATTGAACGCTTTACGTTTCCGCTTGCTTATTTCTATACATCAATATTTAATCATAAATATTGTTTGAAGTTTTATGTAAGGACATATTTATGGTTTATATTTAATAATAATTAAATGTTTAGTTGAAACTAATTATTGTTTTCAATTAACTTATTTAAATTTTCCTAGAGTTTAAGTTATGGTCACTAGAAAGTTATTTTTTAACGATAATAAAAATTAAATATAAACTTACTTTGCACGAAGTACACCATTACAAGCAATTTTTAAAATATCCAAAGATACTAGTGCAGGGTATCATGTTTAATCCATTAAAATGCACTAAACATTGTCCTCATTAGTATTGTTCTAGAGAAATTCTGTTAAAGTTTGCCATTTCCATTATTATTTCTATTTGCCTAGATGTATGTAATGCAACAGCAATGTTTGCATTGAAACAAAACAAATATGCATTTGTTCTGGGCTTACAAGATAATTACAATTAATATTTAAATAAAATTTATGAAGTTTTTTTGGATGAGTGCAAATTCAAAATAAATTTAATAAATATGACATTATGTTAATAGTCCTACAATAATTCAATACAATGCATACTTTTTTCTAACAATGCTGCTTTTCATCGAATTCATGACGAATTCGACAGTTTTAGTTATATTTTTTTGAATCGTTCAAATTATGTACATTCACACAGATTTTGTCACTCGAACTGAGCTGAACTCTTGAACCAAACTGAACTAAGTTCAAGTTCATTTCTGCACTTAAACGCCTGAAGATGCCGAAAGACGAAACCCGGGTTGTTAGTGACAAAATCTTAAAATTGAAATTCCACCAAGCACCTTATGTCGAAATCTGAAATTAAAAAAGATGTAGTCATGTTCAAAAGCACGAACTATTGTTTTAGAAATTTGCAATAGTTATTTTCTATTTTATTTTTTATATATAATTCTTTCGTATCAAGAATTGGCAATAAGCAATTATGGATGAAAGTATGTTTTCACCTACCTGTTCTAATGTATTTTTTTTTAATTTTTGATCTAAATACATAGCAATCAGAAGGAGCAAGATCTGGAAAATACGTTGGATGTTTGGTAACATCCTAATTAAACTCATTTAGCTTATGTTGGGTCATTATCACCACATATGTTCGCATTGGCAGCTGGCAATTGATAAGGAATCCAAATTTCATACCGCGAAATCATCCCCATAGATATTAAATGTTTCAATACGGTTGATTGGTTGACTACCATCATCAACGCAATTTTACGTGGATTGGCGTCATTTATAATTTTTAACTTGTCGATATCAGAGACCGCCTGGTTCGTGGTTTAACGGTCAGTGAAAAATCTCCAGATCAGAATTTTGTAAAACTTGTCGTGTTAGTCGAACTTGTATAACATCTACTCCATACACATCGCAAATGTTTTTGGTTGTCACAGTCGCAGTATTGTCTTTGAAAAATTCACAAAGTGAACAATGACGCAAATGCACTTTATCGACCGATATTAAAAAATATAAGGGCTCTTCACTGTACTTTGGCTAGGTCAAAGTTGAATAGAAACTATAAGAAAAGCAGATTTTGTACATTAGAACCATGTTAAAAGATATGATATTCATCAGTTCAGAGAACTTTATTTTTTTGCTAGGGTCTTAAAAAACGTCAAAACTTTTACATCGACCCAATATATAAGGTAAACTTATAACAAATAAATTACGGTCGTCTTTGAAATATAAATGACCTCAAACGGAATATTGTTAGATACGCAACATTCAACAAAATTTTAATGATTGGTTTTAATAACGATATTCTGATGAATTAAATCTGTTTGTGATGTTTTCATAACTCACCTCTTACCAGGAACATAAAAATGGTTCATTTTTTAAAAATCGTTGTCCTACAAAACCTTTTCTTATTCCTCCTTTGTATTCCGTATCTTGTTTAAAAAGAGAGGTTGAACAACTAATAAATTCCTTTCAAATCAGATGTTTTATAAGGATTCCATATGCTAGATAGAACATAACTCTTTGGGAAAATAAAGTGTTCAGATAGTAATATAATATTCTATCATTGAGTTGTCAACAATCTTGGATTTTTCCTAAATTTTTTTTCGACAGTTTCGCATTGTTTCCCTATACATTTTCGTGTTTGAAAGCATTTTTTTAATGTCTTCATTATTTTCCTTGCTCCATTCGTCCACTCTTACGATTCTTGAAAAAGTGAAGTGAATGACTTAATAACGTAGAATTCTTTCAAAACAACTATAATTGAAATTGATGATTATGAGTTTATATGCTCTTTATTTGAACCAGAAACAGTTAAAAATGACGATTTTCCATTTAGATCCAGACAATATAACGTTTTTGAATATAAGTATTTCAAACAGATTTCATATACTTAGGAATGTAGTAAAATATTCATTATACATCTAATGAATAACGCATCGCGTTATTAAAATATTCTGCTAATTAAAATGCAAAATATTCTTTTGTGTGATGTGAAAATATTCTGAATTAGTGAAAAGACACTTGACTCGAATTCCGGCATGGCTCAACGAAAATAGGTTGCATGGCTGCACTTGTGTGCATATTTGAGAGCAATACAAAGCCTGGCTAGCAATTAAAAATTCCACATTTGCACGGAGCGCGTTAAATTAGGCACACAATCATTATCGCGGAGTCGTGCTTTATAACCTCCCATCTATTAAATCCTGGAAACAATCCTTTTATTTTCACTATTATGAATAATATGACTATCTTACATATCTTAAAACTATTTTTTATTTTGCTTTCTTTAGATTCGATGGTTAGGTTTATTTATTGTCAATATTAAATAATAATTGATTACTTTGTTTCGAAACCACTTCTTTTCTGATATATTAAAACCACATAATTATTTTTTAAGAATTTTCAAATCACCTGTCGAAAAATGTAGATCTACTACTCATTTGCGTAAATAATTAACGGCTAAAAACTAATACCCAACAATTTAAGGAAGTGTTGAAAAGTTTAAATTGTAAGTTAAGAATAGTTTACATCAGATGGACTTTTCACAAATAATTATTTATGCTATATAGAGAATAGACAACGGCAAAATCGCCCACCTAAATATTGTTTTAACATTCCGAATTGCATAGCTATTTTTAAATTGTACGCTTTTGAACGGCCACGGTTTTGTCCAATTCTTTAGAAAACGTTTTAAATATTTATATATAGGATACTCAACGTGTTTCCCACCACCACTCGCTACTTCGCACTATTCTTACTGGGTATTTTCCTTGGCGTAACAACGTTATTCTTGTTCAAAGATTTGACAGGGATATCCCAGGAAGAAATTCTTCAAGACTTGGTTGCATACACTACAGTGTACAGAATGATAAAGAAAAAAAAAGTTAAAAATAAAAGCTTTTATTTATTGGATTTCATTCTCTTTCCATAAGCCGTGGCGAATTCCTTGAATGTCTTATAAACAGGGCCGGCGCCACCATACAGGCAAAATAGGCAACCGCCTAGGGCGCAAACCATTAGGGGGCGCATAAATCGAGTATTAAAATTATTTTTATATAATCTGATAATAATAAATAATAGTGCGTTATATTTTATTTTGATGTTTTGTATTCGTTTGTTTTTATTATGAATAGTATTCTATATGATTCGGTTGAGCGACTGAGTAACAAACAGTTCACGTAGAAAAACTTCTGATGAGATACTTCCATTAGGATGCCATATAGTCCTCATTGGGAGCGGATATGGATATATTAAAAAAATATTTCTAATGTTCTCGAATTGTTTATTTTTCATTATTTCGATAAAAAATGGGACGATTTGTTAAGAATGGGGCAAGTCAACGACCGTTGCCTAGGGCGCAAAATATCCTCGCGTCGGCACTGATTATAATCTGAAAATTCTTATAAATAATTGAAAACATTTTACTTTGATTTGACATATGGAGATATTTGATATTATATCTTTTTTTTTAATGTTTAAAAGCAGTCACTATTTGAAATAAAATTCCATTTTATGTGAAACTGCAATTTGATACCTTATTAAAATGATCATTTTCTCAATTTCAGATAGCCGTAACCAAAGTGTCCAGATATCTTGAGTCGTTTACAAGTTACTATCAGTTGCTAAAGTGGTTTCGGTAAGCTCGTTATAAGATCCACATTATGTTAGATTATTAATAACTCTCGATCCGAATCTCTGATTTCTTTTCAATCCTTTCCGATGTACATACTTTTAGTAAATTTCACATAACCACATACTTAGAATAAATTGATTTCTTTCTATTTTTTTTTTGTTTTTAGCACTATTTTTGCTATCTTTTAAATTGAGAGCCAGTTTTTCTCTCAAAGATGGAACAACAATTTTTAAATGGGTTTTCTTCCTAATGATTAAAGTAAAATTATCGTGGTAGACTTTAAATAAAATTCAAGCAATGACAAATTAATCAGTTTGTCATGAACTCTTGTCATGAACACTATAAATTGATACCTTTTAAGTAAATACAAATATTTATGTACTTGCAGTATTTCCTTTTTTTAAAATATCGTATTTTACAATGACTCGGACAAAATTTAAAGCAAATCAGTTAAATATTTAGAATTAAAAAAAAATATGATTTGTTATACATTGCTCGTAATACTTAAAGTTAAATTGCTTGAAGCATTCAAAAAAAAGTTTCAATTATTTGAACGGCATAATTATCCAATATTATAAAAAGAGTATAGACATGATACCTGGAAACCGCCTTGGTAAATAAAAATATACACACATATATTTAATATATCTTATTCTACTATCTCATTTTTTATAAAATGGTTTTTTGAAAATAATAAAATAGTGTTTTATTGATCACGTTAAGTTAGTTGAAATCATTATCATAATTTATTTCTTAAATAAATCACTATTGAATACGTCTTTATTTATTGGTCATGAGTATGCTTTGAATAATCAATTTCTTCTAAGTAATGCCAGTATAAAGAAAAACTATCTAAGTATATAAATTACGTATATAAACTACATTCGTTGTTCAAATGAATCAAATCTCATAAAGAATTGAAAGCCAGGATAATCTACTCCACATAAATGCTTTTTTAATAAAAATAAATATTTTTACAGTTTGCACATAAAATGCAGGACGTTTATCGATTTATTTAATAGAAAAGGTCTACCGAGGCCTGAATATAATTTGCTGAATGTGTTCCTTTGAGCTATAATTCTGCGGTGGTCTGAACCTACTAAGAGTCGGTTTTCACTAATTAAAAAGTAAAAGCAAGCTTTATTAAAAAGGAAAATACCAAGGCAAAGAAGAAATATGATTTTTTTTATCAAATAGGATAATTTCAATCAACGCCAATTGCCAATGAAAATGATGCACAGCTGTACTTTGTAAGACCCAAATCCTATTTTTCATCATTTTCATTTTTCTGGTGCTGCATTTATTATAAAATCATTTCACCCGCTAGCTACTTGACACCGAAAGATTGAAAACCATATACTCTTATATAACTCTATTATTTATTATTTTTTTAAAATAAAATAGGTAGTTTAGAAGGATCTACATTAAATGATACGTACATGAAAAATCAATTACTTAATATATCAAAATTGACTTTTAAAATAAATAATGTTTTTTTAATGTTTGTTGTTATTTATTAGAAAGAAAAATGTTCTGTAATTGAACAGAGTATCTTTCCGTTTGCGTAAAGTAAACATCATTAAGAAAGGTAAGATCGACTACCAGTGTTTAAAAACTAGTAGACAGTTTATGAAAATATATATATTCTTATTTCCATTAAGGTTTTCTGCGTGTTAAAACATTAGGCGTCGTTGCACCACCAACTGCCGGTCGGAGATAGCTTAAGGGTGTAAACCTTCCAGCACCCCGCTATCATCCCCCGGTTTGTCTGGTCGTACTGAAAGACGTACCTAAGCTCTTTGAGTTAACTTTAATAAAATTGCGGACGATTCCTCTGAGATAGCTGCCATTCGCCGACAACTCATATTTCTGCGGCGCTATTCGCTCAGCGCAAATACTTAATGAAATTTCGTACTTTAAAATATTCTGAATTCACGAAAATGTTTTTAAAAATAAGAGTGAAACTACTGAAGATGTTGGTAACTTATTTTGGGTGGTTTTTATTTAATTCAAAAAAAAAATCTATTATATATTAATATATTATATCTATTTATTAGGCCGAATATAACTGTTATATTTTTAACATGGTTTGATAAACAACAAATTATGTCTCAATACTTCGTATGTTTTGATATAAAGATAAAACGTTAAATCCCGTAAGAGGTGAAGTGAGCCAAGTGGTATTTTAGAAAAAAGTTAGATGCGTTGTAATAGTAAAATAACCTACAAATATACAAACTAATATAAAGTTAATACATATAACAATAGTGTTATCTCAGTAAAATAAAAAATATGCAATCCACCAAAACACTAAGTAAAGACGTGATTGTACCTAAAAAGCCCAAGGAAAAAGTTTTATTATTTTACTAGTTGGCTCACGTCACCTATCGGGGGCTCATATATAACACCTAGCATGCTCAGAAAAAATATGTGTGCTTCTTTTACTGTCGCTATGGTCTGTTAAAAACCATAGCCGACTTTGAAAAAATTTTGGACTTCACATTCACTTCGTCTACATTACGTTTATCCCTTGCCTATCTTTTTGTCCCACCCATATCCTATGGAACTGCCAAAAGTTTGAATCTTTTACACGTTTTAAAATCTAGATTCTTCGTATACAACAATTAAATCCGACTTGAAGAGCCCTCTGTGTTCTTTATATCAAATGTTATTAAAGTTGTTTAAGAGTCATTATATAAATAGGTATTTCAATTTTATTTAATAACGTGTGACTATTTTTTATATTATTTTAGTAACATTTGTTTTAAATAATTTATATCCACTCTCGACGGGGAACATTATATGTCCTCCTGACGGAAGAATCTGAACAGAAGATTCTTACTAGAATAATTTATGACTCAGATTCTCAACCTCTCTTTTTTGGAAGAGAATAAAGATAAAAGAGAAGAAGGAATATTTGGACTATAAGGTAACTAGTGGTTAGCTCACTGCTCTCATTACCAGTTTGGAATAGTGGAAGGGAATTTTCAGACATCATAAACACCCATGCCTTGGAACAAAAAAGAATAAATCGATTGAAAAAATGTTGTTATTACTGGAAGTCGAACCCGTGAAATCCGTCACGGAAACCAATGTCAAAAGTATTACTATTCTTTAACATCATATCATTTCTGTATAAAATTGTGATAAAATAATAAAAAAACGACTTAACATTTTGAAACATTATCTTTGGCAAATAGTGTAGCGGAAAAAGAGCGTCAAAACGATACCGGTCCAAAGGAAATGACGTCATTCATTCAAAAGCGGAAACACAAGAATCTCACTCTGGCACCGGTCTCAGATATCGATTTTTACACTTCACTTCAAAAGCCCTTACACAAGCCGAGTTGTAGCTTTTCAGATTTTTTCTGTTTTAGCACAACACATTTGACGGAATAACATATTTACAAAGAAAAAAAATACTGTAGGCAATGTGAACGATTGTTATTCGGTTGATGATATTTCACTACGATTCTCAAAGGGTTGATATAAACATGTCACTTGGCTTACACACTTTGAGGTACAGCATAATATTTTCCATTTGAACTTAAGAATAATTTTTATTTTGAAATGCTTGAAAAAAAATCACGAAAGAAAAATCGATTGGTCCAAATTCCAACTTCTTTACGTTGTCTTTGACATAAGTATTAAAATATTAGGTGTATTGAGTAGAGTAGCTCAGACTTAAATGAATTAATTGATTTTATAGTTTTCAATAATACACTTTTTTTATATATTGTTTATTAGTCTTTGAGAATTAAAAAATACCTGATTATAACATTGTATTATATATAGCATGAAAGAGTTGACTCGCAGACCATGCGCTCTGCAAACTTCTGTACTCTGGGAGCTAAAAACTTATTCGGTTTTTGATTTGGTTTTAAGAATGGTATTTTAAATCATAAATCAATTTTGTAATATTTGTGTGTTTTTGTATATTACTGTGTTAAAAATGGTATTATTTATGCCGCTAGCACACAGTCGTGGAAACGGAACAAAAGCGGACCGTACCATGCGGTTGGTATTCGCTTGTGCTTCGTACCGGTCCGATTTCGTTCCATTTTCGCATCACTGTACTAACGGCGTTATAGAAAATTTTTAACGTTGATTATTTGACTTTAATTTTTTAAATGTAAACTACTCTTAAGTAATTTTAACAATGTACATCTTGAATAAAAGAAATTTCTTCATTGTTTAAATACTGGTTATAATAACTCTTTGGCAGATATGACAAAAAACACTAGATTCGTAAAACTGACAGAAAAATCTAACGTCGCCTGAATTTCCCGGAAATACAGCATTTCCCAAATAACAGAAGCTCACTTAGAGTGAAAAGAGGTAGAAGCGACCGCTGGAATCGGCTTCTGTGGCCACAGGTCAAATACCAATTCCCACACCCCCCTAAAACGGCTCCCCACCTGGGGTACGCAAACTAACCGTCAGATTCCGGTAGAAATGTCCAATCAAATAAAACTTTTTTTTTTACTAATGTGGTTAGTAAGCCGCATCACCTTGTTTTAACATTATAAATGACACTATAAGTGCAATCAGCGTTGTCAAACTTTTTAAAACAAAACCATTGTTAATATTTTCATTTCCTTTCTTCGATTGATTTAACATTGCTGAGTCAATAATTAGCAGTCGATAATCTGTTAAGATGGAAAAAAAACACGGCGATAAAAAAATGGTTTTCAGTATCATAACTCAAATAAAATATTTATAAATGTGTATAGTATAAATAATTTCCGTTACTTTATTGATATATAGGTAAAACGGAAAGAAATGACATTTTTTCTGGCGCGTCACTTTAAAATCTGTTTGTCAACGGTTGCCGTTGAGCTAACACATCGTGGTTGGTATCATTTTAAAGCTCTGTGTGTACTCTATCCATTTCAACATGTTTTATATTTTTTTTGCCGTTGTGGAAAAATGGAGAAGCCTGAGATTGAAGAAACACATTTGCACTGTTTTATGCTGTTTTTATTCGATAAAGGATTAAAACTAAAATAAGCTACGCAGAGCATTTGTGTCATTTACGGTTACGTCTTGAACATTTGAAAGTGCTTTAGATGGTTTCATAGGTTAAAAAGTGGTGATTGGAAGTTACAGGACTAACCAAAAACAGTAAAACCCCTCAAAATCGACGATGACGTCCTAAAATCATTGGTGAAAGCTGATCCTCGTAAAACAGTGAAGGAATTGTCACACGACATTGGCTGTCCAATAACAACTGTGCAAGATCATCTGAAAAGGTTGGGAAAAAAACACAGGCAAGGAATTTGGGTACCACATGATCTTTCTCAAACGGCCTTGGAGCAAGCGTGACCATCTGTGCTTCTCTATTGTCCAGGCACGAAACGGATCCATTTCTCAGAAGTATAATTACCGGGGACGAAAAATGGGTCCTTTACACTAATATCAGGAGAAAAAAACAATGGCTATCACCAAATCAAGTACCTGTGTCTACTCCTCGGCCAACATTGACCTTAAAAAAGTTTTGTTGTGTGTTTGGTGGAATGTTTCGGGGATAATACATTTTGAATTTTTGAAATCTGGTCAAACAGTTACGGCAGAGCTATACTGTGCTCAACTAGAACGATTAAAAGCAGGGTTATTAAAAAAACGATCTGTTTTGGTCAATAACAATAGGCGGATTTTACAACATGACAATGCGAGACCTCATGCGGCAAAAATCACTCAGCAAAAAATAAGAGAACTTGATTTCGAACTTCTGCCACATCCTCCATATTCACCGGACATAGCACCTTCGGATTATTATCTCTTCAAGTCGATAGAGCATTCACTTTGTGACAAAAAAATTACGAACGCTAACCAGGTGAAAAATCACCTGGATTCGTATTTTACCAGTAAGTCACCAGAGTTTTACGAAAAGGGTATCAAAAAGTTGCCTCTTTTATGGAGGACGATTATAGACAACGAGGGGAATTATATAACAGAATAATATTGTATTATTTTTTTTTTAAATAAATTTCTTGTCACAATAACAAAAAATGTCATTTCTTTCCGTTTTACCTAATATATTTAAATCATTATTTATTTTTTATTTCAACACTTTACTTTCATATAAACAAACAAGATATTGATTGACATCCACTTCAACTCTTACGAAATTTTTACTTCAATTATAAAACGCAAGTTTAACTTTATTCTATCCTTTCAATTTGGAGTTTGTTTTATAATTAACTAATATATTATATTACAGAGTGAAAACACAATGATTGAAAAAATAAAACACTGAATTTGATGAAGTTTTAGGCTGATGGTAAGATATATTTTTTTAGTCCATGTCCACTCGCAATGCTAAGCATATGGCCTCCAAATAGAGGTTTTCTACGAGAACTGTTTGTTACTCTGTCACTCAACTTCTCTTTTTTAAGAAGTAGGGATAGAAGAATAGGACCAGTACAACACTAGTGGTTAACTTATCGCTCTCGCTACACTCAGTAAAGAAAAGATTGGAAAGGATAGGAGGGAATTTTTCGACATCACAAACTCCCATTCTTTTGAACAGAAATCGATAAATCAATCGAAAATGCTGTTCGTACTGGGACTCGAACCCGTAGGATCCGGCACAGAAACCCACAACGCTAATCGCTACACCATTTGAAATGATCAATTTTGTCATTGTCAATAGTGAAGTAAAGGTGTGGTTATATCTTCATCTTAGGTATTTGATAATACGTTTTGTAATATATTGAGTCGTGTGGTTGAATAAAATACAGAAATATAATATATCAGCCTATCAAATATAATCAAAGTAAAAAAAGTTGTTTCAATTTTCACATACAAACATGTACACTATTTTTTAAAAAAATGAGGAATTATATTCGTATCGCTTTACAAAATATATCATCGATGACGTGTATCACAAATTTTGATATAGTTTTGTATTTGTTTTCAAAAAATCTTTCAATTTGGATTAATTGATTTCACTCTCTAAATAAAAAGTGCAAACGCAATTTCATTTCCAACTTTATTTATTTTGATAGAAAAAACCTCGCCGTTAAATATTTTTTGCTTCCGATAAACATTGCAAATATTATTTTATTGTGCTACCGAATCAAATGGTTTTTCACGTATTTTATTTGCTCTCGTAGCTCAAGTATTGTACATTTAAAATTATTGAAAAAGCAAAAGCTCTTAAAAAAAGCTTGTTGGTTTCGATCATTAATTTAAGTAGTATAAAATTCTTTCTTAGTATATAAATTTGTTTCTTTGATAAATCGTTTCATTAAAATAATTAAATGGTAATTTTTTGAACAACATTATTGTTAAACAAATCAAAAACTTCGATTAGAAAAATAACTGAATGTTCAATTAAGCACCACAATTTCGGTTAATTAGATAGTCAACCGTTTTCTTTAGAAAATAAATAAATAAAACATTGGAAAACTCAAACAATGATATGAAATGTATTTATTCTTTAAAAAAAATAGCTTTTCGTCAATAATTATTGATAAATAAGATCAAAAAAGATTTCTTTATATTGTCTATTCAAAAAAAAAAAAATACAGATGAAGTAATTTATTGTAAGAAACTGACTTCGTGGAAGAAAAGTGATCAAAAATATAACTTCAATATTTAAGTAACAACATTTTTCTTTGAATAAATTGAACCGAGGTTGAGTGAAAAGCCTATGGCATTTGTTTTTAGTACACAATATAACTGATGAAGTTTGTTGTATTATGTCAATTTCTCTCGGTTGTGTTTGTTGGAGCATGTTTTACTTCACCAAAGAAAACGGTCGGCAGTTTAACAATCATACGCTTTGCCGCACTCCTGCTCACGTACTACAAATAGTACTCAAACATCGGACTGAATATATACTCCTCAGTAATAAAAAAACATCCTTACTGTACCGTATGTTGAATTCCCTTTGGAACGTTTGTAAGATTATAATATTCAGTAGATTATTGATGTGAAAGAGTCAACAAGTTAATCTTTAATAATAAATAGTATGTTATTTTATTTAATAATTTATTTTGGACAAGGAAATAAAAGTTGTCTCGGGGCACACATGTTTGCTTTCGAGAAATATTGAATGTGTTCATGGAAATTTATTTTACTCCATAAATAATTGCCATAGTAATGTTATATTATAAAGTCAATCAATCGATGTATTTTTACTTTTATAATACATGAATTTCAATAAGCCATCTACATACATATAATATAATGAAGGGAACGTTATAATTTTTAAAATAAATTTACATGACGTGTTTTCAAATAAAAAAATATGAAAGTTGCATCCAAACTTTTAAAGACTTTTTTCGTTTCTTGTGTTTTTTTAAAGTATTTTTCAACGATTTTTATTTATAATATCTGATTGTTATACATATTTACATATATTATGTTTAACTCTCGCGGCTCGGAGACTAGAAAAATACTTCTCGGCCGATGGGGGTCTTTTAGGGACCCCAGTGGTTTCCTCATTATTGGCCTTATTATTATGAATTTCAAAAAAATAAATAGTCTAAGGTCTTTAAAATATCTCTCTGCATCATTCCTCATACATTTTTTTTATAAAAATCCGTGGTTTTTTAATAAATAATCATATTTTAAGTTGCGCGTAAAATATACGTCGTTTCAATGCAAATGTCAATGTGCGACTGGCGCGCTTTGCTAAGCGGTGTTCAGTCTAGTTATCTTACCAACGATCGCTGATAAGCGGGCGCTTATCTCTTATCTTATCGTATTTATATAAACTACAAAAGGTCCAAAAAACTATGATATAAGAATACCTTAATTATAAACATTGTATCACCCATATTAAAATAGATATTTAAGAAAATGTGGGTATTGGGGTCGCATTTCTTGAGCTTAGAACCGGAGAAGTTAAATATGAAACATTTGATTTTTTTTGAAAAAGTTTTCAGAATATGTTGTTTTTTTTACGTTTTTAGTCATTGCTTATAAAGGTGATGAATAACTACATCATCTAAATAGGAATTTATTTTGTTTTAGTCTTCAAAACTAATAGTATCTTTTGTAATTTTCTAGAAACAAAAACATTAGTTTCCTTCTCCGCACTCAATCATAATACGCACAACTTTTATTTCACCGTAAACGATAAATTTGCTAGTTCATTTAAGTAAGTTTTGTATTCCTTAAGGAAATTGAGTGTTTTTCTTCAGCAGAATTTCCAATGTACATCGGTGTTTCTTCGACACATAAACAGCTTGGCTGTAAAGCAATTTTGTTTAATTGAGACTAGGAAACTATTTACACTGTATCACTTAATTGTTAATACAGCGTATCTATTATAAATATACTAGTTTAATAATAATTACATAAATAGGACACATATCTTTTAAATATTTCTTTCGGCTTATACGTGGCCAAAATGAGAATCCCACAATGCTTGAGAATGTGAAGCTAAATGTTCCTGATTATGTTTTGAGAAATCGTGGACATGAATTGTTAATTCTTTCAAGGTGTAGAACCAGTCTGCCAATAGGGATGACAATGAGGAGAGCTTTAATCGATTTTAACAATATTACTTCGGATGTCAACATATCCCACGTGGACGTGGGTGAGTTCCGACGAATGCTATTTTTATGTATTAAAGTAGAGTTTGTCGGAGCCTACTTAGTTGACTTTCTTGACAAATTTTTTTTTCTACTCCTTTTAATATTAAATTGTATAATGTTTTTCCTCATCGTTAAAGTTTTAAATTTATATTTTGTCAATCTGATGCAATGTTAAATTAATAAATAAATAATAATATATAAGATTTCTAATATATTTTGTATGCCTAATTAATGAAAACTTAATAAGTATGTATTCAGAGATATCTGCAAAAAATGTAGTTTATTAAATAAATTTGTATGCCTCTTATGATGTTTTTGATCGAAGCGTTTTTTGGGAGAATGAAAGAATATTAAATACGGAATAGCTCAAAATGAGTATCGCGCTTGGTAATTTACAAATACATATATAAATTCTAAGCATTTAGTTTCTTAAATTACGTGCATATATTTATGTAGTCGTCAAATAAACTGTTTAAGTATTCAGATAATTTTCTTATTCTAATTTCTTGATTTATCCTCTTGTCACATAACATCTATCAATAAACAATTAACGACTCTGTTTATTTCACTTGATTATGTTACGCTTACGTGATTATCGAACCTTATAAAGTAATTTATACATACAATAGTTGAAAGAAAATATCAATTTATAGTGAAATAGGAACAATAGTCTTAATTTTAGCAGAAATTACTTTTATGCAATTCTAACGAAATTATTAACTTACCAATTATCGATCTCTTCAGCGTAATTTATAAATAAAATAATTGAAAGTCAAGACAAGTTTTCAAGGTAAAAAATAGTTTTTGTTTTAGGAGAATTAATTATAATTAAATGTTGTATCTAACATGTAATATTATCAATCAGTCGATTATCGATTCCTCTAACTTTATTTATACATAACATAATTGTATGTAATTGAAATTAAGTAATAGTTTTCAACGTGGAGCAAGATGAATCAAAACTATATCCAATCTGTAATAATATTAATTAGTTGATATTATCTAAGTTATTTATTTTCTTTTAAAAACATACATATTTTATTAAGAAGAAAGATGTTAACTCTTCACCGTTTTTTTATGATTCTGCAACCACTTATTTAGAACACTTATAAGAAAAATGATAAACGGAATTGATTCAATTACAAAGCACACACAAATAAATTTTCCATTAGCGAAATCTCATTACAAAGCTGACTGAAATATTGTATACCTACTATAAAGCGTTAAAGAAAATAATTTGATGTGCAAAGATCACGTAATACACGCCAGATGGATAATGTATCCATTAGTCGAAGTAGCGAGAGGAATTATTTTACCCTTTCTTGCCTACATATTATTTTCTACTTACTTGATACAATTTTCATGTAACTAGCCAAAGATAGAAACCTTTATGAAATTAAAATAGGAGATATAAAAAATCTCTCATACTTTTAATGGGAAAATAATTATTGTTCTTCCTACAAAAGTAAATAGTTTTATAGCTATTATTATTTTCATTTTCATAAACCAATTGCTTTGATTTGGGTTCCCGGAAGACGCAAACGTCTACTCTGTCTAAAAGTCAGCTCAAATGTCGGCGTATGATTTATGACATAACAAGAAGTTGCTTGCTCCGTTTTATAATCCACTAGAGCCTTTCAAAATTGAACCACCTTATCCACAGCATTTGACGTAAACTCTCTTGTAGCTGATGCTCAGAAAGACTGTCTTTTAGAGTTTATGGGACATGTTCTTTGATTCTCAGTAAACGAACACAGGCAGAATTTGAGCGATGACAAAATCAATCTTTTTACATAGTTGCAGTAGTGTATTTAAATCTTTATTTAGTTGAAATGTGACATCGTATTTGAAAAATTTATTTGTAGAAACAAAAAAATGTTTGTTAAGCTAAGAGATAACAAACAGTTTCTGAATGGTATAGATTGGCGAATGCTACACCTGGTTGATAAATTGTTGGGAAAATATGGTACCGGAGTCCATTCGACTATGTTTTGTCAATACTTACTTTTAAGCTGCTTACTGTCAATTCTTAGATAAAGAATAAATTTTATATATAAGGTAAAAAAAAAGTTTCGTAAATAACTTATTTTAGATTATTTGTTAAGATCAGCTACAGTTTTGCTCATCGCAAATATTATCAACTGATAACAATATAAATCGATACATAACCATTTATAAATAATAAAAATTGATATCAAAAAATATACAACAATAGCGACTTATTTTTGCCATTTATTTTTTTGAAACATATCTAGAAATCAAGATTTCATTTAAATAATTCATAATGAATCACATATTTTTATTTGACAAAAACCATAGAAAGTTGTTTCTATAAAATGACACCTTTTTTCCTTTAACATTTGAACAAAAGCTATTTAACGATTATATAAGTCTTCACTTAAATTTTAATTTATTATGATTTATGCATTTGCTGAGCTTTTAGCCAGTTAGCTAACGATGGCTAGTGGTCAATGCCGCAAACGGTGCTAATATATTCAAATCACAGTATAAAAATTTAATTTAAATTTTTCTATTGATTTATGGATTTTTGAAATCATGAATATCTGCGGTGCTTCAAATCTCCACCCACCCATCTAATCTTAAAGAATAAGATACACTTTGACCACCAGTTTTATTTGTTATTGACAAAAGTAAAATCTAAAACATTGCTTAAAATCGTTCCAATATGTTTCATATTTTAAGCTTTCACTTCCATGAAATGTATGACGTAGCCTCAGGATTTAATATATATCAGTATGAAATGAATACAACAGATTCGTTCTGACGCGCAATAAATCATTTAGCTGCCAACTATATGTGTCAATCAAGAACATATTTCAACGAACCGTGCAGCATTGTTTATAGTAATTATAGCATAGTGTCAATATTGATTTGCACAGTCAAAGTTTCAGCACAGATGTTGATTATGAACTTGAAAGCACATTCTTAATATGTCAGGCAAATCCAATACTTTTTTTTAATATTTGCAATTATATTAAACAAATCACATTGAATTTAATCTTATTTCATCAGCGGCGTCTTATTTCATTAGCAATTATAGAGGTATCCAATCGGTGATTTGCGAGAAAAGTTTTGTTGTACACTTAGTTGTTGGAGTTACGTAATTGTACGTCACTTATCAACACATTCCAAATAAGCAGCAACATATTTCACCACAAATTCCTTACCCATTTTATAATAAAGGGTATTTTAATAACAAGAACGCTCGCTCGTGCATAATGTCGTGGCATTTTTTGTTGTAGCGATCCGTGAGGTGTGAAAAGTAAATGTGGTTACCACTGTTAACGTAAAAACTCTTTTTCGGCCAAAAATGCTTTTTAAAGAAGTAAAACATAAGTTACATCTAAAAAAAGAACAAGAAGAAAAACAGTTATATCAATTTCATTCAAGTGATCAAATGATGTAGCGTGAGTTTTAAATAAATAATATGTTTTAACATATTCAACCCCGTCATTTCAGTGGTAATAGAAAATCGTTGGAACTGGCTGGGACACGTGCTGGGGATGCCTCTGGAAAGCTTCAACCCTTCTTACCTCTTCTTTTGACCGGTGGTATTTTAGCGTCTAAGACGAGCATCGGGTATTATTCATAGGATGTACTCGGCGGAACTGAGGGATGCTGGCATGTCATGGGAGGAAGCAAAGCAATTAACAGAAAACCGAAAAACACGGAGGTGTTGCGTGGCGGCCATATGCTCTACATAGGGGGCGAATGTAGCCAAATAAGAAGAACATATTCAGTATTTTCTTACAATCCTTTAATATTAAAAACATTACATGATTGGATAAAGTTGGTCATCTTTGTTACTTAATTGATTATAACATAAATTGATTTTTAAATTAATTTGTTTTATAAAAAAAGCTGGTTTGTCGAAATTTTTTCATAATAAATTTGACAACTTCATATTACGACTCTAAACTTTACAACTGTCAAAAATCATGTGTACCAAAACGGTGACCAAGAAAAGTAGTAATTCTTCCCTGCAAACATCCCGTATTTTCCAACCAACGTTCTTTCATTTTTACCTTCTCTTACGAGAGGCTGAGAGAATGAGTCACAAAGTTTAGTGTTTTTTTATTCATTTAAATACTCTATTACAATTCTATATATTTCACCAGGTAATAAGAATATATTTTTAGGTTACCCCAGTAATTGACACTACAACTGAGAAAAAATCAAATTAATTTTGAATAAAAAGTCATATATTTACTATCTATTTAATTTCTTGTTTTTCTTCTTCATTCATGAATATTTTATTGCGCAGATCAATTATTTTTGTAGACGTTATTCAGTAATTCAAAAATGATTTCATTTAAATGAAAACACGATTGTCGAATCCAATTTCCTGGATTCAAATTTAAAAGATATCGGATAAATTCTTTCGATCCGTATTCATAAGTATACAAGAAAGTTTGCTTTGGAGTAAATTGGCTAAGGGGGGTAAATTCACTGGTACGCCTGCGGTTAGGGCGTACTCAATACCTTCTCCTCTCAAGAATCATCCATTATTGTACTCCTACTGTGATTGGCATGTAATTATTTAGCCTGGATAAAAAGACGGAGAAAATTATTACTATCAACAATGTACCCATAATGCCAATGTTTTATCTGTTATATTCATTCACAAATACCAACGCATTTCAAAAGTGATACCTATATAATCATACAAACTGTATTAAAAAAAAAAAAAATTTATGAAACGGTTTAGGAAAAATATTGTTTTATATTACTTGAACAAACACTCTTCACGTTAGCTTAGATAAGATAGAGAGAGTAATGAGATACAAGCTAGTTCTTAAGTCCCATTTTCCTTTTAAATTTGAAAACCTTATGACATAAATAAACTCCATGAGAAGATCACAAAAACCAATATCCAATATCTTAAATCTAAATTTGATATTGAATTTACAATAATTATAACTCAGACCATCCTGACCGCTTAACAATCATTTGAGAGACTGAGTAAAAAACAGCTCTCTTGAAAACATATTCTATTTAATTTCTCGATTAGGAATTTATATTGCTTAAATTTAGTAGTGAATATTTTATGAAATATTATATTGATACATAAATTGCATACATTACGAACCTATCCAAAACGATCGATGATAATCTATTTTTATATATCTAACATACAAATACAGATCAACACATAATATAAATTTAAAAAAATCAAACCACAATATTTGTTTATATTATTTAAAAGAATCCACTGTTGTTAAAATCATGAAGTCACATTTTACTCAAGAAGATCATCATATTTCTATAAGTATAGTTCAACTATTAAACAATATCATATTGTTTAATAATGGCAATAAAGAAAAGAAAGCACAGCCAACACGAATTTCATTTTATTTATATATAAAATAATAAAAATTATCGCAAATAATCTATCAAAACAATGTATAATAATAATTTTATCAAATCATTTATTTTGTTGATTTAATGAAGAGATAGTTTAAGAACGTTGTGAACCTATTTCTTATTACGAAAATTAAGTTTGAAAAAAGAAATATGGAAGCGTCTGTTAGAGTTTTTTAAGATTGATTTGTTAAAAAGTACCTCAGTAGTCATGACTGCCTGCGGGCCACTCAGCGATCCTTTGAAAGCCCGATCTACCATTCGGGACAAATTTAGACCACCGACAGAGTGTTACGACCCTTCGAACGGTAAATTATTTGCTTATTTGAAAGTTATTTTGGGATTCACATGAATTATAAATGACTTACATTTGCAATGAAATCATTTCGGCTTCAATCTTAATATATTTAACAGTCGTAGTTCAAAAATCATGTACGTATTTCATAAAACTATACAAAACAAAAACAAAAATATTTAAGAAAGGTTAATAATATTGGTCTGACAATGCGCAGACATGAAGAGACTTTTGCACTTTCTCTCTCGATCTACGCATGCACAGGCATCGTGTTTTGTGCTACAGATGACCGATAAATCAAAACAAATGTATTGTTTAATATAAATTTTCCGTTACATTTGGGGGGTTTTCTTTGTTAAAGAACTGTCATAAAAATGTGTTAGATATACCAAACCTGTGCGTACGCTGACACAGGGAGAACACACACTCTCCCTGTGTCATGTGCGTATGATTCGTTACAAATAAACAGATTAATCAAGAGACCTTTGTTATCTTATTTATATGTTCCGCTTATTTGGTAGAATTTCAATATTAAATTTAAATCGTTCAAATTGTCTACACCCCTTCACGTTTTGTCACTTACGTCTCGTTTTTTCTGAAAGACGAAGCATAAATTATTTACCAATTAAAAATTAATAGGGCACAGCTAAGTAATTTTCTAATTTTAAATAAATATGTCAATTTTCCTTATTTAACCTTGGGTGTTTTGAAATATCTTCTTCTTTGGCCATGTTCGCTCTCTATGTAGAGCATATGGCCGCCACGCGGCACCTCCATGTTTCCATGTCTCCCGACAATTGCTTTGCTTCCTCCCACGCCGAGTACATCCTATGGATAGTACCCGACATACGTCCAGGACGCCGGAATCCCACCGGTCGAAAAAAGAGGCAGGCAGGATTGAGGCTTTTCGGAGGCATCCGTAGCACGTGACCCAGCCAGTTCCAACGTCTCTCCATAACCACTGACGTGACGCGACGCTGTCTTGTACGCTCTTTTATCTCTGAATTCTTCACAAAATCAAACCACCTCACCCCCATTATCCGACGCAAGCATCTGTTCTCGAAGCTCAATATACGGTTTTTCTGAGTCTTCGTCAGGTGCCATGATTCGCAACCGTTAAGCAGTACCGGCAGAATGCAAGCGTTGAATAAGTGGCATTTGGTTTTAATCGAGTACAGCTGTGTGTCTCAGACAGTCCGCATTGAGTTGAATGTGGCTCCAGCCATTCCTAAACGAATGGCGAGCTCTTTTTTTGTATTACCGTCTTCGGGGGTATGTACGCTGAGGTATCTGAACCTGTCAACCCTCTCGATGATCTGTCCTGCGCTGGTAAGGGTCCTATCAGAGTCATGACAGGTTTGGTTACACATCACATTGGTCCTACTAGTGTTAATTTTTAGACCAATGCGACCTGAGTTAGTTCCTAACCCATCAATAGTCTAACAAAATAATTTTAAATTTTCGAGCGATCAAAATAATGTTATTCTAAAAAATACTTATTACTGAAATCAGTAAACATTTCCATGTCATAATCTTTTGACGATAATGTAATTTTAAAGACTTACAGAGATTACAATTGTTTATGTTATTATTTTCCTAACTAATTAAATATCATTAAAATCAATACATTAAGTTCATCTGTGCGCCTGAACGCCCGAAGATATCGAAAGGCAGAACCCAGGTCGTGCATTAAACTATTGCACGATTAAAATTTATCTGAAAAAGATTAAACGTTACTCAGCATGACAGTAAGCAATACAATACAAATGAATTTTGTTATCCATAAAATAATGATATATTTATTCCGGCAGATTGAAACTGTCTATCCTTTCTAACAATACAATACCACATCAAGAAGATTTAGCTTAAGACTCTTCATGTTCGTATTAAGGAGGTGCTTTGTGGTGCTGGTAATTCTCTTGAAACACATTCATTGAATACAGTTATCGTAAAATAAACTTGAAATGTGATAATCACTCCCTTGTTGCTAATTTTCCATGCTGTATATATTCACAGATTGCTTCTTATTTCCTGAAAAACTAGTTTGTTGTTGCTAGCGTATATGCATTTAATCACATTGTTGTTTAAATATTACACTGCTTTATAAATTTCTTTATTTTAAGAATATTATTATTAAAAAAATGGACTAGTTTGGTCACTGGGTCTTTTAAATATGAACGAAAATGTATTGTTAAAATAATGTCTACGTTATTTTTCATGGTGAATAATCAAACAAAATACAAAAAAGGATGTTCGGTCTCTGTTTTCAGTGACCGAACTGTTAACACTAAATTAAATCGTAATATATATTCACGAATTGTCAACAAAAGTTCTTTTTGATAGATTAATATTACTTTGGATAAATAAACAATTTAATATCACCGCGTTCTTATGATTTTTTTGGTGATTTATTTCAACTGTAACCATGTACCTTATTTATTGACAATACTCTACTAGAAATTCATTTTGTAGATTTTCAGTTATTTGTTTCTCTTTAATTATTATCTTTCATCTAAAGTTTTATATGTTTTCTTCTTGATGCACGCTAATTGACATGGCATTTTTTTCATTTCATAATATTTTGTTTTTGTTTTTTTAGGATAGTTTTATTTAAATATTTATCGAACATCGATAAATTATTTTTAAACGTTCAGAAACAAATTTTTTGACTTATATTAATTCTTATTTAAAATATGTTGACACAAGAATCCAATCTGAATAAAACATGTTTTTTAATTATATATTAAATTAAACAACGTTTTTAAGCACATGCGTACTTACACCGTAATATATATTTCAAAATCTATGCCATTGTATTTTTATTTTGTGCGTGAATAATAATTCGTGTTGTTTCAATGCTTTTTAAATTTTTTACCAAGTAAACAGGAAAAATAATTAAAATTTCGAATAACTCTTTGAGATTGTTATTATTTAAGATTTCGACTGAAGGTGCTTGGTGGAATTTCAATATTAAATTTGAATGATTCAAATTTGAGATTGTTATTGCTGTTCCCAAATCGTATTATTTTTGTTTAAACTAAGCTCTGTTTGTTGGAATTCCAACATATTGGATGACCATTTTACCGAAGAAAGCAAAACAATTGGCAAGTAACAGGAGGGTGACACATTTTGAGTATTATCAATAAATATTTAAAATTGTACCAAAATTACAAGTACTGATAGTTATCCGGTATTCAATTGAATGATGTTTAAAAATTGCAAATTAAAACATTTTGTTTGACTGAAGGTGTGTTGTCGATTAGTTTTTATGTGGTTTAGGATACTATTAATTAAATGTGTTATTTACATTCGTATATAATTAACCTTGATTAATAGATATTAAAGTAACATAAAAATTTGTTAGAGATTATTTTCTATAAATCTTAGTCATACTATAAAATACAAAATTACAAGAACTGCATACATTCATTTAATTACCTCATATTTTTATGATGAAGGGGTATTTAGTGATTAACAGATTAGAAAAAAAACTTTTTTCAAATTTATATAAAACAAATGTTGAGAAAGCGTACATTTTTGGTCACTTTATTTAAGTGTTCATTTTATAAAAATAAAAAAAATGTTTTTTTCTAATATGAAAATTTTCCAAAGTTTACAATGTCTCAGCTGGCAACACTTAGGTTTAACGCGAGGATCATTTCCACTTCTATCTCTATGGCAACAGGTGGCGGCATTATCCGCATAAGTTTAGACATAGGATTCCACGCGCCTAGAAAATGATAGCATTCAGAACTTATCACGGCGAATATCCCAACGCAGAGGTCGTATAAATTCCAGTCTTAGATAGAATCCGTACGAGCATTGAGCTTTATTTAAGGCTAAACACGTGGAACGCATTTACTATTCCAGCCTTAGGATATTTTACATTGAAAATTGTATTTTATTTAAGTATTACGATACGTTTTCATGGCTAGCTATTTTGTTTGTTTTTAACTGAATAGTTTCAAAAATATACCCATGCATAAAAATATAAATAAAATAATACTTCTTAACTTTCGTAATTTATAACATCTGCCAAATTTCTGCCATGAATAAATACCTTTTCTTTTTTCAAATTGGGATATCTCTAGTCACACGTTATTAAAATTATTACTGTTGAAACGTTTTGATTAATTGTTCTCACAAAAAGTTTTTAAGAAACTTACAATTTTATCAATGTGAAAATGATTTTTGATGTTACTCTATAATGATACATTTATTTCAAATGATATTCATTTTATTGCCAGTATTTTTCTTCAATTAATTCAGATTCAATCAATCACACTGATTCAAATAACTTACTTCCGAAGCGTTCAAAGCGTTCAAATGTCGAAGTACACACAGTTAAATGTCATTTTACAAATTTTAGATATTACAAACTATTTTTGTTCAAGTTTACATGCATCACAAAATTTCTCATCTACAGTATCACATATTTGACTCATTAAAGCATTTAACTTTATTAAATAATATTAAAACAGATTTGGCGAACGGATAGTATCCAAATAAACTATTCAGATCCCTTCTTTGTGTTAGTGAAAATGCTACAAACGAAAATATTCGTATAATGCCCACAGGTGGTTTTTAAATTATAATTAATGTTCGTAGAGTATAATTTTCTTAGTATAAAAAGTTAAACTGTCTCGCTGTGTCTTCAGCCGATTATCCAAAGTAAAGTTTGCAGCAAAACTTGGCAAAGAGTAATGTGAAAAAGCACTTTCAGTAGTAATCTAAACTATTTTACTCTACAGTCTACGAAGAGAATTTAAATATTGCTAAGTTTTAAAATTATCTTTTTCATTGTATTTCTTGTCATTAACTGAAATTTAGCAAGAGATTTTAATAATAATAGTCAATTTCATTAGTTTTTGTGTGTTTGACAGTATGTTTACAATATAAGTTTGTATAATATTTTCTGAACGACTATTTCATACTAAATACATATTGAAAAAATCATTGAATGCTTTTGAATAGAAAGTGTCATATAAATATGAGTTGAAAAAATATTAACGAGCTTAAAAAACTTGTTAGTAGTGAATAAGTTTAACAATTACTATTAGATTAAAATTAGTTCTTTATTCTGTTAGTCAATAGCAGAGTATTGATTTTTTTTACTAGATCCTTCAAACAAAATGAAATCTTTAGTGTTTTTTTTTAATTTTAGTATTAGTTACTGATGTTACAATAATTTAGACGTTATATTTAATATTGGACGTAATTGAAATAATAGTATGTAGTGGATTTATTGAAAATCGGGCATGCAAAGGTAGTAGTTACTAGTATTATCAATTGTTTTTGTAAAGGGGATTTAAAGAAAAAATACATTTATTTAACAGCCAAACTTTAAGCTATATTTATTAAAAATCTACTATAAACGTTTACACAAATGTCTAAAAAGGAGAAATATTATAATAGTAATGATACTCTGTAGCACAATGGTAAGTGGTAAGTATAAATACAACTATTCACAAAGTAAAGGAGTTGGCACTGTTAACGATCGGAGGTCAGACAGCGATGCACTTTATGTTTGTGCTTTTAAGTCCAGGTAAGGTCCAGCGGTATCTATTGTCAAAGGTTGTTACCAGTCTCTGAACAATGTTCACTGATGAATGATAAACGTAATGCACAACATTCAAGGGGTTAGATTGCGCCGTCATTCGTTCATAGATACGGGATTTATGATGGAAAAATCTTAGATAAAGATTGTTAAGTTATTTATGTTGAAAAATCCACTTTCGATATTTTTAGTCATTACATTGAATATAGTTTAAATATATTATTGTTGAGGAACAAAATACTGAACAGATATATAAATTAATTTATTGGTTACGCCTTAAATTTATGGTTACCTAAAAGTAACAGTTAGATAATCGAACGCTTAAAGCTACACATACATAATTTCACATTGATTTTTTTTTAAAAAAGGCAAAATCTCACTATTAAGTTAATCAATTATTGCTTTGCAACATCGGCGCGCCGCACCAGTGGTTTAGCTAAATATAAATAATAATATGCAAAAAAAGTATTATAAACCGCCAAAGCTTCATAAAATATAACCTGTTTTAAAAGCTCAAAAACAAACCTAAAACATCAACTATTTTATAACCAGTATTTTTGATTTATCTCTTGTATATCCTGTATTGTTGCTGTGCGGTAACATTAAAAATGCTGATATAAAAAAGCACACAAAAAAACTCTTTACCGTTTGTTATGAAAATATGTTTTTTTAACTAAAAAGTTTAAAATATTATGTTAATCTCTGTTTATCAAAAAAGTTCAGTATATCTCACTACACAAAATAAATTGTACATAACATGATTTCCTATTAAGTATATACATCAATTATACGCAATAATTTTCTTTCTTTTGAATAACAAGTCAATCTAGAACTAGGAATATATTTAATCATTTTTTGAGCTACGCTTATAATCCAAATATTGAGTTTTATTTAATTGAATGTTTAAAAAAATAATTTTCTGGTTCCTTAACTCAAAGTTAATACGACAGAAGAATCTTTTCTTAATTACGTCACAGTTTTTGTTCTTGATTATAATTAAAGTTTTAATGAAAAACTTCGTCTTCGTATTTACAAGCGGCGAATAAATTATTTGTTTTTTTTTGTAACTGTCACAACAAAAATTCATTACTTCTTTATTTAATAATCTTTCTTTCAAAATAAAAAGACAATTTAAAAAACAATTCTAAAATTAACCACGATTTTTTTCAGTGCAACCGTATTTATATATGAATAAACACGTTTTTTCACTTGTAAATATCAATTTATTATACAAAGAAAGTTTAATTATGCTTTGTCCTATATTCGCGAAAATTTTTCACAAAATCTGGTATAAGATTAATGATAGAGACAACTAGGATAATTCTCTGGTATTCATTTATTGGTGGTCATCTTAGTTTACAAAATTCGTGATCGAGTGGGAACACAATAGGTTTTCAGTTTTTTTTTCAAGCGATAATAAGCTTTTGAATATTGATGATGCAGATCAAGCCATGGTGTGTCAAAAAAGATTTTTTACTTTTATTTTATTTTTTGTGTATAATTGAATGTTTTTTTGTATAATTTAAAAAAAATGTAGAATACTCAACCATTCTATAAGTCAAACATTAAAAACTGCGGAAATAATTGAAATTCATCTTCTGCACTCAACAAATAAAGATTTTTTATTAAATTACATTTGAAGAATGTAAATAATGAAGCACACTGCCAAACGTTTTCTTCTATAATAGTAATATTTAATATCATTCATAAACGATATCTTTTAAAATATTCCTCAAACGTACCGCTATTGATTCAACATTATTTCAAATTGATATTCAACGTGGGAGACCACGTTTTCTTCTAGCAATGAAAAATAAGTGTTAAACATTAGCTGAAACATTTTTCTTGAATTAAAATATTACATTCGCATATACTTACGTTTGTTTTAAATTTTTGTATTTACCAAACGTCACCTACGTTTTTAATTAAATCCACGAGTTTTAGAAAAATATGAATTATTTATAGCTTTGCGTAGGGCTATTTTCCGACAGAATTGTTAAAAGCGATACAGCGTTATGCAAATTGCCGCGAAGTTGAATGTAATCTACAAATAAAACTAACAAAACATTCTGAAATATAAAAATCTCTGCGTCTGTAAAAGATTACCATATGTTTTCCGTTGAAGCACTCGTATTTTTCTTTCGTTACCTTCAGAGTACCACTTATACTAAGAGACTTGCTAAAAATGAGATATGAAGCTTGTTTGTTTCTCGTTTCACCGATATGAATTTATTTTTCCTAGGGCTATTCTTTATGATGATAAAACATCAAAAGTATTTGCTTTTGTTTACGTTTAATAATATTACTTCAAAGAAGAATGCATAATTAATATGAGATCTTTCCTTAATATATAAGTAGCCTTGAATCATAACTCACATTCTCCGAAAATCGTGTTTTGAGAAAATCGCGAAAATCCACTGAAGTTTCATATTTTATAATAACAAGTATGTAAAAGAAAGCTATATTTTTTAAGATGAAAAATATGTTTCTATGAGAAAGACTGGTTGTTTCTAACCAATTATTATTTTTGGAAAAATAAACGTTTCGACAACAAAAATGATCTTTGTTCATACTATGTCATAAGTACAAAGCGGCTCAAACAAATTTTTAACACCCAAATTTATTTTTTTATATTAATCGAATCACTTGAAAATTTTAACCCGAAACTGCAGAATATACGCTGAGATTCTATGCGACTCACATTTGTACTGTTTAAGTACTGTCACAAGTTTAATCCTGAATACCTCAAGTATATTCATTCATATTTCTATATCTGTAAATCTCTACTCTGTCTCTTTGACCATATTAACTGTATTGCGAGAGCTTCATGAATTCTCTCCACATTTTTAATGTTCAACATCAATTACCTTAGCTCCTTAATTTTGTTCAGAAATTATATATATTTTTATTTATCATTTTATATTACGAGTGGACGGTTTTTATCTTTTGACTTGAAGTTTGAAGATATTTTAAAGTAAGAATACAATATTTTATGATTTAAAAAAAATGTATTTACTGAATATGTCATTTATTTTATGTCTGTAAACAAGCCCACACGATATTACAGACTTATAACGGGCTGTATAATATTCGATAAGCGCTTCACGTAAAAACATTATTTAGAAATATGCTAATAGTAAGAACGCCCTCGTATTGTTATATTTATGTCTTTAAAGGAGTAATTTATTACAATTTATTGTAGATTGTTATGTTGCCGTGCCAACAAAAAACGTTATTTTCTTTAACGTAATTAAATTAATAAAACGAATCTATAAATACTCTTACAGAATAATAAAATAAAAACATAAATTGTGTATTTAAAAAGAGAAAAACATCTCCAAATTTTTTCGTAAAACTTGGTTTTGCTTAATTTCATCAAAGTATATGAAAAGATTTACAAAAAAATAATGAAACATTTCCATTCATACGTAAAAAAACTCTTCATAATAATATAAAACATGAAGCGCTATGTTTAAACTCCCGCTCAAACGTCATTTGAAAACTTTAAGAGCAAATGGGATAAGGTGATTTTTGTCGATTTTGTGAACTTCATAATATGTATATTACAATGTTATTTGTACATTTTATTTGGCATGCGTGTTTAAATACGTATCACTTGTCATTGGCTTAATTTTAAGTCTTCAATTACATTTATAAGAGAGATTTGAAATTTACCCTCATTTTTAAACATAAATATTGAAAGTTTATATGATTTTTAAAAATTGAAACATGAGCTATTAAAAAAAGTGAAAAAACTCTGTCCTAAAATATGTTTTATCTTTATATTTAACTTAAAATTGTGTTAAAACTATTTTAGCGCCCTAAGATACTATTGTTAAACAACTATTATCGTTTCATATAAAATATAACAACTATGACTTAAGCCTTTGTATCTGCTTAATATCTTAAGCATTTGCGTTTCAATAATAATAAAACTATGTGAATATTTGTTGAAATTAAGAAAATATAATATATGTATACGTAACTCTGAAGGGGCTTTAATAAAGATTGAAGGCATTTTTCGCTCAATTACAGCCAGTGATTTAAGTATTCCAATTGTGTTTTTATATGATAGATATTTTTACCGTTGTTCTTGAAATATGTATTGGTTATTGAACTTTTACTTGTATTTACTACAATATTTTAAAAAAACATGCCTACTAAGATGCTGCTAATATTAAATTTATTATTATTATTTGTAAACAAGCCTTGTATCTAGTTTGGCCGAGGATGCAGAGATTTATGCTATTTATTTTTTTATTGAACTCAATTCTCAACTCGGGTAGTTTAACCTGTCAGATATTAATGCATTATATTACAATATATTACAACATAGCTTTAAATTTAAAAATACAACAAATGATGCCCGCGATGAACTAAGCTGGTCGAAAGTGATGAAAATAACGCATGAGAAATTGTTTATACATATGTATAAATATTTGAGCGCAATGTATGTAGCATAACTTTATTATTTACATTTCACTCGGTCTTATTTGGGTTTCATTTTGAGGTTGAATTCAAGTGACGCTTAAAATCATAAAATTAACAATGTTAATCTCCTTCAAACGGATTGAGATGTAATCAAGTTTTCATTCAGCGCTGACAATCTGTCTAACACAAAACACGCCCGCCACGACCCCTCCTCTAGGACATGTTTTGAACACAATACAATATCAAGGACCTTTTGTGGTCCTTCTCAAAATGTCACGCGCCACGACTTGTCAAAAAATAACTTCGTTATAATAATTCGCTTCCTTCATCAAGGAGCACTTCATATTACTATCAACAAAAAAAAAACTATTATTCGAAACATGCTCAGTAATACTATGCCGTATCACATCGGGGGTCATCATTATTTGAAGTGCTGTACGTAACTCGAACACGATCTATTGATTTTAATGACAACAAGGAGACCTCATAATAACAAATCTTATAACTATCTTTGCGAAAGGAAATTACTTCACATCTTGCCATAATTAAATAGATTTGAATAGATCATAAAAAAACATTTTGGATTTGTCAACAAAATAATTAGTTTATTCAGTGGTTTTGAAGCTATCAACTCGTCGTTTCCTTTACTACAATTAAAATAACCATTACCTTTTTAAGTAAGACAAATATATCAAAACCACACTATTTATTAAATAAATGTTAAATTTAGTTTCAGTTTTCATTCTACTGATTTTAAACACAATAACTTGGATACACTAACGCAAGTAAATTTATGTTGTATGTTGAAGTTATAATTACCAAAATAGTATTGTATTTTTAAGCAGACGTAATATTATATTTAAGTGATAGGTTCATCTGAACATGAGCCACATTAATATTTTATATATGTTTTTTTATTATTTTCTTAGGATATGCTTTACACAGTGACTGCCGGTCAATGTGGCATTGGATCAATGCACCCGTTGCATATGCAGGGGTGATTATATTTCATGAAATAATATTCAAACATTACATTTAAACTATTCACTCATTTTAAATTCTTCGTGTATTTATTTTCTATAATTATCATTAATTTCTATATATTAGACAATAAATACATGAAAAATTTAAAATAAGTGAATGGTATAAATGTTATGTTTGAATATTATTTCATGAAATATAACCACCCTTGCATATACAAGGGGTGCATTGATCCAATGCCACATAGACCGGCTACCACTGGGTTTACCTGTTTGAACACCAGCTCTGGGGTCGATCTGGATAGTATATAATACATACAACAAGAAAATTGTGATTAAAATGATTCTTATAACACTCGTTAAGTATTATTCTCAGACCTGATTTATTGATATAATGACACATTTCAACGACGCCGGCGTCAGCCCACTAACAAGTGTCGTTGAAATTGCTGTTTTTTTTACTTTTAATATTATGTAGTTTTCCTGTGGGCTTTCAAAATTTCAATGTATAAATCAATAAAAATAATAACCATTTTAAACAACAAAAATATATTTAAATGAATGAATAAAAAAAATAAAAGACTATTGTATTTGTTTTTAGGTATTAGATTTTTTTATTGGCCTGTGCTGTTCCATAACTAAGTTCAATTGATTGTGCTATTCGTAATTTCGTTTCATGTATTTAATCGTTGGCATAATTGTTTTGGGAAGTGACAAAAAAAGATCGCCTCCAAATATCCATTTTTTAACGATGAAGAATTTAATACTAAATTCAATAATTTTTCTGTTTCAAAATAAGTAAAATGTATCAATTAGAGCCGATGCTATTATTCTAACGTCTTCAATATATATTAGATTCGCCGGATGAAAGCCGTACACATTTATAAACGCGCACATCGATATAAGATACTACCATTTGCTAAGATTTATCTTGATTTTTGCAAGGAAAAGCGTTTTAGAACCTCCGCCATAATAGCGAGTCTGGGCTTAAGTTGATTAAGTGAAGAGTGGATTGGAAGATCTTCTTCTATTAAGCGAAACACAATGGAGTTTATGACGTAAGAAGAACGCACGGCAAATTCTGCTGGGGACATAACCGAATGAGAAATACCTACGTAACTAAAATTAGGTAACTAACTCATTTTGTGTCGGAATTACCTACGTACTTATTGACATAACGTAGATTTTTCTCAGCACAAAAGGTAACTTGTATTTGCAAACATGATGTTTCTTATTATTTTATATTTATTTGTTTGTTTTTGTTTGTTATTCAATGCGTTTAGATAATATAAATTCACTATCTAGAAATAATAGCAATATTTCGTACTATTAGTGTAAGATGAAAGTAAATGTCAATATTTTATTGCCTACTCGATTATACCACAAATTAAAATGTTATCGTTCTTCTAGAAAATATTATAAGAAACATTTAAAAAATCAAACAGAAATCAACACTCAAGAAATGAACAGTAAAATTAAACTTATTCTTTTTGCACAATTTCAATAATTAACTTACGTCATTATCACTACATTTTTACAAATTTTTTTTTGGAGAAAAGACTTATTAAATCAAGACTTGTTTTCCTCGAAAATTAAGCATTTTCTAAATGTTCTAAAGCTAAAACAATATCTCGTTTAACGACTTTCGATGAGTTTATTTGTCACATATTATTATTTACGATTGATTAGAGCTTTGTTCTTTCATGCTATAATTGAAATTACAATACAAATTGATGAGGTTTATTTAAGATATTTTTTGAAAAATAAATAGTTTTATTTTTGCTATCAATTATTAGTATATCTTTTGATTGAAGTCATCAAACATTGTATAAAATGACATTGTATAATATTATTTTATCAGATGTATAGACATGCTTAAAACATAACAATATTTTTTCCTATAGAACAAATTTAAAATGAGTTGGTTATCTTTCTGTAAGTTTAATATTTAACTTTCATAATACTCAGTAGAAAAATCTAATATTAATATGTCACCTTGCCTCCCATGAAATGATTTATTTCAGTGTTTCTCTCACGTTTTTCAAAAGAATAAATGTATTTTATTATCGTACGCATCTATTTGTTTTTTTTATATCTTAATGTAGGATAAATTGACATTTTAATGTGTTACTTTGACATTTACAATCATGCGTTGTACGTACTCCAGACATATAATTATTAATTAAATAAAGGTTGCCTTTTTTCATCTGACATTTTATTTCAAGTTATACTAGATAAATCAAGTTTATGCAGTCATATGCCTGTTACCTAGTGGCTACTATTTTACACCCGTTATATCATAAGGGTCAATACAAATTTCAGGTCAATTTGTTGAATTTCACATTTGAGATCTTGGGGATGGATGGTTTGCTATGGTTTTGCTTCCGGTAGTACAGGAAAAGTTTTTATTTTGACATGATGGTGATAAAAAAAAATGTATCTTAAAAGCACCAAAAACCACATTTTCATTAAAAATATTTTTTTGTATTTACATGGATTTCTATGAATAAATATATTTCAAGAAAAAAAAATACCTGGCAATAAATGTAATTTCCGAAGTTTAAAAATCAGAACACATTTTTCAAATGGGTGTGACAACGCATTTTCAGATTCAAGGTGGCGCAGATCACTAAAAAAGTTAAGACCCACTCCTCTAAACGTTTCGTCGTATAGAAAAAATCACGTGACAAAATGTTTGTTCAGCACATTTCACAAACTATTGTGAATTATAATATTTAAATTTTAAGTATAACATACATAAATTGTTTTTTCTTTTTATCCCTCAATATATTTACATTTTTATCCAAAGATAGTGAAATTTGTAAAGTTTTTATTCTATTCCAAAACCAAGGCATTTTACCAAACTAGTGTGTATATATATGTGTATGTGTGTGTATATAAATCCATGTCTGCTCTCAATTTAGAGAACATAGCTTCCTGGTGGAGGTATATTAATTGAAGTTTTTTTACGAGAATCATTTGTTATTCAGTTACTCAACCTATCTCATTGTTCAAAGAAAATAATGATATGATTGATAAGGGGCTTTGACACGACTAGTGGTTAGCTTATCGCTCTCGTTCTATCGCGTTATTTAAATATTATAAGTATTTTTTTACATCTCAAGTACACCTGTTTTTTAATAGAAATTGATTTAAAAAATGTATTCGTACTGGGACTTAAAGCCGTGAGATATGTCACGAAAGCCAGCAACGTTGCCTGTCTAATTTATATTATTTTGAGGGCTTAAAACGTTATGAAATTCAATAATCTAAATAAATAACGCTAAATAATTCCATACTTAAGCCACATATTTCAAAATTGTATGCTAGAAAAACGACAAAATTTGGTGACCAAATATTTGCAAAGATCTCGTAAATTTTCCGGACAAGAGTCTTTCATATGTTGACTTACCACCGATGGGAAAATTATTATAGGGTTCCTGCTATAAAAATAATATTGTAGTCGTGGTTGTAATATTTCTTTAGTAGTGCTTAATGTAAATTGATGGATCTAATTTATGATAACAACTTTTACAGAAATATGATGATAATAAGATATAATTTAAACATATTGAAAATGTATCTTCAAACATAGTTTTCATTATTTCAAGGACAATATTTTAAAAACTTCAATTAGGTTAATTAGATAAATTAGATTGTACAGTCAAAAATTTTGATTGACTAGAAGTTATTTAGTTTAAGATTAAATTAAAAGGCCATCAAAAGTTCAACAATTATAAGATCAATTATTGTTATTAATAGTATTATTATGTTTGGTTTAAATATGTTGATTAAATAGATGTATACTTTTTAAGTACCGTGATTAATTAATATATAAAAGTTATTATCATTGACCATTTTGTTCATTGTTTCAAACAAATGAAAAGAAAATTTAAGTATATATATATGTGTATAGAAGCTTCTAATTTTATTTCATATAGATGTATCCTAATGTTTATTACTTATAACTACCAATATACTTGTATTTCTTTGCAATCAAGTCCTGCTGCAATCGGTTAATTAATCACAGTCCAGACATTAGCAAATAGAGCATTCGTGGCATTTACAAAGAAGAGTGAACTAAAAAAAGAGTTGAGGCCTGCCATAAGTGGTGTTGAATGACATCGTCCATCAATGTCTGCGTCGTTCAGTTCGTCAGCTAGACGCCAGGGGACACTTATGCGAGTTGACCTTTTCGAGTTCGTTTGGATGCGATGTTAGATAGTGAAAGAAAATATGCTATTGATTTAATAAGAAATTTTCTTTAGCACACAAAACAGCAATGTTTAGTTTTGCAGTAAGTATTCGAATTTGAAGCAAACTCAACGAATAACGATAGCACAAGTGCCCATCTCTTAGAAACCATTTTATAAATTTTCAAATAAAATTGAACTATACGACTAATTCATTGGGTGAGAAATTTATCATTACTGATACGTTTGGTATCGATAAAAATGTCTAGACTTGAAAGATACTACAAAAAGAAAAATCATAAAGAAAAATATCTCCATAGAGGCTAGGATTTAATCTTATTTTTTGTATGCGGGGCGAGTATAATGCTTTATCAGTGGCGGTTCTAGGTACTGGGCTAGGTGGGCTAAGCCCGACCTGCATTTTTCACCCAAAACTTTAGATGGCTGAATAAAAATGAACAGCAATTCGGCCGCTGAACAAAATAAATACATTTATAAGCGTAACTAACCTTTCCCAAATGAATATAATATCTTTGTTTTAATTTTCCTCTGTCAATATAAGACAATGTTACGTCTACCTACAATCATATTCTCGATTGTGTTTTGTATTACAATTTTAAACTGAGCCGGCATAAAAAAAACAATAACCCTATAAATACTTCATAGAGAACAGGCAACGTCACGTCAGTCTGGCAACACCACTCAGGGGCTAAATCGTTCAAGCCCGTAACCACAGACAATATTTCTTTACACTGGGGCGCAATCAAGCACGATTAGATTTTGTTTGTATTTGTATGTACGGAAACGTCATCAAACACAAACGATTGTGTTTCAATCTGTCAAGTTTCTGTCGATCGTTGGGGGCTAAACTGATTCTGCCCATTACGCATACTTATGCATTGAAACACAAATACCAATATCTTTGTATTTAATGAAAGTGACAGGTATTGACTTTCAGTGACAGCAAGTGACAGTTTTGTACTGCTTTTAGTAGGTACTTGTTATTTCACTTTGAAAGAGACGAATTTAAGGATTCCGTGTTATTATTTTATTATTTCTTAGTTACATTAGCATTGATTTTATTATATAATAACTTATGCATTGCAGTAGTGTCGTAGTATTTGTTAATTTGCTTGTAGATTAATGTATGAGTGATTAAGGTGAAGTGGAAATATGATTTTCTCTAGCCCACCCAAGATTTTAGGTCAGGAACCGCCACTGTGCATTTTTATGGATGTTGAATTTATTCAGTTTATACATATTTTATTGGAAAAGTGCCAAATATTTTTTAATTAAAAAATCATGTAAGATAAACTCGATGAGAATTTTTTGTAAGTGACTTGAGATCAACTCACAAACACCCATGTCTTAGAACTTAAATTAAAAAAAAAATACATTGTCCTTATTAGGTCTTCAGCCTAGACCCACCCTATTGGTAGAGCTAAGTTTTTGCCAACTAGACCACAGCAGGCGACAAATTGGATTATGGTTACACAAAGTATTTAAATTAAATCATATGGGAAATTAAATACTTTTACTTTTTTGATTGATGTCCCCAAATTTATCAATATGATGTAAATATACAAAATGACGATTAAAAATGTCAAATGTGGTCCTTTAAAATAAAACTGAAGAATTTTTTTATTTCCTTTTTATCAAATTTATTTTCTTCCGCATTTTTTATTTAGACGGATGTTGACAAGTCCTATTCTTTCTTCATATTAAAATTTATGGAATGTGTGCTTAATATTCTGTTTATTTTGTTCGTATAGCTTTTGTGCGTTTTTTATTTATATATTTTTTATCTTACATCAGTGGTTTCACAACTTTATATCAAATTTATCATTATGATTATCGCCAAATCGATTTATATTCACGCAAATTTTGAGAAATCAAGATTCAATTATGGCTTTTTGTTACATTTTGGTATGAAAGCATATTTATTTGTATATATTTATTTATACATATTCTGTTATTAAATTAATATTTTTTTAGCTTTTCACCTATTCTTTTGCACTTTCCACCAGTTTGGAAATAGCTACCTTATAGTTTTGATTTACTAAACATTTTTGTAAAAACATATGTGTTTATTATATTACCAAATAGTTAATATAAAACAATGAATGAGACTGAAATAATTTTGAATATAAAAAACTGAACACTTTAGATAATCAATTTTTTTTTTCTCACTTTTCTTTTATTTAATGTAATAAAATTAAAAACACTGTTGTACTAACAAAAACTCTTCAACACTTTACCAAACACTCGTATTGTGAATACCTGACATGAATAACACGCAACACATTTTATGTTTGATTAATATTGCATAACATCACATTCAAGTAATTAAAAAAATCTCAATACAAAATAACTCATAGCTCCTAAAATCATATTTTTCCACTTCATTAAAAAATCAAGGTCATTTCCAATCTAATTTGATGAAGAAGGCGTCATAAAACACGCTATTTATCACACCATTTTTTATGAGGCTCATCAACCACTCCTTTACTAGTCATAATTTTTAATAAAATCATATTCAAATTACATTTGCGCCTCTTTTGAAATATGTGTTTTTTGCGGATACGCCCTGTTACTCGAAAAGTCGATATCAAATTTGATACTTAAAAAGTTTTCTCTCAGGAAAGTATACCTGATACACATGTACATTACAAAATGAAAGCAATTTTATTGATTAATTACATCAAATTAGCATGGGAGTAATATTTTTTAAATTGCATAAAAATACCACCATATTCTTTTGTCTTACCAGCTTACCAGCAATCTTAATATTTAGTAATTCAAAAAAAAATGTAAGTTATAAATCAATCTAACGCTGCTTAAAAATCTTTTGTGAATGTTATATGATTCAAAAAACTATATCATATATTTATTTATATTATTAATGAATGTGTAACTATTACCTTAAAGCTTTTTTAGATTATATTTATTCAACAACAACATAGTATCTAAGACGTCCTGTAATGACGGTTTCTACACTCTGTCTTTGTTGAGATGTTGCCGATCATACATTATTCTTTCACTTCAAATAAAGTATCCCATACACGTGTGTTCCTTTGAATGAGATTGAAAGAATCAAATCATTACTGGGTGTCGTTTGCGAGAGAAATCTGAAGGGAGAACCCATAAAGTCCAAGGCCGGTGTTTCGGGTGTCCTTATGAATGTAAAACGAGTCTGACGTGTGAAAAATCTCCCGATATTTTTCTTCACGCTCAATCCAGACGGGACGCTTTTCTTACATTGCTCACTTTGTACTGCTCATCACATAGTCTCATCGACCAGCGTTCACGAGCTTGGTCAACGGTATTAATCAAATCTAACAATATTGTAAATGTAAACAATTAATTTGAACTGAGTCGTTCAATGGTAAAAAAAATCTACTGATTCATCTTTCAGCGACTTTAATAACAAATTTAGATTTCTTCAAATAGATAATTGAGATCTTGGAGATGGATGCTTGTAATGCCTTTGCTCATAGAGTTGACCTTAAGCGAGTCTTAAAATTCTTTTTAATTTATCTTATTATTGAAAATTTTGAAGATCTCTTACAAGGTGTATATTGTAATATTCTCTATAATGCAAAGAATTAAATATTTTTTTTTTGTAAATAAAGATATTCTTTTCAAAGGGAGTGAATTTTTATTACAACCGTGTTTTTATTTTTGTGTAAATCTATAGATCATTCATTTATTAAGAGGTGGAGGTATTTAGGTCACTCAAATATCTCTAGATAAGTCTAACTATAAATTCAAAAACGTCTTAGTTGATTTAGGTTTTTCGTATATCAATATTTTATCAACCATTTACTTAGTGGATGGATAGTTTGCAAATGTTTCATTTTTCAATAAACCAACATATAATATTGTTTCAATTAAGAAGTTTAGCTTCAAATAAAATGCGATATTTTATTTCAATAACTACGTGAAATATTACCAATAAGTTGCTAATAATATAGTTATTTTGACACTTGTTAAGCTATGAATGTCTTATAAATGATTTAATATTTATAAACTTGATTTACATGATATAATGTTATTTAAAACGAATAATTATGCTTGTATATTGACAATTTTCATCCATTTTACTTTATCAGCAGTCGTTAGAGTCGTTTAAATGAAATGACAGTTAATTTTATCATCTATATTAACAATCTATATGATTTTGTTGCTTTAATAAACGATTTAATAATAAATAAATATATGCACAATATACTTAAAAAACGTTTCAAGCAAAACTTTGCGTAAAAAAACATTCTGTTCATCCATATTATTATTAAAGTTTTATGGTTTCGAACTGTTGTACACATATGTAATAACGTCTCAGATTCAACGACCCCTTGAATCACGGTTCACCAGTAATCGGCAAAGGGAATTTATCAAACTACGTCTTCTTAAAAGATGTACTCAGGTTTTACTTTAAAGCTATCCAGCGGTTGTTATCCTCCCACACAACTCGTGAAAGAAAATTTTGTTTATGTGAAATTGAGTTACACTATAGGATATGTTAAAATATAAATAATTTACATATTCAAAATATTTTGCAGACCAATAGGCTACGCTTACTTGATCTTAAACAATGCCAACTTTAAAGCGTTCAATACGTTTGCGAAATCATGATATACAATATAGAAAGTAGGGTTTTCTTGATTCGTATTAAGATTCGACGTGAATCAGATTGTTATCTTGGATCACGATGGATTCGTACTAAACGAGCACACATCACTACTGTCCATTCGTGTCTTTGTCTATTCTTTTAGAAACTTCTACATATACCATATATACCACTCTTTTTCATATCTGCAATATCTTTTATTGTTTACTGTCAATACTTGGTAGAAAGGCATTATATTAAAAAATAATAAAACACTCCTTTCGCATTATTCAACTATGTTTGTTCATCACAAGTATTTTAAATTGATGCTCGAAATGAGTAAAACCGTTGCTGATCGTATTAAAATTAATGTGGCAATTATTAGTACAAAACAGTGTTCAATTTTTCAAAGATAATGCTTTTTTTACAAAGTTTTGACAGTTAACACCTCTAAAGTGAATTAGTAAATATGCACATATATGATTATATTTATGAGCGTATTTACTATTTTTTGCATAAATTATATTGTTAAAAAATCCCAGTGGATCATTTTGGTCAAAGCTTTTATTTTTATTGTTTATCAACTATACTTACTCAATAATTTTTAAAGTCTTAAACACTTTATCCTAAGTATCATTTTTTTATAATAATCTATCAATTCTTATCACCCTCTATAGTATTTAATGTTAACTTCTCTACCTATATATAGTCGATATATTCTTTTAACAGTTGAAATTTTTGTTATGAGCAAAACTGGTCTTGATCATAATAAATAATAGTTAAATAAGAACATAAAAATGTTTCATTATTTTTTTATACATTTACAACACATTCTTTGGTGAGTTTTTCGTAAACCTTTTAGTATTCTCTATACACCCTAATTAGAGCTTCAATTTATTCCCACACATAAAGAGAGCTGTAAAAAAATATAATACTTAGTTTGTATTGTCATTTTATTGTTGATCACTGAATTCGTTTTCCATTGAAAGTAGAGACGGCTTTTTTTCAACACTTTTTTTCCACACAATTTCAATGATAAATGGATTTTTCTCTGTACAGACTCATCTTTAGACAAATTCTCCGTACATCAATTTTTCTGAAGAAGATTTTTTCGTACACAAAAAAATCGTACCTAGAAAACTCTGGAAAAAATAATATAAAAATTATGTTTAATATTTTACGTCAAAGGTGCCAAATATTTTTATGTTTTGCAAAAATCTAGAGATTAAAACATATTTAGATGTCTACTTCTCGTATGCTTAAATAATACATAATATTATAGTCTCGATGTTAATTCTCGAATATTAAAATACACGGATAATTTTGTGCGCGTAGTTTTTTTATTTCTAATCTGTGTAAAGGAAGAATCTTGTTTGGAAAAATTTATTTCCAAAGTTTTCTTATACGGAGATTTTGTGTTCCGAGTATTACGTACGGAGTATTCTTGTTTGAAAAACTCTTGTACAGAAGAAACATGATAAAGACAGCCACTGCTTTGTTACGCAAAATCATTCAATTACACAATTTTCATTAGCATTCCTTTATAAAATTCAAGTAAAAGGTGTACTCTGTTTAATAACCAAGAAATAAACAAAATGAATAAGACAAGTAATAAACTTTATGACTACTCATTATGTTCATATTTACATTGGATAAAAGCGTATTTTGGTACAACACGTTTAAGGTGTAATAAAATTGCAAACATTTTATATAAATTTTACGATTCCATTATTATTACTTTATTCGGGTAAGGATTCATTTGATACTTAAACAAAATACGGAAAATTTAAAACAGTAACACATTTTACTTTTTATTGTTTAGTGAAAAATTTTGCCATACAAATTTTTCTGTATCCGTGATTTTTACCACACTCATTAGCATATTTCATTGTGGCTATTTCGCTAGTTTTACTATATTTTTATATCACTGAATAATATTGAATTACTCATTTTATAAAAGCAATGGTTCAAACTACAGCGTTTACAAACGAAGCACACACAACTGCTTTTGTATTGATGGCTTAAACACTATCCAACTATATATTCAGATAACATGCTTCTTAATCTTTTGAAGACATTTTAAGATTTTTCAAGACAATTAAAAGGGATTAAACGAGAGGGTTCTACTATTCTTAAGAATGTAAAACCAAATATTTATTTTTAAGGATTCGTGAACATGAACTATTTGTTCTTCCAAGCTTGCCACCAGAGATGCCACATTGGATAGTTTTAACAATTTTTGTATTTTTTATGTGTGAATTTTGTTTTTTTATGTATTATACAATATTAAAGTAGACTTGGCCGTAACTAACTAAATTGAATTAATTTCCCAATTATGTTTGTACTCTTATTTTAATTGAAATCGACACCAATAACCAATAAAGTAGTAACTAATTGATGTATAGAAAATTTTGCTTTCTGAAATGTTTTTCTATATAGACCGTCACTATTTGCTAACCTATTTTTACAAGATAAGCAAGAGCGAAAAGTTGACTTACATAGCTTGTAATTCTGATACAAACATCAAAAAAACAACTTTAAAAATCGATACAGTTGTCTGTGGCATTACTCGGTTATTGTATGAAATTAAGTTAAAACAGTCTCTCAATGCTAAAACATTTGTTGCAATGAAATATTTAAAGATAAATGTTTTGCCATAACCTCTAAAGTAATGTATGTTGTATTAACAAAGCACTATTGAAAGCACCTTGTAGATGTCATCCAGCAAACTTAGTCTATTTAAGGCGGAGATTTTTGGCCAGCGTCGTTCGTATTGAAGGGTTTAATCAGAAAAGTAAAAAAAACACCAATTACTCATTTTAAAATTAAGTGTATATAGTTTTTTTAATTAGAATTATTTGAGAGTAATTATTTGAAAATAAATTGTTTTTTTCTCTTTTCTTTAAATGTTTAAATACAGAGTCCAACCACAGCTTTAATTTTGACAACGACAAAGTCGTAACGTTTTAGTACTTACACTCTTATCAGTTTAATAAAAATAATGTTGTAAATATTATTGCTATGGCTTTTTTACTTCCTTATGTTTAGTATTCTTTAAGATTGTTGTGTGAGGAATTCTCGTGTCCTTCGTTTGAAACACTCAAAAGGAACTCATATATTTCATATTAGAAGCAAATAAAAATGTATCGATAAAATATAGATTCAATTTTCCTTCCTCCTGTTGAAATCATACTTGGAAAATTATTGGACGCTTCAGAACATTCAAGTGGTACGTCTTGTAGCGCACTCAATATAATTGGATGGCTTTCCATCAGACTGGCTGCAGTAACTGTCACCATCAGATTTCCAGATTTAACACAGTTATCTCTCTGTGCAGTCAATAAACATTACAAGATGACAATGGATTCACTAATCATTTGTTCTCCTTGTTCAGCTTGCATTGCAAAATGTTATTATTAATCCGCCAGATAACTTTGGTAAATTAGGCTATTTAAAGCCACAATATGTATTACAAACAGGCTGGTAGCCGGGTGATCAAGATAGTTTTTTTATTGCAATGGTTATGGGTTGGAATTCTACAAATGACAATTTTATAAATTGATTTTTCAATGATTCATAGATTTGTTTTTGAATAAATGTTGTTTAAGTCCTATCCATCTCAGCATAACACCCAGAATTATCTAAAGCGTTAATTTTGTCATAAATTTTGTTTTAGCAATATCATTCTATCATTACATTACTCTCTCCAAAAATAAGTACTTTTGGTTGAACAAAAATCCTCATTAGGACTTCAAATTCTACATTGAGAGAAAAAATCACAAAAAATATTTGACGGATGAATCAAAAATTAATTTATATGACCTACACTTGTCAATACTATATATTTACATACTATCACCAATGTTTTGTAACCAAAAAAAGCTTTTTTGGACAAAACGAGCCTTTTAAGTCTTTCGCAAGATTCAACATTTGCTACTTATAATGTCATTTATTTTCATATAAAGAATGATATAATACTAGTAGTATTATAATTATTGATGACAAAATAACTTTGATAATTGAAAAACTATCTAGCGTTAGTATCGCTTAGAACTTTTGATGGTTTAACGTAGGCCATCACCAGCTAATCTAGGCAAGAGTGGCAGTCTAAGTAATTTAGTTTATTTTGGTTTAAAAGTAATAAAATCCCGGGGGTTGGCCATAAATATCAAAAATGCAACCTGACACCAAAAATAATAAAAACATTTAGCCGTAAATAAATGATCCCGACATCATGTAACAGGTAATGAAGATGAAAAAAATGTTAAAAAACACCATTAACTTAAATATCTCACAATAACAGCTTCTGAAAGTAAAACATGTCTGCGAAAACAAGAAAATTTCATCTCTATGATTATTTTTTTCTCGAGGAGTGCTTAATTTAATACAACAGCTGTGTGTTTCTAATTTGTAACATTTAAGTGAATTTGTATTTTGAAAGGTCAAAAACTTATTTGTTTCTCGTCTAATATCGTGCGACACTTTTGCCTTGTTCACCCAAATGGTGTAAGTTTTCTACTGTAAATAAATAAGTTTTATGCCCATCTACAAGAGTTACAACAAAGTATTTACCAGATAAAGCTTTTTTCTGTTTACGGCTTATAACTAAAAATAGATAACGCTTTATGTCGGAAAGAGAAATTGATATTTTTCTTATATATGTGAGAAAATAAATAAAAATCTAGTCATAAAAAGTCGTGTTGTATCTTTTTTGTAATAATAACCTAAAATTTATATTCAGCATTTTTACCGCGGTAACTACAAATTTATTATGTATTGAGAAAATTACTTTGCGACCCAAAAAAGTTTTTTTTCAAAACTACTTTAAAAATTTAGCTAGGCAACTTTTAATATATTTTTTATCTATGTACTCACTTGCTTGCTTTCATGTATTGCTTTTTAACATTTTAACATTTTTTTAAAATATTTTTCTTCATTATAAACATTCTTTTTAATATATCGTTCAACAAAAAAAGTAAAGATATACATATAATCATGAACCAAACAAATTATATTCCAACAATTATCATAAAGTTACATTTTTTCCGCGTGTAAAGCAAATTAATAATCATAAATTATAATAATATGTTTTTATTACTAAAACAGTATTAGACAGTAAAATAACATATGAGGGGAGGAGCTTGGTATAATATTTATTCTTGATATTGTTAAGGTAAGTATGTCGAAAAATTCGCAATGCGTCACTTAATGTATCAAAAAATATTTGAGTATCAAAATTTGCCTTCAAAACTTTTAAAATCACTGCCAAACATCACAATTGGTGTCTAAGCTCATATTTTTAAACGAATAATATGATATGGTAAGAAAGAAACAAATTAATTTTTCACTGTGTAATAGTTTATTTCGTTACTTCAGAAACTATTTTTATTAAACTTGTTACAAATTTTATATTTAAAAAAAATTGTGCTCCTGTGGTTTTTGCGATTTTCTTTTAACTCGATTTTTGGAGAATCTAAGTTTTGATATTTGACCCTTCAAATAATGAGGTGAAATAAATTTAAAAAAATTCTATAAACTAAGTTCATATAAGTAATTTTTCAATGAAACCAAAAAACGTCAAATTCATTTACAGTAAATCGTATATAAAATACTATAATTTAGAACAAACTATTTTGTGGCCATTTTAACATTTCTATCAAAGCTTTCTCCCTTTTCCATCATCCGAAAATTTTACGTTATCAGCAACCCTTACCGTAACAGCTGCCGGACCATTTTTTTACTTCAAAATGTCTTTTTGCCCGAACGAGAGTCCAACGAAGCCTATAAAATAATATTTCTCGAGAGCAGTGCTTCATACAAGCAGGCCTATTTATTCGATACACAAAAACCGATTGACTTTTTATGGGGTAACCCTTGTGAAAATCCTATTGTTTTTCATATCACAACCCCCCGAGGGGCCCTCCAAGTGTGACCGAGACCGAGCGTTTCGGAAAAAAATATTTTAGGGATATGCCACCCGAGTGGCCAATTTGTTTAAACGGGTCTAACATATGGTAAAAGTTTGCAAAGTACAAACTCAAAATTACTTTGATAATACTCATAAAAGTAACATACGGATAAAAGTTTTTTTGGGCTTTTCAAGAAGATGGATATATTTAATCACGTTTTTACAAGTCATATAAAATTAAATTTGTAAAATATATCTACATATAACTCATATATTAAAAACAAGGCGTTATGAGATTGATAATTGTAATATTATGTATTGTAGAAAAATAATTTACTGTGTAACATGAGTAAGAATTTCTTTTTTCTTAGCAACCATTTCTACAAAATTCAACATTTATTCACGTTATATTATTGTCCCGTAATAGTTTCAAAATTTTTATTCAAAAATTCTTCCTAGTTTAATCAAAAATTGCTCAGTGACTAAACAAAATGATATTATCATTTGAACAATGAAACCTATAATAAAAAATTCTTTCTTATCGTTTATGGAAGAAATGTGTAAAATTCAAAAAACCAGTGGCTGGATTACTTCTTCTATCTGAAATCAAAAAGTATTAAATAAATATATACATACATGCTCATGCGCCTTAGAAAAAAAATATTAGTCACTCTACAATGTAGAGTCTACATCAACTTGGGGAGAAGAAGCATTGCAGCTCCTATATATGCTAACAAATTATATGCAAAATACGAAAACGTCATGCATTACTAACACAGTAATGTGTTTATGTCCGTTTTTGCTTTTAAGCGCTTCATATATCATTTTACTATTATTATTTTAAAGTACCGATATAGTTTTCAATACGTTTGTATTGTTAAGATTTTTTGATGTACAATTATTGGTATAAATAATATTTTGACAGGAAACCAACAATTTTAAATTTTTTGAATTGAACCATTTTAATACAAAAATTTGAATGAGTGACACACAAATCTAAAACATGACAACACAAGATAAATCATCTTCAATCGCTTTACTATTTGTGTTATCAATAACCAGTTTTATCTCAAAATAATTTTCCGCGTATTTTACTTGGATAATTTATATAATACATTAATTTTGGTAATTATTCATTCGTATAATTCATCTTGAATTACAATTGAAATATACGTTCAATTCAAAATAAGCCGTCAATTGTGAAGTTTTACGACCTTGCCACAAATAGTTGGAAAGTAATGGCATCTCGCTTCATCGCGTCCCTGAAAACTATCATAATCTGTGGCAACTCCACGACTACGTTTGACCTCACACCCCTCACCAAAATGTCTACCACGAACGCTCGAACACTTTTCAATGGATTAATAATTCATTGTACACTAGCTCAATTCAGTCTTCAGCTCAGGACCTTTCAAACACCGAATATGCTATCTATGTTTTTTTTTAATTATCAAAAATATATTAAGGTATAAAAATGTTTTTTATTAATATATTTAAAGAGTTTACGGGGTGTTAAGATATCGCACAGTTATCAAGAAGAATTTAGACACTATCAAAACATCACGAAATGAAAGAAAACTATTTCGGACTAACAAAAATTTCAGAAAATATATATATTTTTTTTTTTTTTTTAAACATTTTTTTTAACCGGGTGCGCTCCTTGTTACTGATATTTAAAGCAATCAGTTGTATTTAATAACTTTTTCCCAACCATTTTTTTAATCTACAACAATTTAAAACATTTTTATTTCATTATAGAAAACTAGTAATCTTGATTCAAACAATGACATTTCTCTTACACGTCTACTATATTAGCAGATCAGTAATAAATAACGTCTTCTGAAAATATGATAGTATGTACACAAAAAACAATGCTGTGTTCTAGATCAGTGCTTCCCAACCTTTTTCGTTCCACGGCCCCTTAAATCTAAAAAAAATATCCGTGGCTCTCCTCAATTGTCTCCGTAGCTCGTTTTTTTTTTTAGCTCACCGACGAATTCGAAATCCTCGATTTGCTACTTTTTCCCTGGAATTCCACGGGGGTCCCTTAAGAAATTCCGCGGCCCCCAATATGAGAAGCACCGATTTGACGGACTTAAATATATAGATATTTGTACTTTCTACTGAATTTCGCGGCACACAGCCTGGGAAGCACTGGTCTAGATGGTTAGAGCTCGCTCTACCAACCAGGTGGGTCGGGTTTCGATTCTCGGTAAATTTAAAATTTATTTGATTTTTTTTTCCATTTAAATTTGAGACTTAAAACGTGGGTGTTTGTGATGTCAATTATACTCCTCGGGTGACTTAATTCCAATTTTTTTTAAATAAAAACAATATTAAAATATGTATTAATATATATTATACGGTGATAATAGTTCATCTATCGAAAGCCGCTCCTTGTACAGAGATAGTTGACTTTTTCCGTCCACTTTACACAAACCTTAAATAAAAATATTGCTTTTACGCTGTTCTGCCACAGGCAGATACCATACTTCCCATTCAACCTCTTCTTGGTCACGCCCGAGTATACGCGGGTATTGAAAGTCGTCAAAACGGACACGACGAGATAAATCGGGCAAATCCCATTTAAAAAAAACAATGAATTCTTTCACTAAATATGCATGTTTTATAAATATAACACATGTGTTAAGTGTTCGAGCATAATAAAAGTATGTGATCCTTTTTTAAACATTTGTTTAAATCAATTGGACCGGCAAGTGGTTAAAAAGGGAGAGTATTAGAACAAACAGTTTGTGAGTCACCAGATATCTCTCGTAATATACTCTGATGGGTCGAACATCGCATCTGCAGAAGGTTGAGTTAGGAACTTTAGCAAAGGGTGCTAGATCCGGCAGGAGGGGGTGGAAATAGTCTCAGAGAAGAGTGGAGACAGGGAGAAGACGCTAAGTCTTGTAGAAAATTGGACCCAAAAGGATATTAGCGACCCTAGCTGCGAACTCGCAAGGTGGGCTCTCTGGCTACCTCGGGTATGATTCGAGAATGAAATGATTTAGAGACGGTGCTAAACAGAGGGACGTGGAATATTTACGATGCGAATTAAGACAATTTGGTTTGTGTTTGAACCAACAAAATTTATGTTCTCTGGGTATCGTCTTAGTATTTGTTTGTTACGTTTAAACTAACTATTCTACGATCCGCTATTTTGAAATGGCAATATATTTTAAGTGTAATTTAAGTTTTCAAAATAATTTAACTAATTATTTTTTTTATCGAGAGTGTATTCTAAGCTTTCTATATTTTACGGTTTTTTTTATTAATAAAAATCTATTCGATATATTTAACTTTGGGGAAGTTCATTTTTAATATCAAATTTAATTAAATGTATATCTTTTTGAATATCAAATTTATGTAAGTACTAGGGCGCGTTAGTTTCAAAATTCTTCGACTCTCTCCCTCATCGTTAATGTTTTGATATTTTGTATTTCCTTACCATCATTGGGCGTGATAATTTAATCATAAAAATCTGTACTAAAACATTTGTAATTCTTTTAATGGTTAACCATTAAAAGAATAACAAATGATGTTTTATTTATTTATTTAAATAAATAATATTTTTTTAAGGTTCTATGATAAGGTGATAATAGTGTTATAAAAAAACAAAATCACTTATTACACATATACATATATATATATTCATGAATGATCTGAGTCCCAAATATTCCAGTACTATCTTAAATATCTATTATTTAAGACTTTACAAATTTATTTATTTTCACAAGAAAATTGAATTGTTTGACTAAATCAGCTCTCTGTGAAGAGCATACGGCCACCAGGGGTCACTTCTGAGATTCTTCGTCACTCGCCAATCACTTTTCCTTGACAAACGCTTTTCTGGCTACACACACAAAACGAGTGGTGGTGGTGTGCACAAAAAAGTGGAACAAAATTCTATTAATCGTTTTGACACATCGATTATAGCAAAATTTAAAATAGCCGCTATTATAACATTTAAGTCATATCAACAGTAAAAACGAAATAAAAAAATCATGTCAAGTATTACAGACCTTCTAAATGAATAAATAGGTGGGCTTAAAATCTCGTGCGTTTATTTTCATGTATAAAACCCACAACAAGAATTACCATCTTTAGAAGCAGGCGGCCATTAATCAACTCTTAATGTCTTCAGTTTTTTTTTTCAAATCGTACATAGTGCGAGGTCGATAATTTTTCCAAGGTTTGTGTTTATCTGAAACAAAATATTATAAATTTATTCATGGATACAAAGAAGAAAATTGTATTAAATTTTGTGATAACATTACAAAAAATGATTCCCTGACATCCGGCCATGTTACTTTCTCCCAACAAACAATTTTTCATCGAAATCAACTTGTCAACAGTTATATGTTTGCTATAAATCATTAAAAAACAAATATAAACACACAAGATGAATAAATTTCCTGAAAAACAAAACATGCACGTATGTTTTACGGTAAACTGTTGAAATAATATAAAAATATATACAATTTAGCAGTACATTTTATATATAGTGTTCAAATGATTAGCGAATCCTTTTTTTTTCATGTTTTTGAAAGCATAACTTTAAAATAAGAAAATAAAAAACTCCATTGTTTATTACTGAATACGTCCACATTTTAGACAGTGTATTGATCAGTCATATTGTCATTGCAGTTTTGTGTGATATCACTTAGATAGAGAACAGGTTATAAAAAACAAATGAAGGCACGTAAGAAATTAATTATAAGGAATTTCAGGATTGTAAGCTCAGCATTGAAAAAGATTTTTTTTAAACAACCAAGCTGAATAAACTGTACACAAAACACCAGGACTTGCGGCTTGAAATTGCTTTATAAGGGGGGGGACAGAAAGTTTATTATTCTTTACTAAGCCACCATCCTCTTACTATCAATTTAATTATAGTATTATCTTAGTTAAATAAATACACAAGATCCATTTGCATACTTTGTCATTCAAATTCTAATTAAGAAGCAAACTTTCCGTAAGTATTTTTAATACGGAAAATATCATTCATTCCATAAAATTTTATTACATAACTTCGTTAACATGAAATTTTCAACATTTTCCAAATTTGGTATTCGTATTTTTGCAACTCACGTCTTCAGACAGATATGCTACGAAGGTATTTAGTGTTTCATAAATAATTTACATTTTTCTTCTTAAGTGCTTTTATGTGTCCTATTTTTCTGAATATAACATTTTTTTATTACGCTGTAATAATTTTTATTAATGGTTATGTATTAGGAATACTGAAATGTACATTTTTTCAGGAAAAGACATTTTTTTATCAAGTACTCGAATTTCATTCATCATTTAAAAATACTTGCGTTATTAAGAAATATATTTTAAATTTGGATACAGTATTTCCGTGAGATATTGTTTTATAAGTTATAATAAAAAGATAGGTTTCATATGGACTGAACGTCTAACCAAAAAATATTCCAATTATCAAAAAAATAAATTCTCTGTTAAATTTTAATTATGTACTTATTTTTGTAGCTTATTTAACAGACTTACTTTTGAATGAAAACAATTAAAACCATTATATTTGGATTTAAATCATAAAATAACGTAGAAACTGACTAAGATACATACCGGTTATTTGTCGGGAGGACTTTTATCTTACCTATATCTTCTTTATATAGTCGAGGCTCTGTCGTTCCATATTGTGACAATCCATGGGATTTGTTCAGTAGAATAAAATATTTTTTCCTTAACTTGGAAAAAATAAGACGACAGTAAGGGTATCAAAAGTCTCACATGGTGACCAGTTTATTAAGAATTGTATATATATATGAACCTTTCACATTGAGAAATAGTTTGTTTATATTAATATATATTGGACTATTATTGAAAACATTGTTGTAAAATAAGAATGCAAGATTAGTTTATTTTATGCAATACACTAAAGACATATGTTTGCATCTTATAAAAATCTCGACTAACTTGTCAAGGTGTGTAAAAGTTAGTGCTACAATGTTTTCCACTATACTTTCTTGCAGTAAGCACTATAACATATTTTACAAGAATCTAAAAATAATGATGTACAATTTGATTTATCTCGTATCCTCCATTCAGATTTACTAATATTTAAAAAATACAATAACAGAAATTTTACTTCGTACAATAAATTGATAATTGTCAACATATTCACAGATTCTTTTTTGTTTTATGTTTATTCCATTCTAAAATAAATTTCAAATTATAAATTTACGAAAGATCAGTACATGATTTATCTAGTCTAGTTTTTCAACCACTTATGTGTCAAAAGGTTACTTATTCTTTCATGTGGCTCATATGATCATGTTTTAGGAAAAAAAAATATGTTTCTTGAAATGTATGACAAACCGATTAATCACTTTTAGGGTGTTCACTGTCAATACTTGGTGGAAAGGCATTATATTAGTAAAAACACAATATTCCTTTGTACTTCATTCCACTTTATTTACGAGCATCGTCAATCAGTTGACAAAGCTCGTAATGAGCGAAACCGGTCCTGACATATTAAATAAATTGGAATGAAGTACAAAGGAATATTGTGTTTTTACTAAAACCGATTAATATAAACTTTTTTTCTGATGCTACTAGGGTATCCAATCCCGGAGCCTTTTTCCAATCCCGGGATTTCGGGATTGATAAATTTTCAATCCCGGAATCCCGGGATAAATTTACCGAGGAATTTGAAATCTCCGATTTGGTATACTTTTTCCCCGAATTCTCACAAAACCTCGTTTTTTTTTTTTTTAGCTCACCGAGGAATTTGAATCGACAATTTGCCAATTTCATCTCACTTTTCGAGATTTACTCCAAATTTCTCAATCCCGAAATCCCGGGATCGCGACCATGTCAATCCCGGGATTTCGGGATCAGAAAATTGAACGGGATCCCGGGATTGGATGCCCTAGATGCTACTGTCGATAAAGTGAAATTTAATTTTCTATGCATTAAAATATTTTTAGCAAAAGTGTCTTGTGGTTTTGAAGAAGAGTTTTTTTCTTTTGCTATTGCTTCAAACAATTAAGCACCCAAGAAGTGTCAAAACTTATTTATTTATTATAAAAAAGATTTCGTATTTTTAACTAAAGACTAACTGGATAAAAACATAACAAAAATTTAAATGAATTTGATTCAGACTTTTGTAGAACTAAATACAATTATCATTTTTGATTTTAGGACTAAAGTAGTGAGCTAATTACTTTACTTTTGTGAGTTTTCTATTATAAACCATTTTTTACAGAATACCTTCATGTAAAACGATCCGATGGGACTACATAAACATTATTTTTGGAACAAACATCGTAAAAAAGCTTCATAATAAACTCAGAATCTTAACAATTTTATCGCTTGCTATGTAAATATGTACGTATTTTATTTTCTTAACCGAACTATCAAAGCAAAAAATTATACGTCTCCCAAGAGTTAGTCAACAAGACTTTTGCGAAAACATCTAAGTATATTTTTTTCATATGGATAAGAATATTATAACAAAGTAAACATTCGCCATAATATTTTTCATGTTTTCTTTTTCTCCAAACGAAAAAGCAGATAGCACTTATTTGCTCCCAAACCATTTAATATGAAAGGCAAAATGTTAGCTTCATCTAGAAAAACATGTTTGTATTTCGTTAAATATTTAATTCGAATAAAAAAAATCTTTATCTGGAACCAACATTCAATTAGATCAATGTTAGCAATGTTATATATTCTTGGTGGGAAGGCATCATATAGTATTTACAAAAAAAAAACACATTTTTGCTAATAATCAGTTCCAATTTTATGCACTGTTATAAATTATATCTTGTAAGATGAGAACGCTTAAGTTTATTTTAATGTTTGCATGTTATTGAGAATTATAATATTTATTTGTATTATTTAAGTTATACAGTGATATTTATTGTTGAAACGAGCAGGCATGGATTTATATAAAAAAGGTTATTTTAGTGTAAAACGGAGTAATATAAAACTATGGTTGATTAACACTAGAGATAGAATCGTATTTTTATTAGATTATTCATAATAAAAGTTCATTATGTATTGTTATTTTGACAAAAAGAGATTGCAAAAAGACAAGAAATTATAGACGATATCGTATTTATCCACATAAAATTTAATGGCAATACCTTGAGAACAGCTATGCAAGACATTGCTGTATGAAGTAAACAATAAATTCATACATAAATAATGACATTTGAATAATCTTTATTTTCATTTTTTTAAATTCGAAATTTTGTTTGACAAAATTATTTTTTTGTGTTAAATATTATTAATTTAATTAAGTATGCAAAAGAAAACTTTTTTTTTTCAAATTAATGCGTGTTACTTGTTTGAGTTTGCTTGTCTTTTGTATTCTGGCAGTTGGAGATCCTGCTTGGAGGAATGGTTCTGGTATAACAAGAGACAGGACTTTTTTGAGTGATTCAAAATTAAAAAATATTGCGCACGATAGCTTTATAAATTTCTTGATTGTAGAAATATATTCAAATATTTATAGCTAATTTCCCAATTTTTTTCTCAATAAGCGAACTTGAAAATTGAATATAATTTAATATTTTCGCGGTTATATTTATATATCTCTAATTAAAACGTACATACGTTTAATCAAATTTAACCACGTTTCTGCGATTTTTTGTTTTCGTTTATCTAAATAATACATCTTAATTATATTGCCAATATCGTCGTATGTAAGTCATAAAAATAATCTATTTTCAGCGTTCAATAAAAAGCCTATAAAAAGGGTTAGAGCCATAATACGACGGTTCACCCTTCCCATTCATCCCCATTGAGTCTAAATCCGTATCAGATCTATAATTCAATTATTCAAAAAGTTCTACCATCGGTTGGATGTCTGTAACGAGTTAGAGTTAGACAGAGCCCGCCTACAAAACAGACTGCCAGTTGGTCTTCATATTAACCCCAACGCTGAAACTGGACATAAATTTACTCTTTCCCTCTCTATCATTTTGTATTACAGTGATTCTTAAACTTTGATTTTTATTTAAAGCGTTAACGAAAAAAACAATTAAAAGCGTTATTAAATCCCATTTTAACGGTAAATATTGACAACTTTAGTGCATTTAATATATATATTTTTTTTTTTAGAATTTTTTGTATTTTATGCAATGCATTTTATGAAATAGCGTAAATTTAATATTTACACATTTTAATGCAGGAGAAATCGGATACACTAACGCTTAAAAATAAAAATTCTCGCCACACGAAGATAGGCTGATTATATCATCGTTTATTAGAATTACATCAGCACTCTCCAAGTATTTATAACAAAAAAACGACTCTTTTAAATATACCAAAGCACTGGTTGATTGTAATCTGAATTTTGAATAAACTGTCTTGCTTACTTGAACGATCTAAGGTTCAAAAGTAATGTAGTAAATAAAATTACCACAAAATATTCCATTTTCTAGACCAATTTATCGATTTTTCTGAGTAGACTAAAATTTAATTTCACGACTTTGTTAATTCACCGGTTGCTTAACTTATTGTGACACATAATTTGCGATTTTCCAAAACAGTTCTGACTTAATTTTTCAAAAGGTTTTGAGGTATAGAATATACGTTCATTTGATTCATAACTTACGCTAGTTACAGCGAAGTAGGAAAACATTATAACCCAACGATCTCTAACCATTTTTGTTTTTGTTTTTTTGAATTTTAATTTTGAAAAGAAAATATTTGACATTATAGCTTACGCCAATGCGTCAAATATTTTTGAAGTTAAAAGATCATACGAGATTTACTCGATGAGAATTTTTGAAAGTCACATGAGATTAACTCAAGGAGAATTGACTTCACGAACACCCATGTCTTAGATATCAAATTAAAATTGAAAAAAAAACAATTTAACCTTACTAGGAATCGAACCCAGACCCACCTGATCGGTATAGCAAGCTCTAACAAACTAGACCACAGCGGGCTTTACAACTTCTTCACAACTATGACGAGACAATGCCTTTACCAGGAGTAAAAATATTAATAATTATGTGAGTTTCAATAGAATACATCATAAAATTTACCTCGATGGCATATGAAATTGTGTGCATTATGCTTTTTCCATTAAATTTGATTGACATCAGTATACAGAAAAATAAAAAAATATAAAAATGGTTCTTAATCCCTGATAAGTAGAGATTGAATCCGAAATGCATCGCGTTCCAAGTGAATGAATAATACATTGCTCCGGAAACATGACATAGCACACACAGATATACTTCAGAATCGAGGGCGACAATGATGTGTACCTTCAGTACTCTATTTTTACAAAGGTATCTCTCTAGTATCGATCATGTTATAAATTGGTGTTTGTTAATAACGTGGTTCAAATTTCAGGCATTCCACTTATTTCATTATCCATAACGATTATCTTTAGTAGTTTTATATTCAAATTTAGATATAAAAATGTGCTTAATTATATAATAACATATATACGCTTAAAAAATATGGACCATCGGAAAGGTTAAATGGTATTTTCAGCTCTCTAGGTCTTGAAATTTCATCGTTATTTTTTTTATCTCGGAAATAATATTTGTATGTAAATATGCTAAATATATGTGTTTTCATCTTGAAAAATAAGATTATGCAATATCCATGTATCAAATATTAATTAGCAGTAATTAAATACGAATTTCATTTTTATCTTTGAAAATTTTCTCATTTTTATATTTCTGCATGATTTAAGACTACATTTTAAGAGATTTAATATGGAAAGATTTTTGCCAGACGATAAAGCTGATTACGAACATGAGGCTTTGATCACACTTCATATCATCACATCACTTTCTTTTAGTATTCTTTACCATCAAAATAATCACTATCAGTTATTTTAAATTTAGTCCATATATTTTATGATTCATATATTCATATATTTATTGTTAAAAATTAAAATTATAGTACATGACATAACAGCTGACGTCAATTCGCCATGTTCTTGACAAATATAATGAGACAAAATATAAAATAAAACTACATAATACATCAAAATCAACACAAAATCAAGAAATAAAATAGTGAAATTTAACAAGCAGTTCACAAATACTATCACTAAAAATATCCACTTCTCTAGGCAATGAGTTGATCAATCAAACAGCCCTAGGAACTGGTGACTCATACCTCCTAAGCGAGATATAGTTTTTTAGAAGTAAAAGTTTTTGCTCATAGTTTCGCCCACGTAAGAATAAATTGGGAGCATTTAAATTAATAGTCATGAGAATTTCAGGATTATTAACTCGGCCCCCAAGGAGAAGAGAAAAATGCTTTAAGCTTGAAAACGATTTTCAAGCTTCAAGGTAAAATAATAGGTTGGGTCCGTAGCGCAGTGGTCAACGTCGAGCTCACGGGCTTGAATCCCAGTACGAACAGTATTTTTCTATCGTTTTATTTCTGCTCGAAGACATGGATGCTTGTGATTCCTAAAAATTTTCTCTCACCTGAAATTAACCAACCACTAGTCTTGTCCTAATCTTATCTTCTTTATGCTAACTCTTTTCAAAAAAATATATATTAAACTTTTGAGTAACGAGATGTTCAAAAACTTTTAGTTAGTGAGAGACCTCCAATAGGAAGCCATTTGCTCCACATTGGGAACGGATGTGGATAAAAAAATCTGTAAAAAGAAATAAGTTGATTTGTCACAATCTTATGTTACTCATCACTATATTAAAAATAATCTATCTAAATATAATACTTTCTTTGCTTATATGTACATTAAATCAATTTTGTGAACGTCGGATTTATTTTATATATAAAATGGTTATATTTCTGTTAAACCTTTCTACTTAATAACGTTATTTCTCAAATTTAAATCACTTATTCATAATTTTCCCCAGGTGTTTTTCCATAATCCAATATTTGGAATTATTTTTTTTATCGTTTTATCCATTCGAAGTTTTTGCCGTATTTTTTCTTGAAAACAAATCCCTTTCTTTTTGACTGAGCTCCATAAAAATTATGATGTATGTTCAGTTTATGGATGAAAATTATACAACTTCTTTATTTTAAAATCTAGAGTATGCTACATTTTTTTTGATTTCTAAAACATTAAAAAAGTGCTACTTCAAGCCAAGCAATGAATTAAAAATGTGGCAAATAAAACTATCTTATTAGGTCAGGATGAGATCCGATTAGCACTTGAATTCAAATTTACTGAATATTATTTTACAATTTTGCCGGTTTTTTTGTGTACATATAATAAATATAACAAAAGATAAGTAAATTATATAACACTGTTATTTTTATAGTACATAGGAAATTACTAGTGAACACTTAAATGACATAGTGAAACATGAACGTTATTCCATTTTCATTTTTTTTATTCAATCCGCCATCCATCAACAATTATTATGTTTATTATGAATAATTAGGAATTGCAATAGTGGACAAATATATCAATTATATGTATTACAATTTTTAAAAAAAAGTAAAACAAATACGATCAATTTGTACCATAACAGAATTAATCAAAATCGTTATTTCATATAAAATACCGTTATTGAAAAATATATTACAATCATAAAAGAATGATTTTCATCAAAATCGCACCGTTTCATAAAATAATAATATATCATTAAGCGGCTCATTAATTCTGGAACCAATCAGCACTTGGTAAATTTAAAATATATCAATTCATCTTGAACAACTTAAATTAAAACATGTGATGGTATTAATACATTCAAAATTATATTTTGGCGAAATTTCAATACTTGAAATATCGGTATTATTTATTTCAAAACCAGAATTTTGGAATAAAAAGACATTATGAATACCGATATTTCTATTTTTTAATACCAGTGTTTTAATCCATACTTGAAATATATTTTTAATAATAATAATGAAAGTTGAGGACGTTGTATTTTTTTATATATTGCTTATTTCACTTACACAATTGACAGATACGATATTCTAATTCAGTAGATTAGTAAATCTCGGGAATTTACGGTGCGTTTATGAGGCTCATAAATTTGAATTGTATTTGCAGATGAGGCAATCTAGAAGTTTATTGGGCCCTACTTGAATTTATTTGTGTACGATTACTTCATTTGGAAGAGATTGTAACAACAGACCGGGTAGATAAAATGTTCGTCGAAATAATAGCCTCTATTCACGGACAATATAATGGTTCTCGAATACGTAATCACTTTAATTATCGTAATAATAAATGTAATAAATTGTTTCTTAATTGTGTTATTAGAATTTGGTGTTATTTGCGACGTTTAATATGAATTTTAATATTTTGGACAAAGAAAAGTTTTATCTGGTTATATTAATTAAAGGAAATGAATTGTACCACTTTTAATTTTTGTGTTGGGTTGCGTTGAAAATAAACGTTGATTTTCTTTATTGATTGAGTGATTTCCATTCTTTATGTTGTAAAGTTTTAGATAAAAAATAATTATTTAAAATTATACATAAAATACAGTGCGTAGATATTGGTATGATTTCGATCGCGCTATCCAAATTGAGCGTCATAAGGCTTCTAAGTAGAACGTTAACTCCGGAAAAAGGGTTAATTTTCTGTGAACATGTCTGTGACATTTTTTTCAGTTAATTCCAAAAGTGATGCTCAGAAAAAAAAATACATTTACTTTTATTATAACATTTTAATATTCCATTAATATTTTAATTGAGAAAAGTACCATCACTAATCATGGAATATTATATAAAGACAAGCATTTATTTTATTCAGTTTTCTAGTTTTAAAACAATCACGATGATAATATGTTTAGTTTCAAATAATTAAATAATAAAACTCAAGATTGCATTAATATTGTATATAAATAACAATGAACCATCTTATCATATTTCAATCAATAATAAAAACTCTCGTCATCATAGTTTTTTTCAACCCTTAAAACTAGGATTTTTTACCCCTTAAGAGGATGGTGTTGATTTTTATATACACACTGTATTATTGATTATATTTGTTCATTTAATGAAATATTCTTAAAACACTTTATTTCTCTCCAGTAAACAGAATGTATTAATTAAATAATTAAATAACTTTTATGTTAGTAAGTTTATTATTTTTCTACAACTCTCATACATTAAAAAAACATGTTTTTTTAGGATTCAATATATATTTACTAGTTATTTTAAAATATATATTTTAAAATCTCCATAAATAGCCCCGTTAATTAATAATTTTCAACATACAATAGATTAAATTGCATGGAATCTGTCAATTAATTATTTACCATTCTCATGATATTAAAACCTTTAGAGAAGGAGGTACAAAAATATGATATCTTAAGAAATTTCTTGTAACATCAAAACTTCCGGCGTGTGCTTGCGCATCATTATACTTTTGAGTTCGGTATCGGAGAGTATCTCTAGCCATTATATCCCAAGGCATACGTTAATTATTTAAAGACAAACCTCAAACATTGATTTTACAATTGAAACATTATACCTTACAATCAAGAGATAATTTTGGAGGAACATCATTTTTAAGTACCCAATTTTAAGTTATGAAAATGAAGCTTACTAAATGTTTGAGCTAGCATATTGACTAAGTAACGGTATAAAGAAATAATTTTAATTTTATCTTGTTATAATTTCATCATAATCATAACTTTAAGTATCTTTTAGATTCAGGTGCGTTTTCCGCTTACCACATTATTATTTGGTAAAATAAATATATTTTTCTCTTATTTCCCATGTCTTGTTTGATCCTAAAAATACTATTATTATCATCAAAAAAGACAGGTTGAACGACCGATTTATTACCGGTTCACGAGAAAATCAATTTCTGTTGAGGTCGTATATCATGAATTCATATATTCCATATTATGACAGGGACATGGCTATAAATATAAATCTTGTTAAAGTAAACATGATTTCAGTGTATTTAGAAAGAAATGTATGATTAAGCAAGAGATTGATAATAATAACTTGTGATATGAAAATAGCTATGTAATTCTGAGTAATAAATAACCCAGAGTGTCAAGTATCATCGTGACATAAAGCAAAAACCGATATGTCAACTTAACAGGGTTTGTAGTAAACAACGTTTATGTATTATTAAATTATTACAGAAAATAAATTCATTGTATTTTATGTCCAATCAACAACATATTATCCCTATTTTTATCATTGAGACAACATTGCAATAAATTAATATATGCGAAATAAAATTGATAATATCAGCATTGGCTTGTTTATATTTAAGTCATCAACTTCTACACGTCTGAAGTAGCTTAAACTTACTTTTTGAAATGTTTTTATCGGGTTTATTTTAAGTTATTTAATAAAAGATTGTGTGTTACACGACTTATATTACGTACTTCTGTTTACATTTTGAAAAAAGTCGACTTATCGTTTTTCTTTTAGATGCCTCGTTTTTAATAATGTAATTGATCATTAAATATTTTTTTTAGACGTAAAACATTAGTGATTTACACTTTTGTTGAAAATAGCTTTTATCATACTAAATCGTCCGTATATAAGTTATACATTCATCTTGTTAGTTTAAGGATATGTCACTAGATATAAATCATCACTTTTATTTGCTTATTGCTGATGTAGTATCAAATTCCGAACTTATTTGTAAAATGATATTCAATCTACAATTATTCAACGGAAATACGCTAGTGATAATTTTAGGCCAGCGCTTTCATGGGGCATAATATTTCTGAGTTGGTAAATGAAACGTTTGCAATATAAACCTATCGCAAATCAACGCTGACTTCAAGAAAACTGGAAGTTAATTACTCAGCAAGCTAAATATAATTTTCTTTTAATCCAAATCTTATCTGCTTTTTCGGGGTTGCCGGAAATTACTTTAGAATTCTGGATTTTTTTATGAAAAGTATTCACTTCTTTTCTATTTAAGGTATATAAGATTTTACGGATATTTAAATAGTATTTACATTTTATAAATATACGTCAAAGTTCAATAAATCAAATTAAGAATATTTTTAACAATTTAATGATCGAATATTCATATTAACGATCGAAAACAAACAACAGGAGCACAATTTTTCGTAATCATAAAAAATGTTACATTTATCGTAAGTAAAAAGCAGCACTTTCCTAAGATGCAAAATATACTACTACACCATCTGTAATACTTATCGACGACGATAAATGTTAGCTTAGACACCGAAAATGATCAATGATCGTGGTTTTAACAGTGTTCAAAGTAAATATTAATACCTAACTTTTTTTTTACATAGGTAATGACGCATTTTTTTTGACATACTTATCTCAATAACATCAAACATGGATATTATAAGGTTTGATACCAAGCCTCTTTTCACAGCATATGTGTGCCTAACTTATACCGGAAAAGTCAAAAATCAGTTACTTAAAATCTCTTTCAGAATATGACAAGAATATAATAATGATTCTAGATAAGAAAGGATTAAATTGTATATTATACGTAGCAGATCATATTTTCTAAGCAAGAAATCACCTCAAACGGAAAAAAATATAAATAAACAAAATCATTTAATACAAAATCCTTGTAATTAAATATGGTTATTTAAGAAAACTTTTACAGAAATAATAGATCAGTGGTCGGCAACCAACTACCCGCGGATAATTGAATTACCCACTTTATACTAACTACTTTATACTACCTACTTTGTACTACCTTTTTACTTACCCACTATCACTACTAATATTTTTTTATCAAATTACTTATTCAATACTAAGGAAGCCACAAATATCAATTTAAGTGTGTTTCGTATTTAAACATATAAATCATGTAAATATGTTATGTAATATATATAAGTATGTACACTTTTTTCTAAAAATGTTTTTTTTTAATAATAAATGGTAAAAAATATTTTTAACTTTTACCCACTAACCATGTTTATTTTTCAAAAAAAATATTTTTTACCCAATCTCTCAAAAGGTTGCCGACCACTATAAATAGATGATACTTTTTTACAATGTAACGAAAAACTCAAATAAATATCAGAAAAATGATACCATTTTTAGACATTTTATAGCGGTAATTTAAAAATAATTATACTTTATTCAAACAAATGCGGAAAATTCTTTTTAAATTATTGATATTAGAGTTTTTTTAATAGCAACTGCTCTTAACATCAAATCGACTGTTAATACCGGAATTAATATTTTTTTACTATTATAGTCGTACACAGTATTTTTGAGCCAAAAAAATAGTTGATATAGTTTGCTAAAATAGTTCTTACAAAAAAATAAAATTAAGATGATATTGATCTACAAAATTTTCATAAAAATATTGTGATCGATTATAATAAGTTCGTATTATTTGGTTTATAAAGATTTTTTTAGTTGGGCGAAGTATCATCACTTACTACATTTTATCCCTGGGCTCGCAAACTTGATGGGACAATTTTCACATTAAACCGAAAGCGCCTACAAAATGAAGTGATATAATTATTTATCATGGGGTACTTGGGAATTAATTCAAACGAAATTTGACCAGTGCTGTGGCTGCGCGGGATATTAACGCAACACTTTCGCATTTTTATAACTCTTGATAATCGTTTTTTATTTCATTTAGCTAGCAAGCCATTTCATTTTCAGTGGGCTTCGAGTAATTCTGTTCGGATAAAATTTTGCAATAATTTTTTCATGCTTTGTTACAAACTGCCTAATATAATTCCGTATTCAGTTTGCTTACACCACTTGTTGAGTAAATATAATCAAACGATTTTTTCGGCCATCTTTTAACACGTTACCAACTAACATTCTTTCCTGTCAACCAAACGACAGCTCCTGGGTATTTAAAATAATTTATTGATGAGTAAATTTAAAAAGTTTTATTGATCGAATTGGCATTTACTTGGTAGAACTCCATTGTAATAAGGTAAAAAATATCAAAGTATTTATTTATACATCTTTTTAAAATATGAGTTTATATATATTTCGGCGTGCGCCATCGTCAGAACTATGTTTAAGCTCGCATATGTTCAGCTATATATATTGCCTTAGAAGAGATAGACAATACATCTTGTTATTTGCTCTAACATCCTAATTTGTATGACAATTATTATATTTATTAAACATAACTTAAGAGTTTCTAAGAACAATAACAAGTATGGGTAGCAAGATGTATTGTGTATCTCTTCTAAGGCAGTATATGCAAGTTTAAACATAGTTCTGACTATAGGGCACGCTGAAATAGCTATAAACTCATTTTATAAAAAAAATGTAGAACGAAATACGTTGATAATTTTTACTTTATTAAAAAGTTTTACCATTTTTTAAAAAAAAAAAAGTAAAATGATTTATATTGTAGGAGATTTTTTTTTATTCTAAATTTCGTAGTATTTTTAAGCATTCTTTATAAATAAATTGTTTATTCGTTTATAATATTATTTTTTTAATATGTGTAAATCTGTTATTAATCTGAGTTTGTTTTCAAACTCGACAGTTTTCTATAACAGTATAAACAAATATATAATTTAATATTATGTCGCCTGCTGTGGCCCAATTGGCTAGAGCTTGCTCTACCGATCACGCAGGTCCTGGTTTGATTCCCGGTCAGATCACAGTGAATTTGAGAATTATTCAATTCAAAGTTGTGATCGAAGACTGGGTGTTTTTGATGTCAATTCACATCATTTCCTCTCCTCCCATTCTTCTGAATCTCTAATAATTGGGTGTAGCAATAGCGATTAGCCAACCACTAGTCCTGTTCTAGCCTTATTCTTCTTTCCCTACTACTCAATTTGAAAAAAGTGAGGTTGAGCGACTGAGTTACAAACAGTTCTCGTAGAAAAAACTTCTGTTTAGATACCTCCATTAGGAGGCCGTATGCTCTACATTGGAAGCGGACATGGATTTATTTTAAATTCAACAACCTTCCCGATAACGTAACACATTATCGTTTCCAATACTCTATTCTGCTTTGATTAAAACTTGTGTAATTATTTGACCCACAGAATGGATGTCTCCATGTAAGAATGGGTCTATTATGAAAATTTCTCGTAATTTAGGCTTTGTTAGGTCGAGAAATAGGCTTTGTCGTTTTGGATCCTTTCAAGAAGACCAAGTATTACACGATGCGTACCTTAAGCAATAGTTTCAGATATTGCCAACATTAATGTTATTTAAATAGCAGTTATGTGTTTAATTCTAAATGTTGAATGATTATTCGACTATGGATATATATATTTTTTTTTGATCTCGTAAATTAATTTATCTTTAAAAATACTATGCTGGTATTAGTGATAGTTAGAAGTAAAGGGTTGTGAACACAATATTTTACTACTGAAGAACACACGGTTCTATTACAGGTTTACATTTCAACATAATATGTTGGCAATAATTATTATTTATTACTATAGTCTAATATGTAAGGAAAAAATATACATATGTGTTTAAATTTCTTTACATGTATACGCAAAACATGTCAAATAGGTGTCCCAACAATTTAAGTTTGATCGATTTTATTTAAATATAAGAAAAAAAAAGTAAATAAAGATAAAAGAAAATTTTCAGTGCTTTTTTATAAAAATGTATTATTTATGTAACTTTGTGGTTTAATCAATCAAAATAATTTTTGGTAATATTTGACATTTTTTATAATACACTGGGGTGTTATAATACTATTTAAAAAAAACAGATGTTGAGAAACTGATTAACAAACAGTTTTTTTGTAGAAAAATTGTGTTTAAATAACTCCATGAAGATGCAAGGTGCTCCATGTTGGGAGTGAACGTGGATTTGAAAAATGCTAAAATAGTCTTTTAGCACTTGTATTATGAATGTTTTTTATTATAGTATCTCTACTCATTTGATGTACAAAGGTGAACAATTTTGATGTATTACCATTGAATCAGTTCAAACTGGTGTTGCATTCCAATCTGTTGATCCCAAATTTTGATTAAGTTTATATATTTTTTTATATAATACACAGTTTTCAATGGCCAAATATGACAACATATGCAGCTTTTAAACGCGGAAGGAAGTCAACTGCGGCCCTAATAAATATGCAAATCACCAGCGTGTACAGACGGATGCTTTGACCTTTCGGAAACTTGAACATGACTGACTTGTCAAAGTTGTGATCTAACGAGCCATCGCGCTTACGAGACAGCTGTGTACCGTCAATTTTGCGTACAGTTGGTTCACTTTGATGAACTCGTTATCTATCAATAGTGATTGGCGTATTCCAATCAAAAGACTTATATTAAATTATGATAGAAAAAATATATCACAGGGGTATGTGCCGATATGTGCCATCAGGGAGTAATACGAAGCTAAAACCGCTAGATTACAGATACTTTACCTTATTCTAGTCACAAATTCTAGAGCAGTGATGCACAACCTTTACCATCTAGCGGGCCGCATAAAACAAATTTATCGTGGCTTCGGGCCGCAAAGAAAAAAATGATTTAAAGTACGCTCAATCCTTTTTTTATACATAACATATGTACGTTCCATGTAAAACAGCCTTAAAATCGTGTAAAAAAGATCAAGTGAATAATAGGTTCCATTATATTATTTTGACCGTGTTATTTCGAAATTAAATAAGCCATCCAAAAAAAAAATTACGAGTACGTGCTTATTAAAAATCGTTTCATTGTGAAATATTTATGTTTCATTTCTATGCAAATCATAAGTTAATGCGTTCATGGTCTTTGTTAATTTTTAACTATTTTTTTTAATTTGACATATTATTTGTAAGCCTGTTTCTATAAACCGATTTATTATCCTTCATTGAAGAAAAAGCTTGCTTTCATTTGTTTAATAAATGTTTTACGTGAAAAAAGTATGTTTGAGAAAGAGATTTAAGGGCCGCCACAAAATTCAAAAAGGGCCGCATGCGGCCCGCGGGCCTCGTTTGTGCATCACTGGTCTAGAGAGACAAAACATTTTTAAAAAAAATTTAAATTAATTTATTATCAAATCTAGATAAAATATTTAGAATGAGTATTAGGTATAGTCAAATTTTAATGACATTAAGCATTGTTGCCTGTTCAATATTTTTTTTTAAATAAATAGGAGCGTAAGCAAACAAGTTATATATTTTAAATAAAAGTTAATATCATTAAGCATTGTAAAATCATCATAAATTTGTCAAGCAATCAAAATTCTTCAATAATATAAATAAAACGATGTCAGATAATTAATTCCAACCTTATTTAAGCAGTGGGCATTTCAATGTTATAAACTTTTGCATTGCTTTTTAATAATGATCATAATAAGCAATTTATTTAAATATGTCCATAGTTTTACTAACCCATCGTTATGCGATAATTATATTTGTAAAATTAAATTAAATACGATAACTTAGTTATTTCAAACTTGTTATGTTCTGCCAAATATTTTTTTTCAGAGAGCTAAAACACGTGTCACGTAACACAACAAGTGGAATAAAAAAAATATCAAATTTAATTTTATATTAGTTGTAATATTTGCTACTTACTGTCTCAATATCTTATTCCCACACGTAACTAACTATGTGCCTTCTATTTATTTAATAAGTCTTAAAATGTACAAACTGTTTCTTGAAAATAAATTTAAAAGTCATGCTTTAAGCACGGATCTTTAATAATAATTATAAATTTAAAATCTTTTTCAACACGTATACGATTTGAAGTTACCAAGAATGTAGTATTTTCAGAAACAAAAAAACAATTCACGAAAACAACTGAATAAAAATATAATGACATCTTTATTACTAGTCACGTCTTTAATTTATTATTTTCAGTTCTCGCCTATACTTACACGGCTACACGTATAATAGGAAACGAAATATTATTTCTTCTATGGATGTATCTTCAATAACTTATACACATTAAGATCATCGAAAAAACTACATCCGTATTGTCAGCGGAAAACCTTTCAAGCGAATGTGATATCTTCTGCGTTTAATCCTTCAGAGGAGAACGGTATGCTTGCGTGCTTTTTCCGCTTTTTGGGTAAATGATGTAGCAACCACTACCGACCGGAAATACGGAAGGCGCGAATTGTGAAGCCAAGCCGCACGGTTGGTTATTTCATTTATCATTTTTTTTCCATATGAATGACTGCATTTTTTCTTGCTTAAATAAAACACGAGTCTGTTCGCTAAAATATCAACAATTCAATATTGATGAAATAAGTAAGTGATTTCATGTTTTCGGTTATTAAAATATAATATTTACTTATTGAAATGAAAAAATTCTCAAAATATTTAATTTCAAGTATTTTTTGTATTTTTATTAATTTAAGATAATATTGAAAATAACAATCACGACAAAAAAAACCTCTAGGGTGAATTTGGTTTGTGGTAAATTATTACGATAAACTTATAAAAAAACGTTAGCACAAAAACTTTATATACTTTTTTCGTAGTATCATATTACGCAATTGGTTTTTTATTATTAAAAATGGTTTTGATGATATCCTTGTACATATTAATTACTACTATCACTTATTTTTAACCCTCAAACTAAAATACTCCGCCAATCGAGTGCATTTTAAGTAGATGGTTTAAATAATAATGAGATTATATTCGAATTATTAAAAAGTCATTTTCAGCATAACAATAGCGAACGTTTTTCTATTCAGATGGGAGAAAATATTTTCTTATCTATAATCAAATTAATAAAAACACATTATTCTTTTGTTATTTATTCCACTTTTAAATAAAGTGGAATAAAGTACAAAGGAATATTGTGTTTTTAATAATATAATGCCTTCCCATAAGTATTGACAGTGAACACTCTAAAAATGATATATAATCATCTTAAAGATTCTAATCGTCTCATGAAATCTTTTATATTCTTCAATGTTTTTATAAACACAGATGAACGTAAAGAAAATCGACAGACTTTTTCCCATTAATATAGGTCAGCGATGAGTAGTAAAGGTAAATAATTTTTTAAAGTTAAGATTTTATCCAGGTAAGGAAATATTATAATTGTTAAGTGTTTTGTTAAATACATCTAAGTAAACTAAGCCTATTTTATCATAATTTGTATGAGAATATATACATAAGGTTAATTTATTCAATTTACAATCACGAGTTGTATTAATAGAGGGGGAATTGAAATTACAAATAATCGATATACATATTTTCACCATCTGTAGAAAAGTGACACCAAATTTTTTAAAAGATTTCCTTAACTTTAGCAAATAATAAAAAAAAACTATACACAACATACTGTACGTACATACTACTTACCATTTTTTCAAATTTATATTAAGGCTGTTGGCGGTGTGGACCGTGTAGATTATTGAATTTTCTGTTTTGGCCTCTTGTAAAATAGGGTTGTTCACCAGATTGAGTAGGCGATTGATTTATTTCACACTTAAAACTTTCACATCCTCTAAAAGTTTTGTACAACCTCTAATTGTTCTATATACTTAATCATACTATGGTTCCCTTAATCTAAGGATCAGTTTAAACTTTATATTCAAATATGATAACAACACACAAACACACAGCGTTTTGGATATTCTCACAAACACAAGATGCTATCTCAATTTATTGCAAAACTTCAGACTGTGAAGTGAAGCAACAAGTAAGATTTAGCAAATAGGAAATAGCTGCCTTGCGTAATTTAACTTTTTCTTTGCTAACTATGACTTATAAGGTCTGAAGCGAGAATCTTTTCTCTCACTGTACGTGATTTGTAACAGGCTATAAATTTATTTATGAAATGCTGCCTTTTGAATTATACTTGTAAATTATTTCGTGGGAAAGTAAGCCCTGACTATTTTGAGGATAAGAAAAATATTTCCTTTATCCTATCGCCGTTTCAATTTGTTTATTTTAAGCGCGATGCTTTAACGGTGACTGTTATGTTTTAATGAAATAAATTCGTTACATTATTTATGACCTCTTTGAAAGGGTTTTCGATATTAAAAATGATTTATTCAAATTTATTCTCTTATTAATTGATATTACGAAAAAGAATTCGCGAACTTTCTACCGTCATTAAATTTTATACCTGTGATATCTCTTTTTGTTGCGTTTTTTTTCCGTTTTTGGTTACTAGTTCAATCATTTAATATTTGAAAAATAATTAAATAGTTCACTCTCTTCAATACCTAGCATTTATTTTATTTTTATTTCAAACGATTATTGTAAAATCAGTAAATCAATATTATAATACATATGGGCCCTCAAGAGATGAAGTGAGTCAACTAGTAAATGGAAAAACTTTAAAAAATGGATAAAGTCATTGTGTTGTTAAGGTGAAAATCTCCTTTTTTATTTAAAACGCTATTACTATCTGAGGAATGAATTTTCAGGATCGTTGTTGTGTTTTTTATTTTACTTTTTGATGAAAGAAAGTTAATATCGTTTAAAAAAATCATGAAGTTGTTTTATAAACATATTAACATTTTTGTATCTTTTTGTTAGTTAGTATTGTAATCTATTGTCAGTTATAATATTGCATACAAATCAAATCAAAGAAAAACGTATTACTTAGATTATCTTTCATTTAAAAAAGAATAGCTCATCTAAGATTTAAAAATGTATACTTTGAAATGCAGTGAGTTTGAAGTCGTACACTTTATTTAATCGATACGGTATAAAATGTTAATATGAAAAGTCATAAGTATCTAAAATTCTCAGTTAGAAACATACAACGCGAACCATTAAAAAAGACCCTTGCATTATCTTAACACTACATCGGACTAACTATGTTTACTTTGTAATGTTACAAAGATGTCAGATTGAGTCATGCAAATGAAAACATAAGCATGCCATGTACATTTACGAGAGCAAGTACTTACTATACACGCGAAACTTTTGTTTTGTTGAAAGTTAACGGACGAACAAACGACCGACGCCTCTGGTATTTAAAACTTAACGTATTTCGGCTAAGTTTCAAGTAGGCAAGTAGGCGTGTTCTTAAATGACTGTATCATTGTTAAGTATTCAAATAATTTGACTATAAATCTTGCTTTTTTATACATACACATTTGCACTTCCGTATCATAATTATTAACGACAGCGCTAGGTAAGCATTGTCCTGGTCTAGCAGTATTATTATAGTTTTCTCTGTGCAAACTGTCTCAGTTTCGAATCCTAAATTTAACTACAGTTTAACAGGAAGTTATTTGAGTTATTTAGTTAGACTCTCTCACTGTCTTGGTCAAATAGAAGACGTTTTTAAAACTCATTCTACCTATTTTGTTACTTATAGTGACACGTATTTCGCCTCTTTCAGAGACATCTTAAGACTGTCTGAAAACCTTCAGATCATTAATAAATCAATACGTGGAATAATCAAAGTAATTTTATAATAAAATGAACTTCCACAAGTTACTGCCGAGTCCATCGAGAGTATATCCTGGTAACTTACTTGTGCATTTATCTAGAAGTAGACTAGTTAAAATGTTCTTTCAACAACGTTGTTCGTGAAAAAGTATGAAGTAGTAAAAATATAAACACTTCCAACACTCATACTTCGGAAATTAAGTCATCTAAGTCCCGATAGATGTATTTTAAATGACCCACCTAGTACTTTATGTTTTCGTCTTGACATCGTTTTATAAATAATTTTTCTTCTTTATGAATAATTCTGTGTTGTTTTCGTTTATAATATATCTTATAGATATTAATTTTTATCTATAGTTATCAATAATATTAATTTTACATCAACTTTCAAATTGTATATATTTTAATAACATTTTCTCACAGAAAATTAATTCTTAATTAAAAATACTTTTTGCTGTTAAAATGTATTTTATTTTAATGTTTCTTTAACCAGTAGAATAGTTTATGATAAAAATTTGGGATAAAAAGGCAAAGTAAATGTATATAATTTCTACTTATTAAAAAAATGTCTTTTCTAAATTATATTTTTTTTAAATCGAAATACAAATCCACCATCTTTAAATACTTCCATTATTAATAAAATCACATTTTCCCACAGCCTGGCTTAGCATTACTTTTATGAAGAAAATAGAAACATCTTCATCGTTTTGGTATACACGTGGGAATTTCAACTTTTATCTTAGAAAGTTTTCGTGTTGAACAATAAAAAGCTGACTTGCTAAATGAAAATTTGTTTTCAAATAATTTAACGATGATTCGATTCAGTGCTTTCATGTAAAAAGTTTCCAAATGAATTTTTCTGTACAATGAAATTAGTTTACATTGATTAAAATGAATATTAATTTTACATTTGTATTGTGCTAATATTATACATATAAGAATACTTATTTTAAACTTATGATAATTTTTACATTATCGTATGAAATGTTGGCTAGTGAAATTTTACTACGTATAAATTCTGTGCCAGTGGCTTTGTGATATTTCTTCAGCTATTAAAATAGTAAAGTTTTTTTAAATTGATATTTACCCAGTCTTTAGTTCTGCCATTACTACCTATATTACCATGTCCTCTCCCAATGTAGAGCCTAATTTAGTTTATTTCAACAGAAGAGTTTCTATGCAAACTTCGTGTTACTTAGATGATCAACTTATATTATACAGTAGGGATAGAAGGATAGGACTAGCGATAAGCTTATCACTCTCAGTAAGTTCTTTTTTATGATGGAATGGATGGGAAGGGGAATTTAAAACATCGCATACATCTATGCCTTCGATCTATAAAAACTGTACGTACTGAGATTTGAACTTGTGACCACCGTGTTCTAAGCCAATAACATTGACATTCGACCTCGCAGCTGGTAACAATTATGAATGAATATGGAATAGGATGTTTACTATACGCTTCTGTCTTAGATAAGGAGAACATAGCAGGATATTTGGTCAGTGAACCTGAGCAAAGGTATTTTTTCTCACAATATTTCTTTGCTCGTGAGATACAACAAACACAAAGGCATATCTACCGCTCTAAATATAAAAGAATTTACAATGATATTATGTTTTTTTGATTTTTCTACCCGGCTAACCTGTTAATAAATATATTGTCTAGAGACTTGGAAAAACTTGGTGAAGAAATTTGTTCGTTCAAATTTGTTGTTCGTAGTTTTTCAGATATGGTTGCTTACTTTTAAAAAATAAATAAACATTTGTTTATATTGATATTATAAAACCATTTAATTGGATAATGCATCACGCGCCTTCGGTTGAGTAGCGTTTTTTTGTTTCTCGGGTATATTGCTTTTCCAATTAAAAAACAAACCAATACTCCCAATTAAGTTTTAATTTCATCAAATTTCTCGTTATAAGTTTTAATATTAAATTCCAATGTTGATATTTACATTTTATACTATTTTGTTGCTCGTATAATCTTTTTATCATTCCGCTTGGAAGAAATAGCAGGTAACTTAAAAGTCAACGATATTTTTCTGAAAGCTGCCAAAGTTTTGTCAAAATATAATCGGTGCAATATGTTATTAACCAGGTATTAGCATGGAAAACAATATTTTCATGCATAAAAAAGCAGGGAATGTAATAAATATTCTTAAAGCAAAATAATGTAACGCCAAAAATATGCAAACAAAATAATGCTAGGTCTAACATTTATATCTTTTTCATTTTCACTTACTAGCTTATATGATGTCAGATTTTTTTTATTTTCCCTGTTACACGGACGGTTAGATTTTATTTTGGCCCCCATTGAGTGTCTTTTTTACGTTGCCAACCTCATAATGCCGTGTTGACGTATAAAATTATCGTTGCTTTCATACGAATATCGGCCGTTACTCAAACGGACCTCAAAATGGACTCGCATATTGGGGGCTCGCTACCGCAAGGGATGAATTTAGATTTTTAACGAGCAACATTTGACATTAATATTAAATCGCCAAATCTTTTGAAACACTTTATGGCTGTAGTACCTTTTTCCATAACTCCCATTCTATTTTTTCACATTTATATCATTTCATAAAATCCTTTTAGTGCTTTTTTTATTTTTTTATGATATATCATTCATGCTGTAACAAAAAAAAAAACGATGAGTCAAACTGTGTTTTGAGTTTCCTGCATTGTCTTTTTTCACACTTTATCGTCGGAAAAATACAGAAATAAAATTAAAATCAACTTCTAAATCACGTATACACAAGAACACGAAAAATATACATTTTATGTAAACCAACTTATAATTAGATTATATAAAGTGTCGTATTTGTCAGGACATTTTAACATTGCTTAAATGATTCTTGCCGGTATCAAATGCAATAAATTTAAGTTTATTACAAATCTTACATTTTCTGTAGTGTTCTTCTCTAAAGTTTCCATCGGTACGAAGATTTACGAATTATGTAAAAATTAACAATGAAAATAAAAATCGGTTCAACTCTGATCAGTATATAAATATGCGGTATATAAACAAATAGTAAACAACTTTAATCATGTTTTCATAAAGATTGTCCTACATACTTTTTATGGAGAAATCTTTGGCTTTGCCTATTGAAATCAAACAATTTATCATTTTATGTACTCGATGAAAAACACTATTATCTCCAAAAAAATCTTCATTGCTTATAATTCTAATATACTATTTTGTCACTTTTTGTATCACAGGGACGATAAATATAATGTATTTCATCTAAAGATATACATTATTTAACGTAATACATATATTTTTATAATCTTGCTGAGATTGTGACTAGTTTTGAGTTTGTTAATTGAAAATCATTGATAATGGATTCGATAAACTTTATTATGACTTCAAGACTGCTTAAGTTTTTGGCATGATCCTTTATGTATGACGTTTATACTCTTGTTTATTTCGAGTAGATATGTCAACTATTAACAACAGTATGACTTCGAAATAGTTTGTGTTGTTATGACGATATCACAGATGTCACAATAAATATGTAATTTAAAGGCATGCGCACGGTAATACAAATTAGGCCCTTTGCAGTATTGCTTACAGTATACTAGTCAAATTAGTAATCTGATAATGATCTCCATACCCAGTTTCATTTGCAGCAGTTACCAGTTTGATTTTAATTAACAACACCATATAAAAAGCTGTGTAAAAGAAAGCCATATTTTCCAATAAAACTGGGCAGTTAATAAAGTATTATAACAGAAAATGTCTGACAAAAGCTGATGACAGCCGCTCTACTTCAAGAAACGAAAGAATATATATGTATATGGTGTTAAGAAAATTATGGCAGTAAGGTAGTTTTTACCTGCCCTTTCCGTTTTCAATACCGCATTGTTTAGGTATAAACGTTGAAAAATATGAAAGATATTCGTGCTTTTGAATACCACTGTATTAACACTTCCTCTACGTTGCTAAACATACTTCCAATATGTTTCTGGCCTAATAAATAAGCATACATTTGATATATCTAAAAACTTTAAAATCCTGCATGTTAACAAAAAATCTTTAAAACTTGATAAACAAGAGATCTTAGAAATAAATAAACATAAATTCTTACCTTACTCTAATTTATTAAACGAACAGGTTGTATTTGCATCATCTCCTTTGTTATATCCGTTTCATTAACCTAATTCTAGCCTGCTAACTGCTCTTTTATATTATATTTATATTTTTTAAATTTTATTTCTTTTGTAAGAATTGATATGGTTTTTAAAAATGTCTTTTTAATAATCTTCATTGCTGCTGATTTTTTTGAAGTACATCATTACTTGGAAACGGGAAAAACACAAAATCATCATTAAGTTATTTACTTTAGTAATGTAGAGTTCCATTTTGTTTAAAAATTTCCCGAATTTTAATTGGGTTTATAATTGACATCATTTGCCACTTATATTTATTGATGATTTTTTAATTTTATGTTATAGGTGTTGAGCATTTTAATGTGTAATTATAATGTAATTTTGTAAATCCTTTTCATTGTTAGTATTTGCTTACACCTTTTATTTCAATTTAACTTGTATAAATAGCACTTTTTGTATATTTTTCTTATCAGTTGATAATGCTCGCGATGAGCGAAACCGGTCCTGATCAAATACATTTTATGTTGAAAAAGTACTAAAAATCTTTTATTATTTTTATTATAATGCCGTTCTACCAAGTATTGACAGTGAACACATTAAAAATGACATCTGAAAAATGTACTTTTTATATTATAATAATAAAGCAAACACCGGTAGGATGTTTAAACTGTTCATGTGTCGTAAAACTGCTCTGCTTACTTTGACGACCCTTATGATATAAATAAAAATATACTAAAAAAGGGAAAGCCAGGAATGTTCACTACACATAACCATGACCCTCATCATCCAACTAGCCTCAAGGCATTTTAAAATGACGCTTTTTCAACCTGAGCTTTCTGAAAGTCTACTCAGTCATGAAGGTTCATTTCACGTTCGTTTTGTATGCATATATTTTACAGAAGCTGGTGGAAATATTTTTTCAATAGAAATCATTAGAAATGTTATTTAAAAGAAAATGTTGGGACATTTTTTTTCAGAAATATGTTTCATACTTTAGGCTTTCATAAGTAACTTTGAACCTTTCGGGTTCAATCAATTTCAATCACTGTATTTCAAAAATTAGTATCAACTTTTGGCTCGTAACAAATAAAAAATCTATCACAGGTCAATTTAAATAAATTTAACGTATTTTTAGCTGTGTTATATCATTTTTAGATTACATGATTCATATTTAATCTTTTTATGCAATTAACTGGATGCCTCACATTTAATGTATCGTTTAATAATATGTATCTTTCTCTTAATAAAATGTAAGCTTTATTGATGTTTGTATATATATTTATGTACATACATTATATTTTATGTCTCCCTATAATTGTTTTTAATCAGATAATGTTTTTTTAATAAGCCAAACACATCCTACGGTTTTGTAGACAACATGTGAAATATAAAAATTTGTAATTTTATTTTTAATTTATAACATTGCTTTATTGTGCTTTAAAGATTAATAAAATGATATATTTTAAAAAAAAATACAGATACACCACAAGTGCAAATATAGTTTTTTTTACTTCAACTGACAATGAATAATTTGTATTTGCTTAAAATTTTCTCTATGAACCACGGTTGGCAAAAAAAGTAATAAGGGGAGATCAACGCTAAAATATATTCATTAGAAGTAATTCTATTTTGAGAAAAACATTTTTTAAATCTGTAAAACGACTGAAAATCAACTTGCTAGAATATTGGAAACGTTTTCGTTCATTTAGGCATTACTAAAAATAAAATGTATTCATAAATAATTGGTGAATTCTTATAAATCATCAATTAATACTCAAATGAGAAAAAACCAAGCCTTAAAAAAGAACGATCGCTTGATTATTATTTTATGTTATTGATAAAATAAACATATTTAATTATTTACTTACAATAAACAACTATCAAGTTATATATTTATGAAGCGTCTAGGTCAACTCTTCATAACGAACGTACTGACTTTCTACAAGCTCTATTACACAGTCCCCGTGAAAAGAAAAAAGTATTTTTTCGTATTTTTCTAACCTACACATAAACTGTCTCACGACAAGTGACACAAGGTTCGTGAAATCGTGAAATATGCAAATGCCAATCCTAAAATAAAAAAAGAAAATCCGTAGAAAATGCCATGAAATAAAAATATCTTTAATAATGCATCGTGATAAGATATTTTTACGCAGAATCTAGGCATCTAAGAGAAGTGTTATATAATGATATGTAAAAACTCAAACAATCAGAGTTTTAGAATGATATGTAACATATATAACACGACATTTATTTTTTTGTTTTGGTACGTTAATTTTTTTTTTTAATCGTATATAGTGTACAATGTACTGTTTTGTATTTTAATTATTTTTGTCAAGTGCACGGTGAATAGGCTTCAGATGTAATGCTATGTACTGTCTTTCTCGTTTGAAACAATACAATTTCAGATTAATTCTCCAAACGTGTCAAAACTCATGTATAAATATAAGAATTTTATTATTGATTTTTATAATGATTTCATTTTGTTTGGTTGTTGACAAATATTTTTTGCAACGATTTATCTATAAGCGTTTCAGGGAGATTATTTTTAATAAATTTTCTATCATTCTTTTTCCATCAGTACCTTATTCAATTATAATGAAATTAATTTGTGTCGTGTATACAAACATAAATGAAATACTATACTGATATAAAAGTTAAATATATAGAAATCAATTGATATCGATTACTAAATCCTGTTGAATCTGTAATGGTATCAATCGGCGACAATACAAAGCATTTATAATTTTTAAAATGACACTCAATATTTCAATCCAGAAAAATGATTCAAGTGATGTTTTTTTTTAATTATAATTATGTGTAAGCGTAGCAAAATAAATGAAGACACGTCCATATGTTAATATCCTACTTACTAATTTTGTTTTTCTTGATAACAAAATCGACAACAAAATATCGACCGATGTTAATATGTGTAATGTTAAATTGAACAATTTGGTTTAAATAGTCTGCTTTATGTGAATACATTATTTTTAAGTCACCAAACAAATTCGTTTACGCTGCATAACTTACTTACGTCGATACTCGAATCTATAAATTTACATCGAAAAACTATGAAACTAATATATTAAACCATTATTCGCACATTCTTATCTTACGAAAGTAAATCTTGAAACCGATATCGGCTATGTGTGCTATAAAAAATACAATCGACAATTCTGTGACGTATAAATGGACCGTAAATGCTGAAGGGTTGCGAATAAACCAGCTTAGTAAATAAACAATCTCTTAAAGACTTTTAACTCCACATATAAATACAAGGATTCCAGGGATGGGTGAGAATCTGAACAATCAAAATGATGTAACGACTTGCGAATCTCAAAGACGATGCTTCTTGTACTTTTACAAGACGGTTAAAATTCGGAGAACTTGTTTTTATATTATTTTGAAGAACGATGTAATAGTTGGGGATTGGGATAAAAGCTAAAGGTATTAGTGGTAAGATCTACGTGCTTGAAAAAGAAAATGTTGCTATTATCAAGAGAATAAATCGTGCTTAATTTCTGAATTATGTGTTGGTTCCATAAAAAGTCATCACTAGGGTCTTAAAAAATCGACTTCTAAATAAAACTGATTTTCTAATATTTTTTAGATACCAATTTTAGAAGTTTTACAAAAAAAGGATAATTCAAATGCAATGAACATTACAAGAAAATGGTTAAAACTTTTTTTGTTTGTAATTATGTAAATATTTTTTTTTTTTGAAAACACAAAACTCGAAAATACTCTTTCAATGGGTAAAGAAGTAGATCGGATAGTTTTTAATAAATTAAATAGAATACTAAAAATTTTGTTTTTTCATTCTTTTGAAGATTCGTGTATATGAAAATCGGCCTTTGAGTTTGCCAGTTTATGAGTTTGATGTATGTATTTGTCAACTGTATGGAAGTCAAAATGCTCAGCAAAATTATTTTCAAAATATGAGTTAATATAATATTTTTATCGTATTCATTGACATATACTGACTATTTAACTACATGTTGTTTTAACGAATTTCAAAAATAAATTAACAAATATATCAGAATTCAGGTTATCAATTTGAATAATCCGGATTTCAAATGTCTCAAATTTCGCTATAAACCGGTTTTTCGAGCTCAGTTTTTGAAAACAGGCTATCTCTTGTCAACACACTACGCTGAGTGGTAGTTGCTTATAATTTTCTGATTGGATTCCCACCACCAACTGTCTTTTATATGCATCCAATATTTCATGACTGTCTTGAAATTTAAATATGAAGTTATATCAAACGGGCCGCCAGGTTACATTGGCCAAGCATTAGATGTTTTTTTCTTATAAAAAAAAATTAATACAAGTGCCTTGAAATCATTAAATTTATTTTAATTTTTACTTTACTTAACTCGGCGTATTTAGTTTAAGTGGCTGAAAATAATTAAAAAAAAACTCAACAATTACTGTTCAGATAATAGCTGGTCTCATAGTGAAAGAGTTAATATAAGCGGTCTTGGAATTTTCATACCCTGTTAGTTCTATCCGTTTTCGGATTAATATCTAAATTGAAAGCATTTATGTGATATTTTCGATACTTTTTATATACTAAACGTACTTCATTTTTCAAAAAGGATGTAAGTAGAGTTAGTTATTATTTGATTATAACTAATACTTTCTTATTTCCATTCCAACCCTTTTTGAAAAACGTTACAGTGACAGATCGGCAACCAGTTTTCAATAAAAAAAGTCACGTTGAAATCAGATATGATAAAAACGATATGCTTAACGTTTCCAAAATTATGAATTGACTTTTTCATAATGATATTCAAGAGCAGTGCAATCAGCCGGTCGATTTAATTCAATCCGCAGAGCCGTTACTCCGTCGGAAAATGCGCATTCCGGTCCGTTAATGCTGAGTGAAATTTTCCGGTCCGTTTCCCAGCCGCCCTGGATTGTGTCACGTTCATAACTCAAATTCGGCTGCCGTGCAACCCTTACACGTATACCTTAAAGGAGGCCGCGTATGCTCAAGTCGTTATTTAATCAGTGTTTGAAACTTTTATATTCGGCTTGTCATTTTTATTTGAGATAATATATTGTGGATGAACCTTAGCCAATAATATTGAGCAAGCAAACTTTTTCTTTACAGTTTCATAAATATTTTTTTTTCCATTTTGTTTATAAAAATATGCTAATAAGTTTATTAGTGACTAATTATTTGTTTCATTACGCTTTTTTTTCCTAATTTGTGATTGATTTGATTTTATAATAAAACATATAATTAGTTCTGTTATTTCTTAGTTTGTATTTAATACATTTATAAGTCAAAGATTTTTAATACATTATCAAATGATAATATTATTTATTATTCAAATTAAAAAACAAATAAACACCATTTGTTGGATTTTGCCGCGCATTTATTGGATTGGCCCGTGCAGCCTTTGAATTTTCTGCGCAGTTAACTTTTTGTTTTAGAGGGACCTCATTATTTACAAATAATATCTACATAGTTAAAATAAATATCTGTTAAACTTTTACAAAACCTTGCTTATCTCAAAACATCAAAAACTGTAGGTACACCACTATTATTCTAAGTGACAAACACGTAACTGTTTGCTTATTTGAAAATATTAGTGACAATGATAAAAAAAACAGATTTAATGATCTTCACATAACAGCAAATAATTAAAGGTTTATTTTCAATTAGCATATACATTTCCGTTCGTTATGTTTTCCCGCAACATTCATATTATTATGAGTAATTTTAATCTTTGATGATGTGGATTAAGTAAACATATGCAAAATATATACATCCGTAATGATACAATAAGTAGCATCCTTGTGATGTTAACGTCACTTGCGTCATGGAAATAGCTTTAACAGGTGTAGCAACCGCAGAGCAAACCGCAAGCCGTCCTCGCAAAGCAATTGCAAAATAACTTTCTGGGAATGCATTTCAAAATATCACGCCATATGTATAATATTGCACACTTATAGCTCTAATGAAAATGGCTTAAAGGTTATCACGCATTGCATTAAAACTAAGAAGTAGGCTTAATCAAAATATTTACATTCATCAAAATTTAAATACATTGATCACTATTATCCATTCGATGCCATATTTGAAAAAAGCTCAAGAAACTTCCAATTGGTTTTTTTTTACCAAGAGTTTGAAATAGAAAGTTATCAAGCTATAAAAGGGTTTTGGAGTTGAAGTTCTTTTTCTTTGATTAAATTAAAGTACATAAAGTTTTGCATTTAAGTAAATCACTTTTAGGGTGTTTTTTCACTGTCAATACTTAGTGGAAATGCATTTATATATTATATAAATAAAAAATATTTTTAATCTTTCTAATTCTACTTCTATTTAATATAATTAAGACTGTGTTGGCTCATGACAAGCATAACCAACTATTTATAAAGCTCGTTGTGTTTGAAACCGGTCTTCATCATATTCAATAAAACTGGAATTCGTACAGTATTATATTTTTTAAATTTTAGTAGATTGTAAAAAATACATAAAGACTTCATATTAAATTTTGCTTCTTTTTAAATCAGAGATGAACCATTTGTAGATACCCGGTGCTGATGTTACGGTTTTTTTCACGACTTCACAGCATGGGTTAGAAAAATACAAACTATAGCTCTTTCGATGTCTTGACTCATGATCATGGAACAGCCATCAACCATACCGTATGTTTTTACAACTAAATACTTTTATATCATTACTTTTTTACAAGTAAATTAATAAATAACAAGCTTTTCAATATAATCGGAGGATTGATCATTTGACATCAGTTATTTTTCAACCAATTGTACGAAACACAACGAAATGATATTTAAGTATGGTATTTTATTTAAAAAAAAAGATTAATAATCATTTTTATTTAATTACGGATAGTGACTTTTTGTGTAATAAAACTTTCGTTGTTGCTAAGAATGTTTCCTTTTCTTTCCTTATTAAACTAATTATGCCTTTTTTGACGAGTCCTCTCGCAAAAGTTTGAGACCATAATGACAATATGGACTCCTGAAACAGCTGCCTGAAACAATGCCGACGTGATTCTGACAAAACAATGACAAAGGCTCAAGTTTGTAGATCCTAGTTTAAGTTATATTTTAATTGAGAACAGTTTTTGTTTTTCTTTACATGTTTATTACAATTGTATTTCAAAATTTAATGTTAATATAACTGGTTAAATGGAAGACTAATTTGAATTAAACTGCGTCATTTATCGACGTCATTTATTGACAAATAGACTTTTTACTTTAAATACTCAATTGTATGATATTATAAAAACTCTCTTGAACGAAACTTTTAAATAATAATAATTATTACTCGCCAAGCAAAACAGATCTTGTCTTATAATTGACTTATTAGTTCTACTTTATAATGTACTAAAAAAGACTTGTTGAGGCCTCTCGTTACAACTTCTTATTACACTCAATAGATTAAAAAAAACACACAAATTTAACCCAACTTGTTTGTTAAAATATCATGTATACAGTTTTCTATAAATTATTTTGATTTTTTTTTAAATCTTACAGCCATATAATTTATCAAGGTGGCTTTTCGTTCATTCGCTCTTTCTCAACAATCAATCACTTAGGCTAAGTAAGAAATCTTTGGAGACATACAGACAAACCGATCTGTGTAAAATTGTTTACAATTCATCACTGGTATAATTGCCCAGTGATAAGTAAGTAAACATTTATTGGTTCATCCCTGAAAAAGCATCATCAATACCAAATGATAATAATATCAAACTCTTAAAATTAAATCATACTGCTTTATTTTAATTAAATAAATATTTTATGTTATTTAAAATATGTATAATTAATTATTGATTTTATCGGAAGAAAAAAAATATTTTTCCTTGGTCATAAAGCTTTTTTCGTAATGGCTAATCCTTAATCGATTTTCAAAAAAATACATTTTTATTAAAAAATATTTTGGCCATTTAATAATACTTAAACTATTGCTTGATAAAAATATATATTTTTAGTTACGCTTTTACTTATAGCAGCTAAGATTAAAAAAACCATTTCATTTATGAATATTAAATTTATGTTTGATTTAACGTATTAAAAAATCAGATATCTTCAGTCTGAAGATGTTTCTCGAGGGAACGAAACACGTGTCACAATTCATTACACAAGCAATGGTATAACAATTTATACAAATTAAATTACATTATAAATTTTAAAATATCACAAGTTTACAATTTTCATTTCAAATGTATATATATTGTTTTAAAAAAATAGCACTATAAATGACAAACATGTTTTATCAGTGATAAACTAATGATTTTTTAAATGTTCTTTTATTCAAAATTGATGTTAGAATTTATTTAACATAATTTTATTATATTTCCTTATTTATAATATGAAATTAAGCCGTAAATGTCTCAAAAAAATGTATCCTCGATCGCGTAACGGAAAAAAACAGGAAAACAAAAATAATTCAATTTTTCGTTGAATAAGTACGTATGACCTTTTCAAACAGTGTTTCTGTATTTAAATTTAAATCAAAGTCTCTCCAAGTATTTCTCAAACTCAACTTTTATTGTTTCTCTCTGGCTTTTGTTTCTCCCGTTTGTAGAGCAGTTATTTTGCCAAGTAATTTCATTCCCTTGTGTGGAAACAACGACTTTCAAATTACTAAATCCGTTTTACTAAGAATATTTGCTGTGTACATAATACCCGAGTAAATTTTAATATTAAATTCTAAATATATATGATAGAAATTTTATCTTATTATTATTATTTTTATTGTATAATTGCTTATTTTGATTATTAAATACTTATTTGTTTAACTAAATATATTTATGAATAAAACCACGAAGTATTTTATTATTGTGAGTCGTTTATAAGTTGATCTGTTCTTAAGTTACCGTATGTAACTGTAACTAATGTTTAAACAACAAAAATTATCATAAAGATATTTTATAAAAAATATATTAAAGGTTAATGGTTTTTTTCCAAGTAACTTCACAAATAATAAAATATCATTCGAAAATGGTGATTTTTCTCATCAAATTACTATGATCCTCGACTCGGAAGAAAACTGTCTAATAAAGCATTAAAAAATAATAACGGCCACAAAAATAATATATTTGACACAGTTATTTATTATAATAACAACGAAATCACGATTATTATGATCAAGGGTTATTCAGCACAGCTCCAAACCAGATCGAACTCATCCATAAAAAGTAAGGGTATCTTTCCCTAACTTAGACAAATATTACACATTTCTAATGATACCAGATTCTAAGCACACCTTGCAATACGAAATCAGACAATTAGACAATCTTTAACAATTTATTTACCTTACTATCGAAAATGTGTTGGCTTAATTTTAAGTGCTTGACAAATAATATACTATACTTTTTAGGTTATTCTGAAACAATTTATTCAGAATTTTTCGTTCAATGATATACAAGTCATGGACATCTCCATAAATAAATTATTACAATATGTTAACAAACCATATTTGATGTTAGTTTTTTGATATCTGCAATTTGTAGAGTTAAGTCAGAATCCGTGATGTTTTTTGCTTGTTAACTGTGAATATTTTATTGTCATCGCTCAAGCTGAGACGGTGGACAAAGTTAGCGAAAGACAATCAGTCTATGCCTCAGATAAGAGCAAAGATACATTTCACAAAGTGAACAATGTTTCACCCTTGCGTCTACATAACGAGCGAAGGCTTTCACAGTCGCGTGAAAGCACTAGGTGATTGCAAACTACTTTGTATCAAAGCAAAGCTTAATTTACAATTATATTTTTTTCATTTTTCTTTCATCCCTTTCGAGAATTCTAAGCTGATTACTATTGAGTAAATTTCTATCGTTTTTAGGTTTTTTATCGTGAATAATGATGTAGAGTTTTATGAGTCACTCAAATGTATATTGATGGCCAACATTCAGAAAGAATCCATAAAGATTGTTTAGTAATATTATTGATGATATTAATACTTAACCAATAATAATTATGCATGCCATTTATATGAAATAAGCCTCAACGAAAATTCTTTAACTGTATAAGTTATGACATACACATAAAAAAATGTACCATCATCACTGAAGAGCTTCAACATGGTATGTAGAGAACAGATTCTGTATGAAAAAAAATGCTTGATGTTGGACCACTATAAAAAAAATCTAAGGACTCTACGATGTGTGACTGTAATTAATATAATTAATCAAATTAGACTAACAACTTTTCACGTTTCCTTTGGCTGAACGATATATTTAATACACATTTGAGCCTTGGGCGATAACGCTTGAAAAATTTACATATTTCTATGTTTGATGTAATTAAAAAAAACAAATAATAATAACATTCACATTTATCATCAAATTCGTGTCTCCTAAAAAAAGATTTGAAATGTATTTTTTTTTTAATCTTTCAATAAATGTTCCGCATTACAGCTAATAGCAATCCGCCAAATACTTAAAATTTGAAAGATCGAGATCTATATATAATTGTTTGATATTAAAAAAATCATGTCTTAGGATTCAAATTTAAGTTTAAAAAATCTATATTGACATTGACTTTACCGGGATTGGAGCCCAGACCCAACTGATCGGTAGTTTAAGCTCTAACTAACTAGACCACGGCGGGAAAAATATTTTATACCAATTCGTATCCTATAAAAAAAGTTCTGATTACTTTTCTTCGGTGTTAACATCTAAAACTTTTCCATAAACCCCGTTGAATGACCTATTTATTATATGAATTATAAATATTAAAAACAACATATTTAGTTCCACATATTTTTTTTATTTATTCAAAGGGTATTTCGGTCTTGCGTCACAGGTGGCGGTCGACAGATCTATCGGTTATACTAGAGTTCAGGAAATTAATAAATTTTATAAGAAATTTACAAGAAATCAAATCATTTTAGTTGAATGATACAAAAGGTGAATTTACGTTGTTGAAATGGGTAATAAAAGACTATATTTTATGCAGTACATAGTTTATATCGCCCGAAAATGTTGTATTTCAAAAGGATGTCTATAGAATATATTTTTGAATGGAAATAGGATTAGTAATTTAATCTGGCAATCGCCGCAGTAACTTTTTAAATTACGGAAAGCATAATTAGTGAGAAAATTTTTGAACGCCTTATAAGAAATGCTAGAACTGTAGCAGCTAATTGCTTCACGTTGAATAATTAACACGACCGTGCAAAATAAAGATATCTCACTTAATTAGAGACCAGCTGTGTACATTTACGCTTTTTCTTCTACGTTTCATTTATTTAACTTTAAAAGTATTCAGTTGAATATTCTTAATTAGATCATAACAAGATATTTTTTCACGTCCGTATAATTGAAGTGATTTAATTGGAATACCGAGATGAAATTCAAATAATTGTGCTGAAGAAATGAGTTTAATTTAAATAATGATTGAAATGTTCTTAATTATTGTGTATTTGAGATAGACTTTTGCAGTATCTTCAATTTCTAGTGTAAAAATATAATTTTAAAAATTTTGGTTGAATTTTGTTACATATTCATAGTTGAAACTCTTGTGAGTTTCTTTCATAAACGAGTTTCTATGAGTAATATCACATTCAAAGACTTCTTACAAATATTGAAAATGAATTATGTTCATTTGATCAAAAGTTGTATGTTTTATATTTAGTTTAAATTAAATTTACTTTATTCTTCCTTGAATGGATTTGAAAATAGGGGGAAAAATAACAATCGAATGCTGATTTTTTCACCATGGTAATCCTGGTTTCAAATTATAGAATTATTTTTATTTTAAATTATTATTCAACTAAAAGCATAATAATATAGTGAATATTTTTTTTTTTTTGAAAACTTTGATATTTCACGTATGGCACGTGTTTTGCTTCTTTGAGAAGCATCATCAGATTTAACATCACAAGGTTTACGAATAAACTAAAAAGTTGTTCTTATTCTTATGTTATTAATTACAAAATAAAAGTCAGGATTTGCTATTTTCTACTGGATCCAAAGAAGAGGTAAGCTACAAACATTGATAGTACTGATTATAGACTTATCTCTTACATTATGTACGGCAAACAGCAATGGAAATAAATTCAACAATGGTGATCCGTCACTTTTAATTTTATATTTGGCCTATAGTATTAGCCAATTTTCAATCTCAATCGCAGATTAGAAAACTGCATAAAAAAATTATAAAAAAACAATCGGCAATTATTTTTATACCTACTATTTTTTTGCTTTGTAATTATTTTTATTAAATCCATGTAAATCTTATTGCATAGAATAAATCGTTTATTTAATTAACAACTTGTAGATATTTCAAAAAAATATTTCCTTGAGTAAGTGAAGTACAAACCAATTTTGGAATATCTTTCACATTAAATAATTCATGGGAATTATTCCGTCAACCAAACCAACAAGAAGCTTCTTGATATCAAGGATTAATATCAACCAACCGTACTATTGTACGTATGTATATGATTTTAGATCTCTGTTCATTAAATAGTTGGCATAAATAGTTAAAATATCGCCAAAAGTTATTATTTACTTTAAATTTATCAAAAAACATATTTTATACTCAAAAATTTTGTTGAAATTTAACATTTTTTTATTCATTCAATGAATTATTTTACTCGCGTCTTGCAAATAAATATACACAAAGTTTTGTTGTATTAAAGTTTCAAGGAGAGAAAAAGTTTAACATTGTTCAAAGATGCGCAGATTCTCCGGTTACTTTATGTTTTTTGAGAGGAAACTTCTAAAATATTTATATTATATATCTTTTTTGCTTAAAGTAAAGTAGAACATTAGTCTCAATAGTGTTTTCAACTTCCAAAAACACTACGCCCTAGAAGAGCTTCAAAACAAAAACAATCTCTTTATTAGTTTTTAATGAATACTTTATAAAACCTTGTATTTAAAAAATATCTTTAAATTATCTTTTATTTTTTTAAAATCTTTATGTCGTATTGCTAATCGCTTAGTTGAGTTTCTTATCCATAATTTTCATACACAGTATCCAGTGGCGTAGAAAATAATAAAGGGTAGCTGTGATTTATTTCTAGACAGGACATAGCATTGATCGCAAGGATACAATATTTGGCATTACTTCTGTTGCCAATACGCCAAAAAAATTCCACTGCCTCACCATATATCATGTCGCGTGTATGAATTATTAAAGAATAAAAATTGAAGCGAAAATGTTGTCTACTTTCACATCACTGAAAATAAAAAAATAATTCAAAGAGAATGATAATTTAACATTTCTTACCATTTTTACTTTGTAAGAAAGTTAAGATATATTAAAGTTTTTAAAATAACAAAAATCTTTTGAGTGAACGATTCCCAACTCTTTATTCATTCAAAATACCACAATATTCCATTAAAAGATGTTTTGGTCAAATAAGAATACAGTGATGTCTGACACTCCGTCTCACCCACCCGATCTTAAAAAAACGGAGTGTAACGAGGGTGATTACGTTACCGCTAGTCCTTTTCTAGCCATATATTTGTATCTCCTACTCCCTTCTAAATAAAAAGTTGAGCAACTAAGTGACCACTAATTCTCGCAAAAAAAACTTTGGTAAGTAAACTTCATTAGGATTATATAATTTGCTCCACATGTGAAACGGACATGATTAAAGCAAAATGTATTAAATATACTTTTTAGATAAATTTTAGGTACTATTTGATATAAGGTGAATGCTATAGTGCTGGGACATTTAGGGAAATACATTCCTTAAACAGAGTATAAGTCCAAAAATATACACATCTAGGTAACACCAGATGTGTGTAATGATTTGGAATTTAATGACTGTGAAGTAAAAATATATTAGAATAAATAAAGAGGTTTTTTTAGGTATTTATATTTGACTCAAAGGTAAGGAATGTCATAGTAATTGGACACACATGTCACAGCTACTGGACACAACGTTTTGGTCAAGAATTAAAATTCAATCTTTAAACATAAACGTATATTTAAATCCTTTCAACTTGCAAAAATAAAATTAAACAACAAAAACAAACGTCAATAGCCCATTTCTTTTGTATATTCATTGAAATTTTCAAAATCTTCAGATACATTAAAGCAAATATGACATAAAAATGTGTCATTATCCTTTTTTTTGGTACATGAATTTAATTATTTTTATGCATGCAGCTCACATGACGAATTTGAGCAAAATCTGAGCATTCCGACTTCACATTGTCTTCAATACTCATTCTGCATATGTTGCATCTCTCCAGAATCTGACGTTCAGTGGAAATAATAACGGCTGATTTGTCAACTTGAGTCTTTGATGTACTGGGTCCGTTTTTATCAAGTTTATTTCTCATTTTGAATTTTCGTTGTCTTAAATTTCTGAATCTTTATTTTCTTATCTGTCTCAACCTTTAACCTCAAGTAAAATGAAAATTTTCAAATCATTTTTTATTCATAAATTAATGAACTGTACTAATTTTTGTAGTTATTAAAAAATTAAGGCAGACATAGAACTTGAACTACAGTAAAAAATACTGTCCAATTATTGTAAAATACCAAAAACTGTCATAGTTATTAGACGCCTTTACTATTAAGGTCAGTTTTTGCACTATTTCTTAAATCTTAATTGATATTGACAGTTTGTATTCTCCGACGATTCCTTGAGAAGTTTAGTTACGAAATTCATTAAACGTTTATAGAAAAAATGCCAGGAAAATTTAACTGTTCCTTAACGGTTTTGCAAGACAAACACGTTTTTTCGCTGTTTTGATGTTATATTGCATAAAAATGATATTCAGTTTTGTTATCGACTGGTAAAAGAAAACAAAACTGCAATCATATAGAAATGAAAACACTAGTCACATTTGTCTCTTTCACACCAACAAGAAAGTTGTGCAATTCTTATTTTGGATATTTAAAGTTGAAATGTCCAACAACTTGTAGCTGTCCTGCTTACTATAGCATCCACTCACATATTTTTGCTGAGTGCAAGTCAATATAAACGATAAAAACATTTATTTATTTTCAAATTATGGATGAAAAAATACGTTCACCGAAAGATTTTTCTTTATTTGAAACGGTGAAGTTCAAATTATTTCACCTGTCACACACATATCAATTAATTTCACCATTAGCGCCATCTGTCATGCGAATGATTAATGACCTCGATCATTTTGTTTATTCAGTTCAAATGATAATATGTCATATTAGACACATAAAAAATTGCTTCTGTAAATTGCCTACGATTATTTGTACGATTCTGACACAGGTAATGTTAAATGATATACACCATTGATAACTTTTTAAGTTCCGTGTAGAAATTCTAAAAAATTCAGCGCTATTTATTTTCATTATGATTGATTATATTTTACAATAAAATTTATCACTCAAACGAGCCATATTTTTCTGGGTTATATATACTCTTCAATCAATTAAATGTTTTTCAACCATAAAAGATCTTTTGATGAATAGTAATGCATATATTAGTTAAATGTGAGTGTCACGGTCTATAGCGACACCTATAACTAAAACAAATTATTGAATGGCTTGTTTACAAACATCCGTTTAATTGATAGAATAGGCTTAATGGGATTTTAAAATCATCCCAGATGAGTTAAGCATTTCTTATTATTATATTGTAATACAATTTTTATGTAAAAAATAAACTGGTAGCCAGTGGCGTGTTTAAGCATAGACTTCATACTTTTTTCAATAAAAAGTTGCATCTCAACTAAAACGCACTATTTATTTTTAGAAAATTTATTAAACGTTAAAAGATCAAATATATCAATATTAACATCTATTTTTTTAAATTTTCCATTTGACAGAAATAATTTCAACATTTAATAAGGTAAGAATGCTCAAAAAAGCTGATATAAAGCAATTAATCGATTTCTGTTTGAGGTCAGAGGGTGTTCGTGATGTTTAAAACCCACCCTTCCAATCATTAAATAACAGGGCGTTACGAAAGCGATGAGATAATTGATAGTCATGCGCTAGTATCTATTTGTATTTCCCTAATCTCTTCAAAAAAGAGAGGTTGAGCAACCGAGTACCAAGCAGTCTTCGTAAAAAAAACTTTCGTTGTTGTCTTCATTGAAAGGCTATATGATCAATATTGGAACCGGATATAGATTAAAAACAAAAAGTGAGAAAGACAATAAATACCCTATACATTTTTTAACACATTTCTGTAACAATGGCTATACAAAATGGAGAAATAAACATACGTACATGTCAAACTTTTGTATTTGAAAATTGCTTGAGTCGTAATCATATTAAGCCAGATTTTGTAGATCATAAAATAAATGAACCATGTCGAAGTAATGTTTAGAAATATTATTTATGTTACAGCAGTCTCACGTAAAATAAGATAATTTTTGGCACGTCAGAAAATACCCTCATATCAAGAACAATATAATGTGACAGCTTCGTTGTCGTAGATTAAATCTTGTCAGATATAATGCCCGCATGTTCTCGATTCAAACATTCGATAAAACTTTATATTTTTGATACTACGACCAAATTTCTGCTCCTTGACAATCAAAGCATATCCCGTAATATTTTAACCATTGTACAAAATAAGATTATAAAAGTACAGTGTGGTGTAGAATTTACATAATCTTGTCGATAGTAGGATATTTCATTAATATATAATATTATATCCCGGTACGTACAGTTTTTATAAATTGATTTTTCAATCGATTTTTGAATTTCTGTTCGAAGGCATGGATGTATGTAATGGTTTGAATTCCCTCTTCCCACCCATCCTTTTCTATAAACGGGGCGTATCGAGAGCGATTAGCTAACCACTAGTCATGTCCTAGCTCTATCCTTCTATTTTTACTCTCTTTGAAAAAAGAGAAGTTGAGCAACTGAGTAACAAGGAGTTATCGTAGAAACACGTATGTTGAGATAAACTCCATTAGGAGTCCACATTGGGAACGGAGATGGTTAAAAAAAATTACAAAAGTCCGTAGGCTTAAATATTCAGTAAATTTTATAATCTAGCGAAAAAAACATTTGATCGCTATTTTTTTCCATAACAAAAACCAGGTCTGTTGATTCGAAGTTGGAATCGTAGTCGATAGTCGTGGAGTCAAGTGTTTTTTGTTTGGCGGCGGAGTAGGAAAAATCGGAGAAAAAATTTAAAGATTAATTATTAATCTACTTATCATATTGATTGGTGAAATATACTTTAATTACTCTTGTGACTAGAATCATCTGATGGTATACAGATATGTAAGTAAAACGGAAATCATTCGGAGTTGGAGTCGTTTTTTTTACCTAACTGTACAGCCATGACCGGATGAATAAATTGTGACGATTGTATAATTATTGGTTTGACAAAATCACTTATTTGCATTTTTAAGAAGTCGCTGTATATTTTAATACACTAGCGTATTTTATAAGTTATACCGATAGAAAATACATTTATTTAAATTTGAAGTATTTTACAAAAATTAAATCATTATTATGCATAAATATTCGTCAAACATAAAATTATACAATTAAGTTTAATTAATTCAGTTACAGCGTATGGTTTGAAAATTTAAGCCACTATTATTCTTTCAAATACAAGATTAATAAAGGAAATGTCAGCAATATACAAAAAAAATATATGTTATTTTTGCTTTGTATTTCATATTCATGTGTATTTAGCATAACTACAGAATACTCTTAAAAACATACATATGTCAACTTATTTTTTTTTTAAATGTAAAAGAAAATATCCACATTAAATAATATTTGTTTCGTATTATTAAAAAAGCATATTAAAACATATTAAAACAACTGTAGACTTTCTTATACTATGGTTGTATGAAAAATAAACCGTTTTTTAGTTTACAAATAAAAAATCCATCAAATATATTATAATCCCCTTTAATGGAATAATATGAATTGATGGTATATTTTTTACACTGTTGTTGACAGTGACAGCTGAAATCATTTTATTTAAATTAATAATACAGCACAAATTTAATTAAACAAACTATATTATGTTAATTAGATTGCCAATTCTCTAAGAAGATGAAAATTAAGATGCGACTTTGCGGTTAATTTATTCAAATTCTAAATAATTAGCCTCAAATTTATGAAAACAAAAATAGCATTAACTTTTTCAATACAAACATATCTTTTAAACGAGAACATCAAATTTATTTACTTATTAAATCTTAAATTCATTTTTTCATATTTTATTTTTCTGAAAATGGAAATGGGGTGCCGGGTGATGACTAACTATGAGTTAATCTCTAAATAATGTTAACTATCTTTTTGATATTCGGTATTTCTACTTAATTGAACAGATTTTACAATGAAGTAGAAATATTGATCAAAAAAATTTATAAAATAATCTTATTTATCTTAGAAATGTATTGAAGTAGACACATATGATGACATGAAAACCTCTCGAAAATCCTCCACACTATAGTTTAGTTTTTCAGATTACGCCCATAGGCAATAATCGTAAATTTTGATGGCACAATAAATCTTACATCATAATAATACGCCATTTGATTTTTGATAAATAGATTTTGTCATATCTAACAGATTGATTTTTTTAAAAAGGAGATATTATTTATTTACACATGGTACAAAATCATCTATCTTTTCAAATTACTTTCTTAGGGTACGACAATATGTTTTTTAGTATTTTAATTTATGTTAGAACTCTTAGAATTGATCACATTTCAGTTTTTAAAAAAACTTAACTGTTAATATTACCACATTTGTTATCGTCAAATAATCTCAAAAAGAACATTATATTTGAATTATAGTATTTTCATTTGTTTTTCATCTTACATTTCTGGCTTCTTCTTTGAAATACTTGAAGCAACCTGTTATGTGCCAAAGCTTGAATGGTGATGACGACTATTTTCAACAATAACAATCTGTTACTCATCTGCTCAACATTTCTATTTTTTTTTTTAAAGTAGGAATAAATAAGAGCTAGTACAATACTATCGGTTAAGTTATCACTAACGCTACGATTCTTTATTTTAGAATAAAAAGGATGAAAGAGAATTGAGACATTACAAACACCCATGCCTTTGAACAGAAATCGTTAATTCGATTGATAAAAAATCGTGTTATACGTACAAGGAATCAAACGAGTGACCAATTACGTTGACCATTTTACTACGGATCCGACATGTCCACATGTCCGGGTGTTTTGCTGGAAAAATTTTGAAAAACGACATTTAAAGTTTACTTTATGTTTCATTTAAAGGCTATATCAAAACGCGTACCGCAAAATAATCATTTAGTTCATAGTATAATTAAACATTTAATATTTTTTTATTATAAAAAAATGGTCCGATTTTTAATAAATTACTAAGTCAAATGACCAATATAATTAAATAGTTTTACTTTTTCTTCATCCTCATTCACGTTTTCGATAGAACGAATATATTTTTCTGTTAAATCTATATTACACAAAATAAATGGTTTCCTTGATGTAGAAAAATACAAATGATATTTCATAAGTTTTCAAATGCGAGTGCTTCGATACAACAAAAACATTTTATAGCCATATATTCCCCATTTCGTGTGGCGTCAGATTATGAGTTTTATATTCTGTCACAAAAGCGCTGATAATCCAATCCGGGAAAAATATGGTACCTGGGAAAACGACAAAGATTAATGGTTCCGTAATTTTTATTTTTGCCGCCATTCTTCGGGAGAAACTACGTCTTACGCACACATTTTTTCATTATTTTTTACACTTTTATGTCATAAAAATTATGTTGATACGTGGGCAATTTTCGTATAACGCTTGAAAGTGAAAAATGAAAGCCTCTTTTTGTTGTTTTTAATGTGTGATTAATTATTTTTAACATTTATTAGATGTATTCTTTCATTGAAGTATCATGTCTATGTTTATACGTGTATACCCTTAAAATTGTTCTCATATTAGCATAAATTTTAAGTTCACAGAAATATTGGAAATCAAACATCTTATGAACATTAGATTATATAAATATATCCGTAAAAATTAGTTAAGTGATATACTTTTTCTTTATTTTATTCAATAAGTCTTCTTCCTAAACCATAATATTTTTAAATAAACATTGTAATCAATTTGTATTTAAGTTTCTTGAGCTAAATTGCCAAACATTATTCAATTTGCAATCAATGAAAAGTCGATAAAGATTTACATAAATTCCAATCATCTCGGCATCATTTTTTTTTTCATTTAAACTTCTACCAATTTGACCCAATTTATTTTGACAAGCCGTCCCTTTTCGTTTGCAGTTACTGTGAGGCTTGCAAAAATAAATCTCCATCTTTAAAACAATGTCAATAAAAGGAGCAATTCAAAATACAATCGGATTTAATAGAATCCTTTTGTAAATCTCCCATTCCAATTTAGCAGCAACCGCATCTGGTAGACCACGCTGACCGGCGACAAGTGTGCGTAACGGGATAACTTTTCCCCTTTCGAAGCTTCCGAATTTCTCAACGCTCAGCGTCTAAATTACACGTCATTTACGGAGACGAACGCTCCGAGAGACATGATATTACCACGTGACCAATTGTATGGTGGAGTGGAATATTCTCCGGAAGTTGTCATTACAATTAAGCGACTCAATTCATCGAATAATTGTAAAACTTAATTCAAATTAAATGTTATTATCTCGGAAGCTTTCACTTATACATACAAGAGCTGACATTCTTGCGACTGGGTTCAAATAGGTAATTTTAAATTTTTTAAGGAGCTGTTTTAAGATTATTTTAAATCACTGGTTTTATTCGCATTTTTAATGAAAAAATATTTACATAAGAAAATGTTGATTAGTTGATTAACAAATTAGTTTATTTATAGGATAAGTCTGATGATACTTTTCAAAGAGGCAAAACACGTATCATCACATTTTGTATCACAACAGGAGGAATAACAACGTACTCAAATTTAATTGTATATTAAGATTTTTAATATTTTTTTTTATTTGACATAATGTATTGTATTAAAAATTAAATAAATTACCCTGGCAAGTTGAGGAACGCCATATTATTCATAGATGTGTATATTAATATAAGAGTCAACGAGCAGTGTTCTAGTGTTGTATGATATGATGCGACAATATATTCAAATATTAACTCGGATAAAGGATCTATGAAAACCAAAACAAACATTTATTGACACTCCACCCTAGAGACTAAACTAACCACTGCAGAGTTTTCCGCTTGTCTGCATAAGCCAACAATATGTCGCCACAACACGGATGGATAAACTCACGCTTATTGTCTAACTTACTATTTACACACAAGTATAACTGTTTTAGTTTTTTGTTACGATTCACAAAAGCACTAAACACTAAAAGACCACAGGCGTTGGCATATTGACAAATTTAATAAAATAATCTTAGTTATCTATTATTTATTTATTAACACTGTTCAAAAACAAAGTATGTCATATAACATGAGCATTTATTATCGATATGTGTTTTGAAATGTCACACTAAATGGTTTTGTTAGCCCGCATGTAATGAAAACAAAACTATTTTTTTATCCATTATAATATAAATAAAAAAAAAAAATTTCAATTAGGGCATCATCCCGGACACTTTTTTGTTATTCCGGGATCTTTGATTGATCATTCACTCAAGCTGAGCAAATCAAAAATATTTTTTATCTTGATGACTTAAAAAGTTGGAAATTTATTGATTTCACAATTATTGAAAAATGTGAGTTTTTTTTATTTCAATCCTTTCAAAGAATTGCGGATGACAGTGCCTCCCGATATCCTGGGATTATTATTTAGACAAACCCGGTATCAAGGGATTGCAAAATTGGCTGTGATTTCGGGACTGGAGACCCTTATTTCAATTTCACTGGCGTACAATTTTTAATATATATTTTTTAATAATCATCACTTTGTTCATAAATCCACTTATTTATTATTGCGTTTCATATTTGACATCTTTTAGTGAAAAATTTAATAAAACTTGAGTTGAAGAGTATTCACCGTTTGTAAAGACACCTTTAATTAAATTGAAATAACAATTTAGATCCAGTTAAAAATTACCAATCGAACCGTATCGAAAAATCTAGAAGGAATCTCTGAAAAAAATAACATAAACTTGAATATTATGATAACAACTGACTCGACAATTTACGCATCACCAAGAGCAACCACCATAAATAATTATGTATTTTTTGGAGGAGCGATTCATGGAGACGTTTAAAAAAAATGAATACAGGCATTTGTAGAATTTTGAACATTATTTATGGTTGATTTTATTTAAATTCTACAGTCTTTAAAAATTGCTTATTACTTAATATATTCGTGTTATTTATTTTGAACAGAGATGTTTTTGACTTTTACGTTGCTGTTTTTTTATAACCGTTCAAATTAAAAAAAATTGATAGCGACATTTTTTTTTAAATAATATTTGTTTGTATGCATATTTTGTATTGCAATAATTCTGTATATGATTTCTCGACATGAACTGTGACTTTATACGCTAATCTTTTGCACACATATGTTATTGAATAAGCAAATTAAAAAAATTTACGATGTAATTTTACATTGCTTATGCCGTAATAATAAAAAAAGGCAAATTTCCCATGAAGTCCAAACTCATGCGCATTTTCTGAAGGCAATATTTTTCGCAAGAGTTAAATTGGCGGGCTTTTTTCCCACCATAAATCCTTCGGGTGGCGAGTGCTAAATCCACTCCGCAATGAGAAACAACAAATAGCAGGGACAACAAATCGACATAGAGCTTGATTTAGACGTTGCTTTCTTAAAATATTTATTTTCACTAAATTTACAGTATTTTTATTGCCACATGCGTAAACGCAAATGAAATAAATTGTACAATTGTATATGAGAAAAAACTGTAATCTTTTTATCGACATCATCAGTTCATTTTTAGATAAAATTATATCTAAATTCAATGCAAACATCACCATATATTTACATGCTTAATTTATTCCTTACTTCGACATGCTTCTTCTGAGAATCCTTCAGTCAACCCACTCAAGGGTTTTTTTATAAAAAAAGTATTAAAGTAATATTAGATCGATTAAAAAACCAACAGCTTATTCGTGCAATCAAAGATTTTGTTTACTTAATATTTTTGCTTCAGCCCAAAATATATAAATATTGTTTGAACACTTTCTACTTACTCCATCCAACAACAGACTCAATCATACATATTCTATACACACATAATCATGCTTTTTTTGTATAAATCTGGACAGCTACAAGCTACAACTGCAAATCATGCTCTCATCGAATATTTTTCTTCTTCTATTTACTGAAAGTATGTATCAGTTTTCTCTGTTTTGTGTTATCTTAATTCATGGTTCTTTACTACAATTATTTTTTTATTTTTATTTATTTATTTTATTACTACAACCAATGAGTTTTTGATTTCGTTCTTTTTTCTAATTTGCTATGTTTTACATTGAGATTTTATATATCATTCATCTGAAAAAAGTACCTGCATGAAAAAAAAACCCGCTATCCGCACACATTTTTTTTTTGTTATGGGACTCTTTTTTTAAATGAAGAAATATTTTCGAATATTAATAATTTACCTTCTGCTCCTATCTCACATTCAAACGTAACTGTAACTCGCAGAGCGGCCAGTAGATGTGCTACGGGACTCTGGTAATGCATTTACCGTTTACATTCCCGCCATTTATCTTTCGACGCCTCCCATGCCACTCGGAATTATTTCGACGCCTTTCGCGCGTCCTTGCCGCTTTACATTTCCCACGACTGCCGATGACTGCTTTTGGCGGAAAAAAAACTTACAAAAACATACTAAATATTCAAATATTTAAAAACCTTTTACTATTTTTGAATGTTTTACTGAAATTCTCGACTATTAAATATAAATTTATTTTAACAGATATTCGACTAATAAAATCTTCACTCAGATCATTATCGTAAAAAATGCCTTACCACGCAAAAACATTGTATTAAATTAATTCTTATTTATGCTACAGATGAATTTCGTTTAAGCAGAAAAATACGTATTGTAAATATATGTGTGATCTATTGATGCTTTTAGTGTAATAATTATGCGCAACTTTAAACTTTTACATACACTGACAGAATTTTGATAAATAAACCTTCAAAAAAAATTCTCCATTTCTCTTATTTATATCGCGAAACTGCACGATCAATAATAAAGTAGTGTAAAACAAAGCGACCAAAGTTTAAAAAAATCACAATTCACTCTCCGGGAAATTAAAATATATTCAGCGAGAGACACAAATCACTAATAACGTAACACAAGGAGACGTAGACAACCGATTAAGATATTTAAAAAAATACAAAAACTGTTTCGAATGTTTGCAAACCGAATCCTTGACTTTTTTATAATTGAACATTTTCTATAAATGAAGTTCAATGGATCATTGTATATCAATATTTATATAATTTATTTCAGATTCTTTGATATCTTCTGAACTAAATAATATATATAACCTGAAGTATCTATCGCACGCGGGAAAAAGTATTTGGGTCTATAAAATATAAGCTTTTTAATTTTTCAAAATAGTAAAGATTTTTATCGTCAAATTTATATATTCTGAAGAGAAATTTAAATGGTCAAGTTTTTCTCTATCATGAAAAAGACAAATTTTTATTAGTCGTAATTTAAAATCAGTTTTTTGTTGCAGGTTTATAGTACGCCTTAAACGCAAATTTCTTTTTCACTTAATTTATTAAAAGGAACATTAAATTCTTTGAAAAAAATTTTTCAATGGGATTTCATATTTTTCCCCCTCTTTGATAAAGTCAAGATGTCTGATTCTTCTGATTAAACACGAACAAATTCAGAGCGAGAGTTTAAAAAAGCTACACAGAAATATTAAGACAGACCAATGAGAAAAATTAGGTCGTGCTAAGAATAAAGCTTTAGGGATTTTCTACTTGTTTTTGGACTGCAGATTCAGACAAAAAAATCTTCTTCAAAAGGAAGTGATAATGGCTACAATGTTTTCTAATTGTTGCTTTGTTATATACTAAGTCTTCTTTTTGTTTATACTCTAGAGTTTTTTCTCTGTTTTGTCATTTTATGCAAATTTGCGAAATTGTAGCGTAAAAATCCTATATTCTTGATTTAAAAGTATTATCATCAGTCTGAAGGAAAGAAGCTTTTTTCATTTTATTTGGCTATATTATTTACATTTAATCAGCTACAACTGTCATTTTTTGACAACAATTGTTCATACATGTTTCACATTACCTATAAATGAAACTCAAATCTTACATACTGCAATCTTTCAGTTCAATTTTTACATTAAAATTTACAAATAACTAAAATGTTGCAAAGTTGGAAATCAACTACCTAACAAATAAACTACTCAAATAAACTGCATTCCTAACATAAATTCAATTATTCTGTGTAAACAACAATTATATCATCAAAAAAAATCTTTCGTTTTCGTCGTCATTTATTGACAGGAAATATTTTATTTAAAGATCACTTTGATAGTGTTCACTGTCTATTCTTGTCGGAAAAGTATTAGGTTTAAAAATAAATTATTGTCTACTAATTTCAAATTATTTATTTTAGATCAGGACCGGTTTCACTCGTGGAAAAAGTTGCCAACTGGTGATAATACTACGCCATCGGTGAGGACGTTTTTTCATGATTTAATGTTTGAAAATGGTATAACCGTTTTCAAATTTGTTTTATTAAGAAATTTGTTAACTTATTTTTATCCAGTATGTATCTATGGCGTGGGTCGGCATACCACGGCTCTTCAGGCATCAACTTTTACTTATTATGTTTTTAAACGATAAAAATCCATATATTTACTGCATGTTTATAGTTCTCTGTTACATTTACTATCGTGTTTCTTTTACAACTCTGCACTTTTCACTTGAAAGTCTCCCAGCCCTTGGTCTGTGGGACGAAATCTTGTGCATTTTTCATTACTATAGTTTTTTATCCATGTCCGCTCCCAATGTGGAGCTAATGGCTTCCTAATGGAGGTATCTCAACAGAAGTTTATTCTACGAGAACTGTTTGTTACTCAGTCGCTCAACCTCATCTTTTTCAAAGTGATTAGTAGGGAAAGAATCATATGGCCAGAACAGGACTGGTGGTTGACTAATCGCTATCGCTATACCCAGTTATTAAAGGATCAGAAGGATGGGAGGAGAGGAAATTATGTGAATTGACATCACAAACACCCAGTCTTCGATCACAACAATAGTTTACAGAAATTATATTATTTAAAACAAACGCTCAATTATTAACATAATATTCTATGAAAATATTACATATACTTAACAGTAAAAAAAACATTTTAATACTGAAACAAGGTATTTTAAAGTGAAAAATATTTGTTACAATATTTTTACAGAAAAAAATATGTTCATAATACTCTGTACTGTGTACATTGTCGTCATTATTATCACAGTATTATAAAATTATAGTGACTCATGGCACTCGTTGACGAGTTAATCTGGTAGATGATGAATTTGAAGTGACAACCTTTACAAAGGAGAATGTCTAAAAAGATTTACATCGTCATCTTATCAGTTATTCTAAAACTAGGGGTGTATGTGTATATTTATACAAAATTCAACTCACATTCGTTTACGCGATGCCAATTTTACACCGTTTTAGTTTTTAAATATCTAACGAAAAATTTCTTTTTTTAATTCAACTTTTTTTAAATTCATGTCCACTCCTAACTAGTAGAGGTATTGAAAGAAAAGTTTTTTCTACGAAAACTGCTTGTTACTCAGTTGCTCAACTTATTTTTTTTCGAATATAGTAAGTATAGAAAGAATAGTTCTAGAATAGGACAGGATTCCCTCTCGCTACGCTCCCTTATTTTTAGGATTGAAAGAGTGTGAGAGAAATAAATATCACACCTATGCCTTCGAACAGAAATCGATAATTTCGTTGAAAACGTGATACTAATACTTAGCATGAACCCGTGAGATCCATCACGCTAGTCAACAATGTTGGCGGCTGCGCCACTGACTAGACCAGGCGTGAGGAACCTGCGGCCTTTCTGTAAATTTATGTAAATTCCTGATATATTCTGACCGTAAAGTCTTGTTTCCAGCCAATGATTCTCTAGTCAATGTTTACTGTGGCCTTATGTCAAATCAGAAAAATCAATGCAGCCTATGGAGAATAAAAGGTTCCCCAGCCCTGGACTAGACATTTAATCATATTTTTTACTGACAATATTTTTTTACATCACACACGAAAAATCATGAGTAAAACTCATTTTGACTAAATTTTTTTTGTTAACATCAAAAATGGAATAATTATGGTATGGTTTTGGTAAATTTTCTGTTTACTTACCCTTCCACTAATAACCTCAATATTCACTTTTACATTTCACGTTTGAAATAATTATACTTTCCCGTCAATGTATTTATTGAAAATCATTAACAATATATATTTTAATTTACCACATCAAAAAGACGATTAAGACGGAAAAAAAAATATCTGAAATATTGTGCAATTGCTTAATGATTTTTTTATTTTAAATATTTGATGGATTTATATATTAAACGTTTTATAATAACATAACATGTGTACTTTCAGATTAAATGATTTTTTTTTTATATGTCAAAGATTGAATCATCTGTAATTAAAATTTCCTTTTCATATCCAAAACATACGTTGCAAACGAACAAACTCTTATTAATATTCATAGCACTGATCCAAAAACATAAAACTTTGACAAATTGTAAAATTACTTTGCTATCTGGATGGCGTCCAATCAAAGTGAAATAAAATTAACAATTTTAAGTTTTTTCGTGTCCACGTTTTATTTCAATTGTTATTCCTGTCAGTTTTATCACTTTGATCACTATAAAAAAAACCATATTCATTTCACGCAAAAATTTCAATCACGAGCCCGCGGTGGTATAACGAGTTAAATAATAAATACAGTGGTATTGAAAAAAGATGAACTACAAATAGTTTTTGGTTATTTTAAAAAATATGTTGTCTTTGCGATAAATATTAAAAATTACTACAACTTTTATATCGAAATGACCACAATGCTGGGAAAAGCACTCAGTGGTGTGCGTAATTGATTTAAATTTCTCAATTTAGTGTCACAGTGAGTTACCACAATGTTTAAGCCATGATAATGTGCTCATTTTTAATACAAAAATCATCCATTATCCTTAGAAAGATTTTTTTTCTTGAAAATGGTTGTATGAATGTTTTATATACATGTTGGTAAAAAGTATTGCCGTAGACTAACAACAGTATGAAAGTTGCGTTGTTATTTTTTAAAACTCACTGCAAATGAGTACATGTATAATATAGTAATGATTTTTTAACAAACTATTGAATACACATTCAATATGAAAATCAACGATCATTAAAATGTAATGAATATAAAATCATTTCAGGTAAATAAAAATGTAAGATAAAGTTACAAAACTAAAATTTTAGAAGTATATTAATAATACTTCATACGTACCAATATGTATTATGTAGCATTTATAATAGTCCGTTGAGAAATCAGCGATAAATCAAATTTTCCGAAACATCGTTTTTTCAAACAATAGTTACTATTATATTTATACATTATATCAATTTGAAATCGTATTTTTTTTTTTTTTAAAAACGCTAAAAATCCGTTATTATCCGTTAAACTTAGAATTTATCGAGCTTTCAAATGAAGCTTTCGTGTTGGAACGTAAAACAAAGAAGAATAAGTCAATCTTTTTTTATTTCTGCGATCAATATTATTTTCTCTATATTTCCAGCTTAATATAAAATAGATCAATCTCTACGTGTTAAGCTTTCTATTGCTGGCATAGTTCTCCATGCCGTCTGTACGGATTCACAACGCCACCGTCTGCGGCATGGGGAATTATTATTTTCACATTTTATGTGAAGCAATCACCAACGTTGGCGAACAGCGTTTGAATACCAAATCCGTTTTAATTACTTTCGTAAAACGCAACCCGTTGATTTGTGCCACCTTCACAGAGCAACGCCTCGTTTTTATAGTAACGAATCCATCATGCCTGGGATTTTCAACTACATGCATAAACTATTTATGTCAATGACCCCACCAGTAATAGGATTACCCTAAAACCGTCGCTAAAATAAAGCCACACGTCAATTATAGAGTATGTACTTATTAACATTAAACAATCAATTCGTCACAAAAATAATTAAATAGCATTGATACACAATAAGAATGCAGAAGTTTATTTATAAAAACATTTTAGTATTACAATAAATTTGTGTGTACGCATAAAAAACAGCCATTCATAGCATCATTTTATTAAATATTTCAAAACAGTGAATTTGTTATCAACTTCTGTTTTATTTATAAAGATGAATTTTAAACCGATTTTTTTGCCTACGTTTACTCTAAATGTCATAGATACAGAGATCGTTTGTTCTTAAATATTTTGTTTTTTTTGCGTGTATTTTTTCTATAGTAAAACATCTATGATGAACTTTTTAATTAGATACAAAATGGTACATTTTGTTTTTAGAACTCACAAAATTTCATTAACTATTGATGCATAGTAGATAAAACGGCAGCACCAGAAAGTCGATACGGAGAGTTATAAAAACTCTATGAGGGGTCCGGTTTATTTAATCACGCTTTGCTTTTGCGTTTAGCTTTGATATGCGGAGTAGGTTGAAATATTTTCAGATTTTACTTCTGTGTCATTTTCCTTTTCATTTCAGCAATTTTGTATACCCGCTGTGTGACGTAATATAACTTTATTATTTTCTCGATAAATTATGTTTTTTTTTGTTTTTGCATGATCACTCGTTTAAATAATAAAAAACAAAAGGTCTCATGCGTTTTGGTTCATCTATAAATTAAACTTGTTTCAACCTTACTCGACAAGAGTAGGTTTTTAACGAAACAAAAGTAACAATTAATGCCAGTAATTATACTTTTAAGACAGCTTCATTTTTACTTTTGTATCATCAAAAATCTACGCTTACGTTCTTGGATCGCGCTTAAACAAAAAATAATAATATTTTTTTTGTTGCGTTATTCACATTAATCGTAGATTACAGTATTTTTCTTCTAATATAATCTTTAAAATCAAAAAATAACTAATCTTTAATAATAATGGATAATGTACATACTTATTCTGAAAAAATAAGTAAATTATTAAAAATCCACATCATTTTAAAAACAAATTTGAATGCATAAAATGCAATATTATCGATGAACCATTTTGGCAAACAAAAATATAAAAACATATTCGAGCACTTATTATTCCAAATACAATGGAGAGCTTTATAAAATTATTATATTTAATAAATTCTTATCTTTGGTCATATTCTTCCGATGTAAAGCATATGGGACAACGTGACACCTCCAACGTTATCTATCATTTTCATGTAACAGTCGAAAATTTAATTTTACTGCATTAAAAATTACGAAGCCCTAAAACATTGAAAACAGATAATTAGCTTGATTATAAATAATATTACTTGTCAACGTTTTGAATGGATATGTTTTCGGCTTGATTTATTTTCATGATAATTGACCGAACATGTCCGGCAAACAAAAAAATCACACAACAATAACACGATAAAACGGCGTCAAATTCATACAATTGAATACCTATTTACAATCTCGACTAATGGCACCCTAATCGTTTTGTCCAAATTGCTTTCATAAAACATTTAACTTTGCGACATGACAGTTTGACTTCAATTTGATAAATTATTTCGCACCGAAAACCGGAGGTCGTCAAAATAAAAGCTTTGTAATATTATCACGTCAAAGGCTGCGTGTCTTGCTGGGACGGGACTTCCCTACCAACAAAAATTATGATAATACAATTATAAATACCAGACACACAAACCTTTTCCATCTAATCTGTCTTATTATGTTTAATTAACAAATGACAAAGGTTAAGGTTTTTTTTAAATATTATAATTGTTTATTTGGCGGCACATTTTTTTAAAAACGCCTAAATCAAACCAAAGATGACGTCAATTGTGACTAAACTGTATATTAATTATAAAAATTCTACATTTACGATATGATATTTAAAGGGGTTTGAAAGCCATACGATTTTCGTCACCAAGAAATTCTACATGCAAGCAAATGTTAATATAAAGATGCTATCTTAAACATTATTTTTATAGATAAAAATGTATTTGCAATATTTTATATCAATAAATATTATTTTCAAGGTGTTTTTTTATGTAACACGGTGGAAAGGCGTTTAGGCATATTTTTCTCGACATTTTAACGTTTCAAATCAATATTCTTAAAACAAATATATAAATAAAATTAAAATTATTTTAAGTTATTGTTTTGCAATTTGTATACTCTTCGCAAGGTTTAAAGTATAGTATCGTCATTATTTTAAGTAATCTTCAATTCAAAAATATTTCACATCCTTTCTTTACACGTAAATATACTTCCATATCATGGTTCACGTGTTAAAATGCGTCATTTGTATTGTCATGTTATTTAAGACGTCGACCCACTTTCTCGAGCAAGTCTACGTTATCACGATAATAAAATCCCTCATTATTCCGAGAAAAGGCATTCCCACCTTCCGCGGCTCATTTCCGTCCAAACAATTCAAGGTGCAAACATTCCCATTGTGAAGGCGGAATAAGTGTCTCAAACGTCGCTCCTCGTCCTCACTGTAACGAGACAAACTGTCTGGAAATATTTTCAACAACAACGTTATCTTGACTACGTAATTATTTTGACCGCGGTACCGTGGACGGCTTTGAATACCATGGGGTTAAAGTTCTGCCTCAATCGATTCGTCAGCCAAGTAAAATGAATGAAACTTATTTCATAATCTGGTAAGGTTTTCTCTTCGGATTTAAATTGTTATATAAGAATGTTTTTTCTCTTTGAAAAATCTAAGTTGATTCTGTTAACGAAAATAAATAAAATACATCACCAATATTAAAATCTGTGACAAATCTGTTAAAATCAGTATAATTTATTAAAATGGGGAGACTATTTTTTGTTTGATGATACCCTTTACTACTCATAAAGAAAAAAAAATATTGCTTTTTATACGTTCTGTATTAAAATGTATTATCTCAAAGTGAAATGTCTTCCTAAAAAAGTTCAGCAAGAACAACAATTAGTTTTATCGGAACGTATTATAAATATAAGGCCTGCAATTGTGTCTGCTATTAATTCCTTACTTTATTTGTGTTAGATCCATGTATATTCTCATGGAATAGTTATCTATGTAACATAAAATATAAAGGCTGGAGGTTTTACCTTAAGAGTAAAAAATCTATATGCTGTTTACTCAGAATTATCAATTTGTTACATACTAATTTTAATCAGTATGGCGATGATTACATATGTAGAGGTTTTTGACAATCTACAAACCTTCAATTAATATCTCATTAAAAATCGCTAATATAGCGTGCGTAAAGGTATTAAAATGTTACATTCGGTTTATATGAATTTAAAATATAGCCAAGAAACACACCATTATCATATTATTTTATTCCCATATATTGCGATTAAATACCGTACACGTAGATGGCGGATTTACTAAACGAGTTAAAATAATGAAATAGCGTTGCGCCAACACTGTGTTCTCTTTATAATCGGATAAACGTGCGCCATTAAATTGATTAATATTTTATCTTTATTCTGAAATGCGTTCATAAAAACATCGCCATAATATTAAGAAACGGCTAATGTGTTTTGATCATAAATTCATTTTTTGTTTTAATGAAATGCTGATATTAGCAGATTTTTTTGATGTATTTAAGCCTATCAACTATTATGATAATTAGTCAATGAAAATACTAATCAATAAATCAATCAATAGATATGAAACCGTCATAAATGTATTTTTTTTATTACGTTTAAAAATAAATAATTTTATAAAATACACTTTTTTACAGATGTCCTTACATTTTTTTAAGTTACACGGTTGGTTAAATTTTAAATTACCAAAATATGTTCGAAATCAAAAGGATCAGGCTAAAGTTATAGCTTTCGATTTTAAGACCAAGCTATATTTGTAATAAAAGAAAAGATTTACATCGATACCTAATGGTTTCAATAGGATTCCAATATATTAAAATATCATAATATACATCAATTTGTTTTGGACACAACTAGGTAATAGTTAAACAAAAATCGACTCTTTTTGATTATCTTTTGTATAGATTGGTATGTTTTGTGATTTAGACTGGCAACCAAAATGTTAAAAAACACTTTTAAACTAAAAAGTGCCTTTTCATAGATCTGTCAATTTGATACACATGGAGCTCAACGTTTCTATATTAGGCAATAGGGATTACAATGCTGGGCAAATATATCAAAACCGGCAAAAAATAACTGAAATTTTAAATTTTAAAAAAAATAAAAAATATATGAAAACAAGGAAAAACTAATACAACCATTTGAGATTGTAATAGAGGATGAATAAGTCATTATCCGGCCATATAAGTACTACGGGTTCTAAAGGGTCTTTCAATAAGAACGCTAGTACGTTCAGAATGTCCATTGTGGCATATGCTGTGTGGCACATAGCGCCGTCCTGTTAAAACCACATGTTATCGGTATTCAAATCATCCAGTTTGGGCCACAAGAAGTTGCTTATCATCTATTTTTAGCGCTCGCCGTTGACGTTTATGGTAATGCCAGTTTCGTTTTGGAAGAAGTACGGACCGATGATTCTGTCAGACCAAAATGCTCACCAGACAGTGGCTTTCACAGGAAGCATTTGGTGCTGGTGTATCTCGTATGGATTGGTATCGTCCCATATACGACAATTTTGTTTGTTCACGTATCGATTTATTCAAAAATGGGCCTCGTCGCTAAAGATAATTTTCTGGAAAAATTTTGGTCAACTTCCAACTGTTCCAGAGCTCAATCAGAAAATATTCGGCGTTGTCTATGATCGTTTACCTTAAGTTCATGGGTTAGTTGGATTTCATACGGGTGTGCAGACCCATGTTTCAACGCAAAATTCGCCAAATTGAAGTCACAGAAAAGCCAAATTCTTGCAAATAACGAGAAATTGACTGCCATGGCAGTCCAATATGACTGCTATAACTTAACAAATTTCGAGCTTCCCCATTGAAAGATCTTATAAATGTAGATTCAAATAAACTACGTTTGACAAAAAGTTTAGCAAAAAATGATGATTTCAATTAAAATATGACATTAAAAAGCTTAATTTATTATTGAATCCTTTAATATTGACACCAATCTTTACAGATTTTCAATTTGTTGATTCACTATAAACAAATTAACTGTTATTTGTGTTGGTTTTAGTCTATTTAAATTAGGATTTTTATATAATTTTCAAAACCGGTATTTTAAGATATGATCTCGAAAAAACAGAACCCCAGTTCCAGTAATACCGGTTTTGTAATCCTTAGTCCACAAAACTTCATACCAAAGCTTGAGTGATACAATTTTATTGGGGAATTCGTGTCGCCATTTGTAAATATTCATCGGTCTAGCTTTGCCCTGTTGCGAACCCAGTTTAGTGTCAAATACAGATTTGTATTGGAAAAAAGCAATAATATTGGACATATTATACTGCTTTTTCGAAGCTTATTTTGTATCCAATGTAATCTAGTTCGATTTCGCCGACATTTATTTTTTCTATATATCGTTAACATGGACAAATAGGTTGCGTGATTGAACTAGAAAGTGGAGCATATGGATTAAATAAGAGTAGTATTTATTGAACATATAACTACACTGCTTTAACATATATGTAGTAATGAATATAAAGCGTACTCGATATAAAATAAAAATAAATATGTTTCACATATCACAGGTATCCATATCGTTTTCAGCTAAATATATTGTTATCGTATTACTTACTTGAAAATGACAACCTGCAAATGTATGTAATTAGCAACTACTTTAGTATAAAGCAGATGAAGTTTCTTTTACAACAGGCTCTGAAATTGCATATCATAAATCAGTGGAGGGAACCTGCGGCTTCTTGGCTACTCTGATGCGGTCTTTTTACTTGATCAAAATATTCACTTTTATCAAAAAATGATACACAAGTGTTTGGAAAAAGAGCGTTATCAACCCATTATATGTTCGAAAGTTGAAAAAAACGGGGGGGGTGTCAACTTTTCTTTTACTGCGGCCTTATGTTGAATTATTATAGATAAATGAATGTAGCCTTTAGAAATGAAAAGGTTCTCCACCCGTGTCATAAATTTTAAAATGTCAATTTACGATTGAATGTACACAAATGAGGAAAAAAATTCGAGAAAGCCATGCTTGTTTGCAGTGAGCAGAAGGAGAAATCTATCGGCGAGACTAGCAACCATGACTATGGACCTACTAGATGAGCTCTCACGGTTCAAGTTTCCAAGAATGTTTGGTATTTAATACTATAGGAAAACTAGATATCGACACACAAAGCATAAATGGGCTAGTAGTCTAAACTTTGATAGTACGGAAAACTACCCGCTTCAGAAGTTATTGTTGAAAATTGCACCCTGTATGCCTTTATTAGGGGAAATTAAACAAGACGTGTAGCAGAAACGAAAACTATCACGTATGGAGATACTGACGGTACCTTTGCAGACCATTTTAATTGAGTGTATCACTATTAATGATTTATTGTTCTTATCATTAACTAAGACATGATTTATCAATTTCTCAATATGTTGGACCAATCTGACAACGGTGCTTCGAATATCGATGAAATCAGTGTATTCGAATAAACAGTTTTCCATTTATTTTAGTAGATGTCATTAAATTCGTTTGGTTGACTTCTGCGGTAATATTAAAATTGTACCGTTTTATATCTTTTGTCACGTATCAGAAGCAACGAACTGAACATTCATATTTTTAAAGTTTGTTTTACTACCATAACAAAAAGACATAACACGTAGAACTACTAACAGTTGTGCAAAAATAGTATGTTTTAAATGTGACTTTTTATTTGATAGTAAAAACACGTTCAGTAGCTGTCGTGTCCGTGGCTCGGAAAATACGACCTTTTTATTTATAACCGTGCCAAATTTTGCAAAGGTAATAATAACGCATTCACTACTTTAAGAGCACCGATTGCATATTTCATTGCAAGCTATACAAAGCGTTTTTGTAGTCAGCGAAAATGGTCCATTTACAATTTCGTTTCTTGGTACAAGATGTCAGACTTATCATGAATAATATGTTTTATATTCCTCATAATAGTATAATTGTTTTTTTAAACAAAATTTATAATAATATATGTGTTATGAAAATGGAGATTAGAGTAGTAATAAATCAAAATTATGTTTTAAATGTCGAGCTATTCTTGGCCTCAGATATTTGTTTTACGTATTTATAAGTTAATCTTCACTTTCTCAATACTCAATTTTACTCATTTTTATAAACCTACAAACTTACAATAATTTCGATTTGATGGCAGAGATATCAAAAGTGCTAAATAATGTTAGCTCTGCGACTGTTTTATTTTTGCCCTAAATTTAGCTTTCTAAATTCATAAGTCTGAAAAGAAGCGATACAGCAAGCAAAAAACAGTATTGTTTGTTTGGATTTGTCATATATATTAAATTTAAAAATTGACCGATGAAAGAGCTCTTCATTTTTTGTGTGACAAGTATTTTTCAGATAAAGATTGTTATCACATAAACTTTTTTTATTTAAACTAAAAAGGTGAATTTATTGGTTTAATTGTGTGGATTTTATTTTACTTAACAGTGTTTTTTTCAGTTTCTTATATTCTTTTAGTATACACATTTTTTCTTTATGAGAGCTGGTTCAATCATTCGCTTCACGTATTTTTTATAAACAGGTTGTGAATAATAACGTAAATTATCAGGAGACACTTCAACACAAATTAAAACATCTTTCAATCCAAGAACAGTACTCATTTTACCAGCTTTTGCTTTTAGTTGTATTGCAGAGACGTTGTTTATTTTCTTTTGCATATACTTTTTTCCAATTCAAACCACCGGCTTAACTAACAAAATACTTAATTATTTTTCTTTTTTTTTAGAAAAAAATAATAACTCAACGTTAATAATTCTACATTGTTTACACAAATCGTATTTGTGTAAGAATTTTTTTTAAGTAATTTGATACTTGAACATGAAAATATCTATTTTAATGTAGTATTTTAAAGTTCTCTTATTAACTTGTAATTTTCAACAAATTGAAAAACAAAATAAGCTTTACTCTATCAGTATATATTTTAAATAATACTTCACCTTGCTGGTATACCAGCAATAACAATATTACCATTACATTGCATGACTAACTGTAAAGTGCAAATAAATATATTATACAACATAAAATTATCAATAAATAAAATAAATTCCTTAACTTACTTGCCCTGGAAGGAACAGCTCAAAATTATAGCCTCAATAATATATACCCTGGAATACTTTCAGGAAAAAATTCGTGCTCTGACATTTCTGGGAAGTGTGTTTAGTGCTATTACCATATTGTGTTTTCGATTCTTCTATTTTCTTCTCTTCCTTCTTTACGATATGACACATTTCATATTTTATTTTTAAATTTCTTCTGAAATTCTAAATGAAATTCTTCTTCATATTACAGTTTATACTAGGGAAATATTTTGATATACTTGAACGGCGTGAAACTTGTCGTTTGAGTATACTTTTTCTATAACATCTTATGTTTTTTTCTACAATAGTATATGAAAACAGTGGCCAACACTATCGTCAGAATTTATAATATCATTTAGTAAGATAGCATCGGAAGTATTCACTCAAAATTTCATAACCGTAAAATATTGACATAATCAAACAATGGAATAAACAGAATGAATATTCGAATATGGTGAATATTTAAAATTTACCAAACGTTTTTCCCAGAAAAGATTATGTCTCGTTCTAGTTATTTCTTAAAGTGACAATTTTATATGGTTTCCATAAATGATTTTTAACTTTTTAGCTTTGTTTTTTGCCAGTATTTTGCCGTCTAATTTAAACATATTTCACTGTTTATAAGTATTTTTTCTCCCTCTTCAATAAATGATCTACATTAATGGGAAAACCCGTATAAAATTTTTATTACAAATATAGTTTAACCAATTTTGATAAAAAAAAAATCTTTAAATATATTTTAATTTATCTCAATAGTGGATAAAAGTTCTATCAAACGCATAAAAGATTGTAGCTATTTAAACGACGATAAAATGCGCTTTATGATATTTTTACTGTACAAAACTTCAATTAAAGTTCACTTGCGTACTTCAAGTAAAATTTTAAATAGCATTGCATCTGATAAAACTCAAATTCATTCTGGAAATTTATTGAATTTATGTATACATATCAAACATATTGGTATTACAAAACACACTATAAAACCCTATTTCATTTCAACAATATCTCATATCTGCGGTTCAAATTGATCCATTTCTCACTTGAAATGATAAATAAACATACACCTTAGGGCTGCAAAAATCCTCGTTTGACATATGGTGGAATATGAAAGTACATGCGCGAATGAAAAGAAATATAAACCTTTTTATGAAAACGGCCAAATACGAATATGTAGAATAGAGTTTTTCGAATAAAAGATACACCTGTTATTTTTTCTTTGGAGGCTATTAACATGGTAAATATTATATTTCGTTGGATATTTACTTCATTTCGTTGTATTTTTTTATCGCTTCTATATTATATTTTTTAGGACAATGACTTTTGCAAAAAGGCTGGATGGTTGAATATTTGCACTCGATTAAAGAACTCTTTTTTTGGATTTAATTTAAATTCCGAAGGAAAATGTAATAAGGAGTTAAGTGTACAACTAAACTCACTTATTAATGATTACAAGAGAGAATTTTTGACTTTTAAATAACGATCTCCGTGCATGCAGTAGTAAATAATTAATGTGCTTCGTAAAAAGGAATAGGATATACTCTTTTTTTTTAAGAGAGCTTTGAACTTTAGAAGCAATGTACGCCTAAACACATTTTTATAACTTAAAAAACAATTAAACACTGTTCATCTTTTACTTTCTTTGTTGCATATCTTTGATTTAATGGGGCTTAATAATTTGATTCAAAATGAAATCGTTAAATAACATGTCTAACACATCATTTTAGAAATGACATTTTAAATATTAAAAAATAAATAATTCATAATAAATTTGCTAATTGAGATTTTTAACATATAATCGCACATTACAACACTTTTTTATTTATGTATTAATTTATTTATTGAATTACAAATGAGTTTATTAAAAAGATGTATTATTTTTTAGATTAGTTAACTTTTTTTTAAAACTAAATTATGCTTAAGCTTTTTGCTTTCATTCTTTATGTTAGTTTTAAAAAAAAATACAAATAAGACACAAAATACATATAAATTAAACACAACACTCAAAGAATAGTTTGAAAGACTTCATTTAAAAATGCACAAATTAAACCATTGCTGTTAACATTCAGCTGGTCGTATTTTGTCTGATTATTTATTTTTCACAAAATCGAAAATTTTTAGTTTGACAAATTCATAAGCTAGCCTACGAAAATCAGCTCGTGTCGTCAGAAGTCGACATACCTAGTACACGAGGAAGTGTTTTTTGTATTCGATTTGATATATATTTTGTACAAGTGTAATTGTATCTTCTATTTTATGGTGCTTACATATTTATATAAGAATGACAGAAATAATTTCCCTAACTAATAAAATTAACATTACATTTATCTATGAAATTTATGAAGACTTTTTACTTTTGCCTCAAACCATAAAACGTAAAATCAATAAAAATAGTAATCTTAACTTCTTTCTAAATTAATGATACTCAAAATAGAATTTCGAATCATTTATTTAAAAATGTTTCCAGTTTTAATTCATTGTCTTATAGCCACATTCAATATTTTTAACGTCTATTGCTTTTGGCAGATTCAATAAAAATTAAGGTTTAGTGTCAGCTGATATGTATTTCGTTCGTTTTTACATCATAAATATTAAATGAAGTACAATCGATGTCGAATAAAACGTGTATTTAATGATTGGTAAAGTTTTTTAAGGAAAAGAATAGCAATAAACTGTTTCTAAAAGCGGTTAAATAAAAAACTATTCAATAAATATATTTAAAAAAAAACGAACATCCAGCGATTTACATTTGAATATTGTTCGTATGTAAAAAAATATATCGAATAGATTTAGGACAACAATGTTAAATCTGTTTTTTGCCGTTAATATTCTTTAATTTTAATTATGTTACAAAAACTATTAAATTAGGGTTAGAATTTGTCAATTGCGTCATTATTCTTCAGTAGAAGCGATATAATATTTTACTCATAAATGTATTCAATATTAATTTATAATATTGTTTACATAGGTTGACCAGGCATCCACGTGTTCAAAAATAAATTGATACAATATGTTAAAACTCGAGTTTTACAATAGTTGCTTGATGGGTTATTTTTTTTATCATTAGGAATGTCATCGGCCTGTATATGCTCGTTTATTTCTAACTGTTCTGTTACTCTTTGTTTAGAGCCTTTACTACAGATATGTAAACATAGGTTTACTGAATTAACAGTTATATATGCGATGATATTACGTGTTTTATTAATTGAGTCATTTTTTTATTATTTAATGACCTTATAAGTTCTTTAGCTCGACTCAGTATACTTCTACTTGTCTGTTTTATGTATATCAAATTTCATAAATCACAGGACGTCTTCGATACAATATTTTTCAATCGGCTAAAAAAAGAAAACTCACATTTTTTGTCATTTTGGAAAAAAAAAGTCACACATTTCAAAAAATTTGGAAATACGTCAATTCTTGACTTTTTGAAATCAGTAAGCAGAGAATTTTTTGACGCCTGCGTTAGAGTTTAAAAAAATCGGCGAGCACAAAGTTTTGAAACCCCGAATTTCTCCACGATTTTATAATAAATTTTCAATCCCGCAATCCCGGGATTGGAATAATTGTTAATTCCTAAATCCTGGGATTACATAAGGGGTCCGGGATTGGATGCCTTACATCATATGCTCTACGCTGGAAATAAATATGGTAAAAAACGTGCAACGTATTCAGATCTTTTATTATACTCCGATGTCATACAGATATCGGACTGCCTATTACAATTGACAGTCAAAATTGAGTTTAGTAGTGATGAGTTTGAACATTTTTCGCAAAACGTCAGTTGAAATATGTTGTATTTTAAGATAGGTAAAAAGTGTAGAAATGTGAAAAATTGCAACTACTGCAAAAACGCCGCTCAAACAGAAATTTAATATTGTGGATTGAAATATTTACTGAGCTGAATACATTGGCACTGGTTTTTGATGTTCATATGTATGTTTAAAATAACTCAAAAGCTCTGTAACACTACGGGCAATATCAAATATAAATTAATTGTTAATTAAAGTCACTTCAATTATGAGTTCATATTCCGAATTGTCTTTCCCTTCTCAAAATATGAATCAAAATGAATGTATTAATTAAAATGAAGCATAAATTTTATTTGATTAATAATTAAGTCACCTAAATTTATTTCAAACGGAAATTGAAAACTCACGCGGGTATTAATTTGAATTAAAAATTTTCGACATCAAAATATTTTTAATCTCAAAATTCCGAAAGAAAAAAAAATATTTTTTCCCCGAAATTGTTCAGCGAATGTAATCAAACATATTTAGATATCTTTACAGCATTTTTTGTATAAATTTGTGTAATTAGAAAAAAATATTTTATTCTTTTATTTATATGGTATATCTTAATAAATATTAAAACAATTTTATTAATCACAAAAAATGTTAATTTTAATAATTACAAAAAACTGAATTCAATTTCATTTTAACTAAAATTTAGACGTTGATTATCAAATTTATCAATTGAGTCGGCGTTTGCAATAGAGCAGGTTTTTCAAACATTTTCTGAAGAATTTCCTTTTTTACCATTATTCCGAATATAACTACACTGTCCTTAAGATTAACTTACTCTTACACAAAAGGTGCACTCCAAATAATATGCATAGTTTAATTGAAAATATTTTCATCATGATATCAATTTTCTAGTACTATTTTTATTGTAAGCGAACCATAGATTATAAAAACATTTATCGTGCGTACTTTAATATGGCAGCTCTGTTAAGTTCATTCTGTATAAAACAGCAATCCTCCCTTCCTTTGCTTAGACCCTTAGGGGACTTCTTTTACGGTCGGAAACCTTTGCTGTAGATTTTTAACCATATGCTCACGGGTACTCATGCACCCACGGAGCAATTTTTATGAGCTCTTACAAAATATTTAAAAACAAAAAACAAAACATTATTTACGATTCAGATCTTACATTCCCAAAGTTAATAAATTATCAAGTGGAAAGCATTGTCGAAAGTATTTGTTACTAAGTTATTTTTGTACTCTTTATTATATTATATATTTTTTAATTTTGTTAATATCCACATCCGCATATAAATGTCTAATTTACTGATTGATATTATTCATTGAGTAATCATTTACTAATTGTAGCACATTTTACAGAATAGTGTTTTTTTTAGAAATCAGTGGTGCACCCGTCACTAATATTACAAGTCACCGCAATAAGGCTAAGAACTCTTGCCGTAGAAGAAAGAACAAACCTACACTTTCAGAGGAATATAGAAGAAACTGACAAACTTTCAAAAATATTGACATAAGTATTTTTTCAAATATTGGTTCTGGATGAGTGTATGTACTTTTAAAAATGCATTAATTTCGTTACTTCAATACGTAGGTATATTAAAGGCCTTTCCTGAGAAAACTACACTACTATTTTTGATAAAAAATATGTATAATTTTAACAGATGATCATTTTTTCACAAAGGATTTTTAACAATTTTTAAATGATTATCCGGCTTTTATCATGCATCACTCATTTTCACGAGCTACTGCATTTTCTTTGGATGGGCAGCGTAGTGTACAAGACACAAAATTAAAGACTGGTATAAAAATATTTCTCGGAACATCTTTATATTTTTCAGTGATTTATAAGTCAATTATTTGTTTTGTTTATAAGCTTAAATAACTATTAAGTACTCCAAAATAAAACAAACTTTTCTTGGATAAAGCAAATTGGCCTTCAAACGCACTCTGCGTGATGCTGTTGTGAAATATGAAAAGCGGAGGGAGCTGTTTATGTGCGTGGAGACTTTTTCCTACTTCCACAAATCCACATTCTTTTCCGGAGGGAATTTAAAAGGCCGCAAATTGTTTATTTTTTGCTCCATTGTTGTGTTTCCACAGACGACTTCGTTGAGTCGTTGTCGTATATTTGACGTATCACACTGATTTTCTTTTTCAGCTTCGATAAATAAAGTTGATAATCTAATTAGAGATATGATTTATTTATATATATATATATTTTAAATAAACGAATGGAAATTAAGTATCTTATTCCTTAATACAAATGAGAAGTAACCTTTAAATCTTTTGTATCAATCAAGTGTTGAATTTAACAGGTGTGAAATGAAATATCTTCTTTAATTGTAGAAACGTACCATATGAAGAGAATACCTATATTTGAGTGATTTTATAAATAATTTTATACACATACGGAACCTTAACTTTAGAGATGTATCTTTACAGTTATTTATACATTTTAATTGCTTTAGAACTTTCGTTGATCGTCTCTATAGTGTCTAATAAGAGGTATTTTTCTCATTTTTGCACTTTTACGTTTTAGTTTTTTAATAAAGTCAGTTCATTAAATATTTCAATTTACTAAAACTATAATATATTGTAATAATTTTTATTTTGTGTCTTAGAAATCATACTTATTATCCATTCAGTTACGCCTGAATGAATTAAAAACTGTGCCTCCATGCAAATTGTTAAAATACATATTATATCTTATAATGTTAATAAATACTAAGCAAAATATTTCACTTATCTTATGTTAATAAGAACTCAAATTAATGATAATTTAAGTACCATTTTTATATTTCAACGATTTGATTGAAAGTATTTTATTGTTCAACATTTATTATAAAAAAATATTTTTATTTAATATAATTAAATAATTAATGACGTTAATTATATGTTTAAACAGAAAAAGAAGCTTTCTCATCTGTCAGCGCATAAGTTCCATATATTAGCTTTTAGTTGAAGTCCGACACGTACGGTTTTTAAAGCTATTTTATAATAAAAAAATATATATTATAATGGCGTGGCATTCATAAAGCATACTCGGATTTTTATTTGTGTAGTTTCATCAAACTGCTTAGAAAATTCCATCGGGGTTTTTGGCGGATATACGTGCTCAGTCGCGAGTAGATTCCTGTTTCATCTTATTTTTAATGAAACTTCCCAGTTTGAAGAAGTGCCATCTGTGATTTCTTCAATGAAAAGTTTTTTTGCCATATTTAAATACTAAATAAAAACTGTTTTTTATGATATTTTGTACGATTCATTTTGATAGAATTAGTTGGATCGAATGCTAATTTTACAACTATTGAAATGTTGTATTTATTTTATTGTTTTATCTAGACCGTGGTTGAATGGTCAACGACGCTTGTTTTAGTTGTGAAGCTCACTTTTTATGCATAGTATTTATGAAGATCTATTTGTCTTTATGATCTCATAAAAAAAGTGTCTTTGAAATCTAAAATTTCATTCCACCACTTATCCGATCATAAAATGAGAAACAAAAACTCTCATGGAGAGTGATTAACTTACCACTAGTTTTGTATCAGCTATGTTCTTTTAAGTCTACCCTAAAAGAGGTTGAACAACTGAGTAACAAGCAGTTCTCCTATAATACTTCCAGAGGAGTCCACATGCTCAAGATTGAGCTCCACGAACGAAAAATATGTTTTAAATTCATCTTTTATATTCATATTAAAATTTGGCATCAGCTCAATATCATTGAAAATTTTCCACAGCCTGATATTACAAAAGTTCAAAGTTACAAGCTATCAGGAGAAACATAAATGAATTTTATTTCACTTCTATAGTTATCGCTTTCTCTCGCTATAAAACAACATTAGAATGGTTTTGTCTTCAAAGTCTGTGAGGAAATTAATAAGGCAAGAAGCAAATACGTGTACATCCATGCCACTCTCTCCTTCTTGCCAAGCATATCATAAGATTTTTTTGTATTAGATTAAATAAAAAATTGACATACGAGTTAATGGAATATGTATTTATTGAAATTCTGAATTCATTACATCATAAAATCAAAAAATTTCAAAAAATAATTTCCATGTTTGTTGAAAATTAACGACAATATTTGTTACAAATTAAAAGTCCATTGAAGCATTGAAACAAACATAATACTAAAGCTTTCGTTCGTATTATTATTGTGTCATTGTTGTATTATTATTATATCTTTGCCTTGATTATAAATTAGTGTATCAGATTTACTCAATTCATTAATTCAGGCTTTGTTCATTATCTGGCAATATACCTTAAATTGTTATTGTTTTCTTTGTCATTCTGTGCGCTGGCATAAATGTCCTTTGCATAGGACTTTAATGAAAGCCGCTTAATATCAGCCATTGTACTAGTTTGAAAGGATTGTATGCCGACTCGCTTTCTAAAACGTCGTTTAATACGATTAAAGGATGAAAATTTCCATGTGAATCAAACTTTATTTTATCACTTTCACGAAATTTCACTATTTATTATATTTGCATGGGATATAGAAGTAATATTTTGATATTTGTAAGTTGCATCTTTACAGATTTTTTTATATCTGAAAAAACATCCACTTTTCTAAGATTCAAATCTTTAAGGAACAAAAAGTATTAAGTATTCTTTAAATGAGCGAGGCATACCTTTCCACTCGTAAATGAAATCTGTCCTAAAATTACGTTTTTCGACCCGCAGATTAATTAACTTTGTTTCACAAACATATTTTTTTATTGTCAGAGTATCTAATATGTAGCTTAAATTTGTATTTTTTGACTAGTTATTAATTATTCATAGTTCGCAAAAAATGTACCATTTTGGCCTACGTGTAACGAAAAATTGGTAGAATAATTTCATTGTTAAATAGGTTTTGCACGTTATGCAGCACTGGTTTAATTTAAATTTAATGATTAATAGTTACTTATTTTTTTATTTTCGGCTATATGCCCTGGCACGTAGATATACCAAGAATTAATTTATTTTAGAAATTCTTAAAAAATAATTATTTCCTACTTTTATCCGTTTTGCATTTATTGAGAATCACGTTAATTTTCATTTATTTGTTTGATTTAAAATGCCATTATTGTATCACTGTTCAACGCTGTTTTAGTAACCAAAGTCATTTTTCAATTTTGCAAAATTAAAACACAATGCTTTTGTTCATTTTGATTGAATCTATTCATCAATCAGAATTTTTATTTACAATCGTTTGCCTTGGTAGCGTCGGTAATTTCTCTAAATAAATATGCATTGGAAAGAACTTGCGTTGCAATGCAGTCCATTTATCAAACGTAGTCGACCCGCTTTATGGCTTACTAACTGACTGACACACAAAGCGACGCAAGCTTTACTGTAAATAAATTATTTCAAATAGATCCCTATTTTTGTGCATCATTCAAAATGCAAATGCATTGAAAAATTTAATTCCCGTCTGCAAAATGGATCTATTCACTTAGCAATTTAAATACGAATAATTTGCAAGATTTTTGCTAGTTTCTCGTTAACTATGAATATAAAATATTCGAAGACCGTCTTTTATTATTCGACCTCAATGTGAAGTGAACAGAATGCAAATGGTCTATATTCAACATTGTTGATTTTAAGGAACTTTATGCGTCAACTATAATTTTCAAAGAAAGAATGCTGAATATAAATATTATAGATTTACATTGATTGATTTTTCAACATAAAATTCTTAGGTTTTAAGTGTTGTAGAAAGTTTTTAAACAACTATTTTTAGCAACAAAGTAATCATAATAATAATCAATTGTATTATGAGAATATGAAAATGTTATTAAGATGACCAATAAAAATTGACGCCGACTATTAAAAATCTATTGTTAATTTTTATATCCAAATCAATTCAAAATTTATAATTATAAAATTGAATCAAATAAATTATAATATAATTGAGTTCAATCAATTACTATTTTTCATCTAAATTTTTTTATTAAAACATAAATTTATTTTGCATACTAGGTCTACGATTTACTTCATTAATATTATCAGATGAATCATTTTTTAGGAACGTATGTTTTATTATTGTTAAATATTTAATATCGTATTATTAATTGTATGTTTTCAAACTATGTTCTATCTTGGTACACGTTGTTTTAATATAAACAATAAAATTTGAATGTAACAAAATATGTTAGATAAAGTCAAGAATGTTTTTAACAAAATTTCATGAGATTAACTCGCGAAGAAAAATATCGATCCCCAACATGATAGCCGTTAAATTGAAAATATTTACCTAAAATATTGACGATCACATGCCTTGAATTCTGTAGCTCAGCAAGAGATTCTGCCACCCGGGGCGGACTTTGATATTGCCAAGTTAGTAGCATTAGTAGAAATTTATATAAAACAAAACAAATAGTTTTCCTACAAAAATGTGTATTTTTTCAGAGACAACACATATTAAGCGAAAGTAAGCATTATTGATTTTGTATAAAAAATATATATATTTGCTTACTACATCCGATACTATTAAAAAATGCTTTCCCTCTCTTGCTACGACATTATTTGAATTTAATTTATTTTTTCTACTAAGCAAAAATCTTAATATTTGATCAACAGCGGTAGCAACTGGCAGTGAAATATTTTAATTATAAATAAATTATGTGTATCAGTTTTAGTACTTTTCCACTTAAAATTTATTTGATCTGGACCGGTTTCGCTCCTCACGAGCATTATCAACTGATAAGGAAAATAAATTAAACAGTGCTATTTATACAAGTTAAATGGTTAAAAAAAATATTTCAATTTTTGACTCAAATATGTCACAATTAATTTACGCCTTCTCGTGAAATATCTTGCTTTGAGAATATTTTCCGTCGGTTTCGCTGCTAATTTTCATTCATTATGAGCCTCGGCCAGTTTGCATAGTATAATAAAATCCAGCCGGGCAAGTGTAAAAAGAGCAAATTGACATCGTCCGTATAACGGAGAGTGCTTTGTTCAATTACCCGTCGCTTCCTGTCGTTTGTATTGTAGAAAACTTTTTGCTGCAACACTTCACGTGCTGCTGGAGTCTAAAACCAACTGCCAACAGTGCCTACTGTGAGTACTTTTGTTCACTTCACCTGACTATATTTAGAACTATTTAATTACCTGCGTAAATCTCGCACAGTTAACTGCCGTATACTCAAAGTAATTACCGAGAATAAGGAAACTGTTTTAGTGACCTTTGATAAACAAGCATTTATTGAAATTTTCTTGCAGTGTACTTGAAATCAGTTTAACCGAGTACTTTTTTCCATATAACGCGGTAAAACGGCGTTCCAAAACTTTTTTCTTGTCATTTTTAATTTCATAAGATGTACTCGAGGGATGCTGGCATGTCATGGAAAGAAGCAAAGCAATTGGCGAGAGACAGGGAAACATGGAGGTGCCACGTGGTGGCCATATCTTATACATAAGGAGCAAATATCGTCAAAAAAAAAAGAAGAAGATTATATTGTCTAAAAAATCTCATATTGTTATAATGGCAGAAATAAAAAGCAGTTTTTACAATTCAAGAAAATGTATTTATTTACTTAAAATCATCACATGAATATTGACTACTTTTTAATGTATAAAATATAGATTTTGATTTTTGAATATTTGATTTTTTTCTATTGGTATTTTTTATATTAACTTACCGATTGCGATATTAAATATATTTAAACAAGTCTTCACTGGAGTACTTTGACTTAATACACAGCAGTTGAATAACTTCTTTTGAGAATCAAGAAACGGGCTTCGCTTAAATATTATTTAAATTATATGTTTGTGGTGACGGTTAAGTGATTGACACTTTGATGGTTAATTATATAATATTAAACTGAATTTTTAGATTTAAAATATGTATTCAATTATACAAGAATGGTTTCCAAGCCTGTGTGCTATGCTAATGTGTCTGACCGTTACTTTATATTACATAATTGATAATTCTATGAAATTCTTCAATTGAATTTCGGTTCCAATTTAATAAACACTCGCTTATAAAACCCTAACTTCATATTCAGTTTTCGTTGAATACCCAAGTGGATTATGCAAATATGTAGCAAGCGTGTAATTCCATTAGTTTCCCTGGCAATGATTCTGATTCCTGGCAGAAAATTATTCCATGCCCCGCTGCTTTAGGCTGAACCAAATCCTTTTACCTAACCTAGTCAGTAAGGTGTAAAAATTTTCCCACTCTGCAAATACGCGGGGCTAGTCGAAAAATAAAAAATGTACCGTTTTATTTTGCGGAAAATTTAGCCATTGCAAAAAAATTACGTTAGAACCTTTACATTAGGATATATGTTTATTTTATTCGTGATAAGCATACAAAATTATATTAAAGTTGCATGGATTTGACCGGGTACTGCAAAGGATTATACAGTTTGGTGTTTTGTAAACCTTTAACATAAAATTTTATTTTATAATTTGTTTTCTTCGCGTTGTGGACACGTAGGTTATGGACTATCCTTACAGAAGCATTTTCAGCCTGACTCAGTCGTAATTTTTAATGTATAACGTTGTGATAGATTATTATTCTTAAAATAACGATCATTCTTTTAAGTGTTAGAATTTTTTTAACGGTGTCACATGTAATTTCAAAAACTCATGTATGTGTTTACTTTTCCAATAGATTGAATGTCATTATCATCAAAATATTTAGAAAATTATAGTATTTTTAAATTACACAATATATACACTACATCATTAATATTTTTCACCCAAAGAAGTAGCTTCGTAAAAACAGATTCGTTCATTTTGTGCAATTAAACGCCATGTTTGCATCTTAGTATTCACTCATAACGATTAAATAAAAAATAAAAACAAAGAGAAAAATGATATGTTTAGTCACTTCCCTTTTTTTAATTCCAAAGTTCCGTCGTATAAAATATGGCTATGTAAATGTCAAGTGGGTACAATTAATCACGGCACTATGTCCATATTCAAATGACATACTGTACCATTTTCACAAAACCGCCCAAGTACGAGTATAATGTAAAAGTTCTGCCATTGAAGGACAAACACAGACTATTTTTAGACATGTGGTTCTGAGATTTCTCACAGTAGATGAATGCAATATCAATATTATTCTATAACCATTTTGAATTGTAATATTATTTATTTTATTTCTTTCACTTCTCGGTAAAACTTCGTTACATATGTACATATTAAATCCAAAAGTCACTTTTAAGGTATTCACTGTGAATACTTGGTGGAAAGGCACCATATTTAAACAACAACACACTTATTTAAGATTTCGACTGAAAGTACTTGATGGAATTTCAATATTAAATTTGAATCGTTCAAATTATGTACATTCACACAAGTTTTGTCACTAACGATCCGGGTTTTGCTCTTCGGCATCTTCAGGCGTTCTAGTGCATGGATGAACTTATTTGTAATAAATCCACTTGTATTTTATATGATCAGTACCGGTTTCGCTCATGTCGAGTATTATAAACTGATAATAGAATACAATGTTACAGTGTTATTTGTACAAAACAAAATAAAATTAATGAGATGTTAAATATCAATTGTTTATTACACCGTATTAGTTTTATTTTAATTTGTATAAATAACGAGCGAAACTAGTCTTGATCTTATTAAATGAAAGTGGTAATTAGTACAAATGAGTGTTTAATTTTTTTATATACATATATCCTTTCACCAAGATAAAGTAGAGTTAAAATTTTGATTTTCACGTTTTTAGTTTCTTCTTATCTCTATTCCTATATATAAATAATTAAATGTAAATATAATTTGCATTAAAATAACTGATTCTGAAAAAAAAAATCTTTTTAATGTAGTTTTATGTGAAAATAAAACTATTAACTTGAATCAGATAAAGGTTATATTTACATTATTCAATGTCTTAACGTATACATAAATTATGTATCTGCTATGTCGTCCTGAAATATGTGTTCAACTTTGCATCATAACTCAAGATTGAGAGATCAAAATGCCAATACGAATCGGCGAACTATTTATTTTTAAAACGAAATTACTTTTTTCAATTTTAGTATTTGGTTTCGGTTAAACTTTAAACTTAAATATATATGTATTATATTTTTCCATCGATATAAATCTGTTGCGCCTGTTACCTTTCAGATGAAAACAAAAATTATATTATTTGAATCGAGGACTCGTCTCTGGTCAGAAGTCATGTATATTTGCATTATTCTCGGCAACCTTTCTTCCCCACCTCCTACCTCCTTCAGTTTGACTTTTTATGGACGATCGTTTCGCGTTTCGGAAACAAGTTTTCCTATTCCTTTTTTAAACTTGTCAATACGAATTGGAAATTTCTACGGACAGCATTGATAATCAATACGAGCTTCTATTCGTAGTCTTGAAGAAAATTACTAGATAGAAATATGATATCACAATTTACCTTGGGGTTTTTAACATGAGCACTCATACAATATGATGATATACTTAACTATAAATACTAAGTAACACTCTTTTTTATGACGTATAAGGAAAAAAGTAAAGTATTTAATACCACAAAAATAAAATGAACTATTTTGGAATCGCATATGAACTATTTATCCAATGGCGTGATGTCGACATAACTTTTAAATTCAAAATGTAATTTGTATAGATAAGAGTACTAAACTCTTCACTATTTTTTACTTTAATATAACATCACTTTTAATAGTCACAGTTCTTTACAATTCTTGGTGGAAACGTATCGTACATTTATGACATCCATATGTCCTGATGATAGGTTTCGCTCTTGCCAAGCATTTTCGATTGATGATTTTTTTATCCATGTTCGCTCTCAATGTAGAGCATATGGCCTCCTAATGGAGCAGAACTGTCGTCGCTCAAGCTTTCTTTTCCAGACAGAAATAGAAATAGGCTAGAATAAGACTAGAGGTTAGGTAATCGCTCTCGCTATGCCCAGTTATTGAAGGATTGGAAGGGTGGGAGGGACTCTTTAAATATCACAAACACTTTGAACAGAAATCGATACGTAGATCGAAAAAAAATCGTACTGGGACACGAGCCCGTGAGATCTGATACGGAAGCCAACAAAGCTAACCGCTGCGCCATAGGAGCCATAGGACTCTACATAACAGTATTTGTACCAGTTTTTTTATTGAGTTATTCATAAAATTACAAAGTACAAAAAAACATATACATGTTTTATTTTCAATGATGGTTTTTTAGGGGGTTTCTACTCATCAGTAAAATTCAGTTCAATTTCAAAGAATTTAATTGACATATTAAGTGCCCTTGTTAATTTTATAAAAAACGACATTCTTACATCAAATTTGTACATAACTGCCATTTCTGACATATATATTATCTTAGACAACTTCAGTATACACAGTAGTACATTTTTACCCATTTATATTGATTAGTTTACGGTAAATTCTATATCATTACATATTATAAGTGTATAAGTTTTCGGCCGGCCTCCTATGTGTTAACTAACAATCGATTGCTTATTTAAATATTCCATGTACATTTTTGCAAAGGAATGTTAAAAAATCTACTCATTTCCCAGAACACCGAGAATTGTTTGGTGATTAAGCAAGCCCTTTGTTAATCTATTGGCAACCCACTGCTGTATATATACATATATATAACCTTAAATAATCTATATATGTGGTTCATGTTTCACAAAGTTCTCCTCTATAAATAGCACTAACAATGATAAACTACAAATTATATTTTGAATACTACATTGCGGTGATCGACTGGTTGGTTGTGATCAAAAATTAATTTACTAGAAATGTGTATATTATATAATTTATTCAATAATCAAGCATAATATAAATTGTTTAACCTTAATATTTCGTTAAAAACATAAACAATGGCTATTGAAACAGACAATTTAATATTTCAGTTTCACATGACAGCTACTGTCTTAGTTGGGCGAAGATAACAACATTATAAACTTTATTTGACAGTTTGTACCAATATAACGATCATCCTTTGTTATTCAAATAATAATTTAAATGTAATGGCTTGATCCATTGACGTGTTATTCACGTTTTGCAAAGATGTGGTCATATTTTGTCACTGGTGGCTTTCCGTAGAAATTCATATTAGCATACATTGTCTGAAATAACATCAGGAGCCAACACAGCTTAGAAGCATTGTACATAATGTCGTACAATATATGTACATACCATACACGAGTTTATTTTCAAGTCCATAAAATACTATTGGACCAAACATTTTCATACAACATTTCTTTTCATTTTTGGGGCTATGTGACATAATTCATATAAAATACCATCATCATTAACAGTGTTGTGGATATATTTTTACTGAAACAGTATTCAATGTTGGTTCAACTTTATTCCATATATAATTTACACTTATCATAAAATAAATCACTTATTAATCTAATGATACGATATGAGTATCGAGGCGTCTTTACTGAGCCGTCGGCAGTTCAATTTGATCTCTCGATTTTAACTGGTTAGATTTGGAGAGAAGGAATTGGATATCGATATAGGTTTATTGTTACAATTAGTTGTCATAGATAATTTAACATACCATAAAGATAGGATGTTGTGTACACATAGCAACAGGTTATTTTCACGAATAACTGAAGGTTTCTTAAAATAATTATACATCATTGAAAGTTTAATCAATTTTGGAATTTTTCTAATTGATACAACTCTCAGGAGATTCAAAATATTAAAATTTATCTTGAATTTATAAAAATATGTGTTGGTTTTTGTGCATTCGATGATTTTCAATACCGATATTTGTAAATTTTCAACACCAGAGTTTTTTTTATTGATAAACACCACAAATAACGGGATTCTGGTGTCGGTAACTCCGTTATTCCAATTCAAAGAAAAATTACGTCACAAATAGCCATGTCTAAAGTGCTTAATTAAAAAATATATCACATTTATATTAAGCTTTACGAGACATGATTCCATAACCATCGTATCGTTAGAGAAAAACTCTTTCTACTACATCTTTGATGCCGGCATCTTATCTCCGTTTTATTTTCAGAATCAAATTGTGCGAACAATTAACAAAGCTGCGTATACCAATTGAAGTATAAGAGTCCACAGATTGCTGTGTTTTAAAAGATTTCAAAATTTAATATAACCAATCGGCACCATATTGTATATTATTCTGTCAATAATGCGTGTAGTTTTATTTCTATATCTGAATGATATTTCAAAATATTTGAATGTTTGAATGCCTGTTCTATAACGAAAGAAAATGAATTACTTATACATATTATAACAATGTCCATGAAGTCAGATCTCTGGGAATAATGCAATATTACGAGTATATTTTATGTCTTTGTTTAATGGTCAGTTACGTAAAGGTAGATTCTTTGCAATACCCGACAGTGTATGTCTGGTTAATGAGGGTATTACGAGAGCAAGTCGGTCGTCACTTTTCAAAGGACCTCGTCTTAACAAAGTCATTTGCGGTCATGTTTGCCCGAATGACGTAGGGACAGTGGTGTGCCGATGGATTAAATTACAAGTCACCTTACATTTAGAAACTTTCGTTCATTATTGCAAGATAAAGTTAGCGATGTCAAAAGATATTCGTTATATAATGCAATAATATTGCCTTTACATTATTTGACATACTGGTAATGTTTCAATACCTAATATAAAAAAAGCAGTAGGATATTTTTTATTTCATAACAATCTATTTTTTCCATAATATAAGTTATTATTAAGTGTTAAAGTTTTGTATAATAAAAATTGTTGTGACTATAGATTCTGCTACCACAAGAGCCATCACTGTTTTCACTCATACTATATTAATAAATGAATCGATTTTATAATACTGAAGATTTATTTTTTTAATATTTTTCTTTTCTTTGTTCTGTTTCTAATCCAATGTGGAGCATATGACCTCCTATTGAAAGTATCTCTACAGTAATTTTACTACGAGAACTGCTTATTGCTCACTCTTAAAGCCACAAAAATATTAGAGATAAAAAGGGTAGAGCTAAGACACGACTAGTGGTTGGCTTATCACCTTCACTACATCCTGTTATCTTAGTATTGGAATGCTGATTGGGATTTTTTTAGACATCACAAACATCCATGCCTTCGAACAAAAATCGACTGTTAATTATGTTTGTACTGAGATTCGAACTTAACTACTGAAGTTGACCACTGTGCCACAGGCTCGATTGAATACTACACAATAAAAATTATTTAATTTAAGTTATAAAATTATGCTTCTTATATAACGTAATATTAAATGAATTTGTATACTTCTTTAAAGATTACATGATTATTACATTGTTTTTTTTCAGAAGTATAATATAATATCGCCTGCTGTGGCCCAGTTGGTAAGAGCTTGCTCTTCCGATCACGCAGGTCTGGGTTCGATTCCCGGTCAGATCACAGTGAATTTGAGAATTATTCCATTCAAAGTTGTGATCGAAGACTGGGTGTTTGTGATGTCAATTCACATCATTTCCTCTCCTCCAATCCTTCTGATCCTTTAATAACTGGGCGTAGAATAACAATTAGCCAACCACTAGTCTTTTCTAGCCTTATCCTTCTTTCCCTACTCACTTTGAAAGAAGTGAGGTTGAGCGACTGAGTAACAAACAGTTCTCGTAGAAAAAATTCTGTTAAGATACCTCTATTAGGAGGCCATATGCTCCACATTGGGAGCGGACATGGATTAAAATATATATATATATATATATATATGTATATATATTAATCACAAATTATTATACTTAAATATGCTTCTTCTTCTTGGACAGTTTTCACCAGTCATTTGACAATCGCATTGCTTCCTCTCATGGCACACGAACATTTTTTAAGTTACACCGGAATCTCATCGGTCGGAATAGAAGGCATGCAAAGTTGAGAATCTCTGACAACCAGCCAGTTCCGACTTCATCCAAATACCACTGACATAACATGATGCCTTTACATTATAGTAATGATAAATGTAAAGGCTTGTATTATTTTTATATTCATTGCTAATTTCTCATGACCACATAATTGAAATTCGAACTAAAAATATATTTTAAAAACACTTAACAATTTTTGTACATTGTTTATACGCCACTAAAATTGTTTAATGAGATTTTAAATTGAATCTTTCAACAATATAATTGATTCCTGTAACATAACATCCACTGTGTTTTTCCTTATATATGTATTACGTGGCACTACACAGAGGGTTCTAGTCTGTTATGGACTAGGGTAAGCGTGATAATGTCCAATAAAGATCACAGCTTCATTAACAGTCAACGGCTAATGAAATATTTATTATGAAGCTAATGGCCGGGAAGAGACGTCGTGACGTCACGGCGCCGCGGCGACCGCCGCATAAACGACGCTCGAGTATTCATAATGGACGGCGAAAGGCATTGTGCCCGTTAAATTATCAACTACCACCCGGATGTTTGACCTTTTGCCCACAAGAGACGTGTCTTTTTAAACAGCCTCCGCCTTGATTTGATCAGCCATGCAACAGCAAAGACCATTCGATACTTATCGATTTTTCAACATTTTCTTTGAACAATAGAAAATATATTATATTTGCTTCGAAGTGAAGCTATGACTATAATTAATTATTTAACGGTGTAAAATAAAAATAAAAAAGTGACATCTACATGACAGTTTTAGAGATTAATCTAAATAAAAAAAAACTATGCCACATCAAACAAATCTATGTATATCAAACAGTTTATTTGTACGAAATAGTAAATTGCAAGACAACAGCTTATTGGAAATTTGCAGCAAATTAAATGGTTACTGCATTTGGTTCAACTTTTCTATGTTTATATTTAAAAAATACATGTTATGTTATAATTATAATTGAATGATTTTTTTTTCATTTTGTTGGGCTAAAAATATAGAGAAGTGAACAATTCAGTGAGAATTATTGTAAAACACTGTTTTTACTGTTTGTCTTTCAAAGGTTTTCATTTTCCACACTTTATAGTACAAAAACAAAACAGTTTTGCTAACAAATTGTGAAAACTATATATAGAAATTCAACCAATCTCAAGACAGTATCTTTGGGATACTGCCATGACTTTGTAATCTACAAAACATTTTATGGAGTAGTCGCAGCGCTAGGAATTGACACAGGAGCAGAAGTTAAGATAACAAAATGTTTGTCTTGGTAAATGTTTAAGTAGACGGTAATTTGAAAAAAAATATTTTTAAATCTTGAATAATTCTGCTTTGCGAATTATGTCATGTTTTATTCATAAAACAACGATATAATTATTTGAGGGTATGTAAAAACATCATTCAATAAAAAATAATATTGATTTATTTACTCCACTCCCAAATTGTTCAAAACTTTTAACCATAACATAAAAATATATTATTCAATAGATTTTCAGCGTGATGAATTTAAATAATTACTGCTTTCAAAAACCACTTAGCATCGATAAGATAAAAATTTCACTACTCAATAAATGAACGTGATTATCCTCTGTGTAAATTTATTGAATGAGTAATATTTTTTTTTAAATCTTCGGTATATATAAAATTAGTTTCAGCTATAAATCTCACTAGCTCAGTAAAATCAATTCTTTGAAATTAAAAAAAAAAAGTTATTTTAAATTCATAAGATTTATGTGTACAATATTTTTAAAAGTTATTCGGAGTATTTTTTAGTGTTATTTTAAGATTTTTATTACTTAATCTTATTAAGGAATCTCATATTAAATTCAAAGCTCTCGTAATATGCACATTAAAATGAACTCATAAAATTTTATCCAAGTCTTATGGAAGTGAATTTCGAAATTTCCTCGACATTTTTAATTTTAATTATTCTCTAGAAATCTCATTACTTCTAATTAAAGTAAAATCCATGGGGAGATAACCGTCACGTTAAAATTGTAATGAAATGTAAATTATTTGAACAAAATATTCATAAAGACTCCATATTTCTTGTTGTGGGCTTATTTCGACTAAAAATTTAATTAAAATTAATCGAAATATAATTTCGGTGCGTTTCTGAGATTAGATAAACTGCCATATTTTAAATTTCTGAATAGGATATTTTATGGTTTTATATTTTAACTAGAAACGTGTTTTTTTTATATACAAAAAAAAACAAAATAAAAAACTTCATAATAATGTATCGGTTTTGTTTTTTTATTTTTTTAAATTATAAATCACATTTATCATTTTCTTTTGTTTTATTTTAATTTGACGAATAACTAAATAAATAAAATGTAATCTGTAATTTTAAATTACGTACAATCATAATGATCTTGAAAAAAATGATTTAGATTTACAAGGATTTCATTATTCATGTTATTTATGTACAGATTGTATACTATGTCCTCTTTAATAATATGAAAAGTTCTGTTCATATGGTGTATAACTAAATCGTTAAATGTTCAATCGAAAATCAATTACTCATTTTAAAGGAAAATATTATCAGATACTTAAAATTATCTTTAATAAATTTTGACTCGAGATCCTTTAATGCGCATAAAATAACAATTTTGTCGAAAAAGCAACCCATTTCCCATTATGTGATTTTAATTAAACTATAAAATCGCGCCCTCAATTTTCACTCAATTTTAAACAGCCCTTTCACTCGGTTTACGGCCATTCTAAATTTATAATATATCGATAATGGATCGCAAAATTAGTAGTTAAATACTTGGTTTTTATGAAGAACGTGTCGTATATACGCAATATTAAAAAACTGCTCGTTAAATTAATTAATAAGAAATAAACTTTTGAACTAACTTCCCATTATTTATTTTATATCAAGACCTCGCTCATCGCGAGCATTATCCAAACATTCATCAGTTGAAAATGTTGGCGATGGTCTTAATATTTAAGAAATAATATGAAATCAGAACAAAAGAGTATATTTTTTCATCAAAGATTGGTAGTAAACACTTTAAAGGTGATTGAATTGAATAAAAATATCTACTATACTGTCTATGACAACTATTTTAATGTGACTTTTATATTATTTTTTTCATTGAACTATATTTAAAAAGTTGATATTTCTTTTTATATTGTATTTTAATTGATTAACAAAAAATGGTTGTTCTTCTTTTTTATTATAATACCAAGTATTGACAGTGAACACATTAAAAGTGATATTGTATATACGTTTGATGATTAATCTGAAAATTGCAGTTTCTATATTCCGGGCAATCAAATTACCAAAACTTCTACTTAAATTTATATTATTTTAAAATACCTATTGTTATTATATTTTTCATTTAAGAACCAACAAACAATGTTAAACAAATAGAATGGATATACATCTTCTGGAAAGATTTCGTGCTTTGGTTGGTTGTTATCATTGGCTTAAACCATTTCAGGATTAAACCTGGTGATTATGAAAAACACTGATAAAATATAAATAAATCTATGAAACGGGATATAGTTTCAAAGACTTAAGCATTTTTCAAAAAAAAAATGTCATGGTAACAATCTTAAAGATTTAAATCAAACTAGATTGCTAAAATTGAATCGTTCAAATTTAATATTTAAATTTCACCAAACACCTTCAGTCGAAATCTTAAATTACTAGATTGTTAAAATGATTCATATGAAATGATACTAGATTGGCAATTTAAATAGAGGTTGATTTCCAATTACACACAATACTCACAGTCATAAATGAATAACTTGAGTCCTAATAATACTGAATCTACAATAAAAGTGAACATATTTTAAGCAAAAACCGTCGACGCTTCTTTCACTTTGTCTCATTTAATTTCAAAGAACTCTTATTTTGGCTTAAGACATTTTCTTCGTAATTAGAAGCTTACTGTTTCAACACTTGTAACATCAACATAAACTATTTCTCGAGTATTGTTTTTTAACCATAGTATATTTGAAAGAATTGAAATATAAATTAATCAACGATGACAAAAACTCTTTCAAAATATTATCCTTAGAAGCGATTTTATTATTAACATAGTATAGAGAGGAATGGTGCTGGTATTCGCCACAATTTTTTTTACTCTGTTTTATGACTACCACTCAAATTGGTATATTTACGGGTTTTTTTCGATTGATTTTATTTAGCACAGCTTTGTTTTTCGCATATTTAATCTTTTCATCCTTGTACTGACATTATTTACTTTGTAGGAAGTATATATACAATTATTTGAAATTGCTAACACTTGACAAATATTATCGAAACTGTGCTATTAAAAATAATTTACAGTCATCTCAAATATTCTCAAATAATGTTATTATTGTTTATTACACTTGTATACAGTGTAAAACTTTATCGCATTTAAAATGGTATTAACAATATTTTGTTTCTTTTTTTTCAGATAATTCCACTAACAATCGACCTAACCAGGCGGAATAAACCCATATCTCTTCTCGGGCATCCTATACGAGTAATAATCTAGGCTGATTTTTAACTGACTCTTAATAACCATAAAATATTGGCAGCCCTATTAAGGATTAAAGTGGCATCTAGCGGGTGAATTAACGTTTTACTTGAGCGAAGATTACCCTTATCGCTGTGTTGATAAACACCTAAAATACGACTGATTTCTAATAATAACCAAAACGGAAAGAAAGAATGTCGACCATGATCAAATAAGCAACAGAATTATGCTATAAACTAACTAATGCTCGGTTGTAGATTATATTTAACTTGACAGATAGCAACTCATTAAGAAAAAAACTCATATTTAAGAATTGGATAGACCTATTGAAAGGTTTGTAACAAAAACATGAAAGTTTTTCATACGTCATTTTAACGTAAGTATCATTTCCTTAACTGTATTCTGTAACACTCATTTGAATAGAGTCTGTTTGGCATTCAAATTAACGGCATTTTAATTGGGTATTAACAACGCGTTGTAAATTTTCTTTCATCTCAAGTATTATATTCTCCTTCGGGGCCGAGTTAATAATCCTGAAATTCTCATGACTATTAATTTACATGCTCCCAATTTATTTTTACGTGGGCGAAATTATGAGCAAAAACTTTTATTTCTAAAAACTTATACCTTGCTTAGGAGGTATGAGTCACCAGTTCCTAGGGCCGTTCGATTGATCAACTCATTGCCTAGTGAAGTGGACATTTTTAGTAATAGTATTTGTGAAATTTTACTATTTTATTTCTTGATTTTTTGTGTTGATTTTTATGTATTATGTAGTTTTATTTTATATTTTGTGTCTTTATATTTGTCAAGTACATGGCGAATTGGCGTAAGCTGTTATGTCATGTACTATAATTTTAATTTTAAACAATAAATAAATAAATATATTATTGAGTCATTAACGTAAACTCGTCAACAATTAAATATTTGCTAAAAGTACATTTATTATTTATGAAATATTTATGAAACGTTAAATATATTTTGTTTGTTGTGTGATTCTCAAATAACAGAGCAATTACAAAATAAAACTGAACTGTATTGTCGAAAAGGCAAATCTATCGAAATATATTATAATCGCGCCTATGCAGTAAAAAAAAAACAACGCTGTATTGTTAACGCAGTCTGTACTTTTGATATGAAAATACTGTATGTATTGAGTAAATAGTTTAACGTCGAAGTGGAAATATTTATATGCAAGCCAAGTATAGCACACTGGCTGCATTCAGTACGGCAGTCCAAGAGATGAATATGTGATACACATTCACTAAATCGGACACAACTGCATCGCAGTAGACTATCGAGCTCCTTTACTCGAGATCGATTAGACTGTTATCTGAGAGCTTTTTTATTTCTGTGAATAATAAAGAGTGCGGCTTAGACTGTATTATTTTTAGTTTGTATTTACGATTAACCGAGTGTGGAACGTTTTATTGACGTAATGATGAAACAATAAAAGAGTTCGATAAGTTTTAAAAGTCTCTGTGAGTTAACATTGCCAAGTGAAACTTTCCCAATAAGAACTGTCTGTAATTGAAAAAAATCTGTTCCAATTTGTTCGATACACAAACGACAAGTAAAAGTTTCAAGACAGCTACAATTTTCCAATATATCTAACGACTGTGTATACGTTAACGTAACGAGCTAGGTGAAACTTAGCGAAAAGTTTGTCAAATGTCACTTTTGAGTAACGAAAGTTTTCGCTAAACTCTTGCACTGTTTATTTTTACAAACTGATCAAATTTGGTGACATGTAAAATTTAATTTAAACGAGTGTGCTTTTAAGTGACGTCCCTGTATAAGTGTGATTTCAATTACGTTTATTAAAATTTACTTCATCATAATAATTACACAACTCAGGGTTTTAACTAGTTTTTACATAACTCTTAATTAATTTCGGTGTTTTAGCTTTCATTGAGTAGTTATGTTATAGATATTACTTGATATATAAAACAGTATTATAATTCAACAATCTGTTAATGAACTTAAGACACTTATTAAAACTGTTTTATTATTAGACTTAAATAATATATTTAATTTTAAATTGTTATTGTTTAATTAATGTATTGATATATTTTCTAACAAATTAAGTGATATACATATATTAAATTTAATGCATTTTATCACAGATAATAATGACAATTTATTTTGGCTTTGATATTGTTCTATTAACATATGACAATAAGTATCGTAATGTTATGCGTAGATACATAATATGCTGCCATTAAAACGATAATAGTACATAATAAATAAATATACATTTTAATTTTACTTTTCAAATAGTGACATTCGGCCGGTGTTTTTTTATGTGTAATGTTTTGTACCTTAACACTCGTTGGTTAGCGTGGTGGGTGGTTAAAAGCTTATATTGCTTTTGCAAAATTATCGACTTCTACTTGTTTTGATAGTTGGGAAATTACCACAGAAAAATAAATTTGACGAAAAGCTCATCTGAAATTTGGTATTTCATATTTTTTAAAAACTTTGATAAAACATAATCAATAAAAATGAGCAATTACAATTAACAATCTTATATTAACCACATGTTTCTCTTAATATACACAATTCTTTCAGGGACAATTAACAGCGCTATTTCACAAGAATGTCAAAATAACACTAAGTTATTTGTTTTTATAATTTCCAGACATCCAATTGCGTTATCTTGCGCAGTAATCAAATAACACTCTAGGACTGTAAACCGTCTTTATATCTTATCGTATGATATAATATAGATAAATATATATATATATAATCTTTCCATATCTTATATCGGGGAAGTAGGTATATTACATGTTTTTAGTTAAATCGTTGTAATCGGAAGATAAATAATAAATTTAAAATAATCATTATCACCAAATACCTTTTAGTTATAATCTATATATTAATACTCGATAATGTCCGTCCGTCTGAATGATTGTCCGCGATTTTCCCTCCCCCTCCTCCGCCCCAGCCCCGCTGTCGCCATTTTTTTATTCATACCAAATACATACTTTTTTCGTTTGTATATGGTCGCGATTTCACCTTTTCGATGACGTCAAGAAAGACGGTCCCCCTCCCCCCCATCCTGCCCCGCTGTCGTCATTAATTCATTTCTTCATTTTTCTCTGACGTCATGAGTGAATTTTTGAAATCATGACATTTTTATTTTATTATGTGTAAAAACAATTAATTTTCAAAAAATATTCTCTCAAGCTGTGGGATTCGATACCATGCCCCAATTTTCATGCGCGACGTTCGGACACCTACACACTGCTCCACAAGTCCAGTTGATGGTTACGAAAAAAAAACTCTATTTAAAGTTTTAGTTAACTAATAATGACATCTGTGGGTGAAATCTTGCACTAAACGAATTTGACCGTTCTGCAGCGTTTTGAGAGGCTATATAAGGCTGCTCAATTATATATAATAATTTAATATATAATAATTTAATTAACTATTTATTTATATATATACGAAAAATGGTTGTTAGCAAGCTTAAACATTATTCCAAATATTAAATAATTTACGAGGTCTATTTCTGCTAATACGAAAAATAGTTGTTAGCAAACTTAAACATTATTCCAAAAATTAAGTAAATAACAAGGACTATTTTTGCTACTATGAAAAATGGTTGTTAGCAAACTTAAAAACTTAAACATTATTCCAAAAATTAAATAATTTACGAGGTCTATTTCTGCTAATAGGAAAAATAATTGTTAGCAAACTTAAACATTATTTCAAAAATTAAGTAATTTACAAGGACTATTTTTGCTACTATGAAAAATGGTTGTTAGCAAACTTAAACATTATTCCAAAAATTAAATAATTTACGAGGTCTATTTCTGCTAATAGGAAAAATAATTGTTGGCAAACTTAAACATTATTCCAAAAATTAAGTAATTTACAAGGACTATTTTTGCTACTATGAAAAATGGTTGTTAGCAAACTTAAACATTATTCCAAAAATTCAATAATTTACGAGGTCTATTTCTGCTAATATGAAAAATTATTGTTAGCAAACTTAAACATTATTCCAAAAATTAAGTAATTTACAAGGACTATTTTTGCTACTATGAAAAATAATTGTTAGCAAACTTAAAAATTATACCAAAAATAAAATAATTTACGAAATTTCTGCTTCTAAGAAAAATGGTTGTTAGCAAACTTAAACATTGTTCCAAAAATTAAGTAATTTACAAGGACTATTTTTGCTACTATGAAAAATGGTTGTTAGCAAACTTAAACATTATTCCAAAAATTCAATAATTTACGAGGTCTATTTCTGCTAATAGGAAAAATAATTGTTAGCAAACTTAAACAGTATTCCAAAAATTAAGTAATTTACAAGGACTATTTTTGCTACTATGAAAAATAATTGTTAGCAAACTTAAAAATTATACCAAAAATAAAATAATTTACGAAATTTCTGCTTCTAAGAAAAATGGTTGTTAGCAAACTTAAACATTGTTTCAAAAATTAAGTAATTTACAAGGACTATTTTTGCTACTATGAAAAATGGTTGTTAGCAAACTTAAACATTATTCCAAAAAATAAATAATTTACGAGGTCTATTTCTGCTAATAGGAAATTAATTGTTAGCAAACTTAAACATTATTCCAAAAATTAAGTAATTTACAAGGACTATTTTTGCTACTATGAAAAATGGTTGTTAGCAAACTTAAACATTATTCCAAATATTAAATAATTTACGAGGTCTATTTCTGCTAATACGAAAAATAGTTGTTAGCAAACTTAAACATTATTCCAAAAATTAAGTAATTTACAAGGACTATTTTTGCTACTATGAAAAATGGTTGTTAGCAAACTTAAACATTATTCCAAAAATTAAATAATTTACGAGGTCTATTTCTGCTAATAGGAAATTAATTGTTAGCAAACTTAAACATTATTCCAAAAATTAAGTAATTTACAAGGACTATTTTTGCTTCTATGAAAAATGGTTGTTAGCAAACTTAAACATTATTCCAAAAATTAAATAATTTACGAGGTATATTTCTGCTAATAGGAAAAATAATTGTTAGCAAACTTAAACATTATTCCAAAAATTAAGTAATTTACAAGGACTATTTTTGCTACTATGAAAAATGGTTGTTAGCAAACTTAAACATTATTCCAAAAATTAAATAATTTACGAGGTCTATTTCTGCTTCTACGAAAAATGGTTGTTAGCAAACTTAAATATTATTTCAAAAATTAAGTAATTTACAAGGACTTTTTTTGTTACTACGAAAAATAGTTAACAAACTTAAACATTATTCCAAAAATTAAATAATTTACGAGGTCTATTTCTGCTAATAGGAAAAATAATTGTTAGCAAACTTAAACATTATTCCAAAAATTAAGTAATTTACAAGGACTATTTTTGCTTCTATGAAAAATGGTTGTTAGCAAACTTAAACATTATTCCAAATATTAAATAATTTACGAAATTTCCGCTAATACGAAAAATAGTTGTTAGCAAACTTAAACATTATTCCAAAAATTAAGTAATTTACAAGGACTATTTTTGCTACTATGAAAAATGGTTGTTAGCAAACTTAAACATTATTCCAAAAATTAAATAATTTACGAGGTCTATTTCTGCTTCTACGAAAAATGGTTGTTAGCAAACTTAAATATTATTTCAAAAATTAAGTAATTTACAAGGACTTTTTTTGTTACTACGAAAAATAGTTAACAAACTTAAACATTATTCCAAAAATTAAATAATTTACGAGGTCTATTTCTGCTAATAGGAAAAATAATTGTTAGCAAACTTAAACATTATTCCAAAAATTAAGTAATTTACAAGGACTATTTTTGCTTCTATGAAAAATGGTTGTTAGCAAACTTAAACATTATTCCAAATATTAAATAATTTACGAAATTTCCGCTAATACGAAAAATAGTTGTTAGCAAACTTAAACATTATTCCAAAAATTAAGTAATTTACAAGGACTATTTTTGCTACTATGAAAAATGGTTGTTAGCAAACTTAAACATTATTCCAAAAATTAAATAATTTACGAGGTCTATTTCTGCTTCTACGAAAAATGGTTGTTAGCAAACTTAAATATTATTTCAAAAATTAAGTAATTTACAAGGACTTTTTTTGTTACTACGAAAAATAGTTAACAAACTTAAACATTATTCCAAAAATTCAATAACTTACGAAATTTCTGCTATTACGAAAAATAGTTGTTGGCAAACTAGAACATGATTCCAAAAATAAATAATTTACAATTTAAATACTGCAGGGCAGGGCTGTCGATATACGCCCCCAGATATATTTCTTTTACTATCAGAATTTCTGGATTATTCAATAAATAGGTTAGTAATTTATTTTTGACGCCTGTAAATTTTCTGACTACTTAAAAATGCAACAAAAATCCCCCCGTTGAGGTCAACGGGCTTACAGCTAGTCTTCTATATATTAATAGTCGATAATGTCCGTCCGTCTGAATGATTGTCCGCGATTTTCCCTCCCCCTCCTCCGCCCCAGCCCCGCTGTCACCATTTTTTTATTCATACCAAATACATACTTTTTTCGATGACGTCAAGAAAGATGGTCCTCCTCCCCCCCCACCCCATCCTGCCCCGCTGTCGCCATTAATTAATACACTGTTATTTGACGAAACAAATCAAATGGCTGAAAAATTGAATTCTCATACAAAAAAGCGCCGCGGCCGTGGTTCGAACCATCGCTTCTGGATTATGAGTTGAAATCGTTACCGCTCGGGCAAACGAACAACTGTCAGCATCGATCTGATTTAATTATATATATTAAGCACACATTTAAATTATTCTAAAAATTCCAAAATACGCATACTTCACATGCAAACATAAACAGTTGAATTATCAAATGGCTGAAAAATTGAATTCTCATACAAAAAATCGCCGTGACCGTCGATCGATCCCATAATTATGAATTATCAGCCGAGCTCTTTGTCAACTGAGCTAACGTCACAATTATCAAAATGATGAAAATATATAATATATATTAAATTTCGTTTGAAAATGGAACCTTTCGTTTTTTATTTAAAAAACAGCATGCATATTATATGTTTTATTTTCCGAGCATTTCTCAATTCTACTGTACCCTAAAGGTAAGGCGCTCGACTGATAATCTGTGGGAACCTGGTTCGAATCTAGCCTAGAGCGCTTTTTTTTGGGTTTATAACATTTTTTTTTTTGAAAACTTTCTTTTTAAATCACAGTACATCTTGATCGTATGAAAATAAATGCTACCAAAATAACAAAATCCGATTGACTAGCGAAATATGTTTTTCAAAAAATAAATATAAGACGCAATTATTTCAAGATTTGTTTTTAATCTAGGTACATACGTGGTATAGTTAGTTGTTGGCGAAAGCATAATTTCAGTATGTGTAATAAAATAACTTCAGTAAAAATCATTATATATATTTTAAAAAATAAGTTCTGTTTGGAGAATCAGTCAACATTTTGATAATTTTGTTTTGATAAAATGTGCAATTAATTTATACCATTTTGCATGTGAAAAATGATTATTAGCAAACTTAAACATTATTTCAAAAATTAAGTAATTTACAATTTAAAACTGCAGGGCTGTCGATATATGCGCCGAGGTCGATTTATGCTACTATGAAAAATGATTGTTAGCAAACTTGAACATTATTCCAAAGATTTAATATTTTGACGAAATTTCTGTCACTACGAAAAAAAATGTTAGCAAACTTAAACATTATTCCAAAAATTAGGTAATTTACGAGGTATATTTCTGCTAATAGGAAAAATAATTGTTAGCAAACTCAACATTATTCCAAAAATTAAATAATTTACAATTTAAATACAACAGGGCATGCTGTCGATATATGCCCCGAGATATATTTATTTTATTTTTAGTATTTCTGGCTTATTCAATAAATAGGTTTGTAATTTTCTGACTTCTTAAAAATGCAACAAAAATCCCCCCGTTGAGGTCAACGGGCTTACAGCTAGTCACCAAATACCTTTTAGTTATAATATTAACTAAAAACCTTACTAAAATAATAAACATTTGAATACACAATAGAAATCGTATTAAAATTAGTATTTTTAACTTGAGATACTTATGTGTATTTTTTTTTATTAATAATATGATAAATTAATGTGATTTCTGTACATTTTCGAAGTAATATTTGGTAACCGTTACAGTTAGTATCAGATTTTGATGACTGGGAGTGAACTAAGAAGGTTAAACAAATAAAAAAAACAATGATTAAATTATGTTTTTATTCAAACTTTTCCTAATATTTTTTTTTTTTTGGGATTTAAAATTTGAGCTGCTTTTACACGTTTGTTTAATATATTTATTTATGTATTTTATTGTTTACAATAAATCTTGTCGGTTTTAAGCTAGAATTTGCGACATTTGAAAGCCGTTTTTAAACTGGGTAACCCGATCTTTAAATATTAGAATTCATATTAAACTTTTTTGTTATTTTATTTAAAAAGATTATACTTTTACTTGAAACCGGTGTGCTTAAAACAGATATGAATTGTTTTAGACAACGTACGTCAACGAATGCCCAGAAAATATTATATTTAGGTTTTTTTAAATGTATTTATGTTGTGCATTTTGACTCTGATACACTTAAGTATGGGACAGGTAATTAGCAAATAGTGCTAATCAAAAAGCAACATCAAAATTATGACACAAAATGCGATTCAATAACATTAGGAAGTGATCGATTAGTGAACTTTTGGATTTTTTTCACATTTTTTTTGTAACAGTGTTAATAATAAATAAACGAATAAACGCTTTTTGTGAACTTTTGATAGCCGAGTTTTATGAGATATCGTAATTCAAAAGCAATTTTTGCATTAACCATAGTTTGCAAATCATTACAATAAATCAATCTACTCTGGGAACATATGTACATTGAATAAATCGCTAAAAATATTTTTTGAAAATAAGTTTTAATTTATCAATAGTTAAGGCTTTACAAATAGGTATTCAACTACCATTAATAAATACTAAAATTTTAAATAGCTGCATTACACAATTTAAAAATAATTCGCCTCTTTAAATATAAAGCCTTATTTTTGTAGTTTTTTAATGTTAACATATCCACTCTGCAATTTAATGGAGTTCTTGTCAACAGGCGTTCATCTACGAGAACTGCGTGTCACTCAGTCGCTCACTGTTATTTGTTAGATAATTTCTCTCGCAGAGTCTTATTGGGATAAGGAATGTAGACATTTAAATCATTGACGCATTGTAAAACAAATCACTGAAAACTTGCTTGTCTGTACTGGGGTTCTAACTCTTGAACACCTCAACCGACCTTTTTTTTTGGATATCAAATTTATGGAGCTTCAAGTACCAACCGACCTATGTGACTTGAACCACTCAGCTACTACTTAATAAAATATATGTTTTGTTTTGTGCAATAATAAATTTCGGCTTTTTTATATTTAATTTGTAATTGATAGAATCATCGAGACGGTAACACTTATTGTCTTACTGTGTGAGATTTGCTATCAATAATTAATGAACGAATTCGCAGACGGGCAAACACACTTCTGAGCGTTTTATTCTTGAAGCTCTGCCAAACTTTTAACCCAACCAATAAAATAAATAAGGAGCTTGCACCGCTCTCAATGCATTATCTTCGAGAGTCTATCTGACAACCAGTTTATCTTACATTTCACCTGTTTCCTTTGTATTCCATTTACTTGGTATCGTTACACAATATAGCTTTCCACTTTATAAGTTGTCCACGAATCATCTGTAAAACTTATATTTTTTACTGACACTAACTAGTAAGTTTTTAATTTTGTAAATTTATCTAAATTATTCTGTCTCCTAATACAATAAGGAAAATTTTATTCACATTGTATTGAAGTTCTGATTGTTTTTATAACATTAAAGATTCAGTTTACGTAGCAGGTAATCTGCACATCCAAGATCCACTTTCAAAAATAACTTTATGCATGTTGATATCAAATCAAAATTGATAAAGTGGCGTCAATTAAACCTTTTAAAAATAATTACAAACGTTATATTTCTTTAGACGTGACTTTTCTACACTGGAAAAAAGTTTTTTATTTTATTTTGATTAAAATACCACGGTAAAAGTAATATATAGATTTTAAGCAAATGAGTAAGTCAGATAATATGCATTTTAATCTATGTCCAAAAAACAAGTTTTCTGTAAAATAAAATCATCAGCTTGTGATAAATCTGAAAAAAAGAATTAATGTATTGACTGAACACTGCTTAGATACGCAGTTGATAAATATATAATAATTAGTAAAATTACAAAGTAAACCAAAAAAATCTTGGAAGACAAAAAAACAATAAATAAGATATCGGTTTGGTAAAAGTCAGTAAGTTTATTATTGGTAAATAAAGTTATACGCTTATATAATAATTTGCGTCAGACTAATGTACTGTATAAGAAATTGTTATATAAACAAAAGTAATTTCAGTCACAACGGCTTATAGTATATTAGTTTATATCCTCATCTAAAGATTTCAATATTTTAAATATTGTGAAAGGTTTTTTGAACATTGAAGTTCATTTCGCTTTTTCCGGTTGACTTTTGTGCTGTTAGGTTCTGATTGCTCAATAATTAGTAATGTAAATAATTTAGCGCCTAACAACTTATTTCGAGAGATAATCTATGTGCTATACTATCAAGATCAACCGATAACCCATTTTAATAAGCAATGAGCTATTTTTTATCTTCGTCAAAAACTGTCTACTTAATAAAAACAAAAAATTTCCTCAAGATAAAAGAAATCGTCGTTTCAATCGTTTTGACTAATGACGGTCAATGTTTTTTCTCGTTTGATCTTACAATCTAAAAGAAAAATAGATTAGTAAGGATAAGTATTTTTTAAAGGTCGTTAATGACTACGGCTCAGAAAATTTTATGCCCTTTTTTTGTACATGACAATTTTATTTTAATATTAATGGAATATTTAAATATGTATTAAGAATATTATGAATAATTTAACGTTACTTTAAATAAAAGAAACATCTATAGATAGTCACCCAGTTCGATAAATAAAGTTTCATTTCAAACAAAGTTTTCATCACCATCACGTCATGTAACTTTATATAATAAAATGAGAATTCATGAAGAGTTATATAATGTTGAAAAAGGTTAGGTGAAAATATCGAAACCGGTTTCGTTCAACTACTCAGCTATTTAACGGATTTTTATCACATTGGCTAAATAAAACTAGGTGTCGTAACGAATGAAAAAATAAAAAAATATTTACGCTTTATACTGTTATTTTGTTATATTATATAATATTTGAAAAAATTATTTCCAATAATTGACAGGAACTATTCAATCCACAAAAATGCACCTTAGATAATACCTAATAAAAAGTCAGCTTTTAAAGAGCAAACTAAAATTCTGTAACTGCTTTTATAACGTGAAAATGTGTGAACTGTAATTTAAAATAAAGTTGTTTTATACAGAAAACAAAGTATACTCAAAACAAACTGAAGCAATTATTTTGAATAAATAATTGTATGCCATTAAAAAGTTTATTAAAAAGTGACTAAATTGCAAATTTTACTTTAAATTTGTTAATATTCATTTCTGTATTAGTGATTTAATCAGTAACAGTGGTGTGAGAGTGGCGCATTTTTAGTTAAACATCTAAAGAGCCTAAGCAATCATCAACGGTGCGGGGTGCTCGAAGGATCCCCCGCAGTCGGTGAGCCGGGTCGCGGCGGACGGTGCGAGCACGTCCAGGCAGAGCGGCGACGCCTCCGACGCGGGCGACGCTCAGGCCGCCATAACGACGGCGGCGGAGGAAGGCGTCAGCGGCGGGGGGGGCAGCGGCGAAGAGGGGGGCAGCGGGGCTGGTGACGCGGAGCGCCCGGGAGCGCGCCGCCGCCGCCCGCGCCCCCTCTATCGCCGGTTCTTCAACTACTTCCGGTCGGCGTGGACAGGAGTCAAGTTTGCCCTAGGTGAGTCTATTTTGAATACCTTTTTTCAAGATAGCTCTCTTAATAATACCAACGCCAACGACCCACGCCAAAAGCTATCTAAAGTGCCTTTCAACATTCAATGACGGAAGAAACCCTTTATCTACACTGACAATCCTAATTCTTCCCGGGAAGAAAACCGTTTTGAATAGGATGACGTAGGAGAAACCTGAATGTTTTGTCACTCAACTACAATAATAATGTTTATCTTGGAATATATTATGTCATTATTATCGAAGACGTTTTGAAAATATTAAAATGTAGACAAATGTTACGAAATCACTTTGTTCAGTAATTATTTTACTGTCAATTCTGACATATTAACATTTTCAAAATATTATTCTCATGATTTAGCATTGAAAGATAGAATGGTGTGTTTACAGAAAAAAATAGTGAATTGCAATTATTAAAACATTGAATATGTATACAATTGTCAAACAAGCTTTCATTTAACTGCTACTGGCAATGGTTCATTATTGAAAAAGATTATATTATGATTCATTTCAATATTATTCGAAAAACTTTTAAGCTAAAATATCAACGCCGGACTTTTTTAATACAGTGAAAGTCATTTGGCTCATATTTAAAATATTTTAATAATCATTAGCTTTTAATCGAATAATGTATGTAAGTAAACACAGCTTATTTAAGACGTAAATCTTTAAATGCTCGACAGATAATCCATTTAATGCCTTACAATTTACTAATATTATAATAGTATTCTATCGTGCTTTTTTAAAGAAATATTTGTTTATTTAAAATAACATATACAGCTGTCAATAAGTGTGCATTTTTAATGTTAATATAAAATCAATCTGATGTTATATTATAAGAAAATATGTTTTTATTGTTTGTTTATATAATATGTCTTTATGTTATAATGATTATAAACTCTATTTACACTTTTTTAATCAAATTTATTTAAAAAATGACGTTTACACGCAATCCTATACAGCATCAACAAAAAAGGTAGCTTCATATATTCCATAGCCAAAACCAAGCCTTTTTTTCGGGCAATGTTGCGTTTATAACATTTATTGTTTAAGAGTTTCTTCTTATTAATGATATACCGCCAGCTTAGACTGCAGGTGTGTGACTATTCAAATGAAGATTATTATAAACCTTTCATTTATTTTTTAAATAATATTAATTCTCAGTTCTTAACAAATTATATAGTACATTACTATCAACTTTACAATATTATAACACAAGTTAAAATAACCGTGTGAATTTAACTGTATCATAATAAAATCTTAATAAACAATTTCTTATGATTTATGAAATTGTCGTATTTTTATTTACTCAAACAAAACAACTAAATTATAATATATCCTATAAAATACTAGATGAATATATACTTTTATAGATTTGTAGATTTGTTAAAACTATAATTTACATATCTACCACATTACAAAACAATCTTCATTTATGAGACAGTACTTGAATTTACCTCATTAGATATACCGTGTAACACGACGTCGTGTATCAAAATGGAAACATTTCATCGGGAATTATTGTCTTCGAAATGGTAACATTAATTGTTGTCGGCTTGGGAGGGCTGCTTTAAATAGACGGCGTTAATCAACAAGAGAAACTATTACTGTGGTAACATTAAATAATATTACATACAATGTAATTAAGCTTGCTCTGTCAAATGATTGCAGCTGAATACTATTCAGCGACACATAAAATTATTCTTTGCAAAACACAATCTTTTGTATAAATTTCACAATTTATGATTATCAAATGATTTGGAATTGATATTTACTTAGTAGATTTCAATAATAAAAGTGCCAAAAACAGCATTTTATTTTGGTACTACAAGATTTTTAATTTAGTTGATAACTATTTCGCCTTTTCGACCGCATCAGAACTATGTTTAAACTTACATTGGTCTTGCTAGATATACATTATATTCAGACTTATAAGATACACACAGTACATATTCTCATATATTTTAACATCCTAACTTATTTTGGATTAGTATCAACGCTCATAATATACATTTTGATATTTGTGTGATATACCAAAAAAAAATGCATAACTACATACACATCTAAATAAATAAATCACAAAAATAATTTGGGTGTTAAAATTTACTATGAAAACTGTTAAAACCACTACCAAAGATTACTATCGGTGTCTAAATTTTCATTTTTTTAAATATAATAAAGATATGGTTAAAAAGAACTAATTGGCGATTAGTATTTTTCTTGGTATAATTAGTATATTTTGTATCTTAAGAAAATGCTTCTTTTCAGTTGCTATAAATATTCATGATAATTTTTATAACATTTTTTATAATTACGAAAAATTGTGCTCATGTAGTTTATTGGCAATTTTCTCAAAACACGATCATTGGATATTTTGATTTATGATACGTAGCCCTTCAAATAATAAAGTTACGTTGTGTTTTTGACCAACACCTGACCAGGGCCTCAATTTCCCTCGTTGCGAGCATTTTCTTAATTTCAACTTCATCCTTTGAAAAATTTTGTGATTAGTATATCGATCCCGTCTTGATCAATAAATTCATAATATCATATAACTGGCACATAAAATGGGCTTCTTTTAAATAAATAATTGCCTTTCCACCAACAATAAGAGTCATTAAATTAGGATAACTGCATTTGTGATATAATTTCAATATCTTTTATTCCGTTTCATGATCATTATCGGTATTTTGTTTTGTAATATGGTATGTACATACATATGTATGTCAAACGTTTCCAAAGAGTATAACGTGCGTCTGTTTTATACAGCTTTTAAATAGTATTTTAATTAATAAATTTTGTTAACGAGTTTTTATTTTCATTGTTTGAATACATACATACATATTTGCCTCGATGAATCAATTACTTGGGAAAAGCCAACATGACCTAGGAATATTTCATATGCGTTTCAGTTTTTGTTTATATAATAATAAAATACTAATTGCACCACTTATTTTAAAATATGAGTGTGTTTTAAGCTATGAGCAACTTAAGATTTTGTCATTGATATGTTTAATTTGTTTCAATTAAGTCATCAATATTTTTCTTAATCTTAATTTAAAGAGTGTTAAACGATGACGTTTTGTTGCTGGCTCTTTGATTAGGCACAACATGTGTATCAGCATTTTGTGGTGGAAAAATATTAAAAGAAAATAGTTTCTACTGTACAAGTTCTATTTTTAAATGCAAATATAAATAAAAAAAACTGGTTGCTCAATCTGAAAACAGAAATACAAAATGAAAAAAATATTTTACACAATCAGAAAGATTCCAAAATACGTTAATATGATATTTTTTTAATTTATAATTCAACACACCTTTACATCAATAATATTTCAATTGTGGATGCACTTTAACGCATACCTTCGCGTTCCTCTTTCTCAAAGTTTTGAGTGAATTTCCTATCTTCAAAGCGACAATCGCGCGTGCCTGTTGGCTTATTTTCATATCTCCAAGCAAGCGAACCTCAACATTTCACAAAAAAAAATGATGATTCATGATACAATGATGACATTCAGAAGTCATCATTGTTTCTATTTTGGAATCAGTAACAAATATGTCATTTACTATTTTTAATACTATTTTTTATGTATTAAAGTAGAGTTCGTCGGAGCTTACTCAGTTGACTTCTTTGCCATTTTTTTTTCTACTGATTTTAATATTAAATTGTACTATTTTTTTTCTCCATTGTAAAAGTTTTAAATTTATAATTTGTCAACCTTTTGCAATGTTAATTAAATAAATAAATAAATAAATAAATAATAAATTTATTATTGAATTATTATTTTAATCTTTTAGCATTCATAAGAGTGCATAAATTTATATCAGTCATTCTAATACAATGTGTGATGACTATACTACAAATATCTTCCATATTGATCTGCAGGATTGTGGTTTTAATGTAGTCTTTTTTTTTTAATGATTTCAGCCTACGGGAAATTGTTTAATCGTGATGGCATTACAAATCATCAATGAAATTCTAGTTTTATATTAAAAACTACCATGTACAGCTTCAAATGTCAACTAATTAAAAGTCCAAAGCCAAATAATGTATCTAAATCACGCCGATATATCGGACATTTACATGAAATATTGAGATAAGAGAACTTCATCGTGTTTTAAGCTAAGGTCGGAGTCGTCTTATTTCTTAACAACTCCACAGCTCTGGTGGTGCTAATGCTTTGTATGTTTATAAGCAATTCCTGATTCATTCCCAATTGAGTACATATAGATTTTTAATAAAATACCTATTTGATCTTTCTATTGAGAACTGGTTTGTCAGTCGATCAAGTCCTCTCTAGAAATAAGGTAGGTATATAATATAAAATATACTATTTCTCATCGCAGTAGTGGAAATAATGACATGTTAAGCAAAACCGAGTCTGACGAATAATCATATTTGACTACTTAGAAATTTAAATTTTATTACTGTAAACTATGAAACAATAATTTCAAATGATAATTCTATTTTTCTCAAAGACTCAGCAGTATTATACAGTAAATAAAATATGTTTTAATCGTGCTTCATTTAGGTAAACTTTTTTTTCTGTGTCTTTTATTTTCAATGCGGGGGGTGGTAAAGAATAAGACGTTCAAAATCATTAGTTTCTTTGAATGAAAATTCATACAATTATTATAAAATCAACGTAAAAGACCTATGGACGTGCAAACGAGCCAAAAAGATGTTAACCCATAAACGTTTACAACTCTGCTATGGAAGAGGTGAAAAATAAAATACTTAAAACATCAATAGAGCACGCGTGTCGAAGTTGCCCAAACCAATACTTGAGTTCTGCAAGCGTTTGCAATACGAAAAGGTTCCTTGAGAGACCGCGAATGCCAGGAGTCAATACCGTCGGTACGTGCTCAGTGACTCGTGTCGATAAATTTTGAGTTATTTTTTCTTTTCGTGCTAGAAATATACCGCAGCGCGGCTTCCTGCTTTGTCCGCATGGCATGTAAAGAACTTGTATCGCAGAAATCCCCCAACACAATTCTTCGCATACGTGTACAAGTCACCCAGTATTTCTTGTGAAGAAAGTTAGGAATAAAGTTTTCGTTAGTACCACGTTAGTATCGATGAATGTCTTTTCACATTTTGAATCACATATTTTAATAAAATCTTGAATGATTGCACCAATTTTCATAAATTAATTTATGTATGTCGCCTGCTGTGGCCCAGTTCACTAGAGCTTGCTCTGCCGACCACAGTAAATTTGAGAATCACTCAGTTCAAAGTTGTGATCGAAGATTGGGTGTTTGTGATTTCAATTCACATTATTTCCTCTCATCCCATTTTTTAATAACTGGATGTAGCAATAGTAATTAGTTAATCACTAGTCCTGTTCTAGCTTTATCCTTCTTTCTTTACCACTCACTTTGAAAAAAAAAGTGAGGTTGAATGACTGAAGAACAAACAGTTCTTGTAGAAAAAAAATCTGTTGAGATACTTCTATTAGGAGGCCATATGCTCTACATTGGGAGTGGAAATAGATAAAAAAGAAAAATTTAAAGCAAGGTAGTTCTTTTAGTTACTGAAAATTAAAAATAATAAAACTCCGAAAATCGGACTCTCATTTGTATTTTAAAATATATAATAAGTTGGCCGTGGTAAAAAAAAACTAACGCCGCTTGGTTTACTTTGCATTGTTCAACGTGTCAGTTTTAGAAAATAAAATGAATAGACGGGATTAAAATGGTTCTGCAAACATTTTTATGAATCATGTGAAAACACAAAGTACGAAAATATCATTTCGAAGTGTCGTTTTTGTGACCTTTTTGATGACCACGAGATGATCTTTAGTGACATTGCCAATTATCATATTTTTCTAAATTACAAAAACATCTAGCGGATTTATGATTTGCTATGATGAAAGAAAAAACTACACGCTGTTTTTTTACGTTTACAACTTTTTCTAAAGTAGTGTTATGTAAAATTTTCATCGATATCATTTCTAAAAAAACTCATCGTAAGCAATTTAAAATATTATTTCCGAATATATCTCATATCTTTATTTAATTTGTTTATTATTGTGTTTATGGACTATAAATACGTGTAGGTAGATACATTCTCCAAGTATCCGGCTGAATATTCGATTCGATTCGATTCTGTATTAATATGTTCTCCCACATGCCAGACTGAAGAAAATTCACTTAATAACATAAACAATACTGCCTGAAAGTCAATTTTAATGTTCGCAAGCAGACTTCAGGAGAGCGTTCATTCAATAGACACGCGCCGTATCCGCGTTTATTGCTTTGCAAATATTATTTACGAGCTGTGAATTAACACTTCACCGAGATCCTGTAATACTCGCCAGGGTGTATAATCCCGGAAACAGTATTGCTAGTCCGATACTAAAAACCGGGATTGGCTAATTCATAACCGTTTCATTTTGAGCTTAGAATATAATATTATAGCAGAATTTGTGTAATATGCATTTTCTGATCGATATTTCGTGAACATTTAATGAAGCGATAGGCTGATTTCAAATATAAAATTTTTGAAAATACTAGAAGTTTATCAAGAAAAAAATAACATTTATACGTTTTTCTTTATCAATTTGGGGTTTAGTCAAACAATTATTAGGATAGTTATGTAAAATATTGTTTTCTAACCTATTTAATCAAAGAAGTATGACATATGAATTTGTATTACAACCATAAATATTTTTTTTCATATCCGCTCCCAAACCAGAGCATATGGCCACCACAAGATTCCTCCAAGATTCTCTGTCCCATGCCAGTCTTCTTGCTTCCTTCCATGTCATTTCAACGTCCCGTAGCTCCACCGAGTACTTCTTATAGATAGCTATCATTGGTCTTCTACGATGGTGGAAGTCGTCTTTTGGCTTTCTTGAGACATCCGCAGCACATCTCCAAGCTAGGTCCATCGTCGTTTTTTCACTTTGGACGTCTGTTTAGTCCGTTCCCTTATCTCCGTGTTTCTGAAAAAGTCAAACCACCGCACTCCTAGTATTCGGCGAAGGCATTTGTTTTCAAAGCAAAGTGTACGGTTACTCTGTACTTTTGTAAGGTACCATGACCTGCAACAGTAAACACGAGGCACTTGGTTTTGACTGACTACAGCCGTAAGTCCCAGACTTTCCGCAGTGAATTGAAAGTCGCTCCAGCTATCTCCAATCTGATTGCGAGCTTTTTACGCGGGTTGCCATCTCCCGTAATATGTACTCCCAGATACCTGAAGTCTTCGCCCCTTCCGATGTTTTGCTCCGCAGTCATTAGGTTGTAGTCTGGGTCCGGGCAGGTATTGTTGCAGAGCACATTGGTTTTGCTCGCATCGAACTTAAAACCGATGCGGTGTAAGTTGCTCTGTAATATGTACAATATCATCAGAAAACACTGAACAGATTTATCAAATACGACAGGGTCATCATTTCAGTTAGTGGGTTATCTAAAAACATTAATGCTTCGCATGAATTTTCGTTTTACTAATTATATTATTTATGTTTTTGCTTTGAACACAAATAAAATAAAATTATTTTTTGAAAAATCGGTAACGTCTTGGATAAAAGATGATAATGTTACCATTTTACAACTCAGAAAAAAAATACATACAGTTTGTCGGTGTAAAAAATATAATATTTCATTTCAATGCTATCTTTGTGAAGCTTGAACTTTATCTTTAATCGATTTTTATCGTAGAATATATTTTTATCGGAAACAATATAAAAATATGTTCAAATCAAAGTTCAATACATACAATTTTATTCTTTACTAGAGTGGAATAATTTAGTAGCGTATAAATTCTAAAAGCATAATACAACTTTTTTTCAAACTTTTGTAGCCGTTTTCAATTTCCATAATTTAACCGCAGGTCTTGTGAACGAAAAAAAACAGTGAAAAATAATACAAATTACTAAAAAGGTCATAAATTTGAAATAATTATGGCTACTAAAGAAATTTTCTGAGTCTTATTATAGTAAATAAATGATTAAAAATAAAAAGAAACTGGTTTTCATTATGTATTTAGTTCATCATTCAGAAAAAATATATTCGAAAAATCACTTTTAATTTGACACATTTTTTTTTAACATTATGATAAATATGTACGTTATTGTTTCTTAAATCTCGGGTTGCAGTGCCGACTCGATTTCTTTTTTTTATTTGTGGTCGTTGCCACTAATTCTTCATACATGAGAAATTTGATATTTGAAAAATAATTGACTACATGGAACAATTTGCAAAAATGTTTTCGACGTAGTTATGAAAATATCATATAAACCAAACACGTGCAATGGTATTTTTGATTTATTATAAAAAATATTTTATAGTAAGGATGTGTCCTACTTTTTAGCAACAATGCCAAAAAACCTTTAGGTAACAAAAAACAACATTCATTCTAAAATTTCAAGAAAATATCATCTCAAACACCCATGCTCAATATTTTATATTTGAATTTTTTTTTATATTATTTTTTATCGACCTCACCATAAATTGAGCCTTGAAAGTTTCTTTTATACTGGATTGAGATATCAGCTTCTTTCAAAGACCGGGACACGAGACACAAAATTTCCAAGTTCCGGGAAAGCCTCTAGTTTTTTGAATGAATCCAAATCTTTCATTTATTGACAAAATCATTTTCAAATATAATAAACAGTAAAGTTTCATGAATTCAACATACTGACGTGTAAAGGCCCACCCGTGTCGTAGTATCAAAGGTTTTGCTTAAACCAAAGTATTTCGGTAGAAGCATTTATGTTGAGATAACTATAATTCCGTTATTTCTGTCCGCATTATGCTTTCCTTATTGGAGACGGGCAGGTAGACTACCAAAGAGCATAATTTTCCCAAGAAATATTCTCTATGATTTGTTAACAGACAACAGACATTAGCATTGTCACTTGTAACATATCATTTGCGTCACAAATTAAAATATATATTTCAGATAACATTATTACTAACGATGCGGTAATTTTTTCAAAGCCAAGTAATATATAACATAGTTTAAAATTTAGCCCAAATACTGCACTCATAAAAATTCTCAGTTCAAAGGAAGTAATTGCTTCTACGTTGAATTTTGTAAAGCAACTTCTCTAAATCTAGCCTGCATGTAAATCATTAAGCAATTACAGTAAAAGCTGGAACGGTGTTTGAGTAAACTGTTATTAAAGCTCTAGCAACATCAATGCAAATGAAGACGTCTTCGCGAGTTGATTTAATAACGTCTTTGTAACCACAAGGTTATGGATTTAAAGTTATTCGTGAGCCAGTCCCATGAATAGATAGATGCCTTAATGTCACACAAACATTTTATCAAAGTTGTGTTTGGTGTTGCTACCAATGTCATCATCAGATGTATTTATCTGTAAAATATATTATGTTGGACTTTTCAAGAGCAAATTGTCAGTCTTAAATCAATCAATAGTTGACAACTGCAATACATCTAACTAAAATAATATGTCATTTTTTAGATCGACTCGTATTTATGTTTACGGAAAATTTTACAAAAGAATACAGCTTTTTTACATTGACGGTTTTTATAAGACCTCTGAGGTTTTTGTCTTGCATTAATAACTTTTTGATTGATTTATATTTATATTTTTTAGCATTAACCCTGAAGGGAAATTTAAAAGATTACCGTCCCACTTATAGGGCCAAAACGGTATGAGGTCACGTTTGAGGCAGCGATAATAATAATTAAATCACTAATATTTGTTTGTATTTCTAACTGTAATGATGAAGCTATAAAGCATTTTTCGACACAGATAACGATCAAAAGAATTGTCAAACAAGTGATTTACTTTATAATTATTATATAGAATGTTTCACATAAAAAAATATTTTGAATTTAGCTTTAAGCTCGGTATAAAGTGCAGGTTCTAAAATTAAATTAAAAGTTAGCTTAAAGAATCTAAATGATAGGAAAACGTTATCTCTGGAGATACCATTTAATAAAAAACCAACCTACTCTATAAATCATTCAAATATCCGTTATCTCAATTTTGTCCAAATGACATATTTTTATGTCCATAAAATGAAACTAATAAAAAACAAAACTAATTACTTTAAACTATTTTCAGTATAATTTAAACCCAATAATGTCCCCGGATTATTCAGAAAAACTTAAGCATTCATTCTACGAAAACAAATAATGGGAAAATTTAAAAGCATATTTGTCTCTGTCAAAAGCGTGATTGCATATCAAGTTGTAATATATCTGATTCAGACGTGACTTTGTTTAACAAGAATATTTTTTTTTTAAATGTCTACCCGTCAACCAAAGGATTTCACTAGAAGTAAAATCCTTCAATTCAATAACGGTCAGATGATTTATGAATGCTAAAAATTGAATATTTTTTTATCTCTGTAGAATCTGGTTTGTGATTTGATTAATACTTTCAATGGTAATTGTATATTTGTTTTCAATTTACATGACAAATATAATAATTTATTGTCGCAATGATTGACGAAAGCTTTTATATTATGTGAATTTATGCTGAAAGAGATTTTTCAAACAGTTCATTTAAAATATATACAAGTATATAAAATCTTTTTTTTTTTCTATAGTCAAAAATCCCTGAATTGCCGGCAAGAAGTGGCAATCATGTTCGCCAATCGTATCTATATTAGAGGATTCCAACAATTTTAATTTACGTTAGTTTTTTATGTGTGCAATTATTGACTGACATTTAATAACGTGGAATACACTTAAATATTTATTTAATAACTTAAAAGTCTATTTAAAAAACAAATACTGATGCGCGGACATATTGAAACGACACTTTACTATATGTATTCTTGCTGCATACTTATTTGGCATGTTTGGCACACTTTTTGGCTACAAAAAATTGATTCGTAAATGACAAAAATAAAATAAACAACAATGTTTTGTCTGAGACTTTCCATATATTTAGTTTTATGAAAGCTATTTTTCGACAGTGAACAATACACCATATCTGAAAGTTTCTTGCTCACGTTTCAAAGCTCATTTCATTTTCCACCGTCTCTAAATTTTCCGATCCACCGCATTCTCAGAGAAAAGCAATCAAAGCCTTAATGCACTGATAATGTTCCATCACACCGTATTTACATTAACTTCACGTAAAGGTTTATATTACCTTTTCGAATAGACGGCTGTTATGCTACAGCAGATTCAAATATTAAGGATATTCTGAATCGATATTTTTTTCTATTTAAAAAATAAAATAACAAATAAACTATGAAGTATTGTGATTTTCAGTAAATTTATTGTCTTTATCGATAATGTAAATGTTCTTTGAAATACTAATGGAACATCTGCTGAATCCAGTTTTAATTTTTTGACATTTTCTATATTATTTCTGTAGAAAAATATTATATCTTATGCTTTAAATACATTTGATTAAAAAATACATTTTTTAAATCAACATCCAGTTGCAAACCAAGGTATTATTATTTCTGCCTTAAACATCTGGCAACATTTTTTAACAAACGCCACGTCCGTGAGAATAGTTATTACAGTAGTAAAATGTGTTTATCATTTCAAACATATTGTTACTATTTGCAACATTAGTTGTGAAAATACAAGCGCCAAAGTTTTCACGGTAGAAATTTTACTGCCATAAAATAGCGAGTAAAGAGCGGGAAGCATTCGGTAGACACAGTTGATTGTTTCCGCGGATAAGTTGTGGCCGCATGCAATTTGTAGTGCCAGGAAGTCAGTGTAATTTGCAAACTTTCAAGCTTTTCGATTGTATTCAACAGTTCAATTTACAATATCATTGCATTTTGTTGAAATTTTCATTAGTCATTTTTTTATTCCACGACCTATTTACCAAAGTAACATTAGATTTTTATTGATGTTCCGTATTTTTATTCAATATTTTTCAGATTTATTTTGATTATAATATCATTTTATAGAACAGCGATACTCAACCTGTGGCCCATTCAGATTTTATGTAAGGCCCAAATCAACCATAGTCATTAGATTATTTTTAACCATCTGGTATTGTTTGCAAATAAATATGTATACGAATGAGTATTTTTGATTCAATTGCATTATTGTATACTTACATTTATGCTTTGTCACTATATTGTGTATAGTATGTGGTATATTTACGTATTACTATTAATATGATGCGGCTCACGTAATTTAGCTATAACTGGCATGCTGCACAGACGGGAAAGAGTATCAGAGCTTTAGAAACACATGATGTGCTTAAAATTGGTTTGATCATGGTAAGCTTTGAATTTAAAATAAAAGACTTACAAATAAACGTTATAAATCAAAACATTACTCATTTATAAATTATACGTAATTCCGGGATTTCGGGATTGAAAAAAATTGAGAAAGTTGCGCGAGGGCTAAAACAAAAGGTGTCGCGTCGTTTCATTTTGAGAATTCCACAAATTCCTGGGTATATGGGTATATATTCCTGGGAAAATAAAAAATTTCTGCATTTCAAAATTGCCGAGCAAAAATTTCTCAATCTCGAATTTATACACGATTTTATGTTGAATATTCAATTCCGGGATCCCGGAAATTGGAAAAATTGTCAATCCCGAAATCCCTAGATCACAAAAAGGGTCCGGGATTGGATGCCCTAATACACAGTCATTTGTAGTTTTACTCTGCACATCAAATAATTTCTAAAATAAAATCCAATGAAATTTCTTTCCCAGAAAGTAACGTAACTTTACGAAAATTATTAATCGGATCAGAACATCTAATATAATCAATATTGCGGCACTATCAAGTTAATAAGTTCATAATATATTTTCATGAGCTAATTTTGCTTTGAGTTATCTCAAATATAAATAATAAACATATATATACATTCCATTTAGTTAAGAAACATGTCGATCACGAATGGAGGTGAGAAATATCTCTTGAGGGTTTTCACAGATCAGCGCTCGCACTTCACGCCTGATAGAATAATTTATTTAAATTCTATTTAAAATTTGCATTCATTCATGTAATATAATATCGTTATAAAGGCCATAAATTAATTGGATTTAATAATTCTATTCTATTCTATATAAGTCATTATGGTCTTCCCGAAACAGAAAAGTTTTGCAATAAGATCAACTGATACTTCTATGCCATGTTCAACGCTGTTGGGTTTTTTTCGATTCGATTGTGGCATCACGGGTTCGATCACTGGAATAAAAACTTTTCTCAATTGATTTTTATTTTATTTTTTATCAAATTCTTGATTATCTGCGATGTTTTTATGTCGTCTCGTACGCATTTTGTCAAAACGGATAACAAAGAAAACAATGCTCAATAATAGTCTATTTCTAGCTCCATTTTTTTTTTACGCCAAGTAGAGAAGTTGATGTACCTGTCTTTTAAAACGTAAATATACTGCATTAGCACTAAGGATTTCAAAACTGGATGAATGTATCACCAGCATTTTTTTTTAAATACCGGTTTTACAAAAATATTTGAATAGAGAAAATAAAATACGGCATATTGGCTTCGCAATAACAGACGAAAAAACCAAAATCAGTGTTTCAATATTTCATATAAAATATAATACTTCATTAAAAATATGCCTTAATTATATACGAGTGATTTTCATAAATAACTAACAATTTCTTAAAATAGTATAATAATTATGTACTTAGTATTGTATGCTATAAATCAACCCGTGTATATAATCTGATCTTCAACGCACAAAAGCCTACTCGCGTTGAACGGAATATATTTTATTAAAGCGACTAATCTATCCCCCATTACTACTGCTTATATATTAAATATTTTATGAGTTTCATTATGTTGGTACGTTTATTCTTAGATATTGGTTTTATTAATAAAACATACCGAAACATCAATCAGAAATGAATTTGAGATTTAACAGCAAACCATTAAGTTTTCGTCCGATCCTAATAATGTTTGCCGTCGATGCTTTTACTATTTTTGGGTCAAAATAATAACTCCATAACCAACGATAATGACTCAAATTACTTAATAGTGGATGTTAATTCATACAATTAGCCAATTATTTTAATTAAATTTTTACCATAATCACGGCGTCTATCTCAGCCGCTCCTTTGTAGAATTCAGTGATGTCTATAAATATATCAGCTATAATATTATATATATTGCCTGAACATGTTCACCAAAGCGACATATATACACAATTTAACGATGTAAAATAAACAATCATAATGAAATACGAGTGCTAATATTTTTTTTTGAAAGTTATCAGAGATATTGTTGTCCTAACGCAAAAGCGTGATAATCGCAAAACTGCACAATAGTAAATGTAATTTTACATTTCACTTAAAAAATAAAATTATCAATTAAAACATTCGTCAAGACATTCTTAAATGTGATATGATCAAAGCTCATCTTTACCAAAAATTGCTCTTGACACATGTGTGCACTAAAAGTCATCGATATTCAGGTATGAAATTTATGAAAATTTAAAACCTTTCATACATTTCCAAAGGATTTAGTGGTCATTTGTGAATATTTATCTTTGTATAAAATTAAAAATGACAACTATACCATACGACTGATAATAAAACTAGATATGAAAATGAATATAAATATATTTATATATGTATTTTTTATTATTATTTTTTAAAAAATGGCATTCTAGTTAATGCCAATGCACCAAATATTTTAAAGTTGAAAGATCATACGAGATAAACTTGATGAGAATATTTTTTGTAAGTCACTCGAGATCTACTCGAGAGGAATAATTGACAATACAATAATTTGGCATTTACCTTACCGTGAATCGAGCCAAGGCCCACCTTACAAGGTTTATTTAACTTAACCACAGCAGGCGACTGTCAATATATAATAATATCGTATACATTTAATCCAATTTGATAAAAATGCCGTTTCATAGATTAATTAAGTAGTTACTTACAGTTGTCAATTTTCAACAATACATACATAAATATTGATTAATTTGAAATTGTATACATTATGAAAAAAAAACAGTTTTTAATTTGAAATTGTCAACAACTGCTTTGGTGTGGACAGTAAATGGCTTAACAGAAAAGTTCCATAGAAAAAATAACGAGTAATAGATTTTTTAGCAAGCTAATATTAATAATATATAAGTAATTCTTGTTGGTTTTACTAATAAATCAATTCCGCAAAGAAGAGCAAGTTTCATTATGTAATGAAAATAAAAATAAAATTACTTTTTTCCAGTTATATAGTACTTACGACAGTCACTTCAGATTATCTGCTTGGATTAGGATAACCCAACCCAATAATTTGAAATATTTAGGGTGCCCCATAATTGAATGTTTGAAAACCACCACCATAAATTATGGCCAATTGAAGGAAACTGAAGTGCTAATAATATCAACAGAATCGATTACATGCGCTTTATTGCCTCCAATAAGGTCATAAATTACTTAGCTGCTTTCACTGCTCAGCTTTTCCTTGATAAGTGATAAGACTGCGGCTATGGATCGATATCGTTCCCATCACATTAAATAGATATTACAATAAATAATGGATTATACAACGACACATGCAAATCAAAATTATAAAAATGGTATAACTTTCTGGATTGACATCTTTTAGAATTCTTGTGTATTTTCTTCTGCACCAATAAATATTATATTTTGCGTATTATATCAGATGAAAATGCTTACCTGCAAACATATGTATAGTTACATACAACCTATTATTTTTCCAGCATGAAGAGTATTAGATCTATCAAAGGCTTTGATTACTGAATCACCAATGGAATTTGTGTTGTCGAGAGAATTATCTTTCTCCAAACACCTCAGTTTTCTGCTATTTTACTTTTCATTATGAGTTGAAGTAATTTAAATAATTTAATTATTTTAATTAAAATCTACTCTGAAAACACTCGTGATCTCGTGATACAATGATTATGTCAATCATATTTACATCGATATTTCAGAAAAAAAAATTGCGATCAACATGTCACGTTATCATATTTTTTTACTTCTTCGTCCACTGTACAGTACTTTTAAATAAATATATTTTAAATAAAACAATTGCTAAAGTGATAAATAAAAGTTTTCTGTTAAGGTAATCAAATTATGTTTGAATATTACAAAAGAAATTATCTTACTACAGTTTAACGGAAATATCCAATTAGAAAAAGACATTTAGTTACTACTAATCACTATTTCTACGACACGTTTCTAAGATTTGATAAAATCATTAGGAAGAGATCAGATAGTTCCATGGTTTTAGATACAAATCCATATATTAATTTTAAAAAAATACTTACATAAATATGTTTTCACTACAATATTATTAATAATATAATACTCAACTTGCACGACATTAGTTATGGCCGGTCCATTTGCAACATCCGAGTAGTCAAGGGTGCACGGATAGCTGCACACTCGGGCTCAGTATTTGTTTGTCCGTGGTAATTTGTTTGCGCAACCCCACTGTTAAATCACTGATCCCATCTGGGGCAGGGTAGCAAGCAATTACAATCCTAAATGAAAAGTTAACAAACACCTATTGATATTAATTAATGAGTCCTGAATGTGTTCTGCGACATTTGGCATTGCAAATCCAATACGATTACAATTTTAAAATTAATTATCCTTTCATATGTGTTTTTTTTTCGAAATAGAAATTGTTAGAAAATAATTATATTTATTTTTGCCATTAAGTACTTTTTAAAATCGCCTATGTCTATTATCTTATGAAGAATACTATAAAAAATCATCAATACTATTATAAAACAAGCATATTTCAATAATTTAATAATAATAATGATTTTTACCATGATTAAGAAGACTATTTTCAATACCAAGAGTAGAGCAAGAATAACTTTTATTTTTCATGAAAATACAATGTTAAAAACAGAACATACAGTAGAGTATATACTTATTTTTCTTGTTAATTTGATTTCCTTGTAAAACACACGAATCTCACCAATTAAAAGTTAGAAGTTTTCAGTACTTGAGTATTCATAATACTATATTTTACTGGAAATGTTAATTGGTGATGCAAAATAATGTGGAATAGTGCAGTAAAAATAGTTGCGTTTTTTTTAATCTCAAAAGAAAATGCCAAATATTTTTTATTCTATACTATTGCTATAATTCAAATTTATGATCAGAACTGTTTTTTTTCATCGTCAGCATATTCAAGTGATTTATAATTTCGTTTTAAATGCTTGTGATGAACAAAAACGGTTGAAATTTTACGTCAAACTCTGAAATTAGTAAAACATAATTTTATTTTCAATAATACAGTGCCATCATACCGGTAATTAAATTCAACAACAGATATGTCTCAAAATGTTTTACACTAACATAGTCGTTAGATATTAAATTATGTTTGTCAATCAATTGAGGCAAGTGTCAAAATAGCATAGTAACAAAAAGTTAAGCCAATTATCTTTTGTGAAAAGCATTCAACGTGTATTGTAGAGATAATAAAATTTGAAAATATAAGTTAGAGTTTTAAATAATTTATGATGATTAAAAAAAAACTAAAAAGTATATGACATTTTTTTATTATACTACCCAATGGTTGTCGACCCTACCATAGACAAACATTCAATATGTTGATGCTATGAAGTGGTGCATGGCGGTCCATTGCAAACACAGTATTATTAATGCGGTGATGATACCGGGAAGCAAATGTCCACCAGGTTTTGGATGCAGCGATTCATTAACTATTATGTATCTTCTGTTTACTAGTGGTAGAAACAGAATGTATGGTTTTGTATTTATGATTCCAGAACATTTCGCAGTCACATCTGCTGTAGATATATTTACCCACAAATAATATTTAACATATATGTAATATATATATATACATCTCACATATAAGTTTAATTTCCATTCACAATTATGCCTCAAATATTGCCATATATTTGAAAAAAAAAAGTATCAAATTTTTTACGTAGCTTAATATTTATAACTGTCAATTTTTTCCTCGTTTCCTTTGTTTTTATTATTATAGCTTATTTCCATACGGCTGTATTGAATTACAGATTTTGAAATTCAACGGGATACTTAATCGCTAATAATAAATTCTTAGGGGAATTATTTATCTTTGGACAGGGTTAATCAATGGAAAAATACGAATAAAATATTATCATGTATTTTGCACTATCAAACACAAACGTTTAGCATTTTGACACAAGTCAAAAATTATGTTTATAACTTTTAATTTCTTAATAATATTGTAATCCTGGTGACAGTGCAACCTGCCAGTAATCTCTTGACATTCTTATGTATTTTAATGTATATGTCATAGTAGAGGTCTGCACGGGCCAAAATTTTACAAAACTACCCGGTCCGAGCCCGAAAAACTCACGCCCGACCCGGCCCGGGCCCGAGTCTAATGCCGCACTTGTTACCCGAACCCGACCCGAAGCACCGAGAAATTTGAAATCCTCGATTTGGTATACTTTTTCCCCAGATTATCTCCGAAAGTCCTTTTTTTTTTTTTTAGCTCACCGAGGAATTTGAAATCCTCGATTTGGTATACTTTTTCCCCAGATTATCTCCGAAAGTCCTTTTTTTTTTTTTTTAGCTCACCGAGGAATTTGAAATCCTCGATTTGGTATACTTTTTCCCCAGATTATCTCCGAAAGTCCTTTTTTTTTTTTTTTAGCTCACCGAGGACTTTGAAATCCTCGATTTGGTATACTTTTTCCCCAGATTATCTCCGAAAGTCCTTTTTTTTTTTTAGCTCACCGAGGAATTTGAAATCCTCAATTTGGTATATTTTTCCCAACATTATATCCCAAATTCCAAAGCCCGGCCCGGCCCGAGCCCGACTCTCGATTGCGCTTACCCGCCCGAGCCCGGCCCACGGGCCGGGTCGGGTAAGAGCCCGTGGGCCAGGCCCGGGCCCGTGCAGACCTCTATGTCATAGTAAGAGTGAGAAATTTCATCAATGTATACACTAATTAGCAATTTCAGTTGAAGCTTACATCATAACAATTCACAAGTCAACTTATTAATTACGCAGTAAGATTATAAACAGAATAGAAATAATATTACAGCCTACGCTATGTCAGTATACTGACAAGAGCTAGTCAAAGTAGAAATTACATTAGGGCGTAGGTTAAGTTACGTTAGATTAGGTTAAGTAAGGTTAAGTAAGATATGTTGAATAGAAAGAGGGCAAGAATGATAACATAACGTTGAAATATTTAAGGTTATATGAAATGGTCAGATAACAGTAAAACACAACAACTTCATGATTGCTTGCAAACAGCAGTGGAGAGTGATTGGCAGCACTATAAGTACATGTTATATTATGTTTAGGTTTGTGCTATACTGTTTTACCATGCATTCATTAAAGTGCATACTTTAACTGTTACATATTATATACAAGAAATTTTGTACTGCACGTTTCAGACAGGCATAAATATCAAGACAAACATAATATTGCAACGAATTATTTTATTAACAAGTAATTAGTTAATTCAAAGACCAAGATTAATTGTAAGCAATCAATATACTTAAATATTTAAAAACATGTAAATCATACGCAAATCGTTTTTATAATTTATTTTAATTAGCAATTCTTTAACATATTACAGTAACTATATATTATTGTATTCAAAGTCCTAGTGTGCTCGCCTAGTTTATTCTACAATGAATGCGTGCCAGGTGTTCCTTCAATATTGCAGTGCAGCTCAGCGGAGCGTTAATTGTGGACAAACAACTAACTGTTTTATTTGTAAATAGTTCGCGATACACTGGGGTCATCTTCTGCATCATAAATACTCTGGCACTAGTGTGTGCAATGCACATTTATCAAACGTCATTACGATCACACTGTTTTAGTTTATAATTATATTCAACATTATCATTGCCAGCTAGAAGATTAATATTAGATACTAGAAAGAACAATTGTACTTTCTAACGCCAAAGTGTTTGTGTCTATGGTTCGTCGTCCTAACATCCAATCAACTTACACTTCCTTGCAGACATTTTTTCCCGTCAAACACAAATCCAAAAATTGATTTAAAAAACAAATTATTAGTGGTTATGTAGCTAGAGAATACTGTAATCAAAGAAAATTTACTTCTTTTAGGATGTGCACTGTCAATACTTGGTGGAAAGGCATTATATTAAAAAAAAAACACAATATTTATTCGTGCTATTAAGTAGAACTAGTACAAAAAAGTTTATATTAGAATATAATTGTGCTTTTTTTAGAGATTTACCAGAGGGCTACAAAACGTAACTCTAAAAGCGAGTTTGATTGGCGCTGTAAATTTTAATATAACGTTTTTATGAAAGATTGTAGCGCTTAACAAATTTGCTTGAAACGTGACGTTTCGTGGCCTTTTGGTTAGACCAAAATTCGTCGTTATTGTTACGTCACATCATCCAACAAAGACCATATTATAAAAAATATCTATACATAGCAAACCTCAAACATTTCTATCTATGTGCATTGTAAATATCAATTCTTTTTTTTTTGTTATAAAATAATCTGATATAGATATAGATTATAGTAACATTCTTGAAATCGTTTTTATGAATATTTGGTAGGAAATTATTACATAATAAATCAACGTTGAAATCTGTACATAAATTTTAGTTTTATCGTTGGTGTATTGTTATTTATCCACGGCTATAATTGTACTATAAGGCTGAAACAATTTGTAACGTGTTTTAATCTTGTTATTTAATATTTCAACGCAATGACGTACCTGCGTAAGAATTTTAATCAAAACACAAACATAATTGAACAATTTAATCTTGAAATAGTTAGAATTTGTTCAAGCATGCGAATCTTATTCAATTCTGATTTCCATTTACTCACGGAAGGTAAGCTAACCATTGCAAACTAATTTATAATAATAACTGACTCTACCTGATTCCAAATAAACTCGATTGCTAAAGTTGACATATTATATCAAACACATAAAAACTACCATAGATATACTTCCAAATGTTAGCCGTTTTTATCTCCTATTATCTTGAGGTGACTACCGAAGATTTTGTTCAGATGGGTGAAAAAATGCAATTTCATTGATTTATTATTTTATCCAACGTAGAAAGTTTCTTTCGAATGTTTTATCGCAAAAGTTAATAATAATATTTTGAAACTTGTATGAATAATATCTTGATCCAGAATTAAGAATATCCATTAATGTTTACATAAGGTATAATAATGTAAGCCGTTTTAGAAGTGACTAGTTAAATTCGGACTAAACAATAATATTAAAAACTAATTTAAATCTAAAAAATAAATATTATACATAAATAAATTTTTCCATATTATTCTTAAAACCATTCAAAAATATCTTATGAAATAGTAGTATTACAACTGATAAAACACAAATTTTGTCTTTGAAATTTGAGTTGCTCTCAGATCGTTTTATTTATCTACACATATTTTATTTGCTGAGCACACGAGACGACTAACGCGAGAGCATTGTGAGTTATCAATTCACTCCAATAGATGTGGATATTTTTAACGACGAATTCAATGTTTTGCGTCTCCATTTTAATTTCGATAATCGCAATAAAAAAAATCTGTTTTTATTGTATTTTTTTTTAAATTTTCATTGTAATTATTTTATGTTTTGTACTTATTCATAATTCAATTTGCCACAGAAAATATAAATAAACACATAACTTTTTTTATTTCTAGACATTGGTTTATATGAAAAATCTTTCACCTTTGATATTATATTAGATAACATTATTCATTTTACGATTACATACACGTATAATTTTAGTCTTAACATTTACAACAATGTTCTGTCGAATTACGACCAAAAATATCACGTAAGAAGAAAAATTACTCAAAAATCTTTCACAAAATAAATTTCGCTTTAATGGTAGTAAATTAGCTTTCAAGAGTGATGAGTATAGATTAAAGATACACGCTACTGTATTGTTTCAACCCTTTATATTATTTTATCTTACTCCACCAAACTTCATTCCGTCAATGTCATCCAACGCGTGTTTTCCTCTTCTTTGACATTCCATTTACTTCATCTAACATCAAACTAAATCTAAGTTTTCGTCTGCCGTATCTTACACGAGTAGCGTGGAATTACAGACAATGTTTATCTTGTTTTATGTTCGTTATATTGGTGAACGAACAAACCATAGATTAATTACTACATTATTTAAAGCTTATATTATGGAAATTGAAACACCGGCTTTGTTTAATAAATTGCTTACATTCATTTTTCAAAATCGCTATAGAAAAACGTTTTATTTGTTTTTTGTTTCATGTTTTGTGATTTAAATTTATAGTGCTTATTTCAAAGTTTTGTCAAGCTTTTAGCTACTTTTTATTAATTATTTGAAAAGTGATGAAGCGTTGTATAATAAAAAATAACAATTTTGTTCAAGTCAAGATTGATTACACAATTATGTTAATTACCAAACATTTGACATAATCAAAATATTCTGTAAATCCTGTAGAAACTAATTAATATGTAAAGTGTACAATTTCAACCAGTTACAACGATTTATTTATTAGAATCTTATGTCGTTAGAAATGGTTATAATATATTTAATAATGGTTAGGTTGTAAAATAATGTAGTTATTGTTTCCATCCAAACTTAAATGCGGTAAAATATGGCTACTCAGCTATATTTTATCGCATGTAATGTTGTTTCTACGTCATCGTTTTTTCTTGATTTTTTTTTTGCTGTTTGTGTAATTTATTAAAATGGATGAATTTGACACATGTAATTAATTACGTTAACACTGTCTATAATCTTTTTGGACATTATATTAATAAAGTTTAATGTAACTTACTAAGCCTGGACATAAGTTTACACACTTTACTTACCCATATGTAGTTATAAAACATTCCGAATGTAACTTTGATCATTTTTGTCACGATTAGTTCACAGTCTTTACTGTCATTAACACACGTTTTAAAGATCAAATCTAATATAAAGATGTTTCAGAAATGATAATTATTTTCTGACTTCAAATACTTAAGCAAAGAAAATAGTTTTCCAAATTGTCATAATAGATTAAAAAAAAATCTTTTAGTGCTCACTTTTTCATATGTTGTATCATATATTATTTATTTTCCACTGTCGTCGTGCATGGCTGTATTCGTAGTGTTTTTAGTGCCAAATAAAACGATATTTTTTAAAGGAAAAAATGTATACTTTTTAGTTTCATGATATAGGCTGTTTCTTACTGTAACTAGTTTAAAAACTACTCGTAATTAAGATTTTGGTTTCATTTCAATTCGTTATTTGGCAAAAGAAAAACGCCTTGGCTTGCAAATAGTCACATATGTATGTCTCGATGAGTCAGAAATATTTAGCGTACTCTTCTCAAAAATGATTGTATAAAAGATTCAATGCATCGTAGAAAAATATTAAATCCCTGCTGTATAATATATCAGATATATTTATTTTCTCGTAACCAAGCAGTAAACGTTATCGGACTTTTGTTTTACTGGCTTTTACGGCAAAATGTTAGATTCTCCGTAAGGACACTTCAAAGTCGAAATTCAAAACTTGCTCTCTATGATTTATTTCTTACCATCCGCTTCTTACTCGATCGCTTAAGCTTATCATAGAGAGAGTAATTAGCTTTGAAGGCACCTTTTCCTAGCCTTATTCTATTATATTAATTATGTTCCCTCAAATAATTGGTTGAGCGACTGAACGTTAAGAGTTTAAGATTAAATCTTGGAATTAAAACGAAAATCACTATGTTTATCTTGAATAAGTAGAATTTATGGGTTATTTACAAGAGCAATAGTAATTTTCACAATCCATAGCAACAAATTTCATAAAATTATGTTGAAAGATATTTTGTAGAAGTGAATGAAACTGTTGAAAGTAACAGAAATGAAGACAATAGAGGCAGTTGTAGATAAATATAAGATAAACTAAGCTTTCCTTTGTGCTACCTAATTAAATCATCATTCCTTACCATTTTTTGCAACTGAAGTTAACCTATTACCAAGTACTCTCTAACAAAGCGGTTTAATACCTTTCGCCAACTCTAAAGTGCAAACGCTTCCGATTCTTCCCTTTATTTCTGTGAAATACCTTCCATTGTTACATTGTGTCAAGACTTTGATGGCCGTTTAAGGATTCAGTCTTACCAGTCAGCTTAAGACATTTCATAAATTACGAGAAATTATAATACTATTCAGTTATTTTTTGATCTTGAATAGTGAACAACATATAATTCAACGAAAATTTAATAATCTGAATGAAGCACGTTTGTGAGACATTATAGTTCACAGTAGACTTTTTACAAATGGTCATTGTTTTTAAATGGTTTCTGTTGTTGATATATATGCGTTTTATTTTCAAATAACATTTTACTTTTATAAATAAACTTGCCTTTATCAAAACCAGTGTTGTCGAAAAGTAAATCATTTGTCATGTTATTTCATATTTAATAAGTGTTCAATCGCTAAAATATTTACGTGTATTAGGAATAAATATTGTACAGTAAAAAATCATTCTCCTTCTATAAAATACTGGTTAGAGCTTACTGATTATAGTATTTCGACTTCTATTCTAGAGAGGTCAACGTCAAATGATTTTTTTTTTTTTTCTATTTCATACATGATCGATCATTTGATTTTTTTTATCTTTTCTCACCAAGCTGAGGCTAAAATTCTTCATTAGTATATATCATGTTCTTTAAAACATTGTCTATGTTTTTTAATTGAGAAATAAACGTTAAATTGTATTACTAAAAATGCATTCCACAGTCATATGTTTTCTCAATCGAAACAATCAATATAAGAAATAATCTTTGAATCCGTTTTTAAATCAAGCTTGTAAATTCAAGATGTGATTATTAAGACGTTTTTTATTTCATCATGTGTCGTTCATTATTAAATTAAGTGTAAAAATACTAAATATAGAACCTACAGTAAGTATTTATAATTTTGATTGTTGAACCTGTGAGTTCCACATTAATATAATGCGTTTTCATACATAAATTCACTATAAATTATATCATTAACAATATAAACATTTTTCAGTACTCAATAAAAAAAAATATCCTTAATCTAGTCAAATCAAAAGATTATAAAGCGTTCCTTGTTTTCTTTTTGTAAAGCAATATTAATAATTATGGATAACGGCTTCGTGATGTTTTACCATAATCAATTATTCAAACAATACTTATCGGTTCTCGAGCTTTATCGCTTTAAGTTTGCCGTGATTTTTTCTGAGTTACTAAAATACTAATCAATCAAAAGCGTTGGTTGGATTGGCGAACGTCACGTCGAAGCTTCAATTCATAGAAAATGAGCATTATGATAGATTAACAACTTCATGGAAATTCATATTAGAAGTTTTTTATGTTCTGAATAATATTTATATAGCAATAATTTTCTTGGTTTTAAACAATTCATCTACCATTCTAGTTATTTTATATCTATATATTCTTAGAATAAAAAAATATCTCAGTTTTTTTAATATATATTTGTAGACAGCTCTATGTTTACCATTCTGATATTCAATTTTAATATGGTAAATCTTTTAAATATTTAATTATAGCACATATTAAAACATTTGAACTAGCACAACAGTGCATGGTTAAAAGATAGGTCCCGTGCAGCTCTGTATCGGGTCAAAAATATGAGGAATATATTCTTTTCTTTTCTTGATCGCATTGCATTATGGAAGGCGGCCGTGAAAATGCGGCTGCATACACATAACGGGTGGTGGTGGGATACTCAACAACCAACTTGTGACACATAGTTCTATTGACAATACTAAGTTTACTTTTTGTTCAAAATGTTATGTGATATGAATAGCCAAATCAGATAAATAAATGCTAACACTTTGGTGTGTCCCGTTAAATACAGACATTGCAAATAATTATACATAATAAATATGTTTAAAAAACGTGCAAAAGTGATTACAAAACTGAATGATTAAATCAATACTGGTTTATTCAATATTTCATATTAAGGCACTTTAAGAATGTAACCACTTGAGTATATATTAAAAATATATATATTCCATATCACAATCATAAAAACTGATTTTCGTCGATAATTTCTTCAATTTAAAATAATAATATAGTATCTGTTTGAATTCCATCATAAATTTAAGAGGCAATCGTATTAATGCTACGATCTGTCAATCTTAATCGGTTGCTAGTACGAATAAGTTCGGCTGCAGAAAAGGCCGTCTCAAATTCAAGGCTTTGTTGACAAAAAACAATCATTGAATATTGTAGACTTATTCCAGATATTTGCCACGAATGATTTCAAATTATTCAAAATACTTTTTATCGCAAAGAGTTTTATTGAATTATGCTGTTAAGTTTAGTACAATGCAGACATATGTATAAGTTATTTCAATACTATGATTAAAAAAAAGTCGAAATTCTGGTTTTCTGTTTTCGGTCATACTGGTATTGGAATCCTTAATTACAGTATAAGATAAAACCAAATTTCAATTTTGTATTAAATTGAAATTTGCACACACTACATTGCAAAGCTATTTTTCATTCCAACAGATGTACAATCAGACAGATGTACATTTCAAAGTTTAATTAATCGCCAACCACCTTTATCGAGCTCTCAGTCACACATCGATCAACCGCATCTAAATGCAGTCCATGGATCTCCCTGAAGCCACTGTCTACAATGCATCTAGTACAATTTGTGACTAGTGAGTTTTCTATTAAAAAACATCGAAATTTGTTATATGTTTCAAGAGAGGCTAGTAAAATTACTTCTTTATTATTTCATATGAATACAAACGATTTATTTATGGATTTAAAAAAATTCAAACGCACTTCTTAATGTATGTATACATTTTACACTATTTTATAAAATATGATATAAATATAATGATAAAAATAATCAAAGATTTTTAGTACTTTTCCCCACATCATTTTATTTGATCAGGACCGGTTTCGCTCATCGCGAGCATTATCAACTGATAAGAAAAATATATAAACAGTGCTATTTATACAAGTTAAATTGAAATAAAAGGTGTAAGCAACTACTAACAATTAAAGGACTTACAAATTACATAATTACACAAAACTTAAATTAAAATGCTTAACACCTATAACATACAATTAAAAAACTAAGGATGACTGCGATTGCCTCAAACACCAATATAATATAGTTGGTGTTTTTTTTTTCAAAACTACGTCTATGGAGCGTTTGCTACACGCTGGAGATGAAGCAAAGGGCTGCACAGAATTGTCAGGTGCGAGCAGGCAAAGCAGACATGTGGGACGTACGTATGCTGCAATTGCTCCGTCACGCAAGTGACATAGCTGAGTGACACAGAATAACTCACAAAAGCTCTTTTTATATATTTTGTTTGAGAAGCCGACATGGGTAGTATCGAATAAAAAAGGAAGATTGCACTAATTCAGTTCGTGTCTCGGTTAATTTTTCGGAGAAATAAAAAAACTCTTTTGGACGTGCAAGCGTCACACAAGAACTTGTGCCGGCTCTACAACAAAGCGCAGTGCTGTCCAGCGTTGCGTCTCATGTTAGAATACTCCCTGCCTGATCGTTTGTCAGTATTTAGCAAAGATGCTCGGTCATGACCAGCCACACACAGTCAGACTACACCTTCTTTGGATATTCATACTTCCGACAATTGATCAAATAAATTCAGCTCTCGAAATATATTATAATTTAATGTTTTATGCTTTCATTGTAAATTTAAAGTCTAAGCAAATTTTGTATTCAACTCATCTGAATACGACTATCTTTTTAGTCTGGACAGCAGATGGTAACAGGCAGTCTCTCGTCTTAACTAAACTGTTAGGTAGATACTAAGAGCACCCGACCCAGCGTCTATTTTCAGGGCGTCTTCTCTAAATATAGCGCCGAATGTTCTGAACATGTTTACACGCTATCTCACCTGGCATTTAACACTCCAAAGCACGCAGAGCTTTCATCTTTCTATTTGTGACTTTTCTTTGTGGTTTTATTTATTTTCTTCTCAAGAAATAATTTTTGCAATACAGATGGCAAGCGAAAGGACGGAAAGCTACTTCTTGTGTCAATTGTGGACATTGTATACAACATTCCGACAGTGAAATGTAAGAATTTCAACCACTTTGCGATAAGTTTCAATTTTTGCCACCAGAGGGAACAGTGGCATTCTAAGTATTTGTATCCCAAAGTTTGTCATTGTTGCAATTTAATATTACAAGTGACGCATATATTGTTAAAAAATATCTGTATCTTTTTTCATCTATGATTGCATTACCTTTTTAAATTGTTGGTAGATAATTACATTTTTTCCTCTTATTATTTTCTAAGCGCCTTTTTTCAGCATTATTGTTTCATTTTATAAAAAAATTAATGGAATCTTGAAAAATAAACATTTGCGTTAAGGAAATTGAATTCATATTATTAACATTTAGGTTTGTTTAACAAAAACGATTGCGTCGCTAAATAGTTGATTTACAAAAAGACTCAATTTATATACAAATTCCAATTTTTTTTGAAATTCTATTTCAAGAGCACGCTAAATTCATACAAATAACATAAATATGTTCATTTTAAGTACCGTATAAAGTCTTTGTGTATAGTACCCATAAAGTCAAATTAATATTTTATATTATAAATTATTTTTAAGGTTCGCTTGTCTGCTTTGAATTTGACTGATAGCTAGATAGCTTATCTTAGACATCACTTTTTAGAAATCAATTTCATTTGAATCAGGTTTAGCTATTCACCGATTTGTAGTTTTTTGTGTTTTGATATTTATTTCATCATAGTCTAAAAAAATGTCGGAAGACTATTAATTAAACTTCGGTAATAATTTTATCATGCGCATTGCATAAGTTCATAAATAATACAAGTTATACCAATTTAATATTACCTAAAATAATTGCATGGCATAATATATAATCTCGCACTCATCTGTTTACATGTGTGTAGTAAAATCCTTAAGCTAAATGCACTAGAACAACTAGAAATTAATAGACGTAGGTTAATCAAACCAAAGACTTATTTAATGACTTAACAAATATCAATCATACACCTTTACATGAAAATAATGTTATTAAGTATAAATAATGACTTAAATTTATACAAATTTGCTTTGAACAATCCTATTTGTGTTATCATCCATTGAAACTATAGTCAATTTATAAAATATAATACTATATTCTACAATTTAAATTAGGATGATAAAGTAAATGAGAGGATGCACTGTATATCTTTTATTAGTCAATATATAAAGCTTATTTAATATAAGTATTTAATATACGGCATAAAGCGAAATAGCTCTCAAACATGTAATAACATATTAATTGTAAAACTAAAATACTTTGCTATTTTTTCAGCTTATTACAATAGAGTTCTACTAAGTTATTGCCAATTCAATCAATAAACTGTAATACAACATTCACGTATAGGGAATAACGGAGTTTGGTGCGTCACAATAATAACTCGAGCGATTGGTGGGTGAATGAGTATCCTGAAGGTGCCGCGTAGTGGGAAAATGCTCCACAAAAGAAGTGAATGTGCATAGCATTGTAATATGGACCGTTTGTTGTGGAGCCATCAACGTTGTTGTTTTCGGTTGGGCTTTTCACGGGCTTAAATTTTAGTATCCTGTCTTAGTTTTATCATTCTTTACTTTTTACGAACAAACTCTTAGTTGAAAACAAAAAAAAACAAAAGTATTAGTTCGGATAATTTTGAACTAGTTTTAAATTTTAATCAGAATCATGAACAAGGGTTAAAATAAAATATTGATTGGTAGCGATTACTATTTTCACGAAACTCTTATAATATCTTACGAATAATTGAAGTTGGTTAAAAAAGCAACCCTCTGTTTTCCAAAAATTATTCGTTGTTTGTTTGCAGACTGAAGCAATTCAGTAGAATTTATTTTGGAAAAATCAGCTTGGCTTTATTTTTTTCGTTGTCATTTAAAATTTTCATCTTACTGGTGAAGGCAATTTAGCAAAAGTTTTTCAACAGAGCTTAAGATAATTTAGATAAAAACTTTAGTTTCCCCGAGACTTTAAGCTCTCGCTGAAAATTTGTCATTACCATTATTGTGTTGGAGTGCTTATTTAAAAGAAAACTCGCACACTTTTATTCAGTTTATCTACGTAATTTTTGGCGGTATTCGTCAAGAAAAAAAACATTTAAAATCATATTAACAAAATAATACATATCATGTATTTGATCACTTTGATTGTTATTATATGCGACTGTGATATCAGCGACTTCATACACTCAACGGGTGGTGGTGGGATAACCAACTTGTAAAACACAAATATAGATTTTAATATGAAACGCATAACTAAATTCATAAGGTTTATGTACTGAAAATAGTTTCATCAAATAAAGCTTTCATTATTCAAATGCTGGCAAAATTTCATTTAATAACAACATCTGTACGGAAATAACGTTTTGTTATGATTGTATTTTCAATTTATTTCCAAACGCAAAATAAAAAAGCAGTATTTTTTTAGAGCATGTTTTTATAGAATTAGTACAAAAATACTGTGTTTCATTATGGTAAACATAACGAATTTCTACCATGAATAAAATTCACAGTTATCACCTTAAATTGTTATCATGTTTTTAAATCAGCGAAGGTATCGATCAACTACACACAACTAATAATTATACAAAACTAATATGTTAGATCTTTCGTATTAGACACTATGTATTATAATCTATACCTTAATGTTAAATAATTTCATAAATTGAATTCAAATAGTTTCATATGATGTGTTTAACTCAATCAATATGAATAGGAAATATTAACTAATCGAAAATGTAAGTTGTTGAAACAGCTTTGTCGAACGCATACCGCTATTCAAATATTGATACCAACAAATTAACAAATCATCTATCCATTTTACATATACTGGTAATATTATTTACTCAGAAATTAATGTAATAGCTCTCAAATTAATTACAATTTAAATTAAATAGCGTAATTTATTTTCATGATAATATATTTGATAAGTTTAATGATTTAAACTTATTCATTTTCAAGTGCAGTGGTAAATAAATTCTTATTTGTAGAAACACTTCTGTTAATTGAAGTTATGATTAACTCAACCATTTCTGTATACTAGTTATATGTATCATATGGCTCTTTAATGTTACCATTAGATGTGGTATAAAATACATATTTAAATACGTGTACCAAATTACAATAATTATCATGGTTATGTACAATGATTTAGTTCAAATTATGTTTGAGGGTGAATTTGTTGTTAATGCTCCAATGAGTAGTCGATGAGCTTCAAATTATATTTTTTAAGACTGAACTATTTGATAGCGTATCGATAAAACCACGGCTTTATTCGAAATACTTTTCATAATGAATGCTCACTTTTAATATATTGAACGCCCAAAAAGAAATGCACACAGCCATCATTTTCATGCACACAGGCCGAAGGGAGAATTCTGCAATTTTTGAGAATGTCAACTTTTATGTTCTTGATCATTTTTGAGGAATTGTGCACATCAATTTTGTGTTCCAACAAAGTCTTGAATTGCCTGCATTTGATTATTATACTGAAAGTAACTATAACAATTTTCAACAATATTGATTCAGATGTTGACATCCGGTATAGTAATGCTGACAGAGCTCATACAATTAATTTCTGTATACGCTATCAAAAGTTGCCTTCAAATTAAGAAACATATTAAACGTGTCAGCGTCGTAGTTTTTAGTTTTTGTTCATCTCAGCAACTGTAATTAGTCAGTACTGGACCATACTCTTAGAAAACTACATTTGTAATCACCAGAAATCAAATTCACATACGGGATCAGTCTACTTGATATATTCTAAATAATAATGTATTTTGTGCCCTTTTCAAAATAAACACATGACTAAAGTGTTTAAATAATTTTAATAATTTTGTTTATTACATTTATCCAGCACTATTGTCAACATGCTCTTAGCGTAGTATAATGTCTCATTTAGACAAAATCAATTTGTATAAGTATGCAGTCAATACTATTCGTGCTGGATTTTCGCTTTAATTTTCATCCTGGCACGTGTTTAAATAACGGTTTCTTGCCCTTGAATTACATTTACAAATATTGCTTAACGTTGTTTATATTATTTTTTACACGTTTCCGTCGTTTATTTATATTTTAAATGGAAATGTTTAAAATTCAGAAGATTTCCGCTTTTATGTTAATAAAATTACAATAGTCAATTTCTTTGGAACATGGTTAGATATTCTGTATCGAAATGAATAGTGAATATTAATAATTTACATAGACTCGTGATCATAGATGAACTTTAAATAAATTTGGACTATGATACAAATTTTGTGGTCAAATAATGAATATCACTTAATATTCTGCTATTGGTAAAAATAGTACAGTATTAAGCTACAAAATAATTTTAAGGTATTGTTCATATATATTTTTAATCACCGTGCTACAGTTCTGAAGAAATCGTGAAATTTTCCTACGCTAGAAAAAAATATTGAATAGAATCACGTATTTTCATAAAATATCTATAGTGAAATTATGACCCTTCATATAAACATAATATCGAAAAATTACTGAGACAGATATGTAACGCCCCGTGGTACTTGCGTAACTCGCTGCTTCACAGAGACTTGAAAATACCTACCATCCGCGAGTTCGTTCGTGAAATATCTCAAAAGTTTCACAGCGAGGTAGGAAAACATTTTAACCCAACGATCTCTAATCTCCACAACTATGACGAGACACTGCCTGAGGATCGTTTTAGACCCAGAGCAGTTCTTCTCGACGACCCTCCATAGATATTACGTCGTCTAAAATTGTCAATTTTAGAACGAAGTTAGCATCACGAAAATGATTCTCTTTGCTCATTTTTTTTTGTGTACTGTATGTGTGTATGTATGTATGCGCATGTGTGTGTACATGTACGGATATAGTATGGAAGAACCATATGGAATGTGATTTGCAAAATAATGCATATGAAGTTCCCGTGAATTTCTCATCTCTGTAGTAATCGCGCCCTTCCGTCTGCAAACGATGGTAAGAGGATGCAATTTACAATTTTTCAAAATCTTTATCGATGAAGGAGACTGGAAAAGCCTTGACGCTAGCGCGTCCTGGTACATGAAGCTCCATAAATTTGATATCAAAAAACTGTAAAGTATACAACACCTCCATGGTAAGTCTGAAAAATAGAATTTATTCATAAAGTATAATGTATTACAGATTATACTATATACGATTATATTAGTCAATTATAAATAGTAACTAATACTTATTGAGACGGTGTTCAAGTGGTTAACGTTGTTGGCTACGGTTATACGGGCTTGAATCCTAGTACGAACTTGATTTTTTAATCAGTTTATGAATTTATTTTTGAAAACATGGATGTCTGTGATGATAATTTTTTCCCTATCTATCCGATCCAAAAACAGAGCATAGCAAGACCTATAAGATAACCACTAGTCGTCTTCTAGCCGTTTTTTCTATCCGTCACACTCTTCGAAAAAAATACTAATATAGAAACAAAGTGTTAAAAAAAAAACATGGCGTAGTCACAGTGGTTCGCCAACAAAAGAGAGGTTGAGCAACCGAGTAACAAGTAAATAACTTGTGTTTAGATAACCCCCTTTAGAAGTTGTATTCTTCACTACTACGACTAAAACATGTTTACGTTTAATGCTTTCATAGCACAGTCTCTCCAATTCAACAATAACGTACTCTCAGAGTAGACGAATCTATAAATACGCTTTGACGTTATTCAAATAATACCACATGACGTAACTTAACGTACCTATATTTACGTGTTTCCTCCAGAGCTGTCAAAACGCAACAGACAAAGGAAACTGAATATATCCTGAAATTCAATATCATCAATTTTCATATAATATATTATTATGACGTACCTATATGAATACTTCGGTTATGGTCTAATCTGACATATCGTGATATTATTATAAAGCAATATTAACTAATATTTTCATGCATGGAATTATATATCGTATTATAATAGTTGACTTTCGTCTGCTGTATAAAACGCAAAAAAAAAAACTACCTTTTTATTATTCAACTTAACAGATAATAGACTTACCCATCTTATTTATGGGAAATGGTATTTTTTGACTGTTAAATGAAATGTGAATATTTTTATTTTATGATTAATAGATGTCAGCCGCGTATCAAAAAAAATCATTAATTATTCTGTTCATCGCTTCACGAAATAATTTAGTCATACCAAATAAAAATGAAATATTATTTACGATTGAGTTGTGTCTGTTAAATCATTTGTCTATTTCACTGCTTTTTTGACGAGGGTTCATAAAATTGAATCCAAGTTATCATTAAGTATTGTAGTTTAATAAATGTGCGGTTAATCGTATAGCTTGTACAAAGGTTTCTTTTAATGGAATAAAATATTATCAATCGACTATATATTTCCAAAAAAATATTAACATAGACGCCAGACGCTTAGCCGAATTGTCAAAAGCATTTACTTAAGTGCGGGCCCAGTAGGGATTGTTTTATAAATAACATTATTTGATATGTGCTTGAAGGCATGAATGTATGTGATCTCTTAAATGTCAGCTAATCTAACCGATCATTAAAATGACGTATATTTGAGCAACTGAGTCACAATAAACTCTAGAAGAGAATTTTTTTGTTTATATAACTTCCATTATGTATATACATGCTCCACTTAGGGAACGGGAATGGTATACATGGCCATCAGTATATTCTCGTAAAGTCAACATGTAGTACAAGCAGGAGCCGTATTGCAGTTTTAGTGACCTAACATCAATAAAAAAATGATGAATGCGTTGCTATAATAAGTTTCAAATAATTCTAAAATGAAAAATAGTTTCATTTTAATGCCGTTTATTGTGTATCTTAATTGTATATTGTATTGGGCGAAAGATCACTTTAGAACCATAGGCTTAATAACTTACACGTTGAGCCCGAAATTGTTTAACTAGAAGTTTGATTTGGATTAGTTGGATTAGTTGAAGTCTCTAAAACGCCTCACATTTTCTGCACCTGATGGACAACGAAACGTTGGAAGACCGTGACTTTACCTTGCTCTGTACCACCAGAAAAAAGAAAATATATTGGTAAACGAATACAATTTCGAAAGAGAGTTCCAAGAAGAGAAAGATACTAAAATTGTGTTTTAAAATATGTTCTTGTACGTTAAACAAATTCCTTGTACTTTCTTGATTACGTCTCGTATCCCTGGGCTTAAAAGCGTTGGTATACGTGACTGTGCATGTATTTTTAGATACGTTATTCTACGCAGTTTTCATTGAAAAATTCAATATAAAGGGATTTCCATTTCATGAAAAAGTGTCACTTGGTAAGATCCTTTGATCGGATATGTCAAACAGCATAAGCCTCTTTGAAAAACGACCTGCTAACTGTGAGCTATATAAATAAAATTATATTTATAGCTAGATATCTACTGATATCTTTAATCCGTTTTAAACCACGAAAAACCCGGTTTAAAGCTATACAGGAAAATTGTATGCATTCTAATTATTTTTTAAGCGTAGTTATATAAAGAGCACTACATTAAAATAGCTCATATTTTACATATTATGTTTGATAGTAATAAGATAAATTATATTTTTTTATTTTTTCGCTTACTTGCGGCAATCAAATTGTATAAAGCTCCGAATAAAAATCATTTTTTGCGATACGTTTAGTATATCATAGGTTTTTCCATTACTAATTTAATTCAACAAGTACCATTCAATGCTTAACAAATTTTCATTGTTTTTGTTATGATACGATTAATAAATATCCAATTATTTTGGTTATACCAATATTCTTTTATACATAATATATAGTTTATAGGTATTTTGGGTTACACTTTCATCAAAACTATTTTTAAACTTACATTTTACTTAACTATATATACTGGCTTAGAAGAGATACACAATTCGACTCGTCATTTATTGGAACATCATTACTTATATTGAAATAATAGTATTAATTGTTATAAATTAACTGTATGTGTCTCTCAGAACGATTATAAAAATATGGGATTATTAAGTAGTTTAAGGAAAAAATTAGTAAAAATTTAAGTGATCCTATTTTCATTAGCTTCTTTGATGGAAAAATATTTGTTAGACCAAAAAAGCTATCAACTGCTTAAAATAATATTTGTATAACTTAAATACTTCGAAAACATTTCAACGTATCATTATAGAGTACTAACTAAGGAAATTTCAATCCAATCAATAAAATAAAACCATTCCTCATTATTAAACTAATGGCAAAAACAAGGTCGTGGTACTTCTTTGGGTTTTCTTGAAGTGTCCCATGTCTCGTCCAACGATTTCTTATATACTTATACTTTCATTGCAGCCATACAATGTATGTTACTCGAAAAATTTTCGAATTTTAGAGACACAAAGTCATACCGTAGCAACGTTTCTTCACGCTCACTGATGGATATAGGTATTTACGCGATCCGTCTTTAATGTACTATTTTATTCCAATAATGTTGATTTTGTCGCTTATTCGTCTACCTGACACAAATCATAACAAAAATTATGCATCTTGAATATGTATATGTTATTCATCTATCAAAAAAATCAATTACATGAAGTAGATGAAATTTTCCTTTTTTTAAATGTAGAAGAAGTGCCTTCAAACACCCAAATGCAATTATTAAAAGTGAACAAGCATTTCACTTTGAACTGAAAATGTTGAAAAATCAGTGCACAAAAATTTACAGCTAGAAACACAGAACGAGAGTCAGTGAAGTAACGACACCATTTTTCTGTTATGTCGTTCATTCGATCTTGAACTTAGAACGATTAGTTCACTACTAATTCTTTCCTATAATAATGTATTTAAAACGTCTTCTAGTTAAACAATTAAATTAGAACTAGTACCTTTATAATGAATCATTATCTTTCATAGTTAGAACGTACATGGTATGAAAAAAAAATCGGTATAAAGACGTCATTATTTTTATCCTTCACTTGAAATCAACTCTCTTTTGTTTTTTCACAAGAAATCTTTCTTTGTAAAACACAATTTTTCTTCAAAATAGGTGCTGAGGAAAAACAACGCAATCACACCGAACATATTCTTGTTCAGAACGCGATCGTGCAAATGTTTGTGTGCCAGCGTGTATATTTGTATAAAGACACTTATGTCGGGTTGTGTTGTCCCGAGTCTCTTGAGGCTTGGATAGGCATGCAGCTTCTCTGAGCTGCGATCACATGATTACTCAGGATCGCCGCTCTTCTGGAAAACACCTTTTACCATTTCGCTTTGTTGGCATTCTGCAACGTAACACTTTTGTATCTAGACACGCAAAAGAAGAACGATTTCTGTTAGTTGTTTGAAATAAAATAAAATTAAATCATCAGTAAGTTATTTCAAATATAGGTATAAAAAAATTGACTTAGAACATTATTTCTTATTGACATACAATGCCATAATTTTTTTATTTTATTTTATGCTAAAATGTAGCGGTAATGTGTGTTTTAATTTATATGTATTATCTATATCAGGCAGTATAAGTTAATTTTCTGTGGCAAAAACGATATAACTTATTACTGAATACCTAACAGAAAAAATGACTTCGCTGGCTAGTTGGTATAAGCAATAATTCCTAATAAAAATATTCCATTTGCACAATATTCAATTTGCATTTGTCAAAAATAATGTGACAAATATAGATTTCTCTTACATAATTGAAATTGATAATCAAAATAACATTTCTTTTTGCTGTACTATAAAAAAATATCATTATTGTATTTTTAAAACAATGGTTATTTATATTGATTATTTCAATTTACTCATAATGAATAAAATAAATGTCTTCAATACTTTTTTAAATTTATCAAAATATTGATTAAAAAAAAGCTTTTTTTCTCATTTTATATGGTCCTGTCTGCTTACTCTTGTGAGTGCTTTCAAGGATCACTGTCTCCCGTCAATCTGTAAACTTTTGCTAAATTCATGCCATGTTTTAACGAAAATTCAACATTCTACAGAATAACTTAAGTCGTATATAAAAAAGATATTCACAAAAGTTCTAACTCCGACTCGGACTGTTGAAACAGGCTACAAGTGTATATTTGAATGCTTTTTTATTACTTCCTTTGAGTTTTCTATGGACACTCTGCATTATTCTTTTACGGAATAAAATACAAGTAGTATACATTAAAATAATGATGCTCAACTTTGATGGATCCTGCTACGAATAGAATTTTATGGCAGTACGCAAAGTGGAGCACCTTTAAGGAAAATTAAACGAAGTTTACCGTGCGACCTCTTCTTTACGGGTTCTTGTATTCTTTTATTATTTATTGACCTGACCAAAAGCGTTTTAGAATATAACTTTGAATTTGTAAAAATGCTTTTTTCCTTTTTAAATTTCTTTGCAGCTTAAACTTCGGAAACATTCCTGGCAAATTAATTCAAGATTTTTTGATTCAATACTTGTTAACATGTATTGTAAACGGACATAACAATATGAAGCTTTTTCATTCGATACATACATTTGTATTTCATTATTTATACATCTTTGTTATTCAACAAGTCTTACATAGCTCTTACGGTAGTTTATTTTTAGACTTCTTTTAACGAGGAGAAACACGTGTCATAATTTGTTACAAAACTTGTGGAATAACAAAGTTTTGTTCTATTAAATGCAATTCTTGGAATATTTGATTAAACCCACATCTAAATTATTGTTTAAATATGCATCATGCTAAAAAACCCGTAAAGAATAAATATATCCCACTTCAAATTTAAGCCTAGAATTAAATGACTTATACCAAACATGTTATATTTTGCATTGCACTGTCAAACAGATTATTAATAAAATATTCGTATAACTTCAGTATCGTTTTTTTCAATACATTTTGTTATTCCATTTGACTTTTAACTCTCAATGATAAATATTGAAACACGCTTCTCAAAATATGTTTATTAACCGTACACCATAACTACAAATGACAACATTGGATTAACTTTTGTAAATAACCAAAGCGTGTCTTGAGGAAAATATTTTTGTGTTATTAGTTATAACGTTTATATTTTTTTTGTGAAAATACGTTCAAAAATTCAACGCTTTTTTGTAATTCTCGCTTAAATCTTTTACTGTTTAAAAAATCATTAAAATCACGTTACGCGTTACAAAATAAAGTCTTAATTCAACCGCTTTACAAATGTGACGTTAATCTTCTTTCTGTAAAAAAAAAATGTTGTATGCACAAAAAAAACTGTCTTTCTCAAGTACATTAACATAATCGCTTTTCCAGTTGAAAGCTAGCGTGCATCCACCTTCCCACTAAAATAATTACGTTAATGCATAAACGCCGTACGCTCAGTGCTTTTGTGTCATAAGTTAAGTTGATTCAAGCGACTTTAGGGTTGAGCATGGTGTAAAAAACAGCAAACTATTACAATACTACGGTTACGTTAATAGAACAGAATCATTTCGTATACACAAATAGATAAAATATTTTCACCAGTATTTTGATTGGCAGACGCTTATACATCGTATATGAAAATGCAATATTCTCAAAGATACAATGGCGAACTATATCTCATGAAAAAAAATACGTATGTATTTCACATTAACAGCTTAGAATTAGAACAATGGTTTTTTGTTTTTTAATATATGTCTTTCCTCTAAGAATTGTTAGAGAAAAGCTTGAATTTAATAATATTATTGTTTTGTTATTATATACGTTATTTTTATAAAGTTAATTCTGTTTAATTTCTCGTCATGTCTTAATGTAGAATTACAATAATTAAATAAAACTATAATAATAAAATCAAAAAACCATTTTATTTTTAGATAACTTCACAGGCATACTTAGTATTTTACTTATTTTGTATCAAAGTGCAAATTGAAGGTTTCCTTTGTGTAAATTTCAATTCGTTGATTTATATACATTTTTCAATATTTTTTGGTGACAAAATCCCATAATAAACACATTCGTATCGATATGAATTTACTTAATGAATTTTATACGGTTACACGAATGCTTTTTATGTTATTAAATTCCTTCCTATATATTTAGTAAAAAATACTTAAATTCTACTACGTTTTAAGTTATAACTTTATCAATACAGCTTTTACAAAACATATTGACTATCGATATCCTTAGACTTTTAATAGAAATTTAAATAATAATTAACATCTATTATTCGTTACTTTTGTTATGCAGTGCTGATGTTAATGATTGAATTATATTAAATTCATTTCAATGATATATTCTCGCACAAACTTTCTTTGGTCATCTTCAACAAACTCTTTCATTGTTTTAACGGTTGCATCGTTTTTTTATGGCTAAGAATGCAATCGAAAAATAAACCAAATGTTAGATAAATTTAAAAGGAACTTTCTCTGTGACATGAGCATTTACGTGGTTTAAAATTGAAAAATAAATTTAAATATTTTATTGAATAATTAAAACCATAAACGCTCTTGTGTAAACTTTGTAGTAAATAGAAACAAATTCGTCAAATTTTGTTTATTATTCCACATTTTGTGATTGTAGACTGCTACACTTACCTTAAAGTGTTTCGTTTCTTAGCTTTTTTGGTAAGTGCTGTCAACAGAGTGCTCTGACAACTTTGAGACGTTAAAGCTTCCGCTTGATGTTTGTTTATTTACGGTGAACTTCGCATTTAAAGCTTTTTTATCAGCTTTCACAACTTTATATATATAACAATACAATTCTACTTTAACTTTCTTTATAAGTTTTTTAGACATACTACTTAATTATTTTTTTGCTTTTATCTATATGCAATATAGATGATTTCTGATGGACATGATAAAACAATTTTAAATATTTTGTATAAAGGTACACAAAAAAAAACTGTAAACATTGCAAACTAGAAACTATAAACATCTGATGTTCTCAAATAAGTCCCTTTTAAATATTTTTCAAAATCAATCTTCAGAAATAAAGAGTCGAAATCAATACAGCATGTTTTTTTATTGATATGTATTTTTTCATATTTTGGCATAAACAAACACTGACTCAAAAGCACGAAATAAGTTAAAATTATAACGTACCACATGTGCTGGGAATGTCTTAGTCTTACAGGAGTTTCGATCCCGTGTTTCTCTTTTTCCAACTGTATGAGTTTCATAACTCTGCAAGACCACTGATAATAATTTATTAGGAGCAGAAAGTGGCCGGGGTACACAATTTTGGATGCATCGTGTGGGAATGAGGAGTGGAAATGGAAAAAATCACGCAACCATAAGACATAAAAAAACGGATCGCTTTACGCTTTTATTACATTTATGAAACCTCAAAGAGATGTACTTAACAAATTAGTGACTATGACACGCTTGATTTGGATATTTTATAATTTACAGTATTTTGACACTGCTTTGATACTGCAATAACATTTATCTCGAATTTGGGTAAATTTGACAAAAGAGACAAAAACGATATTACTGCAAAAAAACTTTTTACTTTCGCTTGATATTGCAATCTATATATTAATACTCGATAATGTCCGTCCGTCTGAATGATTGTCCGCGATTTTCCCTCCCCTCCTCCGCCCCAGCCCCGCTGTCACCATTTTTTTATTCATACCAAATACATACTTTTTTCGTTTGTATATGGTCGCGATTTCGCCTTTTCGATGACGTCAAGAAAGACGGTCCTCCTCCCCCCCCCCCCCACCCCATCCTGCCCGCTGTCGCCATTAATTAATACACTGTTATTTGACGAAACAAATCAAATGGCTGAAAAATTGAATTCTCATACAAAAAAGCGCCGCGGCCGTGGTTCGAACCATCGCTTCTGGATTATGAGTTGAAATCGTTACCGCTCGGGCAAACGAACAACTGTCAGCATCGATCTGATTTAATTATATATATTAAGCACACATTTAAATTATTCTAAAAATTCCAAAATACGCATACTTCACATGCATACATAAACAGTTGAATTATCAAATGGCTGAAAAATTGAATTCTCATACAAAAAATTGCCGCGACCGTCGATCGATCCCATAATTATGAATTATCAGCCGAGCTCTTTGTCAACTGAGCTAACGTCACAATTATCAAAATGATGAAAATATATAATATATATTAAATTTCGTTTGAAAATGGAACCTTTCGTTTTTTATTAAAAAAACAGCATGCATATTATATGTTTTATTTTTCGAGCATTTCTCAATTCTACTGTACCCTAGCGGTAAGCCGCTCGGCTGGTAATCTGTAGGAACTTGGTTCGAATCTAGCCTAGAGCGCTTTTTTTTGGGTTTATAACATTTTTTTTTTGAAAACTTTCTTTTTAAATCACAGTACATCTTGATCGTATGAAAATAAATGCTACCAAAATAACAAAATCCGATTGACTAGCGAAATATGTTTTTCAAAAAATAAATATAAGACGCAATTATTTCAAGATTTGTTTTTAATCTAGGTACATACGTGGTATAGTTAGTTGTTGGCGAAAGCATAATTTCAGTATGTGTAATAAAATAACTTCAGTAAAAATCATTATATATATTTTAAAAAATAAGTTCTGTTTGGAGAATCAGTCAACATTTTGATAATTTTGTTTTGATAAAATGTGCAATTAATTTATACCATTTTGCATGTGAAAAATGATTATTAGCAAACTTAAACATTATTTCAAAAATTAAGTAATTGACAATTTAAAACTGCAGGGCTGTCGATATATGCGCCGAGGTCGATTTATGCTACTATGAAAAATGATTGTTAGCAAACTTGAACATTATTCCAAAGATTTAATATTTTGACGAAATTTCTGTCACTACGAAAAAAAATGTTAGCAAACTTAAACATTATTCCAAAAATTAGGTAATTTACGAGGTATATTTCTGCTAATAGGAAAAATAATTGTTAGCAAACTCAACATTATTCCAAAAATTAAATAATTTACAATTTAAATACAACAGGGCATGCTGTCGATATATGCCCCGAGATATATTTATTTTATTTTTAGTATTTCTGGCTTATTCAATAAATAGGTTTGTAATTTTCTGACTTCTTAAAAATGCAACAAAAATCCCCCCGTTGGGGTCAACGGGCTTACAGCTAGTAATTAATTAATGCGTTCTACGTTGAAAATAAAGATATGCATAAAAACAAAAACGTGCCAATGGTATAAGAGATCGCAACAAATAAAACAAGTAATTTTACCAAAAAAAATGAGTTACGTGTTTTTGTAACATTGGCAACCTTTAAAAATGAATCTCATTAAAATTCTACAACTTTGTTTTTGGTAAATAAATATGAAATTCTTTCTGACACTGTCGCATATTTTGAAAAAATATTAACCCTTTGAGGAGTATGGTCACATATACGCGGCAGAATGTTGTCTAATATTTATTTCCATTCTCATGCATATATATCTTCACATATAGATTTTTAAAAAACATATACATCTGTGATATTTGGCAGTTTGGCACTATTTTTATTATTTGTTCTTAATTAACAAAAAAAGATCTGGACCCAAATTAGAAGTATTATCTTTTAGAAAATTATTGAAAAGTAAAATATGAATTTATATATTTAAATTTGTAATTATACATTTTAAAATTATAAAATAATATTTACCACCTGAAATATTAATCCATATTCTTCCCAAAATGACCAATAAACAAAAAAGATGTTTTAAAATTTTTGTGTGTAAGTATCAATAGTAAAAATAATTAAAATATTCAAGAAATCCTAATTTAGTACAAATTAACTCACTACTCAAATGGTTAATAAGGTATCGTTTAAGCATAGTTTATTTACATTGTATATGGATTATTGAAATAACTGTTTGCCATCACACAAACAGGTTTGAAATACAATTTTCTTCGAACACGGAGACATTCTAGTAAAAAATACCTGCAATTGTAAATCGTTCATACTGATCAGAGTCTTTGTCATGAATAAATTTGTCATTTAGGAAAATCGGCTTTTAAAATAGAATCATGTGATGTACGACTGGAAACTATTTTGGAAAGAGTTGTTATTTATAAATTCAACCATATCACTCATTTTATATTTTGTCGTAGCTGTAATTGTTGTATATATTTTTAATTGTTCGAATATAAAATGAAGTTGTTAGGTGCCTATATTTAAGGTTTGTAAAATAACAAAATGGACATGTTTAAAATTTCGACGGAATATTTATGAAGAATAGACTATTATACCAATTATTATTTTCCTCCAAAAGAAAAATGTTCAGATTGTTAATTTGAGAAAATTAATGACGACATTTGTCATACTTATTTTTTTACAGTTTTCTTGAATTTTTTGTGCTTTTGTGTAAAACTCAAACTTTTTGTGACCAAACAGTGTCAATTTTTTCGCTCATCACGACCATTTTCATCTGAATCAGTTGAAATTTTTTTTCATCAAAAACCATTTTCATGTTCATAAAAGCAAACAATTGTACAAAAAATATGAACTAGAAATAAATACCTATGCATTAAAAGTCTAACCGTGCTCGTTCTCAATGTGTATTGTGTGGACTTCTATTAGAGTATCCCAACAAAAAGTCTTTTACGACAATATATTGTTATTCAGCCGCCTCATCTTTTTTCTGGAGGGAACAAGAGTTCAACCTAGATCTAGGAAAGGATATGTGGCCTGGGATTTTTTTTCAGGAATGAATGTGAAGGAAGCAAACATAAGAGACATCCATGCCGTTGAATTAATGTGGACCGTTTAGGGATTTGAATTCGTGACAACCTAATACTACTAATTTCAAGAACAATGACCACTTGACCACACAAAAGGATAAATCAAAAATATTTCATACAAAATAAATTAATTAACCTTTCAAGCCTAAATCATTCGTTTAAACCAGAAACGCACAATTCGCACTGCTTAAGACTAATTATCAATATTGGCCAGTGAGAAGTTTATTCTTTACTTCGATTTCAAATTTGGATAATTTTCTCAAGAAGAAAACATATTTGACAGACTATGCAATGCAGGTTTAATTGAATTACTTTTCCACAAAAGTTTGTCGAAAGCTGCGTTTTTGTGCAAGTCTTGTTTGAAGAAATTATATTTCATTTGCTGTCATATTGAGTATGAGAACGAAATTCAAAATGGACAGAAATGGAATATCTGGTCTATGTCTAGATTTGGTAAAAATATCGTATCATAATCCGCAAATTTTAAGCTTCTTTTACTCAAGTTAATTATGCTGCTTAATAGATTGTGCATCACTGGTTAAAACCATAGCATTTTATACTTTTTGGCATCAAAAGTTCCCTCGCCGATTTTTACGAACCCAATTTTTTCCAACGTAAATATGAAAGTTTACTTAATGTTAATATATGTTTCGAGATTTTTTAAACAAGTTATCGAGAAAACGAAATTCTGCAGTGATGTTGTAACCTCAGTTCGTTTCAGTTCAGTATTCTTTGTGTTTCGAATTATTTAAAATTCTTTTAAAACTAAACAATCGTTATACGGAAATTTTATTCGAATCGACTACTCGGTTAAATAACCTTATCTTAATCTAATATCTATACGTTTTTTTATCTATAAAACTGCTCCACATAAACTTTTTATATAATAATAAATACCAGTTCAACGCATTTTATAATAAAACACGGTTTAAAAATATGACATTCATAACACATGTTTTATACGTTTTATACGAGAAAGCAAAGTTGTAGACATTGGAATTAATTTTTAAATCCTGTAGTGCAGAATTAACGCATTCATTAAAATGTTATCCACTTTTTTTCGCTACTAAATATTTTTACAACGGTTTTTGATATTACTTATCAAGTTAGTACATAAACAAAAGTTTTTTTTTTCACTCTAACCTAGTCTAAGTATTTGAAAGGTGCAAAAAAATCAACACATTGTTTTTTTGTACAAATATTAGCATTCGTTTGAAATATGTTATTGTTTTCAGTTTATAAATGAATTTTAATCACTGCACTTAACTAAATGAAAAGTGATTTGTTTATTAAGACTAATGTTTTATGACTAAGTCATAAAAAAATATTTGACATAAGTTAAGCACAGATCCATTTTAACTTTCAGTGATTTTATTTTTACTTAAAGAAATATAAAAATTTCGTTTTATTATCACACCGCATAAAATATTTAAGACATCGATCTAAAAATAACATTGTAGAATTATTTTTTTTTGTAATATATTAAATTTTAATCACTTTTATCTTTATTTGAGCAAGTATATATCTTAATATTTTATGTTATACCAGTAATCTTTTTTTATTAATCAATTTGGAAGCATATGCTTTCAGTAAAGTTCCGTGTTTACAGTACTCTCCCGAAATAAACTAATTTCCTATCAATATTTATTTCCCAGCAGAAAAAACATTTTTTAATTCTACTGAGTGGTCTTAACAAAATGACTACGTGAAGATCGACTGTTTTCATTCTATAAATATTTGAAATGTCTACAAATGAAATATCTTAATTGGAAAAGTATATAAATGCCTACCGTATTTTTCAATTAAATAAAAAATATTATCACAATGTAAAAAGATTTTCTTTTTGGTAAGAGAAGCTCGCACTTTCAAAAATATGATGTAAAACATTAAACATTTATTATTCTCCGCTCGACGTACAAAAACAATTAAACATGTAGAATAAATGAGACTCATATTGATAGATACACATTAAAATTCGTCAATCATCATCGGTGGAAAGAAATTATAAGATTTTAAGGAAATAGTTGTGTATCCACATTTTTTTTATTTCACGTTTAGATTTGTTCTGTTTAGTTCAATCATTTTTAATTATTCGAAAATCATTTATTTATAATTTGATTATTTTTTAATACACCGGTATTTTTCTTCTAAAAAACACTATGAAAAGCGTGATCCTGCTTTCGGTATTACTGGTATTGCAATCGCTAATCATCGATATTAACAATAAATAAACCACATTAAAATATTTAAATTACATTTATATTTATTAATGAAATTCCACCAAGCACCTTCAGTTGAAATTTAAATTAATTTAAGATTTCGACTGAAGGTGCTTGGTGGAATTTTAATATTGAATTTGAATCGCTCAAACTATGTACATCTCACAGATTTTGTCACTAACGACCCGGGTTTCGCCTTTCGGCATCTTCGGCGTTCAAGTGCACGAATGAACTTGAACTGACGCTTAGTAAATGAATGTTTCGTGTTTATGTTTTGTTTCCTGTGAGAATGTACATAGTTTGAACGATTCAAATTTAATCTTAAATTAAATTACAATTATTAAAATAATTCTGGAATAATATACAATAAGCAAGAATTAATAAAAGAAAAATAATTTTACTCACAAAAATTATTAGTATAGGTTTATTTATAATAAACAAAAAATGATCAGGTTACAATGTCATTTAGTGACTTCTTGAGTATGGCATAATACTACTTAGAAAATTATTTTTTAAACTTATTTCTTAAAAATCTTGTATTGTATTTTTATAAGTTCACAATTTCTCATCCAATTATGTAAAATCGTACAAGTAAACTAACTAAAAATAATCATAATATTAGAATAAAAAATATATATTGCACAAATATAAATGCGTTACAGGTAAAACGTGACATATAACATATTGTAATGACCACAAAACATGCATCGTTTTGCGACATGAAACAAACTAAGTGGTAATACATAAATTATTTAAATTGTATCTACATGTAGCGTATAGCTTTTTTACATCTTGAAATAATATATAAAACCTAATTTTACAAAATATCCGCAAGTTCTACGTTTCGCTTATTGTTTCCATAACATTAAACAATGCAAATCCCTTTTCCGCGATTCTTTCACTTGCAGATGAAGGAAAGTAGCATTTTGAGTAAAATTTTCCATTAAAAACGCTTGAAATCTTATTTCCCTCTCTTACATCCATTATACCACTTTTCTGAAAAGTTTACGAAAGCAATAATAAAACTTGAACCGAGCTAAAGTTTTTTGCCGCTACGCTGATGAATTTGTGTTGAAGATATTGTTGCAAAACGTGAAAAAGAAAAATGCACCGACGAAGCATCAGAAACAGTATCAGGACAGCGATCGCTTTATTGACGAAACATGCTCCGAGTAAGTTTTTTGAAAATAAATCCTTAATCAAATTTAAAATGTTCAATTTTTTTGAAAATGTTCATTATTATTTTGAAATCGAACATTCGTTTTGATATATCATCATATTATTCATGGCTACTTTGTTGTTTTTTCCTTCTTTATTATCTTTTTTTCAAAAACCGCTATTTTACCCCAGAAATGCAGGAATTTAATTCCTAGATCAATGTATATCGTATTCACTGTTTAAAAAGTTACGTATAGCAATTTCCTTACAACTATCCTTCTTAACTTCACAATTATATTCTATCATCATCTCACGATGAAGAGGTTTGATAATTCCCCATATAATCAAACCGTTGTAGAATGTTAAATCTCTAGATCCAGGAAGCCTTTTATGTATATTATTATAATTTGGGAACTGACATGGATACAAAATTATATAAACAGTATTAAGACACTATCTATCTATATTAAGATCTATAAGTATTATTATAAAGATTTTCTTTTTTCCAATAAGTAGTGAAATCTGTCTGCATTCACTGAATACTGAAAGGGATTATAGCTGTTGCTTTGTGTGTTTGTTTATGTATGTGTGCTTTTCGTTCCACTGCACAACCCTGTAAAAAGTTTTTCAACACTTACGCTCACATGCACACTCTCTCTTGGAAATACGATGACATGGTGTATGTGCGTTTGCTGCGTTTCAGATTTTAAAAAAATGACAGATTGGTATTGTAAGTGTAGTCACCTATAACTTTTCTTTAAAACCTAAAATAAGATGTCGATTTCTTTTTTAAATATGTTACAGTACTGTTTGCTTAAACTTCAATATCTTAAAACAATCTCGGTTTTAAATTTATTTAGCTTTATTAATTTTATAACTTCTGTGAAATAATTTTCATTCGATTTGTATGAACTGAAGTTATTACACACACTTATTTATCGACTGTTAATGATATCAACCCAATTTTACTTCAGAGGCACGCAGACCAAAGCCATCTACCCTTTTCTGGTTGGTGGATTTAATTACTCATTTGCCGGGAGAAACTAGATAACCTCATTTAATTTGCCAAAAAAATACTCACTCCAGTGGTGTTGAAGAATAATAATTTACCACGTAATTTATCAATTATATATAAACAAATAATGACTAAAGTGTTATTCAAACTGTCGCCACAAGTATTTTATTATAAACTTACTCGAAATGAATCAATTAGTCTCATACTGATACTTTTACGAGAGTTTTTTGTGATCTTCTGAGTTTGAATCGAACAGTTTATAACAAAAAATATAGGTTTCCAACTACGCCAAATCCTTACGGAATTTGTCTCTCTAATTATATATGCTTTTCTTTTATGTACCCAAGCATTCTTTATATCATATTAAATCAATTCCTCGACCAAAAAAAATATTGTTTTTCCACTATGCCTTACAGATTACATCTCTTTGTCCCGACAACACATTAAAAGACTTAAAAACTTTTTTTTTTATTATTCAATATTATAAATAAAATATAAAACTTCTTATAAACTTATTCAACGAATGATAATAACATATCCATTTGTATCAAATATTCTCGTGTTTTACTGTACATTACAAAAACAGTTTTGTATGTAAATTTGTGCAGCTCGGAAATATAATATATAAGATATTCTTTTCCGGGAAGCCACTGACCTATTTTTCGCCGATAAGGGAAAATGATTGTTTTTTGAGCATTTTTTTATCTGAAATACTTCCAGCGCTATCTAATCACTTTAGATCGTCCATCTATCAATCCAGAGCGTATCTACTTTACCTATGAACACTTCGAAAAGTGACCAAACGAACCACTTCTGAAAGTTGAAAGGCAAAAGCAATTATTTACCACTTTATAAAAAATGGCTTATTTAAAAATAGCATCACTTATTTTTATCGAAACATGGCAGAACTTTTATATAATTTATATTTTATTTTTTATAATGCTTAACTATATTAAAATTTCTATAAATCAATGAGATCAGAATTAATTATTCGAGTTCAATGATCAAATATAGTAATAAAACTTATTTTTGATCAAACCCCACCCAACAAAAGAATTTTCTCACCAAATATTACTTTTGAAGATTTTTTTAGTTGCTCAGAAGTAAAAAGATAATCTTGCAAGTAATAAAACATATTTAATTGTGTACAAAATTAAAACGATCACCTTTATGTATTTAAGTAGTTCAGATTTTATTTAATCTCAGTAATTTAGTACTTTTTCTACATAATTTGGGAATTTTAATAAGATGCCTAAAAAGATGGCGGGCCCTCGGCCTCGCATTTTTTATGAACTGTGTCTATTGACTAGTGACCGTGGGTAGATAATTAAAGATGTAAAACTTTGCCCATAAAGATCCTTCAATAAATTTGTGCCTAAGGGTGACCACAAAAATGAATCTAAATTAATTAATCAGCTGTCGCGGGGGAGGGGGGAGAAAACTTTGATTAAGTTTTGAAAGAAGACATAAAAGTCATTATTAGTTTGTGAAGTTTTCCCTCTGCACCCATTAGCCAAACCAGACCGATCGCTTTATATCTCGAAATCTATTGATGGCCCAACTTGTTAAAAGTTTTTTTTGGCTGCCGTCATCTTTCACGATAAAGACTTTTTAATATAGACGTCATCTAAGTTTTATTTCGGCATCATCGGACATGACTCGATTTCACGCTCAACGCACACGTATTTCACAATTATAAGCAGTTACTTTCCAATTTTAAATTATTTTTTAAAATAATCTTTCATTTCTTTATCATTACTACTACTAAAGGAAATTTTATATATATATATATATATTATATGCTGAGTAACCATTGAATGATCAGAAAGGTATCTGTATGATAATTACAGTGACAAAAATTATTATGAATAATTTTTATTGCAGAAATTAACTACACTTTATTTTACTAAGAATATTTCACTTTTACGTCATTATTGGTCATTTCTTGAAGGAAAATCAATATATTTAGAATTAAAAATACATTTTTTAGTACATTCTGTCCGGATCATTATAAAATTTGTGGAATTGATTCTAATATCATTTGTTTTATTGATTGAATTGGCATTTACTTTCTAGAACTCCACTGTAATACGATAAAAAGATTGCAAAGTACTTAGTTTTACAATTATTTTTAATTCAGTTGATAGCTTTTTCGGTGTATGCCTTCATCATAGGCCGAAATAGAAATCTACTGAATTTTTAAAAAAAATGTGAAACTAAAAACTTTACCGTATTACTTTGTTTTAAATAAAATATAAACATATTTAAAAAGATTTTTTAATTCACGTCCACTCCCAGTGCGAAGAATGGAGCCTTCGTATGGAGGAATCTCAAAAATATTTCTACAAGAACTGCTTTTTACTCAATTGCTCAACTTCTCTTTTTTTCGATGAGAGTACGGATAGAAATGATGAAAACAGTACTAGACGTTTGATTATCGCATAATATTATATGACAGTTTAATTCTCAAATTATAACAGAGATTTGATATAAAAGTCCATGACTTGCATACAAAAATTTAAAAATACTTTCAACAGTTGCTCAGTGCATTGTCAGCCGATCGCTTGACGCTCGTCGTAATTTTGCAATTGTCAGCATTTCTGTACGCCCGTTCGTAAAAATAGCATCACCACTTAATCGAAGGATTTTAATGGAAAGATCCACACAAGTGCACCACTTGGGCTACAGAGCCGCACTTGCAGTCATATGCGCTTGCTGCACCGTTCGTGCATTAAACCTTCACAGTGGAGGTAGTAGATCCGTTCCGTTTGTACACAATGTGAGAGCTTTTGCCTTCTCAGACTTTGAAACGTTTCGAAAGGCAACGTAAGCTGATACCGAGAATCTCAGTGCCGTGCTTTTATTTCACGATGTGAACTTTCAAACCTTTTGCAGACACTATCACTTTAATAATTCAGATTAAATTATCTGTATACAACAACAAAAAAATCCCTAACGTAAAAGCTTTTAGTGCAAAAAAATATTATCTTGATTTAATTGGATGAGATTTACTATGTTTTATTATAACTAAGCGTTTTTCTTTTATTCCAAGTTAATGACTCATTTTTACGTTATCGGACCATTTTGTGGATGAATTTCATAACATAAAGATTAAGGGCATAACTGAAATCGACAACTATCAAGCAATCTCAGTTAATGAACAGTCTAATATATCTAAAAGTCCATACTGTTTTCTATACATGATACATATATCACTAAGAATAATATGGCGTAACTATAAATGTATGGATAACAGTGTTTAAGCCTAAAACACATGCTTTGTATTTATCATTACAATATTGGTGCTGTTTATAATATTTTTATTTTCCATGTATTTTTGGCAAAAATATAGATTTAATACATTATTTATAAATATAAACATAAATTGTAAAGCACTTCCAACATCAACATTACAACATTGTGTTTAGTTTAATGACTTATTATGATCAATTTTAATATTGGTCTAACATGGCAAACTTATTCTCATATAAGACTTTAACATTAAACTTCAAAAACTGGAGTTACACCATCATTATTCCAAGTGGCACACACATATATTTACATCGCCGTTACTTAATATTTTGATAATCGATGATAAGCATTACAATACTATAGAAAATTGTTAAAACACTGAAAAAACCATGTTTATATTTTATTTTTCTTGATTTTGAAGCAATCAAGCCACAATCTTGATATTTCATGCAATAGACATCAACAAGGTAGTTCCGTAAAATATACATCGATTTTACTTATCTTTCCTATAGATTTAGTGACATTTTACTATTTGAATTGCATGAATCTAATTTTGTCTCACAGAACATTTTTTTTAAAACTACTATATATTCAATTTTAATGATAAAATAATAATATTCATATGTTTGAAAGAATAAAAGTCACGATTTTCTTTCGCGGAAAATATTTTAACATTTTCAAATATGAAATAAAGCGAAAAATTATGATTCGTCATTTATGAGCTTAATTGTGCTAGTTGTATCTTTATTTCGTTCACGGTAACAGCGTGTTAAAAAAATAAAGTGACAAGAGAGTGTACGAACAAAATAAAAAAATGTCACAATAAAGTCTTTTTGTCAATTTGATTTGGTCGATTAATTATAATTACGTAATAATGTATAAAGGAAAATCTACGCTATTTGTTACTGGCCTTCCTCTTGCGTCTTCAGCCTAGTTCTTGGCAGCCTTTTGCGACAAAAGGATCGCCTTAGCAGTTGAAAAAGGACTATAAGCAGTCGTTAAGACATCCCTGTCACTTAAGCACAAAAACATATCATTTTTATATACTAAGGGCACTTAAAAAGAAAACTTACAGGCGTAGACAGGGTGTTTTACCATTATTAGACGTCGTAAAATGAATTAAGATTAATTGTTTTTGTTACTTTATTTAATGCATAGTTAATCTACATCAGCTGTGCTGAGTTGTTTCGTGCGATTGTCTTTTTTAAATTCAAATAATACTGTCAACTTTTATGAGAATGTTAAGTGTTTTTATAATAAGCTTAAAAACAAGACATCGTTTATCGATTAATTATAGTTATATATAATTTAAAATTTATAAAAATCAATTTTATACTTGTGGAAACCGAGCATTATCTGGTAACGAATGTATTTGAAAAAATACATAGTATATAGAAACAACTCAAACTCGTATAATATTTCAATTGTGAATGGAAAAATTACCTCTTGTGCTGAAATGAAGTTTTAAATTACTTTCATTTCAACAAGTGGAATAAGAAAGTTATAAAATTTAATTTTATATTAAAAATGAATTTCCACAAAGTAGCCGCCGAATCCATCCTAAATACGTACAAACTTCATTTACTTTATACAGTTGGACACCATGTGAAAATTTCAATTCTGAGACTTAATTCAATATTACATTCACTTCAACAGGCTTATATAATATATATTGCGTCAAGTATTTTGAAGAACCTTCTCATTTTAATGGCTTATAAGACAACATGAATTCAATATCTGCATTTATATATGTATATAAACGTTATGGCTGCCGTAGACAACTGATAAGCCTCTAGGACTTTCATTCTGTTCGATTATGTGGGCGTCTACTTGAACTTCAGGAGGTAATTTTTTTAGTTTGATTTTGTTATCTTTTTATAGATTTTTATTAAAAAAATCTAAATTTGAGAGACCTCACTCCATCTATTCAACAAAACAAAACGAAAAAAAAGATCAGCTTACTTATATTTTTCTTGACCATTTTTCTATTTCTACTTTTTCTGAAAATACAGATTCAGCGATTGGTTTAAAGACAGTTTTAGAACACTTTCTGTTAATATCCTAAATTAAACTTCCGATCGCTACCACATTAGAAGATGATATCACAGTAATATATTTTTTCATAATTCATTCATATAATAAAAAGTTATAATTCATTAACAATGTATTCCGCAAAGTAGAAAATGAAATTTACAATTTTGATCTGTAGGGGGGATATCAAATTCAATATTATTGCCACATTGTTTCGATGTTTATATCATAATCAATTATGAAAACCCTTCAAGTTTTTGTTTGAAAATTGTGATGATTTTAAAAACCTATTCCAAAATTTACAACTAGTCTGAAAATATTTTACAACTGTTTTTTTTAATTTGACACGTAAATTTAACTTATTATATTTCACAAATTATTCGCTCACCTTGTCCGATTTTATGCTGCCAGTTTTCAAAAACTTTTCACTGATAAAAAATTAATGCAATTTAAATACGTAAAACATTTTTTTTTTTGTAAAACAGTTAATACTAATTGGCAATCAATTGCATAAAAACAGTTTGATTCAATGATATATAAATGAAGTTTAGAACATTGAAAACGAACTCATACTGGGGTAGTTTAAAAAAATATAAACGAATGATACAATCAATATTAAACCTAAATGATACAAAAATGAAAACATTTCATATTATCAAGTTATCCAAAGAATGATGCCACAAGTATACAAAATAAAATAAAAGCTTGTTTCTAAGAAAATTAAATGTTTGTACAGTATTTTTTAAAAAAGCAATTTTCTATACGTGTGAATATCATATATATCAAAATTTGTTTTTTATTAGCTATTGTATTTCAATATCAATAATTTATGATTTTGATGGTCATGCTTATGCCATAAAACTACGATGATTGGAAATTACAAAGAATTTATGTACGTAATCGAGTCATTTATTTTTATGGTTACACATTTTGCAGATTCTTATTCTTCTTCTCGAACCTTTCCGGAAATAAATTGTCTCCTGGGTTATTAATAAAAATTTTGAAGCCCAAAAATACTTCTTCCAAAAATAGAAAGCTTTTATTTTCTTTCAATTCACTTCTACTGGCATAATTTCCGATACACTTTTACCTCGTGTAACGTTATCGAGAGCACAGTATATACATATAAGATATTTACTTACTTGATTATTCTTGTATGCCTAACAATATAACATTAATTGAAAATCATTGTTACACATATATTTTCTCGAATATTAATAGCCATATTATAATTGGTTTACTTTTCAATAAAAAAAAATGATGACTGTCATTCTACTGGCTGTTACACTTTTGTAACACTTATTAGACTCTTCGACAAAAATCTTCAGACTATCCGAATTTATTGACAGTTGATAATTTTTGATTAAAATAATCGTAGTTTTACTTTCAATATTTCAAGCAACTGGTTGATATTCTATCACATCTTATTAAAATAAATTATTTTTTAGTACTTAGATATTTAATACACATACTCAAAACTTAAATTCTTGTTGAGTACAATTTTTTGAAAAATATTATCACGGATACTACAAAACATAGCAAAGGGAGAACAAAGCCAATGTCAATATAAATGTATTAAGCACAATCAAAAATAGTAATACTACGTGCTCAAATCGAACACCTAATTAACCGTTAATTTTCAAAGTAAATGCTTTTTCTAACGTAACAACTAATTATCTAACCTTCATATAAAATTTCCCAAAACCAACATCAAATAATTAAATTTAACAAATTGTTGGCATATTATCAAGCCAATTTAAATCTAACCTTATCTAAATAATGAAATTGTGCAAATCGTATATTTTTAATTATGAAATGTAAACAAAATTAAATAATTTTCGTTGCGTTAGCTAAATTAAATACAAATACTTCGTAATTATCTCTTATCCGGCATTTAAATTATTGATTTACGTAATAAAATCACACATCTTAAATCGTTTTTATTTTGATATTTCGCATAAATATGAAATAATAATTTGTATCTAGGGAACGAAACAAATTTTAAACATAGTATATCAAAGGTAATTGCTTAGAAATATTCGTTTACGATATCTTCTATTTAAAAACTTCTTTATATACACTGCATTTTTACATTTTATTTTGTAAAATTTCATTCCACATATAATAACATCAATGCAACGCTTTTCATCTGAAAATGCAAATAGCACAAGTATCAAAAATATTTCTGAATTTCTCTACATTACAAAACCGGATGATGTTTGAGTTAAGAGTAGTGCCAATATCTTTATCCGAGGATTGAAAAGAGTAGTTGCTTTTCAATTTAAGAATTTAGATTTTCATTCCCGAACGGTTCGTCGGTAATGTCGTCTTTAGCTTCAATACTCTTTCACATTACTTTTACATCGTTGGATCCATTTCCTCTTGCACGAAATAGGGTGGAGTGAGCTTCATTCACAGATAATAATAATTTATTCCATAAAAATGTTTTGACAGGAATTCACTTCTTGAGAGAATACTCTGTTAGCTGTCAATTAATATTTTTTTAATTATTTTCTTCTGTTTGTTTCTTATTAATATTGAATTATTTGCAAATTTGGAATGAAATGTCGCCACTTCAAAACAATGATTTGCCATAAAAAGTTTATTTTATATAGATTGTTATGAAAACTAACCACTTCTTTTTAAATTCTTCAATTTTCTCTCTCAACGTTCTCGTGATAGTTTAGCTGGTTCTAATCATGATAAAAAGTTGTTGAATCGGTACAAAAAATGTGTTTCAATTTAATAAATACAATTTCTTCCTACCAAGAATTATTAATTGTCTGTTAATACCTTATAATTGATTTATATGCAATAAGGTTCAAATAATAAAACACTATTTGTACTAATTTCACATTATTGTGAGTTATAAATCGAGAGCTTAAAGTCAAGCAATACTCTCTACAAAAGTGTAACATTACGGGAGAACCAAACAAAAACTTTGTTTTTTTAGTTCTTTATTAATATTCAACAAGGGAAAGTTTATACAAGAAACTAGAAATTATTGACATAACGTTGTTTGACTACCATGTAGCCGAGAATAAAAAATGACATTATTAACAACAACAACAAAAATATGTTTTTGTAGATAACGTTGTTTAATTTTAAGCCTTCTAAATGGAATATTAGTACAAAATAGTGTTTTTTATGTTTTCAACATAATGCCTTTCCACAATGTTTTGACAGGGAACACCTTAAAAGTAATACTTAGATTTGAGGCACGGATATAATTTAAAAATAGTAGTGTAAGCTTAATGTAATTGTACTACAAAAAAATCTAATAATGTATACAATAATATTTTCAATAAACACGTTGCTTTTATTAATTACATAAAAAATAGACTACTGTAAAAACAGAAAAAGTCTTATATTGGTTAATCGTCGAAGCTCCGTCCCGGTATTAGCACAGTGGTGTGTTTTTCCTATTTTCTTAAGTATTCTCTTTTTAAGTGGAGTCTTAGCTAAACGTAGATAAGGCAGTGTATATTTAGCGTCAATTTCGTGAAAGTCTTATATGGCTTAAATATATTCTTCATCTTGTTCGGTAATCGAATGTTATGCTTTGAAGATCGAAACATACAAATAAAAAAAAACAATTATCAATCTTAATATTAATATACATTCAATCACATGTTTTATTAGTAAGAAAAAATCTATTTTCAAGTTCACAAACATACTGGAGTTTCATGTCCGTCATGTCCGGTGAACATGAAATGGGTCATCTTACACATTTATTTTTTTACGATAACAGGTTGTAAGTCAGTTATTTAACTTTACTCTTCCCAGGATGGAAATGGTGAAACATAGCGCTAATAAATAATATTTGTTAACTAGCTGCCCTTTCTGCGCCTTTTTTTCTAGATCAGGTTAGGCTATTAACAAATCATAATGGCCATGTTTGAATACTTAACAAAAATCAATTTATGATTTTCAAATATGTGACTCAAAACTGTGACATCACACAACTCAATAAACGTCAGCCCAACAACTCCTAAATTTTTTTTTTACCATGGTTTTTCGTTTTCTACACTTTTCTTTTATAAAGCATATACAGAATAAAGTTCTTATGTTTTATATATGCCATTAAAACTTCTCTTACAATGTTAAGTCAATGTACAGATTAATTGGTCATATGTAACGCTCACTTTACCGGATAGCTTCAGGCTAACAATAAATATCATTTGTTTCGTTATATTTGTGAATCTTGGATAATTCGCTGCCGGAAACAAAGAGACAATTCGTTGTGTGTCAGAATCTTAGAAGAATTGTTTTTAAAGAAAAATCTTTGGTTTATGATACATTTTTCAATTTAGACAAAGAAAAGTCAAAATAGACAATGTGGCAAATCTATAACCAGACATTTTCATACTTTAATTATTTTTTAACGACACAAATTTCTGCTCAATCAAAAAGAAAGGAATTTTTAAATACTGACTAAAATCTGACTGCAATAGAAACCGTTGAAAAATTTTACTAGCCACATATTCTACACATTTGTATTATAGTATTCACAGTAAGAAATACTTTAAAAAAAAATATTCACCCATTAATCATACTTTGTTTATATTATTTACATTCAAAGCGAGACAAAAATTATTAAATAAATATTTTCAAATCAATCAGTTCTGACAATCAATATGAATTTCTTTTTTTATAACTAAAGAAGACTAAACAAGCTTCAAAAAATATATATTTAATTGAACATATAAACAAATGTGCTTGAATAAAAATTATAATTTTACTCGAAAAATGTCAAAATAAAACATACACATTTAACAGTTGAAACGATTACCAAATCGACCGGAATAAAACATCGAATAATTAACGTATCTTTCTTTACAAACAGTGATTTTGACATTAAAAAATTATTGCCATATTGCTACAGAAAACTGTCAAAATATAAAGATATGAAATATAAAATAAAATATGTAGTGGCCCGAATACCTCCATTTAAAGCGATGTTTAATGTTATACTTTATTTTATGCATAAAACCTTATTTTTATTTTCCTTTTAAAATTGCGACATAAATTTCAAACTGTCCGATCGTAAAAGTGAAAATCGACCAAACTAAACCGACCAACCCAGCTTCAAATCGAATGAGATGTGCCTGACTTATATACCCGAACGTCAATAACTGCAAAATCTCTTTGAATATTCACATTAATAAAAACTGATTGACGTCAATGATTTTACATTATGATCAATTGTAGCATACATTTGTACAATTTCAAGCATTTGTTTTAATATATAAAGGAAACGATGAGATTATAAATGATGGAACAAATTCAAATATCAAATTATAGATATAATAGGGTAAAAATAACAACGTATTTAGTTCTACAGGTTTTTATATTCATGAGTTGATCGTTGACGATGGCGAAAGCCGAAATAGCTATCAACTCACAAATATAAAACCTGTAGAACTAAATACGTTGTTATTTTAACCCCATTATAATGGAGTTATACCAAGTAAATTTTATTAAAAATTTTAAATCAAATTATAGAGTTCGATATCAAATAAATATATAAAATATTATTTTTTAATGCTCAAAAACCCATAAAAATATCTAAAACAGTGAACGAAGTTAACGAAAAGACAGTTAAACAGTCTGAATTACTTTTTGTTGTATTTACTTTTTCATATACATATAAAAATCAACAAATTTTCAAAAAATTAAATACTTTTTATGGTATTTTAATAACCTTCTACCCATCCTATCCCAAAAACCGAGCGTTACACAAGTCGCGCCATAGTCCTTATCTTTCTAACCCTACTCCATTGGAAAAAAAGAGGTTGAGAAACTGAGTAACAAGAAGTTTTCGTATGAAAAGTTTATCTTAATATAAATTCTATTAGTAATAGAAAAAATATCAGGTAAGTTGCAAAAGTTTTTTTTCTTATTCTTGCCCTTTTTCATTGTTTTTACAATTTCAAATATAAATTTCCGACTCATACATTTATTATATTTTGATCTCAGTCTTTGTCTTTCCGATTAAATCACAAGCTTAATAAAACCACCATAAGTTTATTAGTTATTATAATAACCAAATTAGCGATGAAGAAGACGCTAACGCGTCCTAGTACGTAAAGCTCCATAAATGTGATATAAAAAAACACCATATATTCGAGATACAATCAATCATTTTTTTATATTAAATTAAATTATTTACTTTATTTACCAAAAATTTATCAAGTTAAAACAAAATAATATCTCCAATATGATATTATTTTAAATACAATTCACAAACGCACGAATCAAAATTCGTTTTCTCCAAATGTGTTGTCAATATTTATGAATTTAATTGGCAACAAAGAAATTAATACTTAACTTGCTTCAGCTTCTTTCTATGTGTAATGCACTATTTAATTAAAACTTTTCAACGCTATAAAAGAAAGACATTAAACATCTAAACTCCGTGCGTGATTTTTAATTTTCAGTGGGAAATTAATGATCTAGTTTTTCATTCTCACTCCTCATTTGTTAAATGTTATCAATATTCAAATCGAGTGAACTATTTTTTTACATACATTTTTAACGAAAACAAAAACTCTTTTGCTTTTAATTTATATAAGACATTGATAAATAATGTGAAACTTTGTCAACGTCAGCGTTGAAAAGTCCTTCTTTCAAAGACATTTACATTTACAAATCGACCTACAGCTATCTAGATTTTTCAATATAAATACCTTTAATTAATTTATGGACACCATTTTAAGTAACCAAATTTTATTGTTTTAACAGAAATGGTTTCTGAGGAAAATTTTGAAATACTAAGCTGCATAATCCTATAACGACTGCAATAATGTAAATTATTTGCCCGGAGCACTCGTTTTATGACGCTCTGATCAGCGACATTAAGTCATTTATCTATGTTAAGTTGGGTCAAAACGCAAACCATGTTCTAGCGGTCACCCGGAGAGTTATGTTTGCTACGTCGCCATATGAGTTTGTTATAATATTTTTTCTTTTTTTAAGCGAAAAGTATCTTTGAATTCTTTGCAATTCAGATATCAACATTTTACGGTAACCGACGTTTAAATTGTAATGCAAACATAATGATGATTAAAGGCCATCGGTGATTTTTTTTATTGCTATATGTGGTAGAATTATCATTAATAAACATATTACGCCGAAAACTATTACTTCTAGTATTAAAACGTAAAACAAAACATATTTCATAGTTTATACCATATTTAAAAGCTTTTAGTTCGCTTATAGTTTGACAGGTTCTGCAGGACCCCAATTAATTACGAAGTTTGCACCGACAATAAACATTCGAAAGCATGAAGTAGTTTTTATAATAAATATATATTCATTATTTTATTCTAAAAACTACTCTCTATAGATTTTGTCACAAAATAACTCAACCGAAATGTGCTAACAAATTACATGGTTAAATTAAATTGCGGTCTGTCGTCAGTAACATAAAAAAATATCAAGTTAACATTTCAAAAATTATAGTAATTACTTATGATTACATAATTAAATATTTTTCTTTGCATTCATTTCACGAATTTTAGGATAGGTTTTGTTTTTAAATTCAAGCATAAATTTAGTTTATAAAATTCCTTATATTGAGGAATTATTCAATTCAATTTTATAAATCAAAGATACATTTTTATACAATAACGTTAAGTAATATTTTATTTGTCGGGTCGATGGCACATTGGTCAACGATGATGGCTTCCGTGCCTGACCTCACAGGTTCTAATCTCAGTACGAAGAGCATTTTAATCGATTACTGTTCAAAGGCATGAATGTTTGTGATATCTGAAAATTCAACCCATCATTGCAATCCTAACATAACGACGTGTAGCGAAATCAATTAGCCAGCCACTAGTCTTGTTCTAGCACCATCCTTCATATACCTACTCTTTTTTTTTTTTTAAAAAGGTTGAGCAACTGAGCTTAATCGTTGACGTTTAATTTTAACACACACCAACACCATTTCGATTTAAAATATGTTTTTAGATTACTTAAAATATATGATGATTAATATTCGTTAAAATTTCGTTTTAATTTTGCTTGTTGTTGATCTGAATGATTGTTCAAACATAAATTAGTTTTTTATTCTGGCAATGATGATGATCAATTTTTCTCTTAATATTGCAATGGGCTTAGCTTAAAGTTTATTTAGTATGCAACCCTGCCACTGACTACCAGAAATAGTTGAGTTCGTTGAAGAAATCTAATACAAACAAGATCGATTTAGCTAGGCACTACTCTAGCAAGTAAGAGCTTTCTCAAGATTTATGAAATTCTCTTTGTGAAACATATTGTTTGATATTTATCATATTTATAGGAATTCCCAACGCGATGTATTCAGAATAATATTTCGTTAGGATAATCATTTTTCGAATCGAAAAGTTGCATTTTCTCATAAAAGGAAATGTTATCTAAAAATCAATGTGACTTTTTTATTCATTACAACGTATTACAAAAATTAAAAATGCAGTAGAATTTAACAATTAATTTTTAAAAATATGTAAATAAATATTTAACAGTATATCATTCGACAAAGCATTTTCAGTAAAAAAATTAAGATTTTAATGATATTATTATTGAGATACTTTGCTTCAATAGACAGCCTTATATCTGGACCTTTCGGACATTCGGTGAGAAATCGCTGATCCAAAAATTCAGTCATGAGAAAAATTACATTTCCTCCATTTTATATTTAGCCTCCAGCTTCCAGCATTACGTGCCCTTATAACGTCTCACGAGTTATTGCTTTCGCGCTGGACGACTTTGTTTTTTTATTGGCGTACTTCTACTGAATAATAAAAATATTCACATGAATATATTACGTATTTCATAACACGATTATCCCTTCATCTGGTTGTGAAATAAACAAATTTTGAATTTTGAAACACCATTCCTCATCCAAACATTAACGGACTTGACCCTTTATTAATGTTTTAAAAAGTCATAATATTAGATGTTCTATCGTCAATCGCTTTATTATCTTTTTTATACATTTATAGGGAATCAAACAATAATGAGAGGAATTGATTTATTCATTGAAAAATCATTGAAATTATATTCCAGTTTTGAATCACAAGATAGCATTGCCAACAATTAAAAAAATGACAACATATTTGTTATGGTTTATCATCAGCACATTTTTATAATAACGGTTTATATTGAAATTCCATTCCAATCATTTATGCCGACACCTCAAGTAAAAAGACATCCAACAACTAAAGGTTTATTATAGATTACAAAATACAAAGAATGATTAACTCTTCCAACTGTAGTACATTTAACATTTTGCGAACTAAGTCAAACGATAAAATTTTATATGAAAAAAAATACTTTGGTTAAAATCACAGAAACTTTTAGCCTATTATTTTTTTTTAAGTGAAATTCTTTCATACGAAAATCAAGTACAATATCATTTTACCCTTGAAATCATCGAGCATATGTGTTATTGCCGATATTGTTTACTCTACTCTCTCTGGCAAATGAGACTTAGGAAATGTTCTAAAATAAACATATTTTATAATTAATTCCTAACAAGCATAATCCTGATCAAAGCATATACTTGAAATAGTCATTTTCAAAAAATATTTCAGGGACTTACAAAAAGTATATCATCATTTCACTCTACAAGCATAAACAAAAAGCTAGCAAAACCCTTGTAGACGATTGAAATAAAAACCAATTAATAATTGCATATTAGACATGAAAATATACTGTTAACTTTATTGAATAGCCAGTAGAATTCATGCATATGAAAAAAAACAATAAACAAGGAATATAAAAACTTTAAAATAAATTACTACTTATTTATTTCAGATTCTGAAGTTGAGGATTTGGGAGAAACGCCCGCTCGCTACCGTCCAGACTCAATCGGCGCCCTGTGCCGTGCGACTAGATTCACCGAAGCAGAAATAAAGAAGATATACCGAGGATTCAAGGCAGAATGTCCTAGTGGAGTTGTCAAAGAAGATACATTCAAGGTTATCTACGCGCAGTTCTTTCCTCAAGGAGGTATGTAACTTTATTTGTTACAAAAAAATAACATTTATGTATTAAAACGTTGCATAATAATTAATGTCCCCCACTTTTAACTTCCAAAATTTACGGTCTGACAACTACAAGTACGAAATAGTTAAGTTTTTGTCGAACGAAACTTGTTATTTTCGTTTCTAAATATGTTTTTATTTTGGTTATTATTAACATTACTGATTATTTGTCTTCATATTCAATTAAAAGAAATAGTGTGTTACTCACATTACTAATTGATAAATCGTTTATATTTTCGAGCCAATATATGTCAATCAAACGATTTTGACGGCATACTCTCAAAGAGCGATTTTATTATCACTGCAAAAAAATGATTGCTTAAACTAATAAAAATGAAAAAAGTTTTTTTTTATTGAAAAAACAATTACCAATCGTTATCAAATGATTTTATAATAAATACATTTTGACTCACTACACTTGTACAACAGTGTTCAAATAAAAACTCGACGTATTTTTTTATACTACTGTGTGAAATTTAACTCAAGTATACGTATATGTATGTACATACATCTTCAAGAAAAGGTAAGTGACACAGGTAGGTACTTTATGATATGACGCTAATTATTTAAAATGTATGGTTGACGGTAATAGAGGGGAAAAAATAAATATTTGTAGTAATATATTATTTTTAAATTGTTTATTAATTTTCATTATTTAATTTTGTGAGTAAGATAGAAACAGCTGTCACATTGTATATTTTAGTATGTATAAGGAAACAAACACACAATAAGTTCTAATCTTTGGCTTTTCATTGATCTATTGCATGTGGTAAGTGGTGATACAAATGACAAATAGTTATAATGTCGTTTGTGTAATGAATAATAATTCATTTTCAAATAACACGTTATGTGAACTTCTACCTGTAGATTATCTTGTGCATGGACGGTATAATATCGAATTTAGAAAATTCTTCTTGTAATAACTCAAGACTTGTAAGCAATACCTTATCTCTGAGAAAAGCAATTGCCGATTTTCTTCGTGCAAAATAAAAAGGCATTATAAAGTTACGGTGTAACTAAAATTGTCGATAGACAAACTATTCTGCATATTTATGAACCCATTTATGAAGGAAGAAAAAACGAAACTACGCTAAACTTTATATTTTTCTCTTCAAAACGAGGTGCCAATAAAGTCAAGACAATTAAAAATCTATCACTCATTTAAATAGAAACAAATAGAGAGAGAGAGCAGAGCAGAGCTGTGGAATCGTGTGAAAAATGACGACTCCAACTCCGACTTCGACAGCGGCTTTAAAATAAAAAAAAGACTCCGACTCCGATTCCAAAGAATTTTTTCAATCATTTATTTTTATCTCATATGTATACATTTATACCATATGATCATCTTTAGTCAGCCAAGCATGCTGTTGCAGCACTATGGACTATTGTAGATTGAATAAACATCATTAAATATAATATTTGTCCGACGCCGGAAAAAAAACCCGATTCCACGACTCCCGACTCCGACTCCACAGCCCTGGCTAGAAGTCAAGTCTTAATCCACGGCATCGCGATTATGTTTATCACGGTAATCAAGTTATAGTTATAATTTTATTTTTCTTATTTTGACCATATTTTAAATGAAAAAGTTTGCGGGTGCTCAAAAAGCATTTCTATGAATTTTAACGAACAACGTTCTGCATTAAATATTAACACATCTAAGTAGATAATAAAAACTCGAGTCCTTCGACGAGAAATGGATTTGAACTTTCTACACGCTGCTCATAAAAAACTTTCCAGACAAAGTAGTGGACAAGAAAACCTAAGAAAAGATACATGCATCAAGGTATGACTATACTTGTTTGTATTTACTCTACTTACTTCGATGAACTTTGCATGTCAAATTACTTGTAAAAAAATAATGAGATACTTTATTATTCTCAAGTAACTTCCCCTCAATCTTATGTAAAGTTAAAAGAGGTGTCATTGTCTTCAAACTTCATAACAATAAAGCTTTTTATTATTGCTTGAAATTATTGGAACACTATAGTAACAAACACAACATGAAACAATTGCTAATTAGAAATACTTTGCTTCGTAACTCAAAATGATGAAATTTATTTTACTCAGTTATTACTTAGCATTTGACATCAACGGTGGTAGTAATATTAAAGATATAAAAAATAATGTGATTGTACAAACATATCATTTTGTTGATGGAAAATCTTCTAAACTTCACGTGAAAAAAAAACATAATTTTTAAGAATATTACATTTGTTCTGTAGAGCAAATTTGTTTACAAAGGCATTTATGCTTAAATAATCATCTCTAACCAAACACTTTTTAACCGAGCGACCAAACTTCTAACTTCTATTATTTTTAGTCTTGTATTTGTATCTATTTCATCTCTGTATTGTGATGTATCATCACGTAGTACTGTGTCATTTAAAGAGTGTATGTTTAAAAACTTTTACAATTATGATTCATTGGTAGCAGACATACTTTATTAATCTTAAATACAAACAATAATCGTCCCATTTACTGAGTAACCTTAAAAAATAGATTGGGGAAATTAGTCAGACCTAGTCGTCAGAACATACGAAATTTTCGCGTGTTACTTCAGGCTGCGTTTAAAATTTGTATTATGCCATTGTAAAAGAAATATCAGTATCAAAAAATACTTACAAAAGTCTGATTTGCAATTTCATAAAATAAAAAAACAATACAGCACACTGATACAGTATGACCATAGCAGTCTTAAGTTCCAAGCAGTGCTGTAGAAAATCAGCAAATTCTGAGCTGGCCGTTGAATCCCTGCCTTTACTAACAAATTGTATGGTGGTTATACGTAGATCAACTCTAAATTCCAATTTATGAGCTTATTTTTCGTTAAATGTAACATGTATGTTTGAAAGATTTCTCGTATGGATATTCTGTGATTCGTTGGTGTTATTAATTTACAATTTACGATACATCGGAAGGGCCATATATGCAAATTAAGTAATGATTGTAAGAAATATAGCGAATGGCAAGATATGCGATGTGTGGTAAAAACCAATAAAATTTAGCTTCCCACTATTAAGTATCACAATTAAATAGAATATAAATTATAAATTACATAAACGACGGTAACAAGCGGAATTCATATAATATTATATAAGATTTTGACGCCTATTATGATATTATAAAATACATGCTGCGTCTTTTATCACATAATAATGGCAATATACCAAGTAAATGATGATTTAATCAATAACAATATAAAAAAAAATTAAGTGAATTGTGCTATCCTAGTTTGACTTACTGATTTTTGATTACTGATATGACTTGAGAAATCGTATGGAAATATTGAGTGACGAACCAGTGTGCACAAATAAATTTCGAGATTAATATTAATTGATTAAAATCCCAATAATGACGTTGGTTTTTTTAATGAACTATCCAACCTCATATTCTGTATTGAAATATTGTCAAAAAAATATTTAAATAAAATGATTTGGCATCTTTGTTTGCTTTTTTTCTCAGAGATTTTTATTTAAAAACCTTATAAAATGTGTTTTTTTCTTATTTAAAAAATGATTTAATTGAAAAGATATATAATTACAATATATATATATATATATTTGTTGCAAAATATCAGTAATAAATGGTTTAATAATGATGTGATATCACTTTGAAAATTATGACGCCGGCCCGCTCATCTGAAAAAAGTACCTGTTTTCAACTCTATAGCATGGCTTTCACTATAGGGGGCTTTGGTATGACGTATTAAACGCGTGCTAGCAGATGATTTAGCCTCGTAATGGTTAAGTCAAGTCGGGTGTGGTTGTCATCAATTAAAAAAAAAACTTTTCTACCTGCTATATTATATATAACATACATCGGCAATAAGAATTTGCGTCATAGAAACAGTATAGAAGTACTTAAATTTTTATTAACCAACTAAAGTTGTGATTTTCAATGAATTTTTTACTATTTTAGTCATTGTTTTAGATTTGTCAAGTAAGCTGTCTTGATATTGAATCGTGTAAGTTGATGTTGTGTCTGGGAGTACGTTTGAGTAAAACTTTTTATTACCCAAACAACATAAGCATTTTCAAACAACCCGGCATAGAGAGCAACATAATTTTGGAGTAAAAAGTTAAGTTTTATATCATTGTATTATACGCATATCTAAGGAAAGAAGTCCGAATTCCCAAGACAGTGATTATGTTTTTATAACCGAAACAGCGTTGAAAGAAAATTTGCAAAACCATGATTTAGTTTGTTAACTTTATTTCAGTTAAGTGCTCGCTGGATATTATATGTACATCGGGCTTGCTTGAAATATACACTACTTTATGTAAATTCGCAAAGTTCAAATGATTGAATTTTTTTACGAACTGAAAAAAATGAAATAATTCTGAATTATGAATTTATTTACCTGTAAAAAAAATATCGAGTTTTAAGAATAGGTGATTGCGTCTTATGTTGGAGGTAAGGTCGTTTCAGTTTGAAAGTTATTCAGAGATCAAATAATGAATTAGGTGACAAGTCTTAAGTAGCGGCAAATGATAACAGAATATATTTTTTAAATGGCTGAATATTTTTGATACACGAATTTCATATGGAGTAAATATGATCTTAATGTATTTGATAAAAAAATCATTAACTTTATCGCAAAAACCTTCCTTAAATATGTCATTTACCGATGACAGCACTGTAGGCGGCAGTGTTGGCGTAAAATCAAGCGGAAATGACCTGGGTCATAAGAACACTATCGGGACATATTTAAACATATTAAGTAGATGAATAGAGGATTAAAATTTCTATATTTGTATATATATTCATAGAATAATGATAAATAATTTAAAAAGTGACACCTATGGCTACATAAAAATAGTAAGGGCGCTAATTTAATCACTGCCTAGTGGCGGCACATAGCCTAGAAAAGTCACTGAGCGTGGTGGCCAATAGCCATTTACTTCACAAATAGAGCGTATATGATCGAACAAGAATTTATATTTTTATTATTAGCTAATAATATTCGCGATGAACGAGCCTGGTCTTAATGTAATTAGTACAAAAAACTTTTATTACTTGCACATGTATTGAAGACGATTGTATATAGTAAAATTTCTCCCCCCGAATAGTTATTTTTGTATCCGAATCGATCATTTTATCTATCATAATTGTCACTCTCATCTGTAATCTGTCTTGTTAATTTAATAATTAAGAAATTTGTATTAAGACATACAAATATATTCCGTTTGGTCTTATTATAAAAGGATACACGTGGCACGCATAGTATTTTTTTGATACAAAATGAATTACGACAAAATCACTAAAAGAATATTTCGGAGAATGGTAAAAAGCTGGCAAGAAAAAGCCGTGCACGGATAAAACCGGACGGGATAAAATCGTACACTAATAAAACTGTACATACATATTATAGATAAAATTGTACCATAGAAAAAAAGGTATTCAGATCAAACTTTTTTCTAGCAAATTTTGCATGAGTTTTTCAGTCTAAAAATGTATTAAAGATTATAAAAAATATCCTTAAACAAGCAATATAGAAAAACTACTATGTATGTAATATAAGAATGTGTTAAATTGGCAAAATAATCGTGAGGATATCGTTTTTAGTACTGTCTTAAATTTACTTAAATGTATACTTACGCATAAATAGTATCGTAAAGTGTACTTAACTGAAAAGTTTTTGAACTTTCAACTTCGTCGGAGGTGCGGCGCAGTTTTCCTGACACATTTTAAAAATTCAGATCTTATCACGTGGTTATCTGTAGGCCACGGCTTTAAAATTTAACTGATCTTACAAAATTCATTCAAAGAGGGCAATATTCGACAGAAACATTATACAGTTTTAACTCCGTTCTAATTTATATCGTTACCAACTTTATCAACCGAATTCATTTAAAATTAAAGTTTCACTGAGAATATTTCTCGGTGTAGTTTTGCGTGGGAAAATTTCATAATTGTTTCTCGGAATATGCTACAATTGTCTATTGAAGTCTGAGAAATTATTTTTATGCGAAATAAGAACTAAAATTTAATTTAATTTTAAGGTGAACTGAACCGATATTTAAACTTTGAATAAAAACGATAGGAGCTCCTATTATAGTTTTAAGTTGTAGAGCCACTATACTTATCATCAGTAGCGGCCGGGCAATGTGGCATTGGATCAATGCACCTCTTGTATATGCAGGAGCGGTTAATAAAATAAAATAAAATGTTCTAAAATATTTATTATAGACAATAAATACATGAAGAATTTAAAATGAGTGACTGGTCTAGATGAAATGTTTTAATATTATTTCATGAAATATAACCGCCCCTGCATATACAAGGGGTGCATTGATCCAATGCCACATTGACCGGCCGCCAATGCTTATCATAGAGGTAAAGTTGTAAGCAGTTATTAACACTTCTGCATTATGAAGAATAATTACTGTAAACACACAATGTATTTTAAATCATAAAAAATACCCTTTGATTTTATCAACATTTATGTTAGTACTCATTATTATTCGTTATGGTATATTTAATTATTTTTTAATATCATGCATTTTTTTAAAATTTAATATATACTCACCTAATACATCTACAATCTAAACTTAATAGTTGAATTGAACATCTTAAGGTTTGAGACACACCATACGTAATCGACGTCAAGTAAAGTAATCCGTGTATCGTCGATTCGCTTCCCTGCGAAAACAGCATTTTCGCAACGTCTACGAAGACATGATCACACTGGTTTCATACGAAAACGAAAATCACACACAGTTTATGCGTTGTCGGTTACGTTTTTTATTAACGGTAAAATATTTTATGAAACCTTTCGATAAATCATTAAATAATTCTTGCATATTGTGGTGTATATATATTTTTTTACAAATATTGTTTTATCTTTATAAGTAAATCGCTTATTGTTATGAATTTTAATATTTTCATATTTGGACGTGCCATTACGCATTCACGTATATATTATTTTCTGTAAAGCCAACGTGCTAAGAGGCCATTGTATAGAGTGCGTGAAACTCGTGGGAAGTATTTCAGGAGCTATACTATGCCATGGGTGTAGTTTACAAGTAAGTTGATACACTGGACTCTTTTTACACAGTGGATACGTTTCACACAATACCGTGTAAAAAGATATAGTTAAATAAAAAAAATGGTGGATTGATTTCTTTGTATAAAAAATAATTCAAGATAAAAGAGAAAAAATCATCATTGTTTATTGTATCTTAATTTATTAAAAAAAAAAAATCGTGACAAAGATTATTCACTATCACTATCAGACAACATTTACGCACATTTGGTACGACATAACTTTCATCACTTTAGATATCCGGTTCTGGGTATGTATTTAAATGCATAGATTTTGAAGGTATTTAAATACTTTCGCACGCATTTTCATGGAAAATTAACCGTAAATAAAGCTATATATATACAAACTGTCGCTAGTTAAAATCATGATCCTTCATTTGTCAATAAAATTCTCATAAAAAGTTTCAATATATGTATGTATTGAGTGTTGATCTTCCCATTACCATCAAAGTTTACGAAAGGCTCTATTAAAATCGTACATATTTTTATTGTTTGGTAAGTAACATCCTACATTTTTAATGTATTGTTTTGTTTTAATTCAAATAAGACAGTATATAACTTTTATGTTTTCACTGTTTACCTCTTAATATAAAATACTGTCCACATACATGAAAATGCAGTAAATTATTGAAACATTTGTTTGATTCAGATTTCAAAACAAACTTCATATCGGTAAGTAATTTTGGCACTGCTCCAGATCAGAAACATCAATATAATGCTGAAATCACGAGAGGCAATTATATGGTTACAATAATACATTGTTGGCATCATAAAACCTTATCAATATAACACGTTTTTATTATAAGCAATTGTAAATTTGTCTGGTGGAATCTTTTCTAATAAATGCTGTCTGGGTCAACTTTCATCTCCAGTTCCATGTTAAACACGCAATCAAAGGTACTTTAAATTGTAGTCATATTATGAAACATGTTACATTTTTTACTATTCTTTTTCTTTCTAATCTTGATCGAAAATGACATTACCTTGAAGCTCAATGTGTATGTTGAAGATTTCTATTAGGAATGGTTTAATACGTATTTCTTCTTTATCTTAATATCAAGTTCTGTCATATATTTAAGACTCTTTCTTTACGGCATCCATACAATGCGTTTCTCAAATCTGGGATAGTTGTATTATATCACCAATGGATCGAACATTATATCACCACCATTCATTAAAATTTAATGAATAGTAGTGATATAATACAAACGTTAGTGTTGCCCTATATTTTTCTAGCACAGTTACTATGTATTGCGGGAAATCTGACTAACGTATCCGTTTATGATCTAGTACCCAAGACTTTTTTTGGTGAATAAAAAAAACCATTAAAAATATTTAATAATGTTCTCCTCCCCTGTGCGATAATTTTCATACGCCTGAAAAGAGTACTCGGCAGTTGCCACCTAATATCATCGACCCTGAGACTAATAAAGGCAAAGTGGGTAGGAGAGTTTTTGTGAACTCGCATTCAACCCACCCCTATTTCCTCTTCCTATTCCGCACTTTGAAAACTTATTTCCTTCTTAATGGGGTTCCCGGATCAGACTTAAGGCTCCAGTCCTCGCATAGGTAAGACAAAAAAACACCCTTCGCTTGTTATCCTCCTCTCTTGACTTGCCGCACTGCGCTAATCTCTTTTCATATGTCGCAAAACGTAAATTATTACAGATGCATTTTTCAGTTGAATGACACAATAATAGTCAACTCGCGTATTCACAACATGGATGCTCATTACCAGTGCGGTTTTGAATAAGACAAATATTTTTTTCAACTTCTGTTATTTCTTTTTCGATCGTCATATTATTAAAAACAGATACATTTTGCTAACAAATTTATAACGTTATAACATCGTTGTTATGGGAAAAAATAGCACAATAATGCAGATTGTAAATGTGTATATTAAAACAAAAGCAACAAGAAAATATGGCGTATTTGAATAAAAAAACTGTTATGAATTCTAAGTTATATTTTAAAAATTCTTTGTTTAACCAAACGATAATCGATTAAAATAATAAAGGAAATAATGAATCCCAATGTTTTCTCAATAATATTTAAATAACATAAAATTATTTATAATAATCTGAAAAATTTAGCAAATCTGGTGTGCGTTTTTTTAAATAAATATGTATGATTTAATGAAAATATCTATGCACTTCAAATACCTGACAGGATATTTTTGGAAACGCAGAAAACAGTAATTTACTTGATTTCTTAATTAATATTCAGAACGTCTGACATATTTTCATAAAAAAAAATATGTTCATTTTATAATATAGTGGCGTATAACAGTTGCGATATAAACCTGATCTTATGGAAAATCATCTTGTTTTATTTTTTAATTTGTTTGAATATTCAAATAAATGTTCATTTTTCCACTCGTGACTTGTAGCATATTATGTTATTTTAAATAAATTAAAATCGATTACAGCGTTTTAAAGTAGAATCAAATTCAATTTTAATTCATTATTTAACTTCTTGAATCTATATTGAAGAGTTTTATTGTTTGAAAATATAACATAGTTTAAGCTTCTGAAAAAAATGTGAAGTCAATTGTTACATAAAGCTTTATGCAGTTTTTATAAAATAGTTTTATAAAACATACACAACACCGGAAATTCGTCAGCACGCTAAAAACCACAATTTTAAATGAAAAATATTTAGTAAAATTCACCATATTTATTTCTGGAGGAAGACGAAAATGCCTTTTTGATTTGTTTTATTTTTAGGTAAAAAGTCTTTTATTTGGCGAATATTCCAGCATCAAAACGTTATTCGTTATTCAGCTTGTGTTTGTATTTAGAATAAAATGGGTGCTGATGCGAAAAAAACTATATATTTCGTCTTGTTTTATTTTCAATCTGCTGGCTTTTGAAATCCACGCTGGTTCGTGCGCCATTCAGACAAGATTCCATAGACAAAAAGTGCTGAGGTTTTGCAATTTGATTCAATGCTCGGTGGCCCTAACTAAGAATATCGTTTTGAATTGAGCCAGTATTTATAATATATTCTCGTTTAGGTGAAAAATATCAACAAAGATTGCTGAATGCACAAACCTGCAAATCACTCTTACCATAAAATTGCTGAAGCTGACTCGTTTATTTTTCAATACGTTTTCTGCAATATTATGTATTGTTTGATAAATTTCATACACACTTGAAAGCAGTTTAATCAAAATCACCAAACATGATATTTCTTTATATAAAACGTGCCAAAAGAAAATAACAAGATTAATTTATGTAATATTTTCTAGTAATATGATAATATGATGAATATTCTACAATTATGTTTTGATTAGTAAGATCATTTTAGCTTAGCAATTACCAAACGATAATTTTCAAATTTAAACAGTCAGATTTGGAATGTATTTTCTAAAATAATATTTATAATAAATCTTCGAGTATTATTTAATAAAAAAATAAAACACTATTTCGTACTAAGTCTACATTAAAAAAATATCAGTACCGATGTCGCTTGTCATAAGCGTGACTAACTGTTTAAACATAAACTGATACAGGTTTTTTAAATATTAAATTGAGTAAGGCCAAAAACCAAGTGTTACAAACAATTTGGTAAACAAATATGGATTTTTTTTATTGATAAAAATTTAGAATGAAAAAGGCTTCTTAATAAAGAATAACTTCTTATTTGAAATAAAAATCAATTTTCTAAGGTGGTATAATGAGTATAAAAATATTCACTTACAAAACAATTAGCAAAATTGTATTATGTGTAGTTGAAAAAATTATACTTATTTCTAATAAATCATCTCATTAATATTATAATATTTGGCCAATGTAATTTAAATTTTTAAAAAAATAGGATTTTTGTTACGAAGTAATTTTGAGAGTATCTTATTAAAAATGTATGAAGAATCTTGTTTCTTCGTTTATCCTATCTTTGTAAATATTTTATTAGCACCGACTTCTGAACTTGACGACAAAATATATTTTTTCGCATCCAATTCCCTTCCTTAAAAATATTTCACTATTACAGTTAGTATAAATTTTAAGCAATCAATTTTTAATATAATGGAGAAAAAAATGTTAAATTGCGATAGGCAGTATAATTTAGTTTTGAGTTTATCCGACCTAAATATATATTTTTTTAAATAAAACACATTTATTTTAAAATCACTTAATACCATACGGTGTTTTACCAAAACTTTAATTATACTAATATATCAATTTTAAAGTGTTAAATGTCAATTCTTGGTGAAAATGCCTTATATTTTAAAATAGCTCGACCAGCTGTAAATTGTATTGGATATACATAAAATTTGTGTAGTCAAAAATCTAAGCGTAAAAGAAAAATCACGAACTTATTTTAATTCATCTCTCTGATACGGTTTGATGTTATTACGGTATCTTAGAATGTAAGTATACTTTTTATATGTTATACCACAATATGAAAAACGGAAAATCTTACTGAAACTATCAACAATATAAACAAAATCGCTGTCGTACAAAATATAAGTATGTGAGTACTAAAAAGATAGTTTTTAAAATAATCACAAAACATAGTTATTTCAATATTAATGTTTTGACTGTGAATTTGAGTAGAAAAGCACTATATTTTAAAAAAAAATAGCATTTTATACCAAATTCACATTTATTTTCAACAATTAAGAATGGTTTCGATCATGACAAGAATTATCAATTGATGAAAATAAAAATCCATACAAATTTAAGAAAGATTTACAACAAGGTGTAACAAACAATTAGTAAAAGAAATATGAAAACAATATAAAAATTAATGAAATTGAATTACTTACAAAAAGTGTTTTGTTTTTAATAATAATGACTTTCTCACATGAGTTAAAAAATAACACTTTAATAGAGTCATATAAATAAACTAATTCTTTTGGAAAGACACCATGTGATGTTTAGTCATTTACTTTTCAAATGCGAATTTAAGATCAAATTTATATTCGATCATCTGTATCCAGAGGCTGTCGTTCAATGTGGCATTGGATCAATGCACCCCTTGTATATGCAGGGGCGGTTATATTTCATGAAATAATATTCAAACATAACATTTATACCATTCACTCATTTTAAATTCTTCATGTTTTTATTATAATTAAGAATTTAAAATGTGTGAATGGTTTAAGTGTTATTTTTGAATATTATTTCATGAAATATAACCGCCCCCGTATATGCAAGGGGTGCATTGATCTAATGCCACATTGACCGGCCGCCACTGTCTGTATCATTTTTTTTTTTCATTTATGAATTAACCTTTAAGGGCTTACGTTACATCCTACATTTGTTTTGAAATTTCTGGTAACTATCACAGTTTATATTATTTTATTTTTCTGAATAAAAACGTCAAAAAAAAAACTTAACACCTAAAAAATATAGATACGTTTTTAAGTCAATATTTCTTGTCAATAATCTGAATGTAACGTTATCAATCAAATAATTTTATTTAAGCTTTTTAACAATTCGTTCAAATAGAGTCACCGTGTAATCTGATTGGCACCTTACAACAGTATATTACATTTAGCACGCCTCTGTCGAGTGGTTTTGATATCGGTCCTTTTATCACATTATCCCTACCAAAACTGTAAAAGGAGTAAAATTCTAAACAAATTCTCGCGACACTGTGTAATCTCAAATTCACCCGAACTGGTTGGTGTATGTAATAAAAAAAATCACTGCAACCATTTCTTTCGGTGACCATCATTTTAGTTGCAAATCAGTAGGAACAATTTAAAAAAATATAGGCGACTCAGCAACCATTGTTAAATTTATTTCCATTCAGATTTACCGTACCTTATACAAGTATTGTTCATTTTTTTTTATTCCCTGTTTGCGTCCAATAGAAAAAGAAAAACCCCAACATTTATTTTGTAATTTATAAAACTGTTTGTTATTTATTTGTAATCCTTGCGATCATTAAATAGAACAATGATGCTTCTCAAAGAACCAAAACACGTGTCACAATTAGTAACAGATTTATCAAATTTAATTTTATAATAACAACAGATTTAGATGCAAAGTATTCATGCTTTATAATTGATATCTGTATAATTTACACACAATATTTTAATCTTGACATTTGTTTCGTGTAAATTAAAGTTAAACTCTTTTTTTAGTAACGATTGCTGTGGTTTATTCACACTTTAAACGTGTGGTCACCTGAAAATTTATCCATGGGAAATAAATGACAAATCCCACCGGTCTACATTGATATTCAACACTTTGTCCTGTTTCGTGCAAACGACTCTGTTATTGGCATATTACCTTCACATATAACTAACTGAACACGTTGGATAAACAATACGCTTACGTTTTATTGTTTATTTATCACACGTTTATATGTATAAGCGGTTCCAATTAACGAATGTTGTGTTAACATTATTATAATGGCAACACTTAAGAGTAGGTAAGATTTGGGTTAGTTATGAATAAAATTTACTAATACATATAATTGCTATCAGTGAATTCAATATAAATTAAAAAGTTCACAATCTTTTAATATAATATACCAATAATAAAATCGATACTATTCCTGAAAATATTTGAAAAATAGATTCCAAAGTTTAGCTTTGTTTATACACGGAAGCTTAAAACACATTTGAAAGCTTTAAAATTTATACGTGATATAAAAATAATATTTTAAACCTAATCAATCATGTATGTAATTGAAAAAAAAATCAAATATTTTCGCGTCTACTAAATTAATTGAAAAAATGATTTTTTAACGCTTTACATCAATTTCAGTTATTTAACGCATTTATTACACCACTAAAACATTTTCTGTTCAAAATTATGTTACATTTTTTACACACGAAATATTTAAATAATGGTTTATGGTTGTATTCTAGAATTTTGAAAAATATTCCAAAATATAAACCTCTGAAAGTTATCAACCATTTTATGGGCAGCTGTTTTTCTTCTTCAGAGATAAGGTAGCGTACAAGACAGCGTCCCGTCACGTCAGTGATTATGGAGAGACGATGGAACTGGCTGGGTCACGTGCTGCGGATGCCTCCGGAAAGCCTCAATCCTGCCTGCTTTTTCTTTCAACCGGTGGGATTCCGTCGTCCTAGACGTCCGTCTGGTACTATCCATAGGATGTACTCGGTGGAACTGAGGGATTCTGGCATGTCATGGGAGGAAGCAAAGCAATTAGCGGGAGACAGGAAAACATTAAGGTGCCGCGTGGCGGCCATATGTTCTACATAGGGGGCGAATATAACAAAAGAAGATGTTTTTCTTCTACTGTCGAATAAAGACTTCCCATACTACAGTCATTTGCTGTAACACACTCATTAAACTTTATTTTATCATGCTTACGATCGTTGTATATAATATAATATTCATTAATATAAATGAATTCCTTTTTTTATGAATTTATCTGTCTGTCAGAAATGTTTTTTCGTAACGATTATATAGAGTTTTTAGAAAATTTTCTGCCACAATCTAATTCTTTTCCAGCAAACAAATTGACCAACTCTATCCTATGGCGAAAACAGTTTAATTGGATTGATGAAAATTAGGAATTTACACTATATAGTCTAATGAAAGATAGTTCTGTAACTGTTCCGATTTCGAAAGTTACAAAAGACCAATTACATGGATTTCCTTTCGAGATAGTTTCAAAGGTCAAACATAATTCACTAAGAGAATTTTCTAAGGAATTATCCCATAAGCATGATGTATAGTACATTCTTTGAACTAAGTAAAGGCATTACTGAAAGTCATACTAAAACATGACCGCAGTATGAAACAAATTACATGTCATTATTCTGCGTTACTTAAAAGAGACAATTTCACAACTGCCCTTTTCCGCATCCCATTTAAAAATAAATGTCAAACCCGTAATAAATTTCTTCAAGATTTGAGTTCAAAAGTTGTCAGCTTAAATGTATCTTTCTGGCAGCAAAGAGGGAGAGTAGGATCAAGATTTTTTTTTCGCTTTTTTTTTCTGCACTAAATTGTATAAATAAGAGGCTGTAAGAATTTTGAAGATTGTCGTAAATTTGTCCTTGTCATAGTTGTTTTTATGTTTAAAAGTATAGCAAAATCCTTATTTGTGTTCCACTTTAAAATAGAAGAAAATAATTTAGATGTTATTTTTTTAGTATTCAATGTGCAATACGAACTTCATTTATCATTAACATTTTCTTCGGCAATATTTCAGTAAAACTGATACGAATATTTAGTAATGTATGTCTTGAAATTTTTGATAATAATTTTAATAATAATTATTTAAATTTATGAATTAAGCTATTTATAAATGATAATAAATATCAAGCCAATATCTAACATATAAATATCATTAAGACTTAAGAGAATTCAAACAAGTCATTACTTAATCCAAAACACCTATAATCTCTGTTTAATCTTTTTACAATACTCTAATGCAGAAATCTTATGTCGAATTAGAAAAATGAATGCGGCCTTTAGAGAAGAAACGGTTCCCCACCCCTGCTTTAGACTGTTATCTTTTTTAATTGGCGAAAAATTTCAATTAAAACATTATAATTAAAAATAAAAAAATATTACGCTACGCTGGAATTTATTCGGTCGAACCTACATATATGTATGTACTAAAATAATTAAATATTTTTTATTCGAGTACATAAACAATTTACTTCCATATAGAGCATCTTTAGAGTTAGAGAACTGGTTGGTATTTGTTAAGCCTCTCTCTTTGATAAGTAAGGAAAAAAGTTATTGAGCTAAGAAATTGATTAAATAGTCACTTTATCTGCGACCCATTTGTATTATCGGAGTTTAGGTATTAAAATATTACAGACATTCAAGTTTCCATCATTAGATTACAACCTGTTACCCTGCAACCTAGTGGACGACCAAAAACATTGCATTTTTCTTTACTTTAATGAGGTTCTAAAAGTTTTATAATGTTACGAATCATGAAGTTTTTCTTATAATTTTTAAAAAAAGCCATTTGTTTTTGTATTAATTCCACGATTCTATTGAATGAGTGAAATCGTTTTAAAAAAATGTGGTTCGCAAACAACTTTCGAGAATTATACACTTTGAAACTATACTTTTTCATATATGTATATATAAATTCATTTTATTAACACAAAAAATACATTTAACACTATAAAAATGATTTTTTAAAGTTAGTTTTATGTTTCCTTATTTACTTTTAACAATGATAATTACTTTTTAACTGATCTCTTAAGAAATGGTATTTTTTCTTAGCAAACAATAGTTTTTATTCTTCATACTTATAACTGTTAACGTCTTTAACATACAACAATGTTGTCAGATTCTACATTGTATTCGATTAATAAATTTTCTGTGCACCGTATCTATATCTCATTATTCACACCTTCTCGCCAGATTTAATAGTGAACAGGGTCGAAGCGGGAATAAAATCTATGATTTGCATTATGTTGTTAAACGGATATTAAATAATCCATTCAAACGACTATTTATGGGGGTATACTGTGTAATTGAATAATAGTTCATTAATTTTCTAAGTCGAAGTTCATCATCGCTAATTTTATTAGTTATTTGCATTACTTTTTCATCGTTGCGGACAGATGGGCGTGATCACTTCAGAGATAAGCAATTTACAGTGATGCCATTTTACAAGGACACCATATGCAATTATATGCATAATATATTATATATTCACATTATATTATATATGCCTTCCCATAAACTATACCCATACATAAACATACACACAATATATAAAGAAACGAACTCGCGAATAATGGATTTTTTTCAGTCTCTATGAAACAGTGAATTACCACGGGGATTGTTCGTACCACGGAGCGTACGTAGATATCTGTCGCAGCGATTTATTTTTTACAATCCTAAGAATTTTCGTATTTAATTATGAGGGAAGCAAATGAACGAATCATTTCAAAATTTAAGCTGATTAACTATAACTGGCTGTACATAAGTGGGTCAACCCTTATTTTTAGGGAAGATTGAATCACAGACAATTGAAAACTTAATGCATCATATGGAGATTTTTACTTTTGTTAGCACTGCAGAAAAATTAATGCCACTCTTATAGAATTATATTAAATTCATTGCTGTGTTATATTTTATTATGATCCTAACCTAACATACACATCATCTTCATAAAGATTCTTTAAATGATTTTCATTGTCATTCCGACTCTGTTACGACATTTAACCTAGCTAATATACCCTTATGAAATATGAAACATCATAAATTATCCATTATATGTAATGACGCTGGTCATATCTACATTACGCAGGTTCTGCGATTATTCATGTTTGCATTATTTCGCCTCGACTCGAGTTTACGAATGCTTTTCCGCATGGTTTGTCCAAAAATAATACAAATAATAAAGATGTCGCCATACGGTTCTCAAACTCTTACAGTAGAACTTTTAGAGTCCAGGTAACAGCGGTTACTTTATTACAAAACCGTAAGAAGATTTCTTCAATACACTTTTCATGATACAATATTAAAAGCATTTTATTCTAGAATCCAAACGTGTTGACACATTATTCTAAGTAGGTCTTCGAAACCGGATTAAACCAAAACCGTTTACTAGCTTATTGCTTATTTAAAGAAAAACTGCTTTATTTTTCACGCATAACCATTCATATGTAGGTTCCATGGAGCAGTGGTCAACGTCGTTGACTTCCATGACGGTTCTCACAGATTCAAGCGCCAGTGCAAATAGTATTTTTTCATTGGAAGGCATGCGTGTTTTTAACTTAAATATTTTTTCCTTCTGTTCCAATCCTGAAATAATGAGGCTTAGAGAAAGCGATTTGTTAACTTGTAAATCTTTCTTAGCCTTATTCGTATATCTTTACTCTCATCGAAAAAAGATAGGTTGAGCAACTGAGTAACAAGCAGTTTTCGAAAAAAACTTTTGTTTGGATAAACTTCATGTGAGGTCCATATGTTTCACATTAAAAGCGGACAAGGTTGGAAAAATATAATGAAAATAACGGTGTTTTTTATATTGATTTTTACACAAACTTTTGAGAATCACCATTCTCGACTGAAAAATTGATGTAATGAACATATATAAATCTGCACTCAATGGTTGTAAGCTCTGATGTTTTTTGATGCTATCTACTTCCTTGAGATGAAAGAAATGAAGCTTTCATATTTGTCAAAGTCGAGTAGCTTCTTTGTATTTTTTTTCATTGTGACGATATCATTCAGCTCAAAATTTTTCAACAAATAAATAATTTCTGTTCTCAAAGTTTCTTTTTTGAAATAGTCGCTGCTGAATACGATTCACATTGACTGTTCAAGTTCATCCATTTATTCAAATGCCTGAAGATGCTGAAAATCGAAACCCGATACCCTAATGACAAATTGTATGGAAATGTACAAAGCTTGAACGATACAAATTTGATATTGAAATTTCTTCAAGCTTCGTTCAGTCAAAATCTTAAATTGAATAAAAGATAAGTTATGTGTAGTAAGTACTTAAACAAAATCCTTGTAAATTTGTTTTTATATTTATTTAATCATATTGTCATGTTTATTTTTAAAAAAATCGTGATAGTAAAGATCTGACTGCGAACTGTGAAAAGATTTTATTTTTAGCGATTTTCTGGAACATGTATTTATTATTATAATTCGATTATCGAGAGGCAAAAGGCTGTAGCCCACAGTTTTGCCAAAACAGCTTGCTTTCAATAATCAAAATGTGTACAACTTAATAGATGTTCTATCAAACGATGTAAGCTGAAAATGCAAAAACAACGGGCCCGTGAAAATTGTGACCAGGAAAAAGGATAAGAAAAAAAAATCTTAAACAATTTATTAAACTAAAATTAGAAAATAAGTCATTTAAACATCAGTCTCCATGTGTGTGTATATTTTGTAATTTGCATTTGACCCAAAATTAACAAAAAACGTTTTTTGTGTCTCCTGAGAAAAAGTTAATGCATGTGTTACGTCCTTTTTTATTTCCACAGTCGAAATATAATTATAATACATACGTCGACAGCCCTGCGCACAATGTTCATAATTCCACAAATTATAACTGGAAACACCGGCATAAAAATTTAAATACTTTATGACATTTCACTTTTGAATCTTTACAATCTGCACATTTTTTAGTATCTTCAACATACGATTGAAAATAAATTTAACATCCTGGTTTGCATTTTTTTTTTCTTGTGTCAAGAATTTATTTAAAAAGTTATGAGTTACGTATTCTAGGCTGATAAGTTTTCGTTATATTCTTATTTCATCAGAAAACAAAAAAATATTAATAATAAAGAGTTTTAAATCTCAAACGCTTCTGGAAACAAGAATTATCCTTGTTTATCAAAGCTTTTATATATTTGTTTCCAAGTTCAGATTTTCTTTTGTCTGCTTTGGACACAAATTACACCGACATTAACTAAGTTACCGTCCGTGTAATAAAGTTAGAATATATTTAATATCTTTTTCACGTAATGAAGTTATTGGCTGCCATCCTTTATCGCATACTTTCACTGATAGAACTTTTCCATTGTGAGTTAGTTCTTATGCTTTACGCAATATTTCATTAAATACCGGCCAAAGCCGAAAGGCGTTTTTAGTTAATGCCCGATCGTTATATTTTTTTGTTATTTATTGGCTCATTATCCGAAAGCTTCTTTCTTTTTATAGTCGGATATATCTGCTCCTTCCTCGGAGAAAATTTACGACATATCCTCAAAAGGAAATAATAAAATCCTTTGTCTATGAAATGAAATACAGTTTACATCCATTTTATACCCTAACTAAGACCTTGTGATGATTTATCGACGAGGTTATTATCGATTTGACCATAAACTCCTAAATTTTATTGCTCATTATAACAAAATACCATAATTAAATGTACATTTACGTAATAAATTCCAAACCGTATGAAGCCGTATTGTTATTTTAGAGTAATTTTTGTTCAACTAGTAACTCGTAAAAAGATTATTGTTCCTTTTTTGTAATTTATTGAGTTATTAATTGTTGACCCAAGAAAAACCTTGCTGAAAACATCCAATTATTATGCTTCGAAACTTGGTTGCACCACCTCATGCGTGTCTTGTACTTTTTTCCAGGGCAGTGGAGTCGTTAAGAAATAAGACTACTCTTACTCCGACTGCGACCTTAGCTTATTACTAGTCTTTAATTCAGCGGTGTCACTTTCGACCGTAGCGATTTGAATACACGTTTTTTTAAAAAAGGACTCGATGTTATTAGTTTTTTTCCAGTACTACTACAGTTAAAACAGTCCGACTCAACAGTCCTGCTGTCTACACCTAACATTTTTCTCATGGTTAATAGTCTATCTAGGCTTTCTAGTTTTCGACAAATAATGAATTGCGTAAAACTTGATACTCAGACAAAGGAGAAAATAATTTTGCCATCCTTTTTTACAATATGCCCAATATATGTGCATGTGCATGTGCATCACTGTGCATTCTTTCTTGTCTACTCAACAGACTTCTTCGCCAAACGACAGTCTTTAAATCACGAGAATCTGTATCTAACATGTATTCTTTTATCTCAAAGGAAAAACTCTTACAGAAAATAAGAAAGAACATGACTGAGGCATGAATATCCTATATTGTACACCTCGATATTTATTGTCATTTAGTACCTGGTTTTGCTTATTGATATGCTTATTTAAACATTCAAGTGTATGGATGAACTCGAGCTGGCAGTAATAAAACTGTTTCTGCCGTTTTTATATTTTTTTTTATGAAAATGTGGTAATATTATTATAACTTTGTCTCGGATCTCGAATATTGACGTTGGTATGAATTTATTTTTAAAACTCTTAGAAAATTCTTCGTCTGATATAATATAATATAATACACATAGTGTCATAATTAAATAATTATAACGCCTAAAATTAATAGTTTTATGCTATGTTCACTTTCTCAATTAAAATTTCATGACAATTGATTTTTATGACCATCTGTTGTTACAAAAATTTACAGATTTTTAAGTGGTTTATTTAAATATTTTTCCTGTTTAAGATTATTCAACATTTATATCGAATCAGCACATATGCAAATTAACAACGCCATAATATAATCATATTTTAGTACTTACAATTAGTCAAACACAATAATCATTACAACATTTACAACCTTATCATAATATCATTTTAAATACACACTTTGGCTTAAAATAATATTTCTGTTTAATGACAGCGTATATTCTTTAATATGTTTATTTAAATTATATTGGATTGTATAGTTTAATAATTCTAAATATGTATATATTATATATATATTCAGTATAAATCCGTTTCAAATATTCATGAATAGGTACTTAGATACAAATTTTCCTTTTCCAATTTCCAATTTAGCTACGAAAACGAAAAAGAAAAATTCTTCCTACATAATTTAAAATATTAGTTTTCTTCTCGGAATTGAGAAATGTCCGTCCTTGCCGTCTAGAAATTCAATTCCCTGAGGGGTACCCCGTAAAGCCTACGTTATAAAGTGAGACAAAGTCACAAGGCTATGTATAATGTCAGTTGACCTTTCCTGAAATATTATGACAGCAGTCCTACTCATACATTTGAATAAGGGGAAGGATACAGTTATTATCACTAACAAGTAACGTCTCCACATCATACTCATATTATGCATCATAGGGAAATATAGTATATTTTAAAAATAGTGGCGGTTTGATTACGTTCGTTGAAAAGTATGTAACTTCTAATTGAGGTATATTATTTTGGTTCTACGCGGTCCATTGTCTATTGGAGTTTCAGTACATCATTATACGAGAAAATTATTCCAACTTCTTTATTAGTAAACATTTATTAACAATAGCTATTTATATATAAGCGGCCCTCAATTTTCGCACGTTTAAAATCTTTGCAGAAGTTAGGGTTGTCACAAAAAGTTTTAAAACAAAATAAAACTTTAAAAAAACACAAAAAAAAATTGGCTATGTTAAATCTCGAAGCATGGTTCAAAGCAACATCACTTTGTTTGCACACATATTGTGTTTCTTTGCGTTTTTTTTTTATTTTTAAACCTCATGTGACACTATTTTTGTTGTATTCGTATTTTTTTGGTGAGTGGTATTTTCTCCATAAAATGTCTTTCCGTAAGCCTGGCAGGTAAAGATACCTTTCTTTTCAAATTCATTTTCGGTAAAATGTTATGCCAAAAAATATGCTCAATTTTTTTATTTGTCTCGCAGGCTATCATTTCAAAAAAAGAAAGATTCATAAAACTTTTAAAGAAATCTATTTCAACAGCATCAGAAGATAAACTATCCACTTGGATTCCTGATAAATTATCATCGAATGGAAATAGATGTGGTTCAAACAATTCATTTTTCCATTGAAATGTCGGTTTTTCGATAGATTCCGATTCGATGTTTACACTTTCATCAAATTCCACGAGCTTCTGAAAGGTTGAACATGCCCTTATAACTTAATTGTGTATCAATATACCTCTTGAGAAATAAATATTTTAAAATACACACGTTTTTTTAATTATTTTTTACATCCCTCTACTTTCGAACATTCAACTTTCGCACACATTTTCAGGAACCAATTATTTGCGAAAGTCGAGGGCCGACTGTATTGTCCAATAACCTTATTTTTTCTTTAATACATTTTTACTATAAAACACTTTGCGACTCGAGATTGTTTTACGGTGCATTTAGTCTGAGGTTTCTACTCAAAGTGTTACAATAAGTAACATTACAATTAAAACATTGAATTTGGCTAGAATACATTTGAGAATAATCTTAGTACATATTGATATCTTAGAAAACATCTTTGCAGGCTCAAAATGTTTTATGTAAGTAAAATAAATATAGGTAATAACAGATAGGGCAAACGTAACGGTGTTGAAGAGACGCCTTAACTATAAGTTAGGTTAGGTTAAGTTAGGTTAGGTTGGGTTATAAATGTGTCACATGCTGTGGATGCCTCTGAAAAGGCTCCCCTTGCTTGACTGATGAGATCTTGGCTTCCTGAATGATCGTTACCTAACGATTGTACATACAATCCATACGGTGTCCTCGGCGAACGATTGGCGAATAACAGGGGAATCTTAGAGAGCGTGGTGATTATATACTTAAAAAATTGAGCGGACATTATTAAAGAAATATAGATATAAATAAAAACAATTGGAATAACAGATATTATCATTTGTTATTTTATTTTATTGCAAATCAATTTGACAGTAGACCTACCGATAATTTTAGAATAGTTCAATCTCAAGAATAATGCACTTCGCTGCGAAAGTAATTTGCAGCATCTGGCATAAATTGCCGTCGATTTGTAGAACGACACCTTCCAAGCGTTGGAAGCACTTTCTTCGCCGCTCAACGGTGCCAACGCAATAAACACCTACCTAGTAACCTAGCTATGACGTGTTAAATTTTCTACAATTTACATATTATAATACCAGCGATAAGTATTGTTCGCACATCTTGCAATTTTTATTGATTTGCAATAATTACCCTTATGGCTTAGTAATAATCCAACACCATAAAAGTTAGAGACGTAACTTTTAATGTTGATCCTATTCGTATAAACAACTTTGTAACTCTTAATTTAAAACCGAAAAATAGAAATTACAACGAGTCAAAAGAAAGTGCATACTGTAAACTCTTTTAATATAACTTATTAATTTGAAATACTTATATTTCAACAATGTTCTTAAATAAACACCGTTGTCTTGCACTAGTAATACAGGATACGTCCAAGTCGTATACGCTTTTAACCTACCTAATTATTAATTACTAGAAACCATCACCAGGTGGTAGCACTTCTTGGACTTTCAATTTCGGACCAATTTTTTTATCGTAATCGAGGGATCGTCTTAGTACTATTCCCGGGATTTCGGGATTCACTACAACACGCAATAATCCTTAAGTAGAACATTTAAAAAATCTCAATAGCGCTGCATCCACTGGAAGATGAATCTTTTTGAAAGGATGGTTTTAAAAAAAGGTGTCACACTTTTGAATAACTGTGGAATCTGTAAAATCGTCACTTCGGGTTGACGAAAAATCTGGAATTTCTTAATAATCCACTTTTTTGACAATGGTCTTAAGCGATTATAGTATGATATTATGGCGGAATCCCGAGATTGAGAAAATGGGAATTCCAGGATCATAAAAAGGGTCTGAGACTGGATGCCTTTAGCGCTACATTTCATACAAAGTAAGATTCATTAAAAAAATTAATAACAAATTACTCATCATAGAATAAGATAACATAGGCTCTGATACTATTACATTTGTAGATTTGGCAAAAAGAATATGATAATATGATGATGAAAAGATGATGTTATATGAAATAATCGTTTTTTTGATACTGATAAACAAGTCGTGATTTTGACTTTGGGAATGATTAGCATGTTATTTATATGAAGGTAGAAACTTTTTCAAAAAAATCATTGTCCGGAATTTTCAGATCAATGTAGACTTTCAATCCAATGCAGTTTTTAACTTTTCTTCCGTAAATGTTACATAAAATTCATTGATATAATTTGTGTTTAAATTTAAAAAAGCAGATTCTTAAATTCTTTTGTCTTTGATTTCAAATAAAAACTGTATACTTAACTACTTTTAGCAAAGTAATCTTATCACCTGATGTGTTTGTGTGAAAGTGGTTATTTGTAAACTACTTTGGTGTAATAATACACATTCAAAACGCAGCGAAGCCTTTATCGGAGACTTAATTAGTTTCTGATTGGATGTCTCTAAGCCCAAGACAAAGTTTTGGGTTTTCGCATTAACGGAGCAACATCGTTTGCGGCTGATACCGCACCAAGTGTTGCCAGTCGTAAACTCCGGTAATTGAATCGCGACGAATAAAGGAAATTTATTGAATTAGTAGTAATTAGTAATTCATATCCGTACCTTATTTGATACGTACGCTACTGTTGAAAACAACGTACCTTGTGTTTCCTAGAACTTTTGTACCACTCGAAAATTAAAAAGTTTAATATTAATTACAATCTTAAGTTCATCATTCAACGGTCAAACTATTTGAAATCTAATAAAATGTACTTTAAATATTAACAATGTATCATGCTTTTTGAACAATTTTAATAATATTGAATGGATAGTAATATTTTGGCTGGTCCGTGATCGAGTGGCCGACATCGTTGACTTCGGTTACAGTGCGTTCGGGCCAGAATGCCGGTTAATACGTAAAGTTTTTATGAATTTATTAGTTAATCAGTTTATGGATTTCTTTTTTAAATTATGAATGTCTATATTCAAAAAAAATCCCTTCCACCCTTCCTATCTTAAAACAGGACGTTGCGCGAGGGATTAGCCAACCACTTGTCTTGTCATAGCATTTTTCTTATATCATCACAGTCTTCCAAAAAGAGAGATAAAAATATATATATTTACATACACACATTTATCTGCTCAACGTGCATCTTGCACAAACGTTACAGGGTGGTGTACTGTGCGTTACATGCAGACAGTCAAATTTATAATTTAATTATTTATGGGGTTTATTACTTAATCTTGATAACAATTATATCCAAAAACATTTTGTTGGAAGTAAAAAATACAAAATATAATGTTTTAAAAAAAATTAAAGGGGGGTGTAAAGGTATACAGTGACTTAATACAAATGTTCATTTTCAACTGTATAAAAACGATTTTTTTAAATTTAATCATAGAGATAATTATCGTTTACAAATAATAGGTCAATAAAAGCTGATTAGTAAAATCAAAAGATCAAAACTATGTTGTGAAAATATATTCATTATTAATATAATCATTGCAAATCAAATACTAAATTTAGGGATGGTGTTTAATATATTGACTATTTTTATAAATAAAATATTCTGTATTTGTCAAATCATTTTAAATATAATATACCTTCTGCATTCAAATGAGTTGAATAATCTAACTAACAGCAAATCTTCAAAATTAAATAACATACAATATTAATACATATGAGATGACAAAGAGTATCAGTCCATTACTGTTTCTAGTGGAGTAACTTACAAAAGGCTTTCCTTATCCATTGACAGCCATATATTTAAATATTTACTACGTGTATAATATTTTTTTTAAATGTTTAAGGATGAGTTACTGTGACAGATACGTATAAAATATGATTGTATATTCTAAAACAATATATTTACACCTTATAATTAATTATCTTGATTTGGGTGGTATGTTTTTCGCTTTATTTTCATTACATTAAGAAACTGCTTTCACACAATTCTAAATTATTGGCTGAGACGAAATTTAATTGAAACACCGAATCATCCCTGTTGAAAGATTTAATCAAAATTGTATCGGAAAATTAATTACCTCTCAACATTTCACTGTTGCCGAATGCCAAAGGTTACTTGATCGAACAAGCTTTATAAATGAAGATGATTTGATTAATTATTTTGAAAGAGATTTATTTTCAATTCGTTCGATTTAATTCTAATATCAAAACCTCTTGCCAGTTTTATTTTAAAATAATAAGACTATTGATGATGTTTTCAATATTTGTGCCACTTCGTGTTTTCTTCACGTGTTATTGTTTTTTTTCCATGTCCGCTCCCAATGTGGAGCATATGGCTTCCTTATGACAGTATCTCAATAGAAGTTTTTCTACAAGAACTGTTTGTTACTCGGTCGCTTAACCTCTCTTTTTCAAAGAGAGTAGTAGGTATAAAAGGATACAGCCAGGACAAGACCAATGCTCCCTCTAAGACAATAGGTTAGCTGCGCGGAAATTTCAAAGACTGCGCGGACCGATCAAATATTAATTGAATAACTGTCTTCTAGTGCGCGCCAACCCGGAATTAGTGCGCGGGGGCTTCTCAACTGCTGCGCGACCACGCGCGCAGTTTAGAGGAAACGTTGGACATGACTAATGGTTAACTAATCGCTCTCGCTGCACCCAGTTATTAAAGAATTGGAAGGGTGGGAGGGAATTTTTAGACATCACAAACAACCATGACTTCAAACAGAAATCAATCAAAAAACGGTGTCCATACTGGGACTCAAGCCCGTGAGATCCGACACGGAAGTCCATTATATAATATTGTGTTATAAGTTTTTGAATATCAATTTAATTTTCCGATCATTTTCAACGTAATATTTATTTATCTGAATCTATTTTTTCACAATTTTATTTCCATTTGAAAAATTCAAGGAAAAATCTGTTGATTATCATATTTGTATTTAACAATATACTCTTGTACGATGAGAAACAGGAACAATTCGGTACAAAATGGAACGGACAGCCAGTGTGTTGTTAGGGCATTATTATCTTGACCCGTGTAAACATGCACCGCAGTAGGCAAAAGCAGTGACAATAGATTCCAGTCACATAACCAGGACTTGCTGAATGGAGAGGAGAGGGGTTTTAGAAGATAAAAAATATTTTTAATATGGAACTAAGCTAGATACTTTGCAAAATTAGCACATAAAGTAACAATGAATTAATATGGTTTTTTCCCATAATCAATGTAAGGCTTTGACTTACCTAGACCTTTCCTGTAGATCGTAGTGAGGTTCAATAGTATGACTTACTTGACAATTAATTAGCCACGAGAGAATATTTTTTTTTCGATGAATTCGGGGGATATTTGTGTAAGTTGGAGTGGAAGTTCAAATGTCAAACTTCTGATGGTATTTCATAAATAGGCGAAACAAGTGTCATAGTATGTAAACACAGCCAACAGTGTAACAAAGTTATCAAATTTTTTTTTTTGGTAGAAAATTGTTGAAAAAAATTGAAATGACACATAAAACAAAATAATAAAAGAATTTCTACAATTACAACACAATCAGCATTAAAAGTAGTTTTCCTTTTCTGATTAAAGGTTTTAAATATAACGAAAAAATAAAGTTACATTTCAGTGGGCATTACTTTTAATAACACGTGAAACATCAATACATAATAATTATGACAACAGTTCACATTCAAAGTCACTGTTTTCCAGATTTACAATTCAGCTGACCAACATCGAGAAAGTTTCATTTTTCGTCGTCTTTTTTAGCTTCACCTTCTAGATCTAGATTACGGTTGTTCAAAATGCGACCCTCGGTGTGATTTTGTGCGGCTCACGTCTCCTCGATAAGTTTTGATTTTTAACGAAAATTAATTTGTCACATACATTATTCATACATGATGTTTAACAGTATTATGTTATGTAATTACAGTTTTTTTATGTATATATTAGAAAGCACATCCGCATGCGGCGTAATCGAAGCATAGGTGCGTATGGATAATGTGTAGAGCATTGGCGGATCCAAGGAGGAGGCCATGGGGGCCATGCCCCTCCCCCCTTAGGAGAAATTATTTTCCATTTTTCTAATTTATTAAAACTTTATTGTGAAATGGCCTATTTAATTGCTTAGTTTACTACGTTTTATAGAATACATACTTAATTATATATTGACTATTTTTATATCGATATATTATTTTTAAATCATCTATTTTTTAATGTATTAGTTCTGTATCATGTTTATTTTCAAATTGAATGGCCCCCTCCTGGGACAATTTCTGGATCCGCCACTGGTGTAGAATGCTGCAAAGATTCATAATACCATATCATATGAATAAAAAACCAATTTAACAAAAAAAACTAATAATTCCTTCTGCATACTCTTTTTCTCTTATCATATTCCACAAAGAAATTGTGATATGCCAATGTAAATTTACTTTTTCGTGTTTCTTGCTGGACTATAAGCCTGACCAAATAAATGTTCTTGGCGGTTTCGTATCGCTGTAAACGTATTTCTTTGGATTTTTTTTAAATATTGATGAGTGTTTGTCGCATTGTTGCGTATAATACAATAAATTTTAAAAATCAAGGGTTCATAACATCTACACATAAATATATATATACGACAGTGCGAATTCTGGTTCAACAGTCCGGTAGTCAGTCATCTTACATAAACGACGGCTGACTACTGGTTTAGGGTGAAGGTGGCAGTAGATCAAATTATTTTTGAGATATTGAGCATTATGATCCTTCGAGTAAGGATGCATAAATCAAATTCAAATAAATATGATATATACACCAGTGCTCAGCCACCGGGGCTGAGTACTGAAAACTTAGGAAGTTTTGTTCAACCGATAGTCAGCCTCCTACATATTTTATAAAATATTAATTATTATTTAATATTATGTTCATTAAAATCACTGTAGAATACTATATTATGTATAATCAATACAATTTACATACAGAATTCATAGAAATACTTTTTAAGTTCACAGTGATCGACGTTTTTGTTAGTCATACTCATCCCGGAACAACTCGATTTTGTTCAAACTTGCGATGTTAACATTTGATTTTTTAAATATCCATATAGCCCTTGTACAAGTAAATTTATTACAAATATACATTTGCAAGTAGTTAACTACCGACATAGATTTAAACAATACTAATTTTTCAGTGTAAGCACTATTATTAAAGTTTTAAGCTAAAAAGGCTGATTACTGGACATGGCTGACTACATGAACAGTAACGCTACCTAAATGAAATGTATAATATGTTCCATTATAATTCACCCGTAAAATTTAGAAACAGCGTAAAAATAAACCTTGCAAAGAGAGGGTAGAAGGTGTATATGAAGGGTGGGGAACCTTTTTCATTTTTAAAGGCCACATTCATATATCTGATTCAACATAATACTGCAGTAAAGAAAATGTTGACCCCCCCCTTTTTTTCGACAGTCGAAAATATAATGGGTTGAATACGCTCTTTTTCCAAACGTTTGCATACAATTTTTTGATCAAAGTGAATATTTTGACTCAAATTACTGACAGTGAACAGCTTTAAAATGAAAAAAAACTTTATTTAAGATTAGGTACATTTAATATTTTATTCGTAAAAGCTTACGATCTGGGCAGGTAGTCATGGAAATATCGTGATAATAAAAAAATATGTTATAAGCAATTTTTCTTTTGCACTGACATCTATTGTTGTAACAAAGAACTATATTGAATTGATACTTGAATATTGAAAGAAAGCCCTCTACAACAGATTACTAAGAAGTGCCGTCATGTTCTATATTTTATATACCATTGAAAATCAACTGACAAAATAAAATAATTGAACAAAATGAAATAATAATTAGCGATTCAAGATATTATAAAAATTTAAATATTAGAAAATATAGAGAAGTAAACATGCTCGCTCATCGTTTATAAAATGGGATTATACATGTATGCTTAAATTTCAAGTATATAAAAAGATTTTTCCTAGATTAGTAAATTTTTATCTTATTTATATGAAAAAAAAATAGCATTAAAGATTTTATCATTAAAAAAAAAACCATAAAGATTGGCCCGTGGAGGAGTCGAACCTCCAACCCCCGTTCTAGGATAAGGCCGGTGCTCTTACCTATTGAGCTAACGGGCCGACTTTAGGACTAAAAATTGTTTGGTATAAGTACAAATAAAAATCATTGCCTTAATCATAAAGTTATAATTTAGCCGAATAAGAACAATTCTATTTATCAATAGCAAACCGATGTCATCTCACTACCATACAATTTCTACTGTGATTATTTACGAAAATATAGTAGGTAAGAGTAGGGTTACCAGGGACTAAATAGGAAAGCCGGTCGTAGGTGGCTAAAAGTTCTGATTTTTTTTTGAAAAAAGTCCGGTCTTTGGTCTGTGCCTATGATTTTAAACGAATTATATTTTTTTATAATTTAGAATTCGACTGAAGGTGCTTGATGGAAATTAATCTTTAGATTAGAACTATTTTCATAATGTACGTTTCCATTATAATTCTGTCAGTTCCAGTGCATTCGCGCACTGGATAGCACCGGAAGATGCCGAGAGGCGAAACCCGGGTCGTGTTCGGCCAAAATTATAATGGAAACGTACATTATGAAAATAGTTTTAATCGAATTATATTTTATTGTGTGGCATGACAAAAATCCAATCTTGAATGAAATCCGGGCATAGTATATACTCTACGCTCTTAAAATCCGGTGAAGACTGGATTTATCCGGTCAGATGGTAACCCTAGCTAGATGAAACTATTGTTGCATACCTATCCGACAAATAGAATTAGATTTCAGATTAACCCTGCAGAGACGAGAACTTTTTTTCGATGAAAAAAAATATTTTTTAAGTCATATTAAAGTCACGGACAATTATTCTTAACAAATATTTAAAAAAAAAAAACGCAAAGTCGTTGTATAGAAACCCCGCATGACTATATGGTCATGCTCATCTTTTTCGTGTAATATTGTGTACGGACAGTAGTAAGGACGAGCGTGGCCGTATGGTTACACAAACATTCGGGGTTGAAATATAGCTAAACGTGAAATTTTTTAAAATATTTACAAGTTTACCTCTTTAGATCAACATAATTTCAATACAAATATATTAGCAAAAGAACTGTAAATAATTTGATGTTTTAATAAAAAAATAACTAACAGTTTCAAAAAGTTCATTAAAAAAAACGGAAATTCAAAAAATTGCATGTGCTTTTGGTGGCCGTTTCTGTCTCCACGGCTGATGACTAACTGAAGTCTGTACCCTTCTTAACCAAATATGAGCGACAGCAACGATATTCAGGTAGAAAAGGGATCAATAGTGGGATCAATAGACAACGGTGTTTACTGTGGCCATATGGTCACGCTCGTCCTTGGGGGTTAACTAGGGTTATCACATTCCAAATGGTATTAAAAGGGAAAACCTGTTCACTTCTCATTTAAGGAACGATCCTCATTTAACAATCTTACATTTCAAATCGTTAGACTTTGTCAAAATTAATTTTACTAGTTAATAATCTGATGACTATTTATTAGCATGTCCTTAACTGACGAATAAGTCATGATGTAATATCTGTATGGCAGAGTTTTGCACGAGCGCTGCGAGCGGCTGCGAGTCGCCACCGTGTGACCCATAGAACCAAGACTTGCAACGTCGCATCGTAGAGGTGATGCGAATTAAGTTTAGAGATGAAACTGACTGAGTTACATAAAACTAACACAAATGAAAAATCCTAGGTTGCTTTAGGCATAAATTCTTGTTTGAAAAATTCGAGATTCTGTCAAAACGTATTTTTTTCGCGTTCTTTCCTTAAAGTACAGCATATAATATGTAAATAGATTATAGGAGATCCCAGCCTTTAACTCTGAATTTGCTGTTACAAGTGTGACGATTCTTCAGAAGAAGTTAACGTATTAAATAAAATACCATTCAACTTAATAGTTTTGCCTCAACTTTATATATTTCGTAATATCTCTATTAAATTATTTTCTTTGTAGAGCTACATTTTATTCATATTTATGCTATTTTCTGATATTTAGCAGATATTTGAAATCCTCGATCATATGAAATAATAATTTCGTTAAAGCCCAATATCGAAGAAAAATAATAACATTTACTAAATGCGAGCTATCTAGCATTACATGTACAGTCGATCTATCTGCCATATAAGAAGGAAACTATCGTAAATTTTAACATTTATTGGCCAAATATTTTTTTAAAAAAGATGATTTATTAGTGATGTACACAATCAATTTTTTAAGTAATCGACCGAAAATATGCTGAGTCATTTCATGTAGCTAGTCATAACTACTGGCAACAAAAATATATATCGATATGACGTAATATTTATGGGTGTGGCGTACTAAAAAAAAGATGAAATGCTTAGTGACTATTTTTTACTGTACACAAAGCTTTTTTTTCATAACGTAATTCTATCAATATATCAATCTTGCAATCATAAGGTGCATTTATATCAATATAAATATAACACCATGCTATCAAAGAATGCAAATATATTTTTTAACACACAAATATAGTTTGCCAAATACTAATTACCTATTTCAATATTGTATGTATAACTAGTTGGCAATACTTAAACATGTTAAATTTAAATAATAAGAATAGATTTTTTTAAATTTGATTTGATACTTATGGCTTGTTTAAAAAAAATGTAATATTAATATTTTATTATGGTTTGGTTATAAGTAAATTTTGGCTAAATAGAATTAAAAACGTATTTGAATATTTCTTCTTTGCGATTAAATTTATATAGAAAAAAAATGTTTTATCGAATATTTGTTGATGTTTCGATGCGCGCGCAAATGTCGGCCATCTTAGCGTTGGCTGTAATGTTTCCGTTGCAAGACGCCAAACCGGCCAAATTGTGCGGGACGCCATTAGCACGCCATCAGATACAGTTCGCTGTCACTGTTTGCCTATTTGAAGAGCGATTTATCGACGCATTCCGTTGTTTTAGTGTGTAAAACAACACAGAAATCTACATTAACCATGTCTGACGAAAAGAAAGTAAGTGCAAACTTTAATATCAACATTTTAACAATAATTGTGTAAGTCTTCTGCAACATTGCCGGGAAAATGCTTGTTTCTTTCTTGAAGCTTTGGTTGTTGATATATTGTAGAGATTTCATCAGAAAACCCTGTCTAACTTAAGGATATATTATATCCCCACTTGATCTGGTAACAGTCATTTGTCGTTACTTCTCATGCCACATTAATAGTCTCGTGTTGAATCATTTCTCCGAAATGCAATTCTGTTATGTTTAAGAGGCGAAGCTAGCTAACAAATTCTTGGAGTTCACGATGACTCGATTTTACTTTAATTCGTGTAATATGCATGCTTTATTTTAGGGCGAAAGCGAACACATCAACTTGAAAGTGCTGGGCCAGGACAATGCCATTGTACAGTTTAAAATTAAAAAACACACGCCTTTGAGGAAGCTCATGAACGCCTACTGTGACAGAGCGGTAAGTCTTCATTTATTCGTTATTTATCTAAATATTCGACTAGTTATTAATCTCCGAAATGCCAGTTTTTTTCTAATGAAATTACTATATTTACATGCTAAAGCAAACCTAGTACTGATACTCCTCCAACATAAACCACGAATGAATTATATTTCAGTATAAGAATAAGACCATTCCTTTTGTTTACACTCTATATAAAAATAATGGTAATTTATTAATTGTTGATTTTTTGACAAAAAAATGTCTAAAGAACAAAACTGCATTGAATCACTTGCCACTTCTCAAATTACAATTAGTCAATACCGCCTTTGATTATCAGTGCAGTACACTAATCAGTTTGTTGCTAGGATATTACTTTTATTCAATAAATCAAATATCTTCAAAAATTATTAGCATGGTGCTAATATTTTTCGAAGCCTAAGATGCGTTTGAATATACAAATTCATTTCGTAACTTCTGTTTTAGTGTCAACATCTGGAAATTTTTATATTTGTTAACATGTTATGATTATATACAAATATATTTTTAAAATGATTAAAAAATCCCAATCATCGCTTGCTTGTTTTTAATATTATTATATGATGATTCACTAAGTGGCTTAAATGAGTCACTGATAATAAATGTGAAAGTGTACCAATGGCTTCAGAATCATTCTAAAATATTGTTATTGCCAAAAAACTATTTTTATTATAAAAGCATTATTCTAAACTATGAAAATTATTTTCTAACATAAACTACAATTCATATTGATGACTGATTGTGCTGATATTTGGTATATCGTTATTAGAAAATTTAAATCTATTGAAAAAATGTTGAGACAATCATTCAGTTTAAGTGAAACACAAGAGCTATTACAAAAATTTCATATGACTCACTCTTGTCATCTTGCATAGAATGTGGTCTCAGTCATCGGTACTCACTGCCCAAATTTCATTGTAACAATACAATTTTAATTTCAAATAAATTTGAAATGTAATTGAAAGTTCAGAAACACTTAACCATTCCAAACTTAATATAATTTCTCATGCATGCATAAAATATTATTTTGTAACGAAGTATTGTCTAGGTCACTTATATTTAATGCCTTTTTGAGACCTACTTGGTACGCAGCTGAGAGAGTGAACTCGGTTGAATACAAAACAATTCGAACACCGCGTACTGTACTCAGCCTTACGAACCTACGAGTGAAATAAGTGAACAGAAACCTTTTTCCATACCATCTGTAGCACACTCCCTCATGTCGAATAAAGAATTCATTAAATTACGCAGCATCTGCTTATCTGTTACGCAGTGATCGATTATCACTGACCAGATCCGCTTCTTTTGGGTCTCCAACTCCTCCATCCTGGGACTAATTTGGTTAAAATAAACTGTGAATTTTTGATTATTTTTACGATGGACTATCGACTTAAAATTGACAACATGGAACGATGTTATATTGAACGAAGCATGCGTATATGCTTGTAGACTCTTACTTGACCAATATTACTGCGTAGTCTGCCGGTCTAAAAAAGGCATTACTGATGTGTAAACAATAATTTTAATTAGTTCTCAAAAAAAATTTCAGGGGCTTTCAATGCAAGTTGTCAGATTTCGATTTGACGGCCAACCCATAAATGAGAATGACACCCCCACCTCTCTTGAAATGGAAGAAGGCGATACCATAGAAGTATACCAACAGCAGACTGGAGGAAACTGATTTTATTTAACTTCATATATTTATCAGTAGCATTATTTGAACATAAAATAGCATTCATTTTTATTGTTTTTTTTTTTTAATGTAAACCATTATCATCTGACGCTTTCGGAACTGTAAAGATAATAGATAGCCGAAGTTTATATTGAAAATAAAAATGTATATCTATGTTACCGATTTTGTATCATGCGGCGACTTAATCCATCAATTCTTGACATCATAAACTAAAAATGCAGAAGCCTCTCTTCTCTTTTGGGATCATTTAGCCATATCAAAATTATTTTATTTATCAACATCACCTATGTGGCATTTTGAATATCTTTTTTTTGTCATTGACCAACAACTTTCTGTTTTCCAAGTAATTTTAATACTTTAATTGTAAGAATAAATATAAGATAAAAAATATCGTTTTTTTATACATGAATCCTATCCTTTATTTAACATTGGAATCCTAGTTAAGCATATTATATTGTATGAACATAATATGAAGGTCTTAAAGAAATATAACAATTTTTCTTCTAGATTGAAATTATTGAATTGCTTTTGCTTTCTAACTATGATATGCTTCCAAGATACAACAATAACAATATGTTGTCACAATACATTAATTGTGATAACAACATTTCCTAAACTTGAAATAATAAATCTAAGAACAGTTAACACATTGGCAACAGGACGAATATGCCCTAAATACATGATACAGGTGCAGTCGCCTTAAATCTAAGAACAGTTAACACATTGGCAACGGGACGAATATGCCCTAAATACATGATGCAAATGCAGTCGCCTTTTAATCATATCTTTTAACCTATTGGAAAATAAATAATACTCTTTTTTCAGTACTTCGAGATCTATGGCCGCATTTTTTACGATTTGGGAATTTTTGTTTGAAAAATCACTTTAATGTGTGAAAACAATGTATTTACGTATCTGCAGACATTGCTATTGAATCTTGTTGTGCAAACAGGCTTTTTTCCTGTGAATAAAGTTATAAATATAGCCATAGTTAATAAATAAATAAGATAACATCGACGAATCTACCAAAACAACTGTTTTTTTATTCCATCAATTGTTCTAACCTATGATGCAATAGATCAGTGCTTCCCAACCTTTTTCATGCCACGGACCTTCAAATCTGCAGACCCCCGAAAAAAAATATTTCACATGTTCATATTTTATCACAAATAATGTTGAAAGAATGAAAATTTTCATGGACCCCAAGTTGGGAAACACTGCCATAGATAACAAAATCAGTGGCTCTCAGTTTTAAAAAGGAATAAGTTAAATAACTAGCTGAGTAATCACAGCCATATTTAGGATTTGATTTTTAAAAAGAATAATGCAACTGACTAATAATTTTGTGAAAATAAGTTTTGATATTTTCCGAACGGTGTCTGATAATAAACTGATCAACTTTTTCAATAATATTATTAATTTTACTACGGCCACTAATCTAGACTGGAATGTTGAAAAGTTGTACTATAGAATTTTTTTAATTTCAATCACATTCCTAATTTTTTAAGAGTTGGTTTTTGCCTGGCAGGAGTTCTTTATGTTTTATTGATAAAAACATGCCATTATGGTGTGTTTTGTTTATCATTGTTGGAAAAAGTAATAATATATCGCATAAGTTAAATGGCTTTAGTTCATAATTGTCGGCATTAAAACCTCGATTATCCGAATTGTTCAAAATGAATGGAAAAAAAACACAAATTTGATGAATTGCGTCTACTGGATGATGGGAAGCATAGCATTTTAAATGTGACGAAGAAGATGTAACAGAGTGGTTAAGTTGCGATGTAAACAATTTTGAACGACGAAGAAATAATTAAAGAAATATCTGCCTCGGAGGAACAAGATAAAGAAGAGTCTTTTCAATCAGGCATGGCTAACCTGCGGCCCAATTGAAGTTTTCAGCTTTCTTTTTTTTGCATGTTGATATTTAAACAATAAAAAAAGTTCATAACTCCATTAAATGTAGAAACGAAGTATCGCAGAAGCATGCTCGATGAAAACACGACCAACCAACTGAGATGCATGTAAGCTACATAACCAGTTGATATGAAAAAAATATCAAAGGATATGCAATGACAAGTGTCACATTAACTATAAAGTCGCCTTCTATGGCTCAGTTGGTTAGAGCTTGCCCTACCAATTACGCACATCTGGGTTATTCAATTCAAAGTTGTGATCGAAGACTGGGTGTTTGTGATGTCAATTCACATCATTTCCTCTCCTCCCATCCTTCTGATCCTTTAATAACTGGGTGTAGCAATAGCGATTAGCCAACCACTAGTCCTGTTCTAGCCTTATCCTTCTATCCATACTACTCACTTTGAAAAAAGTGAGGTTGACCGACTGAGTAACAAACAGTTCTCGTAGAAAAACTTCGTTGAGATACCTCCATTAGGAGGCCATATGCTCCACATTGGGAGCGGATATAGATTAAAAAAAAAAACATTTTATATATGGTTTTTGTTTTATTTTCATAATATATGCGGCCCACGTAACGCAGTAATATTTTTTTTCTAACGATTTGGGTTGGATACCCCATGCCGCCATAATGTGGTTTTAATAAAAAATAATTAATTATTTAAGTTATATATAAATCTATAAAAATTATTCATGCTGAATTTACGTTTTTCCTGTCAATTATGATTTTTTTCGATTATCCAGACTACCTTCATACCCAATTAGTCCGGATAATCAAGGTTCTACTGTATATTGATGCATGGCTTGTTAACAATAAGCGTCAAAAAAATATTCCATGTTATGAGCTATTAACGTTGAGTGACGCGTATTTCAGGGGCCCCGATGGCAATGTGTGAATATAATACATTGTTATTCCATAGGAATATCATCAACTTGTAAGGATGCTATCAGCATTCATTGATATAGCAACATTCCATCAATAATATATTGTCGTTAGGTCTGCGCGGGCCCGGGCCTGGCCCTCGGGCTCCTACCCGGGGCGGGTAAGCGCAATTGAAATTCGGGCTGGAATACAAGAATGAAATAAAATAACGTGTAAGCACATTGATCTGTAGATATCGAAACTGAACTTTACTCAATTTTTATACAAATTCATTTAGGACAAGTTGGTTCTTAAGTACAAATTTAAGATTTTGTCAATATTTGGGTGGGGGGGATTTTTCTCAAGAATTTCACAATTTATCTAACATTTTTGTCAAAATTTGGTTTGATTAGATTTTCCTAAGCATTTTCTGACAAGGGTTTACAAATAATTTTAGCATTGTATAAATTAAAAATATATAACTAAAAAAAAAAAATTAAGTTGCTTTTAAAAAGCATTTCCAAATTGAATGACTATTTGCAGTACAAAACTTTGATTCGGGGACGGTCTGTAAGTTTTATGACCCAGCCTTCAAAATTAAAAAAAAAAAATGTGGTTTTTAATATGGCCCGCGGTCAATTTTTCATCCCAAATTTGGCTTGACAGTCAAAATATTTACCCACCTCTGTCTTAGAGCTATGCTTAGTCAGGTCTCTGACACATACGCCAGGAGTAGTCTTATGAGGGCTTTGTAGAGGTGAACTTTTGTATTTCGTGATTAGCAGGAGGATTTGAATTGTTTATTCAGTCCATAAAAGTATTTATTGCTGCTTACAATTCTCCTTTTGATTTTCTTGCTTATACTATTCTGGACATTGACTGGCGATCGAAGATACAAGAACTTGTCGATCGTTTCGATGATTTGGTCATCATATTTGTAGTTTCACCATTGTGACTGGCATAATTTTTTTTTTTCATATTGACTTTTAATCCATTGTCGCTTGCTTGTTGCAAAGCTACAAAGGCTTCGACAACACCATTATTTGAACAGTCGATGATATCAATTTCATCTGCGTACACCAAAATCTGCACTGACTTTGTGAACTCCGATTAGTCTCGTATGACTTTTTCAAGGGCAATGTTGAATAATAAGCATCCTAGTGCATCACCATCCAAGACTATTGATTCTCTGAAAAATTGACAAAGTTTCATGAGTCTGTTTGGTATATGTACCATATTCCGCCATACCCTCCATACAGAATATTAGAGGTAAACTGATAGAATAGAATAGTTTTTAAGAAACCAGGTTGTGGAAAATTACTGACGCTGTTTTATATGAAATTCGTCTTACAACCAAAATTCAGGAATGTATCTCGGTCGTAAATCAAGGACTGCCTGTATACTGAAAAATATTATTTTTTCATTTCATTACCAAAGAATAATACTCTTCAATAATATTGTAAACATGTGAATGTTTACAATGATTTCCAAAACAAATGTGAGATTAATTATTTTAGTTATTAACTTTTTGTTATGATAGTGATAGCTATGAACCAAATAAATTCCTTAAAAACTTGGCTCAAGCCTAAACCTCAATTGTTGAGTAAGATGTACGCCTACGGTCAAGCAATGGCCTGTGCGGACTTTTACTAATATAGTAACCTGAATTACTTATTTTATCTTTTTTCAGCTAACACGAGCCAGTATGCACACTATGTCTTCAATACATTGGATCAAGACAATAGTGGATTACTAAGTTTTGAGGTGAGTAAAATAAAAAAAAAATCTTTAGATATTAGCAGTCTTAGGCAAGCTCATATCACCAAAATATTTAACACAGGATTCTTTCAGGAATAGACATAATAACAAAAAAAAAATAATGACTTGCTATTGAAAATTCTAATGCTTCAAATAGTTTTTTTTTTAATTTCATTTAAGGCTTGAGAAATTCCCGTATTTTTTGATGGTCCTTTAAAAAATGAGAATCGAAATTGCACAAGTTTCATGAAAATTGATGTATATCATTTTATCGTTTCATAATAGGCCAGAAATGAGAAATTCAATTCAGTAAAAAGGTGAGAGGATAACCACCACTGCGCTATTGTCTCAGCTCCCAGAAATTTCCACCTTGCGTGCAAGAATATGGAAACCGTTGAAATCCCTAAATAACTTCTTAGCTGTACTAATATAGCACTATCGTTGAAATGCAAATGTGAATATCATATTTGAAAACTTTACTTTACTCAACTAATCAACTGGTATGGATCTATACAATTGCCGGAGAATCGAAAATCACAACAGTTGCATTAAGTTATATCCGGTTTATAATAAAGTGCTCTTATTGTAAGCTTTACAAAAAGTATACAACAGCAAATTCTTTTTGCAATATCATATACGCTATATTTACACTAATGTGTTCATTCTGTAACATATTCCCATATTGTATTTTGAAATATCGTGAGAAATAAAAATCTGATAAGATATAGGAAATTTAGCTACAATGAAAATTTACAATGTGTTTACCATATAATTTACTCCACTTCAGCACTTGCCATGTAAAAATAATAAATCATAAACTTAAAAAATGTCTTTCGCAATAGATTTTGCGAGATTAGTGACTAATAGGATGTCTTATTATGTATCTTAAATTTTCATTATTACATGACCTCACATGACATTTGGTTATGCTGAATGAATAAAATTAATTCTTAGCACTGAAGATCACTTATTATATTGTATAATATTTTAAGAAATTATTAGTATTATAATATATCGATACACAATTTCAAGATAGGTCTAAGTCCAAATAAATGATGTTAGAATATTCATGTTCTATGTTTTGAACACATGGGAAAAATAGTTATTTTATTGACATATTATATGATGTAATATATGAAACATAAAAGTTTTCTCAGTCCTTTATTGAAAAATGAAGATATTAGTATGTCTTATCACACAGTGGTAATATAATGTTTTTATCCAAAAGTGGTGTATCAATATCGACTTAAGTTTGAAAAAAGATGGGCTTGTGAAAATTGAAATCAAGAAAAAAGACTGAAAAAAAAGGTTTTTTCTAGACAATTTCTTAAATTAATATTAGATTATGTCAATTAAACACCAGCTTAGAAGTCTCCATGCACTTCAAGGTTGTGTTTATTTCATAATTTGCATATGGCCGAAAGTCTTTAAAACACGTTTTTTGTGCCTCCTGTAAAATTTTCTATGTGTGGGGTTACGTCCTTTTCACAGTCGATATGTACTTACAATATTTTTTTTTCAGGAGTTTGTCACAGGCCTGTCTATCTTATCAAGAGGATCACTAGAGGAAAAGCTTCGGTGGACATTCTCGCTTTATGATATAAATGGAGACGGTTATATAACTCGTGAAGAGATGACAGATATTGTCAGCGCAATCTATGACCTCATGGGGAAATTAGCAGAGCCCAGTGTCGACGATGATACAGTCAAGGAGAAAGTTGAAAGGATATTTCAGGTAACCATGTTTATATTGCATTAATTGAAATCGTGAAATATTGTCATTTCATGAAGCAACTTCAATGTATATTAATTTTAAATTTATTGTTTTCCAAGGGACCAGTTATACATCACAATCACATAGTTCTGTTGAATCAGGTTGTTCATACATTTTCTTTTGAATACATAGGCGGAAACACATGGTAAAATAAAGTGTTAAATAAAATGTCAATTTTGATAAAAAGAAAAGTTAACACGTCAATAAATCATAGAATATTCTAATAATATTTTTTTATTTGATTTCAACTGAAAATGATTGTGATGAACGAAACTGATTCTAATCTTATTAAATAAATGTAGGATCAGTACAAAAGAGTGTTTTGTTTTTCTAATATAATGCCTTTCCACCAAGCATTTGACAGTGAACACCTTGTGGTTTAAAAATATATGGATTCCTAATGAAGCATCTCAACAAAAAATGATATGTAAGAAGTGGGTGTTATACAATTTCTCAGCCTCCTTTTTTTCAAAAATTGATGGAAGCATGGGGCTAGGACAGGTCTTGTAAGCTAATTGTTGTTGCAAAGCCCACATTTTTAAAGATTGGATGGGTGGGAGGGAGTTTAAGACAGTATTTGGGTATTGACCTTTTCATAATAGGGACTAATTACAATTCCTTATAGCATTTCATTGTGTTTATACATTGTTTGTTATTATTTCATTAAAGTTATCGCCGATTTCATTTAAGTTATCATGTCGTTGTATTTTTTTAATCTATTCAATTTAAAATTCAATATTTTTTTTTACACAAATCACACAATATACATTGCTGATACTTACAAGGTATATTTTTAAACTGTTAAAATGAAAAAAAGTACATTATCTGTGTAAGATGTACATAATTTTACATTTTCTGAAAAAAGTACAAAGCTTCTGAAACCTATTCAACAAGTCTCAAAAAAATGCTTTTTTTTAAACAGCTCTTTATTATATTGATTACAGAAAATGGACGTGAACAAAGATGGTGTTGTGACATTGGAGGAATTCCTGGAATGCTGCAACAACGATGAAGACATCTCCAGATCGATGACGGTGTTCGACAGTTCCTTCTGACGATCTCCTGTCGGCACACGTCCTCTGCCTCCCTGGTCCTGAGGAAAAGAGACTGCGCCGGCATCACAATCCTCTTCATCATCTGACGTCCATTCCAATGCGGAAATACTCATATGAAAATGTTGTGACAATTTTCAAAGAGGCTGGATTGATTGAACATTGAATGAGAAATAATAAATTGTCAATCTTTAACTAGTGTTAAAATGAAACAAGGGTTATAATTATGTAAATATATTTTTTCTACTGATGTAATCAGAATGTTGAGTATGGCGTGATCGGCCTCAAGGAATATTGTAAAAAGTTTGTTGAAAATGATGTGATGATGGCTCAAATGTGTGGAAATTATGCCACAAACCCATATTTTATTATTCAAATAAATTCACATTGGTATTGGTATGAATTGTTTATGAATGTCACCAGCCATCGTAAGCATTGCCTCATGTAGTGAAAATTCTACAAAATGCTTTCAGAATTAGCTATAATGTGGGTGAATATCTTTGCTAAAAAATATCCAGCACTCTGCGTAGGTATATATTAAAAGCATCGCCTGCTATGGAGCAATCAATACGTAATAATGGTTGCATTTTAACATTACATTATTAATAAAGGCTATAAATTAAATATTTGTGCCCTACAACCATTACGATTTCAAAAAATCTTTTCTGCAATGCCAATCTCAATTTAGTGCTTCCCAATAAATCCTTCTGAAAAATTGAAAAAATACTTATTGTTATCTGTTCATTTAATATTCCTCTTCTAATGAATCAATAAATTTATTTAGTTAGGATATGTCTCTAAAATTTCTTTTCAACATTTAGTATACCAATATTTCTAACTCTTTTTCATAGAAAAGATACGTTTTCATAGAAACATTACGGAAAAGATTGTGCTAAAAATATTATAGTTTATATACCTACATTTTAATATTGCATGATTGTCCTGTGGAATTAAGAGTGTTTCAAATACTAAATGCATATTTTACAGCTTAAAATACAACCATATATTTTATAATATGCGTATATATAATACAATAATTGTAATAGATATTCTTTCGATTGGTGAAATTGATGTATTTTGGTTATGTTTAAAAACAAATTGAATTGATATTTTGATTTTTGGTAGAAAATTATTATTCAATGTAAATATTAAATAACATATTGCTAGGACTAAGTAAATATATTTTGAATTACACGGATTAGTATAGCATATATTATTGATTACATAAATTAAGGAAATAATGTCTTATGATCTTCAAAATTTATTCACTCATTTCCACTGTCTTCTGAGACTTTTTTTTATCTTTTATTAATTCTTATGATCTTCATGTTGGCAGTATAAAGATTTCTGTGCTTTTATAAAAAGAACAAAATTTTATTTCTAGGACATTAAACTGAATTCCTATGGGATATTTTTAGTAAATTTTTGTTTTCTTAAATATTAATATCAACCGCAGTCTGAAATGACAGGCAAGTTTTACAACCCATAAAAGCTACTGTAAAATGTATTTACCTGTTGTCAGACTTTTTGACAATCTACTCCAAATAATATCAAGACACTCAATATCAAAAATATATCGATATTTCCTAGTTGAATAATTAAAAGAGATTCATTCAGCGTAATTCAATGTGTATTATAACTTTTAAAAGACATAAATGTAAATAAACCAATAAAGCACCAAAAAATATTAGATAGCTATCTGTTACATGTTTCCTATCCAAAAAACAATATACGTAGGTACATGAAAAATATATTTATCGAATAATAAAAAGTCATTGTTGTTCATACGAGAAATATTTATAAATATGAAAATTTTAAGAACTATGCCATTATTCATTGTTAATCTTTTTCTTCAGAGATGCAGAGGTAAAAAATATTCAAATGTTAAGATAATAGATAATTGTCAAATTCATTTAATTCTCAATGTTTTATTTGAGATTGCTACTATATTTCTGTGGTTTATAAAAGTTGTTAGTTTCCTTTAGCTATTTGTAAACTTTATGTTCATTTTGATTAGTTGTAATGTTTTTTATTGGCATGATTTAGTGTTTCAAATTAATGAAAATTAGAATGAAAAAATCTTTCGTGTTTCAAATTTATAGAATAGATCTTTGGAATATAAATATATTTAGAAACTTTTTCTGTCAAGTATGTATGTTAAAGTTCTTATAATACGATGGAACTATAATAAATCTGGACCCACTTTTCCTCTTGAATATTGTGAGATATGAAAATATCAGTTAATTCCTCTTTGTGTAATTATCGTACTTCAATCTTAGCAGTACTCCGCGATGACTTAGTTTAAGAAAGAAAACAATATTTTTTTTCTTTAAAAAAATTAAATAATTTTTATGTGTAAATTTATGGACAAAAATGCTGCTTAATACTTCAATATTTATATATTTTGGTAGGTGACATCTTACAATAATTCAAAATTTATAATATTATTTTGAAATTCATATTTCTTACTACATACTAACTTGTTTACGAAAATCTAAATTCTTTCATTAAGAAAGTTTTCTTCCAATTTTTCTTTCTTACACTCAAAGCTCCGACAATTATTTTAATTTTTTCATTCCAAATTATTTTTTGCTGATTTTGTTGCCACTTTTTTTATCTAAATAAAATAACATATCAAGTAATCGCTAGATTGGTTTTTTTTAAATATTTGATTAATTTCTCTACACCGATTGAGTGAATTGTCACTACATATTGATATTGTGTAGTTTACCCAAATCATTTTATCAATCACCAGCAATGTGAAGAATTTCATTTTTAAATCAATGTACTTATGTGTGTTTTTGAACAATGTTTTATGATGTAATTATTTTATAAAAAAAAATACAGCATAGTTGACGTAACTAAACTGCTTTTTAATAAGTCATATGAACCCTATAATATAAAAGAGACACCTGTTCAAAACCATATCTTAATATTTGAAATACGTGTGAAAATAAAATCTCACTTAATCCAAAACTGTTGGAGAATAGTTTAAATATATCAAATCAATTTTGAAGCTGTCGCCGAGTGGTCAATGTCATTGTCTTGGGTTGCATTTTCCATGGGCTTGAATCCCAGTAAGAACACTTTCACAATATGGATTTGGATTTGAGGGTATAGCTGTCTGTGATGTCTATATTGTTTCCTTACACCTTATGAAACGCTCTGTGGGGAAAGCAATTACTTTATCACTGGTCCTGCCCTAGCCCCATCCTTCCATCCCCACTCTTTTCGAAAAAGCAACTGAATAACTACAAATATTTTAAAACATCTTTTGTTAAAGTAAACTACATTACTTACGAGTAGTGGTGTAGGGAGGGGGGTGCGGCAGGGGCGGCACATTTTTGGGGGCAGCATTTTCAAATACAAATACAATATTTTGCAAAAAATTATATTTATACTTAAAAAAGGGCCACCTGTAGTTAAAACTCCTAGTTCAAAGTTAAAAAATTGTAGAAGTTATTTAAGAACAAAATTAGAAGACATATTGGGGGCAGCAAATTCAAGGACCACTCCGGGCGGCAGGACTCCTTCGTACACCGCTGATTAGGAGTACATACACTTGTTTCGGTAAAAATTTACTCTCTTACATACAAAAATAGACTTTCAGTCACTTTTTGACAATATGACATGTGGATGTTTTGCCTATAGGGAGGGTACATATGGTTAAAGAAATTGTGCTTTACACGAACATATAATATTGAAATAAATTTCTGAAGACATTTATTAAATTTTGAGAGATATTTGCAGCTCAGTAGCTTGTAAGGAATCTAAAATTGGTTGGTTAAAGTGAAAGTGTCAGCTTTTTGTAATTACCATAATTATTTTTATCACTGACTAGTTAGTTCATATAAATCTTTTTGACTATTTTACAGAAAAATGCCCATAAGCATGGTAAATAGAAGCGCATTAACTAAAACAGAAATATCCTTTTTTGTTCATAGACACTTTTAAATAATTTTAATTTTAACTTTACAAATTCATTGATGGTGGATATTAACTATTAAGATTCAAAAATATTATGATCAGTGGCGTATGGTGAGTGTAAACTTTGGGTGTGCTGTGTATGAAAATAAAAAAAAACTAAACAAAACAGTTAGGTATATGAAAAAATGGTTGACTAACTGAGTCACAAGCAGTTCTCGACGAAAAACATGTATCAAAATACCTCCATTCGGAGGACATATACTCTAGACTGGGAGCAGACATGGATTGAAAAAATAAATATCAAAATGTTTTGAAAACTATTTGTAATTATAAGGGTAAAATAAAATAAAGAAGTGTAAATATTAGTAATAAATTATCAACGAAAAATGACCGGTTAGAATAATCTAATACAAAAGTAGAGATGTGAAATTTTCGAAAGAATGCCCGAGAAACCTCATACATGACGTGTGAGCTGTCAATAAAAAGACCGACTTTCGACCTTAAATTTGAGTACAAAAATATTCGCTCTACACTACGCGTACATAGACTGGGCGACTCTGTGCAGTCGTATGGGAAGGCAGGTCGTGCACTTGGGACAACGCTCGCCTTTTCAAATAGGGTATACTACCGTGCATCAAATATACTTTAAATATATTACTTTATGTTCTAGATTTTGCGGGGATATGTGTGGCGCACCCTTCCACACCCTGAATATACGCCCCTGATTATGATATCATTCAACATTACTGATTGCACAATGAGATAATATACAATCAAACATCAGATGGCGAGCATTACTAGAAAACAGATTTTAATCTAAACCAGCGCTGTCCAACTTCAAACATTTCGAGGGCCAAAAAGTATTGGTAAATGAAAAGTCAGCTAAAAATTTTCCGTAAAATGTATGAGAAAAAGAGGGTATAGTAGAAGTTGGAGGGTTGTTATTTAGAATTATTTTCACTGTTACTGTCGGAATTTATTAGCTCACTGGAATCCCTTTCCCTTCTTTTCTTTTTTTCTTTCTCAACAACTTTATCAAGGAACTTATCCAATAATAATTGTGTCTGATTTCTGTTGATGAAGCGTCACACAAGCGTACATACACATATCAACATAAACTATACACTTCTTTAGAAAAACAGCATTTATTTATTGAATTAAAATTTATTAGAAATGTTTGATTGTTTTGTAATTGGAAACAAAGTGAATCATTAGCACATTTTTGATTGTATTATAATTTTAGTTTCTAGTACTAAAACCATATTATTTTGACGCTATAATATTTTAATACCTTGTTTACACAATATATTATCAAAATGATATCTGTGATATATACCAGGGATGGCGAAACTTTTTGGGTCCGTGTGCCAACAATCTTCAAATATTTTTTCTCAATTGTGTGGCGTGCTCAAGCAGTAAAAAAAATAGAAAAATAAAAAGTGAATTTTTTTAACGATTGTCGTTAATCTTGGAAACATTTAAAAATTAATAATTCACTGATTAATTATCAAAATTTTAATTTTTGAAACTTAACGTTTAGATGAGTGAATAGATTTATACAGACCTTACTTTAATTTACTGCCTTTTCTTAACATCACAATCTTGTGACTTCCCAATGAATAAATGTAATTCATACTAAGCACATATATACTTACAGACAGACACTCCTGTATTGAGTTTTAACTACTTTTATACTCATTTACAGAAAATGGCGACGTACATGTACGTCCATACTCCTCTAAAGGTTAAAACTAAAAAAAATAAACTTAGAAATCGTTCGCGTGCCATCCAAATTCTCAAACATGCCACCTCGGGCACGCGTGTCATAGGTTAGCCATCCCTGATACATACGATATATATGATATTATCAAAACAAAGTTCACATTATCCTAAAGTACCGTAGAACCGTCTAACTGTAATCGTATCGTTACATACCTATAACGATTATTGAAAGTATCGAAATAACCCTCGTTACTATTATGTTACTATCAGAGGTTACTATTCTGACAGCTAACCTTAAAATGTTCAGAAGATGTTGTAAAGTAAACAATAACACAGTTACAATCCTCTGGGATATTTTATTATCTAAGATAGTATTCGAAAATTCAACTGAAAAAATTTAAGAAGAATAATCATGAAAACGGAATACTGTCACATTATATGTGATTTGTGCGGCGATAATAATACTTCTAAATCTTATTTACAAATAGTATCTCAAAATGATACAAAAGATATAGCTATGAAATTTCAAAAACTCCTACAGGTACAGGTAAGTAGTACATAAATTAGTATTTTCCTTCAAAAGAATCGTAACAATGCGTCCTGATTTAAGTTTCTTAAAAACATTGTTTTCATTGCCATCAATTATTTCTTTTATGAACATGATGTTCTGGCCTTTTTATTACCAAAGCCCAGTGGCGGATTATCTTATAAGCAAATGAGGCGCGCGCTTGGGGCCTCAAAATAGCTTATATATAACCCATATACTTTTTGTTTAGATTTAAATATATTTTTATTATTTTACTTGAACTTTTCTAACGTTTTTATGTTATCCGAAAAATAGGGCTTCCAAATTTTATTGCGCCTAGGGCCTCACATGTGCTTAATCCGCTACTGCCGAAGCCTTATTAAGTAAGTCCTATGATTTTGACTGGCAATTGCGTAAAACAACCGTAATATCATCATAATATTGGTAATTAGCAAAAATCTGATATTGGTTAGTCGCAGATAAAAAATTTCATTGTTTTGAAGTAGTAATGTATTTTTTACAACTTGACCTAAATGTGATTACTTACTATTCTGCTATCATTAGTAAAAGACAGCTAACGGCAATGGATTATTTTGAACCATGAAAAATTAACTATGATTTCAATGTTAGTAAATTTTATTGATTCATTTGGTTAATGATAAGGTAAAAATGCCTCTCTTTTTCTCTCTCAATACTTACCAAACCCTCAAAAAATTAAAGTTAAATTGCGGACACAAAGATATTAAAAAAACGCACATTTCGAATCCAGGAAATTGATACTTCATTTGAATTACAAAATATTTTTACAAAAATTCCAAAACTAATAAATCAAATAAAAAGGGTGAAAATCAGCTGACCTGGTGATTTTTTCCTGAACCTAAAGCCCGATGAAAGATCACTTAGCTCAGAGCCTCTGTGTATGATCTACTCCACTAAAGTACTAATGTAAATTTACAAATCCATTGCAGGATGCAGTTGATGTGATAAATCTCAAATATATTTGCATGCCTTGTGTGGAACAGATCAACATGCTTTTTGATTCAGTAAATGAAATTAAAACTATGTATACTACAACACAAACACAACTTAAAAACTTCCATAAAGAACATAATGAGATTGATTGGTGTGAGTTTAAAAAGTCACCAATTGCTGAATGTGCTAATGATAAATGTACAAACGAATGTGTGGAAAATAAGAATATTGGTAAGTAAATAAGATTCTAAACGATTCAAATGTAATTTTTACACTGTCGATACCACAGCTAAGTTTACTCTCGTGCCTTTGTCCTCAATTTTGTGTAAAGGGTTCAAATCTTCAAATACATTTTCATACATTGATTCATGGATTTGTATCCACAGCCATGGATGACTTTACCAACAACCTTATCTGATGATAAAAACAAAACTTAACGCTCCAAGAACGAGCGTGACCATGTGGTTACAGTAAACACCATTGTCTATTGATCCCACTATTCATCCTTTTTTTACCTGAATATCGTTGCTTTCACTCATATTTGGTTAAGAAGGATACAGATAAAGGAAGTTAATAAGTTAATAAGGAAGTTAGTCATCAGCCGCGGGGACAGAAACGGCCACCAAAAGCACATGCGATTTTTTAATGGACTTATTGAAACTGTTAGTTATTTTTTGCCAATAAAATTTTCTACTCCAGACTTAGCTCCAATTCATTATTTATATTTGAACATAATTTAGAAGGTACATATTTATCATTGAATGTTGTTGTAAAACGGTGTGGTTGGTGACTATTGAATGTTTGCTTACTTTTGTCTTAAATATTGATATACTTATAGATGTGCAATATCAATATGACCCTGAATATCAAAAAGTTCTTGAGAGTAATCTTTCACATGATGACTACACAGAGCCTGAATGGCTGTCTGACATAGAAAACCAGGCAGATATTGAAGTGAAAATAGAACCAATCATTGAAATAAATGATTTGAATGGAAAAAGAATTAACAAACATGAAAAGAAAAATAAAAAAACAGATTGTGTGAAAACTGAGAACATGAGGCATAAAAAAAACACCAGGTGAGTAAAATTGTTAAATTACTCTAGAATACAAATTTGTCTTTTAACCGTGGACAATGAACATTTACCATTTTTAAAGTCTGACTATTCTTTTAAAAGAAGTAAATTGCCGCCTGTGTGGTCGAGTGGTCAACATCGTTGGCTACCGCTACGGAGGGCACGGGTTCGAATCCCGGTACGGGCAGTTTTATAAATTGATTTTTCAATCGATTTATGAATTTCTGTTCAAAGGCATGGATGTATGTGATGTTTTGAATTCCCCCCTCCCACCCATCCTATCCTATGAACGGGGCGTATGGAGAGCGATTAGCTAACCACTAGTCCTGTCCTTGCCCTTTCTTTCTATTCCTACTCTCTTTGGAAAATGAGAGGTTGAGCAACTGAGTAACAAGCAGTTCTCGTAGAAACATTTCTGTTGAGATAAACTCCATTAGGAGTCCATATGCTCCATATTGGGAGCGGACATGGAAAAAAAAATTAAAAAAAAATCACATTTATTTCCACTACTAACCAGTATAATAACGAAGTTGTTAATTTAAATTTAATCTATATATTAATACTCGATAATGTCCGTATGATTGCATGATTGCATGATTGCATGATTGTCCGCGATTTCCCCTCCCCCTGCCCCTTCCCCCTCCCTCCTCAAAGCTCCGCTGACGCAATATTTTTATTCATACTAAAGACATATTTTCCCAATACACTGTTTATTATTTGACGAAACAAATCGCTGAAAAAATTTCATACAAAAAAACGCCGCGACCGTGGATCGAACACAGAACTCTGGATTACCAGTCGAGCTCTCTATCAACTGAGCTAACGTCATAATTATCAAGGCGATAAAAATAGTGTATATAAATTAAAATTTGAAAATGGAACGATATTTGTGATTCACAAACCGACTTCGATTGTTTGTATTAAAGATTCAAAAATGGAACACCTGTCAAATAATGAATGTGGTTTATTTTACATAATATAGTTTCGACAGTTAAATGCAAATATTCCATGTGTGTCATATGTATGCTGACGGCTATTAAATATTTTACGTTTTAACAGAGGGTATTTAGAATTTATCCCGATAATTTAAAAAATTTGTATCTTTTGTTTTAAATAACGAGTAAACGATTTCTGGCTTATTCAATAAATAGGTTTATAATTTTCTGACTTCTTAAAAATGCAACAAAAATCCCCCCGTTGAGGTCAACGGGCTTACAGCTAGTATTATTAAATACAACTCTATTTTGTTTGCTTCTTCCCATAAGTATCAGTGAATAAAAATGCTAAAATTCACTTCTTATATTTGATTGATATCTATACATCAAATTCTGGGGCTGGTGGAGCCTAACTCCAATTTCCCTTTCATCTGGTGTATTTTGATGTCCTGGATTTACCTGGGCATAGACCATGCCCGATTATGTGATGTGTGTTCCTTATGCCCATTTATGACAGCTCAACTTTTTGTCCACCACTCCAAATTACCATAAAAATTGATTATCAGAGTATGATTTATTATTTTTGCAGAGTTAATAAACGAGGTGTAATGTATACCAGCACATCAGAGATTCATGTATTCCTAAATGAGACTGGTCGACACGAATGTGATCTATGTAAGATCAGCTTTAAATGGAGGCATATGGCAGAGCATCATGTCAGATCGCAACACACAAAAGAAAAACCATTTAAATGTCCAACATGTAAAAAAGGTTTCACTGCCTCTCACTATTTGAATAGACATGTTTCATGTGTGCACGAAAAGCAGAAGTTTTCTTGCCAGGTTGTAAAGAATTTTTATATTTGTTAGATCATGTTTTAATTGTTGTCATTTTTCTACAGCAAATCTGCATAACAAAATTACCTACCCATATTAAAAGAGAAAAAATTATAAATTATGAAAGGACCAAAATTTTGATTAAAAGTCACTTAGGAAGTGGAGTAGGGAACCAGTTTTAGCCTCTTTTTAATATAGCGTTTAAATTTATAAAATTATTTTTGAGATCAGTGTTTTTTTTTATTTCTGAAATCTGGAAACTTATGTCTTTTTATCAAATATTTTATAATTCATGGTAAACATTTTACCGCCTGTGTGGTCGAGTGGTCAGCGTCGTTGGCTTCGGCTATGGAGGTCACGGGTTCGAATCCCAGTACGGACAGTGTTATAAATTGATTTTTCAATCGATTTATGAATTTCTGTTCGAAGGCATGGATGTATGTGATGTCTTGAATTCCCCCCCCCCCCATCCTATCCTATGAACGGGGCGTATGGAGAGTAACTAGCTAACCACTAGTCCTGTCCTAGCCCTATCCTTCTATTCCTACTCTCTTTGGAAAAAGAGAGATTGAGCAACTGAATAACAAGCAGTTCTCGTAGAAACACTTCTGTTGACATAAACTCCGTTAGGAGTCCATATGTTCCACATTGGGAGCGGACATGGTTAAAAAAAAAAAAAAAAAAACATTCAAGAATCATAAATCAAGCAAATGGATAAATTTGTAGTATAAAATTAATTTAAATGTTTTGGTTGTCTGGGAGATTAATAATGGCTTTTGCAAAATGTAACAAAGTAATCATATCCAAAATATGGACTGTTTTAAAATACTTTTTTTTTGAGATTCTAACATATTTTCAGATTTGTGACCAGAAATTTCCCCGACGATATATTCTTGCTGCTCATCAAAAAGTACACGAAGGTCCTCCATCTTTATCTTGTCCGCATAATAAATGCTTGAAGAAATTCTATGCTGAACATGTTTTGAAAGCCCATCTATTAAACAGTCATGCTGGTAAAAATATGTTTTTATTATTTCTTTTCTGGTTCATGCCTCAATCTCTAATGGTGTGAAATACTTTTACATTAAATGCATCAAAGCATTTTTAAAATCAATGTATCACATTCGTTTACTTGACCTTGGCCACTCCTGTTGTGGAACATACGGCCACCGGATACATCCGGAATACCTTGTCCCCTGCCATTTGGTTTGTCTCATCCCATGTCTAGCTAGTATCTTTTATATCCAACTAGCCGGTACCCGGCATACGTTGCAATGCCACTCGAAGAAAAAAAGTGTTTGGGTTTTAATTGTGTTTATTGAAGTGCATGCTTTTTTTCTGTCTGTTTGACGTTTGCTGCCGATTGTCTATGATACAACACACGCACCACCTACTGTTATTTAATTGTACTATAACCTTCGCGCAAGTGCAAGCATAAGTTGTCAAAATGAACTGTATGGCAGACATACCAACATTGATTTTTATATACATATAAGACCTATAACCTTCCCGGAAGTGCAAGCAAAAAGTTTGTCAAAGTTTTATTGCAATCGGATGAGCGGTGTGGCAACGCATAAAGTACGAACAAACAAACATTCATTTCCATAACTTTCCACGATTTGTTCCATTCTCTGATCATGATTGTGTGACTTTTATTTCATACGTTCAGTCTTTTTTCATATTTGAAATTATTGTTCTAGGATTACCGTTTCTAAAAAGATGAACCTTACTGCAAAACTACCTAAAACAAATTATAAAATAAATAAATATAGTAAAAAACATAAATTAATGTTATTGTATTCTTACTATTAATAATCTGTAGTATATATGGGAACCTTAAAAATATGTATTCCAGAATATAAGATGTATATTTCTTCATCTACTCTAACGAAATAACTAACTACTCATCAAAATTACTATTATCGACAAAAGTAGAATTAGTATAGAATAATATTGTAGTACGGCTCATACTGATTTTTATATGGTCTGTTGGTCGCACTGACTATTTTAACAAATATATTTTTTTAATTTCATTCAATTTTCAACAGCAATTTCTGGGACAATGCAATAAAAAAAAGAACATTATTATAACAGTCGATTGTTGCAAAATATTTTACACTGGACTCCTTTTTTACACGATTTCGAAATAACACGGTGCTACATACCTTGCATGGACTTTCTTATATGACTTGACACAGCTAATAGATTATTACCACGTTCAAAAAGACTTTCAAACCTAAAACGTATAATCAATGCATACATAAGCATAAGCATATCGACTGTGGAAAGGAAAAAGGACGTAACCCACACATATCAAATTTTACAGGAGGCGCTAAAAACGTGTTTTGATGATTTTGTGACATATGCAAATTACAAATTAAACACAACCAAATTAAACAAATTAAATTTGAAGGGCACGGAGACTTCTAAACTGGTGTTTAATTGACATAATCTAATATTAATTCAAGAATTTCTCTAGGAAAAACCTTTATTTTAGTCTTTTTTCTTAGTTTTAAGTTTTTACAAGTTCATCTTTTTTAAACTTAAAAGCTAAATTTAGATACTAATTCGGCATTCTCAGCTTCCATCCTTTTAATAGAATGTGTCAAGTGGTATACATTGTGATTATCGAAAAAAAGCTGTTTTGGAAAATTGAGGGTTACGTCCTTTTTTCTTTCCACAGTCGATATAAAAATAAATTGTACAATATTCGTTGAACTTAATGAAAATAATCAATTAAAACTCTCTTTGTTAACAATTTCGCATTTTCAATTTTAATACATTCAAATGTAATGTCAAAATGTTATATGATTTGACAGATTTGAAATATTCCAAAACAATCGAGCGACAAATTTGAATTGTCAAAACAACAAAACAAAATGGCCACCTTTCAAAAAAGAAAATCGATCGCCGGCCATTTTTGTTTTGTTATATTGCAGTGTAAAAAACATTTAAATCTACGAATATTTTAGTTTTTCGACTTTGTAAGTTAATTTGTAGTATGCCTATAACCTCCCCGAAAGTGCGAGCTTAAAGGTTATCAAAGTTTTATTGCAATCGGACCTGTGGCATTTGAATCCATACAAACATACAAAAAGTCATTTATGTGTATATATATATATAAGATATAAGATATAAAATTAAAAGATAATAATTATATTAATAAAAAATCAGTCAAAAGTAAAGACAAACAGAAATCGTATGCTCTATGAAAATATTTTATAGCCAAAATTAACATTCAATACAGAAAATCGATAGATCAGGATACAACAAATTGAGGTTTTGCAGTATTGCATTGATCGTAGTTTATTTATTTATGAATATGAACTATTATTTTTTTCCAGCGAAGGACTTGATCTGCGATCAGTGTGGGAAAAAATTTCGAACAACCGCCCGACTAATGAATCACCGACAGCGTCACAATGGCAAAAATCTCAAATGCTCGCTGTGTTCCAAACTGTTTTCTGTGAAAACTGATCTTTTTGTACATATGAAATATCACAAGGAAGCTTTGCCTTGGAGGTGTGGCGCATGTAACATGTATTTTAAGACCACTCGCGGTCTGCAAAATCACTTTGCCATTTCACACGGAGAGCGTGTCAGTAGATTGGATTTGTATATGCTATTTAATTCTGCGCAAAAAAATTGATAAGTTGAATTGTCAGAACTGAATTGTTTTGACTCACTTTTTATTACAGATAAATCCATAATATTGAGTTATTTAATCTAAATTGTCACAAATTATTTTATTTCAAACCTTTTTTGTCAGATTAGTATCATGTTATATACTACCTACTTATTTGGCTATAAAGACCATTCAGGTCCTACGCTGACTTAACAATGAATCGTCAGATATCTCGATTGCGAATTTTCCAATAAGACATGTCAACCAATCTAATACTCTTTTCCACATTCTCCGCCCATTTCTTGTAAGAGCATCCCAGAGGTCTACTGCCTGCCAGATAACCATTATAGACTCTAAGGAGTGCTCTAGGGCAGTACTTCCCATATTTATAGGCCGCATGCCTTGAGGAACTGTGAAATATTTTAGTAAATATACAAATATTGATGTATGAATTATTTATTTATTGTCGTGAATATGTATGTATGCATAGTAATAATCAGGGCTGTGGAGTCTGAGTCATGGTGTCGTGGTGTTTTGGCCAGAGTCATGAAAAACGAGCAACTCCGACTACTTTTTCTATAAAATGCATTTCTTTCAATAACGTAATAATGAATGTATAGCGTATGAACATTTATTTATTTATTGTTAAAAATTAAAATTATTGTACATGACATAACAGCTGACACCAATTCAATAAAGAGACAAAATATAAAATAAAACTACATAATACATCAAAATCAAGAAATAAAATAGTCAAATTCAACAAACAATTCACAAATACTATCACTAAAAATGTCCACTTCTCTAGGCAATGAGTTGATCTATCGAACGGCCCTAGGAACTGGTGACTCATACCTCCAAAGCGAGGTATAAGTTTTTAGAAATAAAAGTTTTTGCGATATCGAATATTAAACGTGTAGGTGTCACGAGTCGCGCCCACCAATATCCAATGCATACAAGCAACGTTACCTTAGGCTGGGACTCATTCCGGGTTTGCGCGCACTACAAGACAGTTGCTCAATTAATATTTGATCGGTCCGCACAGCTAACCCTTCGGCTTAGAGCAGCGATTTCCAAACTGGGAGGCGCGCCTCCCTGGGGAGGCATGGACTATTGCAAAGGGAGGCGCGAACAGTCCAACATATTTATTTACCCTTTAAAACGTGTCTTTATTACTATATGAAATAAAGTATGGGGAGGCGCGAAGATATTTTTTTCTTCAAAGGGAGGCGCAATGACAAAAAGGTCGGAAACCACTGGCTTAGAGGGAACGTTGCATACAAGTCTACGCAAAAGATTTGTCTCTTTCTCATGTTGAAAAGCTACTTTTATTTGTATGCACTTCGAGTAACAGATTATGCATGCATTTGAACTTAAAGTTTTGCTTCGCCATGCTTATATCGCTACAAAAGTGTTGCAAGCAAAAGACTTGACTCCCAGTGTAATTTTCAAGGAAAGGAAGAATATTATTTTCCGTTTGTCTAAAAGTACATAATACTATTGATGATGAAATAAAAACCGCCATGCTATGCAGAGAAAAACATTTACTGGACAGTGATATTCTGTTGGCTAAGATCTATATTGACCCCATGATTCGATCCATACTGATCAAAGAACCACTAAATAGAGCTAAGAACGCTCTGCTTAAATTAACTAACAGCAGGCAGCTTTGATCAATGAATTATTATCATCCTCATCTGACACCGTTGAATCTGAAGAAGATTTTGAAAAATATCTCAATGTACAAGAGGAAATAAAACGTCCTCGTTTGAGTCCCAACATAGTAGGCAAAGAAGACTCTATTTCAAAATTCAAAAATGAATTTTACGATGCATGAAATTACTGGAAAAAATTAACCGAACTTATAATTTAAATGTCAAAATGGCAATACAGCAGTATCCAGAAATCATAAAAGATCCAGCATTCCCGTCAAGTATGTCGTCAAGAGTGCTTATTTTCTACTCTTGTTTTTTTTAACGACTTCACAGCCCTGGTAATAATAAATGCCAAATAAAATTTTTGATAACCAAAATAGTTTATTTTTCGCAGGTACCTTTTTACAATTTTGGAGGTTATTTATTTATTTAATTAACATTGCATAAGGTTGACAAATTATAAATTTAAAACTTTTACAATGAAGAAAATAAAATTATACAATTTAATATTAGCAGTAGAAAAAAAAATGGCAAGGAAGTCAACTCAGTAAGCTCTGACAAACTCGATGAAAATTACAATGCATTTTCAAAGAAATTTAAGAAACTGGCAAAATTTTCCTCTTTTTAGATGACTGATATCGACATTTATGCTAGTTTTCAATAATGACTAAAATTGTTGACCAATATTTTTTTTTTCAAAAATAGTTCAGCAAAATCAAACGAGGGATAATGTCTTAAAAAATGAAAAATTAATATAAACAATACATTTTTTGTAAAACATAACTTACATAAACAAACAAAATACTTATATGTAACTTACAATAGCTCTGTTCTTCTGCGTACTTCTGACGGTTTGCAAACCGTCAGCAATCCGTCAGAAGTACGCAGAAGAACAGAGCTAGTATTAATGGTTGATAAATAATAACATTTTTATTGCATATGCTTTTCTTAGAAAAAAAATGTAAACAATCTAATCAGTATTTATTTGAATAAATTACGATTATAAGTAGGTCATTTGATTTTGATTATATGTTCATATTGTCATTTGCCACCAGTGTGGTCGAGTGGTCAGCGTCGTTGGCTTCGGCAAAAAGAGAGGTTGAGCAACTGAGTAACAAGCAGTTCTTGTAGAAACACATCTGTTGAGATAAACTCCATTAGGAGTCGATATGCTCCACATTGAGAGCAGACATGGCTAAAAAAAAAAAAAAAATTGTCATAAAATAATGTAAAAATTAAGGGAAGTGTAAGGAATCAATAAAATTAGCAGTTAAATAATTTGATAGTGTGGAGGAACAGATAAAACTTACCTTATATAATATATAGAGGTAGTAATATTTCATTTATATAATATATTATGTTCATCTCAAGGCTGTCGGGATTTCCCCGCACGTCTGATTTAACTTACAACCAATTTAAAAAATTATTTGAAATTCTCTATTCCACATGGTTCACAACAGAAGCAACTTGGCTTAAAAAATCCTTCATTATCATAGTTCGATCAGATTAGACAATAAAAAAACATTTTTTATAAAAGTAATTCAAATTACAATTTTATGAAATCAAGCAATGTATGTTATTGTACAATTGTTACGAAATGTTTTTTTTCATGTTTTTTTCTGTGATTAAGTATAACTGATTATTTTATCAATCGCTATTTTTTTATCACAGACGTCACCTGGAAAGATAATAAAAACATTATCATCGAAATGTAGATACAACTGTCGGTCGTAGTTCTAAACGCAATGTCTTGAGAAATTTTATTTTTCGAAATGGATCCCGATACTGAAAGAGGTAATGAAATACATTCTTACATTTGATTTAAAATGTCCCCAAGTAATCACATATATGTAGTCATCCGAGAAAATTAAATCTATGCTAATCTACAAGGAACCATACTATAAGTGACACCACCATTCAGCTTGTATAAAGTGATATGAAGTAACGGCAACACAAATAAATCATTGAATATCAAACAACACAAACTTGTAAGCAATCATGAAGATATAAAATAATAAGAAAAGTTGAATTTTCTTTTCAGGAGAAAAATAATTTTAACCTCCTTTATTTCAATAATCAAATTAACACATATTCAAAACAAAAATATATAGATACCATGATTGGAACCATTTAAGAATGTTGATATCTTCAACGGCTGATCAAGGGAGGGAAGGAAATATAACAAAATTCATGACAAAGTAGGTACACAAACTGAAACATGTAATCTGGCTTAGCAAGATATAAATTAATTAGATATTTGTAGATTGGAGCAAAATAAGATGTGTAAAAGCAGGACAGGAATCACTGAAGAGTGTGTAGAAGCGGCCAAGTTCCGCTAAAAAATTACGCCACTAGAGAGAAAAACAAATTTTATATTGTGCCACCGTGCCAATGTTATTTCATTGCCCGATCACCGTATAGAATAGACATTTTAGATTGTCAAATACTAAGAACAATTTGAGCCTATAAATGATTATTCATAATGTCAGGTCTTCATTGGACACGTCTGCCTCGCAAGTATTAACTCAATAAGCAGTTGGAAGGCTATCTTCAACGGTAGTCTCATTATGCTGCCACCTCTGATATGTACTCTGCATAATATTTTGTTTTATTGAATTTTCCACAGAAAGATCTCTCAGATGCTATTGGAGGAGCATTATTGTATCAGTATGCATAATAATTATTTTATTTTTTATTTGCCTGTCATTTATATTAAGCACGAATCATATCATATACACATTGATTGGAGTTGTGATAGTCTTTATTATAGTTACAATTATTTCCACTGAAGTAAGCCGTCGACAATCAGTTGTGAGAAGAGAAAACTCAACCATTGCACATGTACCATATTTTGAGGTAAAAACATTTTTTTGTTCAATATAAGTTTTCATTATTATAATCTATAACCGCATATTTGAGATATATTTTTTATTCATCGGTCACCAAAAAGCATTTGATGGTAGAATACATCCATTTTTACGCTTGGTAGTCAATTTTATTCTTCATGAAAAAAAATGCAAAAAGCTAAGTTTTTTTTTTATTTAAAAGTTCCAGCTTTTTACGTCGTTCTTTACAACTAATCCTTTTATTGTATTATATATTCCATTGAGATCAATTTCTTTTTCTTATAAAATATATGAATTTAAATCTATTTGAATTATCTAAATGTTCAATTTCTAATGTTTATTTCAGTCAATTAGTGTTAATCCAATTTAAAAAAATATTGCGCAGTGGTTTCAAACTGCTGCGCAGCTTAGTTGATTACAATATATTTGCAAATATGCAAAAAGTATAGGATTTTGGTTGTAAAATAAATCAAATAAACATGTTTTTAGTTTGATTTTATATTTTAATTTTTTTTTTATATATCGTTATTATTAAAATGCAAAGCGATACATCGCCTATATTTTTTTCACTATAAAATCATTCACAAACCCAAAAATATTTTATAACTGCCTTCAGTCATTTGAAACATATTACTTAGATTCAAATATACTTCTTCCTACACATGGCTGAAAGATAATTTATTAATAGTTAAAAAAAAGATCTGTAACCACATATTATATTTAATTTATTTATTGTGTACATATCTAATATATGGCAGGCAATTAATGTTTGATAAAAGTAAAGAATGTTGAGACATAATAAATGTATCACGTAATTATTTAATTTACATAAAAATTCCACACAACTGCATTGTATTTATTGCACAATTGTATGAAATGATCAAGGCCGGTTTTGCTATCCTTGAGCTTCGTAGCTGTAACGTAGCGCACAGTTTTTAGAATTAGTATGAGAAATTGTATGACAAAAAAAACATACAAAACTAATACAGATATCATGTCTAGTCAACTAAAACACTATTATTACAATCATATTATAAAAATCTCTTTTTGACATTAACTCTTTCAAAAAAACAACCGATAATATAAAACACAAGAATTTCTTATTGATAAATAGAAAAAAATACAATACATCCGTATTTTGCAGTACATTTTCTAAAAAGAATATTATGAAAATGTGGAAATTCGGATATCTTTTTGATTTCAAAATTATCTTTACTGAAAAAATGTTTTTGAAAATCTGATTAAGATTTTATCTTTAAAATTCACTTTCAATTCATTATCGTCATGTATAAAACCCATATTTTATAAAAATCAATGACGATCATTGAAATGGTATAAAATCACTCTTTCCATGAAGATTCCCTTATTTTTATGTCAGAAATCATTTCTTCCCATTTATTTGTCTATCATGTATTCCAATTTGTACCTTCATAATGGAGCCCTTGTTAGACTTGGTATGTAGGCAGGCTGCAGTTTAAAAAAAAAATGTTATAATAAGTAATAATAAGTAGTGTGTACTGTTTAATTGCAGGAAGACGAAAAAGCACATTTCAAATCATTGGAGAGAAAAAAAACTGAAAGAAGTTCTTGGATATTTTTCAGAAGTAGTACAGTTTCGGAAGCAAATGAGATCTAAATATTTTTGAAAAATGTTGTGTTAACATTTGCCTACATAATTAAATGCAAAATGTAAATCCTTTTGTTTTAGCAGTACATGCGTACTTAAATCAATTATTTCTTCATTATTTCTATGTTATAAATGAAGAAGTTTCATATTATTTATAGAGTTAAAAAATAATTTGAAAGAAATAACTATCTTGGCTTTCTCTTATTTGTTGCAAATTTGCAGCAGCAATAAAATATAAAATATCCTATCATTAGGTGGCAATAGCTTTGGAAAAATAATTTTGGAAATACAATAATGAACTTATGTAAAACTGCCCAATCATTTGGTTTTGAATATGAAATGGAGTAAAAACATTGAAATTTATATTGTAGATGACTCAGCAAATGAATAACCTATATATGTGTATGAGAGGAAAAGGGCTTTATATCTAAAATTGAAACTTTTAAGAGCAAAAATTAAATTGGTATGAGAATGAGAAGTTTCTAACAAATGTAATGTTTCTAATTCAGTTGCGTTGATTCCACTGACCCTTTTCTGCTTTATTGTTATTAATTAATTAGTTGTTTTTGGTATACAGTGAAACCCAGATTCTACGTTTTCCAAGGGGCCGTAATAAATCAACGAATAATACAGGAAACCGATAATGCGAGAAATCTTCAAATAATACCAAAAAATGTTTAATTTTCAAATAACTTATTTATTTATTTCACTCTTTTTTATTGAAGAATAAATAAATGTATTCTTTAATTGCTTAATACATATTAAGGTTCCAATTTGTAGTTTTGTACTTAAATTTTGACAGACACCCTTCAAACTTACAATTTTTTCTAAGTTAACTTTTTTTGCTACATACGTATGTCGAGTCGTTTTTCTCCTAGATTTTTTTTTTCAACGCCTTAAATTGTTTTCAGTTTCTCAGTTAGAGTTCTAGTTTTTTTTCATTTAGGCATTTTAGTTTTGACTTTTGTGTTTAAAATTCACGCAACCAGATGCGATGTAAGACTGACTATTTATGAGCGAAAAAAGAAAAATTCAACAAAAACGGCCAATCGATATATTAATTGGGACAGAAAGATAATATTTAGATGATAGATCGAGGAAATCGGTAAATCTGGGAATAATTAACGTGGAATTATTAAATATTGTTATTACGGGGTCTTGATCGAGCAAAAAATAAACAATCTGTGCAAAAAAACGAAGATAGCGAGAACGGAAGATCGGAGTTCCAATGAAAAAAACACGAAACGAGATGCGAGGCAAGAATATTCATGAGAAATATTCAACGAAAACGGTCAATCGAGATAATATTTGTGATGGGACCAAAATATTTAAACGATAGATCGAGGAAAACGGTAAATCGGGGAACGATTAATACAGGACTATTTTACATTGTTCTTATGGGTGTTTGGCCGGGACTATGAAAAATAAACGATACATGCGGGAAAACGAAAAATGCGAGAACGGTAGATCAGGGTTCCGCTGTATTCAACTAATTTACATATTTTATGACTGAACACATTATTCCACATACAGATAAAATTCTCATAATTTTATATTTATTTGCAAAACTGTCAAAATGAAGTCATCACAGTGGCGTAGCGTGGGGGGAGGCGGACCGCCCCGGGCGGCACATTTATGTGGGCGGCATTTCCGAAAATGAAAAGAAAATTTTGAAAGTAGTATGAAAATAAAGATTGATATGTATACATAACCAATGTAATCACTTTCACTATATTTTCTTCCGCCCACTGACAATATATACTTTTTTGGAGGCGGCATTTTTGAAATTTTCAAAGATAAAAAAACAAATACAAATTGTTTTGGATATAGAATCAATGCGAGCTTTATTTCAATATTATGCCTTCTTTCGTCTAAGTTGTGCTTTGTAACTTACTGATTAAACACAACTTTTTGGGGGTCGCTTTTTTAAGAAATAGAAATAAACTTCAGAGGTAATAAACAAAAATTGTTTCGTATAAAGAATCAATGCAAGCGATAATTAATTCACCATATTTTCCTGGCATGATTATGCTTTGTAAAACACTAAAAACAAGATCATGGTAGCATTGCTTAGGAAGAATTAAAATTTTTGTTGCTGTTCCTGCTAAGCAAACAGATATGAAGACAAATTGAAATACTCTTATACTTTTGCAATTTATATAAAAAAATCTCTTTCTTATTTAATTTGCATTCATACCAGATCGACCAGTGGTGACTTTTGACTTATGCGATTTGTACACTCAAAAAAAAACATTCGGGGTCGTTAGTTTTTTCCGACTACGGGAACGACTCCAACTCTACAACCATGTTTTTAATAAAACAGATAAAATAGATGTTGATAACGTTACTTACGATTTTGTGAAGAGAAAAGCCAGAAAATTAAATTTTAAATGTTTTTTTCCCTAATGTTATGTTTACAAAATAAATCTGGTACCTTTGGTTATGAATTAACGTACAACTTTATATTCGTTTACTTATTTGTAAAACGAATACTTATAATAATAGGAATAATTTGTCACTTTTCCTCCAAACATAATAAAAAGACAATTGACTAATATTTTTTTTGACACATTAAAAAAAGTTCATTCTCTGAAAAAAAATCCAAAAGAAAAAAAAATAACAAAACACAATATTTTTAGAGAAATTGTATTTTTAAATAAAAACAATTGATTCACCTGGAGTATCAGCAAAAAAAATATAAGTGATTTAAAAAAAAAAGTGGACAAATTATTTAGGGGGGGGGGGGCAAATTCAAGAAACGCCCTGGGCGGCGGGTCCCCTTCCTACGCCACTGAGTCATCCTGCAACTTAATGTAATATTTATTGTTTGTTTTAAAACGATTTGTAGCATTAATTTGATCACCATGTCATGCCTCTAAGATGCTTCATCTACCTACAATCTCTCTCTTTCCTTGCGAGTCTTGCCAATGTCCTTAAACTTAAAATATTGTAATATAATATTGTGGAAAGTCATCACTGCCTTCCAACATGACAGAATGCATTCACAGCACATTCATTGCTGTAGTCTTCAAAATGAATTTGTTTTTTATAATCCGGCTTTAAGAAGAAAAAGGATGTAACCCACAGTTTCTTTAAAACAGCTTTTTTTCGATAGTCACAATGTATACAATTTGAAATACGTTCAATCAAAAGGTTGTAACCTGAAAATGCTGAATAAGTATATCTAAATTTTGATCTTAAGTTTGAAAAAAGAAGGGCCTGTGGAAATTTTGATCAGGACTTTAAAAAAGGTTTATTTCAAAAAAAATATTAATATCGGATAAAGTCAATTAAAAACCAGTTTAGCAGTCTCCATGCACTTGAAGGTTGTGTACAGTGGCGGATTAACCCATAAGCGCAAGAGGCGCGCGCTTGGTGCCTCCAACCTGAGGGCCCCCAAAATAAAATATATTCTACAAAACCTATATAAAAATTTTAATTATGTTTTAGTAATTCTAAAAAAAGGGCCTCCAAATTTAATTGAGCCTCGGGCCTCCCAACTGTGTAATCCGCCACTGGTTGTGTATATTTCATAATTTGCCTTTAACCCAAAATCATCAAAACACGTTTTTTGTGTCTCCTGAAACATATGTTATGTGTGGGTTAGGCCCTTTTTCCTTTCCACAGTCAATATGTATTTGATTATTCCCAAACACAAGAATGCTCAAAATGAAATCTAGTTTTCAATAAATACAAATTTACTACAGTAAAAACCTGCCCTATAGGTGATTAGCCACCCATACAAAATTTGACGTTAGATGTTTGTAAGTGTATTTGTAAATTGCACGAAATCAATAGATATATAATATTTTCATTTTTGTACATCCATAAATATTTTAAATGACTAACTTTATTCTGTGTATATATTTTCAATCGGAGTCCGCGGGTAGTTTCTTCACAATATTTCCCAGGACATAATGAATAAATATTTATTTACAATATAATAATTGTTCGACTTTCAAAATGTAGTGTTTTATTAGAGCGGCGCTCTAGGAGGGAGCTTACTCAGTTGACTTCTTTGCCATTTTTTTTTTCTACTGATTTTAATATTAAATTGTACTATTTTTTTTCTCCATTGTAAAAGTTTTAAATTTATAATTTGTCAATCTTTTGCAATGTTAATTAAATAAATAAATAAATAAATATACAAGGGAGAGCTATATGATGGTATACTCTATATCACAGGTTCCCAACCTATGGGTCGTGACGGGTTTTCTGGGGGTCGCAAACTTTTTTCGACTGGATTTGAACAACATCTAAAACTACAGTCAACTTAAATTACCTAGTTGAAAAAAATTCCTTTTTCAATTGCATTGGGGTCACGGGTCACATGGCTTTTATAAAAAGGGGTCGCCACCCGAAAAAGGTTGGGAACCTATGCTCTATATAATATATTATTTTTAATATTATTAAAAAATAAAACCGATTTACAGATGTTTAAAAAGTCCTTATAAATAAATGTGGAATTTGTACAAAAAAGTGTTTTATTTATAATTATATTACCTTTCCACCATGTAAATATCACAAAAACTATAATATAACTAAGTACTATGGGGGATTATAAATGATGACTCAGATCGAAAGTGATTTAAAATTTTACTCTAAAAGTAAATGTGTATTACAATAGTGGTCCTTTTTTTTTCTTTTTTCATCCATGTCTGTTCCCAATGTGGAGCATATGGTTTCATAATGGAGGTATCTCAACAAAAGTTTTTTCTAGGAGAACTGTTTGTTACTCAGTCGCTCAACCTCACTTTTTTTCAAAGTGAGTAGTAAGGAAAAAAGGATAAGGCTGGAACAGGACTAGTGATTAACTAATCGCTATTGCTACACCCAGCCATTAAAGAAACAGAAGGATGGTAGGAAAGGAAATAATATGAATTAACATCACAAACACCCAGTCTTCGATCACAACTTTGAATTGAATAATTCTCAAATTCACTGTGATCGTATTGGGAATCGAACCCAGACATGCGTAATCGGTAGAGCAAGCTTTAAGCAACTGAGCCATAGCAGGCGACTTTTTTTATTAGTCTATATAATATTATGCATTGTAATCGTTTACTATGATAGGCATTATTTGGAAACTCTCATACCAATTTTTAGACCAATCCTCACTCAAATAATATACTTATCTTTGTTTTTATTACAATCAAGTATTGTTATTATCTACTATTTTTATTCCTTTTACCAAAATATTTTTTTGTGCAATAGTTTTCGCCGCACACTAATACATAAATTATTTAGCTAGCAACATTATATACGCCAAACGTCACTACAGACGTTTATTTTCCATTCTAGAAATCTTTATATATTGTTTTATTAAAATGCGAGGAGAATTATGCACTAGCTATGAAAATTAACTAAATTGAAATAATGCCGAATCTATGGTTGTTCTAATGGTGACCCCTCATTATTATGTTCGATTCTGACTCGGAAAATAGAAGTCCTGCTCCTCCAATGTACGTATTTTAAATGTTAAAAAAATCTAGCTGCATACATTTGTTTGATATTTATTATTTGTTGCATTTACTTCATTGATCGTTGTTTATTTTTTGAATGGATGTTTCTTTTGTTGCGTCAGTGCTTTAAAGTTATCTTTTATTATATTTTTTTTCATTTTCATTTTTGTTTTGTTTTGTCTTAATATTAATAGTGGACAGGAACAGGACCTGAGAAATGTTAAAAGAAGAGCGTCGTTAGATGTTCCGAATTTAAATTACAGGTAAATTTTGCTTGAATTTCCTTCCTGTGATTGTAGTCTTCTAGTCCATGCCCGCGGTACCAAAGGATATAGAAATAATACCAATAAGTATAATTATTAAAAATCATCAAGCTTATTAATATTCTTCCTAGATGAGTCGTATTTCTTACAGTAGTTACATCTTTCTTAAAAATATTCTTAATCTCTACAGATTGCTTGGTACTTGTTGGTTGTGAGTTATGTGTTGTGCTTGTTCCAATCAAAATAGTTTGGGTTTACAGTATCATTATAGACATTCCTAAAGATGGGCTGTGACCTGAAATCGTTATTTTCAATATTGTTATAAAAATTTCATCAAATATTTTTTTACCAAAACATCGCCATGATTGAAATTATCAATAGGTACTTATTGCAAATTTCATATTTACCGCTACATAAAAGTGACAGTGAATTAAAATGAAAAACGATGATTTTGAGATAAGTATCAATCAATTACTGAAAGATAAACCTATATAATGAAACAAGCTATTTGTTTATAATATTTTATGCCCTGTAACTGGGAAAGTGAGAAAACATAATACAAAAAAAATAATATACAAAACACGTTTCCATTATCAAAAACTGTAAAAGACACTAATATGCTTTTAATTATCATTTTTCAAGCACTACACAAACCTTCATGTTAAATTATTTCGAATTGAGTAGTTATTTGATTGTTACTTTCAGGTATATATTTCTTATAAATATTCATATACAAAAATACCTATGCAAAAATATCCGAGAGACACTTGGTGCTATAAATACAAGTGAGAGTGTCTCAACCAATATTTTGGCATATTTGATACCAATTTTTTAAAGGGTAGATTAGAAACCACTGCTACTCCTTACAACTATCAGCGTATATGTGCTCAGTTCGGGGTCTGTTATTTTATCTGCTGAAATTTTCTGAATGCTGTTAAAAACGTTATGAAACTTTTATTGCGAAATTATTTTTTGCAATAAATCACATATTGTAAAGAGAACTGATAAATTATTTGAAATACGAAATGTAATGTTAGTATGACAAAGTCGCCATCATATTGTGTCAAATATTCTGCGGCTTTTTCTTTTATCTAGATGTTCGAGATGAGTACTTTTATCTAGATGAAGAGTACTATTGATAATATTAGGTAAGTTTAGTTTTTTTTAATATTTTTATGACCGGTTTAGCATCAGTATTCATTCTTGTTAAAAATGTGACTCATTACCAAAATCAAATCCGCAAGAAAAATTTCTAAATAATAGGGTTATTTTAAACAACATTAAGTAGTTTTTAGCATAGAAAAAGGACAAACCCTAGGTGAAACATATTTACCCTAAATCATACTAGTCATCTCTTACTTGCTTTATTTCATTGAAATATTCGTTTTTGTCTTAAGTTGTGAATGCATTTTGATTGTATAATCTCATTCTTTATAAAATAATACAAGTGATAACTGATATTTGTAAATACATTTCAAGATTCGCCGATTGTATGCTTTCGTAATTTAACCTTCACCATCCTTATCTATCATCTATCGTGATTATGATAATATATTTCTTAAATTTGTTAACTGCGATTTCCACGGTATCACAAAATATACTGTACCTATTTATAACAGGTTGACCACAATTCTAGTACACGTTATACTCTTGATTTTCATAAATAAATATTGATTAAATGGCTTATTATAATTTATATCATCCGTCGTTCTAAAGAGATTTTTGAAACAATGAATACCTACTATTCAGTGACCAATTTCTACTCACCATAAAACAACCAAATATAGACTTTCTAAAAAAAATAGATGTATTTATTTTTGCTCCGCCAACTGTTACTATTTGATAAAAATAAGTGGTTGGTTATCACAATATTTTTTTGCTCAAATACATAACATACAGTGGGTCCTCAATTTACGCGGTTTCATATTTACACGGATGTGAATTTAAAAAAAAAACATCGGTTTCTATGGATGTTGGTCTTGCAATTGGCATATCAAGACCAAATACACACTCCATTCTTATTAGAATCACATTTCTCTTTCTTGCACTCAGTTGGCGTGCATTCGCACCTCCTGATTGTCATCTTTGCATCCTTCCTTGGGATAATCTACAAATTTTATTAAAACCCTCAACATGGAAAACCAATAAGAAGCGACGCGTTATTACTATGGAGACCAAATTGAAAATTATTAAGAATCATGAAAGTAGTTAAGCTCGTGGACATTGCACATGCTTACAAACTAAAGGAATCAATTGTAATAGCTGTAATAAAAAGACAACATTAAAATTATGGAACACGTAAAAAAGTATGCTTCTATGCAGTCCACGGTCATTGCAAAGAAATGAGGAAAATAAATCAAAAAAATTATGAACAACATTTAGATACGCCATACGGCAGCGGATGGGAAGAATGATTTGTTTTTTATCCACTTATAAAAAGAATATTATCTATGAAGCCATAAAAAACATATTTCGAAAAAAGTCAACACCTCGCAGCATACCTCCCAATACATGCACCGAACTCCCGAATCGTAGCCCGTCCGCTGGCGTCGTTGACAGAAATGGATGCATTTCCAGGCGTCGTTTTCTCTAGTTAGCGTTGACCGTTATATATTTATTTGAAACAAAAAAAATGCCAAGAAAAAAGGTGCCAGAATGCCGTTCAACCGCTCTACATGATGGACTGGGTTGACATGGGGTCAAAACCATCCCATGATATAAAACTGTGAATACAACTTACACATTAAATATGTATTGAAATTTAGGTATTCCTCGACTTACGTGGAATCCTTCGGAACGCATTAACTGCGCAAGTAGAGGACCCTATGTATTTCGTTCAGAATTAAAAATTCTAAAATTTATTAAAAAATTCATTATTTTAAATTAAAAATTAAAAATTTATTAAAAAAAGAAAATATTATTGCTGTATATTGTGAAATATTATTAAAATTTGACATACCTGATAAAACACATACACGAAAACGAGACAAAATAAAATTTGGTCATATTGTAAATATCACTTCTTTTCTTTGTATTGCGAAAAGTGATATTATCAATAACCAACAATTAATTTTATTTCTAAAACATGTTACTGCAATATTGAAAAAAAAAACTATAGCTCATGGCCGCCAGAATTTCGGTCACAGTCTACTGGCTGTCTGCAGAGCCATTTATGGTAGAATTTACGTGATATTGTAAAAAAATGACTGAATAAGTTGAAACATTGAAAAATATATATAAGCAAATGTCAGTATTGCACACTTAGATAAAATACCAAAACTCAGATTTAGTGAGAGGTTCTATGAACCTGAATTTAACTATTTTTTTAAATAATTTTAATCCACCTATTCCATTTTTTTTTTCAATTTTATCTTATACGGTTGATACATGTCATAAGTTTCAATAAAAACAATGCTATTTGAATAATCTAAAATACTCTGTTCATTCACGCAACTTTCTTTTTTAAATTAATAAACCATGCAATGCTGTAAAAGATTTTAATTCTCGGCCATTACAAATTTTTTTTGGGAGTTACTAAGCATTCAAAGCTGAAAAGATACTGGTCAAATCAAGTAAAGACTGTATTGTATGTGCATACCTTTTATATAGTGACCAAAAAAAGTATTTAAAGATTAACCCTCCAAGGACGAGCATGACCATATGGTCACAGTAAACACCGTTGTCTATTGATCCCACTATTCATCCTTTTTCTACTTGAATATCGTTGCTTTCACTCATATTTGGTTAAGAAGGGTACAGACTTCAGTTAGTCATCAGCCGCGGGGACAGAAACGGCCACCAAAAGGACATGGGATTTTTTGAATTTCCGTTTTTTTAATGGACTTTTTGTAACCGTTAATTATTTTTTTATCAAAACATAAAATTATTTACAGTTCTTTTGCTTATACATTTGTTTTAAAATTAGGTTGATATAAAGAGGTCAAATTGTAAATATTTTTAAAAATTTCACGTTTAGCTATATTTCGACCCCGAATGTTTGGGTGCCCACACGGTCACGCTCGTCCTTACTACTGTCCATACGCAATATTACACGGTAATAAAAGGATGAGCATGACCATATAGTCATGCAGGGTTTCTATACAACGGCTTTGCGGTTTTTTTTTTTTAAATTTTGTTAGGAATAAAAGTTATCCGTGACTTCAAAATGGCTTAAAAACAAAAAAAAAATATTTAAAAAAAGTTCTCGTCTCTGGAGGGTTAAAGACGACCATTTATACTATCTGTAAATAAGTACTGTAAAAATCGTAAGAACTCGTGCAGCCATCTAATAGTTAGTATTCATTATTCAATATTATTCTTGAATGAGAATTCATATTGATTAATAGATACTTTCTCATATTTTATTTTTTTCTTCACTGGCACTGTATTGTCATCATCTTCTACTTATCCAAAATGAATAAACAATTATGAAGTTAAAAAGTTATTCTATTCTAAAATTTGAAGATAAATTACCAGTCATTGGAGAGCCTGATCTTCTCACCTCTTGTCTCTAGTTATTATCTTTTGTTTCTTTAGTTATAATTTTTTTTTTCTGCAACAATTACTAATATTTGAAAACATTCACCCATTCAAAAAAAGAATAAATAATAATGTTAATACAGTAGAATATTTTTTTGTCAGAATTCAATAACATAATTATTATTCATTGGTGTAATTTATTTCTTTCAATGATTTTTAGATAAATTTATATTTTACTGAATATAATTGGCCTTGCTACATAGTATAGTATAACTGCAGCAATGTATTACATCAGGGTTCCCCAACCTTTTTGGACCCTATAACGCATTCTAAAATATTGATAGGGCGGCTGGCATCACCTATTTTTTTAAGGATATTTATAATTTTTCTTTTATTCTAATCCATACTCGAAATTTATTTATAAGTCAATCGTACGCAAAAGAAATATAGAAAACAGTGCGATCTGGTGGATTTTTCTGAAACCAGCATACGACATTTTATCATTTGAAGCTGTTCGTTATTTGAAAACTCTATGAGAATATTAATTTTCTTTATAATTTCTTTCCAGTGATATTTTTCCGATGTTTTAATGCTTATTCTGCTATTCTAGGTGGACACAAATTTAATAAATCAAAGATCATTGAAATCCGTGCAGTAATTCTCGAGATATATGTGGTGTAAATAACCCCACTTTGTTTTATATATATAGATATATATATATAAATATATATATACATATATTATTGTTTATATATTATTTTAAGAAACAATAAAGAAATGCAAAATAAACATTTTTTAAAAAGTATAATATTTATCTCAATCAGTTGATCTTTGGCACTGCATTTCATTGGCCAGTGCCTTGTAATTAGAATAATGTTCCTGTCAGCAAACAATCATAAAGATGCTCATCGGTGAGTCGAGATCTAAACGAGATCTATAATTTGAAAATAATAAACCTACCAAAACAATTTTAATAACCTTAACAAATGAAATGGTTTTTTTTATATTATTTTATTTAAAAAAAAGTGTCGTGGGTCAATGTAGTGGGTGCATATAAATCACAGGGTTGGGTATAGTTGCATTACATTATGATTATTAATGTTAAGCATCAATGATAACCTATAATAACTGATACCGATTCATAAATGAACAGAAAATTAAATTGTATTTTCTTGCTACTAAACATTGAAAAAACATATTTCTAAATATCTACATTCATTTTATTACTTAATAGATAGATTCAAAGTTTTCTTACATTCTGTTTCGACTTCCCAAATTCCACTTTTTTGTAATTTTGCTTCTGTTTTTGATGTTTTTTTTTATGTGGTTGTTTACCTTTTTTTTAAATTAATCAATATTATGTATTTATTTTCTTTTTTATTATCATAATGTAAAACATATAAATGTAGGTGTATCTCACATGTTGATTTTCATATGTGTGTTATCAAAGTACATACAATAACATATTATTTAATATCACTTGTCTCGTAATTTTCTTTATTTTATACATCTGAAGACTCCTTTCGAGAAATCCAAACAAACTAACTCTAAATATACTGTGGTAAATAGTGTATACTTCGTTAACAGTATAAAAAATGCTTTAATAAACATAATGGTAAATGTAAAAACAGCAAACATTTGATTATTCAGGCTATTGATGATCCTGGTGGACAAGACTGACACTTGAACTTTTGCCGCCAAAGTCATGATTGTATTTTTACTAAAAATACTAAGACACTGATGCCTTTTTAAATTTTCCAGTCAGGCAGCCTACTACTGTACCAATGCATAACGTTGACACTGATGGTGAAAACAAATTATCAGAAAACAAGCAAAATATAAAAGATTATTTTAAAATATGTTTCATATATTAACGTGTTTCTTATGTAGGGTATTATTTTACTTTTTTATTTATACTAATATCTTTTTAAAATGGTTATTATAAAATTTTAACCTAAGCATCATTATTCAATTTCTTCCTCATTTACAATTCTTATTGTCGCCTTATTCTAACAGAGAGTTGAGAATAGTTACAATTTTTGCATTACTGATTTATTGAAACACTGGATAGTACCTGAATTATAACTTTTTTAAATCCATGTCTGCTCCCAATGTGGAGCACATGTCCTCCTAATAGAGGTATCTCAGCAGAAGATTTTTTCTATGAGAACTGTTTCTTACGCAGTCGCTCAACCTCACTTTTTTCAAAGTGAGTAGTAGGGAAAGAAGGATAAGACTAGAACAGGACTAGTGGTTGGCTAATCGCTATTGCTACATCCAGTTATTATTAGAATTATTCAATTCAAAATTGTGATGGAAGACTGGGTGTTTGTGATGTCAATTCACATCATTTCCTCTCCTCCCATCCTTCTGAATTATTACTAATAAGTAACAAATATTTAAAAAACGCTATTGGAAAACACCATATATGATTTGTATATGCATTAATAAGTTTTTCTTTTCATCCAATAATATAATATATACAGTTATATGGAAATAATGCTCATGAAAGTCCGATGAACTCTGTACCGAGTTCTGATGCCAACTAATGATATCTGAAATAATTTCATTCTGCAATTAAGTATCCTATTCGATTAGCCACTAGTCTTCTCTTAGTCCCTGCCTTGAATCCTTACCTTCTCTGAAGAGAGAGACTGAGTGGCTGAATGTCCAATAGAAGATCAGTTCTCGATAAAAGAAGCAGACATTTTTGAGATGTGTAGATTTAAAATTTTAGTTCCAAAACATAATGTAAGGCCAGAGGTTGTCAAAATTTTAGTGCAAAAGAGATAATAATGAATTGCACGGAATTTATTTTTAAATTTTAAAACTAATTTTTACAAGTACGATTAACTTGATTGAATTGGTAAAATTGTAAAATATATATTATAATGCCATTTTTGACAGTGCAATTTACAAGCATTCCTCAAAGTGTGATTTTTCATTCATAAGAAATATTTTACTATGTTAGTTATCGAACATAGTTTTAATTTGATGTAAAACTTAAAATTCTCATCGGTTATTTGGTTTCTGAATATTTTCTTTCTATTATTCGTGCTTGAAAATGATTTTTCACATCCACCCATTAAATATCAGCCCCTGGAGAAAGGCAGCTCAATCAAAATGTACAAAAACTACGGCAATTTCATGTTTTATAACTTCTATCATACTAGAGAATTTTTACTATTTTACATACTTGAGAATGAGTCAAGTTGCAATATATTACGTATACTGCTAAATTATAGATACTGATATTTTTTTATATAATTTCAGGCGCAAGTCTGTGGAAAATCTTGTGGTTTCTTCTCACGATGCTATCGGCCAAAGCATCAGCCATGCCCTCTCTTTTTCCGGAGCTATCACTCAACAAGTGTCCCAGTTCACTTCCTCTGATCACAGGTATGCTGTATTTTTCTCAATTTGTATAAATTATTCCTTTTTATACCTACTGGTATTAATTTTCAACGATTATCTCCATTGGATATCAATTAATGATAATTTCAGAAAAACCATCAGACGCTATTTGGTTTAAATTTTGGGCATGCAGCTTTGAGATATATTTTTAACATAAAATTAAAGTTGATAACTTTGTTATTCCACTGATTGTGTTACAAAGTTTGACACGCGTTTCACCTCTATGTGAAACATTTTCATCCTATAGGATTTACCCATCATAACGTGAGTAATTAATTTGTAATTAGTAATATTGCAATTAGTATTATTATAGTTTGTATCTAGCCTTTTCCATGCATCCAGTTGAAATAAAAATACTCACAATCAGCTAAATAACAAAGTTGTATGCATTGTTAACCATTGGATTTAACCAATTTAGATCTGCATCATCTAGCTGGGTGTCATACATAGACCAGTGACAGAAGGTCCATGGATGCTGTGAATGTGAATTTAGAACGTCAAGATTATTTTCATACTGTATCATACTTGGATTGCATATAGCTTTATTTAACTTGATCTTTTTAATGCTTCAAATTTTCGCAAAACAAACCTACCTTGAGTGGGAAAAGTCAACTGACAAAATGCAGGCAGTGCTAATGAGTTTCAGATTCAGTTTTTTGTCAGCACCCCGTGGTTGAAAAGTCATTGCTCGCCACTGGAAGACGCCTATTCAGGAAAAGCTTTTATTTGAAGTAACCTTTACTCAATATGTGCGTTTCGATATATATTCTTGATGTCAAATAGTGTTAAAAATAGAATATTAAAACGGGACTAGAATCATAAAATTCGCTATAAAATGTACCAAAATGAAACAAGATTGTTGAAATCTGCATTCAAATAGCAGGAAAACATTAATTTCGTGCAAATTGAATTGAAGTTTCATTGTATTACGCTGCGGAAAAAGTGATGGCTGTCAAGCAAACATGACTGTTGACCATTTTGTTTTAGCTCACTTGATGTGCACACACTATATTATCAGTCATACCAACAGAGCAATGATGGCGAACATACTTTAGACACACATTACCCAGACATATTTCTGGACCATAGTTTTGGCAATGTTATTTATTTATTTATTATTAAATATCAAAATTATAGTACATGACATAACAGCTGACGCCAATTCGCCATGTTCTTGACAAATATAATGAGACAAAATATAAAATAAAACTACATCAGAATCAAGAAATAAAATAGTAAAATTTAACAAACAGTTCACAAATACTATCACTAAAAATGTCCACTTCTCATCAACTTTATCATCAATGTCTAATTTTTAACGCTGATTTTATTGTAATATTTTTTTATATTGATATTCTATTTCAGAAGTGTTTCCAGGTCGCCATCTCCTTGCCGACGCTCCTTGGCTCCTTCGATTCTAGAGCATGGCGACACTTCTGGTCAATCTGTTGATAATGTAAGAATCTTTTCCAATCCAAAATTTTTTCAAATATATTGTTTATTGGCTTTATTCGTTGAAGTCTCTTAGGCAAAAACTTTGACCAATCCCTTGATGAAGGTTTGTTTTAGCCATTTATTTGATATAATTTCACTTTGAATGATGAATTGGAACACAGAAATGACTTTTATTTGAATTGATATGAAATTTTATTTTTGACATTTTTAATAGATTTGGGTGTAGTCAAAAATTCTATCACTGAACGCCAACTTGGTTGTAACAAGGGCGAATTATAGTGCATTGAATTGTAACATTTTCATATTTGCACTTTAGTGCATAGCAACCGAACCTGGGATAACTTCTCCTAAGACACCCCTGGCTGTTATTTAAATGCACTTAAAGCTGCTTTGTTTACCTTAAACACCCAGTTAGTAGTGTACATCCGTATCAGATGGAGCCGTTTCCAATGTTTAGTAATCTGAAGATATTGATTTGTTGGTTTTTTTTTTAAATAAAAATATATTTAACACGTTTTTGCCTCAAGTTCTTAATTTTTCTGTGCCTCTGAGAATTGAAAAACTGATGACTTGTGAGTTGTAGTTATTATTCGTAATTCGGTTGATTTCTTTTATGCAAAACGGATATATACAAATGTATATATAATATATATACATTTTTTTTAAACGTCATTGCTACAGATAAAATTCTTAAATTCCTAAAACTTTAAATAACTTACACATAAATGAATAAGACATGGTTTACACTAATGCATTCCTTCTAATTTTAATTTAAAATTATCCCTCTTTACGCTCGATTCTTTTTTCTACCTATCTGTTGTTGACTTTGTACACTTTTTTTATATTTGTCCTTTTTAATCATTCATCGAAAACAATAATAAACCGTTTAACCTGTAAATAATTCAATGTTTTGCAAATTTATATTTTTTTTATTTCGAAACTACATCAATGAGCTCAGATACATAAAACATTGAAAAAACCTATAAATATGTAATTTTTCCTCGGCTACGAATATGGGTTAAAATACCTCTTCTAAATAAAATTACAATAAAATCTAAATATTTCTTTTCGAAAGTTGGGTAGACTTTACGCCACGTTTCAGTTGGCGTCGTCTCTGTCACAGGACGTCAGTTTTTTTGTTAAGAATTATTTATATCATCAAAATGGTTTTGATTTTTTTGCATCGCAGTAACCATAAATTATCACTGTTATAATGGTGAGACCTTAAATGTATTTTTATGTTAAATCAAAAAATTGAATTTTTTTATAACAAAAGTACGCTATTAATATCCTGTGAACCAATGTAACTTAAAGAAGCTGACTTAAGAGAGCATTTAATCATATATTAACAAAATTTCATTATTTTTCAATCTTTACCTATTTTATTAAGACAAAAAAAATGTTTTATATTATCAAATATTTCTATTGAATGCATAATATAAATAAGCTCCGTGGTGATATTTTTCAAGTTATTACACTGTAGGACTGATATGTATTTTTTACATTCCTTTAATATTATGACACGATCAATTAGTTTTTCTACCATATCATTGACGGGTGTATGCTTTTAATTGTATTTAAATTTACTTATATTTACATTCAGAGCCATAAAAAGAATTTATAGTAGCCCCTCTGACAAATAACTGTAGCTCATAATAGTTTCCTTAATTGAACATTGATGAACAGACTAGTTACAGTTTTATTACTGCATCCAAAAATTTGGAAAAATTCTTATAAACTAAGTATAAAGCTTCCTATCTTATGTGAACTTTTTTTAGCAGTCTCGAATCATGCTAATATACTCAGTTATCTTCGAACACCTGTGCTTACTTATGTTATTTAGATTTGTGTTTGAAATTTTATTTTATCTTTGCAGACACTAAGTATACTGTATTATACATAAAAAGAATCATTTGACCCGTTGAAAATCTAGCTGTGAAGACTTTATTCTTTTACCCTAACAAATATCTCTTTTTGCAATGTCGTTTTCATTCAAAAGTGACAATGTTAAGATATGCATGTATTGAAAAAAGTAACCAATAAGTTGGAAGTCAAGTGTGAAATTGTGTTATGAAGAATTTTTCAGTATTTAAAATTATTGTTCTAAAGTTAAAGGTTCGATATATATGACATAAAAATGCATTTTTTTCCCCTAAAAAATAAGTGTTTTTAATGCAAATTAATCTTTCAGGGTGGCAATATTCAATCTGTAAAATGTTCGGGTGAGGCTTCCTCGAACGTTTCCACTTCATCGCCGCCTCCTTCTCTGTCCTTTAGCACTCCTTTACCCGAGCAAAATTTTCTTCCTCCCCTGAACCGATCCGCCAGTCAGGAATGTCATCCTAAGTCTTCAAATCAATCCTCATCTAATCTTTCTTCGGCTAATTTGACGACTCAAAAATCACAAGAGAGCAGATCGAAAAAGAAATCTTGGTACAGCGCCCTCTATCCGACGTATAAGAGTAGATCTGAAGATTTTAAAAGGATTTTCAAAGACGTTCCAGATGACGAGAGGCTCATTGTAGGTGAGGAAGACTGCCTTTTGTATACATCATTTATATCGACCACATGTTTGATAAATAAAAAATATGGATTGTTTCAAATACATATTTCATTGTTTTGACTAATTTGAGAAAGCAAATAAAGTGGTTAACAGACCAATTGATTAGATCACTGGGATTCTGAAACTGTGGCTCTTTTCAAGTCTCGGGACACAACCGAGACCATACAGCAGAGAAAAGGAACCTTCATCTTTTTTTCTAAAAAAAAATACATAAGCTTATATAATTAATTCAAATCAAATGAATTTAATTAGTGAATCCCTATTAAACTCATCGTCACCTGAGAACTGTACTGGGACATCTAAACAATCTTGTATTGATATACTATGCAATGTTGGACTATATTTTAAGACGTGTTATATATAATAAAAATAGATTTTCTTTGTAAAACAGATACCCCCATCACAGCACTTGCATTATTAACAGAAAAGGATTTTTTACAGCAAAAGCAAAACACCTATTTTTTTAGATGTCCCAGTACAGTTTTCAGGCGACGACATATTGGCAGTTTCTATGTAATTTACCCTTACACGGGTATAATTATTCTTAAGATAGGTATCGTTACCGATTTAAGACCAATAATTTTCATTGATTCACTTTCCTCATAGATTGTTGTAATATGTAAACCAATATGAAAAAATATATAGTTATTCATTATCATAAAATATCCCATGTGATAACTTTTGTTCAAGTTGGTTATAAAAAATGTATTAAAAACAGATTTATTTGCTAGATACGATATGTTGTATTATATTTGATGTCATAATATATATATATTTTATATGATCATAATTTGTATTGAAATATATCAAAAAATCTTATCAGTCAAATACTTAAAATTGATAATGAATGAGATAAATTTCTTAAGCCACTTTTGTCAGAGTAAATTAAAAAATATTTATCATTATTTATGATTAATTCAATAGCCTTGGTTGTAATATATTTGACAGCTATAAACATTAATATATATTTGCCACTAATCAATAAGCCCAAACGAAATTCGTCAATCGTGATTTTTTGAGTGGCGTGATGATATTAAAATCAACACTGCTGATAACCGATAGAACAGCTGCAGAATGAAGTGCTCATTGAAAAACATGTGTTTCCATATCTATGCCATTACAAACTTTGACACCGAACTTGTTTTAAATTCGTTTTACTTGAAATAATTGTATCGTATTGTGTGCATGCTTCTTGCGATTGCCATTACTTTTTATCTTTATCATTGAAAAGATAAGAAAAACTAACCATTTCTGCAGAACAGGTTTTATTTTGAAGTTGTCTCAAAATGTTGTCAAATATGGACTATAATAATGTTCATTCGAGGTGAGCAAGATAATTGTTTATGAATAAAGAAACACTTTCAAGAAATGCAAATCAATTGGAATAATATTATATTATGTAACCTCACTTCAACAATAATCCTGCAATTTAGATTTTATTAAGAAAATCACTTCAGTTTATTTATTCATTCAGTCCAAAACGAATGAATCGAAACAGTTCACTTTTGAAAATAACTCGTCTTTAATAAAGTCAATCTTTTAAATGAATCATTTTTCTGGGGCCAATTATATTATTAATATAAATATTCATGCGTTTGCATTTTTTGCCGGTATCTCTTTTTTGATTATTGTGTTTTTTCTCTGCTTCTTTATGGATTCGAAGATTATTCTTGCGCTATTCAAAAAGACATTCTGGTCCACGGTCGGTTGTATGTGTCCCAAAACTACCTCTGCTTCTACGCCAACATATTCAGATGGGAAACGTTTCTGTCGCTCCGGTGGAAGGATGTCACCGCGATAACGAAAGAAAAAACAGCTCTGGTTATTCCTAATGCTATATTGGTCTGCACCGACTGTGAGAAGCACTTTTTCACATCGTTTGCGGGGCGAGATAAGGCTTATTTGATGCTATTTAGAGTATGGCAAAATGCTTTGATGGACCAGCCGATGTCAAATCAAGATTTGTGGCAATGGGTATGTACTATTTATCGGACAAGATTATTGAGCACTGTTGCTAAGTTTATATACGAAATCACCGGCATGCTTTACAATCTCTGTAAACTATATACATTTGAGAAAAAATTTAAATGTTAACGAAAGCCGATAGATACATTCAGATTCTGTTAAAGTTTAGATTAGAAAAGTATAAAATTTTGATTATTCCACGTAATTTTTTTTTTATATTAAAATGAACTTCCACAAAGTTACCGCCGAAACCATCGAAAGTATAGAAAAGTATATTTTAAGCTAGACCTGAAAAAGTCCACAGAGTCAATTTTATTGATTTTTATTTTGCCCTAAACATTCTTTTAATAGTATTCTTTTCTATTCAACGATCAATCAACAAATAGTTATATAAAAATACTACAAAAATATCTACATAAAGTTACACATTTATAGCCAGGACGCCAAGATAAGAACATTTTATCTTTTATTTTATATTTGGTATGGTTCATGTTCTCGTATTCATAACACCAGAGATTTAAAAAAATCTTTAATATCAAAAACACATTTTAAAACATTTTTATCACGATAATTATAATATTAATATTGCTGTTTTTTCAAGGAAAGTTAATCTAATTTTACTTTTAATAATCTTTTTCTCTTTTAAAATAGTTGTCACTATAAAGATTTTCGGTGATTTTTGGATAACTATGTTTATACGCATTTATAGCTTAGTTTTTTTGTTTTTTGTTTTTTCAGTATCTTCATTTTTATTTAAATTCTTTTCGAAAGGTTGTTTTTCTCAGGGTCTACTGTTATAAACATTTACAAAGATCAGCTTTCTATTCACAATCTATATACATATATATTGACTGTGGAAAAGAAAAAGGATGTAACCCACAGTTTTTTCAAAACAGGTTTTTTTCGATAATCACAATGTATCAAACTTGATACACTTTCTATCAAAAGGATGCAAGCTGCAAATGCCGAATTAGTATTTAAATTTAGCTTTTGTGTTTGAAAAAGATGACCTTGTAAAAAATTAAAACCAAGAAAAAAGACTGAAATAAAAGTTTTCCTAGACAAATTCTTGAATTAATATTAGATTATGTCAATTAAACACCAGTTTAGAAGTCTCCGTGCACTTCAAGGTTGTGTATAATTCATAATTTGAATATGTCACAAAATCATCAAAACACGTTTTTAGCTCCTCCTGTAAAATTTGATATGTGTGGGCTACGTCCTATTTCCTTTCCACTGTCGATATATATAAAAGCTGTAAAAATATTTAAATTAAAATAATTATTCAATTGACCGTCGAGTACCTTCTTTAATAAATTTCTTCTGTCATTATTTATAATGATCAAATAATCATTTTCAAACAGGTTCATATCTGCTATGGTGAAGAATTAGGATTCAACTCTGATGATGAAGAATATCCTCAAAATTTTCTTGAAGATGATAAACTATCTGGCATAAGACTGTCTGCGGAATCCATAACAGAGGTGAATATTTCATAAATCATTAAAATGTCAATTCTATAACTATTTTAATTGACTTCCGTGATTCCCATATTCATCTCGCACAGTTCAGAAGACAATAATGTTTCTCAGATATTTTTAAAAATTGTGAAAAATGTTAAAATATGGAAAAAAATGTTTTCAATAAAATTAATTTGTTTTCGCCGATTGAAAAAAACTTCCTCCTTTGGCGCATTTTTGATAGGTAATAATTTTTCAAACCGTGATAAAAATTTTACCAGGATTTTTTGGAACAGAGCATGGAAAGTGCAGTAGGAAAAAACGCACATGAAAATTTAGGTTCATCACCATTGGTCGACTTGTCTACCACCAACTCCACCAACAATTCAACTTCACCCCAGTGGCCACGGTGCGCTTCCCTTCCCCACGTTAACAAACACGGTACGTTTCAATCAATTCAAAATGTTTTACTGTTCAGTCTTACATTACGTGGAGCTGTAGAGTGTCATAATAGTTGAAATGATACGCACATAAAAAAAAAATTGAATTTATTATGTATGTTATTTTGATAGAAAGGTTGTAAACAATGAGAGTAATTAAATTATTGAGCACTAGAAGTGTCAATCAATGGCAATTATTGAAAATAAATCTTTTTTTTTTTTTTTTTAAATCCATGTCTGCTCCCAATGTGGAGCATATGGCCTCCTATTAGAAGTATCTCTACAGAAGTTTTTCTATGAAAACTGTTTGTTACTCAGTCGCTCAACCTCTCTTCTCCAAAGAGAGCAGTAGGATAGAAGGATAAGGCTAGGACAGGACTAGTAGTAAACTAATTGCTCTCGCTGCGCCCAGTTATTGAAGGGTGGGAGGGAAATAAAGACATCACAAACGCCCATGCCTTTGAACAGAAATCGATAAATCAATCGAAAAAAATGCTGTTCGTGAAAAAAGACTTGAACTCGTGAGATCCGGCACGAAAGACAACAATGCTTATCGCTGCGCCAAAGGACCCAACCTTTTCTTTTATTGAAAAAATTACCTAAATATTGCCTTGCTGTGTCAACGTCATTAGTTTCGGTTACCGTGCTCGTTGATTCAAAGCCCAATACGGACAGTTTCACAAATTGATTTACAGATTTGTGTCTGAAGACATTGATATTTGTAATGTTTAAATATTCTTATATCCTTACTCTCTTCGAAAAGATCTTTAAACTCCTTCAGGAGTTACAAGAAAACAGTTCTAAAAGTTATTAAAAAAAACATGAATTTACTTTATACCTAACTAAAATGAATTAATTTTTACAACTATTCATATTTTTTGTATTTAAATTGTATAGTAAAAGAAAAGGAATGATTTTTTAAGATTATTATCACATTTTGCAGACTCATCAATTTGACGCCATCAGGGCTAACAGTTTTTTAATTGATATAATTATAAGTCTTATGTTTTTTACGATTTAATAACACTCTCCTTCCAGCCACTAACGGTAATTTCAATAGCGGTGACGCATTACAAACTGACATGTCGGATACATCTGAAAGTGAACCGGATAAACCTCTAAGGTACGAATAATCTTCTCCTATATTTTTGTCATTATTCTGGTATAATAACATTTAAAATACTGCTGAAATTAATTTTAATAATAATTTAAAAATGAATTTAACCAACATCATCCTGGGAAGAGCACTTGATAATGTAAAATTAAATTTGATAACTTTTTTACTTCATTTGTGCTATAAATTGTGACATGTGCGTCATCTTTTTAAAAAGCATCATCAGTCCAAATACCATGACGTTTATGAATTAAATAAAAATTGATTTTAATTCTTAGTTTTAATTTTAAGTGATAAATTACAAAATGAAGCATTCGATTAATTTGTGTAAATATTGTTTTAGCTTTGGCCATGAATTGCACGGATCTCAGTGCACAGATCCCCACGAAGGAAGAAAGCTTGTGTCAACTGATGTGCACGTTCACATCGATCAACTGTTCACCATGATCTTCACAAATTCCAAATTTTACATTGAACTCTTGGCCGCTAGGAAGACAACAGATTTAGTTCAGGTGAAAGTGATTTTCAAATATTGAAATTTGCTAATAAGCCTTTGAGCTTTATCACCGCACAGTTACAGATTGTTACATCATCTATTATCAAGTGGCATTCTCATATTGTATTTATTTAATTATCATCATTTCTCCACTTTTATAGATATAACACATGTTCAGTGCTTTTTTTTCCATGTAACGATGGAACGGCGTTCCGGCACCTTTTTTCTCAGCATTTTCATGTTTCTTATCAATATTCGAGAAAAAAAAATTGCTTCGAAAACTTTTTTTTAGGGAGAAAAAAGACGATTAAATTGTTTTAATCATTATTCCGCGAAAAAGCTATAACAGTAAAAACTTCGAGCAGCATAATATAAATTAGCAATGGAAAATCAATCTTTGAATGTGTTGAAATGTGAAATAAATCTCCAAGAGCTAATATAATAGAAATGAAATGGGTCATATTCTTCATTCCAAAACGCCATTCCAAGGTTCAGGTTCAGGTTAAGTATGAAGGCGTGGTTGTTTGTGATGTCTAAATTCTCTCCCACCCTTCCAATCCAAAAATTAACGGGACAAAGCGAAAGTGATTAGTTAACCACTAGTCCTATCCTAAACCTATCTTTTTATTCTTACTATCTTAAAGAAATGAAGGTTCAGCAACTGATTAACAAGCAGTTCTCGTATAATAAAGTTCTGTTGAGATACCTCCATTAGGAAGCGATATGCTCCACATTGGGAACGGACATAGATTGGAAAAAAAACTTTTAGTAAAAATCTTGATAAGAAATGAGTTTTGGTTCCTTTAAAAAAAGCACTGCACACATCTATCATTGATTTTCAGCTGTCACTATTTATACAATTCGTTACATATGAATATGAAATAGTTGGAAAATATACTTATTTAATAATGAATCTGTCATCAAATATGACATTGAGCATCAAATTCCATTTTTACTTTATTCCTTCATGTAGTTAATGTCAATTAATAGAGAATGACATACGCACAGATGTACTCAATGGAGATCTAGGCACGAATTGAAAATAAAAAATACTTCTCGAAACTTGTCTGAAATTAATTATGATTTATTTCATTTACATTTTTCATCATGCATTAAAATGCAAAAAATGTTAAAACATTCAAAAAATTTATCACTCAACGAGTTAATTAAGATTGAAATTGGCATTTATCGTACATAAACTAATTTTTAAATTATTTTTCAGACATCGTGGAAACACAACCCTGATACTGGACTAAAATGTAGAAAAGTTAGTTTTACACTTTTACTCGGCCAAGCTGTCGGTCCTAAAACTGCACAAGTTACCGAGACTCAGGTGTGTAATATTCGTTAATTCTATTAGAATTACTAATGTTATAAAATATAAAGAGTACTTCTTTGTTTTTAAATAGGCCAGTCAAAATTTACAATAATTTATACCAACCGTAAAAAAGAATTACAATATTCATGTTGGGTACAAGAGACACCCCTTAATTTGTATCTAGATCCTAATAGATTTGAGAATAACCCCAAGCTGCTGGAGTGTAAAAAAACTCAAATATGAAAAGACTTCTTATAACAGACTTAAAATCATTTGCATGTGCACAGTGCAGGTCAGTCTTGTATGTGTGGGTGCAGCATGACTTTGTTCACTATTTTTCATTCTTCCATTTGAAAATGACTAAAATACTGCAAATATATCTATTATTGAATGTCATTCTTTTTATGAATGTAGATAAAATTTTAAATACTCTATTTGTACACTGTTTTTACTATGTCACAAAAAGAAAGAGTGTCAAATTAAACTTAATAATAATTTTTATAGGTTATGCTGGAATGTACGAAACCGGGGCACGTTTATTCTATTGAAGTGACAAGTACTAACGCCGGTATACCGTATGCTGATTCCTTTACTGTAATAGTGCATTACTGTCTTCATAGGGTATCAGAAAACGTTACGAATCTGCAAGTCTTTGGTCAGATAAAATACAAAAAAAATGTATGGGCATTTGTGAAAGGTTGGTTCTCAAAAGATTTTTTTAATAATCCCTTTTTAGGTGTTAACTGTCAATTCTTGGTGGAAAAAAAATATATTTATTTAAATTAAACACAATTTGTCTATCACTATCTATTTCCGAAATGTTGGCTAATGATGAGGAATTAAAAACAAAAGTTTTATTATAAAATCACGGTATGGATGGTAAAGATGTACCAGCGTAACTTGACTGCCACTATCGCATCATTAACGTTGCCATAGTCAACACGTCCTAGGGTGACAATTTTAGTTCTGAGTTCTGCCACAGTCAAGTTAAAATGGTACATCTCTAGTACCCAGGTTTCTAGTAAAATAAAACTAGTCAAATTTGTACCCTTTATTTCAGGATTCATAGAAAAGAATTGCTGGGCAGGCTTAGAAGATTATTTTGACAGTTTCTTGAAAGCCATTCTCACAGAAGTTGAAGACGAACGTGGTCCATCAAAACGGAAAAGTAGACGAAGAAGAAGGGGTATAGGTGAATTTTTTTATGTTTATTTTATCATCATCGTTTAAACTTTCTAATATATTTATCATTTATACACTATTTAAATATTTCATAGTAATATATAAAAGTTGGTTTTTATATTCTACACAATCTTCTCTAATGATGCAAAAATTACTTCATAAACTCCAAGGAGACGATTAAAAATATTTTCCGAATTTGATATTATGGAATATAATATGATTTTGAAAAACATACTCGCTTCGTTTTGATACCTGTTCAATTAATTTTAGTACTTAACATAAAAACTATAATTCAATGTACACTTTATGATCAACGCATCGATCAAATTATTCTAACAGGAAGCTGATATTATTTTACATTATTTACAGGAACTCAAAGAGAATTGGAGACGGGGACATTGCAGGCTTCACCGATGCATAGGCCTTTAGCTTCACGAAAGTCTTTAACCGGCACTCCGTCCCACCACGGTGGGGCTCCTCCGAACACTCCCCCGAGCCTCGTATCATCTCAACTCTTGTGGATTCTGTTGATTTGTTTCTTTTGCGTATTGGTGGCAGTAAACGGTGTTCTCTATTGGAAATTGTGGAATGTGGATAACACGTCTCATAGTATATTTGACAATGATAAATTCCCAGCTAATGTTATAAGGTATCTTTTTTTTTAGATGTTAACTCTTAATTCTTGATGAAAAATCATTATATTTTTAGAAATAAAATGCAATTTTTTATAATGACCAATACTGGCTTAGCGCATCTCAACGCATTTGCATTTTCAACGGATTATAGTTGTGAAGATAATCAGTTTACAGTGAAACTGGTACTGATAATTAATAAATAATGTGGCATTCGTACAAAAAAATGTGTCATTTTTAATAGCTATAAAGTGTATTTTATACTACGGTAAAAAATATCAACGTATTTAGTTCTACAATTTTTTATAAGATGAGTTTATAGCTATTTCGGTGTGCGCCATTGTCAGAAATATGTTTGAACTTGCATATACTGCCTTTTATACCGAATTGATTTTTAGAATAAATCATTTTCATTTGTTTCCAATCAGTATTATTTGCTTTTTATTTCCGACTGACATAATATGTGATTATTAATTGCATTGATTTCAACCAAAATATGCAACTAGAGGAATTTATTTCAATCCTACAAACAAAAGCGATTATTTAAATTATTTCTTATTGAAAATCTACATGTACATATCGCTATATAAGCCAGTTATCCTAGTCATCTACAATGTTAGGAGACAGAGTGATAATCTCTGGGCCCCCTATGCCTGTGACATAAGAAACCTAAGGATCAGCGCAACCCTTCTGGTTTTTCTCCCAGAGATTTCTTTCCCTTACCCAGTTGAGTGCTTTTAAGAGGCTGGACATTAGCCCCACAATCCCTGCTGTTTGCTAAAACCAGTGTTGCATTGCCTGGTGGTGGCCGCTGAGTGGACAGCAGGTCTTGTCGGTGTGGCATTTCCCACCATTTTTCAACACATCTACTGGCATCAATTTACCTGAATGAAACCTCCAGCCCTTGGCCGCCGACAATACCTAAACCATGGGTAACCAGTAAAATGAGTCTATCTTTGGGAAACCTTACAAACAAGCGAGCAAGGCATTTTATGGAACCATCTCGTTAACCTATTCCAACTTGTTAAGTTGGTCAAAGGCTTCACTCTTTCTGCATTGTTAATCAACTCTTGGAACACAAATAGTCTGTTTTTCATTTTTAAACTTGACGGTAAATAATTTAATATTTTTTTTTTACAGTCACCAAAGTAGCCCAACACCAGAACTTATTGCAGAATGGTCACAATTATTGAAAGAACAATCATCATTTCATATAGCAGAATTAGACAAGTGGAGAAAAGCGCTCAATGATGCTATTTCCTTACTAAAACATGTAAGTGCTATAGATATTGTAAATTATTCCTTCGAGTACTTGAGTACTTAAATTAAGCCCAGTTAAACAGCAGTATACAGTGCTGCAATACAAATTTGTTAACAAATTAAGTGTTTTTATAATAAAAAATGATATTTTTTCAACATTTACATGTACATAAAATAGTAAAATTACTGTATATACACTCAATTCTTTTTTTACATGATAGATACGTTCTACTAAACACTGTGTAATAAAATGATAGAATACATAGAAAAATTGAAGATATGTTCTCTAAATTAAAAAAAAACTATGTTATTTGAAAAAAGAACAATATTGTAGTATAGAATTGTATAAAATAAGGTATTAATAAAAACACAATATGTATTCCTTTGTTCTTTATTTCACTTTATTTAAAAGGTCAGGACCGGTTTCGCTCATTGCGAGCATTGTCAACTAATAAGAAAAATATATAAACTGCTATTTATACAAAATTAAATGCTTAACACCTCTAACGTATGATTAAAAAATCATCAATTATTAATAAATTTTAAGTGGTGACTGACTGATGGTAATTATATCAGTCACCACTTAAAATTTATTAATCTGATGATTTTTTAATTATATGTTAGAGGTGTTAAACATTTTAATTTTGTGTAATTATGGAGCCACTTATACTGTAATTTGTAATTTTTTTTCAATGTCAATTGTTGTTTACACCTTTTATTTCAATCAGTTGACAATGCTCGCAATGAGCGAAACCGGTCCTAACCTTTTAAATAAAGTGGAATAAAGTACAAAGGAATATTGTGTTTTTATTAATATAATGCCTTTCCACCAAGTATTGACGGTGAACACCCTAAAAGTGATAAAATAAGGTAATAATGAAAACCCAACAAAAATTCTTCAAAATATTGTTAATATATTTGTATTTAAATTTATCGATTAAGTAAATAATACTATTCATCGCTAGAAATGTCTAATGTGTCCAATGAAGACTTTTTGTTTGCTATTATTGTGTTGTTGAATTTCTTGTTATTAGGAAATCTGTTAATTGTTTATTTTTTGTTTATGGGACTACTTTTTAGTGGATCTTATAAAAACAGTTGGTTGTATCATATAACCTGCAAGGCTGGCACAGCTCCCCTGCACATTCGGTCCTCTTGACAATTACGTTAGTGACGTAAGATATCATTACAGAACTAAATCTACTCTGCAAGCAATCGACAAGAGTTAGTGGCACGATGATTTATAAAACGTGGATCTAATTCAATTTTTTTCATCCAACAGACGGAAACGGCCCTTGCTAATTTACAATCAGTCATAAAACCATCTCTGGAAAGGACACCTCCGTCGACTTCCTTGCCCCACTCGGAACTGTGATTTATAATTCTTTACATTATAGTATTTTTATTTACCGATTGTGATCAATTTATATGTTAACTTTACAATAGGCCAGCATCCCCCAAATAAATATTGCAACAATTTAATCGGCTAAATAATCATCGCGAGTCTAGAAAAGTATCGGTGAGTGCAATGTAAATTAGTAAACAATTAAGTAGTCAATTTATTATTATAATTATTAAGGTGTGGTTTTTGTGAATTCATTATTACATAGATTGTACGGTTATTGTCTCAAATTAGTGTATGTATCGCTTTAAAATTAGGTAAAATTAAATTGATTCCATATAATGTAATATTTGGTAAAAGGAAGTATAAATATATGAATGAATTTTTTAAAAAATCAGTATAAAAATAACAGATGTCGGCTAATCAATTCTGTTCTTTTTTTTTATTTTGAGTGAATCTTAAATATTGTTTTGATCAAAATGATAGCCTGAAATATAAAACACTGCCGATAGTAGGAAAATATGAAGCTTACAAAATCATTTTGGAGTGATAGTTAACAGCTTAACAACCGCACGTTTTTTTTATAAAATTTCACCTGGCGAAATAAAATTTTGCGAAAAATTCGCAAAAATTGTAATTTTACTAAATTCACTATAATTTGTAAGCAAATTGTGATATCTTTACAAAATTTAATTTTCTTAGCTTCCAGATACTTCGCCTATACGCATATATGCGTCCACCGGCCAGCAACCTTTGTTTTTCAAAGACTCAAATACGAGTCCACGGTCGTTAAGCTGTTAATAATAAATGATGGAAAGCAAAATTGTCCTGCAAATAATATAAGTATGACAGAAAGTAAGATCTAATAAAAAAAAAAGAAACAAATCGTAAACACTAAATAAATGTTGTTTTCAAACTGTCTTCCCGTTTTGAATTAAGATTATTTGTACGGGTATCAATTTATATTACAATACACCTGCGGTATTTTTAACGGTGGGGTTGAAAAGATAATACTAAAGATAATCGTCACGAATTGACAAACTGCAATGATCAAGACGTCAAATTGAAGAATGTCAATCGAAAAACCCAGCAGACCTTACAAATGAGCTGCCACTACAATAGACACCCAAATGTAGCTTATCGCTTTCATAATTTCTATTATATTATCGCTCTATGACTTTATGTATATTTTTTTTTACTTTATTGCCAGTGATTTTACTAAAATGATCATGATTATATTATAGTGATAGCTTTGTGGTAAAATCATGTATTTTATTTTTTATAGAATATTTTTTATCATGGTGCAGTACAATAGATAATACCAAATGTCGGATTTTTTTAAAAAGATTTTTTAATAAAATTGATACGCAGCTTCAGTGCAAACATATTTATATAAAATGCACTGTTAATAAATATTTGAATGCGCTTATATGTTAATACCTATAAATAAATCAACTGTCAATTCTGATTAAATTGATTTTTAAACCAACCATAAATAATGTATTTTTTTTTTTCAGACATACTATATATATTTTTTAATGTTGTTACTATCATTCCGCATAAATTGATGTTGCCTCGTTGAAAATATAAAATAATTGCTAATTATACTGTTAACATTCTTTTATTATCATGCGGGTCTTAGTATGTCGCTTACGATAACATAAAACGAAACAATTTTCAGACATTAATTTATATTATAATATTTAAGTAACATTCAAAAATTTATCAAGCTGAATATTGATAGTGATTTATTTTTAAGCGGTGGATTATTCCTTTTACTACTTTACTTTCGATAGAAAAAAAATAATTAAAGGCAACCCTAAAAAATATTAATTACTGGTTTTTGATCAAATTGCTGTCATTCAATTATGAATTTTGAATGAATTAAAATCTTACGAAATACGCACGGGAAAGAATGTCTTTGGCACGAATCCGACACTTTGAGTCGATTTCCCTGAAAAATTTGTTCATTCGAGTCGAAAACAAATGACTAGATTTAATTCTTATTGAATTTACTGTTCTGCCATCGACAAAATCGTGATAGAGTCGACAAGCGAGTGATTGATATTCAATTTTAGTATTTCCCATAGATGTGAAAAGGTGATAAGTTTGCTGCAAATAGGTCATTTGTATTTATTTGTTTACAATGTTTATTATCAAGTCATCTGGTGTGAATTTAAAATCTTTGTAAAATGAGGCTTTTAGTAGTGCAGTTTACTACTGTAATGACTATCAAAACTGCATCTGATTCATAGGTGAAATGCTCTTAGTGATTTTATTCCAAATAATATGCTCTAACTTCACAAGTAAAGCTTTCATACGAATTAATAAAAATAGGAAATCATTTTAGAAATCATAAGAGATCACTAAAAAACTGTCCCAAAATGTTTGCATCAGAGGTGGTTTACATAATATTGTAAGATAAGTAAAGGGTTGCCTGTTAATTTCTAATAGATTATTTAAAATAAGTGTATGTGTTGTGTAATAAATGCCCGTATGTACTATATTTATAAATATCTACTAAGAATACGTAACGGAATCCATCATTGTGAATACTTCAGCGATTTCCCTCATTTTCAACGGTATATGTACATACCAGTTTCAAACATGCAGAAAAATATGTCTAGAAGAAAGCGTAACAAAATTGGAGAAGTTTTAAAAGAAGCCGGTTAATCCTGCAAATTCCAGATTGTGTGTATAGATTGTCCAAAATCCATTATGTAGAAATAAAGTAAAAACAATCAACAGTACCTTCAAACAAAAAAAATAATTGAATATATGTTTTTCATGATATCATTTTTGACTTTAATGAAATATTTAGAGATAGTAATTCTGAGATTTATTTGTACAAAATATAAAACAAAATTCACTTAAATTGTGTTAAATAGTCAACTCTTGGTGAAAAAACATTTTCTCAATAAAATCAAACACCATTATTTTGCAGTACTCATTCTGCAATTTTATATAATGATCATGGACTGGTTTCACTCGGTGGGTGGCCCTTATTATCAGGGTTGTGGAGTCAGACTTTTTAAGCAGGAGTCAGACTTGAAAAAAACTAATAACTTCAAGTCCTTTTAAAAAAAATGTATTCAAATCGCTAGGGTCAAAAGTGGACCACTGCATGCTACTAAGCCTAAAAAAAATAATTAATGTCGTGTTTTAAGCTAAGATCAGAGTCGGTAACGTTATTTCTTAATGACTCCACAGCCCTGCTTATTATTATAAAAATTCTGGAGTAAGTACTATAAATTGTGTTTTATATAAATAGTTATAAATACACCGAGAAAATAATGGAACTGTGCCTGTTCAACAAATGAATTGTCTTGTTTTAATTTTTAGGACTGTATTGAAGCATCCCAAATCAATATTTACATTTTTCATTCCATCTCCTGCGCTAGCATTATTAGTAGAATGAACACAACTACATCAACCGTATAATTAATTTGAAATACATCCCTCATTATTATAATTTTGATGTTATAGTGTAAAAATATATAACAGTAATACCTCGATATAACGAACCTCCTATTTAATGGACAAAATATCCAATTAATTGTTTATATTGTGATGAGCCCTTGACCATAGTTGCAGCTAATGATCATATTCCATCCGAACGTCGTACATACCTAATATTTTTTATAAAAAAACATAATATGTTAATTGATTTGTAAAAAATTTACTAGACTTGTAAGAATTGAAATTTTTGACACTATTTTTCCCTCACTTAACCTACTTCGATTTGTAATGGGCTTTCGGCTTTTAGTCAGTTATATTTAGGTTTTACTGTTTTTATTACTTTAAATTTTTCTAACCCAGAATCACTGTTATGTAATCTATATCTCTCCCGCTGGGCGCCAAGTCATTATTTCAATATAGCGTTCAATCAAACCAAACCATTTATTTACTTTAAAGTTTTAACTGTAAATTTTGTGGGACAAAATAAATTCATAATATATAAAAGTCCACAAAATGAGGATGACTACATACATATGTTATGTCTCTTGCAATGATATTATTTATATATTATTAAAGATATTTCCCACCTACCTGTTGAATTTTATTTTTATGTTGAATTGCATATTTTTAGCTCTCTGATTCCTTTGCTATCCTGTTTCCGAAGCAACTTGGCTCCTCTCAATTGAAAGTTTGCTAATCCTTACACTAGGTGAAAGTACACCATGTACAACAGTGGTTCCCAAAGTGATTCCTACAGACCCCCAGGGGCCCTGAAACCGCTCAGGAGGTCCGTGGCCGGTCAAAATTAATTTGGGGGTGTTATTTCCCTTGGGAGTTATTTCACTTGGGGGTCCGTGGTCAAATTTTTCTCCATGAAGGGGTCTGTGAGCATAATAAGTTTGAGAATCACTGATGTACAATATTACTTCCCATACAAAAAAATAACAATTAGAAGTTTAGTATACTATATAATATGTATATAGTTTAATATAATATATTCCCATACAAAAATAATGTATGAATTTCACATATTTTAAAAGAAACTAGGATTGGTTTCGCTGATCAGTTGACAATGCTCACGATAAGATCAGTGAAACCAGTCAGTCCTGATCTTCATTAAAAAATGTAGAGCTGGTACAAGTGTTCTATTTTTTAATGCCTCTCCACCAATAATCAACAGTAAACACCATAAAAGTGATCTGGGTGTATTATTTGTTTTAATGTTCCTCATACACAAGTGATCCCATAATATAAAAAATGTTAGCTGGATTTATTGAGCTAACAGAAAAAAGATATCGATAAGACCCTCCCTAATGAGACACAATACTATAATTTATGTCCTTATTTTATAGTCTTTGTTTTCCGAAACCTATACTCCTTTTTTGAGCCCATACCCATTTACTTATTTTGAAGAACTCATTATCTTTTTAACCATGAAACGAATTTTAATATTTTTCCAGTCGACAAAAAAACAAAAAAATATTCCACCAGGTCAGATTTACAGTACAGTGGAACCCCGATCTACCGTTCTCGCATTGTTCGTTTTCCCGCATGGTTCGTTCATTTTTCATAGTCCCGGCCAAACACTCATAAGAACAATGTAAAATAATCCCGCATTAACCGTTCCCCGATTTACCATTTTCCTCGATATTTCGTTCAAATATTTTGGTCCTGTCAAAAATATTATCCCGATTGACCATTTTCGTTAAATATTTCTCATAAATAATCTTACCTCGCATTTCGTTTCGCGTTTTTTTCAGTGAAACCCCGATCTTCCGTTCTCACTATCTTCGTCTTTATGCATGGATCGTTTATTTTTTACTCGACCAAGACCCCACCCCGTAATAGCAATGTTTAGTAATTCCACGTTAATCATTTCTCGATTCACCGATTTCTTCGATCTATCATCTAAATATTATCGTCCCATCCCAGTTACTATCTCTATCTATCTCGATTGACCATTTTTGTAGAATATTTTGTTCGCTCATAAATAATCTTACATTTCATCTGGTTGCGTAAATTTTTCTAACTCAAAAGTCAAAACTAAAATACCTAAATGAAGAAAACTAGTACTCTAGTTGAGAAACTGAAAATAATTAGACATTGGAAAAAAATCAGGAGAAAAACGAGTCGACATAGAAAAAAGGAGTTAGTTGACTTAGAAATGTACGCGATTTTGAAGTGTTTGTTAAAATTTAAGTCCCAAACTGCAAATAGGCTACTTAGTTTGTATTAAACAAGTTAAAAATACATTTATTTGTTCTTTAATTAATAAATAAATGAGTTTTTTGAAAATTAAACATTTTTTTGTGTTATTTGAAGATTTCCCGCATTATTCGTTCATTTATTACGATCCCTTGAAAAACGTACAATCGAGGTTCCACTGTATCACAAGGGAAACATATTTTCATTTTTTTTAAAACTTGATTTATAGTAACAAAATTTATTTTCGAAAAATATACACTGACATTATTATTTTAAAAACTTCTAAAGTTTGCCAATACAAAGTCAAGGCTTTCTCTCACATATTATACCTATCTTGTATTCTGCATGAAATACCGTTGTCAAATACAAAAATGGCATCTAAGGCTGCTTGGAAATCTGGTCTCTCGCTACCTTACTGTGATTCATCGAAATAGATCCTTATAATAATTAGCAGCTGAATTCCAGAATCCAGTTGGTGAACAATCACAAGCGGTGCCAAATCTTTCCAAAAAGAATCTAATGCATGACCAAAAACCCATTCTCTCTTTTAGCAAACAGGTTTGTGGCTTTATTTAACTCTCTGCTCCCATCGAGCAATATAGACTCCAATTGAAAATTAGTAATCTGTCAAGAACTCGTAAGCTGGTCAAATGGTCTTTTTCACAATTGGATAAAGCTGAAATTAGAAGAATTTTCATTGTAGCTCCACTCAAATGATTTTTTAAGAATGTCAGGTAGGACAGAAATGTATAGTGATTTGACCCCTTTAGCGCAAAACTGGTGAAGTCTAAACACAAAGCAGCTCTGATAGTAAAGAGAGATATTGATAGTAAAGATATAAAATGTCATGCACATGTAGATAAGCTGAGGAAATAGTTAATTCTTTAATTATTTTAGATCTGGGCATATTGCAGTGACATTCCTAGGCTATGCGTTGCTCCTAGGCAGTTTAAAATATCGCCCTTACTATTTTTAGAAATAAAATTTTGTCCCATGCTTTTTCTTTTATAACCCATGCTATTCCCGCTCGGTTTTATTAATTTACGACAAAGCTGTCACTTATAGTGCCGCCATCAGTAAACATCATATTTTTGCATTAAATTTATGTACTATATATATATATATATCCATCGGTCCTAATTGGCATTTTTTTATCAGACATTTAAGTATTATATTTTTTCAAAACTAAATTCGTGTCAAAAATATTTATTAATATTTAACAAATCTGCAATAGCCACCCCAATACCCACGGGGCGTCCCTTATCACAAACCGATAGCGCATCAAAATAAATTTGTTTTGCTAAACTCCACACCGTACCCAGATTGATATATGTATTTAGAACATAAATCTATCATACACAGCATGCGAGAATATATTTAAGCCGACCCCTGTGAGTGTAGCAGCATCTGTAACACGAAGTTTCAACTGTCGATAATGTAGGAAACTGATTATTAAAATATCGCCTGATTTGCCGTTACTGCTACTTCTTTACGGTTGTTGAAACAATTGGGTCTAAATTTTATAAACATCAATTTTTCAAACCCTTTCAATCTATTGTGGATTTAATTTGAATGATTGCATGTAAATTAAAATTTAAAAAAAAACTTGTGCGCATTCTTAGAGCAGAAAAATGTGATATGCCATAATAGTTGTGTTGGCGGCAATCGTTAATACTGCATTTTGAACTGACCTAATCTAATCATAAAAAGGAATTTAAAACGAATGTGTCAAAAAAACATATTTTGCTACTTTTTAAAATAGAAGAAATCACAATGGCGGAAGGAATATGAGAAAAATCCTAATGATTAGATTTGAAGTTTTTATATCTTTTCAGGGTGGTACCCTCAAAAGATTTAAAAATTTACTTTGCTTTTATTTATGAATTTTGATATTGGTGTCTAGATGGTTCTGTGTTTGTCTTGGGTTAAAACATGTATGTTTCTTTTTACACTTAATATGTTTCCTAAATGTAAAAGCAAGTGATATGCAATTTGAAGAAACGATATAATGCTGGGATGGATATGGAACAGAGATCCAATTTGCGATACAATAATGGCCATTATTGCAGTTGCGTCCCTGACATATTTGTAAAGGAGGATTTATAAAAGTGATTGTATATCTATGTGGCTTTTATTTGTTTTTTTAGTCAGTTAAGATGTTCATCGTCCATTTAGCTTCAATATAAACCAAACCAATAATTTTCAAGTTTTATATTTATATAGGTACATTGGAAAGATACATTTAAAAAAAAATGGTACAACAGACAGCATTTAATATGGATGACAAGTTGCCGCCTGGATCAGATTAAGTTACTTAGTTTCCTCAGGTTTGGAAAATACCAAAGTGTACCCACACTTTCCGCAATAGTGTCTATCTTCCATGGCGGCCATGAACACGCCAGCGCCGCATCTCTCTTCGGGGCATTCACGCCTCAAACGGTGGATCTTTCCGTTTTCGTCAACCTTTAAATCATAAAAATATATTTATATATACTATTAATCAATGAACCATTGCAGTACATAAACAGTGGTCATCATAGTTGGCTTCCATGCCAGACTTCAGGTTCGAATCCCAGTAAGAACAGAATTTTTCAATTGATTTGTTCGAATGCATGTTTGTGATGTCTAAAAAAATCTTCCCACCATTACAATTTTAAGGTAATGGGGTGTAACAAGAAAGAATGGTCGAGCGACTGAGTAAGTCATTGTAGAAAAAAAAAAAGTTTAAAAGCTTTTCAAAAACTTATTGGTGATGTATCTGCATTCAAATTTATATGATGAACCACTTGAGTATTTAAAAACTTATAAGCCATAATTATAAAAGAATCCAAGATGGCTAAACAAAATAAGTGTTGGCTACTAACTAGACCGCCATCGAAAGGTGAGCAATAACCATGAATTTATACAATCCAGAATAGATTGCAGGCAGAAACGTGCAAGCTCAGCATGGATTGCAGACAAAAAAAATGGTGAAAAATATTATTATATACCTTATAATATTTCAATACAGCGAGCTTGACCTTCTTCTTCTTGTGCTTGATCTTTTTGGGTGTGGAGTAATTCTTCTTCTTGCGTTTCTTGGCTCCACCCCTGAGCCTCAACACCAAATGGAGCGTAGACTCTTTTTGGATGTTGTAATCTGATAAGGTGCGTCCATCTTCCAACTGCTTACCGGCGAAGATCAACCTCTGCTGGTCTGGGGGAATTCCCTCTTTGTCTTGGATTTTGGCTTTGACATTTTCGATGGTGTCAGATGGCTCAACCTCGAGGGTTATGGTTTTGCCCGTGAGGGTCTTCACGAAGATCTGCATGGTTGTGCTGTATCCTCCAGTGCTGAAATGTTAGCAAAAAAAAAATACTCTTGAGCAAAATAGAACAAAAAAAAGGTATTAGTTTTATTACTATAAGTGTTAAGAAAATATTACCTCCAGTGAACTTTTACATATTTTGTAATGAACTAATATTTTAAATCACATTCATGTAGCATGGTTAATTAACGTCTTGTGTAATGTTTTTTAAGGCTGCATTTCTCTTTAAATGTGTATAAGGATCCAAACACATCATTTTTACGGTCTGAATTTCACAACACTGCCAGACGTAATGACTTTTGATGGTTGATAGAACACAATTACGTATATTTGAAAGTGGTATTTTATCTGTCAAAAGTTTGGCCATCCATACTCCAAGACAACAATGAACATAGTCACAGTAAATACATTTGTATTATAACAAACGTTAAAATGTGAATACAAAAATGATTACATTCGCCATGCGTGAATCATGAGATTTCCGCCGTCCAGAGAAATGACTAGATTCTTATGCACATGAGAGTAGCCCCACTAGAGTATATTTGGGTAGACTGAAAAATAATACATAAGAAATAATGTTATTGCAATATATAAAAAATAAAAACAAACATAGGGACAAAACGATTTTATTATAAAATTTAACAATACAACTAATTATGATTTAAACTAAGAGAACAGCATTTATGCAGCCGTCGTTTTCAGGGTTATTGGTAACTTGGGCGTATTTACCCCAGATTACTTTACCAGACTGTGTCACTAAACCAAGTTCTGAGATATTAATTTCAATAACTGTTCCTTTAGTAATAACACCTAAACTAGTGTACATGGGAGAGCTGGGGTTTTTCTTGACGCCGATAATTGGAAGACAAAATGTCGCCTTCAGTTCCGGATGGGTGACGTGAGCTTTCTTGAACCTGAGCGCCATGGGTCTGATGAAACGTTCAAACTTGGGAGGCTTTCGTGTGAACCCTTCGCCGACGAATGTTACCTTGGTGACCATCCTCTTCCAAGCTTTTCGCCTTGTCTTTCCTGAGCTGAGCACTTTGAAGACTTCGGCGTCCGATTGGGCTCTCACTTTAGGGATGGGTACATCCCATTTTCCGGCTTTCTCTTTTCTTTTCTGTTTAATCATATTTGAGAGGACCTTGGCTCTGGACTGAATGTCTCTGTCAAGAAGATAAACTGGCACAGCTCCCTCAGAGAGCTTCTCGGCCTTCTGTTTGACTTTTTTCTCTTCATGAGCTTTGATCTTCTTCTTCATTTGTATCTTTTCATTGCGCCGTTCCTTATTGAAAATCTTCGCTTTGATGCCTCTCAATTTGCGAGCTTTCTCCGCCCTCTTGTGAGGTTCCCTGGCCTCGCGTTTCCTCTTTCGCTCTTCATGATCAAGCCTGCGCCCGAAGAGCTTTTGATGCCTCTCAATGTATTCGTTCTGCGGCATGGTGTCGGCGTTTTACCTGCAAATGAGGATTCTATAAGGATTTAGTAATAATACAACGCTCGAGGTAAATTCAAATATTGCGAGATGTGATGCCAACGTACATAGAAACATGATTTCTAAGAACGATGACAACTGTTGAAATCTCCCCATACTGATATAATTGACACATTTGGATAAGTCATTACTGTCGTTGTACTTACCAATGGTAAATAAGCCCCAATATCGCAATGAGAACCAACCTCGAACAGAATATATGACAATGTGATTCGGACTAAGAGGAACATGCGAGTTGTCAACTCGCAGGTACAACGATAATTATAGAAGAATCACTGTATTGCAATAAGAGAACGCAGTCACAAACTTCAATGAATATATTGCCGATTCACGTATGTTATAACCAAGGCTCACAGTAAGAAAAAGAAATATTATAATGGATTTGTTTAGAAGCACATGGACACTCACCTTCACGGCAACCACGCAACGTTGTAAAAGACAGTGCCGCCGGATATGTGGAATAACCATAAATTTTTAAAAGACAAAATAATAGACACACATTTTCATAATATTTCTTATGGCAATATTTCGATAATAGTCGAACATCAAAAAAAAATGGATTGACTTTACCATAATATTATGGTATCTGCAGGAAACTACTAGAAGAGGAACATTTATGTAATCGAAAAAAATAAAACTAAATGATTACTTTAAATCGAATCGATAGCTATCGATCCAGGTTTTGCCTTTTAGCATCTTTAGACACTTGAGTGCACAGATAAACTTATATAATATCGAATAATTACTTACTGCATATTTTTCTTCAGTCATTATAAAATAATTATTAAAAATGTTTTTGTAAGGTGAGGGAAAATACGAACAGTTTTATTGTACCCCTACCTTACCCTACCTAACCTAACTTATCCAAATATAAAATATTATAAAATATAATTATACAACATATTGAATATAATAGTTATTTTATATTAAAATGAACTTCCACAAAGTTACTGCCGAATCCATCGAAATTATTAACTTATCCAAACCTAATATTTATATTTATATATTTATATCCTAATATTTTAAATTAACATTTTTTCCGTTATTTTTCTTCATCTGGCAAGATCTATTCTGAAGGTTTATATCAGGGCTTCGAACCGCTATTTTTTTCGTTCCGGTTCAAGTAAAAAAATATATGTCGGTTCGTTTCCGGTTTTCGTTCCGGTGAAAATAACGTTTTTAATGGTTTTCGGTTCCGTCCCGGTTGAAGCCCTGGTTTATATCAGTGGTCACCAAAGTGGTTCCTACGGACCCCCAGAAGTTCATAAGATCGCTGAGGGGGTTCGTAACAAATTAAATATCATTTGGGGGTGCGTGGCTAGCGAAAGGGGGTCCGCGGAAGAATAAATATTCTTGACACCTTTTTTATTATTACTAATGTTAAAATAAATTAAAGGTAACGATTTTACACCCTGAGTAAAAATATAATTATAGTACACAAGATAACAAGTAATGACAATCATCTCTCGTGCAATTAAGCTGATTGCGGTTGTCTTAAATCAGGTCTACAGGAACGTCTTCCAACCTCCAAACAACAATGTTCAGATTTGTACATCATGTGAAGTGCACTCAACATTTTTTTCTATTCCACCGAATAATAACTGAGTACGAAGACTGATAGACGAAATGGCTGTTTTTTTTATTCCAATAATTGTTATTTGCCAAATTTTTAGAAACTAATATGAAAGGTGTTACAATATTTTAATGAATGGAAAAGATTTTTCGATGTAAAAACTATACCCATAAGTAATATCCTTTCCGTTGCTACTGACGGTGCTCCAGCAATGGGAAGACGACGCCGCGGCTTTCTGACATACTGAAAACAAGCTATACCGCATGTATTATCAGTATAATTTGTACTTACATGTGGGAAAAAAATATAGACTTGGTCTGTCCCTACCCTCGCAAGAGCTTTAACCAGAAAACATTTGGTTTCAGTAGGGAAAAACAACATTTCATTCGATAGTCAAACTTTCCGAGGCCAGCCCGAAAAACCGATGCTTGGACTAATATTTGTTTTTATATCAAACAGAACGCTTAGCGTAAAATTCAGCATCGTAAAATCGACAACGCGCACGCCAATGTGCCGAAGAGATACGCTTTATCGCCCTTACTTACACTCACGATATTCCTGAGACAACGATATTCGAATACCAGACTACATACCCGGAAGCAACGAAACAATTGTTGCACAATATGCTGACGACACCGCCATCTTAGCCAGATTGCTAAACAGGAACCAAGCCACCGTGCTTGTGCGAAAATCAAGCACAAACATATCAACCTAGTGCTCTGACTGGAGGATTAAAATTCACTCGTAGAAAAGCACTGCGAAAACATTACCTTGCAATATTAAAAGCACGGTAAAATACTTCTGTCTCACGCTGACTCGCGATTAACTTTTTGCAAAAACATTTTATGTTGAATTTTCAATTCCAAGATCCCGGGATTGGAAAAATTGTCGATCCGCGATCACAAAAGAGGTTCATTGGATGCCCTAGTACAGACCATGTCTATATAACCCTTTCCCACACGTAAGCTAGCTACCTAATGCATTTCTAAGAGATTCTGTCAGCTGAAAGCTTTGCTTGCTGGGTTTGAAATTTCCCATCATTTACTGTGTGCACATCCATCGACATCGGTGTGCTCACATGGGTTGACCAACCATTGACCACCGTATCCTCTCCATACCCTCTGCATATACGTCCACTTAATCACACGTGAAAGCACCCGTGTAAAGCCAACTATAGACTAATATACTTTAGGTAGGTACTTACATTACTTATTTATTGATTTGGCATTTACTTGGAAGAACTCCATTTTAATAGGATAAAAATATCAACGTATTTCTGTTCTAAAGTTTTTATATTTTATGCGTTGATAGCTATTTCGGCTTTCGCCATCATCAGAACTATGCTTAAACGTAAGTTTGCTCAGCTATATAAACTGGCTAAGAAGAGATACACAATGCATCATATTATTCACTCTAACATACTAATTCAAATTTGAAACACTAAAATCATATTTAATAAGTGCAATATCAGCAAATTTACGTTTAAGCATAGTTCTGACGGTGGCGAAAGCCGAAATAGCTATCAACGCATAAAATGTAAAAAAAACTGTAGAACTGAAATACGTTGATATTTTTACCTTATTATATGTACTTATATTACTATAGTAGCTTACATACAATCTATATTATTAATATTGTAGTCTATGATATTATTGTCTATTTCTACAGCAACTGTCAACGGTGTTGTTTATTCTGAGTGTCGTTATTTAGGAATAATATTTTTAAAAAAAACCTTTCATATGGTATAATTATATCTAAATAAGTTATCATTTAATTCAGTATCCGATGGGTACATATTTTTTAACGATACAGAGTAAATTTAAACACTTATATTTTCATTTTTAGGTTATCTTTTCGTGTGAATCACATTCGGGGGGCTTACATTTCCCAGATAAAATGCCCTATTGGTATTATGACAAGAAGGAACTTCAGAATACGCCTTCTTTCCTCGAGGGTATCGACCATGGAACCGAGAGTCGATATAGAAAAGAGGGTGCCAGATTTATAGTTGACACAGGAACAAAAATGGACTTAGGATATAATACTATGGCTACGGGAGTTGTATATTTTCACAGATTCTACATGTTCCATTCGTTTAGAACTTTCCCTCGATATGTCACTGCTTGCTGTTGTTTGTTTTTGGCAGGAAAAGTTGAAGAGACCCCTAAAAAATGTAAAGATATTATAAAACAAGCAAAGCTATTACTCCCCGATGATAAGTTTTCAACCTTCGGGGAGGATCCCAAAGAGGAAGTTATGACGTTAGAAAGAATTCTATTGCAAACAATAAAGTTTGACCTTCAAGTAGAACACCCATACAGTTATCTTTTGAAATATGCCAAATGCTTGAAAGGTGATAAAGCTAAACTTCAAAAAATGGTCCAGATGGCATGGACTTTTGTCAATGACAGGTATTTTGAGACTTACATATGTAAAAACTACATTTTTTTTTATATCTGTTTAAATTTGATGAACAACTATTTCGATTCTTATCAGCCTATTAATATGTCGTAAAAATATAATTATGAAGGATAGTTTTTCTTGCAATTTCATATTATTGAACTAATGATTGAAAGACAGTTCTTTCACTTATACACAACTTTATATCGTCGGTATATTGGCAGAAAACGTTTAGATTTGCTTGTTTTGAGTTATGAATGCAGATCAATAAATTCAAACAAGCTCCATTGTGTAAAAAACAAGCTCACTCATACTTCCTTTATTTATTTAGATGTTTAACCGCTTGGATCCCAAGCGAACATGGTGTCCAAGAAATTTAAAAAAATAAATACTTGGTATTCTAATGGAATCTACACTGAGTCAATATAGGTTATTAAAATATCAAATTTGAATGTATATAAAACAAAATTATTTCCCTCAAAACCACAGTATCTGGGACATATTATTAATGATTCATTTACGCGGTATTCAAACAGTCAAAGAAGCAATACGAACTAAGTTAATTTTATTAGCAGTTATTACTGAAAGAAACATATAAATAACTGAACGCTTTTTAGCTGTTCAGATTTCTTATTTACACAGCTACCCAAAGATGATAAGACAATATAACGTTTCGGAGCTATAACATTTTGGTGAATTGTTTTTTATTTGTTTGTCTTATTGTCTACGGCCACGCAATGTTTCAGTATGCTTAATGATATTCGAAAATATCTTTATCTCAAAACAAGGTTTTTTGAATTAACGCTTTCTGGCAGTATACTGAAGATACAAATGTATTTTGTAAAATTATTTCTTAAGTTTGAGTGCGATTATTCTTCAGCTCACGTTAGCATCAGTTGTAAAATTATAATGGAAGATTTTGTTAAACAAATATTACGATATTTGCTCACACAGCAAAGAAGAAAGTTTCTGACACAATTTATGTATCAAATGTAAGGAAAAAGTTACTGTCAACTGCAAGATTTGAACCTCATATAAGAAACCATCTTCATTTAAAGATTAATCAGAGCTAACTTTTGTTGGTTAGTGTACTTTTTCAAGGGGGCCATGGCCCTTTCCTGAGATTTTTTTTTCAATTTTTCTGATTTATTAAAACTTTTTTGTGAAATTGTTTAGTTTACTATGTTTTATAGAATACATACTTAATTATGTATCGACTATTTTTATATAGATATAATATATTATTTTTAATGTATTATTTATGTATCATGTTTATATTGAAATTGAATGGCCCCCTCCTGGGACAATTCCTGGATCCGCCAATGATTTATAGAATATCCATAATATGGCGAAATGTTTCAATTAAGATGTTTTCAAAAGCTGAAATAAAAGTTTTATTTAAATCATCTTCTATTTGTAGTTTATGTACCACACTCGCTTTGCAATGGGAGCCTGAGGTAATAGCGGTAGCTCTTATGTTTCTCGCTGGTAAATTAAGCAAGTTTGAAGTGGTAGATTGGAATGGAAGAGTTCCTAAACATACTGCTTGGTGGGACATGTTTGTTGAAGATATCACCACAGAACTTCTAGAGGACATATGTCATCAGGTAATATTGGAATTTATTGGAAATGTACACCGTTGTTTTTTTTTGATTTTTTAATTTATATTGAAAAATATTTGGCATTAGAGCTTATGCCAATGCGCCAAATATTCTAAAGTTGAAAGATCATACGAGAAAAACTCGATGAGAATTTTAGTAGTGCATGTCTCTTGAGATAAACTCAAGGTAAATTGACATCACAAACACCCATCTCTTAGGTCTCAAATTTAAATTTGAAATTGACCTTACCGGGAATCGAACCCAGACCCACCTAGTCTGTAGAGCAAGCTCTAACTAACTAGACCACAGCGGGCGACTGAATATATATAGTAAAAATGTCTGAGTTTATTTATTAATTTACTAAAGACAATATAAAACATGGAGAAATCAATAAATCATATTCATAAATTGAAATTGGTATATATCATATATTGTAAATGTTAATTCAATTTTTAAAATAAGATTTGTATCAAAGATTGCAGTTTTTTCTTAATCTTGGATAACAATTTTAAATTGTAAATCTGACAGATATGATAAAAACTTTTACTAATTATAGCATGGTGACATGAGATGTTGTATTATACATGATTAATTTTAAAAATGTCTATAATTGTAAAAGGTTTATTAATCAGTTCATAAAATGTTTTTTTCTCATGCACAGGTTTTAGATTTATACTCTACGCAACCTTCTGGCACAGGCGGTGACAGCCCCCCCTTGCCCCCGGCACCTCAGCAAAACAAAACAGATAAGAAATCTTCTCTCTCACCCCCGGACGCTGCATCCCCTCTGAATCCTGCGAACGTCCCCAAATCTTTCAATACTCCTATTAAAAATGGATCAGAGAGATTGGACAGCAAACCGGATCTTCACAGTCAACCCATCAAATCCATCGTCGGAGTGGATCCGATGCGATTCCAATATCCGGCTACGTATGGAGCAATACCGACATACGCTACAGCATTTCCACCGCCGATGGCCGGTATCGGAACGGTCGGTACCCCTGCAAACATCATGTCTGTCTTGAGGCCGCCGGCCGGATTCTCAGAACCTCCGCCTACGCACTTTTCTGCGGCAGTAACGCTTCCGCCGCCTTATTATCCACAGCCTCAATCCAGACCTTACTATCCTCCGCCCACTTAGTGAACCATTTAATGCTGTGTGTAAAATTATATAGACATTCTGTAACCAAGAGATAATCTTTCAACACATCGCAATTGGCATGTTTCATAAGGACGGTTCTGTTCTATTTTTTTTATACATATATATTTATTTCATTATCTACATCTTAAGATATTGTTATTGCAAATAACAAATTAAATGAATTTTAAATACTATTTTTCAAAAAAGACAGGAAGTATACCGCTCAAATACAAAACCATAGCAAACTTCGAGGATTAATCAATGAAAGCATTTATGATTTTTGTATAAATATGATGGTAAATACAAAATGCATATCATTGACATATGTTTGTTTTATTTTGATTCTCGACATGTCGAATGCCACATTATTCCCTTCCCACGTATTGGTTTTTTTCAGAAATACAGCGAAAAGAAAAAAAACTAGCTCCTTAGTGTCCACAGAATTAAAAAGAAGCAATAGTTATTGATGTCAGAAGACCATGCGTTTCGTCTAATTCTTCCAAAGTGGTGGATTTTGTCATTTCGGAAGACTACTGATGACTAGGTTGAGGTATGATTGGTAAGTTGACAAATTTCAGTCAGATGTCCAGTAGATAAATCCAGATACACTGTCCTCGAAAGTATGGTACATCAGTGCTCCCCAGAAGGATGTAAGCTGACTACTTTGGCATTATTGAACTCGGTGGGTATCTAACTTTTCAGTAGGTTCATGTTTACATAACTTGGATATCTCTTTTTTGTACATTTATCAACTGTTCAAAAAGTGAGGCAGAAACAGAGATTGATGGCATAATTTGTTGCCTTTACCTACCAAGAAAGAGTTTTGAAAGATGCTGTGCAACAAGGATTGTGCTAATCTCTCTGTTCCGGTTATAAGACGGAGATAATAGTTTTTACTTCAAATCCGGCCCATTTAGGCATAATCGGTAGCTTTGCCGCTGAGCTCTATAGGTTAAATAATATGTCAGATTTTAAATGTGGCAATTATTTTAGGACGCTAGTCAGTCAAATCCTCAATTGGGTTGGTCAGCCACCCGACTCGATGGCTACGAGGGTGAATTGCATTGTGTTCAATAACTTGGCAACGTCATTCAGAAAGCAAGTAGATCTCAAATCATAGATTCCCAATTAACAAATTAGCTCAGATTCACGTCAACCAATACTGACAAAACACAAAGGATGAGTGAAGGGTTTTGTTTATATCGATAAAGTTGACACGAATAATAAAAGACAGATAAAAATTCAGTATACTTTAATCAGGGTAAGTGCAATCAACAGGTTTAAAAACACTATAAAGATGTAATAATTTTTCTTAATCAACGATCAAAAATAATACAATACTATACAAATCTCATTAAGGCACATTTTAAGGGATCAATGTACTAAATCTAAATTGGTATATGTCACTACATTATTTCAGTATTTTTTTATAGCATAGTTGCAGTGCAAAGATGGGACATGTAGATGTCGTTAAAAAATGTGAAAGCTAATCTGTTGGCTATATATTTTTATGCATCAGTACTATCGGAGAGTTAAAGGCAATTGTGATTTGGAAATTCACTACTATAAGGCAAAAAAGTTCTCGAAAATAGACGGGATATATCAGAATTTATTATCACCATTGATCACTAGGTTAAGAGTAATTTATAATCTTAAAAAGGCAGAAAATTTTGATAATACACTAGAAGTTATAAAGACATTACGGGACGATTTAATTTTGAGCATTCTGTTCACAAACCGTTGTCGCATAGTATTTATTAAAAAAGACGAGACATAAATCAATATGGCGTTGAAAAATGGCATGAAATCATCACATAAAATAGTTTCACCTCAATATGGATACAACAAAAAAACCTTAATAATGACATTATACATTGTCAGGAAGTGATAAAAGAAATTAATGTACATCGTTTATAGATTTATTGATACATTACTGACACTGTTAGAACTGCCGCAATGAGCAGAAAACATGTGCAAAACCTATACAAATCATTTTTTACTGCAGAACAGGGTTGTTTAAGCCTTGGGCAAGCAGATTGCGGTAATTAGAGTGAACACATTCGGTATGACCATAGAATACCAGTTTTTAAAGATGCTCTATGTTTGCCCATTTGGCACCTTAACCCTTTTAGTCCTAGAGTGCTTATGGATGTGTTGACACTGCTAAAAGCACTCACATTTCTTATATGTCAATACAAATTTTGGTGTATCATATGTATCATGTCATTGCGCTCATAATCTATGGTGCTGGAAGGTTCAACGTACAGATGCATCAAAAAATGTCAATAACGGTTATACAATTCCATTATGTAGGAGTAAGGGTTAAAATAATACATATAAAGGATTAATAATTACCCTTTAAATTTAATACTGTATAGTAAAAAATAATAGAGAAAGAAAAATGATTTCTAATACTTGTAAATCATTTCTGTTTTAAGTCTTAAACTACAACTTAAGTCAATTTTATAAAAAAGACAATATACTTAAGAGATTAACACAATTTACAAGCTTAAAGTACATATCGCTATTATGTAATAAAAACGTAAAGCTATAGCAAAATAACACTGCACATTAAGTTATTAAAATGTAAAATGTTAATTCTATAAGAGATTTCATATATCAAACGGCTGATATGCATGACTAGTGATTACTTTGAATGGCAGCTACCATTTTGATTAATTTAACCTAAATGTAAAAAAAGAACTATTATCTTCTTAAGAAAATAATGTAGTTTAAAACTATCAGTGTGCTTTCAATAAAAGAAACAGTTTGGGAAACGTCGATCAAACGGTTTAGAATAACAGTCTAAAATAAAAAATAACGGATACTTAATATGCGAATCTGCATAGATTGCGTACACTCTCTCGAGCTACTCGGTTAAAATAAGACTATTTTATCCACATTATGTGTGATTATAAGGAAGTATTTAGATATAACATATCATGACTATAGTCTTAAATCTCAATTTCTAATCATATAAAAGAAGTGTGAATAAACTATGCGAGCGAATGATTATGAATTTAAATAGAATATACTTTTAAACTGAGTACACCTGATTCTCTTCGCGTGGAAGAATACATTTCATGTGCAAAATTATGCAGTGAACGTAGAAAAATAAGAGAAAGGTAATTTACTTAAACAACATACTTCCTATTACAAAAAAATATACATGTCTTAGTTTTTATTTATGTGTAATAATAGTTTTATAACTCACCAAAATTGACATGGTTTTTGAATTCAATCAATTAAATATACGTTCAATGAATTAAGTATTTTTATTATATTTTTTTATATTCATGTAAAAGTAAAAAAAAAAAATTGAATGAATTGTTTTTTTGACTGCAAAAAGAAAATCAGGTGTTTTTTGTTGACTTTATCTTTTCAAAGAATGGAGGACAAGAGAATGAGCCAATATCAGAATAACTCTTCATTTTATTATGTGAACAAATATGCAACGGTAGAAAGTTGTATCGATAATATACGGATATGATATAATTAATGAATTGTTATATTATGAAAGACAAATTAACAAGTCCCATCATCAATAATGTGTGGAGATTTATCGTTATCATCTGATTCGGATAGACGTAAAAACATTAATATTAAAGAAACTATGATCGAGATGATATGCAGACATCATTATAGTGGTCTATCAAAAGCACACAAAAGATTTCGGCTATCTCTATTATGAGCAACTTTCCCTCTTAGCTGCGCGGCCGCACAGCAGTTGGGTAGCTCCCGCGCACTCATTCTGGGTTGGCGCGCACTACAAGACAGTTGCTCAATTAATATTTGATCGGTCCGCGCAGCCTCCACGCAGCTAACCCTTCGGCTTAGAGGGAACGTTGATTATGAGTTGTATATTATATACGTATATTTTATACAAAAAAAAGTAATAAACTTATTGACAATAGAATGTTGGTATAAAAGAACCTCATTGTCAGTCGATATACTCTTCATTGACAGCGGATACGATTAAAATTAATTATCAAAGAGGAAAAAAAAGATTATTCTTATTAACTTTGAATATTTTTATAGGAGATGTAAGTTTGCTTTTGATTAACTTAAATGAATGATATTTAAATCGTGGTCGGAAAATAAAAACTTCAAAAAATTATAATGTAACATACAATACACGTAATTCTATTAAAATGATTATTACAAACATTTATACATAGCTGCTTGTCACACATGATGATAAAAACCTAATATAAGAAAATAAATGCAATTATTATTCTATAAGCACCCCAATTGAATTTTCAAAAATTTTGAAGTCTAAGTAACGTCTCAACATATATATATAGAGAAAAGTCATATGTAGATTGCGCTTTGGTTGTGAAACCGACCATTGCAACTTCGATAAGACTCTTAATCTATTTATTTATGCGATTTCTTTGCCGTAAATTGAAAAAAGTCTTAATATCGTTTAATTTAGTAAAAGATTTAGAGTGGTAATTTTATTATTGATTAACAGGTTTTCGGGAGTAAGGAATTTATTATAATCTATCTAATATGGTAGGTAGTGTGTTTGTTAGTTTAACTAGCATATGAATAAACAATACTGCAGTCGTAAATAAAACAACAAAAGACATATTCTGGGTAATGACAAATTAACTGTGATTTCCACCTCACTGATTATTTATATTGAAAGCTTAGGTTACAGATATCGTGTATCGAAATCAATAAACTTTAGTAAAAATAAGAGGATGAATGAAATCATATTTCACGGTGGCGAAATAGTTTTTCATTATGTTGTGACTAAAGCAGCGATTTCCAACCCGGGAGGCGTAAACGGTCCAAAATATTTATTTACCATTTAAAACGTGTCTATGTATTACTATATGAATTAAAGTATGGGGATGCGCGAGCATATTTTTTTTCTTCAAAGGGAGGCACATTAACATGAAGGTTGGAAATCACTGGACTGAAGGCATAACTTTCTGAGCTCTGAAATTAGGTAAAGGTCCCTTGTAGGCTTTTTAAAAAATTGAGGGCGGATTTATGTTTTAATATTTGAGAGGGTGCATCTTAAAATACAAGAAGACGGTTATATGAAATTTATCTAAAATAAGTGTGATTAAAAATCAAAAAAAAATGTTTCATAGCATGCACGATGGAGTTTAAGTGAATCCAAATGCTTCCTTTATTAGTAATCAAAATTAATTTGTGTCTTGAATGAATTTATTTACTCCTAAACTATCCAATTCATCAATAGATTTTTATTATGGTAGGAATATTCAATGAATACCCTATCCATCACTGTATACATAACATCTAGCGATGGGGTTAAGTGTGGAAATAAATCATTTTTAAGTTGTTAAAATTTGAGTCAGAAAGTTTATGAAATACTCCAGTCTTGAAAATTTGTACTGACGACGAATATCTAAAATATTCATAGTTTGCGAAATGTACTTTAGAATTTAAAAAAGACATTAAAAAAACCACTCGTTACAAAAATGAAAAAATGCAATTAATAATATCATGCAACATAATATATATTGATGAAATCCATGTACGGAAATTTGTAAAAATTATTCCACATTTTATATTTGTTAGACGTGCTTAACTAGCTAAGCAAAACAAAAGTACAGAATATGCACCATTTTAATTCAAATCAAGTTTAATATATTTAATTGGTTCAATACTTTTTTTATAGATAAATTTAGATATGAAAACATATTGATATATTGGAGCACAGTTATGTCATTTTAGATATTTTTTGTAATTGATAAATTGAAATTTTATGCATACTTTTTCTTGTGACAGGTAAAATAAAGCGAAAACCTTTTCCATATCCTTAGTGAGGGGACTAAAAAACTGGCGACGTTAAAAGTGTAGTAATAAGTGAATTATTACAATTATCGATGGATATCATTTAAACTGATAATCACAAAGCCAAGAAGACACTGGACTATTTAAGAATGGAGTAGGGCAGGTGTCACTAGAACAAAAACTTTTTAGTTGATTTTTCACAAATCGCTAATATAAAGATATAATAACTGTTCTTAAACAACAGTATTGCATGAAATTGTATAAAAAAATCAATATTTTAAATTATTATTTTTACAATGATCGACAGTCTTTGATGTAAAATATGTTACTCATGTTTTAATTTTTTATATTTGCGCACAATAAATAAATGATAAAATATAGAATCGATAATCATAAGGTGTTTAAATATATGTATTTATATTAAAAGTCATTCTATAAATATTAATCTCAAAATTTTTCTGTGAGTGTTGTCAGGAGACATCTAAAAGATTTTTTGGTCAAGAGAATGTTTTTTCGGTGGTAATATTAATTAATATTTGCCATATTTGTGAATAACTTTACAAATTACAGCGGAAACCATTAAACATGCAAAGATTTGACACCTAAGAAAAACAGAAATATATATATCAAAATTGTTTACTTTTTTTTATTGATTGATCAATGACATAAACGATACCGCATGCAATTTTTTTGATTGTGTTTTTTACCTGATAAAGAGCACAAATCATGTCAGTTAATGCCCGTCATGAAGTGATATAAAATATATACAAGTTTAGTTTGTTCAAACTATCTCTTTCAATGATTCTTTTGTTTACAAACAATATTTTAGCATTAAAAAAAATATTTTTCTTGTGTGCCCTCGGTTTCCGCTGTATAAAATATAACTAGTGCAAGAATATTATTTGTGACAGTCTGATAAGAGAACAAGAGCGTCTTTCATTCATACGAAAGAAATACATAAATTGCATTTTAAGGTTAGGTTTTTGATATTTTTTACAATAGATATGTTACATGGATACCATACATTAAACAGTTTAACGAAAAACTATAAGTTGGCACAGTCAATTGCTATCACATTATGTTACGCGTTAAAAAACAATACATCCATATTGACAGTCAAAATGGTGGGGATTTTTTTCAGAACCCCCGGGTGTGTACAATCGCTGATGACATTCTAATTTCTATCTGAAATGAAAACGCAGACTTAATATGATTAAGTTTACTTTTCACTTTGCGCAAATCATTATTCACTATCAAAACCGCAGATGTGTTGAGAAAGCTATTTATGGTGAAGGAAATTATATGAAGGCAAACGATCGGTAGTATATTATTGAAACACACAATTTTAGAAACCGAAGCTTTAATATTAAAGCAATATTATCGATGGTTAACTGTCATTTTGATTTACCCAGTCATATTTAGCAGATCGGTAGAGCATCGTAGGTCTAAATCAATCTGGTCTGTTTCAGGTAATATATTAAGATAGCGTGGATGAAACGGTACTGGTGAACGTTCTGAATGAGATTAGCCCTTTGCTGATGCAACAAGCTCACCACTCTCGGTATGTCGAGTTCCTAAAAAACGTAAAGCATATGTCACTAATTTTACAAATGCATTGTATAATATTTTATACCGAATCCGTGAAATTACATATTGCAATAAATAGGATAAATTTGAAATTTGGTTTAGTTGCAAAAACCACTACCGTAGCGCTAATATCTACATTGCTCAATGCATGAAATAAGCAAAACAATTCATGCACTCGGGAGATAATTTGCCCAATTCATGAATAGCAGCAGGATTGCACTTTTGTAAATCTGACAATTTTTTGTCCATTCCATATAATATGCAATTTCACAGATTCGTTGTAAAATAAATATTTTTATTTTAATCTACTCCTTACTATCTACTCTAATAATTTATTACTTATACCAAAGATTATTTTTAATATAGCAATGCGACACAAAACATTTATCTGTACAGTAATTTAAAAAGGGTTAAATAATTTTGAACTGTTTCACTCTCAGCCGATTTCGGCATGCATGTGCAACAACTCCAAAAAAGGTTTTTTTTTTCAAATAATATGAAAAATGACTATTCTTGTTAAAAAAAACGAATTAGTTATTGCCGTTTTTTTGTGATGCAGCACCCGCAACATGAAGGGAGTGACTATTGATAATATTCAAAGTTCAAAATACTTTAGCATATTGAAAGAGGGAAATGATTAAAAATAATAATAATCCTGCAGAAAATTTTGTAATATTGCAATGTACAAAGGGTTTTAAATTTATCTAAAGGCATGCTCCATTTTGAAGTATCAACTGCTTATATTATATTAATTTAACTTACACTACTGTTTTTTCAATCTGAGAACCGCAAAAAAGATTAAAAACTACTATTTGAATGTGAGGCACATGTGAAATCAAGATTAATTGAATTTTAATCAAGCTTCTCTCTTTCGACTGCAATGGCCACAGTGGACTGAGAAATGGTAGGGCAATCTTGCGGATGCCATGAACAATGTTCCCTCTAATTTTCGGAAGGTTATGTGCGCAAAAGACATTGAATGTGCAACTTTGACAAAAAATAAATACATTTGTGCACCATATAACGGTATTTAGACATACTAAAAGAAAAGGTTGATTTTAATAATGACAATAATTAACAACACTATTTAATGTCAATTGATTTGTTCTGGTGGTGGTATAGCTGATGTAATTTTTGTGCGCTCTGTTGTAATGAATGTGTGCACACAACACGTCGAGCGCACGCAGACGTGCACAGCTTAGAGGGAACACTAACCATGACGTTAGCATTAGAGGAAGAATAGTAAAGGCAACTTTTTTCTTGACGTAAATTAAAACACTTTTGTATAACTCTGTATAAAAATGACTAGTTGTTTTAGTTCTGCAATAATAATAGTAATTATCAATAAAATAGTGAAAGAATGAATAATGTACAAACATACCTGATTGTGTTCAAGAATATAAAGAAGCAAATCGGTAATAATTGTGACTCCAGAGCGACCGACCCCTTGAGAGCAAGCGACGAAGACCGGAGGGTTGGCATTATGCAATGGACCTATTTCTCCTGCGCAGTGATGTCGGACTGCTGACAATTCCTCCAAGAAACCTACAATTGAAAAAATCCTAATTATTAGCGTTTTCTAATCAACTGGAACGTTACTCTATAATGCATATGTAACGCTTACTTCACCCTAAGCCAAAACTTTTTTAAAATATAAAGTTTAAACATAACATACTCATTCAAAAACACTTTGATTTTCATTGCCTATTAAATACTGTAATCCCTGTCATCATTTATTAGGTGATTAATAAGAATATTATAAACGGCCATATTTATTTATTGATTTGGCATTTACTTGGTAGAACTCCATTTTAATAGGGTAAAAATATCAAAGTATTTCAGTTCTACTGTAGAACTGAAATACTTTGATATTTTTACCCTATTATATTACGGCCATATTTTTTTAGTTATTATATAATTAGTTAACAAACATACCTAGAAAATGTTCAGTAGATTTGGGAACAGCAACAGTGTCCGCCCACTCTGGATATTGGAGGTGCCAAACAGTCCTAGTCTGAGACAGTGTACCGGACCCAGAGCCTGTGCCGCCTTGTTTGCTGTTTGAAACTCTCAATCGAGATGTGATCACATATCCAGACGATTGGCTCGATTCAACAAATACTTGGAACTGGGAATTGTTAATTATATATTTTCAAATAATTTAAGATATCGACCGAATATGCTTCATGGTATTTCAATTTGCGTCTAGGAGATATTTTTATTACTGAAATAATCTCCAATATAAACTAGGATTATTTTTATAAACTATAATTGCAATAAAAAGCTTAGAAAATATTATAACAATGTCAAATACCCGGTTTTGGGTGGATTCGTTTAAATATGTACTAATTTATTGTTCCTTAGTAAAAGTGTTCATATTGTTCTTCGAAGTTAAAGCCTGCATCTGCATGTTGACTCGATTGCTCGATGGAGATATTTTGTAAAATTGTTCGTGCTCAACACGCCAGAGACGAGTCTCATTAATAACTAATTAAATTAATAATTGCAAATTATAACCGGCGTGCTAGATAAATACGTACTTTTTTCTACGGCAGCTAAAAGGCTAAATGAATCATTTGAAGACTGCTTGTTCTCACTATCACGGTTTTACATCTGGCGTTATGAATGTTGAACATTTCTCAGTTTTGTGCTGGGATTGTCTCAGGAGCAATAGACCGAGACTTATATTTAAATAATCTCCAGAGGTACAAAAAGTGGATCTTTACACTCTCTCCATAGAAAGGCAGAATTTACTAAAAGCTAAGTTCGCCCTAGTAGCTAGCCAACTCGTGGGTCCGACAGTTAAGAAAGACTTGATTAATTCTTCCCGTTCAGAAAACATAAAAGGAAAATCCCCGAAGATGCAGTCAGTATGCTGCATCGGGCTGAATAAATGAATGTCCCATTTTCTATCTGGCCAAGCTGAAAGAGCTTGGTGGATTATGTGTCACTAAAATAAACGCTTCTGCCAGCCGTTGAGGGCTGCATTAATTGTGCAGTCGCATGCCAGAGAACGGCAACAATATCGTGCAGAGTCCAAAACCGAGTGGGGTGTCATCCATCTCTGCACTTTTCACCCTGAGCAGCAGAGCCATTGCACCAAAATGAAAACAATTTAAAAGGCAGCAATAGCAAGTAGAGAGACTCTTGGCTACGCGATCTATGAAAGACGCTCAATATTCAAGGCATTGATCGAATATGACTAGCTCAGGATTGAAACATACTGGAGTTTAGTAATCAACCTTGATAAATTATAAGAAAAGAGGAACCCATTCTATCATTATAAGTGCACTTTAAAAATAATTTGAATGAGTCTCACCTGTCCGAATTCTTTGAGCCGTCCGGGAAGGGTATCGGGTAAATGTAAAGGAGAAGTAGAGGCAGATATAAAAGTGATAAGTCTCGCTCCGGCTTCCCACACAGCCTGCCAGAAACTTGTGGCACCTGCAATCGATCCACTTCCGGGTCCAACAGAACATGCAATGTAGAACCTTTGACTGCTTCCTACGCTAGCCTGAAATTTCAAATTGATGAATTATGGCATTTCACATAAACATAAAATAAAATGATTAAGAGAATGTTACACATACGGTGATATGAGATGCATTGATGTATCCGTGTTTGTTGACTTTCGATGGTGTGAGTCGGACGCGATTGTCATCATAAGGCAAATATTCAGTATTTCCTGCGTTCAAGTGTGAATTTTCAGGATTTAAGGCCACCGTTACTCCTGTATTCAAGTCCCGTCCTTTAGGTATGCGTTCGAAAGCAAAAGAGAGCTGAGCGTCTGACATCTTTCTTTCCAACAACTGGCACTGCGATTGAGCAGAAAAATAGTAAATCATTAACAAAACATTAATCAAACATTAACTAAAAATAGACGAGTTTTAGATAGAGGTGTTATAAAACCTTAAACAACTTTCAGATAGATGCACAAAAGGCATTGAATTATGCTCATATACCTTGAACATTATAGGGGTGAACTAATATTTATAATTTTATTTAGAATCTTTAAGACACATATAACATACACTGCATGCTACAATGTTGTCCTAGGACAGGGATGGCGAACCTATGGCACGCGTGCCCGAGGTGGCACGTTTGAGAATTTGAATGGCACGCGAACGATTTCCAAATTCAATTTTTAAATGTTTAAAAACGACAGGTTTTCAAAAAAAAAAAAACGAGGTTTTGAGATAATCTGAGGAAATCCCGGGATTGGATACCCTAGGCACGCCACACAATCGAGAAAAAATATTTGAAGATTGTTGGCACGCGAACCCAAAAAGGTTCGCCATCACTGTCCTAGGACCATCAAAGCCTACATGTTGAGCTGGGTAGTTAAATTGAATGTGCACCGTAGAAGATGAGCTTTTTTTGAGCTTTAACCCTATAATCAATTTACATATTATAAAGCAAGGAGTAGTAACACATTGCTTTTTAAAAGAACAATATTCACAGATAAGAATTATTAGGAAGAATGTGTCAGAAGAAAAGATATGACATGCAACATTTGAGTAACATCAAGTAGAAAGGTGTTGAGTACCAAAAACCAAATAATCCATATTTTGTATGGAATGTGTGCCAAGTAGGGATGCCAATCTGGATATTCGATATCCGGATATATTCGGCCATTTTTCAACTATTCGATATTCGTATATTTGGGGAAATATCCGAATAGTATTCGCAATAATTTTTAATGAAATATGTTACAAAATTTACAAAAAATCACATCACAATTTCTCCACATTTAAAGAATAATTATGAATTCCCCATGTAGTGGTGTTTTCGCCTTCACCCAACTCAGGTATTATCAATATCTTATCATAATACTTGAGTTTGACGAATCGGCTCGAATTCGGGGCTATAAAAAACCTTCAATGAAGTAATTTGATTCATTAAAGAAATACCGCTGGAGTAATCCGATGCAGCTGCAAATTTTAAATATTGTAATACAATGGAACGATATTTAAATATGTTTTGTCTTTATCTAATACAGAAATGTGAAAATATTTAGTCTTAAATTATTATAAAATGTATATCAGTGAACAAAGAAACTTTGATCGTGCAACATTTCTTTTTGCGTGCGAGTTATACGATTATTTAATAAAAACTCTAAAATCGAGACAACTGTCTACTGTCAAAAACAGCCGGTTATTCTTTGTTTATTAAAATATGTTTTTTTGAATCATAGTTTTAAATTTTTTTTGTATATAATATATTTGGATCAATTAAAAAAAACAACAGAAAAGTTAGACGTGTTGTTTAAAACACTTCTAACAATAAAGCCAACGTCAACTACTACTAAACGAGTATTTTCAACGGCACGAACAATTCAAAACTAAGTTAAAAACAGTTACATGAAACATTATTTTTAAAATATGCATTTTTAAAATTTAAATAAATGACTTTTATTACAAATGAGCTTGTTTTTAATGTAGGTACTATTTAATGTAATATTTTAGTATGAACATATAATGTATGTATATACTAAAAACTATCCAGATATCCAAATACATCCGGATAGTTTCAGTTTTACTATTCGATATTCGAATAGTTGATAATGAGTAGGGCTTCCAATTAACCGGACATTTAAGCTAACCGGTTTTCGGTTTTTTTCAAATAAACAAACCGGGTAACCGGTTTAAACCGGATTTATTTTCAAAAAACCAATTTTGGTCCCGCACAAACCAATGTTTCAAAAAAAAGTATTTTGATTACTTAAAAACAGTCAATTAGTGCATACAATTAGAAAGTAGATAAAATATCGCTTTTTTCGTTCGGAAGGTTCACTTGTTTTATTATCATTAATATGATGAGAATCCTTTCGTATTACAGCTATTTGATTGAAAGCAGTATAGTTTTCCATGATTTCGACAACATACTTGTTATTAATATGGCACAGAAATTAGACAATTGCACAGTACAATACTTTATTATATTGTACTTCTTATAATACTATTATTATATACAACATTTTTAAATATTTATAATCTACAAATGAATAATTTAATAAAAGCTTGTGGTGCTCAAACCAGAAAAAGATTTTTTAATTAACCCGGTTAGCCGTCCAAAATAAACCGGATTTCGGTTTTTTTGAAACAACCGAAAAACCGGTTAACTGGTTTCGGTTTAAACCGGTTTGGAAGCCCTAATAATGACGAATAGTTGGAATCCCTAGTGATAATCAATCAAGAGATGGCTGTACCTCTATGTACTCGGGAATAAAAGTAAGAAGGGTGAAATGTTTTTTTTACACCTGTTGTATTTGAATTGTTTTTTTCTGTATTGTTCTAACATATATGAGACGTAATGTGGTGCCTGAACCATATTTTTTGACAAAAATGGATATATGTTTAAAACAAAAAGTTGTCATCAATTTCCCACACTTTTGATTTATGGCACATAGCACCTTTCTTCTCAATGGTATTTATTTATCAAGAGTAAACAAAGATACAAACAAAACTTTGAATTGTTCATAGACAGTGTTCTATTGTAATGGACGATAAATAGCAACAGCATAAAATGATATGTTGCCAGATATAAACAAAAGAATCGAGACTGTCCCGTTAAAAACATATCTATAGTATTTAAATAGCATGTAAAACTATATAAAATTCATGTAATTTTTTTCTCACTCACCATTGTTTCTTTAGATATAGTTGACGGAAGGGGCTGTAATTTTGGTAAAGCAGTGGACCACCGGTACTTTTCGGTAGATTCCGGGACGGCTGTGGCTTTTTTCACTCTATCTCTTCCGAGAGTGGCGCTCTTTACAGCGGTCTTACTATTTTTACCGCCAAACATCCCCCATCTCCGACGTTTTTTTTCTTTAATCTGCACGCTGCTTCCGGTGGCGGATGAGATTCCGCTGATGTCTAATTCATAGGCGCTGCTCTGCTGAGTCGAATCGAAAAACGACGACGTAGGAGCAGTTATATCTAAGCCGCTGTGTAGAGTGGATGCGACAGATATTTGAGAGTTATTATGAAAACTGTCCGATAAACTGACAGATTTGGGAAAATTTACAAAATTCTTTCCCATACCTGTAGTTTGTTTTTCATCAGCGTTGCTATTGATTGTGATGGTTGTAATGTTATTACTGTCAGATTGCTGTATGCGCGTCGATTTTAAAGAAGAACTTAAACTGGCCGCAGATCCTCTCAGTGAAGCACTATTGCCAGCAATGGAGGGTACGGAATCTTTTGAAATGGAAACTGACATTAGAGAATTTGTCACGTCTTGTAAATTATTACTAGACGCCATGTTATTGTTTAGTATGACTTTGGTATCATTAGATATTAGATTAGTATTTTTATCAGTTTTTACAATCTGTGGATTTCGATATGGATTATCAGGCGAGTAATGAATGCTGTTTATGAGAACGTTAGGATTGAAAGCTGCAGGCGGAGGCATGACGGAAGACGTCTGTTCATTGTTGAGCACGATCGATATAGGCTGGCTGCTTTTTCTTTGGGTGATCGGAGTCACTTCAGGCGGAGAGGTGAGACTCTGGGCCCTGTGACGCACGCTGGAAGGCATCGGTTCAGTCTGCCAAGGCAGGGGAACGTTCTCATAAATGGGTTCCTGCGAATCGCTTACGATGTTCAACGCGGGAGGCTGCTGCATCACTGTGTGATTTCGGTAAGGAACACTAGCGGCGGGCATGCAATAGATTATGTTTCCCCTGTCATCGTGCAGCTTTTGAATATGGTCTGTGAGGTGGTGGGGAGCTTCGATAATAATATGTCTGTTGGGAATATCAGCGAGATTTTCATAAGTGCCGTGCGCCGGCGGTAACATGTTCTGTACTCCGGCATATCCCAATAAATTATGGGCATTTCCAGCGTGAAGGTGACTCATGTATTGTCTGGTCAGGAATGTTCTGGAAGAAACTAAATCTGGACTGGAACCGGAGACATGAGGGCTTATGTATCCTATGTGATGACCGACGGGACCGATGCTCTGGCTGGCGACAGCCAGATCGGGGGTAGAATTGGAAGCCAATCCGTTATTAGGATAAGGAGGCGGCGGTTTGTAAACATTCAAATATTGAATCTGCTGGTGTGCTGCCGGGAGGGCAGAGCTCTCTAAGGAGAAGGCTGCGTGAGGATCGTGTCTTATAGGATTCACAGCGTACGGTATATCGGGTGAGTTGAAAGCGGCGGTGTGCCTCGTGACATCTGGATAATGGATGGGTCTGTGAATTTCAGGTTGCGATCCGTAGATGAACGGCTTCGTCAGATTCATCGGATCAGGAAGGGCGTGCTCGTGAGGCTGATGGTTTTGAAAGTGTAAAGGGTCCAGTCGCTGACTGTACTTCTGTTGAATTGCTGTATCATAATCGGGTGCCGCTCTGTATGAAGGGAGAAGCGCTCTGGAAATTCCAATAACCGCATAAATATTTTTTTCAACTTGTATATCAATATGCACTAATTTACTATTCTACATCTTTCTATCTACTTTCTTTCTACTGGATAAAATCAAAACAGAAAAGATAATTGTGAAGCAAAGATGATATCATACCTTAATTTGTCAATGTCGTTTTGCGATTGCAGGTGACTGTTGGAATTAGTGAGATCTAAACAAGAAGTGGACAGTGCCCTCTGAGCGTTTGTAAGTGGATGAGAAGGTTCCGCTTGTAGACCGTGCTGAGAGCCGCCGTGTATCAAAGATTTCAAGTCGTGGGATTCCAATAGACCAGGCATGCTCCCGCTTATCGCTTTGTTTAGTGGAATGAAATCTAAATCGTCACGACTGTCAGATAATCCGTCATTCTGAAAAATGTGAACAAACATCACATCTTTCAAATAAAGTTATAACCTAACACGTAGCATTGCCAGCATAAGGAAAAAGACAACTAATGACATAACTCATTTAGAACGATTAAACTGTAGTTAATATAAAATTTGATTTGATAACTTTGTTTTTCCACTTGCTGCGTTATAAAATGTGACATGTGTTTCGCCTCTTTGAGAAGCATTATCAGACGAAACATCGTAAGGTTTACGAATAAACTAAAAATTGATTCTAATTTTTAACTTATGAATTACAAAATAAAATTGCAGTTTGTCCTTTTCTACTGAACGCAAAGATGGATAAGATACAAACTTTGATAGTACTAATTTGAAATCAATTACTTGCATCAGGTGGGGTAAATCCCAGTGGAAACAAATTCAAAATTTGATTTTATATTAAAAATGAACTTCCACAAAGTTACCGCCGAATCCATCGAAGATAAAATGTAGTTACCTCAGTATTACTAGTTTAATTGACTAATTGGCTGTTTTTTCTTATATTCCTGATAACTGGATTTTTCTGTGTTTTTTATTGCATTCGAAATTCAATTAATTGTACTTCATAATAACGTACTTCACGTATTCATTGTGTATGTATTCTAAATGAATGTATGAGAATTAATAGTTTAATAAAAACAAATCATTAGTGAAGTTATGGTTGTAATAGATATATCACGACTGTCAAAAGAAAGCCACAGACTCTTGCAAATATACAATAATTAACTTGATAGCGGCGGAAAAGTTATACCATTTTGATTTTTGAGTACTTTATTAAAATCATTTCTTGAATAATTGCAGACAAGTTCCATGAAATGTAGCTGACCTGAAATTTCGGCTGCGGCTGCTTCTGGTGATTCATAGGTGTGCTGGTATTATTGTTCGGAATATGAACAGACTGTTGATGGTTCATGTAAAATGTGTGTTGCAAAACACACAAACGCCACACATACTTCCCGTCATCTGAAGAACCAAACACAAATGTTGCGCTGTCGCTAGGATTTTGACATTCCACACTGAATGTCCGCTTGTGATTTATAACGTTAGTTATATCAGTCCACCTGTAAACATTCATATATTTACATTAGTAGTTTTATTAAGAGTTAATGTGATCAAAGAAAAACTCTTCAGTTTATAAAAAAAATTAAACACTTTTTTTACTAATTCCACATTATTTATTATATATCAGTACCAGTTTCGCTCATCGCAAGTATTATCAATCAATACTGACACTACAACCATTGATAATACTTGCGATGAACCAAATCAGTCCTGATCTACAATAAATAATGTGGAAATAGTACAAAAAAGGATTTTATTTTTTAATCGTTTTTATTATTCATCATATAAAATATGACCATGTTTATATGATGCGTATAAATGAAAATTAAGCATTTTAAGATTGAAATTTTAAATAAACATGAATATTAAAATAGTTTACATATCTGCGATACTTTTTTTCCCCATCTATATTGACTTTTTTTATGAATCATTTGAATCTTCACTGTTCGATAATTTAGTTGATCAACACGATAACAAAAATGTCTTGGATGACCCTGACCATTTACAAATTGTCATTGCTTGAATGAATAAAAATGATTTAAAGTTATTTGGAATGCGAAAAAAATATGTTGTTGAATTGATCAAAACAATTTTTTATTTTTTACAGAATCATTCTCAGTGGTAGACTGATTGCTTTTTTTATTCGAAATTTAGTCCCATTTTCGGCATTAAAACAAAAATTACCTATAAAACTTAGGTGCTTCATTATTTTGAATGTCTACCATGATTCCAGTAAGCAATATGGATATCTGAACATTATTCTGACGGGTGTGGTCTCTGGCGTTAAATGTTTCTTGTCCATAACCGGTCAACAGCTGACAGGCACTTATGTAACCTTCCTCAGCCTGAGCCTAAAATTCAGAAGAAATTACTACTGTTAACAAAGGATGAACGAAAGAAAATTTCACTGATATACGGAGATGAGGTATAGAAGTGTGCTCGCAGAAACAATAAATAATGCATTTTATTTATAAAAAAAAACACAATTTGTACAAATTCCACATATTTATTGACGGACTGGTTATTATTGATATATTTGAAATTATATTGAAAAAAATTTCTATTTGCTAATTTAGATAATGATTATAAGAATTAATTTTGAATTCGTTATAGGTATCGTTCTTACTTGATTTTCAATTAAGTTTTTATGTATCGTTATTTTTTTACCAATTGTATGTTACACCTTGTTATTAGACTTACATAATTTTGCGTAAAAAGTTCTGTATCTATTCATATTGTCATATTAGTTGATAATATGCTCACATTGGTTCAAACTGATTCTGATCTATCAATCATAATAATGTGCTTTTTTAGTAAAGCCAGTTGTTAGATGCTACATAATATGGAATGTAAACACATGCATGGGAAGGGTATTTTTACCTTTTCAGTAGTCTGGCGGTTATCAGGGTATTATAACCCAGTATTTTTAGTATTAAAACTGTTTTTAATCTAAAAATATAAATATTAATATAGGCACCTGGCCGAGAGTCAACATCGTTGGCTTCGATTACAGAGGTCACGGGTTTGAATCCCAGGACTAACGTTTTATAAATTGATTTTTCAATTGATTTATGAATTTAAATTTTAAAGCACGGATGTATGTGATGTTTTCCCCCTTCCACCCATCCTATACTAAAAAAACGAAGTGTTGTGAGAGCGAATAGCTCACTACAAGTCCTGTCACATTTCTATCCTTCTATTCCTATTCTCTTTCAAAAAAAAGAAACCTTGAGCAACTGAGTAATATCCAGTTCTCGTAGAAACATTTCTGCTGAGACAAACTCCATAAGAAGTCCATACGCTTTACAGTGGGAGAGGATATGATTAAAAAAAAATTAACAGAATAACCTAAATAAGTAACAAATAACTCATTATGCAAAGGGTTCAACTACCTAATTTTATACCATAGATCAATTGGAAATCAAATTGGATTGACAAACAATACTTACTAACTTACACATTTACATAATAATTATATATTTCCAAACAAGACAGACTCTACAAAGCCGGACACGAAAGCTACTTTACAATAAAACTGTCAAAAAATTCTCAAATACGTGTAAAAGTCGTCTTAGGCAGCCATGATATATTATTAAATAATTCCAATAAAATAACATTGTATCAGAAAGAATAACACATAAAAACAGGAAGAGAAACACAATGACTAATAAAAAATGAACATGTGAAACTTTACTTGGGGTAAATTTTGTAGTGCTTGATGATGAAGAATGACAGCTGCAGTGAGATGTTCCAACTGACCACTTTCAACAAGCTGATTGCCATCGATTATTTGACCACCATCTATTATCATTTGCTTTGGGAAGGATAACAGATTTTTCAAATAGTCTACTGTGTGTCTTTCAGTATCATGGTTTCCGTATTCAGCTTGTCGACTGTATGAAGCCAAAAGAACAGCTTGCTGTCGATCGCACACTATTCTTCCCTCAATCAGATCGTTCTTTAGCTGAAGGAAATAGTGATATCTTGTCATTTCATCCGTAATCAATCCAGTGCCGGAGATAACATAATACATAACTCTCAAATAAAGCTGGTGAGATGAAGCATGTTTGTCTAACTGACGTTTCAACGGTCTCTCCAGATCTACCCATCTTGGTTGCTGAGTCCTGGATGTGTATCGTAAGCCAAAAAATTCCGACTGATTGATCACCAACCTCTGACACACGTTTTCCAAACACTCTTGTCCAGTGCTGTCAGATCCGAGAGTGCATTCCACAACAACGCCGTCGAGCAGTTCGATGCTTATCACGAATAAACTTTTTGATACTACATTATATTGTCTCGTTTTCTTCAGCTTCAGTTTGAACGGCATTTTCTTTTAGAAAAATAATTATGTTTACATTTTATTGTGATTATTAAAACTGTCGCATCGGAAGGCGGATGTCAGAAGACGGTGAAATTTGATATCTTTGTTTAATTTCTAAACTTTCTAAATTTCTTAACGTAAATCATTTGTTCGTTATGAAAATCATTTTTTCATAATTCAGCCCGAAGAATTTTGAACGGTCTGACATAAGGCAGATTAAGGCAAAACAACAAATTTTACTATCTAAAAATCAGCTACTTATGACACATACCAGCGCGGCCATTTTTTAAATATCACAAATATTTCAAAAATTTTAATGGCTTTTTGATTAAAATTCTTTAACTACAGGTCGATCAAATTAATAATGGCTAGCTTTTTTAAAAATTATGTGTATACAAAATATCTATTTTAAATATTATCATTATTTAGTTACTTTGTATTTCTGAAAAAAGTTATACACGCAGTGGCGTAGTAAGGGGACGGACCGTCCCGGGCGGCACATTTCTGTGGGCGGCATTTTTGAAAATGAACAGAAAATTCTGAAAGTAATATGAAAATTAAGATTGATATGTATACAGAACCAATGTACGCAATATCACTTTCATTACATTTTCTTCCGCCCACTGACAATATATACTTTTTTGGAGGCGGTATTTTTGAAATTTTTAAAGGTAAAAAAACAAATACAAATTATTTTGGATATAGAATCAATGCGAGCTTTATTTCAATATTATCCTTTCTTTCGTCTAATTTGTGCTTTGTGACTTACTGATTAAGCACAACTTTTTGGAGGTCGCGTTTTTAAGAAATAGAAAAAAAAACTTTAGAGGTAATAAACAAAAATTGTTTCGTATAAATAATCAATGCAAGCGATAATTAATTCACCATTTTTTTCATCGCATTTTTTCATTCTTCGTAAAACACTAAAAACAAGATCACTTGTATGGGAAGACTTGAAATTTTTGTTGCTGTTCCTGCTAAGGAAACAGAGTGTGAAGGAAAATTGAAATACCAGATCGACTAGTGGCGACTTTGTACACTGGAAACAAAAAAAAAACAGTCAGGTCGTTAGTTTTTTCCGACTACGGTAACGACTTCAACTCTACAAGCATGTTTTTTAAAAAAAATTTAACTGTCAGATAAAATAGATTTTGATAACGTTAATAACGATTTTGTGAAGAGAAAAACCAGAAAATTAAATTTTAAATGTTTTTTTTCACAAATGTTATGTTTACAAAATAAAATTTGGTATCTTTTGTTATGAATTAACTTACAACTTTAAATTCGTTTACTTATTTGTAAAATGAATAATTATAATAATAGCAATAATTTGTCACTTTTCCTCCAAACGTAATAAAAAAGACAATTGACTAATATTTTTTTTGACAAATTAAAAAAAGTTCCTGCTCTGAAAAAAATCAAAAAAAAAAAAGCAAAATACAATATTTAAAGAAATTATATTTTTAAATAAAAAAAATTAAGCCACCTGTAGTATAACCTCAAAACTGAAAAAATAGAAGTAATTTAAAAAAAAAAGTAAAGGAATTATTGGAGGGGGCGGCAAATTCAAGAAACGCCCTGGGTGGCGGGACCCCTTCCTACGCCACTGCATACACGCTTTCAATATGTTTTCTACTAGAATTGCTTGTTATTCGATTGTTTAACCTGTTTTTTTTAAAAGATAATAAGGTTTTTAAGAGGTCTCACACGCCGTATTTATAGGATCGAATTGATGGATAGAAATTTACATGCCCTCAAACAAAAATCTATAAGCCGTTTAAAAATCAAACTTTAAAACTATCTGTACTGAGATTTAAGCCCGTAAGCATCGCGACAAATGTCAGCGAGATTGACCTCTTAATTACAGATCTGGCATAATATTATAGTAATTAAAGATGCCTAAAAAATATATTATGGGCTATTGTAACCATTAATAAAATACTTATTTTAATGGCAGCACCAATCTTGCTTGACGTGTATGTCAAAAATATATATTATCTATGGTCAAAACTGAGCTAAGTACATTCATACTTATCTATTTCGAAAAATAAATATTGATATGTAAAGTGTCTCTGATGAAAAGGCTTTCTGTTACATTTACAGTTCTACTGAGACTAAATTCACTACGTACGTATTACTCAATCACCTGATTTAAGAGAAGTTAATGAATTGTTTTCATGCGTTTCTTTTACATTGAAATCAATTGTTTTTTTATGTTTTCATCTACAGATTAACTGATATCAGCTTTAACATGGATTTCTCTGATATATGCCATTCTATAAATCGAACATTACTCAAGCGAGCATTTGCTGCCCACTATGTCGAACGGCGCTTAGTAAACTCTCTAGGTGAATATCGAGATGTTGTTTGGCTGACACAGGACGAACGTGAAATCGCCGACGACCTGGCGTCAGCGGGGCAAGTGTACAATACAATGTTCCCGAATGGGTTTCCATCGTTCACTGATTCGAGTATGAACGGAGCCCCAACTTCCCCATCTCTGTGGGTACAACTATCTGACCTGCCTTTTGGCTGTCATTGGTTTCAAATCAAAGCAATTAAGATCGGTCAAAGAGAAATCTCATATGTACTTGAACATTTACGGTCCTTGCCGAATGTGAATTTTAGTAATCAAGATCAACAACAGCTTCCTAAAAGCGTTGGAAATGAAATGGAATTCAAAAAGATATATGATACATTTTTACTAGACGCTAAGTGTTTTTTCTTCAACATCGGTAGAGACGACATTAAAAACATTATCATGTTTCTGCTAGTGCTAATCACAACATTAATTACTGGATTTTTTCATGTTGTAAGACTGATCGGTGATTTTACATTAAAATTCTTACGTGAAGCATCTTTTTTCGTACACAACTCTACTCCAGTCTTCCTCGGTATTCTCGACTTTTTTAGTAAACTAGTTGGAGGATTATACATTCTATTAGCAATGCTTTGGAGAGGAAATCGTAAACCGAAGACAAGATATAATGAACAGATACGATACCATCCCAAATACAATTAAATGTGAGTAAAAGTATACACCGTGTATGAACAGATTGTAATTTCTGTGATCAATTGCTTTTGAAGAACCAGTATAAATAAATAGGCATGGATATATGGGGGGCTTATGGTGACAATGGTGAAACTACCAAACTTTATTTATTTATTGTCATATCATTACTTTTTATTATATTTATGTATTATATTTTTTCAAAACAAAATTATTACACTGGCGAAAATTTGATCACTCGACTGTATTTGTATGCTGTTAAATAGAAAATGTCCTAAGCCCCCAATATAACATGAAGGTTATTCATGCACTTGTAGAGATTTCCACTTTTTAACTAAAGATTATTTTCATGAATCTTAAACATATGAATAAAAATGGGGAATAAACTGAAATTAGTCCAAAGTATTACTTTTCTCCGTGGCCAAAAACCCCAGAACTTGTATTGAGGTATTTGTTTTGTGCTCCTCGAGAAACATGAGACAGATTCTTTGTGCTTTTGAACAATCATTGATACTTCGATACAGTTGTTAAATAAATAAAACACTTTTGTACTAATTTGTCATTTTTACGAGCAATTCTCCCTATGACTAGAGGTTAACTATTCGGAAAATTTAAAGGCCAATTTAATGCGCGGCATAATTTAAATCATTTTGCAAATATTAATTTGACATTTGATAAAAAAACAGAGAATTTTGTTTTGATTATAATCATTTAACAATTTATACTAATGTGTATCCAAAAGCATTAAAAATAACGGCTTTTTTTAAAACAAGTTAAGAAAAATTAAACAAATAATCAGTCCCTAATAAAGTTATTAACACATTTTATAAAATAAATTACTAAAATTTTATAGTTTTTCACATTGTTAACAAATATGCCATATCCTATATAATTCATCTAAATCTTTTTCTTGTCCTGAGAATAGGTAAGGTTCATTTCTAATAATATTATTGAAATGTTTGATTTCTAAATTGTTTTGATTAATTAGGATTATTCCAGTTTTAAAATTGATTATTTGGATAATTATAACATTGTGTGCACTAACCCAGGACATATGCGCAGGGGTTTGCAAACACTTGCTTTAAACTTATGAACACAAATTATAAATGAATGAAACTAGATCATTTATAATGAAAATGTTAAGGACTACTAATTTGTAATCAAAAATTAAACCATCGCGATCTTTATTAAAATATGTAAAATTAGTACGAACAAGTGTTTTATTTTTTAATATAATGCCTTTCCAATTAGAACTGACATTAAACACCATAAAAGTGATATACAGTAAAGTTATTGTTTAACATTGTTGCTTCCTTGTCATTTGAAATTTATGTGTTCTTTGCCTTCTCATCTTCCACCTTTATTTTTTTATTTCACAACTATTGTCTCCTACATGCTTCTATAAGGCTTTTATTTAGCTTTAGAATATAATGTTGGGATGAAAATAATATTATATTTTCACCGTGATATAATAATCCAGCTTTATCCTTGGGTACATTTGTAAATTTTGTATTTTAATGTAACATTTTTATGATTAATACCTAAGATGTTGTGTGAGCATTAAAAGATACTGACACTGACATTGACAGTTGATAATTTATAGAACTTTGACATTGACGTCTCATAGCATGCACTTAACCTTTGTTCATAATTATCTTTTACAGATTTTTTTCATTCAAATAATAATTCTATAACTTGTACTGTAAATAAGAATACTATCTGTTAAAAATTATATGCGATTGTTTGGAAAAAGATCAACTGAATCTGCGAATGTCTATGCTAGAACCAAATATTCGAATGCTTTCTAATAGAAAGCAGACACTGATCAGCCATGAAAGGTTGGTAAACTGTTCCATTAACAAATTCTTAAATTTATGTACGTTCATAATTTGTACATATGTATCGTGTAGATACATAGCAGGATGATTGAGAGGGAGTTTAAAATATGGAGATAAAAAAAAGAATATATCTCTTGGATTAAAAGTATTCCGTTCATAAAATTAATATATAATATAGTGATTCCTTTAAAAATTCCCCTACGGTGCTAAAAAATACTTCAGACAGGTTGCTAGCCCTTAAAGTGAAAAACATGTTTTTTAAAAATATACCAGGGCTTCGAACCGGAACGGAACCGAAAATCGTTAAAACCGTTATTTTTGCCTGAACGAAAACCGGAACCGAACCGAAAAAAATATTAGTTTTTTTTTGGTTCACGTTAGTATAAGGTTTTTAGATTTTCAAATTCCTTGATGTGCTAAAAAAAAAAACGACTCGGATATTTTGGGCAAATATTGATTTGCCCAAAATATCCCGTATATTGCCCGAAATTTGGATTCGATCTGAACTGAAAACCGTTATTTTTGCCGAAACGAAAACCGAAACAGAACCGATATAATTTTTTTTACTTGAATCGGAATGAAAAAAAATAGCGGTTAGATGCCCTGAAATATACGTCCTGAGTTTTTACCGTCCATCAAAGGGCAAGTGTTAAGTATTTATCACCGTAGGGGAAGTGTTAAATATGTATAACATTCGCATGATTTTCAGTATTCTTTTTTTAACAATAGATATCAATTTATGAATTTTGTATTATGATTCGTAATTTTTTTTTTTAAATTTACACATTCATTTTAGAAGGGGGGTGTCAATGTTTTTTTAAGAAATGTTTCAGAAATGAAATAGTTTCTCACCCCTGGTCTACTGATGAAATAGTAAATACACTCATCCCCTCGATTTTTATTTTAAGGGGAAGTTAGAACAAAGGGATCCACGGTATATCCCCACTTTTTGCATCTGAACTTTCCCACTCCTACTGAGTATCTTGAAGTGCACTCAGGGCTTTTTTTTACCCTGTAACGCGGCGGAACGGCGTTCCGGCACCTTTTTTTCTCGAAATTTTAAAAAATGTTTAATTTAATTTTTTCTATTTTAAAATATGTATATTTTGTTTTATTTTCTATGCATTATATGAAAAGCCGTCATTAATTCTATCAAAATGATATTCGAATATATAATAAATAATATACCTTCTTAGAAAATGCTCGAAAAAAGTGTGTTCCGGCACCTTTTTTTTTCAAAAAAAAACACAGTGCACTTAAGATCATACTCAAAAACGATTATGTATCAAGAGTCCCACAATAAAATATAAAGCTGTAATAATTTACAAGTTTGTTATAAAGCATGACTTCATGCTGATACATAAGTATGTGCTTATACGTATCTTTCTATTTTACATGGATTTTATGTTTCAATTTTGGCAGATTAATATTTTTTATATCATTTAACCAATCTACAGCATAATCAAGGTTTTCAAATACCAATTATTTTTTCATTCTACTCAAAAAAAACTAGTAACAAACTCTTTACCTGTTATATCTCTAAAAAATAAAATACTACTAATTTCACATTTATTTATATGAGTGAAACAAGTCCTGATCATATAAATAAATGTAGAATAGTACAAAATATAATGCCTTTTCAGACAATGAAGACCTTAAAACTATTAGATATATCTTACTGATTTTTTATTTAATATCCTCTTGGGATGAGCAATAGTTATAACCTTACAGAAAGGGTGTGTTTATAGAAACCTGTTGCTAAAATGAATTTAATATTTTTCTCCTGAAAATACAAATGTCTTCACTGCGTAAAAATCAAATAAAAAATATATCCTTGATATACTCAAGTCAATTTTTGATCAATTAGGTAATGGAACTATCAATGTTATGTAATACTAATGTACATTTTATTTTTGATAAATAATCATCTATTCCTTTCTTTTGTCAGCAAATTTATTTTGAATGTTGAAATTAAATAATGTGTACCAAGGGTGATAAAAACATAAAATAACCTTTTTTCTTGAATTTTTATACCACATTCATTAGTAGGGTATCATTATCGGTTCTTGAACAAAAAAATAATAATATATAAAATATCAATCATGTCCTTTTTCTTCAACGTTTGGGATTGTATAATATTTTTTCATGCACCTCCACCAAACTTATTCTTGTATTTTTAACTACATATCTCTAATTTATTAAAAATTTACAATTTTATGATTCCTATGGATATAATTCTTTTTTGTTATTGTTAATTTTATGGGAGTTAAGAATCGATGACAAAAAATAATGTAGTAAGTATTTCATATTGAATTATGAAAAAAGAATCATATTGTGAGTGCAAAGAGGGTACCTGCTCTAAGAAAAATATAATACATTTGTATTATACACGGCTCATGTTACAGTCCAAAATTTATTGTTACTAAATCATTTTGGCTATAGCATCGCTTTCTTATTATCAATCGAAAGTTAAAATGTTGTATTGACATTTATTAAGTTAAAATTCTCTGACTAATTTCCAGGTCGTTCCATTCCAAATTCCATGTTTAATTTATTTGTCACAAATATTAATGAATTTGTTGAGAACTATAATGATTTAGTATTCCGAATCAAATTTAAATATGGTCATTCACTTTTTTCAATGTGAACTTTCAAATTGCTCTCCTGAGATTTTCACTCAAAGTGACATAGAATGACATTGGAATTGGCCAGCAATTCAATAGTTTCCAATGTTGATCCATGTTGTGATTACATTACAAAATACAGTGATAATGACTATATGAGGTATTACTTGCAAACACGGCTTATTCCAAAGTTCAATGTAATGGTTAAATATGATTTAAAATACACATACAAACAGTTGTTTATCACATACCCCTTAGCTTTTGAGATGACAGAATAGATGAATGAAGTCTGTTTTATTAGCTTTTTAGTATAAATAAATGTGATTATTATGATGACTATAATGTGTGGTTTATAGTTGACAATATGCTTTTGTGATTGTATTTTTAATTTTCTGTTTCCAGCTATTTTTATACATATGTTGACGAAACTTTATTTGTCACATAATAAAATTTATCTCTTATATGTTTAATAAATCATTGATCGAATCAAAGAATTTGATCAGCAATGAAAATCTCCAAAAAAATTAGGTATATCATATAAAACGACTTCCATAAATAAAGAAGTGCTAATACAATAATATAACTTAAAAATTGTATAATTTTCAGTGATAGTTCTTGCCAAACTAAAAATTTGTCACTTGTTAATTGAAATGAATAATTAAGAAAAAACAAAACTAGTGTCAGATTACTTTTGTGAAAAGATTGAATTACAACACCATTTCATTAAAAGTAGGAAGGTTTTCAATTTCATAAGTGTACATAAAGGTTGTGTGGAATCAATTTTATTTCAAATTATTCACTTCACCGTATTTTCATATTAATTTATCTAATTAAATACTTAGTTTTCTGGCGACAGCTAGCAATTGTAGCCAAACATCAACTTGGATTGAATTGAGAGTGGTTATAACGTAAGTTTATCAACTGTAAGGTAAGCGTGGGTCAAATAAACCGGGTTCAATTTGTATTTTAAATTCTTTTAGGTAAAAAAAAAATTGCAACTTTGTCATTTCAACTATATTATACTAGAAAAAATTTAATTGTGTAATTTATCAAATAAAATAATGATATTAACCTTTTCCCGTCCTATGTCGAATCTCATTCGACAGCAATTTTATTCTGGTGGGTCCTATGTCGAATATCATTCGACATTTTTTTTTATTGTTAGTATTGAGTTAAAATGTATTGAATATTTTTTTTCTCACTCTTATCTATTACAACGGTATTCTGAGCAGAGAATTAAATGGTTTTTAAGAACATTTAAATGTGTAACTGTCTTCCTGCAATGGATACAAAACGGTTGTTTTAGGGGCTGGCTCGACCCACGCAGCACGGGCGTTCTGCAATTTTCTCTCCGACAGTTACGCTTTCCATTTTGAAATTTGCTCTTGTCAAATAATTCTAACTTTGCGAAAATGCCTAAAATCTCGAAAAAAAGAAACTTGACACATATATTGTATGACATGATATGAGAGAATGCCTGGACTATGAATGTTTTCACTGTTATCACACTTTAGAAGTTTTTAAATTATAAATAATAAGTTATTGTATATATTTCGAAATAAAAAAAATATTGTTACTTTAAAAAAAATGAAAATATTAGTAATCCCCTTGTAATACTGTAAATCAATTATGGACCTGGTGGAATGTTTTGTGGGTTAAGTAAGAAAAATGTGGTCAATTTCATTCAATATATTTTTAATAAAAACCGTCATAAATTTTTATTTAAGTACGAATGCAATTAAGTGGATAATTATTTGAATACAAATTAAGATATTTAAAAAGGGGTAAGTTACTATGGTTTTTTTGTGGGTGAATTTTAGATTTATTCAAGTATTATTAGCCAAAGGCTGCTTATTTTATGTTTCTATTATTTGTTAACACTTGTTTCAACAATTTTGTGGTGTGTAAAAATCTTAACCTTCTGTGAAAATATCACAAAAAAGTAAATCATTATATGTAATGTATGAATGCTTAAATACACATAAGATATATTGCACATTGGCTCTGCTTCTTAAATAAAAAAGGTGTATGATTTTAAATAAATCCACTATTAAGAAAAATAACATAAAAAAGCAATTATATATTATGGGTGTCATTGAATTTTGTATGGTAATGTTCATATTTGAAGGCGAAATTGAAAGCAGCCATTTTAAAAGGTTGTAAAAATTGTCATTAATCCCGCTTATTTAATAAAATTCGTGTTAAAATATTTGATCACATATTTATATATATTGAAACAGATATAATTTCTCCATGAATATATTTCTTTACTTTGATGAAACAGTTAATAAAATGAAATAATTTTATATACGGACATATTTACCTTTTTTATTTTCGTAATATCCTACATCCTTTGAGATCCAACTCACCTATCGCCGTCTTTGAAAACACACAAAATGAAAAATTTAATGATGTATTGATAAAACACCTCTTGCATCATTTCAAAACTTTCAATGCCAGCCGTTTTTTAGAGAATATGAAAATTAACAGGCACAGAAATGTATGTGTAATCCAAAGCAGATCAATTATAAGCATAATCAAATTGCCAGGTCTGTTATTATATTATTTTTCCCATAAAAATCAATTTATCATGGGGTAAATAAGAAACATTGTAAACTGGGGTTATTTTTAAGAATTTATTCTTGATTTTTTTTGAATTTAAGTATCTGATTAGCAATTGTTTTTTTTTTAAATCTAAACACTCATTTTCATTTTATTAATTTCTACGTTTCTATCCTTTCTCACTAATAGAATTTATACAATACCAGTATTTTAACAATACAACAGAACAATACTCTCACATGATGAGTAAGTTTCGTAGAGTGATATTTTGAATCACTAGATTTATTTTTACCTTTTGTTTTGAACTATACAATAATTTTATATTATCATTATTAGTGGCGGTTCGTGACCTAAAATCTTGGGTGAGCTAGAGAAAAGTTTAGCATTGTATACTATTTACGAAATTGTGCATGTTTCCACTGTATATTATATATTAATCTACAAGCAAATTGACAAATATTACGACTACTGCAAAGCATAAATTATTATATAATAAAATCAAAGCTAATGCAAGTATGAAATAATAGAATAGTAAAAAAATAACCTCAAATTCGTCTCCTTCAAATGAAGTGAATTACCGTGTTTTGTTTCATACAATACAACTTGTCTCTGAATACAACGAACTCTGACGTTTACTTATTAACGGACAGAAATTGGTAGGAGTGATTTTTTTATGTATGCAGGGCTAATTTGGATAAGCCCGTGTGACGTATTGACTGCAGGCTGTATACCAAGGCACAATCGTGTACGATTAGATAACGTTTCTGTGGCCAATGGTTATAAAATAAATACGTTTTCTAATCGTGCTTGATTGCGCCCCAGTGGTAACAGAGTTTTGCAAAAAAGCATTCGTTTTACCTCGGACTAATTTGAAAATAGTCCGAGCCAGGTGTTGCCAGACTGGCGTCACGTTGCCTGTTCTGTATGAAGTATGTATAGAGCAATTGCTTCTAGAATATTACATATGCCATTGCTTTTTTTATGCCGGCTCGGCTTAAAATCGTAATACAAAACACAATCGAGAGTATTATTGTAGGTAGACATAGCATTGTCTTATATTGACAGGAAAATAAAAATATTGTATAAATTTGGGAAAGGTTAGTTACGTTTAGAAATGTATTTATTTTAGTTAGTGGCCGAATTGCTGTTAATTTTTATTCAGTCATCTAAATTTTTTTTTCTACAAATTTTGGGTGAAAATGCAGGTCGGGCTAAGCCCACCTAGCCCAGTACATAGAACCGCCACTGATCATTATAATTTGCCCTCTAGATGATTTCGGGTCGGATAATAAAAACAATTTTCCATAAAATAGTATATTTATTAACAATTCAGGAAACAATACTTTTGAATAATTTTATGTCTATCAATAAACTCTCAGTTACTGGTGATTATTCATGAAGTGGGTGAACAAATAATGAGTCCGTAAGACTTTCTGGACTCGGAAGTCATCCAATTTTACTGTATAAAGTTTTCTTTGTTTGTAAAAAAACTTTTTGAAAAATTAGCTTTTATTTTCATTACTTCAGTTTCTTCACATACATGTTTCAATTGAATGAGTTTTGAGGCAATACTTAGAAGAATGTTCTGTGGAATATATCTATTGACGGATACCGATGACTCCGCAAGCGATGCGAGCTCCGGCATTTCCGGTCGTGGGACTGAGCTCATGTCCGCCCAAGCCGAGGTCGTCAGAGTCAGCGTGAACCACGAGAGTTCTACCGATGATACTTAAATCTCCCTGTAACAAATGTTTAAGTATGTTATGATCAATTCCATACAATGTAGCTAGAATCAAAAGAATTACATAAATAATCTATCATCAGTGAGCATTATATAACAATATGAAATAATGTGAAATATTCCATGAATCAAAAAACAATTTGATATGTTTTGCGATTTCTTTAGATAAATGAAGAAAGAAAATCGAAAAGTGTTTTGAATAATATATGTGCTGACAGTGTAGTTAAAATACAAGTGGGCAAAAAGAGGTAATTCAGATGTTGAGAAGGAATTACTGAGGATCACGGTTGTTCAAATTCAATACAGTAGAACCCTGATCTACCGTTCTCGCATTATTCGTTTTCCCGCATGAATCGTTTTTTTGTCAAAGCAAAACACCCATAAGAACAATGTTAAAAAATCCCGCAATTATTGATCCCCGATTTCTTCAATCTATCGTCTAAATATTATGGTCCTGTCCCAAATATTATCCCGATTGACTGTTTTTGTTGAATATTTCACTCATAGTCACATCTCGTGACTAAAAACTAAAACGTCTAACGAACAAACAACATAGTATAAGTAATTTTAATATATATATACAGGGCTTTTTTTACCCTGTAATGCGGCGGAACGGCGTTCCGGCACCTTTTTTTCTCGAAATTTTAATAAATGTTTATTTTATTTTTTCTATTTTAAAATATGTATATTTTGTTTTATTTTCTATGCATTATATGAAAAGCCGTCATTAATTCTATCAAAATGATATTCGAATATATAATAAATAATACACCTTCTGAGAAAATGCTCGAAAAAAGTGCGTTCCGGCACCTTTTTTTTCAAAAAAAAGCACTGTATATATATATATATATACACACATATATTCTTTAATAAAAAGAGTAAATAAATAAATAGGATGTTTAAGAATTAAACATATATTTCAGTATTATTTGAAGATTTCCCGCATTTTTCGTTTGTTTATTATGGTCCCTTGAAAACCGTAGAATCGGGGTTTAACTGCGTATATATATATATATATGAGCCAAGCCTTACAGTTTGTATAAATAGGTACTGCAGTAATAAAGAAATGAATTTTGTGACTGCTGCAAAAACTTCCATTGCATGAAAATTAGTTTTTCAATGATCAAAAATAAACTTGTTTACGAGTTTTAAATTTTTTGTTGTTACCAGGGCTGTGGAGTCGTGTTGTTTTGGGTGGAGTTGGAGTAGTGAAAAAAATGACGTCTCCAACTTCCTTCTTTTTTAAAGTTATGCAATTAAGTACAATATGAGAAAAAAATATTATCAAGCTGAACATATTTTTGAAATTGAGTCCCACAGTTGGCCTATTTTTAAATGGCAGACATGGAGTCGCAGTATTTGTTCACAACTCCAAATCCTCGGTTAAGAAACTAAAAATTTTGCATTTTCCAAATTTGCAATTTTGCCGTAATTTATCTCGTTAGTAAATTCAAAATTAACCTGTAAGGAGATTTGAGAATCTTTGATGTTAACTGCCGTACTGCCTCCATCGGTATCAGCTACAATATTGCCTAAGTCACCGGCGTGGCGAATGGTGGCATCGGGTCCACCGTGAGTGTTCTTAAACGGATTGAAATGAGGTCCAGCAGAAGTGCAGCCATTTGTATTGTCTCCAAACTCATGGACATGGAATCCATGGTTTCCCTGTTAAGCACAATAAAAAATAATCGTTAACAGACTTCTACCCTGAAATTCACGTTATCCTTCACATATTTAACTATGAATTAAAGTTCTTTACTAAATGGAGATGAAAATACATTAATAGTCTCTCTATGTAGAGATTAGGGATTCTGTGTTGAGACGTCCCAGGACTTGTCAGGCTTTTTGCTGTCTGAAGTCCCGGGACTTTTTTGGAAAATGTCCCGGGAATTCTGACTGTGATTTGATCCCGACATGGTCGGGACGTGACACTTACCCGGGGTTTTAACAAAATTAAGTATGCATATATAAAAGGGATCTGATAGAAAAACAGATGTTTGGGATTTATAATTTCATAGAAGTTTCAAATATCATGTGTTTATATATTGTAATATAACTGTAGCAAAAGCAAATTACAAAATATTGAAATTAAATGTTCATACCTGATGTTTTTTCACTATTTCACAAAGGTATCAATGTTTCAATAGGACAAAAAGCTGTATTGTGAAGTTACGGTCATAAATTTACTCCTCATTACATGTACCGCTATCATCCTTAGTAAAAATTAACCGTAAGCATTGAACACATCAATTACATAAGAAAAAAAAAATTGGTTGTCTGTAAAGTCGGTTTACGGACGATAGTTTAACGTGACAACGTCATAAGAAAACATTGATGAAATGATTGCATACTTTTATGAATAAAATGGAATCATTTTTATTGAATTATCATTATTTTGTATGGATACGAAGAAGGAGTGAAATGAAATCTACAATTTTTTATTGATATATTTTATTCGCACTCATTAATTCAAATATGTTTATTACTTTGATGAACAGTTTATTTACAAGTAACAATGTGCTTTTAGCAATTTATTTACAACTTTTATACATGTGTGATATTTAACGTCTTTCAATCTGTGTTATTCTGTTAAAGATAGGTCGGTGATAGGAAAAGTAGGAAATGAATTGAAGTATATTTGTTATACGTTAATCAGATTTTTAATATGCAAGAATTAATTATCTTTGTTGCCGCAATTGTTGTTGTAATATAAACAATGAAAACCACATTAACATTTCACTTCACTTTATAAACAGTTGTAAACAGATCACGTGTAGGTACTGTAGGTGTATAAGTTGTGTGCTGCCGCTTTCTCTTTTCTACTCAGACGCATCGACCAATCGAGTGGAAGAGAGATAGATACGGCACAATCCGAACGGTAGGCCGATCGTGCCTCTCTATCGCTTATCCGCGCTCTCGCTCGCACGCTTACCTTCGGCGTAACGCGACAATCGGGACAATGAGTCATGTTTTTTCGTGCGTGCAGTGGGCGTTCATCGATTTATAAGACGTTGTCACGTCAATAATAATTATTAAACATTGTATTAAAAAAACGCGATTTTTACAAGTGCGTACTTTCAAAAGGCGCCGAGTGTATGTAATACATAAATACATACATGCATGCAAAATTTTTAATTTTTAATAATATTATAATTTTATTGAAAGGGAAATAAAGGTCTTGAGTCCCGGGATGTCCCGGGACTTTGTCACGCTTTGAGTCCCGGGACTTCAGAATCCCTAGTAGACATGAAATATGTATAACTATAATGGATTTTACATTATACATCCAATCCTTTTTTTAAACGATAGATTAGTTCCAGAAATTGACGCGTAAAAAAAACCTTACTTCATATAATATGATAAATTGGTACCTAAATCTAGATCAAAGTATCGCATAAAAAAGTATCAAAACTGTATAAAAACTGAAATTCGCTCTTCGAATTCAAGCAAAAAGTATTTTTTAAGCCCCAATCACTTGATCCGTCTAGATCAAATTAGATTGTAATGTTGCACTTTAAAAAAAAAAACAGTTATGTTTTATTTGTGATTTATTTTATGGTAATTCATTTTCAATTTAGCAATGTTTTCAGAAAATTGAAGTGGGGATATACAGTCAATCTTGTTTTTATCCGGGTTTTTTTATGCGATTTCGAAGTTATGCGGTTTTTTAGAAATGCAAATTTTTAAAAAATGTACCATATTTTACGATATATAAAAATGATAAATATTACATCGAGAGCATGTATCATTGTATTTTGAATATAATAGAGAATGAATCATAAACACGATTTTGGACTGTTTGAACCAGAAAACGATGACGAACTGGAAGAAATTCAAGAAGGTCTCCAACTTTTCAGTAAATTAGAAGATCATTTCATTCTAAATGATTCAAACGAGCATTCAAGTTTCAACGATATCTTTAAAAAAATATTTATGGGTATAACAAACTGCATAACCAATTAATTAAAGAAAAAGAAAATCTGAGTAAACTCTGATCACTAATTTCACTGTTAGAAAAAAAAATAGTTTTATAAAATTGATGCGCAGACTATTTCTTTCGAAAAAGAGTGATTTAGAACCACATGCTTTAAAACACACGTAGAATTGTCATTTTTAAATATTTTTACACCATGTTTTTCCCCTAATTTTCCTATAATTTGTGATTTAGTGTATATTTTGACTCGCTGTTTCAAAGTTATGCGGATTTTAAAATTCATTGAATGCATCCCCACTTTTTGTATGGAAGTCATGTCTTTTTTTGTGCGTTTTTTTTTATGCGATATTTCGTGGAACGCATCTACCGCATAAAAACAGGATTGACTGTACATGTTTTATATTTCTTCTCCTTGTTAATTAGATACTATAACCATATCTTGTTACTGTGCAAAGCAACAAAACATTTAAATAAAACAATATCTTGTTGACCTTTGGAAATACTGACCTGACATTGAAATATTTTCAACAATAATTATTTTCATACAATGTTAAATTAGCGAAAATTCCTCACATCCAATTGTAATGCATATCAAATGAAACATAGTAAAAAAAAACTGTATATTTAGGATTACAGAGAATCTATGAATAAATAGAAATAATCAGAACAGTTTCTAAATATTATTCAAATAAATTGTCATATCGAAAGCATATCGGTTCTGTATAGATATAACAGAACCGGTTTAAAATACTTTTGGAAATATATAACGAAGATAACAAAGCTTGAAGGTTTTATTAGTAAAATGATTTGATAAATATAAATTTGAATTATGTTATTCCTATATTGTTGAATTAAAAGTGTTGTACCATTGGAGACTATCAGAGGGTGGGATTAAATCATTCAATTTATAGTCGGTGTTTCAAACAGCGGTAACGTACGGTATGTTAATGCAATATGACAAATGTATATATGATAATTTATGCGCTGTAGGTCAAAACAAATCACAAGCATAAATTTTTGATGCACCTAAAATGTTAAATATGAGTAATCTTTTACTGAATTCAAGACATTATGAAAAAAACATAATGAATACTCAATATACGGTTGATCATCTATCATAGGATTGAAAGAAATGTTAAATCAAAGCATGGCGTTAAGTTAAATGCATCTAGAAGAGCTTCTCATCATATATGGAAAAAATGTAAACTTTTGTTGATATTGCATACGCAATTGTGCTGAAAAAAGCGATACACTGAAATAATCCCATTTGAATAAATAAAATGTCAAAATTATTAACTTTTTATAAATGGTAATGTAATACATTCATGACATTATCTGTTAGAAGAGAGTTAGGTATATAATTTAAAATTATATTATGCACTCAACAAATCCATGAATGCACCCACAGTTCTTGTTTACATAAACTTCTCAAATTATCTTAGCACTCATTCACACAATCGCAGAGATAAGAATAATAATCTGATTAGTAGCACATAAAACGATAATTAGTGTTGACAATTGGAAACCATTATTGTTGACACACCCAAAAGTAGATAATAATACGATATACAAAATATATTGAACTTATGATCTTTGATTTTTAATGAGGTTCGATTTATAGCTTGTACAAATCATTTTTGGATTTTATAATTATTACAACACCAAATTACTTTTATATATTTACTCTTTGTTGCCAGAGGTTTATCGATCACTAAGATTTCAATCTTTTATTTTAAAATAAATACGTCAAAAATGACAAAAAAAATTGACTCAATTAAAAGAGCGCAGGTTTCTCCCCTCTGGCTAAGACGGTCAAAAGTTTAATGTGCTATATTTTTAATACCCGCTATATCTGATTTAATTATAAAAATATGATGATATAATATTCAGTTACTAAATCTACATTTCAATTTTTTTTATCATAATGTTTAAAAATTTAATACTTATAAATTGATCAATATTTCCTAGCACAATATAAATTCAAAAAAATACCTTTTTTAGGCCGACAAGATCTCCAGTAACCACTACAGGCTTATCAGATGCCTGAAACAAACAAGTAAAAACTACATATCATGCTGATAAGAAAAATATGAAACCAATTGAAATAAATAATTTTTAATCAAATTTAACATACAAAAGTACAATAATAATAATAATACATTTTATACAGACGACTTCTAATACTAGTATAATTACTATAATTAATCAAGGTTGGCAGCCTAGGAGGGAAACCAAGAATGACCACACAAAATAACATAATGTATAATATTGGAAGGCCCTTTGAAAAGTTGCACGATGCATGGAATCATCTCAATCTCGTAAGACAAAGCTATATATTTTTTTTCTCTAAGTATACTTATGTTTAAAAAACCTTAAAGGTGGTCCACGGGATTAAAACTGATGAATTTGTTGGTCCGTGAGGTCCTAAAATTTTCTGACCGGTGCTCATGAGAACGCTTATTCTTGCTGTTCAATTCATCGCAATTTTTTTATAGTAATTGCCATTTCACCTCTTTTTTGCAAAGATTTGATCTTGACTAAGAAGACAGAAAAATATGCACGAGGGAAAGCTAGATTTTTAAAATCTTTCTATTGACCTGGAATAACCAATTTATAGCCAAAAACCCTTGTAAAATATGTAAATTTAAGATTAATCAAGCATTATTACCATTTCACACTGAGAAATGTAATCCTTATTTAATAGCAACTAAATTATTAAGCAACAGGTTTGGCGAACGGTGCTCTATATGTTTAAGAGAAGCAGTACAGAAAGTATTTGAACCTGAATTATAAAACCCGCTTTCAAAACGGGATATGGTGTGGTATTTAGAGGAAATAGAAGACAGTCAATTCAGCAACAGCGAATCTTTTACAATGTTATCATAGTTCAACTGTTTAGCGAAATCTGATGAAGACATTACTCATTTAACACTTATACTAGGATGTGATATGCAATTCCTCTGCACTATGCCTGATGACGAGAACTTTCAACCATATCCGTAAAATGTAATTATAAGTTATTCGCTTGTTTATTATCAATACTGATATTACCTAAATAAAATATATTATAACAAATCACAAACAAACACATATCCTCACCTCCAATATTATTACAATTTTCACGATCCCAACATATTACATTTAGAAATAAAATAATAGGTAGTGTTACCTCTTGTTCGAAATAGATAGTTCCAGAAACATCGCCCTTCAACACGCAAACTGCCTTTGTAGCCATCTTCAGCAGTCAATTTTTCAGAGGTAAGACGTAAAATGACTCAAACGACTCGAGAACGTATTAGTCTATGAACGTAATTATCACTAATAAAATTATAATAACCGGCTCAAAGAACAGACTGACAGTACAGGGTTATCAGACCATAAATATATTATCCCCAAAATTGATGAATAAGTACAAATCAAACAATAATTGCGAAAAACGTTAATAATTCACATGTTCACGCATTTAAAAAAAATATGAATACGCATTTTATCGAAATTTACATAATTAAATGATACGACAAAAAAACTTTATACATATTTGAATCCGTTTTCTTATTGTAATGTAATAGCAGGGTAATCTTTTCGACTTTTTATGTCCCGAGAAAAAAATCCTCAATACTTGGTTGCATGTATTACAGTGTTAATAAATAATTGAGTGGAGTTAAACATATTAGGCTTTATTTATTTAACTCAACTCTTTTTCCAAAAGACGCGGAGAATTCTTTAAATACCTTTATATTTAGATTTATTCACTAGCCGGCCAAGCTGGAAGAGCTTGGCAGCGAAGTAACTGTGGCCAGTTATAAATTGGCTGGTCCAGATATTAGGAGTCAGGACCTTGGTTATCATTTAACATTCGGAAAGAATTAAAAAGTTTTCTTGCCTTAGAAGATTTTTCCCATCGAGCCTGCCAAGCTTTCATTGCAGCTTTTATCGCCACACTGCGCGCTGCAATTCTATGAGCTTTACAATTGTAACGGTCTGGTCGAGGAGGAGGCAATAACTGAATTTCTCCCACCTTTCTCCCACTTTTATTCTTCTTATAAATACCTCTTCCGCACTCTTGATGTATTGGTCATCAACTAAGCAGTGGCGTAGCAAGGGAGGCGTGGCAGGGGTAGACCACCCCGTGCGGCACATTTTTGGGGGCGGCATTTTGAAAAATACATACAATACTTTTTGGAGAAACTTTATTTATAAATAAAAAAAATTAAGCCACCTGTAGTTAAAACTCCTAGTTCATAGATAAGAATAAAAGTGATTTGAAAACAAAATTAGAGGCAATTTCGGGGGCGGCAATTTCAAGGACAGCCCCGGGCGGCAGGACCCCTTCCTACGCCACTGCAACTAGGACTTTCAATCCCGGGATCAGGGATCCTGTGATCTCGGAATCGTCTCAGTACCAATTCTGGAATTTCAGATTTCACTATAACACCTAAATATAGTTACTGGCACGCGTAACTTTTTCAGAGGATGAAGCTAAAAAAAAGTTTTCAAGTTAAGAATCGCCAGAATTTTCGAAAATATTTGTAAGTAATCAATCTCGAGATCCTGAAACCCCGAATCCTGAAAAAATGTAGGACAAGGTTCTAATTGAAGTTTAGGTATTTCTAATTAACCATAAAGTAATATTTTTAACAATATTTTATTAAAAGTTATATCATGCCAGTACTATCATTGATATATACAATCAAAAAGAAACTTTGAAACATTTACGATTTTCAAAATACAAGCATTCAAAATTTCAAATGCCCATATCTTTTTTCCTGCACCTGTTCACTTAGAACCTTGTAGTATTCGGCTCGCGAACTGTCTTTTAGTGCGCGTCAACCTGGAATGAGTGCGCGGGGGTTTCCTAACTGCTGTGCGACCGCGCGCAGCTTATAGGGAACATTGGTTGGGACCCTGTGGAAGTACATAGTGGGCTCCGTGGCTTCGATGCTGTGTTTGTTTGGTAGATAATATTTTGTCTATGGTTAATTGATACAAATGTTTAACTCTTGTTGTAACACTTTTATCACACGTGCTTTATCTGTCAAAATGAGATCTGGAATAGCACAGCAAAATATAGTGCAAATATAATATATTATTTATAATTTAAGGTTTTATCGTCAGCGATTTTTTAAAATCTTTAGAATATTATACCAGATTTTGATACATATCACTTTGGTTGTCACTAATATCTGTTCATCTCGCAATCCAACCTCAATAATATACCAATGACGGAAATATATAGTGAAGGTGAGAATTATCCCATAATACTCAATTTTCAAAATGGTTCTCTACAGAAGATAAACACAGAAGAGTGCAAGGGCGGAGTTTATACCAATAAGTCTTCTAAAAGTCCAAAAAAAACAGTTGTTGTCGCTATAGACGGAATGATATATGCGGGCACCGAATACAATAACGAATACAGTCGAAATGTGATTATTGTGAAGAATAGAATAACGAAAAAAGTGCGGTTCATTGAAGTCGGAAATGCCATGCTGAAAGCGGTTACAGAAATGGAGCAAGGTATCTTTGATGATACAGTAGATGCTCCCAAAATAGATGTCAATGAAAAATTTGGATCCAAAAGGCGCAAACGAATGCTAGAACAGTCCAAGCGATCAGCAATAGACATAGAAGCTATGAAAGAACAGCTAGAAAAAACTGTCGTGGAGAAACATATAAATGTGTCCGAGATGAACGAGCATGTTGCAAATGTCAGTAATACTTTGGATAAATATACGCCTCCGATAAACAGGGACGCTTCAAATATCAAAGACATTTTTAATGTGAAAGAATTCCTGACTGATGAGCAAATGGAAATACTTAAAGTAAATGCCAACACTATCTTAGACAGTGAAGCACATGAGTTGGAACTTACAGAATATATAGCCGGTCATTTTGAGAAATTAAAGGAATCAAAGAGTCCGCAGAAAAATGAGATTGGTGCTTTGTTACTGTATGCTGATTGCATAATTAGGTATTTAACCGATGACTATAAAAAAGTCAGCAAAGGTAGTTATATCGTATGTTCATATTCCGAATTGATAAATAACTTTGTGTTGGAAACATTTTCTATGACAAGCGAAAAAGGAAGAATCCGACCACAGTCATTGAAAGACAAATCAATATGCTTTGTCGTAGCTCTGCTGCTTTTAGTCAACAATTATTTGATACCCGATGTGAAGATATTGTCTAAAACATTAAAGATTACCATTATACATCTGACTAAAATGACTCGTGTGATAGGAGCTCACGTAGTAAGTGATGCTATTGTCTTAAAATTACCACTAGCGCAACCATTACTTGCAAAATCAAGAAGAGACAGACGCTGATGAGAATATTTATTTGATTTTTCCAAATAAATATTTATTAAAGCCTATTAAGCTTGTTTTCATTACACTTTTTCCTTATCACACTTTTATGAGTAAGAAAGGTAGACAAGTCTAAATATATTTAGATTTGATTTATCTTATGGTATGTAAAATATTTTTGTGTGTATTGTAAGGAGAATCTGGAAAAAGTGATTACTTATAATATCAGCGATGAGCGAAATCGATATTGAACTCTAAAAACAATTGGAATTAGTCCAAAATGTGTTTTAGTATAAGGTTTTAACTTGACGGTGGAACCCTTCATATCGAGTAATTCGCAAAATTAGCAAAACAAATTGTATAAAAAAATACTCGAATACATAACGAGTGACACGGAAAAAGCTTTGGCCAGAGAGTGCTGTCGAATGTGACTGGGGGTTCGAGACGGTACCTGTGGAATCTAGTCCAGGGTTTCCCAAACATTTTCTGCAATGGAACACTTCACAAATCTGGAAGTTTTAACGGAACACTCGACATATTTTTTAGGTCCGCTACTTCATACATACTTCATAAATACAAAAAAAAAAAATTGTTCAAACTACACTTATTATTTTTAAATGGTATGGCGTCGAGTTTGTTCCTGCACTTTGACTTTGATGCAACATAAAAAGGAAATCCTGCTTCGCATAAATAGGTTGTATTAAACAGAAGTAAACAATAATAACTTGTTTTGGCTCATTAGGGGATTCTTCTGGCAAATTCGCCGATAATAAAAATTAATGACATTCATATCAGAATCACTGATAAAATCTGATTTTCATAATCACTTGTGCTGAATTGAGTATGCAGGTTTTGCTGTCACCAAAAATTGATTCCGAACCCAATGAGTCATAATTGCTGGTTTTCGAAAAATATTTAAAAATAGTGGTTTTTAAGTAAAGTGAGTGAATTCACATTCTGTGGAACACTAGTTTTCCGCGGAACATAGTTTGATAAACCCTGCTCTAGTCGATGAAATTATGTCCTTTGTGAATATCATGGGACTATTATGCTTTGCCCCATTTAATGAATGGTTGAAGAGAACTTAAGACATCACAAACATTTATGATTTTGAAAAGAAGTCCATCGATTGATTGAATTACTATTTACTTGGTGGAACTATAATGTAAAAAGGTGAAAAATATCACAACATTGCAAGTTTATAGATTAACGTTTCGATGGTCTGATGATGCTTCGCCAAGAGGTGAAACCTGTCACAAATTGTAACACGCATAGAATAAAATAGTTATCAAATTTAATTTTATACTTGAATATGGGATTATTCAAAGCAAATTAGTTTGACATTAAGTAATTATTTATTATTAGTTCTATTAGCGTCTTGTAGGGTTTTGAAAATGGTGATCTTTGTTCGGTCATTAAGGATGTCATTGGCTTTTTAATTTGTAATTGCTCAAGTGAAATTCATTGAACAATGCAACTAGCTGTACTGGCATTTAATCCTTCGGGCACTAAGATAACTGCGTTAATCACGGACCCGAAAAGATGAGACATATCCACAAATTGTAAATAAAAACAAGACGAGCACATGAACAATTGCACATAAAAATATATGCGGGCAGTGAAAAGAATCAATATATTTATATATAAAAATAAATAAATTGAGATTTATTATATTGAATATTTGCTACTAATCACTTAAAATAAAACATCCATATTTTAATAAAAAAAAACACAATTGAAAGAATAGTAACAAGGTTTTATACATACACATATAATCTTCATTCACTGGTTTATTGTGATCGAGTTTTCAATAACAATCGAAAAATTCAATTTCAAAACAATGATAAATTATAAGACTTTACAGTGATCCTCCAATCACGCGAAAGTTGGGGGCGCGTAATTGGGATTATAAAGTTCATATAAAAATTAGGGTAACGTTTTTTTTTACGAAGAATGCAGAACTGCCAAAACTAAGAATAAATAAAAAATGATGGACGAAATATTTAGTTACTATGCAATAAAATGCAGTCGACCGCCAACGATTGATCGTATGCACGGCACAGATAGCCGCTCGGCTGTGTGTGTACAGCAACGACTATAAAATGTGCGCGTAATTGGAAAAAACAGCCGTGAATATTTCTAGAATTTGCTTAATTCGAGTTCACGCAATTGGGGGATCACTCAATTCTTGTTGATGTGAAATTTTGACGCTTATAACAAAATTGATTTAATGGATCAGGTTGATTATAAAATATACACCATAATAAATATTTTTTATTAATATAATAGTCAAATATTAATGGCACATAAGATCATACTATTATATCGACTGTAGAAAAGAAAAAAGCTTTTTTTAATAACCACAATGTATACGACTTGATACACATTTCTATCAAAAGGATGTAAGCTGAAAAAGTACCTGTGGAAATTGCAATCAAGAAAAAAGACTTGAATAAAAATGTTAAATTAATATCAGATTAAGTCCATTAAAAACCAGTTTATCAGTCTTCGTGCTCTTCAAGACTGTGTGTACATTATAATTTGCCTTTGCCTAAAAATCAGCAAAAACTTTTTTTTTGTTTTTCCTTTCCAGAGTATAAATTATAAGTGCTGTATTTACCAGGACATTGAGTTTACGAATAATTGTTTTGTAAGTAACATATAATGTGTATACTGTAAAAGTTTTCCATAGACAATATACTCGAAAGTTTTCACTGCAGAAACATTAACTCATGTCAAAAACGCATGAGTGTAATTGCTTAAAATTGAGGTTACTTTGACAATACTCCTGATGACGGTAATTGAAAATACAGTTTAACGTAATATAATACGAAAACTTCTAAGTCCAAGGTTTACAAAATGGCAGCAGACGATGATGTGTTCGACAAGAAAAAATCACACAGAGATCCTCATTCGGGAAGGAAAGCTGACAAAAAGAAATCTAAAAAGAAAATCGATGAAAATTTAACCGATCGACAGAGAAATCCTAAAGCGTTCGCGATCAAATCAGCCGTTCGCGCAGAGAGAAGTTTTCGGCGAAAAGAAGATCTAATTGCCAAAAAACAACATGTACCAGTTGTCGATAAAACATCGCTCGAACCGCCTCCAATAGTTGTTGCTATCGTTGGTCCACCGAAAGTTGGTAAAACAACATTAATAAATAATCTCATCAAGAGTTTCGTCAAGACCAATGTGACCAATATCAAAGGGCCGATTACTCTGGTCACGTCGAAGAAGAGACGGATCACATTAATCGAGTGCAATAACGATATCAATTCTATGATTGATATTGCGAAGTGTGTTGATCTCGTTTTACTCTTGTGTGATGCCAGTTTCGGTTTTGAAATGGAGATTTTCGAGTTTTTAAACATATGTCAAGTTCACGGAATGCCCAAAATTATGGGAGTCTTGACACATCTAGATATGATTAAAAACGTTAAAACTTTGAAACGTCAAAAAAAAGTTTTAAAACACAGATTTTGGACTGAAGTTTATGCGGGAGCAAAACTGTTTTACTTGTCCGGTATACTTCACGGTGAATATTTAAGAAACGAAGTGAAAAATCTTTCACGATTTATTTCCGTGATGAAGTTTCGACAGCTGAGTTGGAGAACCAGCCATGCATATGTTTTGGCAGACCGAATGGAAGATATTACAAACCAGGATTTGATCAGAAAAAATCCTCAGGTCAATCGAGATGTCGTTCTATATGGATACGTGCGAGGTGTACCATTGGTACAGGATGCCATGATGCATATAGCTGGTAAGATTAATGTGAAATATTTAGTATTCTTAGCTTGTTCTTTTGTTTTTATCTCTACCTATGTATCTGTGTGAAAAGAAAACCACATTAAGCCTAAAATCAATACTTTTCAAGAGAAACAAAACAAGAATTGTATCAATGGAAAATTTGATATCTCAATATGATATTTACTTTTTCAGTTCCTCATTTCAATCAGTCTCTTTTCTCCTTTACACATTTGTGGTTATTTTGCATTCAGATATGTACCAGACATCAATTAAAAAAAAAACATTAATTAATATATATAATGTATGAAATTAACTCGTAAATGTTTGTGTAAATTTCAGGCGTTGGAGATTTAAAGATAAATGAATTAAGTTTCTTACCCGACCCGTGTCCTCTTCCTGATGCACAGAAAAAAAGAACCCTCTTAGAGAAAGAGCGGCTTATTTATGCTCCCTTCTCTGGTGTCGGAGGTATAGTCTATGATAAAGATGCTGTTTACATTGAGCTAAAGGGTTCTCATTCACATAAAGAAAATAAAGAAGACGAATTCACTTCTGAGAAAAAGGCAATGCTGAAAAGCGTCGTTGAGCAAAAGGAGACCGTCGATGACCAAATGAAAAACACTGGTTTTCGCCTCTTTACAGACGGAGATATTATTTATTCAGATATGGTAGATAAAATGAAAGAAAACTCTAAAGACGATGATATGATCGAAAATCTCAATGACGCTGATTTGGAAGATGTGCAAGATTCATCAGGTATCGAAGACGACATGTCCTCGGACTCTGATGGAGATTCAGATGATTTTGGCGTTTTAAAGAATGTTAAGAAAAAAAAGAAGAATTCACTAAAATACACATCGCAGTCCAGCGATGATGATGATGGTGATGAAGACGAATCTAAGGTGAGCGCATCGCTACCGTGGGAAAACAATTTTAAAGAAGACAACGCTAGCGATGATGAGCCAGGAGACGATGAAAAAAATGAAAATAAATGGAGGGAAAATTTGGCCGAAAAAGCAGGAAAGGCATATCTTGAACGACAAAATACCACTCAAAATATAATGAAACTTGTTTATGGTATATTTCACCCCAGTAATAAACCTGAAAATAAGAATCTTTCTGATTGTGATGATGATAACTCCGATGGAGAGTTGGGAGGACTTTTCAAAAAAATAACGCAACAGCAGAAGGTTGTGCAAGAGGAAAAGCGAAACATGAATAATGAGGAATGTTCACTTTTTTATAACACCTCTCAAGGAGTCGTCACGGATTGGATAAATTTAGAAACAAAACAATTTTTATTGAATTGTTTTGTAACAGGTAAACGTTCATCAGGGCAAGATGCCACAGATTTGTTACGCTTGGATGACGCTAGCGTTGGAGACTCTGATGAAGATCTATTTGGAGATTTTGAAGATTTAGAAACTGGAGAAAAACACAAAACTGAGGACAGTGAAAAATCCAATCTGAAGAAGTCGACAGATAACATGTCTAAGGCAGATATATTAGCGAAAAAATTGAAACTTAAAGCTAGATTTGATTCAGAATATGATAATCCTGATGAACATAGGATTACTGGAGATCATGTGTTTTATGAAAATCTAAAAGCTGAAGCTCTGAAGCAGTCTGAACTCAATAAATCTGTCTTTGACGAATTAGATGACGGTCTGCGAGTCCAAGTGGAAGGCTACCGGCCTGGCATGTACGTGAGAATGAATTTTAAAAGTATGCCGTGCGAATTTGTAGAAAATTTTGATGCTACTTATCCTACATTGATGGGTTCTCTGAATATGGCGGAAGAAAATGTTGGATTCGTCAGTTGCAAAGTGAAAAGACACCGGTGGTATAAGAAAATTCTCAAGACTAACGATCCTCTGATTATATCTATGGGTTGGCGTAGATTTCAGACTGTACCGATTTTCTCAAAAATCGAGGACGATATGAAATGTCGGTACCTTAAGTATACTCCTGAGCATGTCACGTGCAACATGCATTTCTATGGACCAATAACTCCGCAGCACACCGGCATTTTGGCTCTTCAGACTTTGACTAACGACTCAGGTCAATTGAAACAGTTAGGATTCAGGATAGCCGCAACAGGAAGTGTGAATGAAATTAACAAATCAACGCAAATTGTAAAAAAATTAAAGTTAGTCGGTACTCCTTTAAAGATTTTAAAAAAGACAGCTTTTATAAAAGATATGTTTAACAGTTCTTTAGAAGTTGCCAAGTTCGAGGGTGCGAAAATAAAAACAGTTTCAGGAATCAGGGGACAAATCAAACGAGCTATTAACAAACCCGAAGGATGCTTCAGAGCGACCTTTGAAGATAAAATTTTGCTGAGCGACATTGTATTTTGTAGAACATGGTTTAAAGTAAACGTCACCCAGTTTTATACCCCTGTTGCTAATCTACTACTTGAAATTGACAAAAAGAATGTTTGGTCCGGAATGAAAACCTTAGGTCAGTTGAAAAGAGAGAACAATATAAAGTATGACGCAAATTTGGATTCGCTTTATAAAGAAATCAAAAGAGAGCCTAAAGTCTTTAAGCCCCTTGTGATTCCGAAAACATTACAGAAGAATTTGCCGTACAAAGATAAACCTAAAAATAAAATATATACTAGTAAAACAGGAGACGTAACAAAAAATAGAATAGCATTAATAAAGAGTCCCCACGAGCAAAAGGTATCTAACGTTATGAAGATGATAAAGACCAACTATGAACAGAAAAAGCAACAGGCGAAGACAGCAGTCTCGGAGAGAATACAGAAACATAAAAAAGAAAATCAAGTCGTTGCATGGAAGAAATTAAAAAGACAAAAAGAACTAAAGAAGAAAGTTTGCAGAGCGATTAGCCGAATGGGGGGAAAAAAAAAAGATTAATCCACGATAAATACTATTCTAACTATTCTTGAAGAACTTCCATTGCAACAAAAAAAGGTTTTTCATCAATGCGAGAAAAATCTAAAAATGGAGCTGATTTTTTTGACCATTATGTTTTAGTTCGAAATAAGTAATTCATTTGTACTCTATTTGTGCAGCAAATGGGTTCCTCAAAAATTGAATTGAAATTATTTATGTATTTATGTAGGTATTATACATAAAACCTTCTTTTTCTTCAGTTGAAAATCATCACTGCTAGAGCTGACGTCTATGACCCTATTAATTTCTTGTTATTTATATTTTGACAACATAGTTGGCCTCATCTCAATAAAGTTTCTTATCGAGGATTGTTTTTTTATTTTTTATTCATCTCCAAATTCCTTTGATAATATATATTCTTGGTATTGAGCTTAACATCTGTGAAAATGATTTTCGAATTGTTCAGCCAATTTCAGGCCTTCATTTAGTGCTATGATAATAAGTAAAGTAGTTGTAGCATTTTCAGGATAGCTTCCACGGTCACTGGATTGTTAACCATGTCTACCAATTCATCTTTATTAAAAATATTTTCAGTCATTCTTCGATTTCAGAATCAACTATACAGGTAGTCCTTGACTTATGATCAAGATATGTTCCTGAGCTTGGGTCGTGTGTTGAATTGGTCGTATGTCGAATTTCATACAAAATATGTCACCACTGCACATCAAATATGGTATATCTTAGCGGTCAGCAATGTGTGGTCTGCCAGAAAATTTTGGTGGCCCGCAGAGAAATCTGACACTATTATTAACTTAGTGCATTTTTAGATACAGCCTACTCTACTCTCTTCGAATAAGAAAGGTTTAGCAACTGAGTAACGAGCAGTTCCCGTAGAAACACTAATGTTATGATAAACTCTATTAGAAGTCTAAATGATGCACATTGGAAGCAGACATGGCTCAAAAATAAATGTTGTAGATAAGCAGACAAATTGGATAAGTAAATAAAAAAGAAATGTTGAATAGTTTCATATTTATTTTTAATCAACATGTGTACATTATGGCTACTTCTAATTATTTATGTTCTTGTATTAAATGATCACTTAAAAATTGTCACCATATTATATTTATTTACATCTTTTATCAAAATGGTAACTGATAAATATGACTCAATCTACAGAGCACGGGGTATACAAATGAAGGGAATCGAAAAGGTTTAATATTATGTAACATCGAATTGTACATGTGTAATAAAATAGTTATGCTTTCAGGGCACATATGAAAAACCTCTCATGAAAAATGGTTGTTATGGTATACAAAGATTGAATGCGGTTCATGCTAAAATATAATGGTCAATTATTTACACAACAGTTATTACAAATGTCCATATACTGAATCAATAAAATAATAGTTTCATATTTATATTACTTTCTGTACCTACCTAAATGTCATTTTTCTAAGAGTAATACTGTAGTTCATCAACTTATTGTTCAAGTCAATTCTCTATCCGGTATAACAAAATATGTCTTGTTAAATAGGTAAAACAGCTTTCAAAACCATTTATATCAAGTAAATAGCGAACAACCTTGTCCTTTTTGGTTATTATAGGACATGAAGTATTCAATCATACTTTGATATCTGAAAACAAGCTCCACAGAATATTTATGCTTTCCACGTGCTTACAGAGCAATTTTACTACTATTATAGATTTTTATTTGATTTATTGCAGTTTTTTTGCAAACTATCGTTATTGCAATAAATAAGTATTGAATAAGAAGACGTCTATTTATATATGAAAAGAAAATCAGTTGACCGGTGCACAGAGCCATTGCAATTTTCAAGTCTGCATAATAGTTTAGAAAATTTGTTTCAAATATATTTTTTTCTATATTTGATAGTTCCAAGTGCAGCTATAATAGTCGAAAGCAATATGGAACAGACTGCGTCTTCATGATGTATACATTTGTAAAACTATAAGTACATAGACTCCGTTGTATGAAAAACTTAAATAAGATTAAATATAAAATATTCAATAAGTGGTTTCTGTTGCTTCTGGATTTGTGTTAATATAATGTTGGCCATTTAATATAACTGAGAATAAAAATTAATAGAAATTAAAAAAAAATATATATATTTAATGAAAATATATATAAAAATATATTTGTAGATAATTTAATTTGATGTGTAGGGAATTTTAGGCGCTCTAGGTTGGATACATAAAACTAATTTGTGCAAGATTTTTCAAAGCAATAACTAAGTATACATACTTTTGTATTTTATGTATGAAATGCTTCGATATCTGTAACAGGTCAGATGAAATTTATTATTTATATATGGTAAATTATTTGTAAGCAACGTTACCTCTAAGTTCAGTTGGGAAGCCCCCGCGCATTCATTCCGGGTTGGCACGCACTACAAGACAGTTGTTCAATTAATATTTGATCGGTCCGCACAGTCTTTGAAATTTCCGTGCAGCTAACCCTTCGGCTTAGAGGGAACGTTGTTTGTAAGTATACTTTTCAACAATTAAATCAAAAGTTTCATACAAATATATGCTTGTTCAAACAGACTAATGAGTGTGCTACGCTGTGTAAATTTTAACCTTTAGAGGAGTGAATAGATTAATACAGACCTTACTTTAATTTACTGCCTTTTCTTAACATGACAATTTTGTGACCTTTTCCCAATGAATATATGTAATTCATACTTAGAGCATATATATCGACTGTGGAAAGGAAAAAGGATGTAACCCTCAGTTTTTCTAAAACAGATTTTTTACAATAATCACAATGTATACAACTTGACACACGTTCTATCAAAAGGATGGAAGCTAAAAATGCTGAATTGGTATCTAAATTTAGCTTTTAAGTTTGAAAAAGATGACTTTGTAAAAAGTTAAAACCAAGAAAAAAGACTGAAATAAAGGTTTAACCTAGATAATTTCTTTAATTAATATTAGGTTATGTCAATTAAACACTAGTTTAGAAGTCTCCGTGCACTTCAAGGTTGTGTATAATTTATAATTTGCATATGGCCCAAAATCATCAAAACACGTTTTTTACGCCTTCTGTAAAATTTTATATGTGTGGGTTACGTCCTTTTTCCTTTCCACAGTCGATATGCTTACAGACAGACACTCCTGTGTTGACTTTAAAGTACTTTCATACTCATTTACAGAAAAATGGCGCCGACGTACATGTACGTCCATACTCCTCTAAAGGTTAATGTTGTATTTTTTTCAAAATTTATTTTGTTTATTGCTTTTACTCGAGTATTCTCGCTGAACTAAATTCATATACAACTTTGAATCTAGTAAAGCAGATTTTACAAAACATAGAAATCGAGAAGTATGGAAAGCACACCAGGAAAAATGTTGAAAAAGGTCTTGTTACGGTCGAGCCAGTACAGTAAATCTGCTCCAAACCACGCATATGTTGAAAAGTGAACCGTGCTGTTTTCAATGGAAGACGCCTATGATAAACTGAAATTATTATAAATTCAGATTTTCTCCCACGTATTGGTCAATTTAATGATAATAAATGACTGTTAAAACTTGTAAATATGTAATCAAATAATCGGCACAGATTTGATGTAAACTCTTGAACATTATTAAGAGCTGGGAGGCACGAGTGCTATATTTGGATTTTCCGATTTATTTATATCAGTAGATGGTCATTTACTGAAGAAAAGAATGAAATATTAAGTTCAGAATGAAATTTATCTAGTATTTGTCTAAAATTATATTAAAAATAAATTACATAAACCCGGGAAATAAATATATTAAATAGCAAATAAATAAATCATCAATAATTTAGGTAACTTGAGCCTAAAACTATGAATTCTTATCGAGTTGCTAACCGTCTCATTAATATTTGGAAAATATTTGAGCAGATCGATCTCACGTTTTCGCTTGCACGATAAACATTTAAAAAAATATCCAAACTCGCTTCAATAATAAAAAGGATATGAGTTTTTGATTAAATCAATATCTTCTAGAATCATAAATTTATTTATTTTGATATGTTTCTAAATCTAAATTTATTTAGCTACTAAAAGATTAGTGAATGAAAATATTTTTGTAATTAATGATTTCCAGCAGATTAATTGGAAAATAATTATTTTTGAGATGCTCGATGGTCGAAATTTTATTTTCAATGCAGGTATTGTCCTGTATTCTCATTTTATTTATTCAAAGCACCTGACGCAATATTTTGGATTGATTGACTACTAACCTAATTAATAGAAACGATAATGATACCGAGTGAAATAAAGTTAGCTGTTTCAGCATGATATTTTTATTGAGAACATATAAAGCAAATATAATATTGATAAAATTGATTTGCATTACAGGCGGTTCTAACTGTACCTGGAATACGACTACGGTAGACATTTTCGAGGAAAGTAAATTCTATTATATAATCTCTGTTACACAATCTTAATATATATAAATTTTTAGTAATCAAATAAGTACTTCACTTATTTAATCTGACAATACACTATTTGAAAATAGTTTGTGAATGTTCCAATTTTGTGTATCCAAGTGTTGCACATTGAGGATTTAACAAAAACTATTCAGATTATTTGAAAGAAAAAACGACAGACCATTATAAATATGTTGCAATAACATTTTATAAATAAATATTTTTTACCACTGGAAACAGGGATTTGATTCTGGTAAATGACTCGCACATTCTTTTGATATAGTATATATAAAACACAATTCAATGAAATTTTGATGAGTCCATAAATTATTCAACTAATTCTTTATTTTTTAGTTTGAAAAAATAAAATAAAAATTGATTCGCAGGCATTTTATACACAGAATAGAAGCTGTGATGTTAATCTTAAACTAAACGGATGTCTTGTTTATTTAAGAATAATAAAATTACGACACCGATGATTTTTTAGGAATGTGTCATTTATAAATTGTGTAAAAGGATGCATTCGTTTTATTTATTTTGAAATTTTTGCAAGTGATAATTTTGATCAAAAATTATTTGTAAATAAACTGCCTTTAACTTTTCACAAAGATGGATCTATTGCGACCAAAATAAAAAGTAAAAACATAATAAATGAATACATCCAATCCATAAAAAAAAAATGTAGGTGTTAATTAATAGACCTCGACTTGAGATTTTTTAATTTTGATTTTCGCACTTTATTTGTATGGCAAAAATCACTACCTAATGTGTTCTCAATTATACTCATGTAAGCGTGTCAAAAGGTCTCAAAAGACGCAAGGTCGTAACACATGAAACACCCAAAATAAAAAAAAAAGTTATGTTGTTCATATTAGCGATTACCAATAATAAGTACACAATAATTACAAGATAAATATAGATCTGGCACTAATAAGATATATAAATAGGATTATTTGTTTTCCTATGTAGTATAATGTCTATTTATAAATTATGAAGAATGTACACTGATTTACAAAAGATGTGATGTGTCTCAATGATATTATCTGTTATAAAAGGCGATTCGATAATATAAAATGAACTATTTACAGACAAAACAAAACAGACAATGTACAGCAGGAGAAAGGAGAGGTATGATAAATATTAATCAATATTGTTACTAAATAAATGTGACTGAAGGAATGAACAAAGGACTTTGAGTAATAAAAAAAGCCAAGTTAAAAACATTATCGGACTTGACGATGCTCTTTTTGAATATTCAGCACGCGTCTGAGGTTCCTCAAACAAATGTTCAATGTATTTTTTTAAGCTAGTGTTTAGATTAATGTATATTACGAGATTAGAACTAGCCCGTTCATAAAAGCACCCACACTTTCAAAAGCTCCTAAATATTCCATTCATATATCGACAAACACAAGGAATGCAAGTGTTGCTTGTTAATTTCAGAAGAAATTTGGTTATAATAATGACTTTATACATAAGTAAAGATTCCAGCATTAAGCATAGTTTCAATGATATTGAAAAATACAGAAAAACCTCCATACAACTAGATTTCAATAAAGTGTAAAAATAATTAAAAACATCCTCTCAAAGTTATACATATTTCGATTTTAGATTCACTGCTCGTAAAATGTATTATACGCATGATCAGTACGTGTTCATAGCGATGCAGCATTTTTAACGTGTCAGTCGAGGACGATTGAAGTTCGCCTGGATCTCCACATTTGATCTGCGTGTTAGTATAAACACATCTTCTTAATACTACCCTTTAATAATTGTGGACAAATGGAAAAGACGTTAAATAAAAATATAGAAAGGTGCCCCCCGAGTATTGTAGATGTCGAAACCCTTCTCTATTCCATTATCTACGGGTCCAATGTACACCCCCTCGCAAGCCTTATTGATTTAAATTGAGGTTTCACTGTAGTCAAACAATGTCAGTAATTTTTAACATCACTCGGTGAAAAATTGCTGTAACACGTAAATTAATTACGTGAATACAAAATCAGTAATTTTTCCATTGAGCGAGTAAAGGTTGTAACAATTTTATACCTTGTGCGTCGATATATTATATTATTACAGTCGTTCCGGATTAGTCAGAGTAAAAAGAGTTTCGGTGGCATTATTGTCAAAGAAATTATGTAGATATAATAAATTGTAGATAACTAGATTGAAGTAATTTAATCACCGCTCATCGAATTGCACCGAATTGCCTTTGAATAATGTAATTGGATTATTTTGGACTAAGTACTTATTCGATTAGAAGAGTAAGCATATTATACAAAAGAGAAATTCATTTCAAACATTCGCCGTAAAAGAATGTCGAGAGAGTTTAGAGTAACCTTCGTAGTTTTGTGAAAGTTATAAAAAGACTTATAATTTATTTTATATATTCATATACGAGTCTAACACCTTTCTGTTAATTCATGCACTCTTTACATATCATTACATAATATATAAATTTGGTAGTTTTTAAAACATAAAAAATTATGGCATTCGAAAATACAACATGAAACATTTAACATTCTCTTAATGTACAAACTAATTATTATAAAAATGAATAGTACCATTCGCTACGAGAAAATATTAACTATCATTTGAAAATTGTCCGTAGCCGAGAATCGTACATCCGTCGAATAAACTTAAATGAACGTAAACAGTTGGCAGGTAATGAAACGTATTGTATAAAAGACTAGAGAAAACTGGGCGTTGAAATGTCAACTGTTTGGTTACACTTTATCACTTACACTAAAATATCAACAAGCAGTCACCTTAAGATTATCATGGGATCATTGAAAAGGTTTATCCTTAAAAACAAACATCCGGCCCTCGTTCGGAAGCTAGCGCGGAAACCGTATAGAAAAAAAATGTTGAATTCCATCCGTTCATTCGTCAGATCGACTGCTCGCAGCCGAAGAGTTGTAAACCTCGATATCCTTTTGATTAAAAAAAATCACGGTTTCTTCGGTTACTCTTCAAATAACTTGCAGGAACACGTCTAATATTCGAAACCGGCACAGACCGTTTTGTTTCCGCAAACTGAGCACTCAATTATAATACGTTGAAAACTTGCGTTCCGACTCAGGAGTCCTAAAGCCAGGAATGTGGATTTTGGTCAATACTCTTGCATTTGCATGTAAAACTCACTTCTGTACACACAAATTATATTTATTCAGCCTCAGGATTATCGAAATCACAAATAAAACGATTCCCAGACACAATGTCCACTGTGGATACTGAAGAAAGGTTCGTAAGTTGCAAGTTTAACATCAAATAACTATTCAGAATAGAATGTGTGGAGTAGTTTAGTTGATGGTGGCTGTATATCAGGACGCTTTGGCGGCCATACTGTTATCGTTGGAGATGTGCGGTTGCTCTCCCGATCTCTGGTGAGGCCTGTCCGTCCCCACTTGCAGAAGGTTTCCAAACTCCATTTCTAAAAGTTGCCGCGCCTGAAATATTCCAATGTTTAATTTTATTAAAGAGATTAATACGCTAGACTGCCGTAACAATATTTTGACTCGGTGATGAAAAGCATAGTTTTCTACGGCAAATAAGACTGAGAAGTCAACATTATCTAAGAACTTTTTAGGTGTAAAAATATGAAATGTTATATTTTGATTTTATAATTAGTATTTGTGGGATATTTTGCATTTTAACTGGATAGCTGCCACAGGCAAGATTGTCTTGCCAAATTTTTCATTCTCAACACGCCAGAGACGAGTTACTTCGTCAATAACTAATTAAATTAATAATTGAAAATTATAGCTGGCGTGCAAGGTACAAACGTACTTTTTTCTACGGCAGAAAAGGCTAACAGGAAAACTTATTTTTATAATAAAAGCAACAGTAAGTTTTGAGATTCATATACAATTAAATCAAATATATTATTAATACACTACAGTAAAATTTCTATGGAATACTAATATTCCTCCCGTTATGTAAATTGGATTTGCTTTGATACTAACATACTAATCTGGTATTGTCAAATATTTAACTAGCAAAAATGTAAACATATTATGTAAGTACACAAATCCTAAAAACCATTAGAAGAAGGCATATTAAGAGTAATTCGATACAAATTATTTTTATTTTCATATACAAATAAAAGAACTTGAGGCTTAGCTTTTTTTTTATTTAATACTTTACATTTTCTTCACCTCCAATATATGCAAGATAGCACATATCATTGTCATTAAAATTGCAAATGTTCAGTTGTTTATTTTTGGTTTTTATAAATAAATATTTTCATGTCAAATTCAAAATTTTGTATTTTGGGATTCGCCGACGCGTAGTCCTGTATTATAATCTGACATACGGTTTGAGATATTTCAGAAGTAAATTTTACATTTTTGAATTTCAATGTCAAAGGATATAATAAAAAAATATCATTATTTTTTCTAATGCGTCGCAGTTCCCATGATACAGGAAAACTACCAAAATATGATTATGACAACTGAAATTGAAATAAAATTAAAATTGCTAACTTTGTTATTCCACTGGTTGCGTTACTTAAAGTTACTGTCAAATCCATGGAAAATATGAAATCCATATGTGTAAAAAACAATCAAGCTTATCTTTGTTATTTCAGCAAAACTTCAAAACCATGTAAAACCAAATTATGTAAAGTTACGTGGTTCGCTGATACAATTCACAAAAAATAAAATAAAAGAATAAACTCGAAAATGTGCTTTTTTGTATTTATGACACAACTTTTGTATCTTTAATACAAATGACAATGAATGGGTACATTATCATTTACTTTATTGGTTTGTTTAGTTTCATATTTCAACTTAAGTCATAAATTATCTCTCAGGATCAATTTTGGCGCATCCTTGTTTTTAAAAACATAAATCATCTACTCTAAAAATTAAACTTAAACATGTAAAGGAAAAAGTTTCTACACATGTGTTAATTCAAAAATGATGACGATCAGTGTACTGGTCAAAATAATAAATTTTGCTGACGTCGATGAATCTGGGATTTATTTAGTATTACCATATACCTTAGATTGTTCTTAGAGTGAGAAAATTAATTATGAAACAATGGCAAGTAAAAGGTATTACAATCTGAGTGAAACTATTCAAAATAGGAATACGAGTGACATTTATATTCCCCAAGAAATTAACCTTTTATATAAAATAATGACCTGTGTATTTTGTGTGGGTATTTGAAGAGCTAGTGCCATACTGTTAGAGTCAAAACCATCATCGAGTGCGATGAGAGCCCCATGAACACCAGACTCCGAAAGATTGTTACTGAAATCCTAAAAAGAAACACAGTCAGTTAAATAAATGTATAAAAGAAAATAAAATAAAATGTGCATAAATTTGAACAATCATAATTATTTTGATGACTGAAAATTAAGAACATTGATGAGATACCTTGAGACCGATTTGTCCTATCCATTTGATCAATCTCTCATTGGTCCAAACGAGAACGTCTTGAAGTGCATTTTCACTGGCTCGTCGTCTTTCTTCCAAAAGTGATCGAGAGTAATTGAGTCGCTTCAGACATGAAATTCCAAACTGAAGGCTTGTCCTGTAACATTAATAGATTTTAAATTTCATTAAGTGAGAAGGATGAAAATATCACGAGGATTCATATGCCTTTGGACACATGTTCATAAATCTATTCGAGAATGCAAACTCTTTACTGTGCACCCAAGCAGGATAAGCTCAAGAGTTTTACTGTTCAGCCTTCAATAAGGTATATTTGAATACATTATTTAATAGAAAAAACAATCAATACTCTCTTGATGAAAGATTATTCTCACCTATGAAAACTGTCAACCATTTTCAGCTGCGTTCTGAGGTCTCTCTTTGTGAGATGATCTAACATTCTGGCATCCACCAAACATTCCATAAATGTTGTACGATACTGAGGCATTCCTGAAACAAATGCACAGTATTTTAAAATCAATTTTGTCTTTTTTTATGTGAAAAATTATAATTATAATCTTTAAAAAAATATGATAATGTTTATATTTACCTAGAGAAGGTAACCATGAATTTCCAACCCATTCGTGGTTCATATCCCCGAATGCCAGTGTGGTACGTGCGGTCGGTGGAGCTGAAGGGGATGTTAGGGATACCATCTCTTGAATTGCCAATCTCAATTTTAATCGGTGCAAAGGGTTACTAATGCCTGGAAAAATAATAAAATGTTTAGTAAAACCTAACCAAATAAATTTAAAAAAACGAGGTTGCGTTTGCTAGTTAATACAAATATATTTATTAAAAGAATGGTATGACATTTGACATGATATTTTAATATAATTACTTAAAAAAATAATAACAGTATTAATACTGATTGACAAAATTTCAAAACATAAGAGGATAGAGAAATTACACAATAAATTTATCATTCCAGCCCGTTTTAGTGTTGCTATATATTATTTATGAAGTTACAAATCATTTCATTTTCAGTGTTGCTATTAAGCGATGCTGTTCACTTATTACAAATGGTCTGAAATACTCAACACAATCATGTGTTGTACGAGTATTTCAGACCGTCCAAAATAAGAGTATGCGTGTGAAATAGAACCCCAGGTGTTTCAATTACATGATACATAAGTTATTGATATTTACCGATTTCTCTTTGAATTTCCTGATCAGACAATGCACTCATGATAGCTCCTGATTTGACATTGGCTCTGCATGCAGCGACATACCACGCAGGCATTCCCACCCACAGTTCGAGCCAAGCGACGATAGTCGGACCGTTCCATAAGGCGAATGGCGTGCCAGCCTTCATCGCTTCGCCTAATAGCTCATGACGATAGTCTCTTTCTCTACTGCTTGAAAACAAGAATGGGTAAAATTATTTCATTGGTAGATTAAAATTTCGTTTCAAAAGAAAAAAATCACATTTTTTGTACATATTTGGAGATTATTCAATATCCATAAGTCAGAAAACAAAAATATTTCTTTATATTAACAATTCATATTCATTTTTCCAAAGTCTAAAAAAGTTTGTTTGTCAAGACATTTAATTTATGTAGCTGCCTTATTGTGACACAGATACCAGATGAAATCATATATGAAAGAACTTTAATGTATATATAAGAAAAAATATATTGCAGTAATATTTCAATACAGATTACACATGTACTCTACACCAGCCTTCGGCAAACTTTTTGGGCTCATGGACCACTAAATTCACAATTTTAATCCAGCGGACCACTAACTGGACTTTTGTGTAAAATATCACATATTGAAATCAAATGCGTCTAAAAATGCACCAAGTTCATAAAATAATGCCAGATTTCTCTGTGGACCACACTTTGCTGACCGCTGCTCTACATTATATGAATATGATGCGTTAATGATATTTATGATCAAAGTCAGTAGTAGTCCGTAGTATCATAATATGCTATATAGCAATGCTTCCCAAACTTTTTCATGCCACGGCCCCTTTAAATCTGAAAAAATAATCTGTAGACCCTTGATTTTTTTTTTATTTCACATGTTTATATTTGAGTTCGTACTTCTTCTTTTGTCTGCCATAATCAGCCTTGGCGGCCGCCGCCGCTTGCGCAGCAGCTCGAGCGTGTGCCGGAACACCTTGCATATTGGCCATACCCATTCCCATGCCGGCCAAGTCCGGTTCCATTGAAGAAGGACCTTCGCTCGGATAGTAAGTGGAACTGCCGAGTTGCGATAGACCGCTCATCGTGGACATAGATCCGAAGTCTCCACCCAAAGAATCTTTTACGCCTTTGGCCTGCAAAAAACATGTTTGATATTAAATTTCCAATACATAAATGATTTTAAAAATTTTAAGGTGATAAAAAAATGTATAAGCTGAACCTTTTCTTTCTTGCTGAAGAATCTTCCCAGAGAACTTTTGATGCCTCGTTTCTTTTGGTGATGGGCTGCCTGGGCTGCGGCTTGAGCGGCAGCTGACGCGGGAGATCCCATCATCACGCCCAAAGATTCTTGACTCGAGCTAAAGGAAAAGACATAAAAACGATGCGGGGTCAAATACTACAACGAACTACAATATAGTCTATACTAGCAAGGGATGAAAAGTTTACAATTCACTCCCCTCATAAGAGAGATCCTACTGAAGCTTAGCGAAATACAAATTCAGTTCAATTTGACACAGGACAAAGATAGGATTCTCCTATGTGAAAGATTAAATGATTGAAATGGATGAAAAGTAGAATGTATTCCATTTAAAAATTGTACGGACAGATATATTTTGCAAGCAAGAAAGCAGAAAAAGGTGCAAGCGAGTGTGCTGTGTCCAAAACCTATGTATATAAATAACAATGATCAAATATTAGGTGCGGGGAAGGACAAAATTGACACTGCAGTAGCCCATTATTCAGGAATTGAACTCTACATCCAGATAAGATTAAAAAGTGGCGAAATTTTGAAACACTCTATTCGTAAAAATTCACGATTAATCAATCTTCAATCTTCAATGAAAACTACAAAATGTAAATTAAATTTATTTTTAAGCATAGTCGATATAACATATAGATGTACACGGATTCGCGTGGTGTAGCAAATAATTATTCACTGAACATTCGGTATCGTAAAAAGTCGCTCGGGCGCCTGCGCCTGTTTCGTGCCAAGATTTGCCACATCGGAGACAGTGTAAGTAATAAAAGTCAGCTTGACTACTGGTGATTGTGCTTATACTGTCGCCGGACACGTCTACATGCTGCGAATCGTAATACGGAGATAGATAGAGTGTGCCACTGGAAAGATATGGTGAGGAAATGCACCTGTGGATCGGGAATCCGGAAAGTGTTCCACACGCTCCAGTTCTTCTGATTTGGAAAGCATAAAAACAAATTATACCCACATTATTATGAACAAAACATTTGTATGAAAGTCGCATCAAATCCAGACATGTAGTACTTTGTGAAAATATTATTTAAATTCCACAAAGTCTTCTTAGATAAGTCATACAGTTCTGCTTGTGAAATGTGAAATGAATCAGCAAACTTTTACCCACTTCACTTACTAAAAATTCACTATACTCAATATAATTATTTGACCTTTCAACAATAACTCTACAAAATATAGGTGTCTTTTATGTATACCTTAACTATACACAAAAGATAGATACTACATCTAAGTACAAAGACATTAATATATTTTGATTTTTTTATTATACGAATATATCATCACTCTTCCATGTATTTAAAAGAACCTGTGCACACAGGCTGGCTATTTTCAATATATTCCCCTCATTGGTTACATTAAACACTAATTCAAAAAAAAATCAAGTAATACTTATTTTGATTATGCTTTTAAAAATTATTAACATGATACACATGTACTTCACAGATTAAAAATATGCTTTAGATAAAATAATCTTAAACATTTTCCATAGTTTAAATATGTAAAATTAATACAAGAAAGTATCGGCTGATATATTTTGGTGTTTATTGTATGATTAATTACAAGCTACTAATACAACAACACATATGAGCGAAGACATGAATTTATTATTATGTTATGTAAAATAAATTTTGATTACTTTGTTATTCCACTGATCGTTTTTTGCCTCTTTGAGAAGCATCTTTTGACTACTAACTTATTTCAGACCTTACGATAGTTAATCCAAAAATGCTTCTCAAAGAGACAGTGAAATACATGTAACAATTTGTAACACAATCAGTGGAATGACAAAGTTATCAAATTTAATTTTATATCAATCGAAACGAAACTTGCCAATTTGTGTCTTAAAGACAATAAGGTAGGTACTGTGAATGATTTTTAAGTTTTATTAAATCAAGGCATACCTTCTCAGTTGGTCTTGCTCATATTGAAGTGCTTGTGCAAAGCGCTCCAACTTCAAGGAGCGCTGGGTGAGTGGTGAAGCTGCTCCGCTAGCGCCCACAGGATCTTCTGAACCACTCAACTGTAACTGATGGAACATATACGAATAAAGATTAAGAACAGCTCAAATTAAAACAACACTGGATGATTGTATCAAAATTGTTTTGTACATGAAGAATAATTAAATATAAAAGATTATGGTATTCTCTGAATTGTAATGAAAAAACTTAGGCCCCTGAATTTGTCTAATATTGTTTAGTGCAGGGATGGGAAAGTTATTTTTTATGTCGAAAGGCTACATTCATTTATCTAATTTATTATAAAGGTGAATTCAATAAAATATACAAAAAATGTACAAACATTATGTTGTAAATGAATGAAAATTATGCTATAAAAAAAATGTCACAAGGAAGTGAGAAGACCTTGAAGGTCATAGATTTATTGTATTTTATTGTGATCAGTGATCTCTTGAGGTTATTCCCTTTTATGCAGGTAATTTCATGATTTTTCAGGTTTAATTGAAGTATATCATTTTCTTTTAAAATATAAGAAAAATAAAGTTTTATTAAAATATCGGTGTAAAAGAAATAATAGAGAGTAAAAGTAATTTAATTAATAATACATATTTTATGTGCATATTAATATTATATCTATAACCTAAAATACTGTTCTAGAATAATATAGTATCATAAAACAGGTAATAAACACAATACAACTCGACTGTAGACATTAATGTTCTTAAGATTTTTCTTGTTTAAAGAATGGTGCTAATTTTTTTGGGATGATTATTCAAAAAAAGCTGAAACACAAAAAAGAAACATTTCAATTAAAAATGATATGATGCAAACTCTCTCTCAAAGAAAAATAAGTAAACTTACTGATATATCACTTTTAGGGTGTTCACTGTCAATACTTGGTGGAAAGGCATTATATTAGTAAAAACACAATATTCCTTTGTACTTCATTCCACTTTATTTAATATGTCAGGACCGGTTTCGCTCATTACGAGCATCGTCAACTGATGTTCAGTCAGTTGTTCGTCAGTTGACGATGCTCGTAATGAGCGAAACCGGTCCTGACATATTAAATAAAGTGGAATGAAGTACAAAGGAATATTGTGTTTTTACTAATTACTGATATATGTTTGAATGCTGAAATTAATTTGAATTTGCATACACATCACTTATAATAGGAAAATAATTATGTAAATTAAACCCTTAATCAAATTAGATATGAAGCCATTCGATAATAGACAATGAATACAATATGTTCCATAGCAAAAACAATAAATTATAATTTAATAAAGCATAATGTGTATAAGACTAGTTAATATGAAAATTAAAAATAGTTATGACTAACTCGGATGCATTGTTAAATCAACTCAACCATAAACAGCAACGTATTGTTGTTCATTATTTTTTAAATCAATGATTAGGATGACACACATAATAACAAATCTACCGTAGAAATCAAAGTTTTCGGATCTATGCAGCTTTATTTACGAATCACCATTTTATCATTTCTATTACAGACTGGAAAAAAATCTAAAGCAATATAAAATTATTCTATGGAAATTTATAAAAGGTTTTCGATAACTTTTCTGGACTTTCTCACTTCTTTAATGCTGTTTAAGAAATAATGTAGACCTAGTTAGTTATTGCGGAAAAATAAAAATGGTTCTAATAGTAGGAAAAGAACATTAAGAAATTAATAACAATTGTATCATAAAATAATATGAATAATTATTAAATAATTGAAATGAATAACATGATCTGCAATCTGTTAACTGTGTTCATTCATTTATTGTTAATAGAAATCAGAGTGAAAAAACAAATGCCTTGCGGAGAAACAATTTTTAAATTAACTGAGTTATTTGTCTTTGTTATGCTGTGATACAATTCAAACAAACGAATCAATAAAAACAAATCGGAAGTGGCAATTGATGGGTAAGTGCAAAATGTAAAAAAGTAAACTTCCGCGACATAATAAAAATATCCATAACAGTGTAGAAATGTTTAATAATCTAACTGAATGCATACTCATGCATTGTTATGTAGGTTGGTATGGCAGTCAAGATGTTATTGTCAGCGGCGTAGTCTCCTCATAGCAGAGTCATGCAATGAATGAGGGCCCAGCGAAAAGGGGGCCCCAAGAGTATGAATGGAGTGATTCAATCACCAAATGTCATTTTAAATAATATAAATTAGATGGTCCTTGATTTAATTAAATTATTGATTCTTCTTACTGCCATGTAACATTTATTCTCAAATTTGACAAATTGAGTTCAATTTTTCGATAACTGATTTTTATATAAAAATTTGATAAAACATTGAGCAAAACTGTATTCATTAAAAATAGATTTCAAATATGTACAGTTCCAATAAATGAAAAAGAATTAGTACCTATCAATGAAAAATTTAAAATTAAAACCAAAATGATCTATAGAAACAAATGATTACGCGTCAGTTTAAGATATCCGTGTGATAGGTCATTTCATAATTGTTGTTTATTTACCAATATAACTTGTATAAAGTTTTTGAATTTTGTTTGAATTTTTTCATATAATTTTTTTACCTTATATTTATAATAACGAAACTGAAAAATCACAATTATAGTATCTACCACAGTACGGGGGTCGCTTTATTCAACTTGAAGCTCTATTAAGAAAATAATATTGCAGTTATGTAGAGCAGGTTATTCATGGTCACGTCTGGATACTCATTTATTGTAAGAACTCAAAGGGTTAAAAGCTTGCCATTCTCGGTTAGAAGCAGAATAGTCAACTGAGAGTATTGTAATTCAGCATCACCAGCATGCGACAGAAAAAAAACGCAAGGCATTTGGTGGTTAATAAGCGACAGCCGTTTCCGAAAGGCATCCTTGTAATGATTGTGGCGTTGTCGATACCTGGCTGTTCGGCATAGACTCGGAGAGACTATGCGGAGTGGGCAGCTGCGGCAAGGTGGTGTTCACGTATCCGTGCAAGTGAGCTGGAGACATTGATGCCGGAGCCTGACACACAACACATAACCGTGCTTCAAACACCCATACCGCATTTTTTTTTCATCGTATTAAGATAAAAGCTTATATTTAAAGAAACGCAACAAGTATTCTAAAATAAGCACACCCGTATTAAATTTAATCAAAATTTTCTTCACCAACAATCCTTAAAAAAACCTATTCAATGGCATTTATTCGAGAACAATTGATGAGCAGAATTGATTCACTCAGAATAAAAGGTAATCTGAAAATCTAATGTTATAGATCAGTGGTTCTCACGTGAAATTTCATTGTGGCCGCATTATAAGCATCGGCGGTCCTATGGAAATGTCTCGTGGCCGCACCAAATTTGATAACAATAGCAGTTGCATTTACTTAAAAAAATGGATTAATTTATATTCAATAAAATACATTATTTAAAGATATTGGTATTTATTTATTTAAAAGCAATTCAAATGGAAATTGTTCAACAGTTCTCTCTTCCAATGCAAGCCGCATCGCCGCTTTTAAGTTTGCATCTGTCAGCTGATTTCGATATTTATTTTTTATAAAGTGCTTTTATAATGATCTTTCACAGTATACAGTTGTAGGAAAAATCGACAAACTTAATAAAGCAATTGTTGCTAATTCTTTATATTGACTTGATTCATGGTCAACGTATAACTCCGACCAGAATTTTTGAACAGTATTATTATTAAAACGATCCTTAAGTATTTGATCATTACTTATTTCAAACAATGCATATTTACATTTTTTATTTGATTTACTATGAAACTGTTGGTGGCCGCAGCAAAATCCTCTGGTGGCCGCACATGAGAACCATTGGTATAGATAAATATTTGATTCAATATAATATTGGTGTTTTAATAAAAAAAAATCTAAAACAGCTCGACATAGCAGTAAGAGTTGATTGCTTGAACTCTAAAACATAAGAAATATAGGAGTGGCGATGGAAGGGCACAGAAGAAATTTTTGACGCTTCTCTCGTTGAAGGTGGGTAAGTGGATTTTATCTGTGGTAACATTTATATATATATATCCCTATAGATAACAAAAAAATCATCAGTCAATTCATAATGGTATTTTTGCTACTACACCCTTGTTACAAAATTAAAACATTTTTATTCAAATTTGAAGCTTTAGAACAGAAATATTGTTTTAGTTTAAAATGTGATTTACCATTTATTAAGAGAATTAAGACTTTAAAGGAAAGTGTGCAATTTATGGTTGACAGGGCCAATTATAGTCAAATCAATGGATGAACTGAGCCCGAGACAAAAATAGATTCCATGCTACTGGTAAAACAGATTGCGATAGGCCTTTAACAAAACCGTGGTGGATTCAGTCAAGAAGATTTCCTTAATTTCCAATTTAAGTGTCTTACTTAAAAAAATATTGTGTAACAAACAAGCATTATACAACAAAGTACTAATGATACAAGTTAACGTGATTGATCCTTACAGTGTGATATTTGTGCAGCATGTAAGGGTCCTGCCGCGAAGGGGAGTGTCTCTGCTGAGGAGTAGAAGTACCGGAGTGAGGGGTGTGTGGCGCACCGGGGGGCAGAGGCGGGGAAGCGCCCCCTCCTCTTTCCCTGTCGCCTCGCCCCCCTCTCGCCACAAGGTTCATGTGCTCGTAGCTGCCCACCTGGACAGATGAAAAGAATTTCTTTGTCTTCAGTCATAATGCCAGTATACTTGCTGATTGTGACTTTATTTATACTAATTGATTTACAGGAAACTAAGACAGGGGAAATAATTGATACTGTCTACAGAAATATAAACCATTTCTAATATTATGTATCAGGGATGTTAACACTATGCATGGGAAAGGTATGAATACTTCTTTCGGTGACTGATGGTTATAACGTAGGGCAGGGTAATTTTACAGTGTGTTCTTATAGCTGGGTAATATATTAACAACTTGCTATATATCGTTTAATATTTCGCTTTGACTGTCTAGTGAGGATCAATTTCAGCAATTTTTACAAAAAAGTATCTACGAAGGTACAGAAGGATCAGAAATAACAGTTAACCTTTTGAGGAGTGAGTAAATCTGTACTGAACTTACTGTGAGGAGTGAGTTCTTTTAAAATGACAATTGTGTGACATTTTTCCCATGAATATATGTGTTATGACTGCTGGAATGATGAATGAAAATATTTAAAAAAAAAAAAAAAATATTTATAGACGTTATTGATGAAAAACTGTTTGCTGAATCCAGGGGTCACAAACCTTACATATTCACAAATACGTTTAAATAATAATTAAAAATATTTTTTAAATAATAATTACAAATACTTCTTGAAAAATGAAAATATAAAAATTAACATAAACTACATTATATAAATCCCAGGGCCGGTTTGTAACCTGAAGTTTTTGATATGCTAATATAAAGTTTAGCCTTTTTATACAATCCAGTATTTTTTATTTAGCTTTTCTCAAGCAAGCTCATCAAAATAATGGTGAACAGTAAAACATGCATTTCTTGCACTGTCGTGTTAGCCCACTTCTTCATTTTGAACATTCTGGACGACTTTTGGGAAACAGCTGTGGCATAAATTTTTGTTTTGATAACTATTGTCTCAAATTTCTTTTGTAAAAAATAGCTGAAAAAATTCCAGCTCGGTGTTCTCCTTCTACTTTAATTTATTTTTGATTCCGGATTCAAAGCTTAACGAATTTATGAAGCGTTGGAGTGAAAGTAGAACGTTTCCAAATCCTCATTTCTTCCCGACAACGCTTAGCGCTAGGTTATGTCTCTGGCTTTTCGTTGGTTGCCATCAGATGAAGAAGAATCAAATTCCATCGATATATCATCATGTTATCGATGCAGTGGTATAAGAAGGAGTCCTGCCGCCCGGGGCGGTCCTTGAATCTGCAAACCCCAAAATTTTATCTAATTTTGTTTTCAAATTACTTCTATTTTTTATCTATGAACTAGGAGTTTTAACTACAGGTGGCTGATTTTTTTTTATTTATAAATAAAGTTTATTAAAAAATATTGTATATATTTTTGAAAATGCCGCCCCTGCCGCACCCCCCCCCCCCTCCTTGCTACGCTACTGTATCGATGTTTCCTATTCATTGTCAGAGTTCATGAGAATTTCATCAATGTCTTTGCCTTTAAAGGAACCCATTTTACGAAGCACATCACGATATGAAAATAAAAAAAGCTTAAAATCACGTTAAAATACGATAAGATACGATACAATCACGATAAAACACAAAATTCGGCACAAAAAAATATAAACACTTCAAATCACTTTATAATACGGTAAGTCACAGCGAAACTAAGTTCGGACAATTGACAAGCATTTCAAATCACTTAATACGGTAAGAAAAACTAAAAAACCACAGTATAACACAGTCTTATACAGTAAGACACGGAAAAACTTAAAATTCGCAAGAAAAATATTAACAATTTTACGCGCGTAATTCTAGAGTTTGCGATGTATGGATCTGTCACAAAAGTCCGTCATGACGTCACACGGCGAGCTGTCAAAAATTAAAAACTTTATTTCTACCTTTCTTAAAGCTAAAATCTATTTTTAAATGGTGTAGGAATGCGTTTAAATGTCCACAGATTGTAATGAAAGTCATATTTGGAGCCTATCTAAGCTTACAGACACATAATACTGTGTTATGTTAAAAGTACGTCAACACTCCTCTAAGGAAAGATTTCTTCGACGTACATGTACGTCCACACTCATCTAAAGGTTAAAAGTGAGGAAAAATTCTATAAATAATATTTTTTTACATATTTTGACAACCAGCACAACCTTTGAAATAGTTTCAGACCTATCCCTCAGGGATGTATGATCTCCCTAAGAAAGATTTTGAATAATGGCTGATTTGTATCCTTTAATTTAAGATTTCGACTGAAGGTGCTTGGTGGAATTTCAATATTAAATTTGAACAATTCAAATTTGATTTGTATCCAATGAATAGTAGAATGAACCACAGGTGAATAAATAAATAGATGTAAAAACTGATTTTTCGTTATGAAAAACATTTTTGGTGACATTCTGGGCAAGAATTTTGAAACCAGTGGTTGTCAATTTTTTTTATTTAATGTTATTACTCAGATTAGTGATTTATTGACACTATGTTGAAACTCTAAAACATGGGTTCCCAACTTTTTTCGATTTTGGATTTGAACAACAAAAGGAGTTTCGGAGACAATCTGGGGAAAAAGTAAAGCAAATCGAGAATTTGAAATTCCTCGGTGAGCTAAAAAAAAAACAAAAGGAGTTTCGGAGACAATCCGGGGAAAAGTAAAGCAAATCGAGGATTTCAAATTCCTCAGGGTTCCCCTTAGTCATATGGCTTTTATAAAAAGGGGTCGCCACCTGAAAAAGGTTGGGAACCTATGCTCTAATAACTCCAACTATTTATCTTTTTTAAATATCATTTTTTTTTTAAACCATGTCCGCTCCCAATGTGGAGCATATGGACTCCTAATGGAGTTTATCTCAACAGAAGTGTTTCTACGAGAACTGCTTGTTACTCAGTTGCTCAACATCTCTTTTTCCAAAGAGAGTAGGGATAGAAGGATAGAACTAGGACAGGACTAGTGGTAAGCTAATCGCTCTCGATACGCCGTTCATAGGATAGGATGAGTGGGAGAGGGGAATTCAAGACATCACATACATTTATAGCTTCATAAAAATTATTACTTGTGTTTTTAGGATGTGTGAATATCTAAAATTCTATTATCTTTCAAAACTTAATATTAAAGATTAAAAAAATATGATACTAAGTATAAATATCTAAAACTTCAATCTAATCTTTATAAGAAATCAGTGGACTTTTGCTATTATAAATGGACTTCAAAACAGAGCATGTTTGTCATGGTAATAATTGGGAATGACCCAATTTATATATTTTGTGAGTATTATATTCAATAAATCATTATTTTGGAGAACAAAACGTGGCCTCTACGTAATTTTACGAAAAAAATTGAAACAAACCCTTGATTCCAGCTCCTCAGCTCTGGCCTCGGTTGTTTGTTTCTCTTCTTGAATGAGTCTTATCTCATCGTTGATGGCATCTAATTGTTCTTGCAACATGAGAGCGAGTGTCGCCGCATCGGTGTGACCGGCTCCTCCTCCGCCGGGAGATAAAGCTTCCGCCACAGTGCTGAAGATGCTATCGCCGTCATCGTTCTAGATTAGAGTAAATAATTATAATTGTTAATCGGTTCAGAAAAGAATATAATACTAAATTAAAATTAGAAAAACATTTGTCAGTGGCTTTTGGGACAATTTTGTCAGTGTTTTCAATGACAAAAAGATTATGGGTTGTATAAAATTTATCGATAGACATTGACGACCATTTGAATTTATGAATTAAATAAGGTCATATTTTCATTAGGGTTTCAAAAATGTGACAATGTTGGGAGGGAATAAAAAATATTCAAAGCTATCTAACATATTTACGCATAACCTCTTAGTGTTATCTATTTTAAGGTTGTAAAATAATCTTAGAGTATCTAAGTAAATAAACATATTATCATATAATATTTTGTGAATATCAAACAACAAAAACAATAGAATATGTTTATTATATAGTGAGAAATAAAAGTTATGTGATTTTTAGTGACAGGCTGGTTAGTGACATTTTAGTTAGACGATAAAAGATGCAGATTGGCAACATTGATCCAGGACGTGCTAGTAAATTAGAAAGTCACATATGTATTAAGTTTATCATATAAAAGTAATGTAACACTAGCCATTGTGGAAAAACATAATAATTTATTGATTTATGTTTTATTTAGATTGTCAATAATAAAAAGTTGATGCAATGTTTATTGTAAATATTTTTTCATAGAAGATTAATTCATTTATCTTTATTATTCTTTTTAAATTTTAACATTGCATATAAATAATTCTTATAATATGTGCGGTGCTCATAAAAAGATGAAACAAAATGAAAGTAAAACGAATGCCCAGAGTTGAGTAGAATTCAAACATTTTAAATTTGAAGCCTAAAGTTGGACTCTAAATGATTTCGTTCTTCGATTCTTTCTCAATAGTTTATATATGTTAATATGTGATAATCAAATAAAAATTCAACACAAATTAACTCGAAACTAGCATTTACGAATCAAAGTTTTCGCACAGAACGATAGTGATTGATAAAAAAAACTGAAGGTTTGTTCCAATCATTGTAAAAAAAACCCAATAACAAACAAACCTCTGCATCGCTACTGACATCAAACGCCTGTTGAACGTTAGCAAGAACGTGAGCCTGTTGAAGTTTTTCCCATTCCCCTCCACTGTCCCCCATGCCACCTACTCTCCCCATACAAACGCCATCCATCTAATAAATATGACATTTGTTGTTAGAACTCAGCGTTCACTTATGCAAGAAACATATGTCTCTTAGATTATGTAAACAATGAGTTGATAATTGTGTGCGTGATCCATTGGGCTACTTATCAAGAGGAAAACCGACCATTTGAGAAATTTCATGCATTATGAATTTTCAACACTTCAGACTGTGCTCACTTCATTCGGGTGTGACTTTTGATGCTATATGAATGTAGTGCAAGTGGGTATTTAAAATTTTGTGTAAGAAATTGAAGGATGTTATTTTTTGTTTATTGTATGCTACTCGACTTCAACAATCTCCTCTAAAAAAGTAGCGCCATGGATTGATCATTATTATAGAGTGCATTCACGTATAGTCCATGGATTTCTAAGATCCGAGTAGACTTTTTATTGAGTGTGAATAGTAACATATAGAAAATCAAATATTTTTTTTAAGAATACCGACAAAGCACACCACCACCCAGTGTTACGAAAAGATAAAAACCAGCTTTAGACATGTTGTAATTGTTTTCGATATAGAGCAATGAGAGATATTTTTTCTGAAAAAAAATGTCATCGACTTTGCTTTTAAATAGTCAAACCTTGCTTTGGTGACGCGAGTCAAAACTGGTGTGACTAGCGCTCCTGGAGAAGCTCTGTTCCCGGCCGCCGCCTCCGGGAGAGAGCGATCTGGTGAGGGCGTCAGTTTGCTGAATGTTGAAAGCGATCTCTTGCTGGAGCAATTGCCGTCTTACTCCGTCCGTGTCTAACCGACACTTGGCAAGCTCTTTGACGATGTCCGCTTTCTCAGCTTGGAGCTCTTCGGCTGCCTTTCTTGTTTTGTCTAACTCTTGAGTGAGAGCGTTCTTTTCCTCTAACGCGTGCATGCGTTCTTTGAGATGAACTTGCAATCTAAAATAATGGTGTAATTATACGTGACAGTAATATTTAACGCACTAGGTGAAACAACATAGAAGACTTGTACTTGTTTATATAACTAACTAAAAAGTAAAAAATGTCACAATTTAATAATAACTTAATACGATTCAATTGTAATCTCTGTGCTCTATGCTAGATGAATATTTTAGTGGTAAAAAATGTTGAATAGTTATTATGAAAAAGATTTGTTCCATTTAGTATTGATTAGCTATTGGTTAGCCAAATTCAATATTTTAAATGTATATTGTGCAAAATTACATTTGTAAAATACTAATATTTTTGATGGATTCGGTTATAAACTTGAGGAAGTTAATTTTTTAATAATAAAATACAGTTGATAACTTTCACGGTGACATATGTATCGCCACATTGAGAAGCATTCTGTAGAACAGTGTTTCTCAACATTTTTGGGCCTGTGGCCCCTTTTTAGTGTCGTTATTTTTCTGTGGCATTACCATTGTTATGTCTCCACATAAAAATTATAATTTCAATGAACTCCCAAGAATTTGCAGATTTGCCCAAATAACCAGTGTGGAACCTTTTTTTTTTAGCTCTTCGGAGTTTTTCAGGTTCTAAATCGCAGGAATTTGCGGATTTTGGAAAATTTTCCTGTGGCCCCCGTAAGCTGTGCTGTGTCTCCCCAAATCAAAAAAAAATCTCTGTGGCCCCCTCGGGGTCACACGGTTCCTGGTTGAGAAACTCTGCTGTAGAACACGTTTCGGTGCATATTTAACGTAATGCATAGAACATTGGTTAGAAACCCAATCATCATCATTTAGTAATACAACGGATAAGCAAAAAACTAATAATCTCCATACTTCATACGTCAATGTTTCTTAAATCTGAAACTTAATTTATTGTACTACCGAATCTTCCAGGATGCATAATATATTAAAATTAATACCTGTCATTTGACTCTGACAGCAATTTATCGACAGTGGCCGAGAGACGGGTGTTGTGTTCCTCGTTCATTCGCAGTCTTTGATTGAGTCTCATCAGCTCGGCGTTCTTCTCATCGAGGGTAGCCTCCAATCTTTGAATTCTGTCTTCAGCTGAGCCATGACGTTCCTGCGCCTTCAGCAACGACAATTATTTATGAAAAATGTGTTTCGGTTTGATGAAACGGCATCATTAATTGCATTCATAATATATTAATGCTTTGTATTTTGTTTTATAAATTGCTTATATTGGTCCATGTATTGGAATGATACAAAAAAAAATTTAACATCAAGGTTAGTAAGAAAAATATCAACAAACATCATTGTGATATGAAAAATATTCCTTAAGCCAATTGATATGAACCCACCTGACTGAGAGCCTCCATTCTAGCTTTAAGCTGCTCTTCCATTTCTGGTAAAGCGGACAGCTGAGCTAATTTCTGCGATGAGAGCTCCAGTTTCTCTTCAATGGCCGCTATTTTCTCTTCTTGCAACTAAAAGAAAAAGTTGTATATTAAATAAAAATATTTTTTTCAAAGAATTACGAATACTTTGTAGATCTGTACGGTTACAAACCTTCAATTGAGCTTCTTTGTGCTGCAGTTCCTGTTCCAATTTCTCGTTCAGGTCATGCAACGAAGTGGACTCTCTTTGAGCATTGAGGTACCGTTTTTCGAGAGTCGCTATCCTTTCCTCCTGGTCTCCCTTTTGAGCGACATTCTCTCGCAAGTCCCGTTGGAGTTTGTTACACTGGTCTTGACTCTTCATCAATTCCCTTTGACCCTTGTTGAGATTGTCTTCTAGTTCACCGATTCTGGTGGTCAGTTCTGCTACGCGACGCTGCCAAGAACTTAGTTCTCCGGCCTGTTATCGGGGATAGATATATACATAGTTAGGAAGGTTAATATTGAATTAAATAGAAATTATAATGCAAAAAGCCAGGATTACATTGCTCAACTATGTTTCAGGAAAAAAAAAAGAAATTATCCACTTTTTGTTAAATAATAGTAAGAAAATGTTGTTCATTGGTAGAAATGATTATGTGTAGTACATGTAAATAAATAAAGTATTCAACATTATACTTACTTTCCTAGTTCTTCGAATTATAATATCTACTGAATTATTGATTATGTACAATATTAATTTGTTATTCATATTATTATCCACACCAAAATATTGGTTAGTAGTTAGGTAAAAGCCAGCATAACATTAAACAATATTGAAGCAATATTTAGATAAACTATGTATCTACAGTATGCTAAGATCATTATATTTAATGTCTAAAAAGCAACACCTGTTCTAGCAAAAGTAACTAATTATTCATGAAATAAAAATAAGCATTCCAATAAACAATCATTTCATAAATTGAACATAAAATGAAAAAAAACCATCATGCTAAAGAATATCGAAGGAATAATATAAAAATTCTATATTCAAGTACCGGCAATATATGACTTGTAAAACATATTAGTTATGCCAAATAAAATTAAAATACGGTTGAATAAATTCCCGAATATTTATTTAAAAAAAAAAAAATTATTGAAATGTATTAATCACAATTCAAATCAATTGTATTCTCAATGAAAAATATTCAAAGTCAAACCTGTACGTCTAAAGCAGTTTGTAGTTCTGAAATCTTCGTATCGGAAATGTCAGATTCCATCCCATTGATCTGAGGTGGCAATGGCTCTTCCGACTGAATAAAGTAAACGGAAAAGAAAAAAAACCGACACATTTACACATGCACACCACGCCACACATCTATGACACTACATGTAAGTACAAAAGAGAAGGTTTTACAAGATTATTCCAGTTAGGATTCAAAAGATGGAGAGAAAGAAATCATTTTGTTTTCATTGGAGGATTATCAAAGAAAATTCAGATACAAGAATTTTCGTAGATTATTACACCGCAAGTGTAGATCAGTGATGTGCAACCTATCAAACAGTAGGGCCACTTTATCTATTTTCCGATTGTTTACGAGCTGCAGTGGTTTGAAATTTTTGCAGACTATGATAAAATCACTTGAGTGTAGATAAAGTACTATTTTTAATTTAACAACTGCATATTAATGAGATAATCTAGCTATTATCTACTCTGCATTACCAAATGGAATGTAATTGATTCTGAACTTGCACCGAGTGCAGCCTTTCTATAGCACATACCTTTCTGCTCAACTTTCCATAGAGAAAGGTGTGAGCTATGAAAAAAAATATCTAAGAATATACACCTGCATAACAGATTGTTTTCACATATAAATAATGATAAACTCGGCAACAGTTAGCCTCTGTGATCGGTGTTATACCCTAGTGTAGTCTGAGTTGAAATCCTGGCAAAGTAAATATATATTTTTTTCTATTTAAATTTAAGACCATGGACATGGGTGTTTGCAATGTCTTTTCTCCTCGAGTTAATCTTTAGAGTCTGCTTATTCTCATTTGAGTTTCATATTCGACCGCCTTGATGTTAAATATATTTTTTAATTAAAAATAAATAAACATTGGAAAATTAGTCTTGGGAAAACTAAGTAGTCTGTGACCCTCGATAACTTTAATTTCGGATGGCATGGAGCTTCAGGCCATGGGTTGTGCATCACTGGTGTACGTAAATCATGCACTTTTGAATTCAAACCTCACAAAACCTTCAAATTTGTTTATATTTGTGTTGGAAGCACATATCCAAACCAGTTATTGCAGAATCACATTGTGAATGAAATCTTATTTGAATAAAGTCAAGAATGATGAACAATCCTTATCGTTTTATGCAAAAACTTTATTGTAACTTGAACACTAAAACTTGTAATTTGAGGTAACTCATTTAACTTAAAAAGATTTATTTGCATATTCTTTACATTGATTAAACTGTAACATCAATAATGCGCACTATGATATATTTTCTTCCAGTGTTCTTAAAAGGAAACCCGATGAAGTTGTGGACATGAATGAGGTTTTGTCTGGTCCAATAGAATATATCCTTATATGTTTATATGAAATATATTCTTTAAATTACACAGATCATAAATATCATTATATTGTTGAATGTTGGATATCTAAATTAATGGTCAAAAAGATACGGAAATACATAATAGTCATATTTTGGCAATAATCTAAAACTCGTGATAATATAAAATTAAAAGTTATTTAATTAATCAGTTTGGATGCAAAGCTCATAACTTCATAAACTACAACACTGTAGAGAAATTTAGTAGTAATATTTTTGCAAAGCTATAATTGAGGCTATTATTGTAAGCCCTGCTTCTTCCACAGTTGTTCAAACATGAACCATGAAAGTAATCCAATAAATAAAAATACATTTTAAAATTATTTTTAGTCTAAAGTCTGGCTTGATAACATACAAAATATTATTCCAAAGTAATGTAAAACTAAAAATATGTTTAAAATGCATATTGTTTTACAAAATGAAATTCAAGTTTTATTCTTTAATCATTTTGGAACGAGCTGTTTTTGCAAATAATAGCCTTTAGCATAATAGCAATTAAAGAGTACTATTATTGTATCAAATATTTTTTTTTTCAAAATAAATATTTTAGTAGAATATGTCAATCGAGGTAAGTCAACTTTGCTGTTTTCGGAAATACAAGCTTTGCAATATAGATCGATATAATGATACAATTTTTCATTGAAACTGGTTTTCGATCGACTTTAAATAATATGTACTAAAAAGTTTGTTGTGTATCTAATTTTCTGTTTAAAATCATGTGCCATGGTTTAAAATATACATACAATCAAGTTTAACTTCACGTACTGTTCAACTTGGTGCAAAAAAACTGTCAACTTAAAATACCATATTTGTAATTCTATGATGAAAACTCAGAAACCAATTACATATAATGAAAGATGAACGTTGAATAAATATTATTCATGATGGACCTGTTTTAAAATAAATCTACCGTAAACAACAGAATTCATTCGTAGGAATGAAAACTGTATTATGATAATAATTGTCTGTGACAACTTAAAAAAATACACTACATTATCAGTCATGCATCTTTTTTTATGTCCGGGACAGTGCAAGAAGTAGATTTTTTTTTACACCTATCTAATTTTTTGTAACAAAATTTCCATTCCTATAACACGGTGCAAGCTTTATACACTATATAATTATACAAACAGAGAGCATCTAAACAGAAATATTCTAAAAATTAAATAAAAACAATTTCAGATATACAATCGAGAATCTTTGGTTTTGTTCACGAGTTGGTGTACGTTAATGTGTCATTTTTTTTGTTGATAATTTGTTTCACAATGTCAATTGTGAGTTTATTGTTGGAAAATTTTCATATTTCATTTAGTACATATTTTATAATTTGTTACAATGCCAAGATTAAAAGTTAATAATTGTGTAGCTGACCCATGCGAGTGCTTTTTATTAATGGAAGATAAATTAACTTGGTTCCTTATAGTGAGAGATGGTATAGGTATTTTGTTTTTGTTGTTTGGTGGGTGCAATTTTGGAATATTTGATTAGTGGAGAACAAATAATTGCACTAGAATTGGTATGAGATGGGTCATTTATATTCAATAATCAACTTTGCCGCTATTTTGGTGATATTTAGCAGACTAAGTACTTCACAGTTTTAGTTTTTAAGCATTAAGTAACATACATAACATATCTCCTATATAAAAATATTAGATCAACAAAACTTTAATTGATTTGTGGGGTACAAAAAATATTCTTTTTTAATAATTAGTGTTTATTAAGCTTCGAAAAATACCTGTCCAAATCAACTAACGTATAATTTTTCGTAATATTTTATCAATCTAAAGCAATTGCATAATATACTTCCTTCAATTTGTATAAACTTTGTTCAACACCAATCAAATAAATAAAAATGCACTAATATTCAATTGGATGATAAACTGTCCTCAAATTTTAAAAAGTAAGTAATACGATACCTTGGTTGGACCATGGTGGTGCTCTCCATTGGCATCGGGAGGGGCAGGGGAACCTGACCCAGGTTGACCATTTTCTTTGGGTCGTGGAGAGAGTCCACCGCTTATGTGTTCTGTATCTTGTGATGTGTTGTTTGGCACTAGTCCTCCTATCTTGTACTGTTGCAGCTGGCATTTCAATAATAATAATAAAAATTGATGGCATGAAAATGTGTTGCAGAGATTTTAGATGGGTCCATTCAGTAACATTTCTAAATGAGTCTCTAAAAGTGCAGTATGTAATCACAGAATAAACACAAACACATATATTACATAGTTATCTCTAATGGTAATCAGATGTTTTGGAAATATTATATTATTGTACTTACTTCTTCTTTGGTAAGAGCTAATTCCTCTTCTAAACTTGTATTTCTTTCTAATGCTACTCGCAATCTCTCTCGAACCTGAAATATAAAAAAAAATATTTTTGATAAATATTAATTTGTTTAATAAGTTGATTATTCAATAAATATAAATTCGTTTCATGTGAACCTATAGAAAATATTAAAATTACCATTCAACTTTTGCTAACATGTAAATTAACGAGAGCTGTGGAGTCGGAGTCGTGAATGAGCCAGCTCAATTTTTTTTTGAAAAATATATTTAATGATGTGTATTCAAACAAAATAGTCCAAAGTGTTGACATTTCATGCTTGGCTGACTAAAGACAATCTGATGGTATACATATATATAAGTTAAAATGAAATTATTGAAAAATTTCCTCGGAGTCGGAGTCGTCTTTTTTCCACGACTTCACAGCCCTGAAATTAACACTGATAATTGATAGTATAAAATAAAATTTGATAAATTTAATATATTCCACCGATTGTGTGAATATACAATTGTGACACGTGTTTCACCTTACTGAGAAAGATCTGACAATTTATATTTCCTACATTACCTTAAATTTATCCATTGCGTTAATTAACCTACGCTTGCTATTTTCATTTTTTTTGTTTGGAAGAATTTATGGTTTGTAAAATTCTCTTTTTAGAATCTTCAAAGCTGTTGGTTTTGAAAAAGTCTACTAATTCACTGCATTGCTCGGAAGTAGTTAAATCATCGTTTAGTTAATAATTTTACTAATATAACATTATAAATTGTTTTGTAAAAAAATCCGAGATTATAATTACATTCAAATTTAGCTTTAGTCTCCACTTTATTTTAATCATTCTTTGATAAGTTTTGTAATTATGTTTTAGAGGTAAAATACACATTTTAATTTCAGACAATTAAGTGTCACTTATTCATATTTCGTACCTTTATTTATAAATTCCTTTCAATACCAATTGTTTGTTACACCCTTATTAATTTTATTTTGTTTTGTGTACATAAAAATGTAACATTGTATTCATTTCTCAGTTGATAATGCTCGTTATGAGCGATACTGGTCCTGAGCTTATTAAATAAAAGAGGAATAAGTACAAATGAGTTTTTTTTTATTTTTTGTATATTTCCTGCATTGCAAACGTTTTAATAATAAGTCATTCAAAGTAATAGGAATGATATGGAGAAAGTAAAGTAGATATTGGAAGTACATATTGATATATAATCTTCTATAATATCTAAAAACAATGGTTGAATATTTTACATCTAAGAGTAAAGTTGTAATTTTTTGATACTGTGAAAAAACGGGTTTTTCAGTTTTCGGACTTATGTATTTCGGAAATATATTCAAAAAAGTATCTGAAGCGCCTATAAATTATTCATATTTTCTGGGAATACTAGAAAAAAATATATTTAGTTGTAAAAAAAATATTGAAATTAAATACCCTTCCTTATTTTAGAAAGCACTGAAGCTAAAGGGTTGTATTAAATAATTCAATAGAAAGGGAGAAAAACCAACATTCACCAAGAACAAGGAAAATAAGTTATAAAAAGAGAAATGGCAACTGATGGAAAAAGATGTACAAACAAAAAAAGTTATTTTGCTCTTGACCAAACAGAACTAATGAGATTTCAGTTTGGTTTTTTTCTGTGCCATCTTCTGCGAGATATTTACGAGATAAGTGTACCTAACTGGAAATCATTGGCCAGCCAACCATAAATAAATTACGTGATACGAGGCGTTTAAATACTGCTTTGCCATGGGTTAAATAACGACAATGTTGACATTAATGTGGTAAAAAGAAAAAAACAATATCGAACTCAAATGGGAAATGAAAGGGTAAAGGGGTAACCTTTCCGAATAAAATTGTGAATGACGATTAAAAAAACAATAAGCTTGGATGGAGACACATCATTTTCATATTTTTGCAAACTATCGGATAACCGAAAGTGGCCGAAATATACCTATTAAATTATTCGAGATAAATCAAAGACGACCATTTCTACAATTCAGCCAAAAGCTGTTTTTTGGCGGGTTAATATGTATCGAAATGCGTTTAAACTGTATGTTAAAATATAATTTTCCTTTCTTTTCTCACGATAAACGGATTTGCAAATCAAGTTGCTCTCTATTTTTTTTACAACAACCATATATTTTTATTATTTTATCTCTACAGTCAATCCTGTTTTTATGCGGTTTTTCTAATACGATTTCGAAGTTTTTTATAAATGCATTTTTTAAGAAATGTACTATATTTTACGATATATAAAAATGTTAAATATTACATCGAGAGCATGTATCGTTGTATTTCGGAAAGAATAGATAATGAATCATAAACACAACCGACATTTGGAAAAAAATACGATTTTTAACTGTTTAAATCATGTTGCATTTGCCATTGCATTAAGTTCTCCTACTTGGGTGTGTCCAGTCGATGAAACCATTGAAACATCGGCGATATCAGCTGAAATGATTACTTTAGGACATGCACTTGGCGGACAAAGGTTTAATACCTTTAACGAAAATGATATCGACGAATTACTTACGGATAATGCTATTAGTGACGATGTCATTAATTTAACTTTTAACTATTGACAAAAAACCAGAAAACGATGACGAAGTGGAAGGAATTCCAGTTCCCTTCACTGTGAAAATAATGTAAGAAGGTCTCCAACTTTTCAGTAAATTAGAAGACCATTTCATTCTAAATGATTCAAATTCTGAACAATTGAATATCGAAAAAAGAAAATCTGAACAAACTCTGATCACTAACTTCATTGTTAGAAAAAAAACATAGTTTTATGAAATTGATGCGCATACTATTTCTTCCGAAAAAGAGTGATTTCGAACCACATGAAAAACGCACTAAGCATTCTCACACAGTGACGATAATTTTACTTAAAATGTTTCTAAAGTAAAATAATAAACAACAAATTTTATTTTTTTGATAACAAATATTTTTAAATATATTTATATATGTATATTTTAATTCGCTGTTTCAAAGTTATGCAGATTTTAAAATTTATGGAACGTATCCCCACTTTTTCTATGGAAGTTAAGTTTTTTTATGCGATTTTGGTTATATTTTAACTCGCTGTTTCAAAGTTATGCGGTTTTTATAATTCAAGTCTTTTTTTTAACGATATTTCGTGGAACGCATCTACCGCATAAAAAGAGGATTGACTGTATAAATATATGAAATATAGCAGTTTTATATCAAGGCTTGTAAATTTTGAATATGTACGTGTAGGTGTCGTTTTACGGACGGGATGATTATGATTTGGCTATTGCAAATGGGTAGTTATAAAAATAAAAAATAAGCGCAATAATTATTTAGATATTTTTTTCTACATAAAATTTTAGATAAGGATGTATTGTAAATATTTTTCGCAGAAAAATGGGTAGATCTAAAGGCTTACTATCGAGACGTTTGAGCTAATGGTAACAAATAAGAAAATGGAAAAGGAAAAACAGATGGTGCTAATTTGCCGTCCAGGCTCACGACAGAAAAGTGAGTAAAGAATTCGTTTTGATAAGAAATAACAGGAACGGGAAAAAGCTCAAGGTTAAACGCTGCGATCTTGCGATAATCCCTCGGGTGAAGTAAGCTACAGAATTCAAAGGCAGCGGTTGCCTGGCGGCCGACGAGGATCAAAGGGGACTCCTGATAAAGAAAACGGTCGGGCTGGATACTACACACGAGAAAATGTACACTGTAACTAGGCATGCGTAAAAACGGTACCAAATATACAATGCTACTTTTGTGAATCACGCAAGACGATATTTGTGTATATTATGTACAATCTTTTCTTAATTTTGTACGCTAGCTAGGAAAATCAGATAAAAACAGGGATTTTTGCTGCTACTATGGATACATAAGAAAAAGTTGAAAGCAAAAATGTTTTTTAGAGCACAGAAGTGTTGAATAAAATATTAATCAAATATGAATTTTGCTATTAAAGTTCCATCAAGCAGTTTCAATCGCTTGAAGCTGCACGAACATAACATTCGGATAAACGATATACGTAAATACATAACTAAAACCTAAAGTTTAATTTGTTGTATGGAAACGTGTCTTCTAAAAGTATGTTTCAAAATGATAACATACAACAATGAGTTTTTTTACGATGTCCGCTCCCAATGTGGAACATATGGACTCCTAATGGAGTTTATCTCAACATAAGTGTTTCTACGAGAACTACTTGTTACTCAGTTGCTCAACATCTTTTTTTCAAAGAGAGTAGGATAGAGGGATAGGGATAGAACAGGACTAGCGGTTAGCTAATCGCTCTCGACACGCCCCGTTTATAGGATGGGTGGGAGGGGGGAATTCAAGACATCACTGCCTTCGAACAGAAATTCATAAATCGATCGAAAAAGCAATTTATAAAACTGTCCGTACTAGGATTCGAACCATTGACCTCCGTAACCGAAGCCAACTCGGTTGACCACTCGACCACACAGGCAATGAGTTATAATGGTCACATATTATATGATCATCCAATCAATCAAATCAAAAGCGATTTTAGTTCCTACTTTGTAGACATAAAACCGTATGCTATTTATCAAACACTCAGCGTGCGTAACTAAAATACTTTCGTAAATTTGACTAAATAAGTTTTCAACGTAATGCATAATTGAAAATATAATTGATTACTAAATAGATCGAAAAAAATATTTTTCTCATATATATAATGTGTGTTATAGAAATAATTTCTACAGAAACACGGAAGAGAATAAATAAGAAGCGAAGTAAAATCAATGTAAGCCCATATAATTATGTTTGGTAAAATCATTCATTATTTATATTGAAGTAATTGTAATAAGGTTATAACGTTCGTCACAGAAAAAATACGATGAATTTATTAAAATGCGTTTTTTTTATTATTTATCGAAAAACATAAATACAACCTCTTATTAAGCTGCGATAGATTGATATGAAAACCAAGCCTAAGTACAGCAATATGATATATACGACAAGATGCCGCGGACTGCAGAATCTCAATGACTAGATTGCGATTAGGCAAAATCTGAAAAAAAACCCACGAATATTTATATGGGTGGTCAACTAGAAGGGAAGGGAAACGTAGTCACATGTGACCTTTCATCACGAAGCACGGTCGGTTTGTCCAGATCGAAGGGGGCGAGGCGGAGTGGTATGGGTACCGTTGGGTGATTTATGTCCGAGGAAATTCGATGGGAAATTATTTTTGAGATGGATGATGATTTACTAGACTTCGAGAGAGATAAGATTCTTTCAGATACGAAGTAAACGATTTTGTAAAGTTTTATGAGTTATGAGGGTTACAAGATGACCTAACTTCCGTGACGTTTTATTATAACAATAAATCTAATGTACAAAACTTCAGATTTTCATAAAACTTTTAACTGCCGATATAGAATTCAATAGAAAACCGTATACTAAAATTTTCATAGAAATACATTATCCAACTTATTAAAGAACGATAAAATTAAGCAGGCACTCATGTGTTCTCTCGAAATATATAATTACAAAATATCTTTCAAAATATATGCTATTAACCAAAATTACTATCACGATTCGCATTGCAAATTAAGTAGATTTACTTCCTGTGGTTAACCCAAACTATATTTTGAAATTAAAAACGATTTTCACTGGGATTCGAGCTCGAGAACACTGCGACTGAAGCAAATGACGTTGGCCGCTCGTTTACGGCCGAAATATGATACATACTGATTCGGGAAGGGAAAGTTTTTTTAATTATACTACTGAAAGATTGAAAATATGTATGTTTTACATCACTGTGAATAATTAATTTGCTACCTAAATAAATATAAGAAATTAACAGTTTTCATCTTCATTATTCATTCTGCCTACAAAGGTACACAAACAAAAAAATGAAAACCTGTATTCATTATTACCATCGTTTGTTTCACGAGTTTCGCGAAGCCTGCTTCACTGATATTATTATTTTCGTTTAATTCAAAATATAATACAATGTGATGAACGAATACGTTGATCGTTTTTTTGTCTCGAGACTTTACAAAGTGAAGACAAAGAAGGTAAGTGAGTACAGACAAGGTAATTGACACGGGATCTAAGAACACTGAAGAGCCGAACCTAATCATTTTATTTATTTTTAATTTGAATATAAATGAATTGCATTGTGACAAACAACATATTTTTCATTTTGTTTGTTATAATCTCATTTGAATCTTTTTTTTCATTAATAACATTTTTCGTCACTGGACGCAAAAACAAAACTAGTAACATTGTTTTTCATACCATGTCACCTCCGCTTGATTATTTCAATGTTCGCTCCCAGCATTAAGTATGTGGACCCAAAATGAAGCATTTCAACGATGATGATATTTAACGAAAAAAGCTTGAAAAATAGTGACACCATTTTACTCGAGAGGTTGATTGAGGATAGAAGAACGGCACCAATAATGTAATTATGATATATTCTAATAGGAATTGATTAGAAATTTTATTAAACAAATATTTCGTGTATTATAAAAAAATATATATGTATAAAAATCAGTCGTCAAGAAATAAAACAACTCCAAAATTAGCTTAAAACGCTACTTCAATTATCTTGTAGGTTTGGTAGCATGCAGTGGCGCCACTTTTGACCATAGAGATTTGAATACACATTTTTTTAAAAAGGTCTCGAAGTCGTAAGTTTTTTTCGAGTCCCAATTCAGCTAAAACAGTCCGACTCTACACCCTAATAAAAAACGGGGGCCGGATGAAAATATTCGGAGGGGTCGTAGTTTGGTGACTGCGCGTTAAAAATCAGTTGCGATACTGAAAATTCCTGAATTAACTTTACGATCGCCTACAGAGAAATCGAGTAGTCTTGTAAAAAATTGACATTAAAAATAGCACTTCATTGAAAAGTGTTATAAATGAATCATCAAAATATATTATTAATAACTATTTAGTCATCTCACGACTGTTGAGCCAAGTTTACGTTGAATAGAATGGCATGCCTAAGATAGTTGCTTCCAAAGCAATCCGTTATACGAAAGATAAAAGCAGATATGGGTAAAGGTACTGTGCCAATCAAAAAACGCCTTATAACATCAACGTAGTGAAGGGGAGAAAAGACGAAGTAGTCGTGGTTAGTTCACTTCAAACAGGCGTATTGATTTTTTATTTGATATATAAATTTGTGTCAAGGAGTTCACTGGTTTTTTCGACTCTTACTACTCTACCCAGTCTTCATTTTATCGATGAACTCTCTGAATAAGCCCGCGTAGAAAACCTTATGGCAAGTCTCCGTCTTAAAATATAATTATGTAAAATAATATATTGCTTATAAAAAAATATTCAAACTGTGGGAAACCCCATTAAGGACGAAGGCATCTGTCGTGTGTCGGTGGTAACGAGCATAATAATCACAAAAATATGTAACAAGTGTCGCTTCGCTATTGGCGTCGAGAATTATATCACGCCGGCGCGTAAATGTAATATTTTCGACATATTTTTTTTTTGCTTTGCCATAAAAACAACTTCGTGTTTTTTTACGCCGCCGAACGAGAAGGGCGTTTTTATACAGTTTTCAAATTAAAACGCGTACGAAACGTGAATAGCCGAGCTCGGATGAAATTATTATGTCTCGTTACAAAGCAGTGGTAGGCATTTTAGACAACTTATGAAACGCTTTTCAATTACTTCCGAAACAAACAAACGATAGCATAAAGCGATTTATAAATAGCCACATACTTTTAACAACATTAAGACTATTACAGCGTCAAATAGCGGTGTGCATGCATACCAAAATGTGAAAAGTTGCACGTTGGGAAGGCTTGGATCATAGAAAAAATATGTATGACACTAGTGCAATCAAATGCTTCTATGTATATAGTAAAATATAAACAAAGGATTTAAATACCAGAAGATTATGTCAATAATGGGATTACGAAATTTAATATTCAATAAATTTTGACAGCTGATTTTAATAAATACATACATACAATCGTTAGTTTCGTTAAATTAAAATTCATAGGTCATTAAAGATGTTTGTACATCAAATTAAAACATGTTTGTTTTTTATAATTACATTTAGATTTAGCCTAATTTATTGTTCCGAAATACTGTTATTTTTTGCATTTTCAAAACAGGGACTTTGGTATATTATATATATAACATCCAAAATACCCTAATATAAACAATGAGCGAAAGCGAAGATTTCATTTGTTACTGATAACTATGAAACATTACAAACGTTTTTAAAACGTTCAAATATACTAAAATTAAAACATCAAAGAGACATTCCTTTAGAGAATTTAATACCGTTGTTAAATGAAATAAATGTACAAAGTTCTCATAATAATAGTCTATGAAGAATGTACACCACTGTGTAGTATTTAGGGGGCATAACAATATAACGTATGAGAAAAAGAGGATAAAATTATTAATGTTCAGTCATAAAGGTAAAAACGACATAAGTTCAAATTATCGCAAAAGTTGTAAAGTTTATCCTATATCGGGACGCGTCGGATGGTAGAAAAAGAGCAGATAAAAATCATTATTATCTCACATAATTCGAGCGAACATCAAACGGGCACAATATCAAACTGGTATGCGAGTTAGGTGTAGAAGGTATATTATTAGCGTAGATAAATTGATTAAACACACGATTATCTGTGACACCCTATCGACGTTAAGTATTATTGGAAATCATAACAAAGTCCAGCTTGATTAAAATATTTAGAATATTAGGTCCCGAATTTCGTAATAGAATAACGACAAACATTCAGTATTAATATGTCTCGACAAAAAGGGATCGTGAAATATTTATTTTATACCATCTGTTTTCCATAACAATGATAGAAGCCTTAGATTCGACATATTTTGTCACGATAAATATGGGTCGGAGTCGTTCAATATGTCAGATACAAAAGCATTTAGAAGCGCCCGACTCAAAACGAGCAATCGTGATAGAGATGCGCTCTGAAATATTGAACAATTTTCCATTCAACACCGAAAAATAAAACATTTTTTTTATTGGTAATTCGGACTGATAAGCCAAATGAAATTATGTAATCGTTTAATTTTTTTTTGAACACGAATTATGAGGTGCATACTAAAACAAACGTTTTCAATTAATTCTTACGGATATGATTATAAAAATATGACATATCATCACGTTTAGCAAGTGGGCATTTTTACCTAATAATTAAATACAACATATATATTAATGACTCATAGATTATGAGTGTTGCAGTGGTCAAAAAACGGTCGACTGTTTTATATTGAAATATTCGATAAATACACGTACAATGCATATGCGATTATTAAATAATACAGATAATTATTTAAATATTTTTTAATTGTTCTGTAGGTAGATTATTCATTAAAAAATATTTGACTTATTTATTAAAAGGTATATAAAATAATTTGCTTACGCTTTATATTTATATTCAATTAATTATTAAGTCCTCCGACCTAGCGTTGACAGGACATATTAAGTGCTTTGAGAGAAGTGCAGAAATATCTTGCTTTTTACGACTGCGTAGAACTTCCCGACCTTCATTTGAAAAATTGGCCAGCAAAATTGTCTCACTCCTCGCGATGAGGATGTTCATCTCTTGGATGTGTATTTATTTTCTCGTCACGTCGACGATTATTTGTCGGAGAAGTGTCCTGAGCGGAGTTGCGGACATCGGGTCGTACATATAAATCAAATTAAGTATGTCGGAGCGACCAATTCGAAGAGTGTTGCCCGCAAATCGTATATACACGGAATTTATCGCTTTATGGATTTTTACAAGATTGTTCACCCTTCGCAAAGAGCTTTAATCTTATTTTTGTAGACTCTTCGTATTGCCCGTGTTGATTTATGTAGCATTGTGAATAGAAAAATGTTTTTATTTTCCATCAAGGAAACGGTACTTACCGACAGCATATACAAGTATTGTTTTGTGGGGTGAACAGATTAAGCCGTACAGGAAAAAAGCGGACGGGAAAAACTGTATACGATGACAAAACCGTATACGTTGAAAAGCGGAAAAAGTTTTTTTTAACTTGAATATTTTTTTAACCTTTTAGCTGCCGTAGATAATAGTAATTTCCTAGCACGCCGGCTATAATTTGCAACTATTAATTTAATTAGTTATTGACGAGATAACTCGTCTCTGGCGTGTTGAGCACGAAAAATGTTACGAGATATCTAGCAGCTATCGAGTTAATATTAAATAACGTCAAATAATAAACCCAAAACAAAAGTTCTTTTGTTACGTTCTGACCGTTGATGGTGAATAAGTTATGAGATTTTTTTTAAATATTGCACGGTGGATAAATTCTTGCGGTGCATAAGTTTTCTATTAATATTGAAAGTCATTCCTGCAATCCTGGAAATACTTTGCGACGTTTGATTTTAAATTTATTTGACTATCATTATGATTTTGAATAGGTCTAGGGTGGAAAAAAATGGGAGCCGCTGATTTAATAATTTTGTCCGTAAAAAAGGGAATAAATAAATAAATCAACGCTGTGTTATGATATAAATATAAAAGAGACCATTCAAACGCGTGTCTTTAATATGCAAATGTATGTACTGTACATTGTGCATAAAAAATGAAACTGCTACGCCAGCGAGTAGAACACCTCTACAGTGGCAGAAACGAAGCTACGTATCGTAGACCAGCGCTACGTGAAATGGTTAAATAGCGACAGAACGGGAACAAATTTCCAGAATGGCTTAAATTTGTATTAATCGACACGTAAAAAATAATAACACAAATAATATAGTTTGCTAACCATTCGAGTCACGTAAAGAAAACTTCTGCCACGGTACGACTGGAGGGTTTCAATGAAGACTTTTTGCGAAGAGCAGGCTATCGATTTCAAAGCTTTGAAATAAAAAAGAAAGATGATAAAACACTCTTTTTAAGTTTCAGAAGGACGAGCTAAGCAATTGAATTCAAAATAATTAGCCTTAAGAATTCCAAGGGATCGCACTAACTTTGAAAGATTTGATTTAAGCTGCTCTTCAGCGCTACGGGTTTAAGTTACAGTGAGACGAACGGTACGGTCATGTTACACGTAGTTATTGTCTGTAAAATAATTAATAAAAAAACGAAAGAAACCATATTAAATTATGCAAATTCACTTGCAAAAATGTTTTATAACAGAATAAGTTTTATATAAGTTTAAATGTATCTAGAACAACATACATAAATTTCTTAGCCACGTTAAGCTGTTTTTTATCAGTCGAAAATGCATACTCGCTGAGCAAAACCTGTCTTAACCGTATCATAGAAATGTGGAATATATGCTACAAATTGGGTTTCGATTAAATCTATACATATGTGTTGTTTTTCCGCCAAGAATTGGCAGTCGCTTAGATATTCATGAAAAAAAAAGGAAATCCTGTTTAGTGTTGCGTAAACTGTTTTTGCCAAAACTGAAAGTTCAATAATAAGTTATTTGACAAAAGAATAATATTTGGGGATACAAAATCATTTGAAAAAGATAATAATGAAGACTTATAATAAAATTAAATTAAACAAAGTATTAATATTGTTAAGAAAAAAATATATTATTCATCGCTACTTGATTATCTACGGAGACTGTACATAAATCGCTTTCATCGATAGAAATTTCTTGACACGTCTAAGTCTAATGTGTTATCATCCAATAAAAAAAGTCGTTTGTTATTACTGTCTTGTGTAGTTGAATTTCTTGTTATTAGGAAATCTATTATCCGGTTCTGTATTTTTATTTTCTGGGAATCGTGTAACAGCAAATAATCCGTGTATAATATGGATCAGTTATTATAGTTAATAGTGTACCGTGTTAATCCAAAACCGTGAAAGAAAAGTTTAGTGTGTGTATAAATTTGGTTTCACCTTTTCGCTAGGCCCTCATGCATTGCACGACTCTGCTATGAGGTGGTTACGCCGCTGTTACCTGGGTGCAAGCCCTTGTCGAATTGTTTTTATTACCCAAGTGTAGATAGCAGATAATAAAAAAAAATCACAGATGAAAAAGACAGTACTTATTGAAAATATGAATAGTATGAAACAAAAAGTTTTTTTTTCGATTAGTGAATATCTTTTAAGATTTCGACTGAAGGTGCTTGGTGGAATTTCAATATTAAATTTGAATCGTTCAAATTATGAACATTCACACAGATGTTGTCACTAACGAACTAAACTCGGGTGACAAAATCTGTGTGATAATAATTATAATTTGAACGATTCAAATTTAGTGAATATCTATCTATTCGAAAGTGAAAAACAAATTATATCGAAGGCCGTGTGTGACGTGTCTGTGGCGCTCTTACTATCTCTCATCCTAACAACTAGTCATCTCCTATTCTTACTGTCGTCGTTGAAAAGGTTGGTTGAGGTTTTTACTGAATATTAAAATAATCCAATATGCTTCTTCGCTCCAGTGTAAATACATGGGTCAAAAAATATATAAATCTTATTATGTGATGAAACGCTGTAGACACATTCGTGAAATTACTTTATAAATTTGAAAGAAATTCCATAAGTAAGAAAAAAAGGAACGCAAATAAAAATTGATGCTTAAATTGAGGACCCGAGGGTCTCATTGATGGATAACAAATTGCTTGAATAGCTATTGCCTCAGTATGTAGACATTTGTGTAGATTTTAAACAAGGGTCAAACCCGAGAGACATTGTAAGTGGGTCAAGTATGCCCTATATTTACGCCAAACATCGTAATAAATACATATTTTTGAAAGGATCCTCTCTATCTAACATAACTTGAATAAATGCTTCAAATTGCCAAGTCGACGTTGAGGTTTTTTTTTAACCAATTTATCTCTTTGATACATATTATAATATTATTATTCTTTTCTTTGAAAACGAAAAAAATAAGATGATTCATTCATAATTATTATAATAATAATCGAGTTCGATCATTTGATGAAGGCAGTGATTCAATTTTATAGCTTTGCATGTATGAAATGAGAAATTGAGCGATAGACTGACATCAAATATTCGTATAATATCAGAAGCTGAAAAACTTATTACTGATACTTCACGTTGGGAGCAGATGTGGTGAGAAAAATTATGCATTTTTCAAAATTATCACGTAATTATACTATGATCTATAAATTTTCATTCGGAAAGCGTTCCTTGCGCTTTTTAGTCAAAGCATTATTATATTGTCATGTTATTTATCCGTGAAGCCTTTGAGAAATGAAGTTAGCCAAGTGGTATTTTACATGACTTATCTTAAAAGTGAATGAGTAAGTACACACTGCGACATTATTTTCTCCATAAAATAAAAATATGCAATCCACAAAACACTTAAGAAGTGATTGTATTTAAAACTTCTTTAGAAAAAAATACCATGTTGTTACTTGGCTCACCTCACTTTTCAAGGACTCATATATTGTCTTATAATTGTTTATAAAGTGTCTTACCTTTTCGTCGAGCGCCTTGTGATGCTCGAAGAGACTCTTTAGCGCTTTCAGGACTTCCACTTCGGAGGAAACGCCTGATTGCTGTGCTGTTTGTCTCTTTACCACCGTCATGCGGAGCGACCGCTCGTGCCGTGAAACCAGACATTCTAGATGTTCTAGTAGAAGCTAGAAGAAAAATTAATCAAATATGAATATTAAGTTTACATAAAGTTAAGGTGTTGAAATAGAAATTCAAGTAATTAACGATAAATTAAATATTCTGATTCGCTAGAGTATAATGATCGTAAATTGTTTAATTAATGCGATTAATAAGATTGTTATACTTAAAATAATAATAAACAAACTTTCAAACTAATATATGAAATGTTTGTTACTTGTAAACCATTCACGAATATTTTCATTTTGGAAAGCATTGTCAAGTATTTTATTTATTGCAAAATTATTTTCATTTCGTAAAATTTTAAATGATTTATTCTTTTATTTTACAATAAAACACCCGTTAAATGTTTCATTCGTCACATGTATTCTATTTTTAACTATATTGTTAACATTCCGCCTGGGTTAATAATTCAAAGTTGAAACACAGAAGGGAGTGTGGTTATTACAAATGTGGGAATTGGAGACAGCCGACAATAAATTTAATGTCATCCAAAACCTCATAATAAAGACAGGCAGAGCGCTGTGGTTAGCAGTATTCCATTTCGGGGGGTTTGCTCGGCGGACCGAAGAAGCTCAGAAAGCTCTCTCTACATCCGGTTACTGATGAAAAGCTTTTTCAGCCTGTAAATATTTTATTTACACCGTATACGGAAAAAAATCCAAGTGAGTGGATTTAGTTCTATTTGTTCCGGATCGTTGGGTAGAGCGCTTGACTAACGAGTGTGGGGTGCAGACTTTGATATTTCGCCGGTAACAAACTTCCTTCGGTTCTTACTGTAGAGCTGTGTTACATGTTTTTGTGATTTAAGTTTATATTTTCTCAAGAGGTCTGCCAACCGCGTTCGAGATGAAAAGAGAGCGATAATTTTAACAGTAATTCCGTTCTGTTTTCCGTTACGGGGATTATAAAATAGGCTGTTGGTTTTGAAAAAATCTACTACTTGACTGTATTTACATGAAAATGGTTAAATCGTCGTTTAGTTATTAATTTCATTTGTAAAAAAATCCCAGATTATCCCACTTTTGCTTAACTATTTTTTGATGAGTTTTGTAATTTTGTTAAGAGATAATACACATTTTTACTTTACTCAATGTAGTGTCACTTATTAATATTTTGTATCTATATTTGTAAATTATTTTCAATACCAATTGTCTGCTACACCCTATTAATTTTATATTGTATAAATAGCTGTAATGTTGTATTCCTTTGATAGTTAGTTAATAATGCTCATCATGAGCGAAAACGGTTCTGATCATATTTAATAAAAGTGAAATTACTATAAATGAATATTTAATTTTATTAATATAGTACCTTTCCACCACAGTATTGACAGTGATGTTCAATGTCAAAAGTGATGAAATAGGCAAAGTCCTTTTCATGAATAAAAGATTATCTTCCCATAATTTCATCGAATTAGATTCAAATAATAAAATATAACCAAACATGTGTAATCCGTATATATTAAAAAGGTGAAAAGGTGTAAACAACAATTGACATTGAAAATATGATACCAATTACAGTATAAGTGATTCTATAATTAGACAAAATTAAAATGTTTAACACCTCTAACATATAATTAAAAAATCATCAAAGATTAATTAGAGCGAAACCGGTCCTGACCTTTAGATTAAAGTGGAATAAAAAAGGAATATTGTGTTTTTATTAATACAATTATCATAAGGTTAACAGTTAAGATGGCCCAAAGTTGACGCCTCGTATCTGAAATCTGCCTTTTTTTTACTAGGGCTAAAATAAAAAAATATAAAGGAATTAAACAAATACTAGCTGTAAGCCCGTTGACCTCAACGGGGGGATTTTTGTTGCATTTTTAAGTAGTCAGAAAATTACAAACCTATTTATTGAATAAGCCAGAGATTCTTAAAATAAAATAAATATATCGGGGCGTATATCGACAGCCCTGCCCTGTAGTATTTAAATTGTAAATTATTTAATTTTTGAAATAATGTTAAGTTTGCTAACAATTATTTTTCCTATTAGCAGAAATAGACCTCGTAAATTACCTAATTTTTGGAATAATGTTTATGTTTGCTAACAACTATTTTTCGAAGTAGCAGAAATTTCGTAAATTATTATATCTTTGGAATAATGTTCAAGTTTGCTAACAATCATTTTTCATAGTAGCATAAATCGATCTCGGCGCATATATCGACAGCCCTGCAGTTTTTAAATTGTAAATTATTAAATTTTTGGAATAATGTTCAAGGTTGCTAACAATCATTTTTCGTAGTATATATATTTTATTCAACTAATTTTCAAGTATGCTAACAAAAATATTTCGTAGAAAAAGAATAAGACCCGAGGACATCAGTACGCACACATTTGTGAATTGTGAATTGTTAATTGTGATTTGTGAAAAGTGATTATTTTATCGACTATTAATATATAGATTTTGGAATTTTTAGAATAATTTAATATCTATTGAACTTTTTTTTCACTTCAATGGAATGTGAGAAAAAAGTCGGAAAATAAATGGGCAAAGAATTAAATTATATTTATATAAAAAATGCAATTTTCACATGCAAAATATTATAAATTAATTGGACATTTTATCAAAACAAAATTATCAAAATTTTGACTTATTCTCCAAATAGAACTTGTTTTTTAGAATATATATAATGATTTTTACTGATGTTATTTTACTAATCATACTGAAACTATGCTTTCGCCAACAACTAACTATACCACGTATGTATCTAGATTAAAAACAAATCTTGAAATAATTGCGTCTTATATTTATTTTTTGAAAAACTTACTTGGCTAGTCAATCGGATTTTGTTATTTTGATAGCATTTATTTTCATACGATCAAGATGTAATGTGATTTAAAAAGAAAGTTTTCAAAAAAAAAAAATGTTATAAACCAAAAAAAAACGCTCAGGACATCCTCAGACAGACTTACTTTCAGTAAGTAAAAGTAAGTCTGTCTGAGGATGCCTCTGAAAGAGGCGAAACACGTGTCACAGTTTGTAGCACAATACGTGGAATAATCTAAGTTATTTTTTATTTTATATTCAAATGAACTTCCAAAAAGTTACCGACGAATCCATCGAAAGCATAAACAATGTATTTTAGAGAAAAAATGATTGAAATTATGCAATAAAAAGAGTGGGTTCAGTTCACTTTTTCCCATCATCCTAACTTAGCTCACTTTGCCGTATTTTAATCTCGTTGACCCCAATCTATCAAACTATTTCGCTTACTTTATTTATATTACTATTTGAGCATAAATTTACCTCGTCATTCATTATTTGACAATATTCCATTTTTGAATCTTTTATACAAACAATCGAAGTCAGTAGGAATCGCAAATATCGTTCCATTTTCAAATTTTTATTTTAAATACACTATTTTTATCGCCTTGATATTTATGACGTTAGCTCAGTTGATAGAGAGCTCGACTGGTAATCCAGAGTTCTGTGTTCGATCCACGGTCGCGGCGTTTTTTTGTATGAAATTTTTTCAGCTATTTGATTTGTTTCGTCAAATAATAAACAGTGTATTTGGAAAATATGTCTTTAGTATGAATAAAAAAAATAATTAATGGCGACAGCGGAGCAGGATTGGGGGGGGGGGAGGAGGACCGTCTTTCTTGACGTCATCGAAAAGGTGAAATCGCGACCATATACAAACGAAAAAAGTATGTATTTGGTATGAATAAAAAAATGGCGACAGCGGGGCTGGGGCGGAGGAGGGGGAGGGAAAATCGCGGACAATCATTCAGACGGACGGACATTATCGAGTATTAATATATAGATTTATTTTAAAAATAATGAAAAATAATTACATAAGAATGAGAAATTTTGCTCATATTTTTATACTATAAATTATCGACAGTGAAAATGAAAAATAACGTGTAACCCTCAATTATTTCACAACAGTTTATTCATAAACGTTCAATCAAAATGATGTAAGCTGCAAATGCCGAATTTCTTCTTAATTTAACTTTTCAGTTGGAACAATAAAGGGCATGTAGAAGTTACGACCAGGAAAAAAGTCTTGGAAACGTTTTTCTCAAACAATTTATTAAATAAATATTAGATTACGTCCCTGAACACCAGTTTATCTATACGAAAAACATGCATCTGACTTTATTTTCTTTTGGTTCCGTATTGTGTGCCACTAATACGATTAAAATATATAATTATTTTTAATTCGATATTAGAGACAGAATATGAAAAATCCAAAACGCAGAATGTAAAAACATAAACGAGAAGTGCTCATAAATTATAAAGTTTCTGCATCAAACGAAAAACGAAAAAGAATTTTAAAATGAAACGGCAATGTACGAATAGCACATGAATGGCTGGAAACGTTCTTTTCGTTCCTTACAGGTTTCTTTCTATTAAATATGTTTGAAAGTTTCTTCTCATAAAAGAAGATTGGTAAAACTTATGTTCGACAATCGTATGTCTATAAAAAAATCGTGTAAAATAAAAAAGTGAAAAGAAGTCTTAAAATACAAGTATCTAAATAAATATGTATTGTGCCATCGGATTTTATACAAGGATGAGATAATAGACGCAACAAAAATATCGAAACAATAACAAAAAAAGAATAGGGCGTTGTCTATAAAAATGTGCGAAAAGGTATGTATAAGAAGCGTGACACTCGAAGCAAAAACGTACGGTCAAATTTATTGCGAAATTTACTCGAATTGGAAACACTTCATTTCAAATTGAGACGATTTTGTATCGAGAAGCGGAAAGTAGGCGAGAGAAACGTCTAAAAAGTAGACAAATCAAATATTCTACGACATAAAAAAAGCTCCGAGTGAATTGGCGGAAGGGTTAATATTAGGTAAAAGGGTACTTTGTAAAAGTGTTCTATATCGAAGTGGTATATGGTAAGAGCTGTTTTATTATCACTTTTAATATGAAAATTGTAACAGTGAATTTGATGAAAAATAGGTTTCGTTACACTATTCCACAAAAGTCGTGAAGAAAAAACACATTAAAACCTTCTGGGGATGTTTCGTAATCTTTAAAAATATACGCGTTTCTTTAAGAAAACGGCGTGTTCAATAAGAAAGAAAGATTATTCAAATAAAGTTCGTTTAAAGATAAGATAATTATTATAAAAGAAATTACATTTAAATGTATGATGTTTTTATGTTTGGTGTTTATGATGAGTTTTTCAGTTGCTTATTGTTGAAGTAATGGATGTTTCGTAATCTTCATGTAAGGAAAATACGTGTTTTTTTTAGAAAACAGCGTGTTTAGAAAAAAAGAGATTTTTAAATTGAATTTGGGTTTACATATAAGATGGAATACATTTCAGTTAATTATTGTTGAAGTAATGCGCAATTCAGAATGTATGTTAGTATTCATCACGTAATACAAATTAAGTACAGGCAGTGTCAAGTAAGTTGCATCGATGGATTTTAAAAAGTTTTAGTATGGAATCTTGTGGATAGAAAAAATGCGTGGTGAAGGCTGTTTTGCAAACATTTTCCAATAGAAATATAATATATACATACAATAAAAAACCGTTGAATGGACTAAATTTTTTCGAAAATGGACAAGACAGACAATTCATTACAATTTAAGTTTTTTTCATTCTTCGAAATTTTAATTTTGGATGTTTTTTTAACGAGCGTCAACCTAAACCATTTATGTTCATCATCAATTACAAAATACTTGCTATAAGCGAAACCGCTCCTGATGTTTTGGTCAATTTAAAACAAAGTTTTATTTTGCATTTATGACTTTTGATCAAGAACGCAGAGTTGCGCTTAAAAAATGAATAACCACACTTTTAACATATGTACATAAAAAAGCTTGCGTCATTACAGAAAGTAGAAAGTCAAAAAATATTTGGATTATAGGGCAGATTATGTTGGATAATATAGAAATCTGAACTATCCCACCGACTGTAGGCACGGTACGCAATCAGCATGTTTCAAAGTATACATCTATTCGTCTTATTTGGGAAACTCGGGAGAAAAAAATGTAAGTTAACGTTTTTGCTCGAAGACACTACCACCGAAACCGTTTTGCAACAAAAAAAATAATTCATGCGAACGAAAAAAAAATGGTGATAAATAACAAGTGACAGAAGACAAGCACGATGAATGAAAACAAAAACATTTTCGTTGCATAAATTTTCTGCAAAAGAATTGTTTTACAGCGGTGCATGATGTCTGAAAACAAGCGCGAGTAGACTCAAAGGACGGAAACACTAGAAAGAATAAAATAAAAGTAAAACGAGGGGGCGTGAAAGTTTATATTGAAAACGAAAGTGGAGGACTTTTTGCGAGACAGGGTGGTAAAAATCTGGCGTTCTGTTTTCTGCAAACGACGGCAATAATACTAAAGGTATAAAATAAAAGAAAAAAGAGTAGGTGAGTACTTTCTTGTTTGCCGAAATGCCAACGCATGACATTAATAATGCAAAAGAGGTAAGAGCGGGAAGGAAGAAATTCCCCGGCTAGGAATAATCGTCTAGCGTCGTAAACGGTTTACTATGAGGACAGGATGCAAAGTGAACTGTCAAAACTTGACTTGGAAACGCCACCAGACAGCCAGAAAATATCTTCTCTATATGCCGCAAAGTCATGCATAAAATAGTTTATGCGAATTTGTTTTTCTTAAAGGTTTTCATATTATTTAAATATAAAAACGAAGATACCACATCATCAGAAGATCAAACACATATTTTTGATGCGACTGGGTGGAGTTGAAATGTATTATTTTAATTTCGATTTTTCATGAATGTGCAGAGCACAACTTTTATTCTAAATTTATAAAAGGAATTTTTAGTAAATTTATAACACCTACATTAAAGTTCACTAAAATATACAATTATTCAATATTTGAATGAAATTTCCGTGTTAACATTTTTTTGTACTATCTAATAAATAAAATTATTATTTTGCCCCAAAGCGAAGATAAAAAAATATCGCAGTCCTGTAAGTCGTATTGTACAATAATAAAAAATGTTAAAAGGAGTTTCAATATCCCGCCAGTTCTAGGAAACGAATTCAATAATTTAACGTGATACATTAAAATAAATGTTAAAATCATGTTATTGCAGTTTATTAAATATGTAGAACTCCATTATTATAGGGTAAAAATAGCAACGTATATAGTTTTTTTTTTATTAGTTGATGGCTATTTCGGCTTTCGCCATCGTTATGATTAAACTTACATTTTTCTAAGCTATATATACTGGCTACGAAGAGATAAACAATCATGTTATTCACTCTAACATCCTAATTCAAATTACAATTATAATATTACATTTATTAAATATGACTTGATGTGTTTCAAAGAACGCTAAGCAATTTGTTTTGTTTTTGCATATTTGAGCCCCGCACCAAAACACAGAAGTATGCGTACATAACTACCGCAGTACGTAGTACGCAATTTGTGCGAATTATTAAAAAATAACAATTTTATCGTATAGATATTTCGCGGAAGTGATTTCTTATAAAAGAAAAACAGATTCGTTTAAAAGAAAAACAAAAAATAAGAGGTACACAAATTATATGTTTACGTCAGAAAAAGCATTTCGAGCCGAAACATTTTTCATATTTCTTGTCGCAAAAAATCGAAATTAGGTACACATACATATACTTTATTTAGCGAGACTGAGTTGGAATTTGATTTTTTTATTATTCTGTAGCTCATGAATATTTTTATTTTCGTAAAATATGGAAACAATGTATAATGAAAATTCCCGAAATTACACTGTCCTTTTTCTGTCGGATTTCGCCCAAATAGCATTGAACGTTCAAAAAGTTATTTAAAAGTTATATTCATAAATCAAAATCAAGCTTAGTAATTTACGAAGCACAGAAGAAGTTTGAAGCTGGAAGTAATTAACGTGGTTAAAGTTATGTCTAAGAACACACATATGAAAGAAAAAAATCTTTTATATATAATGTATGCGTATGATGTAATACAAAAATTGGGCAAAGAGGTATGAGTAATGTTAACGGCAGTTTTATACTTGTCGGAATGTCGAATATACGAAATGATATTTTATAACATATTACTAGTTCTGACTAGGGCATCCATTCCCGAACCGTTTTTGTGATTCCGGCATTTCGGTATCCGGGATCTCGGGATTGGAAGCCCTAGTTCTGACCCATTGGTCGGCAAAGTGTGGCTCCGGAGCCGCATGCGGCTCTTTGGCCCCTGAAGTTATGAATAGACAGATTTGGCTCCTAATGGCTCCCAATATTTTTTAAAATTGTTTGTAATGTTCATATTTGGCTCTTTGGCGAATAAGTTTGCCGACCACTGTTCTGACCTATAAGCTGACTGTGCCGGAGTAGATAAGATATGTTGTTTTGAAGATGATTGCGGGATAGTAATTTTTTTTAAGACACTTCGAGGAGTATGAATGAATAAGTAAGATGATAATAAATTCACCCATTCAACTAATACTTTATATATTAAGTACACATGCTTAAAAATATATTACAACACTTTCTTAGTGTCTGATACAAAACGTCTTCATTTAACGGCAATTATCAAAACAACATATTCGGTATCGAAAAAAACAATAGGCTTGGGTGCCTTTAATGAACATTGCAGTGATAAAAGAACACAATAACAAGTAAAACAACAATAAGGAGAAATTATTGGATTTCCGTTGGCTCACTTCAATTATTTGTTTTCAAACAGGAAATGGATTAAACTTTTCCGTCCATTGTTTAAAACAAACGGAACAAAATTCATTTCTCGCTATTCAAAGATTTTTTCCAGCAAGTTATGCATTAAGAGCGAATTCTACAAATAATAAACACACTCATTGAGGTGAAACATTGCCCCCTACCTTCTGCAAAAGTTTTAGTTACGTTTGTTCGGCCTGAATTATTGCAATCGCGGTTTGCCTTTCGTTTTAATTTACGCGAACAATTAAGAATTAAGTAATCCATTTGATTAGATACAAGCCGAGAGAAGAATAATCGCTAGTTATACTTTGAAAAGTTGGTAACTCTGAAGAATTTATGGCACGTCTGGAATAACGCTGAATCAACAATAATACTTTATTGTTTAATCAAGCAGAAAAGAATACAAGTCCGTCGAAATAATTCAACGCATTAAAGCTCTAACGAAACTAATCGTATAAGTTAATCTGTGAATAAGTATTCATTTTTATTATACAACTGATAGTTATAAAAAACTCTTTATAAAATGAATGTTTCGATTTATGGCCACATTTAATACACATTGAAAGAAATACTAACTTCAAACGATAACAGTGTCTCATCAAGTTTGTTTTATTAAAAAAAACGAAGGAATAATTTATTTAGGACATAATTAACGATAATCACACATTTCAAACACTTCAGAGATTTATTTGTTTACTTGATTATTTCTCGAATTGAACGTCATTAAAATTATGTCTGAAATGCGGAAAGGCGAAATGTAAGTATCAAAAAATGGGGAAATGTACAAAATTTGAACGATTCAAATTTAAGGTTATTTTTATACAATTAACAAAGGTACATAAATACAGTTGGTAAAAGAAATATGATAAAGATTGACAGATAATCAAACAATAAATTTAAAAATAAACAAAAAACATCTTCAAATATATAAAAATATAAAAATAAGTAGTACAATAAAAATAAGCATAAATTAAAAATTTAATTTAGAAGGAAAAATATGAGTAATTGTGGAAAATATTTTATAAATATTCATTATCACAATTAGCAAATGTGCCCTGAAACTGGAGGTGTTCGTTAGAAGTCGTAAAAATATAATAGTCTACCTACCAAGGACTTAAAGTTAACACCTTAAAAGTGATTTGTTGAGGTAAAAGTGAGGTTGATGATAAAAATCTTTCAACAATTAAAGAGACAATTAACTTATCAGTTTGAATTTTAAATGAAATGCTTTTTATTTTTCAGGATAATGTAATGTAATTGAAGTGAAATTTTTTATCGTTACAAATGTTTCTATTTTTTTCGTTTTAATTTTAATAATAATTGGAGTAACAATAATGTGACCGAGAAAAACATTGCTTTGAAAAATTTATAAAACATAAATAATGTTTACAAAAGCACAGATAGATATGTTAAAAAACAAGATCTCATGAAAGTGCTGTCTCCTTTCCGCATTTGTAGGAATTGAAATGTTCAAATATATTTCCCAGAGACGGTAAAATAAATTTTGAAATGCTGTACGGGTAGAAAGGAAAAAATTTGCGTTACTCACCCTTGTGTTGTTTCTCTCAGCCTTGAGTTCTGAAATCTCCTCTTCCCTCTCGAGAAGTTTCTCACGAACGATGTTGAGCTCCTTTGTGAGGGTTGCGAACTCCTAAAAAATAACCAAATAAGGAATGATTAGTCAGCAGTATTCACAAGATTATTTAAGGAAATTTTTGCTTCGTAAATTGGGAACGCATAATTATTTTGGTTTAATCGAAGGTAAACATCAATAATTAACTCCACGTTGCCGGTGTGTTTTTTTTCGGATTCAAATGAGAGAGATATTTATATAACTGTATTTTAAATGATAATTATCGAATATAAAATATATTCCTTAGTCAACGTCAAGGAAAATATCAACATAATTATAGCGAGTAAAAGTCACTCCTATTTAAAACAAATAGTTTGAGGCGAATTGAATTATCAAGTTTCAAAAAGCACTGCTGTGCATACATCTATTATTTCGTTGCCATTGTCTTCATATGTGTTAAAATAAATGTGATAAAACCTTTGAATGTGTATGCAGATAACGTGTAGCAAAAAATATATTCATCAATATAATGTCTAGAATCGGTCTTGCTACTCACTGTTAAATAAAGTTGATTTTACATATCATCTTTATGAACAGTTATTCGCTTTGCTAAATCACACTTGATAAAAATCTAGTGTAGGGTCATTTTATTTTGAAGGAATGTAAATAAATTTTGATTGCTGTTCTCGTGAAAGCTTTTCTAGAGAAACATTTTATGAAATTAAAAACCGTTCATGTTAAAAAATATATTTAATTACATCTACACTAAATAACAACATATTTTTGTACAATCAAAAATATAATTGTTAGATATTATCGAGGGCTTTAAGTCAAACAAAAAGTGTAACTTGGTCAAGAGAAAATGAACTCTTCTGGTGGCGATTAAATATTTTAAAGATTAGACATTTTACGTAAATTTATTGTCTTTTATTTTGATCTCGAACTGGATTATTCAATTCACCAAACCAGTATATTTAAAAAAAAATCATACAAAAAATCTGAGTTATCATAAATAAAATAAACACTATATTGAAGATGAAAACTATTAGGGGAAACAAGTTGAATGACATTTTACGGCGCGATTAATCTCAAATCTTGCCCGCTTGTCAAAATACACAAAGTTTGCCAATCCGCAGACTCATCTATCGCGCTGAAAAATAAACATATCGCGGGGATTTGTCAGGATTAAAACCTATTCATTATAATTTATGCAATACGATGGACATAATAATTATTAATAAATAAATCTGTGAATTGTTACAGTTTAATACTGTACGACACATATACGCAATTTTCAGAGATATAAATATTTAGAAGCAACGACAATGACAGTGATAAATTTATTTTACAGATGTAATTTATAGTATGGAGCAGCAATAAAATTATACTTACTGTCACCGAATACTTAAATACGATATAAAAGTGTTTAATGATCAGGAATTTGTTTCTGCAAAGAATCCAAATCTATTATAAAGCTCGAAATCGAAAATTGTCAAGAGCAATAAAATTCACGATACATAAATAAATACCCGTGGTATAAATACGTAAAAAAATATTCGGATCATTGGAAAGTTTAAGTGACAATGAAATAAAATGGTTGCGTTTGCCGATCGATCATCAAAATAAATCGCTAGATTAGTGTCAAAAGATGTATATATATACGTTTTTTATTTAATTTATGTATGAATTCGTTAATTATATGTGAATAAAGAAAAACACAATATTCCTTTGTACTTATTTCTTCTTTTATTTACCGAGATTAGGACCGGTTTCGCTAATGTCGAGCGTTATCAACTGATAAGAAATATAATTTAACAATGTTATTTACACAAAAAAAAAATAAGGTGTAATAAATCAATGCCAATTGTTTATTACACCTTATTTCAATTTGTAGTATTGACAGTGAGCACACTGAAAATAATTATATGTGAAGTTTGGATGCTGATCGATGATGGGTATTGTCACGTTTCATTTTTTTTTTCAAAAAGTCTAAAATATTTTCTAACAGTTTAACCCGTCCTAATTGATGCAAGTCATTTGTTAATAATTTCTAAATGTAAATGTCATTCGTATTACCAATATCGTTTGTTTGTTTTTCTATTTTTTTGTTTTCTATTGTTTGTTTGTTTTTCTATTTTTGTTTTCTGTCCTTGCCTCCCCTTTTTATTTGATTTTTATTATAATATGTTAGAATAGTAAAATAAAAATCATTCGTACTTAAGCAAGCATTTGCGAAAGTAGTCTGCCCGAAGATGCCTCTGAAAGAGGCGAAACACGTGTCACAGTTTGTAGCACAATACGTGGAATAATCTAAGTTATTTTATTTTATACTAAAATAAGTGATAACATTTTGCTCTACTTAAAAAATAAGAACTAATATCCGTTTTCTTTAATCTTGACTTCATTCGAATTGTATCATATATGAACACATGAAATAAAAAAGACACTAAGTATGTACCAAAAAAAGGAAAAGGTGAGTATGCAGAAATATAATATGTGACACATTTCTACATACCATTTTCTATATTTTTTGGTACTATGTGTCTATGGTATTTCCTGTATTCATATAATGATGCAAATTAAACAACTAAATATTCAGAACCAAGAACTTTTAGATATTTAATATTCCCATTTATGTAAAAACGAAAGAATTTTTAATAAAGTTTATTAAAAAAGTTATATGTAAATTTTATACATCATTTAAGCCAAATATATGTTTTTAAAGGTTTGATAATTTTGTTTTATATATGTGTAGTTCTCGTTTCTGGAGTTTGGGGAGTTCCAGCTACAAATTATAATTGTTGATCTAAATACTTCAGAGTATGTATACGTAAATTCAATAATGTAATTTCCTTTCAAATAAGTAAAATTATTCAATTAGTAGAATCCCTCACAATGCAATAGGTAAAGTAAGGTATTGCACCGTGGCACTTAAGACTTTACGTTGTGTACCTGCCGTATGGTGGTATGAAAAATAGTGAGTCTAAATTGAAAAATTGTATGTGATAATGTTAAACATGACAGAGTGTATGTATATACGTCGAATTTAATATAACAGCAAACGAGCGAGGAGTTTCCCAAGAAGTCACTGAGGTGGATAAAGTTATTCATATTTTGATTAAATCTCGTCCTAGGGGTGCCTTTTTGAAAGCCAAAAATGCAATTGTGGCGTGATACACTAATCTAATTTACTTAGACGGGTGACAAAGATTCGACAACGCTAGAAAGAGCAATTTAATAAGCAACCTCCGACTATTAAGAGTTGATATAAGACGATAAACAACAAACATTAATGAAAATGACTCACGAGGGATGTACATTTATAAACGAAATTTCAGAGGAAGTAAATAGATTAATAGCATACAAAAAAATACATGCAATAATCTACAATTTAAAAAATTAAAGAAGCGAGATATTTCGATTTAATTTTTCTTCAGTATTTAGCACGAGCGAAGAGTTTCATTGAAGTTTTTTTTATTATTAAATGTCGATATAAAATATTTTATCTTAATTTAAAATTTAAAAGTTACTTGTTACACTGGAGAAAAGATAACTATTATAGGAGTCAATGATAACCTTTGTGTGCACTATTTACAGGTGGTAGTAGCCAAATGTTCCCAAATGGGAATAATTCATTTTGTTTAGTCATAAGATTAAAAATACTTCGTTATTCAACATTGCTTTCAAAGGAGTGACACATGTGCTGTTTTTTTATGCGAGTGGAATATATAGCATTATGGATTTTAGTTTTATATTGATACACAGTTATACGTTGCATAATATTATAAGTTCTAATTTAAAAAAAAATCAGAACGAATATCGCAAATAATGCTATTCAGCTTAAAGACTTTTTTTTTATTGGTTTATATTCCATTGTGTTCAATATTTATATTTCGAAATAACTTATTGTCAGTTGATAAGACAGAACTTTTATTAAAAACTTTTTCCGATTATGTAACATATGTATATTATTTAAGATTTAATTAAGATTGCTTGGTCGAATTTCAATATTAAATTTGAATCGTTCAAATTATGTACATTCACACAAGTTTTGTCACTAACGACCCGTGTTTCGCCTTTCGACATCTTCAAGCGTTCATGTGCACGGATGAACTTGAACTGACGAAATACGGAAGAGATACAAAACTTTAGTGAATGTACATAATTTGAACGATTCAAATTCAACAGATATAAATTCAATATAAAATATAAGCACTACAAGTAAAGATGTAGAATCTAAGCACGGAATTTTAGACGTATAATTTTGTATATAATAATCAATGTAAATACGATGTTTTATATTATGAAAATCTTAGCCATTAAAACAGAGGCGAATAAAATCAATTACCCGTCGGTTTAGTAGTATAATGAATATACATATATTTCAAAGACTTTTGATAGTAAATTCCGCATGAAATATTTTGATAATTTTATAAAACTCGTCTTAGGTATGTTAGTAATCCAGATAGTGATTAAATTTTCATTAATGTTGAATGGCCCAGGGCAAAGTAGCTAATCGAGAAGCGAATTAAAAGTGCGGACCATAATGTTGCCCCTAAGAGCATAGAGGTTATATTATAGTTACGAGAGAGCACATTACTTGAAATTAATTTGCGGAGTTTATGTATGTATCATAATACAGCTAGGTTATTGCCTTCGCTACGGGCCCTTGGTCTTATTTTTATTTTCATTCCCAACGTGCCGCAGACTTGTAATTATATTTGCAGAGGAGGTCATAAAATCCCGGATGGGGTAGAGCACCGTTCACTCTCGTCCTGGCGCGGGGCGTAGACCCTCACACCCTTCCAGACAGGTTTGACGTATATGAAAAGAAATTTTACAAGGCGCGAGACTTTATACGGCCAAATGGAGGTCTAAGCATCTTGACGGGTAGTGAATACAATAGTTTCAATTAAAACATGATTTAAATACTGTTAAATTCACACCTTTTTTATTTACAGATACAATTAATATTGCATAGCTTTGATATAACTTTTAAACAAAAATGACGGATAAGTAATAAAAATCTAAATTATTATCGAATAATAAAACAAAAATTTTCTTACATCATAAATATGTACAAATAACTTTTATGGTCGTAATGGAAAAGCTCTTTTAATGATTACATAATGTTTACTTAATACACTACCGTTCAAAGAAATACATATAATAATCTACAATTTATTTTGGTTCTATTCATTTCATTATAAAAATAGTTAGTCACACTTTGCATAGTCTTACTTAATTTTGTATAGATAACCATGTATTAATTTATATTTCATCAATTGATATTACTTGCGATTACAACGAGACCAGTATTAATTTTTAATAATCATGTGGAATCAGTACAAAAAAGTGTTATAATTTTTAATACAATAAGACTAATGAATCTGATAAAACCCATGCAATAAATTGTTAAATATACGTGTAATTAGGTATGCAATCTTGATACATTTGTGATTTTTGGATAATAAAACAGGGTGAATTGTCTACATATTTTACAGGAAGACTGCTGCAGCGGTCGTTGTCTTTTTATCGCCGTGCATTCTTTGGCGGGCGTAAAACTTTATTAGCGAGCAGAAGTATGCGCAGAATGAATTAATTCACTAAAAACAACATCATCACAAATCTTGTGTAATCTTCCACAGAGACGAATACGAGCATTGCATAAATAATTAACATTAAAAAGATCTTTTTCATAAATATGAATTTATAATGAGGGCTATTATACATTTATCGCAGATGCGGACCGACACTAAGTGCGAAGCATCTCAAAGTTGTTTTAAAGAAAATATTGTGGCATATTTTGTCTTAATTTGAATAATTTGTGTAATATATGTGTATACATTCCGATATGTTGGAGGAAATAATTAATTGCAAGATGCGTAAGTCGAGATTCTTTTAGGGGTACTACTAATAAAATCAACATTGTCGTTTGCACTTGAGTAAAATGTGGTAAATCCTAGAATAAAGGTGAATCGGGCGTGTTACTTAATGTATAATGATTACTAACTCCACGAAACTATTTTTTTAAGGATTCAGCTATTAAAACCACATTTATATATGTATATATATTGTTGGATTTGTACATGAAAAACAAAGGTGTCTGTGATATTTTTATTGTTTTCCACCCACTCCCAACTCGAGCAAAGGATATACAAAGCGATAAGCTAAGTAGCAGTTTACTACTAACACCATATTTTTTTTACTATTGTAGTTCGAAGAGGGAGAAAGAGCAACTGACTTGCTACCTGTTCTCGTTTAAACATCGTAGGTGAAAAATGCCCAACTAGAATTTCATTTGATCCACATTAAAAGCGAACAGAGTTTTAGAAAATAGCATAAAAAAATTACTAATTGTAACGAGATTTTTTCCTTCTCAAACAAAAACATATTTCACACATAGCAAAACGTAATATTTACGTGATATGGACATTGTTTTTTTGACATTTGAAACTACGATAGTTACAAAAGCACAGAGGTATTTTGTAACAAAAATAACGCCGAAAATTCTACAAAACAAGCAAGATAGCAATAAATTACCCATTTGCGTGGAACAGCAACGAAGAATAACATTACAAAATAATGAAGCGTCATGACGACTGATGAATTATACCGAGAAAGATAATTTTCCTTGTCTCAGATAAGGGGAATAGAAACAGTAAATAAGACCGAGAGGTAACAATTAGGTATTATCGGAAGAAAATCTTGCCACTGTGTAAACGTTCGCTTACAACAAGGCATGAAAACTGACGAGAGTTTTATTTCAACATTCAACAAACATAATATGCGTTACGTTGTGCGACAAATGAATTATTTTGCTGGTTATAAAATAAAATGGAATTGATTACTAATTTTCTCTACTTTAATCAATAATTCACTAATTTTATGTGCAGAAATTCGTCAATCTGATAAAAAAGGCGTAATTGCAAAGCAGGACCTGTCAATAAATTAAAAAGATAGCCGTGTACGATATTTTTAAAATATACTTCTAGGTACAAAGTGTCGACTTCGATGCAAAAAAATAAATAAATACGAAATGAATAACGCGACATGAATAAATAATTTATTATTGTCAAGAACATTTCTCTGTCGAATCCTTGGAGAACCAAACACCTTGCCACTTTTTCTTTATCAAAATGAAATTCAAACAAAAAACTTAAGGACGAAAGCCACAGTTTTTTCAAAACCTTGTCTTTCAAGTATTTTTGTGTTACCAAAGTCGATGTTTATGTTAACAAGTAGTGTGAGAATTCACATCAGAGTATTTTCCAAGTAAATTTTTATACTGAAATGTCTTTTCCTTAATTTGAAAAATAGCTGATAATCATAAAAAAAACAAATTCTCTAATTCTAATACAAGCAGTTTGGATCTTAAAGAGTTGCTTTTTCTGTTATAACAATCCAAGGAGGAAAGTCAAGGGAAGTTAAATAACCTCTATTAGGCGTAAGGCTAGTTGAGACAAACTGAATAAGAAAATTAAAATATAAATGTTCGTAAAAAAATACCACCAATGGACGTAGGCACATTTAATAAATGTTTGACTGAGAACTGTGTTTCGTTATCACTTAAAATGGATAAAAGAAAATCTGAATAAAATAAAATGCGGCCGATACTCAGAAAAATACATTATTTCGATAAAATATCCTAAGCAGTCTATACAGTGCAAAAGTGCGTTAAAATAAAACATGCAGTAAACAAAACTGTTTATTTCAATTAAAAAAGCAGGTAAATTAATTGCATTAAATTGGCGACAGTTTATTAAAAACGAGAAAAAAAGCCATGGGTGTTTCTTTTCAAAGTCTTCACCGACCGGTAAAAGGTGAAAATTTATGATCCTTCTTTAATAACGGGGGCATGTACCTATGCATATATTACAGCGATGTTAATTACGTAAAATGTTTTAAAACTTTGTCGGCGTGAGCTTGGTTGGCCACCTTTGCATTTTTATTACATGATAGAAAAGTTAGGCGTTCGGTGATAGATGTACATACTATAAATATCATAATAAATAATGTGAAATTAGTACGAGTGTTTTATTTTTTAAATAAACTACCTTTCTACTAAGATTTGACATTGAAAGCCTTAAAAATGATATATAATATTAATACGGTAAAGCAACATTATGGGAAACTTTATTAAATAAAACGACAGTGAAGAATTTGAATCGTTCAAATTATATACATTCACACAAGTTTTATCACTAACGACCCGGGTTTTGCCTTTCAGTATTTTCAGGCATTCAAGTCCATCGTGCACTTGAACGCCATAATTATCTTGTATATGATTTCAATTGCATTTAGGCTATAAATTATTATATTAAAAAAAAATGTTAGAAAAAAAAATTTTAGCTATATCTTTGGCCTTTTCTATAAAGATGATTATGTATTTTGACACTGGTTTTTCATATTAGGAAACGATGAAATAAAACAAGTATCGATATCGATATTTTTTCAGTGCATTTTTAATGTTTGGCATACAGAGTATCAGTTGTAAGTAAAAATAACGACAACCTTTTGATTACACTGGGCAAGAAAGTTTGGTTTTTAAATGTAGTGAATAAAGTAGGAAATGTCTGAATGCCCAGATAGTCACGATACACGTTTATATAAGAATAATATACTTGCGTGTTGCTCTGGATGCCAGAATGATAACGCAAAGTATTACCATTCTTATAAGGCGCTAAAAAAATGACAAAATCAGCTATCTGCGTGGATCACATTATGGTCACTATGCGATACATAAAAAAATCTTACTCATTTGTCAATTCGCTTTCCTTCCTCCCATGACATGTGCTTAAGCATCTTGTATTTCCGCCGAGGTCATCTGAAGGATATTAGCATTAGTAACCGATGGTTATCTTGGTCGATGTAACGGCATGCAGGTATAAATATAAAAACCATTTATTGATAAGAGACATCAATAGTATACAGACAAAGTTATAGACATTTTGAATATTTTTTACCATACAAATAGTTGATAGCTCCTGATTTTATTCCAAGAAATGTGAGCGTCTTCGATATCTTTATCGGCGTCAAATATTGGAAAATTGTTTACTGTTATATTTGCAGAGGAAAACTCTATTTCAAAGCGCAAAAATATTTGTAAGGCTTGTGCAACTGAAAAACGGAAATTGCGTTTAGAAATAGGAAATGTGGCTATCGTTAGAATATTATGCTACTCCGAATCTGTCAAAAAATTCTAGATAGGGTATCTGGGTAGGTGTATATGAAATAATAAACATTCAAATAATATTGTTATTTTTACCAAAATTGTGTGTAAAAAATAGTTCATGAAAGATTAATTTGAAATAACAAATTTATTTTTGACGCATTTTTTTAAGTTATTCTTGACAATCATTATATGTAATTACTATGAGTAAAAAGATAATAGTCGTATGAAGCATGAAAAATAAAAATGGGTTCATACTGCTTGATAGTTGCTTGAGTTTCCTTTCACCTATATATTATGTATTATTTCATGTCATTTTTTTTGTGCAGGGTTGGCCTTTGCAGCTGAGTCCTGGGATGCAATTTTCCACATTGGAAAATTGATAGACGGGTATGTCACAAGGGCACCATTATCGGAGGAAAAATGAGAGCCAAGAGTGGTAGGGACGTCAAAAAGGCGCCGGGGAAATGACTGCGACGGGCGTCGAGCGTCAACTGCGGCCTGATTGCAAACAGGCAAGACCTTTTTTATTTGACTTAACATCTTAAACCCAAAGGGCGGTAACGTAATTTTAGCTTCTTCACCAACAAAAAAAAATACTGAAAAAAGTCTTTTACGAGATATTCGAAATACGATGTAAAATATTCTATAATGGATCACTTAATTTAACTAAGTAAGTATAATCTTATCGTTTTTATAGAACGCACTAAATATGCATTTTTTCATTCATTCTGCAATATTAAAGATGTTTATAAAACAGTTCTTACTATTAAGTTCATTATCTTTTTTTATCAGAATGGTTATTCTGCACATGAAAAGCTGTCAAAAGTTTTTCGTTTCGAGTTTCACGCAATAAATATTTAACCACTTTTAGGGTGTTTACTGACAATAAGTACTAATAAGTATTTTATTTTCAATATTCAACATATAAAAAATATTATAAAGAGTTACAGAACGAAATAAAATTACTGATTTGCAAGATAAAACAGATCTGATACTATTTTTATTTAGTATTTTAGCGAGTATCCAAACATCCCATATATTAAATTTGAACGATTCAAATTTAATGTTGAAATTCCATTAAGCACCTTCAGTCGAAATCTTAAATCATCCCATATATGTTGTGATGTTGCAAAGAATTCCACATTACAATATATAAACGGGTTATTCTACTATTTATAAAGTATCCGTTCCTTTATGTCACAGTGCCACAATAGCAAAAGAGTCATATTCTTTGAATCTTAAAGATGAGGGTTAATGTAGATGAGTAATAATATTAAAAATACCATCGTTCCAAATAATAAAATAGTTTATCGTACGGTGATGAGAGGATTAGTTGAATATCGTTAAAATAAAATTATCTGTTAGGTGTGCAATTACCCTTTCACAACGGTTTTACGAGCAATAGTAATGAAACATTTAAATTAACTGCACAGCTGTGGACCAGAACGTGAGCGATTGCTAGCGGTCGGAAAAGTGCTTTTCTTTACGCTTATATACCCACTCCTTAAGTCTTTATAGTATTTCAGTTCAGTCTCGAAAGTCTCGTTCTCGTCTTCAGGCGCTAAGAGTAAACGTTAAGTGATCGGCGTAGAACAAATTGCTGAGATGTTTTGTCTAACAGTTGTAGGTAGGCATACAGGGTCGATTCAGTTGCTCGCCAAAAAAGCAGAGTGGAGTGATTTTTCAATAATGGACCACTTAAGTGAACGTGCCGAAGGATAATTACTCATAACGTTGGAATTTATGGCTAAATTAAAATAGAAAGATATCCACTTTAAGGTTTGTATAATAAATTGAGGCGAGATTCATTATTTTCTGGAAAATAAAAGATGTAACATTAACAAGTAAACCTAAAATGTTTTTATATATATAAGTAAGATAACATAATATATTGGTATAATTATTGTATATTTTTGTTTACTTATCAATGATCTTGAAAAATAATTAGTCCATTCAAAATATTGATTGGTGAAATCTACTAGAATCTATTCTAATAACTTAAGTAATCTGACGGTACACAGATGTGTTAGTTAAACGAAAATATTTAATGTACAATGGATTGATTGAATTCGCATTTACTTGGTAGGACTCCATTATAATAAGGTAAAAAAAATATCGAAGTGTAATAGTTTCACAAATATTGTTTTAAATCTATTGGTTTTAATCTGATGGCTATTTCTGTTTTCAACCTCATCAGAAATATTTTTTAACATCATTTAAATCAGTGATAATTATTATTATTAACTGGCTTATAAGAGATAGACAATAAATCTTCTATTCTAACATCCTAACTAATATTAAAAAATACAGCATTGCATGCATGTAATAAAATGATTAGTGTGTTTCTCGGAACGATAAAAGATATACAATTATAAGTAGTCTTCAAATGAAATGGAGGTCAACCACGAAAATGAGAAACAATTTGAATAATAAAGATAGAAAGGTGTACAACTTTTACATTATAACCCAAAGAAAAAGTAATAAAAAAATGAAAAACCCATCGAATTATTCATCGCACTAAGCGACCGAACCAATTAATTAATTGCTAAAGAATAGAATCTCGTAAACTGCAATACGAAAAGCGAACGGCTAAATGGATTACGCGGAAACAAGGGTGCCATTTTTCACACAGTTTAAAGCCCTGGCAGACTAGATTGACAATATGAATAATGGAACCGCGAGTGGGAAATAAAACCGCGGTGCGGCAAGCAGCCGGAGAGTGAAACGCGAGTTATAAATAGCTGAGCATCAAAAAGAAGCGGTAGAAAAGATCGCGAAGAATTGCGTAGCCTTTTCCTTCCCCTGCGTTACTTATTCTATGCGCGCTGATTAATGCCGCCTCTACTCATTTCATACATAAGGAATTTGATAAAAGCCTTATTGCACTAGAATAGCGTTCACCATGCATTAAGGTTTCCGACGGAATCTTTTTCACATCAGTATTGTAAACTTCAAAAAGGAAATTAAATTAATTAAAAAATCGTATTATATATAATAATGGGGGTTTTGAACTAGTGTTCAGCTAATTAATTATTGTAAACTTTAATTTTCTCGTGTTTGTGTGGTAATGTGCCATCGTCAACTCGGGTTCGCAGTCAAAGGTTCGAATGAACATTTGCAAAAATTGATTTGAAAATGGATTTATGAAGATGCTTGTTTGTAATGTTTTCATCCGCAATCGTCTTAACCAATGCTGAAAAGTTCAGAGTAAAAGCTCACATATCTCACGTAACTAAATACTCAATATAATAATAACTAAATACTAAATAATAATACATAACTAAATACTAAATATAATAACCTTATAGTCGCTCTAGTAAACATGTATACTATGGAATAGTCAGTCAAAATCTTAAGCAATGGAATAGAGTAAAAATAAATAGTCTGAAAACATAATTGTGTTGATTGAATAGAATTAGTATTCTATTTAATGGGTAAATTATGCATTTATTCATAATCAACAGAATGAACAACTGCCGAATTTGGGCGACCAGAGAGTTCAGCATCATCGGTGTTTGTACGGCCGCGTTTAAAATCAGCAAACCACTTCTCTACTATTTGTTTGGATGGAGATGAGTCCGAATAACATTTGTCAAGCCATTGCTTTGCTTGAATGGTATGTTTTCCCATTAAAAAGCAATGTTTTATCAACGCACGAAATTCAGATGGTTCCATTTTTTTGTTTAATAACAAAAGTAGTGTCACTAAAACCACTGTAACTTGTGAACTAAACGCCAGATTGTTATGAAATTTTGACGGTTGGTACTTGGCTGGAATCATATGGATTTGTCGATAGTGGCGTTTGAGAGTCGTATATCTGTACAATGGAGGTAAACTACAGAATTTCCATAAAATAGAGCTTTCCCATATGGCTGTTTAAATGCCTTTTGCTTATCAGAATTTGCTTTTTGAATATTGTTGGAAGCGTGAATTATTGAATGGAAAAATTGTAATCTTGCAAACAATAACCACACGAAAAGATTTATCCGCTTGCCTTTGTACACAGTAATACGCAAAGTTAGTACGATACATACAGTGGCGTTAATAGTGATTAAATGATGCTATTTGCCGGCTTCTCTCTCGAAAGGTCCCCTACACACTTTATGGGGGTTAATAGCAAGTGCGGATCTTGACGCTTTAACGGGCAATGCGAGATCCTCGAGTGGGTGAAACCCGACACCTTAGTGAAAGCCTTGCGTATGGAAGCTTTTCACCAGCGAACGTCTAATGATGGAGCTTTAAGCTACGGCCCAGTTCATTAGAAAGCTTGATTTAAGCGGACATGGTTAGCTACTTATGTAACGATCGTCCGGTAGAAATATAATGTTAAACGAGAATCTTAAAAATAAGTAACGTATCTATTTTGTGCTGTAAATAATATAGAAAGAAATGTTGATTAATTATGGAAAATATACGAATTCGAAAGATAATTTGAGCGTAGTTGACGGATATCTATCGCCAATAATTATAAGAATTTGTTGTGATTTAGAAAAGCTATTAAGCTATTGCTAATAATAAACCAACGTTTATTCGGGTCGCTTTGTAACTGAAGCATATATTGGACATGGACAGTAGCTTTTAGTACGTATTTAACAAAGCGAGTGTAGTTGAAAATATCATTTTACGATTGGTAATCGATTTTTACCATATGAATATCGCTTTTCCCATTATTTTAAAACAGGTTATTTAGAGCTGTCTTACTAATGAACTGGTCGATCGGGTAAACGGTGTGTGATGTAGTATTATAAAGAACGCCAAATACAAGCCAGATGTTTATATTTTTATTATTTTTTGACGTTAACAATTTTTGGTGTATTGAAATCTGAATATTTTAATTACGCTTAAAGGATTTAAAGCCCGCAATGACAGGTGACTGGTAAGCGCAGAGGACACAACCATGATAGATATTGCGTTGTTAAAAATAACCATCGAATCCATGTAATCGAGGTTCAAATAATAAAACACTAATTTGTACTAATTCCACTTTAATTTGATATGATCAGGACCGGTTTCGCTCACGAGGAGCATTAAAACTGATAAAATAATAAAATATTAGTGTAATTTATACAAGACAAAATAAAATTTTGGGGTGTAACAAACAATTGGAAATGAAAGCAATCTACAGATAAAGATACAATATATGAATCAGTGCTATTAAAAAACTATAGTTACAATGTTAATAACTCTTAAAAAAACATTGAAAATTCATCAAAGGGGGAATCAAATGGTGACCGACAATAAATTCGAATGTAATTATAATCTGGGCATTTTTTTTACAAAATAATTTATAATGTTAAATTAAAAACTAATCGAGGATTGAAAAACTTCCGGGTAACACATTTAAGTTATAGACTTTTTCAAAACCAACATCTATAAACGTACTGAAAAAGAATTTAACAAATTAAACAAACCACAACTCTTACAGACAAAAGATAAAACATATAAAAACGTAAGTTAACGTAACGTCGAGAAATAAAAAAACAGTTAGCTCATTCAATAGCAATGCTGTATTCTCTTATCAATTGATAATACTCGTCATGAGCGAAACCGGTTCTGATCATATTCAATTGAAGTGGAATTAGTACAAATTAGTGTTTTATTCATTGAATATAATCCTTTTCCGCAAAGTATTGACAGTGAATACATTAGAAGAGATAGTTGAAAGGCGGTTGAAGAAACTTTAATAGTAATACGTGAGTAAGAGTTGATAATAGTGTTTTGAGGGTTGACTGTTGTAGGCAACTAAGTTTTCACACATCAACGCCAGATGGCCGGCCCTTGTTTACGATGCTAATTAATAACCAGAGATTGGAAGTTACAAAGATAGCAATTGTAGGCACTGTGTCAATAAGCAAACTAAGATAAACATATAGGAAAGAAAAACAAATCTCGGTCTTATAATTTACGAGACAACAAGATGTTTTCGGGTTAGAACAAGGGTTGTATTTATTTAATGAAAGGGTGAAAGGGGATGACATGCTTCGGCAATCGCGCGTCTATCAAGATTTCTATCCCCTGTCGTCGCCTGATTTTGATCGATGTCACGTGTTTCACATATAGCACACTTTTTTTTAAAAACCAATTTATCCTCAAGCTTCACTTTTTTTAGAAAGCCTATACTGAATACAATATGAGGAACGGACGTCGAAAAAACACGCAAGAAGAACGCGATGTCAAATAATGTAATAATAAATAATTTAGCAAAAAATTTACTGGGTGCTTTCGACACTATTGAAACGAACGTAAGCATTTATTTTAATACGATAAATAACTACTTACTTGACCAAAGAAATAAAACTAGTTTAAAATGGATTTATATAATACGTCACTGTTATACGATTCAATTTTGTGTTGGAAAAAGAAGCAAAGAAAACTGTTTTTTTTTTCAATTATTTCATGATCATTGTAGTAAATAAAATCACGAGCATAAGTTGATAATTCTCGCGGTAATTTTCGTATATTTGTAAATATTTTCATGAACCGGCTGACATTAATTAAATGAACCGAACTGACAAAATCAACCATTAAAAAAATATAATTATGCCCGGGGATTAAATACTTAACAACCAGTTATCAAGTCTTAAATGATAGTAGAAGCTCAATGTATTCTACCTGATTATTAGACAGTATATAATATATGTATTTAATATTGATTAAATTTTTCGTAGAGCAGCTAATGAAAGAATAATATTATTTTAAACATGATAGAAACTTAATACTTATTGCGAAACATAAAAATTACAACTACAATAAAACACATTTTATTTTAAATCAGCGCCTTTTTTGGCAAGCGGAAATGAACCTTAATTGTACGACATATCACGCGAGTCGACTATAACTAAATCATCACGCTTGTATTCTAAGCAGACGAATAAAATAATTCAGAAAAAGTAAAAATTCAGCTAGGCACTTAGGTATGGCTGCCGAAATAGAAATCACGATTATTCTTAATTTGTCGACAATTTGGTTTGTGTTCCGTGGTCGACTTCTGCATGAATATATTATGTAAAAAAGTGGTACATTATTATTCATTCACACCCCGGACGTTGAAAATGTTTTGTGATTTAAATATTGAGTTGGTATCGTTTTTGTAGAAAGGCGTTAATAATCTTATGCACGTAATACCTTTGTTATTTTTTAAATAATACTAAACAACTTAACACCGTTTTGATTTGTTTAGAATTTGCTTTTTTATGACTGTGTAAGGAAAGTGGCTTAGCAAAAATCTTGCTGTTATTCTAAATAAAATGACGTATGTATAATATTAAAAATAATATACAACATAAGGTCTATGGAATATAATTGATGTTTCCATCATATTAGCAAGTGATAATGATCTTTGTTAAGAAATAAGTATCATATAATTATATTATTGATAAAGTTACTTTTGTTAACCGCTCACTCCGATAAACATGATAACGGTTTATTTAAAGATAAATTAAATTTTGGACAGTTAGTTTATTACATTATATACTTATAAAATGCAAAGTTAATGTAGGAACCACCAGCAAAGTTAAGCAGTAAATTTTATAATGTCGGAAACACATACCTGTATTTATTAATTCAAATTTGGGCAGAGTTTAATAGAACTTGTTAAATTAAGTCTTCACCTGTAGCAACAACAAATGAAGTAAACATCCGCACGACGTAGCTGTTTTGGTTCCATTTTTCCCGTGAAGAGGTCGAAGAGCGCATGCGGCCTGCAGAAGCCCCAGGACTTCCGGCATGGTAATTCATCACAACTTTGAACACGGAAACTTTTCACTATTCCAGTATATCATTGTTAATCACTTCTCTTTAGCATACGATTAATTAAACACTATTTATTACCATTAAGGGAACATTCTTATTCAGTATTTGCTTACTATTTTGTATCGCCGGAATGTAAATATGATTTATTTAAATTTAATACTTCAAACAGATTTTTGTTCGATATTGCTTATATTGTACGAATGATAATTAGTATTAAATTTAATTTGAAAACTATGTTATTCCACAGACTATGTTATGTATTCCACCTCTTTGATAAGTATTTTTAGACTTACTATCTAAGTAGGTATATTAAGACTATTGTAAGGTATATTGTTATAAACTATGTTACTATATTCATCAAATTTATGTTTGATTTTTCATTGATGTATACTTACTGCTAAATATTTAACTACAGTGTGCTTTTCCACGACGTTAACATAACATTAATTTTTTTAAAGAAAAAAATGTTTCGATTGGTGCTCGACTACATCAATTGATCTATCGGAATAGAAAATTAAAAATAAATGTTGTTCAAAAAAGTATGTTTGAAATTTTAGAAAAATAAATATATACTAAAATATGCGCAGTATTTAACAGAAAACAACTAAAATATTTAAATAGGAAGAAACAAATTATGAGGAAATTCAATTTACAGTTATCCTTTATGGGGAAATTAGTGCGAAGGTTCATCTATGGTTCAATTTACATGAATGAGAATGGAACTCATTGCCAGGTAGCGGGTATTCCGGTATTATTATTTCTAGCACAGTTAAACAGAATTATTATCAGCATCCATCCATCTACAAATGGTTAAAATAATATAATCATACGAACAGGAGCGTTAGTGTCTAACAACGTTTTAGGATATTACAATAATAAAACTTATTTGCTACTTTTTTAAAGATTTTATCTAAATATATAATATTTAGGGTAGTACGTTTAGTTGCAATAGCCCAATGCGTCATTTCTATTATGTCGTAAACAGTTCTGCTTAGCGATCATAATACTCTTTTAAAGTCCTGAAAAGTTAAATATATTTTCATTTCGAGTTGCTAACAATGATTTTAATTTTAAAGGCGAAAGTGCTCAAATGCGCCAACAATAAACGATACGACTAGGGCCTCCAATCCCGGGATTGAAGACAAGTAGTGCAAAATTCTCAAAAACATATTGTTGAAAATAGGCATCCAGATTGCCTTTATCTTAACATGTATCTTAACTGTATCATTGAGGAGACATCGTCTTCGGAGTGATGCAGACAGAAAAAAGTTTATCGAATAAAAAAATAAAAAAAAAGGCATACAGAAGAAAGCTTTAAAAAAGTCTTTTTTGGAAAAAGAAATTTTGGAAATTCCGTAAATTTATGGGATTTCAAAATCGCCGACCAAAATTTTTTCAATCCCGAAATTCTACACGATTTTATGGTGAATGTTGAATCCCGGGATTGGAAAACAATGTCAATCCCTGAATCCCAGTATTACAAAAAGGGTCCGGGGTTGGATGCCCAAGTGAGACGTATGGTTATATTTATTTTACAATAATAATCAGGATTTCGATTTATTCAATATGTCTTTGTTATCTAGATACTCGCTCAAAGAAAAGCTTTGCCACACATTTTAATTTTGAATGAGTAAATCAATATTGCCACAATTAATAATTATTTGCAACTGATATTTTTGATACGAATCATAAACGTGTTTATCTCGCTTACTGTATAAACTGTATTAACAACTATCTGAAAACAATATGTAAGCCGACAGACAATTCACTTAGATAAGAATGTGAAATGTAATCAAATAAAAGTTCTTGCAGTTTCACATAGAAAAATATTTTCATCGTTCACGACGATATAATCACTTGAAAACGCAAGATATTTTATAATAACAATAGATTACGGAATGACGATCCATCACCGTTTCAATATGAATTTTTGAAAACACGTGTAGACATAATTAATTAAATCCTATCGATCAAACGGTTTTTGCAATCGCAATATAAATGTAAATTTAGAGCGAAAAACAAAATAAGGAAAAGGCCACAAAAACATAATCTTGTGTGAGTATTGAAGAAAATTTGACTATAAACATTGTACGCACTAAAATTACGATTGATATTCATGAAGCAGAATAAATACATTTTAAGTGGGACATTTAAAAAGTACAACGGAAAAAAAATCTACCCATATAAACAACTGTTTAATACGAAAGAAACTTTCCCTTTATCCGATATTTCATATTTTTTTTTATTCAAAGAACATGAGATATAAATAAATGGTAGTACTGATAAACCTAAATCAGGTTCTTCCCAACACAAGTAGTCAAAGAAAGGGTTGATAATTTGATGAAAATACACTTAATAATAAATCATCTCAATTAACTGTGATGATGCTAGAACGAAACAAATCTAAATTATCTTAACTCCATATAATAATTATTCGATATATATATATATATATATAATTCATTATTAAGTTAATTACGTTAGACGTATGATTGATATAACACTGCTCGTGATTTTGATATTTTATATATAAACATGACGTAAAAGCAAATTAAAATCACTTATGTAAGCTATATAATTTTAATATTAATATTGTTTTAGCAATTTTAATCGTAAACGATGAACTATGTATGTTACGGAATTAGATAAATAAAAATAAAACGCGTTTAACGAAAGAATTGTTACAGTGAAAGATAAGTATACAATATAAATGGTGCATATGGTTAATCCGTAACATAAAATTTTAAGGTTAATATATTTGATGATAAATCATATACGCAAGAATTTTTTAAGTAAACAGGTTTCTAATCAATCATTTATGTTTGGGTAAGTATTTGTTCTTTGAAAGGCTGTCACTCTGTATTTCGTGCAACTGGTAGTTGCCAGTTGCCACAACAAGGGAATAAAACCGGAAATGGGAAACTAACGATGCAAACACAGGCTTTTTCATATGGAGAAATATAGCGATACTTCTTATTCGCTGAGCAGAACGACACGGTAATAACCAAGCTGTCAAGACTAATATAGGCACGACTAAAACGTTATTTTCGTTAATTTTCTCGAACAGAAACGAAAAACCTCACATAAGGAAGGAAACGAGAATAAATAACTGAAAAGAGGCTGAAATTTCGTGTATTTTATTTGAATATTTAACAAATTATTCCTGTTGGATATGAACTTTTGAGTAAAGGCCGAGTGATTAATTAAAAAAAAAATGTGACAATATTTCGCAATCGATGTAATTTTAAATATTTTGTTTTGTAATAGAACAAGTTTAAAAATCTTAATTGACCAATGAATAATATGGTATTGCCATCATACCATTTCAAATGAATAAAACACATTCAATAAAATTCAATAAAAAATGTAAATATCAGTTCAATCTTGCTGCTTTCATAAATATATCAACTATCTACTTGATATTTAGAACTATTCGAATGCTAGATTGTCAGACGTAATTGAAAAATTAAAAAAAATCTCCATGACTTGAAACCAGTGGTGGGCTGCCAATACATTAACAAGGGGCTCGCTTAATCTCCAAGCAATTCTCGGTGTTCCGGGGAAGGAGTGAATTTTTAAACACTCCTATGCAATTATTTTCAATATTTAAATAAGCAATCGTAACAATATGCAATTTACCGTGAACTAACCGTAAATGGCTAAAAATGTACTACTGTGTCTACTTAAGCTGTCGTAGATAATATATGCGTCAAAAATTTCAGTTCTGAACTAGTTTGATCTGACAATATTGTTTTCTCTAAAATTAACAAGGGGCTCGCCGGCCTTAGTCAAATTTAACAAGGGGCTCGCGCGAGCCCCTCCAGCCCACCCCTGCTTGAAACGAGAAAAAATCGATTATCCCTGCCAATCAGCTGAAGCGAAGTGGAACTCTATTCCAGTTTGCACCGTCAACTTAATTAGTATCGCATACTCGATTCAACCAATTATTATTGCGGCGAATGGAGCCTGCGAGGAGCTCGACTGCTACAGTTGCTAATTAACCTCAAAGGGGTGAACAGCTAGTGAAGGGTGATAGTGAAGGAAAAACTTTACTCGAGCTGTATGCTGTCATGCGAAGCTTTTACCGATGTAGAGCAATGCGACCAATATGCCATGTCGATGGAAATGGTTTATTTCGTTACGTTACGTAACGCATGTTATCCAATAGTATGTATCAGTACGCCCTTAAATATAAAGTAAACGTATTGCAATTATTGATGATTTTAAGTATTATTTGAAACAGGCTATTGGCTTCAGATACACAATATCGATACATAGAACATTTTTATGTGTAAATTAGTAAAACGAAGTATGATGAATAACTATTGAATGGATTAATTTTTAAGGCTGAGAAAATTACAAATAAAATTATTGGTAGTAGCACAGTAGCCAGCCAACAACACAATATTGGCATTGTAAGAATGGATGGATATTTTCACGCTGCTTTTTCCCCCTGATTGGTTGCAGTTAAATTATTGTTTTGTGTTGTGGATGGCTGAATATAGATTAATTTAAGATTTCGACTGAAGGTGCTTAGTGGAATTTCAATAATAAAATTGAATCGTTCAAATTATGTACACTCCCACAGATTTTGTCACTAACGACCCGGGTTTCGCCTTTCGGCATCTTCAGGCGTTCAAGCGCACGGATGACTGAACTGACGCTTAGTAAATGGATGTTTCATGTTTTTGGGAATCTTTGGGAATTCCCATGAGCTTATCCTTTTGCCAGCGATGGCTTTAGACTCAGTGATACATTTATTTAATATATAAACACGAAACATCCATTTACTAAGCGTCAGTTCAAGTTCATCCGTGCGCTTGAACGCCTGAAGATGCCGAAAGGCGAAACCCGGGTCGTAAGTGACAAAATCTGTGGGAGTGTACATAATTTGAACGATTCAAATTTAATTTAGTTTAAGATTTCGACTGCAGATGTTTGTTGGATTTCAATGTAAAATTAGAACATTTTGTACATTCCCATGCGTTTTATCCGTGCACTCGAATGCTTTAAGATGGCGAAAGACGAAATTGTAGTTGTTAGGTATAAAGAGCAAAAAAAATGTACTAAATTTAAACGATTTAAATTTAAAAAAATATATATTTATGTCAGAAAACTATTTTTAAAGATGTATTTCAAATGAACTATTTTTTAGTCGAAAGCAGTTACGTAGAATTGTTTTAAAATGGTTTTTTTCAACGTTTTTATGAAACGTAAAATTTCTTCAACTAACATTAAACCTTAATAAAATGACCGGTACTTGTTTTTTCTAGGAATGTCAAAAATTTATTTAATGATTTTTTTTCCACAAGACGATTTATGATATCGCATATCTGTGCGGGAAGAGTTTTTCAGAAAAAAACATCTCATGCTTTTAAGCGGGATTTAGACTACAGAGCGTGGATCATTGCATGGCTATGTGCTTGGCAATGAAATCTTAGTTATTATTGCAACGAAAACATCTTTTCCTTCTACGAAAACTGCATCAGGAGTATAACCGTGTAAAAATGCTACCATAACACACGTATTCATTGAATACACAATATGTCAAACTTTTTTGATTTAAGATTTAACTAACCTGTATTTTTTATCAAAACAAGAATAATTCTAAAAAAATATTATTAGATGCGAAACGTTTGTCTATTAAATGCAGTGCCATTCCCATACACAAAAAGTAGTATAAATACAAATAAATGTTGTCACAAACACACCCGATATTTTTATTCAGTTCTGTGAAATGTATTTTTGATCATATGAGTGTAAAGTGGGCAAGAATCCAGATGCCATTAATAATACAGGTGATGAATTTTATACGCTTTAAAAACATATTCAAAATTATCAAGAAATAAAAAATACCCCCAAATATAAATAAGCACAAGTTCAATGTGATCGTTGTAATTGTACTTGCATTGGCAGCTTTATTCGATGCATGCTTGTATGTAGAAAATAAAAATTGTCGCATATTAAGCAAACATTGCAATAGCAAAAAACTGCTTGTAACTGTGACAAGTGAAAATTAAGACTGTTTAATCAACATCTTTCCTTTTGACAATAAATAAATGAATGAAAATCGACCATAACTTTTCCTGAGTTTGACCTTCTATACATAATTAAGAACCACGACATTAAGAAGTTTAACTTTTTAAATTTCTTGATGAATTTTCATGTACATATTTTTAAACAGCATTTACTTCCTAAGATTAAATTATAAAAAGGCTAAATCAAGAACTTAATATTTCACGAGTTGTAAAGGTAAATACGCCATCTCTTGTATGTTTGAAATGAGTGTAAAATGAAAAAAAAAGTAGTGAGTATTGACGATGGTATGATGTTGAAATAACTTTTGATAAAAGTTCACTGAGCATTAAGAACATTATACATTATTCAATAAAAATAGTAATTTTTAGTGTTGTTAAACAGTAAGTAGTGTTTTGCAAAACAAAAAGTCTTTAGGCATTCGACAGGATTTATACACGTATAATTATCACACTGTAGGTATTATAATCAACACAGACACTATCAAAACATTCTCCAAAAACAAATACAATAAAATCACTATTAGAGAAATGATAAAAAAGCTTTCTTCGTCAGAGCTTTCGACGATGGTAACGGTAGAAGCGCTGCCGAAACACTGCAGTTGGTACTTGTTGGAAACTTTTAGCGCCGTAAGTGTGAGCGTTGCGGCGCTCCTCGCCGGCCGTCGCGACGGTTCAATCACCGATCGACTCGCCGGCTAATGCAACGATGATGCTCGCGATAGCTTTTCATCGCGTTCATAAAAGGCGACCTTTATGGTTATATCAGAATATCCATCTAATGCATCGGATGATAATATGACACGGATTTATAAGATATTTATAGCTCATAGAATAGTATTCCACGATTTCATGCAAACGATATAAAAAAAACGGTTTTCATATTAAGGGCCGTATACTTAATAACTAAATAAGTTGATTTATAAGCGTTCAAATCTTTATTTTGATACTATAAAAACATTTTTAATTAAAAACCGATATCGCTGGATCTGTGGCTGTTGCATCAAAAAATCAAGACGATCGCAAACTTTACTGTAAAATTTATTTTTCAGCAGTCTTATAGAACATAACAAAATATTTCAGTTAAAGTAGTTTATACAATTGTGTACTCTAATATCAATTTAAATTTAGAGATTTTACTATCACAAAGAAGGATACATGTCTCGAAACAGATATTATAGTGAAGTGCATCACACGCATACATGATACAACAAACCAAGTTATTTGTGTATTTCCTCCTTGTATATTTTAGGAAACTACACACTTTCAAATAATTCCGAGGAAACATGTGATGTAAAAAAAGAAACAATATCGGTGTCTTATGCAACAAAAAATCTTAGGGTAACATACCACGACTGCAATAATTCATAAAACGGAGAAATCATCTGATTTGAGGTTTAAAACGCACAAAATCAAAGTGTTGTTAACGTAACATACATTAATAACACTTGAATCGTAATATGTTATTCGATTTGTTATGATTTTTTTTTTAAATTAATGTATTTATTAAGGACGAAATATATTTAACTGCGTCAGAATTTTATTTTCACTAAAACGGATATTCGAGGAAGATTACTAAAGCGATTATGTATTTATAGATAGCTATAATTATGCACTAAAAATAGAAGGCAGAAATAATATTTAGGAAAAATACAAAAGTTAGCTATATATTTAATTAGCTCGATATTTTTGATATAATCGATATATTAATTGGATTGAAAATACGTTATCTGACAATCTAAAATCAAAAATATTTTTTTTTAATTCCACATTTTTAATAAAGATCTTTTAGCATTTAACGTGTTAAAGCGTAATACATTTCTTTTTCTGTTTATATAACATTCTATCAGCAGTCATTGTTAGGTCGTTAAACTATAAATAACATTATGCTCGTTAGATATTTCGGTATTATAATTGCAGCAATTTTACATAAATACCATGCGTGGTTAAATGCATGAGAAATTTGCATTTTTTTATTCTCGTAAGTCAAGTAACTTACTGCATTCAGGATATTTCAGTAAGGTTATAATGTTTAACACTGCGTGTTTTGACTGCAGCAGTTTTAACTAATCATGAATCAACAAATAATAATAACAACCCATGACACGAATAGTTGATTAAGTAATCAAATGATACGAGATTTTTGGTTCGTGTGGTTTACTAACTACCAACCCTTTCCTTATACTTACTTTACTTACGTATCGCATTTGAACTGTTTTATTGTCTAAAATGCAAGTTTTGTGATTTAAAAAAATTGCCTATTAATTAAGCATTGCACATTTTTTTACCCAACAAAATAGTAATGAATTCTGATGATGTAAGCTTATATTGTATGAAAAAATGACGTATAAATGCATGCCACGCATGCATAGGAAAACTATATTTAGTCGAATTTCTATTCAAGTTGCTTTGCAAAATTAACGGACAAATAAATAATTCCCTTATTCAATTTAAAGAAATAATTCAATTTCATTTTGAACTAATAAAAGCAGATATGGTAATAATGTATCTACCACCATTTAGATACTAAATAGCAGGAAAAGTTAGCGCAGTATTTAATCTGATTGTAACAAAGTTTAGTATACGTTTCAAAGTTAAAGGAGCGCTCGCTAATCCGGTTGATATACAAAGGTTAATTTCGTTATCAAGCAAGCTATAACAGTAAATTAATCTATGACTGGAGGCGTGTAAAAATATTTTCTATTTGTGTTAAAAAAAAAGTGGTAAAGGGGAGATATGACTAGAGATGGCAATAAATTCAGAGAAAAGCCGCAGGATTCAGGCGCAAAGGGGGCCCTCGCGACCTTTATCGCCGGAACGCAAAATAAATAAAATCGTGGGTGACAAATATTCTGTCTTCCTGGACACGGCGGATGCGGATGGATGCCACCATGGCGTGAGAATCTGCACTTTGTCAAATCGAAGCGGGGCGAGAATATACGGGCGTCATTAACACGTTCTGAATTTTTCCCCGATCTCTGCTGTCATGTCAGCCGAACAAACGTATGTCGGTTGTGTAATCTCGTGCCAATCTGTCAATTTGGACATTTTGTTTATTCGTCTATTTTATAAGTGTAGTGTAAAGTGCATGCTTTAAACTAAATGTGAATAAGTGCTCAGATCGTCAGTGAATATTTATATTTTGAGATGCTCTTGAAAGCTTCGATGTGATGAAAAAATAAACCAAATAGGTAGGTACTGAAAACTACATAGCCCACTCACTTTAAATAGAGGTAGACATTGATTAGAATTAATGAAGTCCTTATACATAAGTATTATCTCCAGGATGTCGTATTTACTTAAGAATTAAAAAAAAATAATAATGAAAGATATAGGGCAAAAGTATTTTCCAATCTAGTCTGGAAAAGTAAAAAAAAATACAAATATAAGAATACGAGATATGGAAATCGCGTGATTTATGACTGTTAGAAAAACAAATTTCCGAGAATTTGCTGCATTTTTAATCGCGATGTAAGAGAAGCGAAGCAAAACACGGTTTAAATACCGCGGAATTAACAAACAAAACTAATACCAATGAATATGCATGAAATTGCAGTAAAAGTTTGACTGTTCAGAACATGTATTTTGTCATAGGGTAAAAATATCAACGTATTTCAGTTCTACGGTTTTTTGTATTTTATGCATTGATAGCTATTTCGGCTTTCGCCATCGTCAGAACTAAAGATATATATAGATAGTTCTGACGATGGCGAAAGCCGAAATAGCTATCAACGCATAAAATATAAAAAAAACTGTAGAACTGAAATACGTTGATATTTTTACTCTATTAAAATGGAGTTCTACCAAGTAAATGCCAAATCAATAAATAAATGTATTTTGTCGTTAGCTGTCATTTAACTTATGCCGATAGTGTTGTAGTCAGTCGATCGTTTAAATATAAATAAAAAAGAAAATACTAAAACCACATATTAATTTAAAAAGAAATCTTTGAAAAAGTATCATAACTTTGAATTGATTGATTAATTTGTATTGCATTCATAAAAAAAACGGCGCTTTATTTTCAGATGCAGCCCTAACCGAACTGATATTGCAGTCGACTGGAAAAGACGTAGTACAAGCCGAACATCAATATTATTATTACTTTAGGAAAGGATGAAAAAGGAAACCAATACTGTACGTACTTCAAAATTGCGTAGACGTCAAATAAGATAGTACCATCGATTTTAAACCGAAACCAATGTTTTATAAAAAAAAGAAAAATATTCAAAATAAATTGAATATCGTTTACTGTATAGTACATACACATTTGGAGATTAAGTGATTAAGGAAAAAATAAATTTAACTCCAAAAGTTTTTTTTTAAATATTGTTTTCAAAACTATTTCCATTTACAGTTTTCGTGCATATGCAAGTCTAATGGAGCATTTCATTAAACGGGAGCTAGTTAGATGTCACGAACTGAGCGTCTATTTTCAGATGAGATAAAAATAGAAGGGTGGGTGAATGGAGGTCTTGAAAGCATTTACGCTATTCGATGCTAAGAACAATTTTGCCAAATGTTCATCCAGGTATTTGAATTACTAACCAGACAGTTGGTTGAGTAGGATGCAAGCCACAAAAGCTTTAAACATTCCCGAAATATAAATATTTTTTCAACAATATTTTATAAAAAGACTTTTAATTAGGTACTGTGAATCCTGTAACTTGGTAAAATTATGTTATACAATTTCATCGCTTCGTGTTGGATTTAAAGGTCAATTAGTGACTACACAGTCATTGGTACAAATAATATGCCGAACTGTTAAATTCGCCTCACATTTTGAGCGTGTGTACTGTGTAATACACGAAAGAACGGTTACACGCAGTGGCACTGTTGAAGGCTTTGCGAGATTAGAAAACATCGGGAAAAATCGATTTGATATAGGCGGTTTAGTGCACTGCGAGCGTCTGACAAACGGGTACAAGGTAAAAAAAAAACTGCGAGAGAAATGCTTCTCTTATTAAATCACGTTGTAAAGAAACGGCGCAAAAGAGAGACGTCTTGTGAATACTTTGTTGTTCCCGTCGAAAAAGAACGAATATATCTTACGCATCAGGTAGCTTTTTTGTATAGTACATCATTGAATTTTATAATAGTAAAGGATACATGTCATAAATTTTGTGATATATTAAAATCATAAGTGGTATTCCACGCTTTATGTTTTTACTTAAAATATGACGTCGCATTACTTTGAGGTCGAGAATTTTTTTTTTAATAGTGAGCATATTTAAAAACGACACTGAAATTCTATGCAGTGGTAAAATTCTAAAAAGTTCAAACAAATAAACGTCGATTATATTTTAGTTGGCGTTGTTTGCCATTTAGGCGACACTAACAGCTATGAAACATTGATTTTTTTAAGGTTTGCTTTCAAACTGGACTAGAATGAAAATTGTTTTTTACGACGACGTGGCCCAGTGGTATCGCTATATACACTAATGAGTTAAACATCAGCCCTTCTCACCTTGAACTACCTTAGATAAAATACATTATTATTGGACATGCACTTTCAAAAAAGGATCACAAAATTGCAGTATTATTCTGCTATCATATATTAAATATATGTACTGTAATATGGAGACAAGGCGACAACCTAACAACCACTCCGAGTTTAAAAAAACACTAATTTATTTATTTAATCCACTTAAATAACCAACATTATCGCCTGTGCCATCTACGGAATACTTGTTACCGAAGAAAATTTTTCGGTATGCCAAATATTTTAGAATCTAAAAATAATTTAAATATTGGGCGTCGCCAACTGAATATTTTGGCAAAGGTAACCAAGTGTCAATTAAAATAGGTCCAATCGGATGAAAAGATGATGATTTTTTTGCTGTTTTTTATGTACTGGATTATTTTTCTTGCCAATTGAGTTATTGGTGCAAAATAAAAGATAATCCAAATGGATTAATAAATTTAACGACATAAAATATTGACCGCATGGATGTTTTAATAAAAAGAAAAATCTGCCTCTACAAAAATCTTTAAAAAAATGATGGTAATAATCAGGGCTGTGGAGTTGTTACAAAAAAAGACGACCCTGACTCCAACCAATTTAGGTTAAGTACCATGAAATGGTGCTAAGACTCTAGCAATTTGAATAAAACAAAATAAAAGACTCGGAAGTTATACGTTTTTTTCCTGTTAAAACAGTTCGACTCCAACTCCACAAGCTCTGGTAATAATGGACCCGAAAATAAATTACCAATACTTTTGCTGTTCTCACATTATTACTTTTTTTATATACCTACAACTAACAGTGGTTATTGCAATTTTTTAAAGATGATTCTCGGTTTTATTCTAACGACGTGTTTATTTTTCATAATTATCAACAAACCGCTATATTATTAATAATATAACAATCGTTCGCAAAACGGAGCATGTATTCGCGGCAGTATTGTGCTAGTGGATTAAAGCGACAAGCTGATGGCCATAAACAAATGCATATTTGCTAATCTAGTATTTACCAACAATGTTAGACAGAAGTAAACGAACGGCCGACTTATGCTGGCTTTTCGCGGTACGTATCCTACATGGACCGCAAAAGCATTTCCGGGCCCCTAAATTGAAATATGAAGCAAGCCCTACACGAGATTATGTCTAGCAGTTTAGTAGTCATGCAGGACCGTCGCTTAAAAAAAATGCAAAGTGTAGATACACACGGGGGCGGAAAGCGACCTGGGCTGAATTTCAAAGTAGCAAAGTGAAAGATATGAAACGTTATATGCTAATGTGACTGTATCGAAATTTATATTAGGATAGGTAAAGAGACGCTTGTTTGAAATATTCTATTCAAATATGAGTAAATAAACTAAGACGCACGAAATATGCACTAGAATTTTCAGACGTCGATTAAGAAATAATTTGCCATAGATGTTTTTATCTTTCACACGCCTTTCGAATACGAAATATTAAGCTGGAAATGGTTATATAGTATATTTAAAAATGCAAAGTTTTCGTATATCCAACTTTTCCCGTCAATTCTGAAAGTAAAAGCTACGGTGGCAGACGGAAGTGGTTGAATGAAATATGTTAAATAATACAACTTATGACGCATAATATTATGTCACCCTATCTCTCTAATATATTTAATAAAGACAAACTTGTGTTGTCCCTCTAAAAACTTTTCATACAAAATATAATGCTGAATTTTTAACTTATTTCATCTCCATGGAACTAGTTAAGTCTTTGATAAATTATAACATCTTTTATTTAAAATTAAATTTATGATATAGTATTTTTTTTTATTACAAAAGAATATTATTTATATGTTTCTATTGTTTAAATGAATTGTATTCCGGAGATTTTCTTTCTTTTTATTTTACTCTACCATCTAGAAGCAAATGTCAGTTGTCCAGTGATTTGAATGAGGGAGTTCAGCCTCTTTGATGGACATCCTTTGCCTGTTTTACTAAATACACTGCCCAGGTTCATTCATTAGTAATTAAAAGACAATTTCAGGGCAGATCAAAAAAAGCCATGTGCTTTCATAAAATATATATGTCATTTCTATTGATTCTTTCAATCTTGTGAGACGGTTAGTGACGACTAAAATAATGATTAATATCACACAGAAATGTGGTGACGTTTGTACCGCCCTTTGGTGAGTAGTTTAAAAGCGCTCTGAGTTTAGTAATATTGTGCAACGGGTATTGAAAAAAAAGTATAGCCAACTAAATAAATCGTGTTATCAGTTGTTGCAGGATGACACAATTTAGAGGCAATCGATAGTCACAGCTCCAATTGGCGTTTGATTGCGTGCTGGCAGCAATAAAGAATATTCCATGTAGGGTGTAAATCCGTGGTGTGCAATTGTAATAAATATGCATAAATGTCCTCGAAAAGTAAATGTAAATGCAGCATGTGTAAAAACGTCGTATGTTTATGGAGGTCGGTGATTACTAAAGTAATTGCAAACTGCCGATCACCACGAATGCATGTTTAAAAACAGCATACTTTATGAAATTAAGTCAAGGATAAAAAAGGAAATCATTTTACGTATATATTATTGTGTAGACTGTAGAGAATCTATGCAAGAGATCACTTTTTGATATATTCACCACAGCTGAATTTATGTATTGAGTCGGTCGACATCTTATTCCAGAAAACGTTAATCTACACATAATTTTAAGTGAGGAGTGGAGAACTTATAATATATTTTCAGTTTTACAAGAAGCGTGAAAAAAGATAAACAAGGCGGACATCAGTAACTATGAAAAAACAATCATTAATTGACAAAAAAATAAAATATACACCACCAGTCATTCGGCGATTCCATTCAATGACCAAGAAAAGGCACTAGGACGGCAGCCTTAAAGCGTCTTTCTATGTAGCAGTTTATTTAATCTAACTTGCCAAGTACGATGTGGATTTACAAAAGATATAAAACACATTTTTACCGCATTATATCGACACTTTTACTTTTTTACACGAATAACAATATTAATAAAAGCTTATTTTGTAAGTGTAGGATACACATAAAGGTTTTCCGACGAACTAATCCGTAAAAAAATGATTATTGGTATGTATTTTTGGAATAGAATTTAATTTCATTTTATCATGAAACTACATTTACCAACATTTAATTATCAAATGCTCAAAAAAACAACAAAAACGAGCTTTTGAGAGGATATGTTATGATGAGCTTAAATGACTTTAATGTAAACTTACTGCCAACTTACTGATGCCCGTGGTGAGATTGGTTAGTTAAAATATGCTCATAAAATAAAATATGATCGTTAAAATAAAACATGTTTGAATATTGTTATGGATAGAAATACACAAGTCAAATAATGTTAAAACTTTTATTATTAAATTTTCTGTTTTCCTAACTAGTTGTGTTCAATAATATGTAATATATGTAAGCTCAAATATCTGTTATTTTCACATGTGTTATACAAGCAACTAGTATTATTATTGAAGTGCGATATGTATGTTATTATATAAAGGCAATCAAATTATATCACGAATGAAGACAGAACGCTGTATTTTACGTTCATATATTATATAATTTATCAAGTATGACAATATTAGATTTAATAATCGTTACAATTGTATGGATAAGACTAAGCGCAGGGTAGTGTTATTAGGGAATAATGTATAAAGTCTTTTGAAGTCTTTCGAGTATTAACATATCTATAATATGTTTGGCTTAAGATAACAACACCATTATATTTATTATATGTAACTTTCCGTTTTAAAATCACACCGCTTACACAATAAAAAATACTAACGGAGGAAAGTTTCCACTCGCGGGATCCATTACGTTGAAGCCGACATAACTTTCGTAACGCTGGACCTGAAGTTGAAAATTCATTTTTGATATTATCGCCATGAAAATATTTTTCTCATGGAATGAGAAAATTTGCGAGATGAAAGGAATAATTATAACAAATAAAGTTCAGTACATTAACTGCGAGATAGAATTTCTGTATTAAAAGATTAAACACAGAAATGATTTATTAAGTACTTGCTAAAATAGCACTAATTATTCAAAGACAGTACAAAAAAATACCCTCAAAAAACTAAGTTTATTACCAGGCATGGATTTTTTTTACTGAATGGCTACATAAAGAATTACAAATTATGTAATTGTTTTTTGATATACACAATAACGCAGCATGAAAAACAAAATTAAATAAACCCAAATAAGAAATAAACAACAATTTAATGAGACTAATGGCACTGCATTACATATTTCAAGAATATTTTAATATCCATATTTTATACAAATATCTCACGGCCCGCACGCAAATCCATACTAAAAAATCTTTTCAAAAACGTGGAATTAGTACGAAAATTAAGCTTTTTTCAAAATCAATGTTGACGGTAAGATTACAACTACGAAAGTTTAAGTGGAAGTTATCCCGTTTAATATTCAAGGAGCTATGTTCTAATTTGCCGGTTATAAATTTCGATTTCACGATTTAAAGTAACGATATACGTGAGAGGCATCGCTTTAATATATACAGATGATGTAGAGTGCCGTGTTGTAGAAAATAGGCAATTTAGGGGCGAAACTATTATTGTGGAGGGCAGCGACTAGCTGCGATCCTTGTCACACCACCAAAACTTTCTCAAAATTATCATGCATATAAATTAGATAATAATTGGATGGATCAACAAAGGGTTATGTATAGAGCGTGAGTGTTGCTTGTCACGACACGTCGGTTGATAAATTGTAATAGGATGTGAAAATGTTTTGATTAAATTACGTAAAACTGCACATTTAACTATTTAATCGGGTGACTAACAACACTCACTAACAGAATCGGAAATCTAAATTTTAATATAAAATGAGTCTAGTAAGAGGAATCCACAATAAATTATTGGCATTATAGTGAATATTATAAATTATAATATTCACTGTAATACTGGCTATTCACATGGGAAAAAAATATCCTGAACATCTAAATTATGTCTCAGGAACAATGTCCCAGAACATTTTCTTGAACACACGAGGGGTCACAGAAACGTCAATCTTTGAGGTTGTGTTGGCCAGTGTTGCGTCCGAACGAACGTTATTTGATTTTATTGGATGCAAACAATGCGCGTAAGTTAATTTTACTAATGTTTATAAGCTTCCTACAATGAAAATGCAATTATTTATTCATTCGCGACAACAGATTATACACCAATATACTATAAACCATAGAGCAATATAGCTTATGCAAAAGCGTTTATTTTGACAGCTGAATAAGGAGACATTTTAAAATAAAAAATAAATCTCTAAAATGACGCCCGATTAGTTTATGATGATCAGTGCTGTCTACGTATATGTTTATGAAATATGAATCCTAATGATGAAATAGAATGATGATGACTTTGACAGTTCGTGTAAGCTGTGTGCGCACCGCATGTTCCGTATGCGCTCGCTCCCAGACTGTGACATGGTGAAATGTTCCACGATATGACGTAAACACGTAAATTTTGTGTTCCAGGACATGTTCTGTGTTCCCTAATGAATGACTGCTGTTACAGTAAATTTGTAATGGCAATTCTTATTTTACACTTGAGTACCTTAAGTAAACATTATATTTATATTATTTAAGTATATTTATTTAATTATTCCACACAAGTGTAAAAAAAATAATAACACCCTTTAAATATATTTTTATAGTAATTTTAGACTGGTTTTATTTTGGATTGCAAAATGGTACTATTTATGTTTTTAAATTATCAATAATTAAGTTTCATATATTTTTTTATTAAAAGTTCGCCAAAATTTCAGCATTGCGCGAAACCGGCCCTGACCTTAATTAATAATGTGAATGCGTGCAATGAGTGTTTTTAATTTTCTAATAAAATAAAAATCAAAATTTATTTTTTATATCTGAAGGAACAGTTTGTTAGGTAGAAAAAACGTTTAATGATATTTAGTTAAAGCTAACTAAAGCACATAGATATAAATGGTAATACATTATATAATAAAACAGTTCTCTAGAAATTCCTATAATAATGACTATTTAATGAATAACAGTGAAAGCAGGAGAGAATAATAACACTGAAACAGTATAAATATTATAACACGCATAAATTACAGTTATTTCTCAGAAACTTGAGAAGGAAAAGTTAAATAACCTGCCAGAATAGCACATACATATAAACACAAACGGAACATATGTTTGTCTGAATACATTATTTAAAAGTAGCATCCACCATGTTGTGAATTTCTTTGATAACCAACATAACATAACTAAGCGGTTATGTCTTTTAGGAAAATGAACAGGTAGTTGGAATAGAATTAATTATATTTAGTTTACTATTTACGACCTACGCGGTAAATCGATAAATAAAATACGCGAAAAAGTTCGCTTAACTTAAATTAGGGGTCTTTGGAAAATCAGCCGCACGTTATCGATAAAACTAGGAAACCATTTTATATAATGTCGATCGCGGTAACTTTTGCCAATCAGTGTCAACTAAAATATATCACAAGCAACTCCCAATATTACTTTGTATGTAACTTTTTTGCTTTACTACGATTTATAGTGATTTTTTTATATGAAGCACATCAAAGATAGCGTTAATATATATAAAAATTAAAAAAGGGATTACTATGCATGGGAATGAGTATGTTTTGGTAGAAGCAGTACTTATGCTGCCTTACTTTGCTTTACTTTACATAATAACAGGGCAAGTCGTAGTACTCGTAGCAGTCGTAGCAATGTTAAAACTACCAACATTGCCTTTTTTCAGGACAGATTGCGTAGTAAAATTGTCATCCGTTCATCGAGATGGCAATTTTACCACGCTGAATCTTGATTTGACAGTAGTAATGAGTATCAGCATTTTCAACAATGGCTTGATGTTGACAATGGATAATATTGAATGGGTTTAAGACTAGAAAGATGCAGACGGAGTTGGGTCAACAGAGACACAACAGTAGCGCAATGCTCATAAGAATTTCACAGAAAATCCAAAATGCGGTATGTACAACTAATTTCCTTGCTTAGATAGAATACCAAGATGATTATTCCAATATTTCTATATACATATAACTATCCTTTATGAGAAACAATATCGTTTATTTGTTGAAAACAGAGTGAAGGTTTATAACGCTGTCGAGGTGGCCGATATCGATGTTTCAGAAGAAAAATCACTTAAAATCGTATTAAGAAAAACACAATATTCCTTTGTACTTATTCCCATTTTTTTTTTACCATTTAACTGATATCAGTTGATAATGCTCGCCATGAGCGAAACTGGTCATAATCTTGATAAATATAAGTGGAAATAAGTAAAAAGGAATATTGTATTTTTCTAAATATAATACCTTTCCACCAATTATTGACAGTGAACACCCTAAAAGTGAACTTAAAATCGTGTTCAATTGGTATAAAATACGGCTTCTATTTTACTTAGATACAATTATTTTATACTAATTCAAGCTGAACGACACTACGCATCTGTATACTTAGAGATTTAAGTGCTACCTTCCTCTATATACAATATATTATATGGTATGGTAATAATTTACAGCTAAGAACACCTTAACTATGAATGACCAAAGTTTATGGAGGAAAATGCGTTCGGCGTGTTGAGGTTAATTTTTAACGCGGACGGTTCTGGTAGTCATTAAAAATTGACGCCGAGGATCAAATTGCTGTGCATGCTTTATTGGCGCTGCCTTGCATCTTGAAGCTTTTACTCTGCAAAATAAAATTATATTATTCTCGGTTCTAAGTATTTATTCTGTACAAGTTGAATATGAAACATTGTTCTTTTATATATTGATAACCTTTAAATTGTTCGCTGCATATTCTTGGCGAAAAAATTAACAATTATAAAATAAAACTTCGTTCTCAATAAGTATTTACTCCCGTTTTGTACGATGACAATCGATTTCTCTCAGTGTAAAATTTGTTGACAATGATGATTTCATTAATATTAAGAAAATTCCTAGGTACTTTATGCAACTATTTTCTAATTTATACTATTAACCAATTGATATGTTGGATGTTTTGTGGTGATTCATTATTTGTACGAATACAATTAAAGTTGATAACTTACAAAAAATAAATTTGTTTGAGAAAACATGTTCGTAAAATCAATGCAAGCGACCTCGTTTACAATAAATATGCGAAAAGATAAGCAACGTATATTGAAGAAATATGTTAAGAATTGAATGATTTTCAATTAATATTCATTAAGAGCTGCAGTACACACAAAAAAATGTATAGCATGTATGTATATCACTTTTAAGGTGTTCACTGTCAATACTTGGTGGAATGGCATTATAATAAAAATAATAAAAGATTTTTAGTACATTTTCCACTTAAAATTTATTTGATCAGGACCAGTTTCGCTCCTCGCGAGCATTATCAACTGATAAGAAAAATAAATTAAACAGTGCGATTTATACAAGTTAAATTGAAATAAAATTGATAATGCTCGCAAAGTGCGAAAACGGTCCTGATCAAATAAATTTTATATGGAAAAAGTATTTTAACTACGCGGTGAAATGTAAGAACGTCGGTGAATATTAAAGAAAAACAACATTTAAAAAGTAAAACCCTTGATTAATAGTCGTGTCAATATTATAATAAAATTGACATATGCGGTTTGATAAGTAAACGAAATTATTTAAAGAAAGTATTGGTTTTTTAATCTGCCATTTTGGGATACCAAACTGAGCTGTGAAAAGTTCGGGTAGTAAAGCAGGTAGCTTTCGACTAGGAATAATAGAATCATTAATGGAACGTTTTCGTCAAAATTTGCCAGCAAATTTGAATAAGCCAAGTGCGTACTCCACAGTCAAGTCAGGTTCAGTCAGGCCGAGTGAAGAGACAAATTGAAAATGTTTTCAAGCATATATGAGAAAAATCAATAGGGACCGAAAAGAATTCCGATTTGACAAATAAAATAGGAATGTCACAGAACAAAAAAAGGAAATCTAAAACACAGAAAAAAAAATGTAGCGATGTTTGGATACATAGTCGAAAGTGCATGGGGTTGTAATGAACGAAATTAAACAACCGTAATAATGCCCAAAAAATCTTTAATCAAGAATCCCCCGTTAGCCGCCGAAAGAAAAATTGATTTTGCAACAGTGGTTTCGTATCTACAGTCCTTTGGGTTATGTTTATTTTTAATTTTGTCATGATACATTTGATATATTAAATAAAATAATAAAAAGTAAAGTTATTTTATGTAACGAAAAATTTATACATCTTTTCGATTCAACCGGTAGAAATAAAATCGAGACAAAAATTAATGCTAACGCTAAGACGGCGTTAAAAAGCGTTATTTGTTTACCTACGATCACAGTGTTTGATGTTTGCTAAAAACAAATACCTCAGTGAAGATCTGTTGCGATAAATTATGTTTGTTCTAGGATATATTTTCAAATTTCAGTATACGGCTTTTCTGAATCTTCGTCTGGTGTCATTTATTATTCGTGACCGTAGAGCAGTACACGTAGAATAGTATGCGTTAGTTGATAGTAAAATTATGTTTTTAACGGTCGACGGGTTTTACTAGATGTTGCATACGAAATCGAAGAAATTAAAATACAAAATTGAATTTGATAAATTTCATATTCCAATGTATGTCTTGATGATGTGAAAAACATGTTTTTCGATTGTTATGTTCTAAAGTCCAAGCTAAATTTTTCTTTCATGTTGGATGTCAATAACTGTGCTACAAATTGTGAAACGTGTTTCGCTTCGTTGAGAAGCATCATCAGACGGAACTTCGTACGGTTTACAAATAAACTAAAAACTGATTTTAATTCTTAAGTTATAAATAACAACATGAATGTCAGGGTTTTTTTTTTGGAAACTGAAAAGGAATGACAGTAAAATTATTATATAAAAATGAAAACGCTTTGATGGTTTATTATAAAGTTCCCCCAGGCAAAATAATACAAGGGTTTAAAGAAACAACAGAAGAAAAAAAAACAGAATAAAAAGTCAGACAATCAACACAGATATCAATTTGGATGCAAATTGTATTGTAAAATAATCAAAAAGTCAAACAGACAAGGACCTAGGAGAGCAGAAATATACAATCGGTGGTTTTAGTGAGTAGATATCGTTGCGGATATTCCGGTATGGCGCGAGTTCAATAATCAAGAGAGGCAGCGGTCTCTCGACGCTCGGCAAGGATTATGTAGTGGCATTGCAGGGGAGGAGAGCTGGGTGAAAGCTCCCAAATCTGCTTTCGGTAGATACGGACAAACGAGAAAAGTATTCTCTGATCGAACAATAGAAGATGATTACATTTGTTTGTCTTGACAACATTCAAATCAACTCTTGCAAGAGTTTTTTTCGGAACAAATTTTATTAATTTGGGTATATTTAGGATATTCATAAACCATTTGTAGTACATATAATTATGCATCACTAAATTAGTAGTTAAACGATAAGTTTAAATTCAAATGTAAGACAGAAGTTTCATTCATACTTAATATGTGCTGATTAAATACAAGTAAACTAGAATATAAAAAAATAATTAACAAATGAATTATACTAAATAATGGTTTCGAAAGGGGTTTACAGACGTGTACTCTGTCCATGATAAGCGATCAATTAATTAAAACGAATGAGTCAATTGACGGTGGGATATTGATTAAATGGATGGCAATAAATTACATCCTTTTAGGGCCTTCAACCACCAAGCTTTAAGACATGTATGTTAGCGTACCACAACACTCTTGTACATAATCCGTAAGATGGCATTTGAGTATATTCGATGTAGATTAACGCAACGACGTAATTCATCGTGTATAGTCGTTTAATAGTAAAAGGCAATGCATATTAAGAAACTAAAGGTGCCGTAAGAAATTTGACAAACAAAATACGATCAAATAATATAACATGCCTCTCATAAATATCGTAAAAGATTTTTTTATCCATAACGCACCTTCTTACTTTTCCTTCCAATTAGTGAAATGTGTTTATAAGAACTCCGCTAATTAATGCGTAGCATTAAACAATGTCAACTCCATCTTAGTTTTAAATTAGAGTGCAATGGATAAAGTTGTTGTATTTTTAATGCTAACTGCGGTCGGGTGCATATAGCGCATTCAATTCATCACTGATAAGGACCGTCGTGTTAAAACCGTGGTTTATTAGCTATAGAATAAAGCTAATATAACACTGTGTAAGCTTGAATGACTTAACGTGCAAAAGGTGTGATAGTTAAGCTATATCCGTATAATCTTAGGGGCTTATTTAACACCTTGGCGTAAAATACACACGCCATTGTGAGATTTCGTACAACATACACAACATAAGATAATATTGAAGACGGTGGTTTTAGTGTAAACTGTTAATCATTGAAGCATCGACAATATACATATACCAGTGGTTATTAACCTTTTTGGTGATCTGCACCCCCTTAAATCTGAAAATATATTGTCGCACTTTCTTGAAAAATATAATCTGATTTTTTATTTTCAGAAATTAAAATTATTGCAAGATTTTTTTTAGTGAAAAATATAGAAATATAAAAAAATATATTTTTAGAGCATTTAAGATACATTTTATTTTATATGTCAAAATAGAAACTTCTCCCGCACACCCGGAAATGCTTTTTCGCATTGCAAGTTGAGAAAAACTTTATATATATATATATATACTTATGTGATGAAAACACATGCTAAATACACTTTATGATTTTATGTAAGGAGAAAGAATTTTATATGGATTAAAGCAATATAAACAATATAAATAATACGTGGTTTTAGACGATTAGTAATAAGACATATACGTTATTTAAAACTTAATAAACTATTCACAATGGGTGTCCCTTGAAATTAAATCAATCATTGTTTTCTTTGCGTTAATAATGCACATGTATTGTAATAGCAATAAAGAGACAACTTATGAATAAAACAAAGGAAAGATAAGGAAATTAGAAAAGTTGGTATCAACTTCTTTACGCCACGTTTTGATCAAGCTGGCTGCGCAGGAATATTTATTGTTAGGTGAATACTAATCCAATGATTCAGTTTTCGAAAATCATTAAGTAGTATGTTGATACTAAAGGAACAACAAAATTCTTGTTATACTTATTTGATATCCAAGATCATTAAACGATTTTATTGGTGTCAAGATAATTCATAGAGCAGATAGCTCACAAGCAGACATAGCACAAGCACAGATAGCACCACAAGGTAAATGAACAACTTGGTAACACCAAATAAAATTTCGCTTCATTGTTCTAATAGGAAGAATGTGATACGTAATTGGTTTTTTATAGAGTTCAATAATTGACGAAATGGTATAGAATGGCCTCACTAGCGGCAATAAAAAATTGAAACGGCAGTAAAAGATGACCACGGTGAATTAAATTCGTTCACTCGTAGTGGTTTGTTATAGAAGATAGATTGATTGGAACGATAAGGAAAACAATGAAAAATTACCGTCAACAAAATAAAAGCTGGACGCTTTTACTAAAAAAAGTAAGACTTTTCTATTATAAGCAATAAGAAGTTCGTCTATATCGTAATGATAAAAAACTGTTAATTTACAGCGAAGAAATATTGCCGAGAGAATGTAATCATGGTAAAGAAATTTTATAGAACAAAAAGTATCATTATTATCAACATCAGACAGAAGCTCTTGTTAATGTACTTCTGGGAGAAGATCTCTTAATGATCGTTTACAAACTGTGCGAAAACCATGCTTAATAAAAGTGAAATATAAAAAAATATATTAACGTAAAAATTCTCAATTTTAAGAAAGTAAAGAAGATTTTTTGCAGCTTTAAAAATAATAAACTGTACAATTATTTCTTATGAAATAGGATGTTGAGTGTTAATGTAAGTCTACCTTCGTAATGCGATATGGAATTTGAATATTAAATTGAATATTGATTTTTACATTCACATATTATATAAATAAATAATATTTGCACATCATGTAAAACGAGAAGTGGTTAATTGTCAAAACAGTTATTCCGACAATCTTTGTTGCTTTCGCCTCATCCTTCCATACAATGGATTGTTTTATTGATTCACATGACAGCTCCCGTGATATATCTTCATTTGAAGCTCACAAACACTGGTTTCGACCATCCCGAACATTATTAACATAATACATTCAATATAAGTACTAGCATTTCAAAATATTAAGTTTATTGATAAATAAAAAAATTAAAAAGAATTTTTATATAGATTCGACGAAGACTTTCTGTTTTTTTTTTTAAATACTGAAAATAATTTTGAGAGAATTTTTTAGATGCCGAATTGATTGGTATACTTTTTCACATAGCTTCGATCTTGATTGAAGCTTTAAAAGTAAAATTCAAAAATGATCAAAGACAAACGTTGCCAGCGGTGTATCTGCCATCAAATCTTTCCAAAATAAATAATATTTTTTAAGAAAATATTCTAACAAGCAAGCACACAAAGCAAGCGATCGGACCGGGCGATAGAGTAATATCAAATTTGCGGATTTTGAGTAAAAAGTAATATATCATTCAGTGAAAACCGCAAGCCTTTTGAAATATACCCAAGAGACTTGAACGCAGAGAAGTATACATCTCTTTTTAAACGATACTGTCAATTTCAAAGGCCTTATCGTAATATTGTCTAAAATAAAAAGTGACATTAATTGAGCAGTAAAACGTTTATTTATATTCTATCTCAAGTTTTAAAATAAAAATAAATCAAAGAAATTGTCAATCGCATGGCATATTTTTTTCATTCGTGTGATATTTATTCGTTAATAAGATGGTTAAAAGATCCGAATAAACTTTAAAATATTAAAGTAATATGATTAAAGTAAAATATTTTTTGTCAAATAAAAATAATTTCATATACCCAAATTCACGTTAAATTTCATATATAAAACGAACAATAATTTTAGTTCCGTCAAAATGTTGACGATAATATATTATACATATTTCACACATCTTATTAAAACTAGCAAATATCAAAAGTTCCTTCGATACCTTCGGTACCTCACTTCCATGCGATATAATCCAATTTGCTTAAAGTTTAATAATTTGTTTTAACGTGCTTCTAATATTAAACTGAAGAGATACCTGCGATTCGCTGTACATATCAAAAATTATACAAAGTGAGTGTTATCATTTAAGTTCTGTTAAATAGACAGGAGACGTTCGTAGCTGATACAACGTGAATGATGTTAAATCGGACAAGAGTGGAGGAAAATAGTTTTCAAAAATACAGCAGTTGAATCCAGATTATGTACTATTTTGTGTACAAATGTATTTTGTGATTTTTATGTACCAAGTGCAATTTCGAGAATTGAAAGCGGTAAAAGATATGTGCCGGTTTACGTTACGCAAAAGGCGTTAAACTAGAAGTGAATTTGCACCGCTTGAAGTATTTATTCCAAATCTTCAACGGATGAACTAAATCATTTTGAATTTGTCAACATCAAATACTCGAGCGTTCAACTATGCTTATCAGAATGAAAATTTACAAATTGAAAACGTATTTCGTCACCGGTTTTAAATATCTACCGAGTGCCAAAAACAAAATACACGTACAGTTTAGAAATGTAAATAAAATATTATCGCATTTGTGAATAAGAACGTGGTATGAGTAAACATTATTCAAACGCACATGGCTGGGAGAATGTGTTTAAAAAATAATCTCGATTCAAAGGAATGTAAGAATTGGTGAAAAATGCGTTCGTAAATTAACGGTATCTCGACTAGCTGTTAATTACCCTGGCATATATGGAATACAGCTTACGATGTTCTGTTATGAAAAAATCCAAGGCGATGATATAAGCGATTGTAAAATTTGATACGTAGGGCAGGCGATACGATCATTAGATGTTTTAAGCTACATAATGATCCTAACGACCCTCGGCTGGTAAAAACTGGAACACTAGGTTGATAAATATCAACCGAATTGATCTCCATAGATAAAGCATTTCAAGTGGATAGTAAAACATGTTTTATTCAGCACTTCTAATGAATAGAAAAAAATGATTCATATTCGTTGCCATAAGAAGCACATGCAGATCTAATTTTAATTACTTTGTTATTCGAATGATGGCGTCACATTAAATCTAGTATCACAATAAGTGAAATAAAAAAGTTATGTGATTAAGTCGTGTAATATTTAAATTATTTAATATTACTTCAGGTATTTATTTCAGGTGCGCAAATACGGAGATATTATTAGTCAGTTCAAGTTCATTCGTGCGCTTGAACGCCTGAAGATGCCGAAAGGCGAAACCAGGGTCGTTAGTGTCAAAACTTGTGTGCATATACATAATAAAGCACCTTCAGTCGAAATCTTAAATTATATTAATGATAAATCAGAAGATATTTAAATCACATAAAGCATGCATTATAATTGAAAAAGATGCACCGAGCAATCGAAAAGAAACTAAATGTTTCATAGAAAATTTAGTAACATTGTGTTTTTTGACAAATTGTAATTTCAGAGAATTAAACTCGGGAAAGATTTTTGCATTGGAAAGAAAAGTACGTTGAAATTGTTTTTTAATTTAATTTCGTGATAGTGATTTGATACATGAAAAAATCAAATAGGTTGCATTAAAAACGTTTGTTGAACAAGTTGTGTTCAGAAAAACTTAAGATGGCCTAGTTCAGAAAAACAAAACACACGGATATTGTACACGTATATCCTTCTCAGTATTGGAAGAGTTGTGGAGACAGGTACCTGGCTAATAATAAAGTAAAACCGGTAGAAGTAACAACCACGTGCATCCGATGTGTATTTGAATAGCAAGAACTTAACGACCGGCGTATCCGATCGACGCTATTTCATGCATGCAACCAAAACATGCTTCCATTTTCACGAAAATATGGCGTAAAAACTTGACTTAATTTACTGAAAGAAAACATCACACATGAATTGGTGAGAATTATTGGCAACAAAAAAAAACTGAGATGGTTATATGAAGATAATAATCGCAATGCCAAGCAAACATAAATGCAATAAATGGTATGTTAAATAATATAATGATGGCAACACGAAAAACGAGTCTATTAATTTGGTAAGGGAACAAAATAAATGGTCAGATTTTAAATTTCAGTCAATTTCATTTAAATTATGATTATTTTATATAAATTCTGACCATTAATAGTTTATTCTGCCCTCTGTACACTGACCATTTAATATAAATTCAGACCAATGTAATAAAAATTATTATATATTAAATATTATTATATATTATATATTAAAATTCAGACCGGAAAAATACGAGCCATTTGGTAACGTAGCGGATATTTAAAATTGTTTAAAATTTTCCTCATAATAAATGTTTTTGCATCAGAACAATATACTATCTATGAAATAAAAAATCATTTTTACGGGAAAATAATATTTGCGTATGATTACCGAATTTTCTCGTCAACTAAATAACTTATTTAAGATTTTTCTTAATAACAGAATATTACTCAAATGAAAGGCGCAAAGGTCACAAGATGGCGACACGAGAAAAATCAATATATTTTACGCAATAAATAGGATCTTTTTCTCGGGGGTTGTTAGCGAGAACAAAAGTTGTGTACGAAGGAACTCGATCGTGGCGAGCTTCCAAAGAATTGGCACAAAGGAAAGGAGAGAGGCAAAAGTTGAGTAGGTACGCCACGCCATTTAAGTTGGCCGGAATGATGTTAGCTTTACTAACGAACGCCGCGCGGAGCTTTTACAAGACAATAACAGAGAGCAGCTGGGTGATTTATCCGGAAAATGTATGTTAGGTAATACCTACACTATCTTAGATAAGTGTTCAGTTCTGAAGTGCGAGGTAAAAGAAAATGGCAATCAAGTTGGCTATGAAGATTGCAAACGTTTGCCTTGAATTAATATTCACTATTACACCTAGTAAAACATAATTTTCATATCTCAATAGAGTCAACGAGTTCACATTGATGAATTATATTATTTGAGTTATTTTATGAAGGCGCGTTGTATTGAAGAAAATTGAGCAACTTGAAAATTTACAAAAATGCAAAAACTTTTTCTTAAAAAAATGCGTTAATGTCAAAAAATGTTCAAATCCATCATCATCAGAGTCGTAAATATTCAAATGTGAAACCAAAACTTCTCCCAATAAATTTCATCACATTCATTTAAAGAAAACTGACTGACTAAAAATAATATATAATTTTTCGATACAACTATCTGTTTTCGTAAATTCGTATTCACTGTCAATTCTTGATGGAAAGGTATTATATTAAAAATAAAACATTATTTGTAATAGTTGCATATTATTTATTGATTTGGCATTTACTTGGTAGAACTCCATTTTAATACGTTGATATTTTTACCCTATTAACTGCATATTAATTATTAAAAATCAATATCGGTTCAGCTCATCACCAGAATAATCAACTAATGTTTTATTTCAAGTTTTTAGGAAACTGGTAGACGAATATCAGTGGATACTCTACTTGACTTGAAAGCGAACTATTCCTTTTGTTTCCAACGGTTCTCAATATTTTAATAATATTATAAGATCAATATTATTAAAACAAATAAACTTAATTTCGCACAAGAAAGCATTCATTTTTGTCAACAACTGATATCAAATTACTTAAGTAGATAAGTGAGTTGACAACCCAATGGAACATATTCATCAGGAAAATTTAATCTGAAAAATGTATCCACATTTATAACCACACGAATAATTATTATTTCAACCTAAGCATCTACTGTATATGAATTTGTATTTTTTGTTGTGTAAGTGGTTTAATATTACAGTATAATAGTGAGGCGCTATGTTGCTTTTGATAAGAGAAATTAAAAATTAATTAATTTATTTGTTAATTTCAAAAGAGGCTGTCAAGAGAACTGATTAATAACTAACCCAATTCAGTCCCGTTTGATAAAGTTGTTTCTGCCGATAAAACTGTTATAAGTATGTATAAAAAAATATAGATTTATCAGCCATTCACCATTATGACAAGGAACACATATTATACACTCTTTTTAGTTTTAAAAGAAAGATACATTACTATAGTTGACAGCTATTTCGACGTCACACCATTATCAGAAAGAATATTTAAACAATATGATCGAGATGTTAGGGTAGTGATATTTCAACCACATCGCAGATTGGACGTAGAAAATATTATAACTGGTAATTAAGTAAAATTAAATTGATTCACTTGGGAGAATGGCGACTTGAGAGCAACGTGTATTACTCTTATTGAAAAACAATATGAAATATATCTGTAGTGTCGGCATTGTCTTTTTATGGTAACGTTAATATCGTATAAGAGAAGAGAAAACTTTGCGATGCTCGGGAGTCATATATTTGGTATCCCTGCCGTGAATCAAGAGTTAAGCTTTTCAAGAAATAATAATAATTCACTAATTTTCTCGCGAACAAAGCCTTTGACAAAATATAATCTGGTTATACTGTTACTTTCAGTGGCGTGCGTCGACTTTGGGAGTATGTGATATAATTAGTTGGGCGTCGGACACCCGATACCTCAGAACAACATTTCAGGTCCATTAGCGGATGTAATCTCTGTCGCCAGAGAAAACTTTGCTAAGGTAAGATAAACAAAAGAGCGGCGCGAATGCCTCCCGACTCAAAACACAACACGCTTTTCGCGTCTTATGACGACTCTATTTACTGATTATAAAATAGAATATGGTGAAATAGAAAAAAAAAACACCAGTTCAATTATTCTTTGAGAAAATAAGTGACAACATTGATAAATACTAAATTACATTTAATACAAAGACCATTCACAAAATGACATTTCTACAAAGAATGGTATGTATTCCACCGTTGTATTACTGAATATTGTCAAAAGAGAAACGCTTTATCAGTGATCAAATATTAAAATTAATGCAAATAGAATAAATAAGAGAGAACGATATACAAATAGAAATCTATTTTTTTTAATATACTGTAAAAAGCCAATGAGATAACGTAGTGGAAGCACAGCAAGAAAACGAAAAGCTTAGCTTTGAAAGCATGTGTGTGTGTTTAAATTCTAGTCGTAGGTATCCCACTGAGCGGTGATTTGCGGTAATAAACGTTTAAGTTTCATGCTAAAAGAGCAGTAAAAGCCGAAAGTTAGTCGCTCTCAAATGGGAAAGTTTGCATTTCATTTGTCATGTTCGGAATCGCCTTGAAATTGGTTAAACTTCAACACTAAACACGTGCATTGTGTGGCATGTTCTCCAGGCGTACGCTGACTTCACAATCGGCGTAACTATTTGAATGCACCAAACCAATTTGTTTGCGCTGACAAACGGAACGCTCAAAAGACCTAATGGGCCCACTAACAACCACGCTATCTGTCGGCGGTTACTTTACGACATTTAATTCTCAATATAACGTATACAGGTGACTTTCAGTGAAGAATAATCTATCAGCAGATACAATAATATCAAATATAACAGATGTTATTATTAATGAATAGTCGACTTGCCAATCGGCCCCCATGTTTTCTGATTTGACAATCTGTCTGCGTCTGTGTGTGCCCGTTGGATTTGTGCCCGGCTGAATAACGTTATGTTTGATATTAGATGACGGTGCATTACCCTCGGCGCGTCGCATCTAAAAAGCGCGACTTCACATTCGTATGTATTATATAACTTATAGCTGAATAACTACTCAGAGAAGCCGTACAAATAATTGAATTGCGGTAGCAGTGGAGGCATTATTCCATGCCCAGCATAACTCGTTATATATATAAATATTAGAGTGTAATATTATCGGGTTAAATATGTCTCGGCATTGACTTTCTCGCGTTGGAACATAAATCAGTACTTAGAACACAAAATTCGGGAGCATATAATGCTTAACGTGGAAAATAAAAACCAAAATATTTAAAAAATAAGATTCCAACTTGTAAAATCGTAAAAATGAAACGACACATTGATTTTTAGTTGTATTAAGATACAAAAGCTCTCAACGTATTAAATATATTAAAAACAAAAACTATTTTAACCTAATTCTATATTTTTTAATATGATCAGGACCGGTTTCGCTCATCAGGACCTTTTACACTGATAAGTGAAAGTGCTAAATTAAGTTAATAATGAAGACCTTGATAACATTGAAAATAAAAGCGAGTGCATTGGAAAAACATAAATACTGGGAATATATACACGTTTCAGATTTTATGATAAACAGAAGAAGTATTAGTGCCGAAAATTCCAATTTCACACTTTGGTGGGATTCACAAATTACTGTTGCCATGGTAGCTTCGCTTGTATGATTAAAGCAATAATTGCGAATTTTATTCAATGAATAATTCTGAACGTTGATTGTCATCGTCAATATATCTTTTATATAACGCAAAATTATATTTCTGAAATATTAAATATAATATCACTCTAATATGATTAGGCAAAGTGACGAGACAAATGGAAAAAAAAAACATAATAAATTAACCAATGGGCGACTATAACAGGTAGACCGGAAATTGTCGGTTGTATCAGTTATTTACCGGTATGGATAAAACGAACCTTACCGTTATAGAACGTAGCAAGTCAATAGAATAACGTAATAAGCATGAGCGATGGGGTAAAGCGGCAACAAAAGACCCCCAGGATCGTCCTGTTGCAGTAATCCCGGCTCGCGAAAAGCTCCGGCGAAGGCAAATTGAATGAAAATTCACGGAACAAAAGCGGAAGCCTAGATGACGTGAAAAAGGGAATTAGCAGCTTCACAATTACGTTTGCCTTCCTCGGAAAGAATTAGCGACAATTCCCGGTATCCTTTTAGAATGAATTTATTTTAATGTTTGTGGCATCAAACATAAAATATGTATGACAATTTTAATAAAAATATTACGAACAGATACAAAGAAACCATACATTATACCTGATTCGTAATACAAAATGTGATGGTTGTAGCTTTAGGCTGAAGCTTTAGGTTTAATAGAAAATATGCAACTGATTGGATAGAAATTTAATTTAAGAACCATAATGAAATAAGGTAAAAAAAATACCACACAGTTGTTTAAATAAATACTATTTTTTCTTAAACCTATTAAAGTAAAGATACTTCAACTTTATTATAGCAACGTTTTTGTTTATCATATCGACCGTGGAATGGTACTATCGTATAATGGTTAGTTTTGCGTTACACTGTTAAATACTATATAGTTTTTCTGGCCCTTCACATCGCAATTTCACTTTAAATTAGACAAAGCAGATTATATTTAAGCATAATAATAAAAAAAAACTTTTCAATAAATCATAAAAACTTTGAATAACGGGTGTGACCAACAACTCGTCTAAGCTACATATATTTGAAATAAAAACATTCTAAAACAATTTTATTTTAACGACAAACATTTCAAGAGAAACCTTAAATGTGATATCGCAAATAAAAATATGTCACCGTCTCAATATTTTCATTGTTTCGTTGAACACACTCGTAGAGCGGTTTCCATTGGGGCTGAAGAAAATGTTCCCCTGTTCACTTTGTACTTTCTGCTGTTACTGTGTTATTTTTATTTTGTATCGAATTTCCGATCGGCGCCGTTATCCCTATGAATAAAGAACGCATTCAAATGGATCTTGCTAAGGAGCCGTCGGTTTCGTCTGCCGAATGCTCGCTGGAAATTATTTAATGATGCCTCTTCAAATGATCAAACATAATGGATGATAATAATGTACTTCATCATTTATTCAAATTAATCACGGTGTTTTCCAGTAATATCCATTGGGTATAATTTCAACAGAGAGAGAGAGAGACGAGTAACGCAGTGTGATATTTTTTAAACTCAGGATCAAAAGAAGCAGGTAGGGTAAATATAAAGCTGTGCTGAAGTTAGAAAAATATACTTCTTATAACTTCATCATATAAGCAAAGTTGCAAACAATCCTCTGCGTTTATTTATTGTAACATACAAAATATTTTAATGTTTTGAATATTTATATCTTACCAAATTTAAGATAAAAACGACTCATTTTATACAAGGGTTTGTTTGTTGCTTCAATGTATGATGACGCCATCAAATATATCATTTTGAAATATAAGTGTGTGTGTGTGTCATTGATAAGAGGTCAGCCTTTTGCAGTGAGTTGTCTTTTTACTCACGAAATAATTTTACTGTTACTAAATTCTTTTTCAGGCTGAATGTCGATCTGAATATGGCATTAAATCGTTGACAGCGTCAACCAATTTTATATTTATTTTATAAAAACTTCATGTTTAATTTCAGTCTTATATCTAATAAATTATTATGAAAATCTTTGTATTGGTAATAAAAATACAGCCATGAGATCAAATATAACACCATATTGAAAAAAGGCAAAGAAACCTTATAAATTTTAATAGCCATTGATTAAATTGCAGCCGAGCACAGAGTTAGATACTTCATTGTTATTGGGCCATTGCACCGCGACGGACAATGGAAGCCCGTTTCTATTCTTGTCTGTCTCGATACTTAGCGACTGTGGAGTTGCTAATGAACGCCTTTGCTTTATATAAATTACTCTCGCATTAATACAGCTTTGAGCGCCCCCATCTCGAATAACATGACAGATTACATCTCCTTTAAAGCAATGAAAAAGTTTTAAGCTTTGTGCATGTGACACAGGGAAAATGAGCTAGTTAGAGTTCCACAATCATGATTTATGATATAAGTAAAGGTTTTATTGATGAATGTTCATGGAAAAGCCATAGTTCAAACTCAGTATCTTTGGAAAGTATACAAGAATTCCCGACGGAATTAAGCGATAAGTTATATTTGGCAGTAAACTAAAAGATACTTCGGTCTGCCTGTTCTCGCAAACGTAGTCGTAAGAATTATTAAAAATATGGCATATTGAATTCAAATTTTTTTGAACACATCCGTTTGGTGTTTAAAAAAATTGAATTCAATACAATATTTTTTTTCGATCTTTATATTGTTCGGGCAGTTATGTTGGATACATGCAAGAAATATAGTAAGTGTATCTTTATTATTCTGAAAATAAATGAGTATATATAAATCAATCATTAAACCGATGTTGTGTAATGTAATCTTGAGAGTCGAGCACTGCAGAATACTAAGTGTACTTCCTGCGTAGATTTTACAACTCAACGCCAGTGTCACCATGTATACAAATACTGTTTCACGCCGCTGTGAAAAGCCCTGAGAGCTTTTCACGGGCGATTGCCGCGTCTCTATCGGTCGGCCGAAACACTAAACACACAGTTCAACTTCATTTGTATGCATCGCGTTCGGGGGACGAATAGGCCCCGGGCCCCGGCGACGACTAAAATTCACCGACACGCCCAACTTTACCAATCAAACTTGGCGGGGGCCGGCTAAAATGAATCTATGTTTTTTTTATCCTCCAAGAAAACACCGCTGAATTGCAAAGAAAAAATATTACAAAGTTTTTCCAACTTTAAATTACTTTCGCAGACGCCGAAAATGGTTTAGTATAGTGAAATAAAATTGTTTTGAAACTCAGGCTTGCCAACAGCTGTCAACAATAATACATAATTATGATGATTGATCACGTAAATTTGGTGACAAGTTTATCCAAAACCAAAAACAAAGCATTCGAAAGAAGCAAACACTATGATGTATATTGATACTGTATGGTTTATAGTCACACGCTCCACTACCACTTTTGTCATGAAAACTGACAGACATTTAAAATTTGTAGCTAAATTAATTGTGTTTAAATTGTGTTATCATGTAACCCGTAATATAAATTGTTTAAGTGTTTATGGCCTTAAATGGCAACATGGTTTTTCGATACCCGATGCGATTTTTGTTTCTTTCTTCCTTGCTCTTTGGGACACGAACCGAACACAACGTGTGTGGGGGACACTTCCCGGTCCTGGAACTTGCTTCCAGAGACCTTAAGTAGTAAATTCATTTGAAGTTGATATCTTTTGTGGTTTTTTGTCTGAGATGAAAGAACTGATATTTTTCCATTTCGACAAAAAATAAAATTCATTTTGTTTTCCGCGGGGAAATTTTAGCATGAACTTTCTTAACTTTTATAAAATCGTGTGAGCAAAAGCTAGGTCTTATGAGTTATTGTGTATAGTGTTAATTCAAAATTTTGTCTGTTAAATACTGTATGTGATTAAACTTTGGTGATTGTAAATTTCTAAATAAACGTTTTTGTAACATGTGAGCGATGGTTTTTATTTAATCTACCTACCTGTTTTACGCCGAGTTCATTCAAACTGTTATTAGTCTTAATGACATTTATTAGTGGGGATTTATTCTTGGGTATAACATCGTGAACAAAAGCAGAAATTTCTCACAATAAATGAAACTCGCTCAAAAATAAATTACGAGTAATGTCAATATGTGTGTTAACCTTTATTTGCTTTTATTACCATGTCCGCTACCAACGTGAAACATATGATCTCCAAATGGATTTTATTTTAAAAGATTTTTAACAAGATTTGCGTGTTACTCAACTACTTCTACTAGTCTCGCTTTTTCAAAGATAGTAGGTACATGAAGACAGGGTTAGGACAGAAATATCGTTATTCTTATCGCTTTTGGGTTTTGGTAGGTGGGAGGGAATTTTAAATATCACAACAGAAATGCATTCGAGCGGAAATACATAAGACGGTTAAAACTGCCCGAACTGGGATTCGAGCCTGTCAGAACCTTTACCGAATCCAACGACTGAGAGCACTCGACAACTGGCCCGGCAAAATTGAAAAATAAATATTCAGTAAATATATTTACTTATAAAGAATAAGCGAAGCGGGAGAGAATTTTAGATATCACAAACATCCATGCTTACGAATAGAAATCTGTAAATCTACTGAAAAAAATAATTTATTATTATGACTGTACTGAGAATAGAGCCAGAGGGGACCGTAACCGAAGACAACCAAGACACTTGGCAATCGAATTGCACTACGATCATCAAAGCATTAATGTAACTAAATACTTTGCTACAACTTATTTTAATTTAGTATTGCCAATTAAACGCAAATTAAATACATTTTATATTGCAATTTAAACCGATTTTATCATACAGCTTGAACGAAAATTTCACTACCGCTTGAGGTGTATAACGATTGGAAAACATTATTGAGTTCTGATCCAGCTATTATACATCCTTATTTGCATCTTTCTCACTGTGGTTCGCTTAAGAGGAGATGCGGAATTCCGGAAAACGGAACCGTAAAAACATCAAATTTTAAAATTGTAACAAAAGAATAGAAGGTACTTGGACGAGGTATATTATTTGGGGAAAATGTTAAAAAAGGGAATTGAAGTAAAAATCCAGAAAGAAAAGAATTAGCAGTAATAGCTTGGACGAAAAATATTTTTACTTTATCGGCTTAATCAACTACAGTGTGAAAAATTCAAAAAATATATTAAATTTTCATTGCTGTTTAAGTTTAATTTAGTGAAAAAAAATCTTGCAGATTACGACTGCGAGGGGTGATTAACGAAAGTGGCGTGATCCAAAACGGCGAGCAAGAATTTTTTTTTCATATCGCTAGAATCGTTACAATTAAAGTACGATTAAAAATTAGAGTCGATAAAGCTGGAGTATATACGAAAACGCGCAAACAAGCGTGAATAATGGCGCCTTAAAATGAATTAACGCCTTTTGTAATTTCTTAATATACTCAACGTCAAAAATGGCCGGTACAGTGACCGAATTATGTATTTGAAAGGAGAGGTTGTTTTGACGAAGGTCGATTAAAGGTAAATTAGCAATAACATAAGAGTGCATTATTTAATTTTAAATTATATTGTAACGAAATAAAATTCTTGTGGTGTATTATGATTTTAAATATCCAATAAATCAATCAATGTTTTATTGGAGAAGTCTAACAACTATGAATACCATTTCTGCTGTGCGTTTGGAGAATTTTTTTTAATCTGTGTGTACATAATATAATATTATATATACAAATTATACAATATTATTAGAAGAGATATTGAAAAACTCAAATTGAGCAAATATGAAGAAATTTGAGAAATCATCGATCGGGAAAAATCTCTATCCCCACTTTACATGTAAAAACTTTTATGTTGCTATTACACATATTATTGTTGATCGATATAGCATATATTGTAAAAAATCCCAAATCCTGAAATACAGCTGATCGTGAAAATAATTATTTAATAAATAATTTTTAACTTCCTTACTCAATTAATTAATTTATAATTTATATCATTATTCACAAATTCTTTCATGATACATTCATTATCAAGTGTTTGTCTCAGCTGGTTATTAGAATTATGTAATTTTGTATAAATAAGACTCATTTCATCAGTTAATAATGCTGCCTATATGCGTCCACATATAACTATGTGGAATCAAAACAAAAAGTGTGTAATAATTTAGTATCATGCCTTTCCATCATGAATTGACAGTGACCCGTGTGAGCACCTTCAAAGTGACGAAGAAATGTATTTGGAGCATAATACGTAAAACATTGTCTAAAAATAAAATAATATTATCGCAATCGAATTTGAATACGAGTCGGCAAAAACCTTTCTTTTTCATTCGATTGGTAAAAAAAACTGTCTACGCAGCAACGCTCATAAATATTACGTGTAAGATTTTTCGAAATTCATTATCTCATAATTATTTAAGCTTTCCTTTTTTCCGCGGTCTGAGATAGTTGAAGTGCCCTGATGTAAAGAAAATACGTAAGAAGCGAGAGTTTGGAGAAGTCTTTAAATTTAAGTGAAGGCAAATTGAAAATGAGAAATTTGCTTGAAAGCATACGGAAAAAGACAACGTTTATAACAACTGATACCGGAGAAAGAGTAACAATAGTTAATAATGAAAAAAAAACGGACTTTTTGTGCATGTAAATTATGATAAATAACGCAAACACGACATTCCACAAGTTGATTTCAGTAATACGACCCATTGTCAAATATATACACGGACCATTTTAAAGTTGTTTACTGTCAATATTAAGTGGAATAGGATTCTATTAAAAATGAATCACTTCTTGAAAGTTATCACATCAGTTAAAATCCGGTACTGATTCTAATAGATAAATAAATCTGGAATTAGTACATTAATAATTTTATTTTATTTAAGACCGACATATTATATGTAGTAGATATAACATATATAACTTGTGGATTTCATACCACTGCGGTATGTGGTCTATTTATCTATACAATTTATTATTCACTTCAGTCCTCTACTCTCAAGTTGAGAACGAGTACTATAAATTATTGAGTTGAGAAAGTTGAGACAGTCTGAAATTTGTTAAACTTAGTTAAGTTAGTTTTTGGATAATATGTAACTTTATATTAATATACACACTACAACATTTACTAATCTAGTCTGCGATGTATCCAAAAGAATTGCTTAATTCAATTTATATTCTGATTATATAAGTGAAATAAAATAAAGTTAATCATAACAGAGACTAAGAAAGCCAAACTTTATAATATAGAAATGTGTTTTTTATTTAATGTCTTCAATATCATCATGTATGATTATGTATTACTGACTATCTTACTATTGATAAACTAGAGTTCAAATTGGTGTTTCTATATTTAAAATATTGCAGACTATATTTTAAGGCTCAAAGGATTATCTATGAATATTTAATAAATTCATACTGAAGAGAAAATATTCATATTGAAATCACGTCAATTATAATTGTACTAAGTAACGTCACGGGATTCATCAATCAGCGCAACCTGATTTAATGACGGCGAAGAAATGAAAATTCAAAGGGAGAAATTTTCAGATAACGATCACGAATTGTAATAAGAGAAGAAAGGATCGGTTAAGGTTTGAGTCGACACAATTATTTAAAATCGTTGTTAAATTCAGTTATCGTTTATCGCAAAGTGAAGTGAAAATTTGGCAACGCCTTTGACTGACAGACTATTAGTGAAAGGCCAAGGTAAACGAGTTAGGTGAGACAGGAATTTTTCCTACAATTACGATTTCTCGATTTGAATTTTAATTAAAAATATAGTCGATGTTATATTGAATGAAATGTTATAGGCAATACGTAATAAGGTTTCATCACAGATTACACGCAATCAAAGAAAAAAGCTCGATGACAATTAAGTAATAACTACAATGAAATTTTGAAAAAATAACTAAGTAATGTAGATAGATGGTAAGTAACCTAAATCTTTCTAGCGTTCACCAAGATCGTTTTCGTGACAAACTACGTAAGTAAAATAAATCAAACTGATTGAAACTTATAAACCACTTCATTTAGAATTGATATTAAATAAAATGAGAAATAAGCATGTTTAATTTTAGTGTAATCAGCTATGTTGTGGAATGGAGAATATTCGTACCAAGGATCATACATAATATACCAAAAAATGAAACACTCTTTTGGAATAATGTCACATTTATTTAATATGTACGGACCGATTTCGCTCATCACGAGCATAAGCGAAACCGGTCTTGATCATATTAAATAAATGTAAAATTAGTAAAATAGTTTTTTTCCATTGAGTAAAATGCCTTTCCGCCATGTATTGACTGTGAACACCTTAAAATGAAATACATTGTATCGCAAATAATGGAGTTCGCTCACATTAGAGTCGTGAATATCATACGCACCTAAGTCACAATTTTGGATAGCAAGAATTTTCAATTTATGACGATTTTCTTAAGATAATAAAAAATGTTAAAATATAGTTTGATATAACTACTTTAAACACAAAACACCACAATTTGGGTTATATTTTCAATAGTAACAAACTAAAACAAGTTTTTAATATGGGCATAAGCAGTTTTACAAGAAACATGTATAATTTAGGTTTGTTTTTTTTCTGTTTTTCCATTCTCCTTTGTTTCTTTTCAGCCAAATGTGGCTTAAAGAATATTATTTCATATTCCAACATAACATAAAAATCACACTGCAAAGACGAGAAACCAGCTCTAATCTATTAGCTGTTTTGGTTCGGAAAAATCTTTATTATCATATTACTCAAGAACTGTTAAGAATCATTGTTATGATTTATGTGATATTTACATTAATTGTTATATAAATGTTTAAAAAAAGTATTGAATAAATATATTTTAATTTTAAAGATTCATTTGGATTTAACTGTATTCTGGAATTCCACATTTCAAGCAACTGTTTTTAGAAAACCGTTTATTATATTTTGTTTAATCCATAATCGATATTTTAGTTCCATTTCAGACTGGAGTGAATATGTATTTTTAAATTGACAGGCGTTGCACTACAATAGTGGAATGCTTGTCAAACCCAAAATACAGAACACGAGAAATGCTTTAATTAATTAGTCATGGTTAGTAGTTTATACTTGCTGAGTAAGTGCATAGATTCAAATCAAATAGACACATTTTGAGCAGAAATCTTAATATAATACTTTTAAGTAATCAATTTCCATCGTATGCATTTCTTCTAAAATCTATCGAAGGAAATGTGTTTCCGCTATTTGATTTGTAACATCTGCATAGAAATAAGTTAAATTATCTTACCAAACGTTAGAATATATTTTTAAGATGTATTCCTTAATACTTTCAGCCCCGGCCCAGATCAGGTAAAACTATCCGGTGTGCCCGGCTTGGCTTATTTTTGAAGAATTGCATTTTTTCTAAAGGGCTTACTAAAAATGCTATAACTGTGAAGGCCACAAAATCAAATCAAATGAAACCGGTTGTGGTTGTTTGAAAGACTATGATTGTTTAATTTTTTCAATGGTATTATTGCTAGAATTTTCTGTTATGGAAAGCCATATTACAATGTTTGCACATGTACTGAGTCTTCCCCCTTTTTTGCTTGGCGCACACCTTGCAGGTTCAATTGGGCTTATTTATTTTTTTCTGCTGCTAGTAGCAAACAAAATGCTTTGGATGGAAGCATCAAATGCGTTATGATATCCTTAAACTTTGGTTGATAAAATCAGTAACTATTTTAAATAAAAGTAATAATTAAAAGACTGATTCAGACTGATTTGAGTATCTGCTATAATGATTATACTGAGTCGTTTATAACAAATGTTGCTAAATACTAAAATCATGGCTCTATTTGTAACGCATCACGTGAAAACTCGACTCCGGGATTCAGCGTGTTAAAAGCAAGAGTCGGATTATTTCTACCAGTATCGAGTGAAGAGATGTAGTTTGTCTACACAATATACAGGTATAGCACTTAGCCTTACAATATAAGAATGACCGGTGGATGAGTGAAAGCTCTCGGAAAACGGCAAGAAAAGGCAAGAAATACAGTGAACTATTCAACTACATTTTAGTTTTGTAGATAGCTTTTAGTTTACTGCGAAATTCGCTATGGCGTACAAGGATTTACGACGGCTGAAAAACATGTGCGTCAACATTTATTTGGATTATTAATTTTCAGGACTTCGAATATGCTCGCATAAATAATTTACCAATGCCTATTGCGACAAATATATATATTATTTTTGGTACATTAAATTCAATAAGACCCCGTCGGTGCTCGAGGACTACAAGCGTTAATACATTATGTAAAACAGTGAGGTAAACATCGAAGATTGGATTGAACGTGAATTGAGTGTCTAATAAAAATTAGAAGACTCTTTTGTACCAATTTCAATTTGTATTATCAACCGAATTGATCACACGGTATATATCTGGGCCTTACTGCTAGAAGTGCCTATGTCATATTTTGGCTACTTGGAGTAAATAATCAGAACATACTTTAAAACACTCTTTCGTTTTATGCTAAAAATCACTGTCATTCGATTTAAAATGAATGAAATAGAAGGAAAGCTAATCCGTATGTGTAAATAATGTTGCAACATACTTTGCACTAACAAATGCCTATGTTCACAAATATGATCAGAAGTTGAGATTTATTGGTGTGAGAAGTGTCTATATCCACTTGGGTTGTTAAAGTACGAAAAATCACCACTGTACAAACAAACGAACAATTTGCCTCTACTAAACATTTGATATATGCACTTATGACATTAGGCTCCATATATATATATATATATATATATATCTTTTCTACTATTCAAGTCAGCGTTGAAAAAGTAAAAAGACGTAAGTGTACAAAAAAACATCGATCTCATTAATCATAAAATGTCTCAAACTTTTGAGACTTAATTGAAATAAATTGACCATTAGGGATTCGAGTTTGTCTATGAAAATAAAAAAAATAAAGATGTGAAATTGATGTATTTGAAATATGTTATTGCATAATAAAAAAAGTAGATTGAATGATCGGTGCCACCGGCTTTAGAAATTTATTTAAAAAATAATAAAAGATTTTGAGTACTTTTTGCACGTAAAATTTATTTGATCAGGACCGGTTTCGCTCATCGCGAGCATTATCAACTGATAATGTTTAATATACAAAATATATAAACAGTGCTATTTATACAAGTTAAATTGAAATAAAAGGTGTAAGCAACTACTAACAATGAAAAGGATTTACAAATTACATTATAATTACACAAAATTAAACCGGTCCTGATCAAATAAATTTTATGTGGAAAAAGTACTAAAATCTTTTATTATTTTTATTATAATGCCATTCCACCAAGTATTGACAGTGAACACAAATTTTATGCATGGTAATTATATATACAAGAAATATTCATTAAGCATCTAGAAAATATGGACAAAAGAAGTAGCGAACGCGAGACGAGTGCAGGCTTCGCTAATTCAAAAAGCTGGCCCCAGTCATAATGCAGTGCGATAAACTCTGCAATTCGCTTTGACTCGGTTATTTTGAAACAACCGCAATAAAGTTTCCCGCACTACTAAAACGGTTCAATGCGATAAAACCGAAAGCTTATTTGAAAAAAAAGAGCACTGTCACACAATATACCCAATGGAACTATTTCTTTGTTCCACAAGTAAAACAGTTATATAAACTTACTACGTCTTTTGTGTACAGGAAACACTTCCATTTTGATTAAATTACTATGGACACACATATTCGCCATAAAGCGTATTCAATAAAATAAATGTCGGTGTTCTGAAGTAAAAATATATACATACATATTATAATTAACGCTATTGTAAGGTTTCCATAAGGGTGACAATAAACTGTTGGAAAAAATTCATAATACTGTAAGTAAAGTTTTTTTAAATATTATCCAAAAGCGAAACACGTGTCGTTAGTGACAAAATATGTGTGAATGTACAAAATTTGGGCGATTCAAATTTAATATTGAAATTACACCAAATGCACCTTCAGTCAAAATCTTACGTTATATTTATAATATTTTACCATTTTATAGCAATGTAAAGATACGCATAAATACACGCAGACAGCATGTGCAGCAGTCGATAAATATGTATTAGAAAAAACACAATATTCCTTTGTACTTCATTCCACTTTATTTAATATGTCAGGACCGGTTTCGCTCATTACGAGCATCAGTTGACGATGCTGACATATTAATCGGTCCTGACATATTAAATAAAGTGGAATGAAGTACAAAGGAATATTGTGTTTTTTCTAATATAATGCCTTTCCACCAAGTATTGACAGTGAACACCCTAAAAGTGATAAATATGTATGTACAAATTATTTGAAAGCGGTTGAAAGTAGAAAAAAAGAGTCCTGAAAATAGTAACATTTTAATGTAATAATACTACTTACTGACGGGAATTAAATAGGCTCCCAAAATATTTGGCATAAATCAAGGCGTATCAAAGAGTTGTACCGTCGTTTCGGAAGTAATCTGCAATGGATGCTAGTCGAGATAAATAACTTCGATCGTTGACTAGACATCGATTCATCGACGGACAAAGGCAAACCGTAAGTAGATACATTTTTATTGTAAGAGTGAAGTTGTGTCTACGTAAGGGGGGTGTCGCGACATAGCAAAGGTCTTTTATGGCTCCCAGGTGAATTATCCGGTGATTTACCTCTCGCCCAACGCATCAAAATAAACCTGCCATAGGAAAATCCCCGCCGCACGTCGTCGGGGGTAAAAGGGAACAGAGAAAATCCTGGACGCTACTTTTTTTAAAGAGCCATCAAAATTTCATGAAGGAAGGGCCTTTTCCCCAGCGAAAGTTTTATGTTTGTAATTAAAAATCGAGACAAGAGTGGTAAATAGTATACAAAGCTCTTTTAAAAGCTAATGAAGATTTTTTTAACTCGTGGAGAAGAGCTAAAGCATAACATTATTATTTGAATAAGCAATTTTTAGTGTCGTAGTTATATTGATTTGACCATTGATTTTCATAACGAGAATACTTGCCGAATATAATCACAGAATCTCACGAATTACTCCTGATCTCTCAAAGAATTTGTACCAACCTGTAAAAGAAAAGAAAAAAAATGGTTAGAATCTAAGAAAAACACAATTATCGAGTAAAATAATACAAAATACATTATCATAGAATATATTGTAAGTTTTTTGCATTTCGCAGACTGCGAGAGTTAAAAGGATTTTATTCGATCGTTTACTGCAGGGATGGTGAACCTAGTGTATGCGTAACCAAGTTGGCTCGATCGAAAAATTTGCCAACACGTGCGCGATTCACAAACTAAATGTTCTGCAATCATTCAATAGCCACTTTCTTGCGATATATAACAACACTCCAGGACTATTATTTAATGTCACAAATACAATATAAAACTATAGTAAACTTAATTTTTCTTGGCACGTTGAAAAGTTGTTAAATAATATTTGGAACGCGTTCTACCATATAGAGATAAAGAATGATAATTTTAAAGTTCAATAATTTTAGTAAATGACGATAATAAAAAAATAAGTTGAAGATTTTACTATTGTAAAATTATAATTGTGATTCGAAATAAAACTGCATTATGAATACTATATTCGTAAAAAGCAAAACATTTCGTTCCACTAGTTACAATGGTAAAAGTTCACTAACTACCTCGCAATGTTTTAGATTCGAATTTATTACACACATCATTATATTAATAGCGCATAATGTTGGTTTATTATTTTGATAGGTCCTGATGCGACTAGTTTCTTTTAATTGTAAATGTTGAGCTAAGCCGATTCTGTTTTTGATACTATGAAATGGTGAAAAAATGTAGTTCATTAACGTTTTAAATTTCTCTCCGCTAAGAATATTAAGCCCATTCAAACAAACATTCCAGGTATGGTTTGGACTAAGTATTTGATATAATCGTGAATTCGTGAAACATAATAATCCATCCTTAAGACTAATAACGAGCTTAGCTACACACAAGTAATATCGCAATGCATTTGCTAGGAGGAGATTTAAAATAAATCGTATCCAAGATGTAGGTTTCGAGAGAGAAGTATACACATACCAGCGAACAAGAAATGCCCGCAGCAACGAGCTAACAATGTTACAAGTCGAACTAAGGCCAGCCAGCTACAAAGAGTAGGCAAGCGTTTCCCTTTTGACGGTTTGTTAGGGCTCAAGTGTTTGAGGGGTGGAAATCATCAAAGTTTGCCCACAGTCATGGGACTTTCACTCACTCCCCCAACCACGCGTACTGACTATTATGTGAAAGATTTCATGTCTGAACATTATCATCTTCTTATCGGTTTTTGTTTTGTCGCAAAAAAGTATTTAATATTTATTCGGTTATGTATATGAATGAAACACAATATCAAAAAGAAATAATGAAATATAATAGATAAATTAAATACATAAATTGTACACCCAGTTGAAAAATCAGACCGCTATACTGTTCAAAATTATATTTAGATAATTATTATAAAAATATCCGTTACAAAATAAATATAATATTGCAGCAATATAAAGTATTTCGATAGACGATTTATATGAATAAGATTGTGATAATAAATATTTTTGAATATCAGTAGTATCACATAAGGGACATGCTACAGAGCTATGACGATACGTGAAACGTTCAAAGAGCACATATTGATATCAAATACATATCGACACGACCTAAATTACGAACGAAAGAAAATTTGAAAATAATGTCGGTCTGCAGTCTATACAGATATATTATTTACATTTAGTGGCAACATTGAAGTTCATCTCGTCATAATCGTACAGAATACCTCGGCCCGTGATACATTTCGATAACGACCCAACTAAGCTTTTCATAGTTATTAAAAAATCTCGTAAAAGCGATGAAAGTGTTTTCGGCAGTATAAAATGTAATTAAAACACCATTAAAAGTGTATGCCGTAAAAGCTGTAAGCATAAAAAGTACTTTTTTCGTGAAAAACTTTGCGAATTTCGGAATGCAATGAAATTATAAAAAAAAAATGTACACTTACTAGAATTAAATAAGTTAAGAATTGTTTTTATCCTGCTATACACATATTTTAAATTCTGTATTTAACCCAGCAATTATTGACATAATCAGTAATTTTTGTATTTTAAATTATGTGTTGATCGACTATTATTGCTGTTCACATTCTGGAAACAATCATTTTAGTTCTGCGAATTGCGGAAGGTGTGAATTCTTAAAATATTCAATTCCACATAAAAAAAAAGAAAATGAATGTTTTTTCAGTGCCTAAAGTATTCTGACAGTAATTTCTCGAGTATTTAAGTATTTGACTCGAGATTAGGTTTAATAATTCTGTGCTTGTTTGTTTAAATATAGTTGCAGAGTGACTCTTCTCGCTTTCATTAATTTTGAAAGTGGATTGAAACCTTAAAGTCGTTATTAATTAAACATGGCAGTAGCGACCTACGTCATCTTAACAAGCATTCAGAATATTCTACTCTAGTGAGTTTGACTGAAGTTTCACATCTTCCAGAGCGCTTGTTAGTTGGACGATTATTGACATAACAATTATACCGGAATCAAGATTAATTGTGCGATGTCCTATTTCTGACACCATTAATACATCTTTTGAGAGTTACGTCAATAATAAATTTATCAGCAGCGAGTACATATATACTATTACTAGAAATATTAATGAGTGAATCAGAAGATTAAAAAAAAAATGGCTCCGGTTCTGATCAGTTTAATTTTGGAGTGTAAATGTAATTTTCCGTCGGCATGTTCATTCCAAATATTATTTAAATATAAGTTAAGCATTGACCTAAATTCTAAATAAACATCGAATCATGCGGCTCAATAATACCTACAGATGCGGGGCTTAGATGAATGTTGGAAAGCATAATATAAAATAACCTAAATGTAGGTACGACATAATTTGAAGCAAAATGAGAAGAATAAACAGTGCATGAAAATAAATTTACGATGCGATGGAAAATAGGAGTGAAGTTATTTATGTAAACCGAACGCCTCATTGAAAAAAATAGAATTTTTAATAAAATATAAGTGTCACTTTTAGGGTGTTCACTGTCAATACTTGGTTGAAAGGCATTATATTATATTAGTAAAAACACAATATAAGTGTAATTAATTTCAAATCAGTATTTCACTTATGGCCGTCGTTATTCATCTAAGGATAAAAAAATGCATTGGCATCCGTTGATATTGTATATACTTATTTGCAAAAAAACAGTTTAAAAAATTATAATATATATTCGATCATATTTTTTTTATTTGAATTTATATTAACTGAGTTAAGGGTTGGGTTGGGTTGGGTTTTGATGTACATATTTTAGCTATTTTACAGGAAATTGAAAAAAAGTTTTGTTTTACAAATCTAGTTTGATAGTTCATAATAAGCAAAGTCAGTGAAAATAATATAAAAGATATAAAATAATGGCATGTTTAAAATTGACATGGATAACTTAATACTTCTAATATAATTAAGAAGTCTTTGATAAAATTTCACCCGGTGTGGTCTAGGTGGTTAGAGCTTGCTCTACCGATCAGGTGGGTTTGAGTTCGATTTCCGGTATGGTCAATGTCAAATTTAGATTTTTAAAAAAAAAAAATTCAAGACCCAAGACGCGGGTGTTTGTGATGTTAATTATTCTTCTCGAGTAGAACTTATGTGACTAACAAAAAATATTTTCATCGAAAAACTTTGACGCTATATTAATTTTATATAAAAAATATCATTCCGAAAGTGTTAATTAAACTAAAAAATTGTGTGTTTAATGCCAAATTAATAATGATAACAATGTAAAATTCCCTGTAAAACAATTCACAAAAGCGTTGAGAAAACGATAACGTTAGAAAAAGTGTCTGGATAGAGTGGGACGTTGCGACGTCGGTTTTAATCCCACTATCAAAAGGTAAAAGTACGTGCGCCAATTATTGTGAGCGTACTTAGTTGCGCGGAAAATCTGCGTCTATTATACAAAGGTTAAATAGCTGAATATCCCCGTGTAGCACAATAATGCCGCGGGGCAGAGCGATAACACAGCGGTGGCATGCAAACAACAATGGGACAAAAACAAAAACACACAGATGCGGCCCCCGGCGCCCCGGCAAATTGAAAGGGATGGAGAGGGTCGCGTTTGGGAGACAGTAAGTATTTATTTTGCGTAGGCACCTATGTAATGATAAACACAGAGTGTGATAAAGCACGGTAGGGAATGCGATTGAAAATACATTTGCGATATTATCATAATATATGAGAAGAAAGAGGTATTAGGCATCTTTAATAGATTTCAAATTATAATCAATTAAGGGAAATCTTATCAGTAAAACACACAAATAAAAACAAGTTTAAAAAAGTGCTTTCTTTCAGAAGACGAATGACTGAGTGTTGAGTAACCATTTTCACCTGAACACACTAGCTTACGGCTTTGTTATATGTATTCAACTTTTCGCCAGAAATAATAATTTATTTTCTTCAATAAAACTTAAATAAACTATATAAGATTATCCAATCGTAATTTAAAATACACGTAACCTATAGCAGAGGCTGTTGTCGTCATATTGATATTGAACGTGGAAATAAAACAAGCATTTTTTTCGTAAAAAAACGCAATATATTTTCAAGCGCGACTTCTATAAAGGAGTTTACTCGGAAGCCAAATACCCGAAGTGAATTCAGAGTAATGCCGAAAAAAATCTAAAGGTATCGAAACATGTTTTTTTACATTGTCGACGCATTGTTTTCACAGTGGCATGATATGCTAATAGTGAAATGAATCTGGTTTTAACCATCTAATTTTTTTTTTCAAGAAACCCTTTTCAATCAATAAATAATATTTTTAAACGTAAGTATGACGGCTGCAGAATTCGTAGAATAAATCATAGTTTAATGAGGTAAGTTATTCATAATAGCTTTGCGCCTCGTCGATTTTCATAAGATACTCGTGAATATTTGTAGCAAGTATAAGATGTGAGGAAAGTTTTCACACCTGAAAACTTAAACGTAATATTGCACCTCGTTTTAAGAAGTTACTAAGCCGGAAAGTTTCGCTATTCGCGCAACAAGTATAATGAAATATACCCCAAGATATAGAGATGTAAGAAAGAAAATTAAGTAGCAATACTATGTGAAGACATATTCATAACTGAAAAAAACGTGCACAGTTTGTGTACAGAAATTATTTTTACCCATCGTAATTACAAATCGCAATACACCTGTCGAATTTTCACAAGAGATGGCAGTCGGTTGCACTTATAAACAAACAAAAAAAAAGTTTCAGATAGTCTATTAAGAGTTCTTATGCAAAATTTGCAACGATTACAGGTTACAAATCTTTAAAAAAAATAGTATTTTATTTAAATATTAAGTTTAAACAAGCATATGGTTTATTAAAGGTTTTTGTTTGAGTTTTTTTCGGTCGGCTGCTTAACGCGAATAGTGCTAAGTAAAAATTGCTTTTATGGTGTTCACCATCACAATAAATAACCCTGTACATATATTAATAAAAATACAATATTCTTTTGTACTTTATTCCACTATTTAAAAGGTCAGGATAGGTTTTGCTCATTGCGAGCATTATCATTGTTTTTATTAATATAATGCCTTTCCACCAAGTATTGACAGTGAAAACCCTAAAAGTGAACCCTGTATACATAAATAAGTAGGGCAACTGGGAAACAGGAATTATCGTAGAAAAAATATGTTTAGATAAAGTTTATTAAAAGCCCACATGATTGATCTAAGCTGAAAACGGACATAGTAATAAAAGAAGACAAAGGTGACTCACGTATTATACATTTTAGGGTTTGCTTCTTGTTTTTATTATAAATTTTGACTACTCAAATATGTATATTACTAAAGTAGGTAGGTGATTTTATTTTTTAACAATTCGCACGCCACTGTCTGTAATGTGTAGGTGGTACAACGAAAAAGTAAACGGAAAGAGTTTGTCCCTTCTAATTAATTTGAATTAGCGCTAAGCCAACAATGAAAGGACAGGAAAGTGTTAAATATGAAAGTGTCCCTGTTTTGTAATTGGCTACGTTGTCTCCTGTTTCTACCAAAAATGTATTAATTCTCTTGCTTTTGGGTAGTAAAATTATTATTTAAATTAACCAAACGTTAATACTAAAAGAGTTAAAAATAAAACCTCCGTCAGAGAAATGAAACAATAAACAGCGATATTAGATATTTCTATTATTTTTTCCAAATCTGTAATATAAGGAAAATATCAAAGCGCTTTCAACGAGAGTAATATTTACGTGTCAGTAGCAAATGTTCATATTAAAAATATCAACTCTGATAAAATAAGATCAAACGAGAACGAATAACATAGCTCTCATCGCACCAAAGGCCATTATTATATTATAGATATTTTATCTCGACCAGAAAATAATGTACATCATAAAATATTTTACTGTATATTATAATATTTTATGAAAGCTTATAGATGAAAGAAATTTTAGTAGCATATTCGGTAAGAATAACATAAGTAATAATAACTTACAGACCCTATATGAAATTGAAAGATTCCGATCTTCATAAATTACGGCCTAAACAAATATTCATCATGCTGATTATTGAATAAAATATTCATACACGAATAAGAAAAAAAACATTTATTTTATAATAAGTTGTGAAATGTTCTGAGGTCTCGAATAAAATTTGTTTGCCAATAGTGTAAAATAACCACGTTCAATCAAAAAAATTCTGTCCCAGTCATCTAATCTGGATCATCAATGACAAAATTTAAGGAACAGCGCTGGTTTTTATCATTTAATTGTAACATTGAGTAAATTCTCAAACCCACGCGAGAAATACTATTATTTGAATGTGAAAATTGCTATCCAAATTTTTAAACATAAATTAGATTTCAACCCTAAATTTGGAATGATTTTTTTAAAAACATAGTACTTAAACATTAATTATTTGAAACTGATTAATCGGATCACGCTGGATCTCTATTCCACCACATTGATCGCTAAATTTAAAACTATAGACACATACATAGTCATGCAAAAAAAGATATACATATGAACTGAATACATTTATGAAATCAGCGACGATTGTCCCCATTGTAAACAATCAAATTTGCACCAGAAGAAAACAATAACGATATATTGATTATACCATTTAGCATGAATGTTGAAACTGTAATAATACAAAGAAGCGAATCTCGTTAAAAGTACAATTGCTTTTTGAAATGTGATCAAAGGCCGAAACGACTCTCGAAAGAATACCGAGTACAATGGAACGGCGTTTGATTGAGCTTTACAACCAATATAACAACCCTGAATAGAATACCTGTGATACGCGAATGGACAATAAAAAAAATATCGCCGTAAAAGATGGGAAGGACAAAACAATATTATGCTTTATCGAGATGAGCATCTATAATATTCACAAAGCATTTCTTAGATATTGTGCTTTGAAGAAAGAGGATAATTTTATATAATATGTACGTTAATTAATGGTATTATGAACCACAATAATATAGTATTGGGATTGAGAAAGTTGTTATTTCATAGAAATATGGATAACTGTAACATCTGATAATCAGTTGCAAATGGTTACACATTAAATGCACTTCGCATGCCGGCCATGAAATATGACATGCCATTTAAATAAGTAAATGATGTATTGATTATCAGAATTACTCATTATGCGAGATATTCGCTTAAGAATATAAAAGCTATACGATTATGATGTAACTTTCATAGTAGTTGAGACGTAATTTAGTAAAATTCGATGGCTCTAAGAACTTATCTGAGAAATTTTAAGTGTATAAGTGAACGTGGCCAACGGTGTGGTGCTTTATTCGAAAACCTATACTTATATAAAATTTTAATATACGTTAATTAAAATCGGAAATTACTAGCATTCAATCAAAATAAGTAAACCTTTTTGATTCTGAATAAAAAAATCTATTCAAATGAAAAAAAAACGCTAATTGAAAAAAGAAGGAATCTAACATATAAACGGCGAGCTTTGTTGCAAATATCAGTGAGAAAGTAACAAACAAAATTACACTTCTAAATAATTTACGGATATGGTTCAAATTTCAGTAAAACTTTGCAACATTAAACAATTGTTAAAAAGTATAAATAAAAATGATGTCTATTTATCATATGAGTATATATTTGAAGCGTGAAAAGTCAACTAAGAAAACAGTAATGTATGTATGCCTGGTGTCGAAGAGTTTTAAGGGCGGCTCTCGGAAAAGTGTGAGGAGAAAAGGTAAGCTAAGGCGCGGCATCGACCGGCACGCGTTAAGAATCGCTAATGGTCGGATACACATTAGAGAGGGCCGTGGAAAGTGACTTGAGATATTTTCCTCTTAGCTCCGCAGGCGCCCTCTGCGGGGGTAACTTTTCAATATTATTATTTTTGATGGAAGGTTCAATGGATCTCGACGCGTGTGGATTTGAGATAGGAATGAATTATTCATACCTACCGAATAAATCGAAAAGATTTTCTATAGAAATGATGGTTCAAATCTGACGAAGTATAAGATCAGTATATTTTTTGTAATTAGTATACCCAGATAGCGTATACATAAATCATTCAATTTGTGCGCATAAAATACACAAACGTATTAAAAATGAATATTTGTTCTGTAATGATTTCTTACTTTCTATATTATGGTATAAGTTTCATTCTCAAAATAAACAGCAGTATTCATTTAAGACTTGGAAATATTTTTTTAAAAGCACGAATATCTTAAATATATTATATACATAGACAGTTTCAGAGGTTGAGGTCACATTACTTTAAAAAAATATAACTTCTATAAAAATAGCCTCGTATCGAAATTATACCAACATATTAAGTTAACTTATCTTATGTCGACGGATACGGCAATTGTTTTCAAAAGATTAAACCAAAGTGTTGTTGAACATATGGTCAGCTAAGAATGAAATATTCAGAGACCAATAAAACTTTCAAAGCAAAATTTCTTTTCTTAACAAAATGAAATTTAAGCTTGAATCGCTCAAATTTTGAACATTGCCATTCGCTTTCTTATAAGTGCACTTCAATGTTCGAAGATTCAGACAGGCAAAAACCAATATTGTAAGTGACAAAACGCACGTATACAATTTGAACTATTTATTTTTGATATTGAAATTCAATCAGGCACCTTCAGTTTAAATTCTAAATTATGACAAGGTAAAAATAGCAACGTATTTAGTAAACTAACATAATTCTGACGATGGCGAAAGCCGAAATAGCTATTAACTAAATAACTTTAATATCAACTTAAATATAAAAACTGTAGAACTAAATACGTTGCTATTTTTACCCTATGGAGTTCTAACAAGTCAATCACTAAATAATGACGGAGAGATTTAATTAATCAATTTCAAAGCCGTGCAATATATTTTTTTTAACCATGTCCGCTCCCAATGTGGAGCATATGGACTCCTAATGGAGTTTATCTCAACATAAGTGTTTCTACGGAAACCTCTTGTTACTCAGTTGCTCAACCTCTCTTTTTCCAAAGAGAGTAGGGATAGAAGGATAGGGCTAGGACAGGACTAGTGGTTAGCTAATCGCTCTCGATATGCCCCGTTCATAAGATAGGATGGGTGAGAAGGGGGAATTCAAGACATCACAAACATCCATGCCTTTGAACAGAAATTCATAAATCGATTGAAAAATCAATTTATAAAACTGTCCGTACCGGGATTTGAACCCGTGCCCTCCGTAGCCGAAGCCAACAACGTTGACCACTAGACCACACAGGCGGCAAAAATTGAATGTAATAAAATATATTTGAATAATAAGTGCAAAAAAATTTGATGAAATTTTCGGTGTCTTGGTTGTGAGGTTAGTATAATACATACTAAGAGACGATAGGTAGTGGCAACATATACGAAAATAGATTATTTTTATTTTGCTCCTGTACGGCCACGAGTGGAAAAACAAAGCGTTGGAGAATTATTTTATATAATAGTATGTACTTATTCAGTCCGAATCCAAGAATAAAAAAAAATGAGTTTATCCTATTGAAACTTTGTTTTCATAACGATCTTGCAGTTTAATTAAAATCAAACTCAAAGTAAAACGAAGGATCAAAAATATACGAAACAGGTATTTTTGTAAGCGAGGAAAATTTTCTCGAAGCGAAGGTTCTTTTAATGGGCATTAAGGTACTTTTGAAATTAACACAAGATATACGTTCATCACATCAACCGAGGCCATTTGTCTGATCGTTTAATCCTCGATCGCGTCGTTTTCGCCTTCACAAGACCTTTTTAACGACCTCCATGCGTTAATTTCGGGGGATGATTCCATTCAAGATTTAAAAGTCATACAGAGTAAGACACCACGTATGCGGCGAATCTTAAAATGGATTTGCAATGCGAAGCTGACAGCTTTGCTAGAAAAGGTAACGTATTACTTGAATATTTGTACGTAATGGACGAAAATACTTCTCTTATAACACTCTCATCACGTCCACACTATAGATGTCGCTTTTTAGACTGAGAGCGCTTGATGGAAAATTGATTTATTTCATAGTAAACTTAAATGTTCCATGTGATACTTTAATTTAAAAAGTATTTTGTTTTTTTTAATTATATACTTTAGCCAAGCATTTTCAAGTATTATACTTTTGCTGTTACAATTTTCAACGAAGTCGTTTTGTATAAAACACGTGAATATTTATTTGTTGATTAAATTGGCGTTTACTTGGTAAAACTTCGTAATGATATTTTCAAAAATAGTAATGTACAGTAAATGCATTTTTGTAAAATTTAGTTTGGTAGTTATTCTGGGTTTATCCTCGGGAGTTCTGACGAGTTCGTAAAGCCGAAGCAGCCATCAACTATTTAAAACTGTATTTATAAATATTTATTTACCTTATCTATGAATAATTTATGTAAAAACTGTGTAACCACAAGGAACCTCAGTTAAGTTATAAAATACTAAATGAAAGAGGAAAATAAGAGCTCATGCCAACATAAGATTTTGGGAATTGGCTTCACACGAATGAATGTTTTAGTTTCTGGAAGCGCCAAAACAAATAATAGTGGTATCAAAAAACTAAATAAATGCTAGCACCGGAAGTAGGGATACGCCAGGACGTAACAGGAGGTAGCGGAAGCAGGTTGTAAATAACGCGTTTAATTTAGTTTAATTGTGGTGGAACAGAGCTTGCGAAACACCCTAGTGCCTAGAGCAAAGGGGTGATTCCTTCCTTAGGGAAGTTCACCGACTAAGCGTGTTATGAAATCGTGTCTGGTTATAAATTAAAACATTTTAATTGAAAGTTGAGCTAACAATTATTGGTATTAATAAATAAAAAACTAAGGAAAGATTTTTTATAGTATAATCTTTAAAGTCGAATAAGACTCGTCGGTTTAAAATCCAAAAGCACATTACCTTATTTACTTTATTATCAAGAGGTTTCGTGGGTAAATGAATTCAAAAATCATAAAACTGACGGAAGATTTTCACGCATCGTTCAGCCCAATTGTCTTTTATTATATTCAGTTGTAAAAGGTAGATTAGCCGATAGTTAATAAATAATGCATACAATTAAATTTTCGTAGAAACTTCCTTAATTTCGAATATTCCGAGGCAATTTAAATAAATCTTAATAAACCACATGCGAAATATCTCCACAAAGTGCTCAATAAAACTTAAGCGGGAGAAAATGTAAGCTTGCTTTGAGGAAAAGTTTACTCTACGCTCGCGTAAGTCGGAGTTCCACGCTCGGTAATGTAATATAACGATATTTCGAATATCTATGCCGAGTTAGTGGGGGGGGGGGGGGGGAGGATGTTCATACTTGCCCATGCTTGCTTAAAGTTTTATTATTCTTGATTGTATTAAACGGAACGTTGCCCGAGTTTAACGGGAGTCATTCGTTTCTCATTAAATTGTGTGAGACCAGATTGAACAACCAAATAAAATCTATCGTTTTATTATATTTTAACGAAATTTCACAGAAATATTTAAAATATAAATGAAATACTAAGAAATTTCGTAAGTACCGTCAAATTAGTCGGTGAAAACATTTCAATATATTTCAAGGGAATAACGGAATAAAAAAAAAACATAAAAATAAAAAGATATCTTTATTATTCTATTATACGTGTTTAACGGGAGAAAAAACTAAGATATTACACAATTTTGGAAATCCATAAAGCAAAAAACTGTCAGAATATTGTGATGATAATTCAAAAGAATTAACTACAGAAATTACTGATTATACATTTATGATTATAACGGAAAAATATTTTTTGGAATAAAAAAACATTGCTTGTTAATTAAATTTGTCATTTTACAGATTTTTCCATTATTTTAGTAGGTTTTTTAAATACGTATTATTATAGGCTAGTATCTTAATTCATACGACTTGTGTTAGTGAAACAAAGGTGTGAATATAGTGGACGAATAAGTGTGCAAATACCGTTTACCGTGACGACATCGAAATGATTAGAAGTGTCATTGACAAATCAGGCATATGCCAGGGCGATTCAGAAAGCTTATTTGAATAGAAATATTATGAAATCAGTAAAAAAATGAATACATGTGGAAAGGAAAAAGGACGTAACCCAAACATTTTTACAAATTTTAAAGGAGACATACACAATCTTGACGTGCAGAAAGACTGGTTTTTAATTAACATTAGGTAATATTTTTCAAGTCTACCTTTTTTTAAGTCTTTTTTCATGATCGCAATTTTCGCAGGCTCTTATCTTTTCAAACTTGAAAGCAAAGTTAAGATACTTATTCGGCATTTTCAGGTTATATCCTTTGGATAGAACGTGTTTAAAGTTGTATACATTGTGATTAATGAAAAAAAAACTGTGGGTTATGTTTTTTTTCCTTTCTAATATCGATATATAACACATATACACAAAAATCAGTCATATGAAAAACAGAAAAAATAATATTATTTTGCCAAGATTTATATTATTAATGTGCCGTTGATATTAAAATTTTGTCGCTGAATGTTAATTATACCATGAATGATAGGATTAATAACTGGGTAAAATCGTTTATTTTGAAGAACAATTCTAAATGTGTAAAAGTAACCATAACAATTTTCTCAGAGCGGTATCTATCGCCTAAGCTGTCAAGACTTTCAAGCTACCAATAGGAAAAAACATAAATTTAAGAATTAATTAACACGTAAGATGTTTAAAAAGCAATCATTTTTCAGAGTTTGCGTACCATTTGATAAAAAATTATTACTTCAATAAAAATAAAAGTGTTAGTTTAAATTAGTACTATCAATGATTTTAACTTACCCCCTCCCCTAGTCCAGTAGAAAAGGACAAAACCCCAAAAAATATTTTATAATTGATAACGTGAGTATAAGAATATATTTTTAGTTTTTTCGTAAGCCCTGGAATGTTCTGTCTGGTGATGCTTTTCAAGAGGCGAAAGACGTGTCATTTTTTTAACACAACAAGTGGAATAACAAATTTCTCAAATTCGATTTTATATTTATTATACTAATTGGTATATGAAGCTATTTTTAAAAACATTTTATTTAATTATAAAATTAGGACTATTTAAAAACTCAGTTGTCACTATGGTAGTAGAATTATAACGTACTTATTCAACGTGTAATACTTAATGTGTCGAATCGATCCATTGATTTTTGTTGTTAATATATGAGTGAAACAAAATATTGTTATTGATACTTAGTAAAAGAGTTCTTTTAACAACTTGTCATAAAAAAATATTATGTTGCTTCCCAAGGGAAAAGCGCAGCCTAACATAAGCAAAGAGGCGACGAACCATTTTGATACTTAAATTCTTGAGCTAGGGTGAAATGTTACTATGATATCATTTACAGAGAATTCCGCAACACGAGCATGTAGCGCAGCGCCTGTAGCAAATGTAGTAGAAAGTTTTATTTTTTCTATATCCATTGCGATTGCTTAACTCCAGAAGATTTCGCTCAGTGAATTAAAGAAATAAATTCCGCCGACAAGAATCCCGCTAAGGTGCGGCGAGAAGGTCTAAAAAAGAGGCCGCTATGGAATGCAGCTAACAAGGTGTATTAGGGAAGCAGAGATGGGTTTTCTGGGTGAGCGTATATCACGGATGACCGCGAGATTAATAGACGGCTGACCGCCTCGGAGAAAAATTGGTTGGCATTTTCAATTCACTTTACACAGGCCGGAAGGAGCTGCCGGAGTATATAAAAATCTATGGGATCTTTCTTTGAGCGGACAAGGGTAGAACGTGTGTAAGTGAAAGTGATCCCCATTACTTTGGAAATTGATATGTTCACAGGAATGGCCGAGCGAGCTTTCAATTAAGGCTGCTTTTATGGATATTTATTAGAGATTTTCGATATACATATTTGTTAATGGAATGTCCGACTATCTTAAGAACTGTTATATTGATTCGAAATGGAAAGCTCAGATCTAATCTACATTCAAGATAAAACTATAAGAAGAATAAAAGTGGCGATATTTTGCGGCGAAAATTAACTTTGAAATACAAAAAACGATTTAAAAAAAAAAAAAATTATGAAAATCTTTTATAATGATTAATTTAAAGTCTGCAAACGCCGTGATGTCAGTGTGTCTATCTGTTACAATTATCAAATAAAACTTATTCTTTAATCAGTCCAGAATCAATAATTGCCTATTCAATTATTGAGTAACAAATATAATTTCAACCGAGCACATTCAATCAAAGTATTAATTATCAGAATTGGCAGATTCAATTATCCGAAGCCTCGATAAAACTTGATCACGATTGATCAACTAATGGTAATGAAAGAGATTAATATATAATTGATAAGACATCGTGGGTGGACAGACTTGGGCGCACCTACAAAGGACATCTCTCAAATATTCATGAGAGAAAAAAGCTATTTGTGGAAAATTGTATCGTATTATTATGTAGTGACGATTTTATCAAGTGGATCCCTGATCTAACATTCCTTCATCATTTTCCCGAATTTATCGTTATTTTTTTACAGTCCCCACCAAGCATCTGTAAGAAGTGTTAAAAAATCACGAATTTATTGTTCTCTTACCTATCGCTTAAATATGATGGCTCCGTCACAAATTTTACCTAGGTTTAATGGAATATTTAAAGATATCCTGTTCGGACAATAAACAGGCCGCATTTGCAAGTACCGTCTTGTTGTTGGATGCTTGCATGTTTGCGCTGCTGAATTACTTACTGAGTGACAATGAACCCGCTACTGAAATATCTCGCATTAAGAAGCTAGAAGAGAGTGAACATAATTTAAAGAGCTAAAAAGAATTCAGAAGATAAGTGTTAAAAAGAAAAACTCATAGCAAAACGTCTTAGACTCAACTCAATTGATGCTAAGAAGGATGCGATCTGCGAGTTAATCATAATAATAACAACGAGCTTTAACAAATTATTCAAGATATTTTTTTCTGATGGTTAAATAGGTTTTTTTTATAGATAAATTAAAATAACTATAGAGTTTGACACTTTCTACATTCATTTTGTTTTTCCGCATTAATCGTTTTTTCTATCAGATCCCATGAAAAATAGTGTATCAAAGTTCTGTTGCATACATTTATAAATCATCAAATAAATATTTTCCTCTAGGATCGTTTAGTATTTTGGCTTTCCTGCACTGTTTCGCGCAATCAGTTTCAACTGACGTTAGCCGATGGTAAAAAAAAAAACAACAATTGTTGTTGATTCATAAGAAATCTACAATAAAAGTGAGTTTTAATTATATCATCGAAAAGTGACTTGCCGAAACTTCAACAATTTAAAATAGGTCATAATATACATTAAAATTGAAGTACTTACCCATATTTTTTTTATTCCTATGTTGAATATTTGCTTTTCAAAAATAAATTAAAATGAGAAATCTTAAATGGTGCTCATATCGAATACATAGTTTCAGACTAAATAGTTTTTGTAATGTAAATCTATGTAATATATATGTATGTACATATAACAAAAGCACGTGCAATTTATAACGGTCTCTGCACAATTACCATATATATATACTGGCATAATGAAGTTTAATTGGGTAAGTCAATTCGGTTCCTTTCACCTTAAATAAGGTACGGTTACAATGGTTGATTTAAATCACCTTGACTTCTCAAGTAATCGATGTTAGAGGGTGGAAGTAACGTCATAATATGCGCCAGTTTGCCTCCGTCAAATCGTGAGGACATAAAAGGCCCAAGAACGAGCATCAATAAAGTTACGTCCCCAAAGAGGTACGAGGGAAAGTGCCCCCGATCGACTATACAGAGCTTGAGCTAAAGGATGGCAAATTGGGTAAAGCCTTTAATGAAATGTTGGTACGCCATGTGTGTGAAGAAAGGTTCTTGAGTGCGACTTACCAAAAACTTTATACTTATGATATGGGTATTATACATCAGATAGCCTGATACTTAATTACGTAATTATTTGACACCTAATAAAGCTTTAAAGCTACATGTAACCGAAAAATGTATACATACATAATTGGCTTGGCTAAAATTAATCATCTAGGTCTTTTAATGAAACCGATTTTGTATCATGTAAAACGTTGGTGGAAAAACACTAAAATTAAATAAAGACATACGGTACATATTCCTCATGTAAAATATCATACCCATTTATATAGGAGAGAAACATATTATATAATGAATATAAATAACTGGCTTGTTACTAATGTTATATAATATAATTGAAATATATAAATTACAATTTAATGAAAGCAAATTATCTACATAATGAATGTCGTTAAATATAAAATAATACAACAATTCTACTGATATCTGACATACACATATTCTATAATATATAGAAAAATAAATCAAAGTGAAATTTTGAATTGGAAAAATATAAAAAAAATACCTTACCTATGTAAATAAACCACCCGTATACTGGAACGAAATGCCAAACAGCTTTTTAAAAAATATTATTTAAATTGATGTCAATAATAAATACTATGGGCTACTAATGGAACATATCTGAATAGAAGTTGTCCTGCAAGAACTGCTAGTTACTCAGTCCCCCAACGTCAATTTTCTTAGAGATAAGGATATAATTGTAGGGTTAGAAAAGAACTGGTAGGTAGTTTATCGCTCTTCACTAAACTCAATTATCTGTTTAAAAGTTCGATATAAATACATTGAAATCAATCATAAAAAAATGTTAAAACAATTAATTCATTGCTAATTATTATAATTAGCCAAATAAATTCCATGTTTACAATTTTGATAAAATAAAAGCCAAATTGATCACTTTTATTTTGTTCATTATAAGAAGATTATCGAAAAAAATGATAAATGCAAATGTTGTGTTATATATAAGAATCCAATTTGAGATTTCATTAATAGGCTGCCAAAATACGTTCGCTAAAGAATATAATTTAAAATAACAAAAGCTTTGAAAAGAATTAAAAATTGTAAGCAAAGTTTCCTGTTTCGTTATTCCAAGGTGACCTCTGTATTTAGCAATAATGAAATACATTATTTAAGCAGTGCCGTTGCGAAACCAAGAAGCACGACTTATTTCCCCTCAGGGAATATTTTTATCTCAAAGACTTTGTTTTATATTAGACTCTTAGAAGAACTTCTCATAAAAAGTGACTGAAAAATATCATTATCTCGTTTCAGACTATTTTTTTTATAACCAAATAGGTGAATTCCCTAGTCAATATCGAAATTTATCTTTGAAAACAAGTATTTTTCTTTATATTTGAATATTGGAAAATGAAATAATTATATATTAGAATAACAAGCCATAACACCATACATCGTTAATAATTGTATTAATGTGTGTACAACAAATATTTAAACGGCAAAGAAATATAAGGCTATTCGGTAAAGAGATCTGAAGAATAGAGTATTATTTATAAAAAAGTAAAAAAAAATGCCTTTTTTTTGTATTTCGTGAATTAACTTGAAATTAAAAACATATTAATTTGGGATCATTTACACCCAAGTACCCACCCGTTGCAAGAGCGGTTTATATGTCTTATGAAAGGAATTCTTTCATATTTGTAAGATATGTATAACACTTTCTACTATCGGAAGTCAACATTTCAGACTTCATGGACCAATTAACTCAGAATTTTAATCCCGATGAATACTAAAATAATTTTATTTTGGTGCATACATACATACATACATGTATAAGTAATTATCATTTTTTGTTACAAAACAGTAATGACACATTTTAATTTAAAAAAAACTGTTGAACGTGATATTTTTTGAAGCTTGCTGAAAATAAGGTTATTGGCTCTTATGCCGCTACCGCAGCAACTCCGCGGACCACCATTTTTTTTCACGGACCACCGGTTGGCAATCACTGATTAGTACAATTTGTAGGGCCTGTTTTATTAATGAAATCCAGCAAATATATTAATAAGTCATTTCAATGCGACATTAAATAAGCAATGAAAAGGTCAAGTATAATATTCATTACTAAAGACGGTAAAACTTGAAACTTACCTATTACCTATACATATTTTTTTTCCTTGATACATAATTATTTAGATTGAAATAATTGTAAAGTTAAAAACTTATATAATTAAACCTGGTAATGTTCTAATTTTTCAAATAAAAGCATTTATTTCGGGCCTCTGAAGTATACGTTTTTTAAAAACAGTTTTCTTATAGCCAACTCAAAATGATTAAGTAAGTATATTTTATGTATGAATTATTCGTATTTACAAATATCAGATTAAAATGATATATCTATCAAAATAACTGTTACACAGGTGTGATCTGTAAAAGAGTAAACATTATACTCTTTCAAGGGATACACACGAAAGTATATGTATAACTGTGGCAACCCTGAATGGGTTAATAATAATCCATTTTAAAAACACGTATTCAGACTTAATGTAGTACGGCTTAGTTAGGACCTGTAGGTTTTGAAATCCGTTCTACGATGTTATTTAATTTATTTGCAGAGAAGATTTCGGCAGGATTGTTTATTCTTCAAATGTCAGTAAATTCTTTTAAATTCAACAATACCAATTGTTTATTACAAAATTTTGTTTTGTATAAATAATATTGTATAATTGTATAATCTTTTCAGTTGATAATGGTGTCATAAGAGAAATTCCAGTTTTTATCTTTAAAAATAAAAGTGGAAGTAATACAAATTAATATTGTATTTTTTAAATATCAATCAAATTGATACGGATTATATAAAAAAGATAAGCACTTTTTGTACTAATTCCACACCATTTATTAAAATAATGACCAGTTTCGCTCATCGCGAGCAGTAAGTATCATTAGTCCGGTCCTAACAATTAAGGGAAAGGAATCATAAAAAATGTTTATAATACCACAAGTACCTACTTGATATTACTGGTTGAAAATTGTATTCTATACCAGTCGTTCATGCTCGATGAAATTAATAAATTAAGTGGCAGTGTGGATGATTGTATAAATGAGTAATTTTAAAAGAAAAACAAAGCAGTAGTAACAAAGCAAAGTAAAGAAATACTGATTTGTATGAGGATATTGATTCTGAAAAAAGTTTTTTATTTATTCTAGTAAACTTTGCTATTTCGTACCCTATTAAAAAGAAATTTTATTTTTTTTCCAAAAAATAATAAATATACATTAGGTTAAATTAAATTATGGATAAAAATAATGACAAATACGATTTTTTCGTATACATAAGAAGAAAGTTGTTTTTTTTTTAATAAACTGAATAACCTCGATGAAATATATGATAATAAATAAGAATCTAAAATGACAAAACTTTGAAAAAGTTTCAGGGAACTGGCACTAAGTAAAAAGGAAAAGTCAACACGTCGAAAGAAATGCGAGCAGAAATATACAGGTTGGAGAAATCTCATTATTGTTACGCAGCATATCTCATCAACATATGAATATAAATGTATATTTATTCCATTAGAACCTTTCGTAGAAATGTTTGTTTTAGGTTCAGATTTTTTTTCAATTCAACCGAAAATGGAAATAAGAACAGTGATTTCTATCGATCGTGAATAAAATTTGAAAGAGGGTTGGGTCGCGAATCGATTTAGATTTTCCACGCAATAATAATAAATAATATGTTTCTATGTTATCAAAATCAATGTATGCATACGCAAGAAGCCTATTTTCGTTTAGATATAAGTGTGGTGGATATATCGCAATTTGTTTTTGGATTGAATTGAAAACAATTTTATTATTTACACGATGATTGATTCAAATTTGAGTTATTTTATTTTGTGAATAGTTGTTTAACATGATAATTTTGTCAGTTACTCTTTTACACGGCGGAAAGATTTTTTTTATTGTAAAATTTTCTTTGATTTGTTTGGGATGTCAAGCGTTCTTTTAAAAAAGGGTTTGGTGTACTATAATATATCTATGTAGGACGATAAAAAACACATTTTGAAGAGAGATAAATAAAATAAATTTAGAGACACCGTGTATGGAATACTACACTTCACATTGGCTGTAATTTTCAAAAGAGGAAAATTCTAAACTGAATTTGCGCATATTGAAAACGGAGGAAGTGGAAATGCTCCAATTTTATTATGTGGAAAAGAAAAACTAGGAATGTTTTCATAACTTATTCATTCCGGGTGAAGCCTTTTTGTATGTTGAGAAATGGGGAGAACATATCAATAGTAAGGCAATTTTGGGGAATGTATGAAAACACATTTGTATCAGAGATTTTGAAGTTTCAGGGGGTGATGTTTTAAGATTCTACTTAAGTCACATTTCGGCTTCACATAAGATAATGTGTATTAATGTAGTATCATTGGTTTTCCCCAATATTTTTTAAATAAATTTAATAAAGGAAGAAAATGGTAAAATACAGAGAAACTTTTATAAACTGCTAAATATGGGTGGGAGGGCATGACTTATTATCGTAAATCGAATCTACAATAGTTGCCAACAATATACTGATTTGTTTCAAGTGAAAATATTATATAGAATCATACAACTAACTTCACTAAATACTGAAGTGTTATATCTTGGAGCTTTGTCATATAAGTCTATAATATTGACAAATATATGCTAAATTATGAAAGAAATTCTGAACCGAATAATGATGGGAAGTGCTTTAATTACTAATCAAAATAAAATTATAAAACTCGACGTCTCTTTAAAGCTTCTCTAAACAATGAATGCTGATTGCGTCAGTACCGAAAGCTCCGCAGCTGAATGTATACCACAGCTTTTAAACAATTAAATTCGTTCAACAATCTTGCCAAGCAAGCGTTCAACAGTTTATGCTTAACAAACCACTAATCCGATCTGTAAACTTAACTGTAAATAGCGCATGGACTGAGTTTCACAATATTCAATGGTCGGTGGTAGTTGCGCTGCACAGAGGAGATGGGCCAAAAGTTAAATTAACTCAATCTGATACATTCGACTTCTGTGACGTCCAACGCGGGTCAATAATATTATTCATTTACATCCAAGACTGCGAAAGCAACAGTCTTTAAATATATAGTAACATCATAATCGTTGACGAATAAACTAAAAATTAATTCTAATTCTTATGTTATACAAAATGAAAGTATGGGTTTGTCCTTTGAAACTTTGAAAAACTTTGATAGTACTTATCATAAACTAATTACTTACATTAAGTGTGGTAAATCCCAACGGAAATAAATTCGGCAATGATGATCCGTCCAACCTTATTTGAAATGTTATTAACTGATGTTTCCTTTATGTTAATGATTTTTTTCATTAATAAAAACACAATATTCCTTTATACTTTATTCCACTTTATTTAATAGGTCACGACTGGTTTCGCTCATTGCGAGCATTGTCAACTGATGTTGCTCAGTTGAGAATGCTCGCAATGAGCAAAACCGGTTCTGACCTATTAAATAAAGTGGAATAAAGTACAAAGGAATATTGTGTTTTCATTAATATAATGCTTTTCCACCAAGTATTGACAGTGAACACCCTAAAAGTTCCAAAATCTTCAAGCTATTCCTTCTTAACGATGGAGTATTTCAATATTTATAATTAAAATGTGTAAATTATTAGTTCTATCGATTTATATTTTGTATAAATATCAATGTAATATTGTATACTCTTATTAGTTGATAATGCCTGTCATGAGCGAAACTGGTCCGGATAATTTCAAATAAAAGTGGGATTAGTACAACTGAGTGTTAAATTTTTTGAGTAAAATGAGAGTGAACACCTCAAAAGTGATTTTATGGGTGAAATAAGTATTTAATTTTTCCACATAAACAGAACAATGGCATGTAATTTTTGCATTGCAATGTTAGATTTTTTTTTAAATTATCAAATACGAAAAAATACGGAATTTATGCAATAATAGTGACTATAGTTTTTTTTATCCTTTGAAATTTTTATGGAATACGAGGTATTTATCAACATCGAAGTGTAGATATTTATTTATTATGATAACTAACATTGAGTATTTCGTTCACTTTTATTGTCAAAGGGCAATCGATCTACCGAATTATTAATAGATACAGAATCGCATGAGTTATGTTGATACATTACAGCCCAATGCAAGAAACTTCATGTGAATACTAAATTGAAAAGGAAAATACAATATTCATAAACTTTCAGGTGCACGTTTTACCATAAAAGGAAGTAAATATCCTAGTCGAGAAATTTCCGCGTCACGGGAAAATCATAAAAGAAAAATTATCGTGTTCGACTTTTGAGAATAATAAACGACGCAAGTAAATACACAACTTTTGCTTTGTCAAAATCTGGTCCACCGGGCGCGGAAAGTTACACAAAAGCAAAACATCCAAAACAAGAAAATTTCGAATAAGATAAGATTAAGAATTTTTTCACAATTCATATCTTTCAATGGATTTTCATTTTGGGGAGCGTTTCGGGCGTTACCTAGAATGAAGATTAAATATAATAAAAGGCTTTCGTATCTTCATAATACAAACACTTTTTATAAAACCGGTAAATGTTAAATATAGAGATAAAAATATTTGAAACCATAGAAATCTCAGTATTAAAACAAACTATAAGATTATTTTACGGAACTCTTTTTTTGTCCGTAGGGAATCTTTGTATTACGTTGAAATCTCAAAGGAAAATAATCTCATGCGGCATAGCCTATTCCAATCTTCTTCCTTTTCAAGATAGAATAAATGAAGAAGCCACTCAGTAAATTAAATACCTTTGAATCGACTTAATAGCAATATGCGTGGTTTGGTAGCATTCGAAATTTAGTCACGGAATTATTAAATGGTCTATGATACAAAGGAAGAAATATACGAAATTAACAAAATGCGGGTAAGCGAATCAAACACAGACAAAGAAAATGTTGGCGAAATTTTTGTACCTGCTTGAGAAATAAAATTAGATTTTTAATAAGCAATGCAATAAAATTCTTATATTATATAATTAATTATCCAATAGTACAAACAGATTTACATAACTTACATACCTAATGTGGTAATTTTAGCAAGTAATAACATATTCTATTCATCTAGTCAAGAGTTTCTTAAACGTAATTTCCAAAAACAATATTATCACTATTGGCAAAGGATTTTTCAAAAATACATTATGATATATGGAAGATTTTTTTGTTTATCTGCTCACAATGTGGATTTAGCTTTTCTTGTACTCGTTTAAAATATACCAATCGACAAATTGATTCTTTTTTCAATATAAATAGTATAATACAACGTAATTGTAGTTTAAAATATGTATGCTTGTGATAATAGCATCGTTTCCCAACCAACCTATTTGAACCTTCAAACGGTGAGTACAGAGAGCAATTAACTAACTACTAGTTCTACCCTAAACTCCATCCGTACTGTATTGTGCGATTTGGATTGAAAATGGCATTTGCTGACAAATCATGGTGATTATTGTGATTCAAAATGGCGACTCTATTGCAATTGAATATTACTATCTCAGGTATCCAAACACGTACTGGGATAATTGAATTGTGACTTGTAAATAAACATACGTCGTTGCGACTCTGGTCGCTGCTGAGAGACTGTTGGCAGCGTAACAACATTGGTAACTAACCGGTTCGCTTGCATTACTCTACTGACCCAAGGGACAATAGAAAACATTTCGTTCGCTTTATTAAGTAACTACTAATGTAATTTTAGCAACGAATGAAATAAATATATCCAAGCTAAATAAAGAAACACTATTTAAGGTAGTCTTAAATAAAGGTATGTAGTTCAGTATCTGGAATATTCTATTTTAGTTACTTGAAGTTCGATATAGCGTCATCGACCGATAATGCGAATTAAAAATCAACCACGTGTGTTATTAATATCACGTTATAAGATTAAAGCAAACAATTGCAAAAAATGTATTGCAATATATGAAATTGATTTGAAATATACGTTAAAGTTTCGAATTATTTTTAAAACATTTTACATTATTTATCCAATATTTATTTTGTTGACTTTCCTTCAGTACCTTCAGTGGTAGGAAAGACATTATATAATATTAAAAAAAAAAATACTCTTTTGAACTACTTTCAAATTATTTATTGAAGACCAGGGTGTTTCCAACACGACTATTATGAACAAAAAATGTTTTACATGTGAAGTTTTATTGCTAAGAATGCAAATTAATGCCACCTGTTTGGCCGAGTGGTCAATGTCGTTGCCTTCGGTTACGGAGGTCACGGGTTCGAATCCCAGTACGGACAGTTTTATAAATTGATTTTTCAATCGATTTATGAATTTCTGTTCGAAGGCATGGATGTATGTGATGTCTTGAATTCCCCCCTCCCTCCCAACCTATCCTATGAACGGGGCATATCGAGAGCGATTAGCTTACCACTAGTCCTGCCCTAGCACTATCCTTTTATTCCTACTCACTTCTGAAAGAGAGCAACTGAATAACAAGCAGTTCTCGTAGAAACACTTCTGTTGAGATAAACTCCATTAGGCGTCCATATGCTCCACATTGGGAGCGGACATGATTAAAAAAATGCAAATTAAAATGTATTTATACTTATAACACAATCATGAAAATCGGTCCATTTGCCAACGAGGAAATCCGAACTACTAAGGATAAAATATATGTTGAAAAAGTATATTACGAGATCTACGAAAAAACGTTATATAACAGCATATTGTTCTTGTCCTGAGGACACCGAGTTATTATGCCTTTTTACTGAGAAGCTTTGACCCAGACACTAACTTTACATATTGGTGTAGCTTTATGGTGATACCGTGAACAAATAGCCGTTTTTTTTTTGTGTCGACGCATGAAGTTCATTCAGAGAATGAATATATATTTACTACAAAGTGAATTGTTTTATGGGCTATGAAAATATTTCCCGTGAATTCGGTGGTAACTTAGTGGAAAATACTATGTACGGTGTGTTGTGAAGGACGATTAATTGCTCAATCTACCGAAAGTATATATTTAAAAAAAGAGAAAATATCTGTTCATCTGCTTTTGGGTGCTAAGTAACACTTATTAAAAATTAAAAAGGAGTAAGATTCCCTCAAATTTATTATCATAAACAACAACATATTACTGGCAGTGATTCGCATTTTAAATAATATACAAAATAAATATGGTATCAATTGAATTGGCGTTTACGAAGACACTTAAACAATGTTTCAGCACATGCGAATTTCCATGGTGACTGGTGCGACTGGAGCCGTGGTTTAAAAAATGTGACATTTAAATTTATTTTGACATGTGTATGTATAAATCTGTCAGTCAATTCATGGATATTGACATATCAGAACGAAAGGAAACATAACTGAAAAGGTTTCATACATCATATTATCAAGGAAAGAAAAGGAAAAAAGGTTTGCGATACAAAACTACACAAAAAAATATTATACTTTTCTATTCAAACATTGGATTTTTTTCTGCAAAATCGTATATGTGTATAGATAACAGAGCATTCATTGTAAAACTTTTTTTAACTACTTTTGCGACCAATTTAAGTATATATTTTCAATGCGTTTTGCTCCTAATGTGAAACATATTGACTTTTAACGAAGGTATCTTAAGGGAAGATTCCCTACATTTGGACAAATGCTGATCGTAATGTAACTTATACCCGTGAGATCCGTCAAAAAAAATCAATGACAATAACCACTGCACCACGAACCCAACAATAATAATAGGAAGCTATTAAATATTATACATGAAGGCACACAAGATGCACGGTATTAATTAAGCAAATAAAATTTTCTAAGCTTTGCTAAGCTTTTAACTATTGCTCGTGTGATATAAGCATTTATAAAATATGTGATTAAAGGATTTAGGCTCAATGTTTTACGATCATTTTTTTTAAACAAAAACAAGAGGTATCATTACACAGAACCAGTGCTCCAGGATAGAATACGTGACGGCGATACATCGCATTGAAGGAAGGTAAAAGCCTTGTAAAACCTATGCCAACATTCAGAACTTATACGTAGTAGATTGTAAAACTATGGCTAGAACGTGAATTAACATCGTCTTTAATTCCGAGTAAGGGGGTCACGTAGAAAAAAGGTCAAACTTTCGACGTGTATGAATAAAAAGGATCAAGGAAAAGAAACGAGTTTGCCGGTTTTTTTTGTATGCTAGGAGTGAAGTTTCGAAATACGTCCGTATTTTGTTTCCTTCGAAAATATCCAGCGAATCAAAAACATACTACAAAAGCCAATCAATCACTACACGAAAACCAGCGGGATTATTCTAAAATTTATTAGGATCTAGAACAATAATTAAGGGGGTCTCTAATACTCGACATAATTTTTGTATTTGGTTTTACGTTAGGTATAACTTAAATGTAAATTGTAATAGCCTATCTGTCAAACGCCGACATTAAACAGAATTTTGTTTTATTCTATCATTTTTTTTTTGTATGTTTGATAATTCATGTAAACATGCTATGCGTATTCACAGTGATTGTAATGAGATAAATATCAAATTTGATATAGAAGTTCTAAATTAGAGATAAATATGCTTAACTACATGCTACTCGATGAGCTTACGTTATTTTTGTCAGTTTGTTGCAAACAAATTTCTTTCTAACGCAGTCTTTTGATTGGTCAAATAAATCATATAAGATCTACTAATAATATAAACAACAGTAAAACTAGCCACAAATATTACATTCAAGTTATACCAACTGTAAAAACCAAATACAAAAATCATGTTGAGTATTAGAGACCCCCATCTAGATTAGTGTCTATATGTTAATACATTTGAGAATATCAATACCACAGGTAAAATGATGATTTTTTTTTAAATATCGTAAACCATACTTATATTGAGATACGACATATACGATAATCGGTCGCACAAAGAAACGTAATAATGAGTGTCGATAATGATATTAATTACTGCTGACCATATTTCAAAAATTACAGGCGAGTATTTTCATATCAGCTAAATAAGCCGATGCTACATTTTTTTTATCATAGCTACCTGTGATATGTAGTTATAATTATTTCAATTAATTTTATCTTACAACTATTACGACACATAAATATATTACATAGGTATAATACATGAATACAAAAGCACAACTGTACCTACAAAAGACAAAAAGGTTTATTTATTGGCCAAATAGGGATGGCATACGGTGATGTTATCAGAACACGTATTTGAGATTTCAATGGTTTCCAGAATAATGGACAAAATGTAAATGCCAGTGAGTGAGTGTGAGAAAAACATCAAAATGTAAATTAGGTAAGGAGGGAAATAACGAATTTATCAGAAGGCTGTAAGTTGTAATGTAAGTATTACATTTTTTTTTATAATTTGGGCCAAAAACGCTGGCATAAAGAAAAGTATGGCCAAAGCCATAAAAGCGGTGTGTTGATTTATAGCCGCGGTAAACTCATAGAATATCTCCCAGGAGGAAAAGATAGATAATGGCAGTTTATATCGCTAATCATATAGCGATATGTCATTTTAAGAACCGTCCAGAGTTATCTTATCTTGGGTTATGATGCAACTTATAAAAAGGGTAGTATAATGTTCAATATTTTTATTGTTTAAAAACCAACGTTTTAAAATAAATGAAATACATAACTGGATATATTCATTATGCGTATGTTTTTTTATAACATGCCGAGTAGAATTGTATCGTTTTCAATGAATTAGATTCATTTATAATTTAAGATTTCGACTGAAGGTGCTTGGTGAAATTTCAATATTAAATTTGAATCGTTCAAATTATGTACATTATGTCAGATCAAGTTCATTCGTGCACTTGAACGCCCGAAGATGTCGAAAGGCGAAACCCGGGTCGTTAGTGACAAAACCTGTAAAAATATACATAATTTGAACGATTCAAATTTAGATTAATTTAAATAACTAAGACACTGCAAGATAATTATTATCGGGTATCGTAATTATTTTAATTCAAAATTGAATTTTTTTAGCTGGTTTTGGAAATTTAACGAATGCGGAATTTAAGAAAGTAATCATATTTATGAGAAAAACTTATAAATCGACTTAAACATGGCGAATAAAAGCAATGAATTTTATTTTTTAAATAACCTATTTTGTGAAATATTTTTTTTAATATATTAGAATTGCATGGAAAATATGTATCACAGAAATCACCAAAAAAAACACCTCATTCTTCTTTATTCAACATGTTTAATACTAGAAAACATTTAATTTCCTGTGCAAATCAGCACATCTAATTGAAAAGACTTTTATGGTGGTTTCCTAGTTATGCTACCCTATTTATAAATTTAATTTAATGTTATTTTTCACTTTGCACTGAGCAAGCTTTCGTTCGTTTACACAGTAAATAAGCCAAAAAGAGTTTGCAAGTTCGACTGTTTTGTGGTTGGTTCATTTGAGGCGAAATATGTTGTTTTATGGTAGACAGAAAAACAATGGCACTGGAAATGGAAGATTCATGTCAGCGAGTGAGAGTTGGATGTGGGGACGGGGGCTGAGTTGTGTGTTGTAACTTGTAAAAGTGCTAAATATACTCAGTGAATGGCTCGAATGAAGTTTACTTGATTTATATCACAGTATTAATTTACGCACAAAATATTTACACATATGGGATATTTACCTGAGATTTTTGAAAAAAAAATGTAACAAGGAAAAAGACTTTCCTTATATAGAAAACAACAAATATAAACATAATATCCAATTAGTATAATTATACTGACTAAACGAATATTATTGGTTCCATATATTCGTAAATGGTACAATAGTAATCAAATATTATTGACAGTTATTTTGGAATCACGCCGTCATCAAAACTATGCTTTTTTCTATAAGGCACAACTGAGAAGATGTAGACTATCCACCAACTTATAAGCGTGCTAATTTTGAAAATATATCTTATATAATGTGACAAAATGAATAAAATATTTATTGAAAGTGTAAGGGTAAAAATACACAAGTAGCATAAGCGGCAACAAGCAGCCGACTACATGGACTCCATATGTTGAGTCGACTACTGAATGCTGCCGTGTGCGCGCCCAATGCGAGTTTCATATGAAAAAACGGGGATCGCCGAAATGCGGGCTGTCGGCTGCGGTAGCTAAATTTTTCTTGTGTGTTTCAGGTCTAATGATAAGTTAAGTTATTCATTTGATTTAATTAATTACGTAATTTATAAAACATATACAATACTTATATAATAAAATTAAACGCAGACAGATTGAGTTTTATATAATAATAGATAATTTTGAAAAACAATACATGGACTACGTACTATTTAATTCATTTTCAAGGTATTACCGAGATACTTTCTATTTATTTAGAGATATAAAACCCCTAATGAATTCGCAGTAAATATCAGTGTAATTTATCCTAATTTACATTGGAAAATCCCATATTGCTTATTGTTTTTCGAAACACTAAAGCCATAGTTAATAAATTTAATGTAATTTATAATAAATATTAGTTTAATTTATCCTAATTAACGTTTTTAAAACCCCAGATTGTTTATTGTTCTTCGAAACACTAGTCATATTTAATTAGTGTAAATATTATAATTGTAATTTGAATTAGGATTTTAAGAGTGAATAACATGTTGCATTGTGTATCTCTTCGGAGCCAGTATATATATATATATATATAGTTGAGAAAAATGTAGGTTTAATCATAGTTCTGACGATGGCGAAAGCCGAAATAGCTATCCACTAATAAATATAAAAACTGTAGAATTAAATACGTTGCTATTTTTAACCCTATTATGAGATACTTTCTAATTAATCAGCGACAAAAAACAGTTGACTGCGACTTAGTAGGTATAATGATTCGAATCATACTTATATGTACATTAAATTTTTCCCTACGTATTGACGTACATTGATCACAAAAGATCGTATTGCATACAGTGCCGTGAACTGGTCTGATAAATGAAAATAATGACTTAAGGTAGAATTAATATCGGGAAATACATTCTGTAAACGTTGGTGTGGAAGTTAATCAATAATAGAGAAAATAAAGGCCGGCTAGGAAACTTTTCATCATAATGATTTATGATTCGAGTTATTTGATCAGAAGTGAGAGAAATAATATTTCTTATTGACGAATTATGTAATGAGGTTCTTTTGTGTGATCTATTGAACCGAGATGGGTGACGTGGGTTTTGTAATTGGAAAAGATGAAGTATCATTTACTTACATTCTATTGAACACATACAAAATAGTGTGCTTTCATTAATACGCAATATTTCGAAAAAGATGTATGGTAAAAATGCGAATTTGGATATAAAAGTTAAATTATTAACTTTAACAAATTATTAAATACACTTAATAAATACACAGAATCAATATCCAACCGTTTTATAGGAAAGTAGGCACGTTATGAATTTTGTATATATATTTAATGAATATAATATCCAAATGATAGATTCAGCAATAATTGCTATTCCCATGCAAGACTTTGTAATCGGGTAAAAAAGAGAAGATTCTGACTCCGGCTTTATGTAAAAAACTGACACCGACTACGAATTGAATTTTTCAAATATTTACGTTTTACTAACACCTGTATACCATCAGATCACTATAGTTATTTTAATAGATTCTAGTAGATTTCATAAATCAATATGATGAATATACTAAAGAAAAACAATATCCTGAAGTTATTATTTTCCGGTTTTCCGACTTCGATTCCACAGCCCTGTTCGCACGATATTGTCAAACCTTTAAAAAAAAACTCCGAATTTCAAGTCTGCAATTAATTTGCAAAATTAAAACATATGGCCAACATACGGTTCCTTCGTGATTCTCTATTTACTGCCAGTCTTTTTGATTCCTGCTAGGTCATCTCAGCGTCCTGTTGCTTCGCCAAGTACATCTTGGTTATCAGTGGACTTTAATGAAGTAGGGATTCATCCGGTTGGTAGGAGAGACAGGTACGGGGTTCAGGCTTTCTTGGAGCATCCGCAGCACGTGTTCATGGTATATTTTATTTTTATTTTTGATAAATACAATAGGATTGAAATAAAACACTATATATTTTTTAGGTCCGGGAAAAAATGATAAACGCGTGAAGAATTCTTAATCAGATTTAATGTTGCCGTTATTAAACAATAATGCGACGTATTTCGATGGCCACTGGATATAAGTTAAATAGAAAACAACATTATCATGAGTGGTCCAAAAAGTTAAAAATACATATAGACATTTATTTCAAATTGCTTTTAAAAGCATACGAGGAAAAGAGCTGATTGTGTTTGAGACGCTACAATTTTTTTATACAATACCACGGAGGGTTCTATTTTCTTATCTTTTCGAATAGTGTTAGCTAAAAAAGTATACCACTTTTTTCTTACTTTCAAGTTTCTTTGTCATTTTAAATTTACCCTCATGAGAATCAAGACAGTAAAAGTTCAAAAGACTTAATTAGATTTTAAATTAATACCTATGGCAAAATCCCACCTTCTTTTAAGAAAACGATAACATCGTAGAAGGCTGAAACTAAATAACTTTGTATAACTATTAATTTGGTTTCAAAGTCAACATTATAAAACAACACCATTTATTTTTATACTTTCGATGGTTTCGGTGGTAACTTTGTGAAAGTCCATTTTAATATAAAATTTAAAATAACTTTGATTATTCCACGTATTGTGCTACTAACTGTGACTGTGACTCTTTCAGAGGCATCTTTAGACTTACTATCGCAAAGTTTGCTTAAGTAATGAAGCAAGATTGATTCTAACATTTTAAATTATGAAATTACAAAATAGAGTTTGGGTTTTTTTCCTTTTCTGAAAGAGGCGAAACACGTGTCACAGTTAGTAGCACAATACGTGGGATAATCAAAGTTATTTTAAATTTTATACCATTTATCTTTATTTAGAAATATAAGTGTAATGACGTTACATAACAGTTAAGATAGAAACTGTGGGCTGCATATTAAAACAGAACAACAAAATAAATGTATTCCGAATTACACGAATTCATACGGCAATGAATCGGGCAATCGAAAATAGTACAAGGAATACATTTATATAAAATAATGTTATTGTAATTGGCAATGGTTGGGCGCTTAATAAATAGTCCAGCTCAATAAATAAACCCCGTTAGCATCTGGTATAAGTAACATCCTTTAAAAACACACAAGCAAAGAATCCTTTGCGATTGGATGAAAAGCCTCAAAATTAACCGCACATACGCCCGAAGTAAAAGTAAAGGCTGTATTCGGTTTAATTAACGGAGTAGAGATGGCCGCAATGAAAGGGTTAAAGGAGATCTTCGAAATCTAAAGAGCAGTGACGTTCATTAAAACTCTTAATTCCGGTTGTCTTTTAATATTTTTTATTTCAGAATTAATGAATAGCTTAAAATAAAAATATTAAGGATTTTATACAAATATTTAAGTCTTGTTTCCTTCAAGAAGTAAGTATATTTGAATGATAAAACTGATTCAGCAAAAAAAAGAATCGTACACATATCATTTGCTATCATTTAACGGGAAACGGTTGTTGTTAAAAAATATACTTGAATATTTTGCTTTAAATACATATGGTAAGAAACTTTGTAAGAAGAATGGGGTAAGAAATTCAATTCGCTTTTTACTTTAGAAGGGTGGGGGAAGGGTTGAAACAACTTTATTCACCCTATACTTCATGAGGAATTGCATGTACTCACTTGAAGAGAAATAAAATCTTTAGAAAATTTGATAGAGAAAAAAATAGGACTTGAATTCATATCTTCTAGTACCTACACCACTGCTTTGGGGTGACTGACAAACTTTGGGGTCAGAAGAGGGCACGTGCAGCAATGTATCACATACATATGACATTACCGCACAAAGATAGAAATCCAAAAACATTGTAAGTACTTGCAAGAAAACAAAATGGGTGCGCTGCATAAACAAAGTAAAACATATTTTGAAAGTACAGTGAAACCTCGTTATAACTTATCGGAAAAAAATACGGTAAAATGTGAAATGTTTAAAAAGTTTCGTTAAACGTTATTAGTGTTAAATCTAAGTTACAGCTTGTAAAAAATGTTCTTTGCATAATGAGAATGAATGATCTTAAAATATGGACGGACAGACAAGAATTATTTAAAGGTTCAGTGACAAATCAAAACAAAATTTAAAATTGGTGTGTAGTATCTTTGAAAAACCTAATTTATATAACATAGTTTTTGCTTCAACGGATACCTAGGTAACAGCATTAGTCTTTGAAATTATCAGTTTCTTTGAATTCGGATAATTGAGAAATATCCAAAAAACAAACACGCGGAAGAGAAAAATGATAAATAAAAATATTGTTTAGATAAACGTAAATAACAACGAAGAAAATATGTAAGTATAATAATATTCATTTACCAGCAGTCGACATAAGTGAAATGGAAAATTGTCAGTCGATAAGAAAGCCTGAAAAATTGGACGAGCGATCGCAGCGCAATGTGTTTTCCTTGCATAGAATGACAAGTTAATATATTTCATATACATTAATTGAACATGTCATTCTCATTTTATATAACTACTAGCTGGCCCGACGAACTTCGTACCGCCTCAGAATCAATAAATGTTGTGTTAATTTATTGGATGAGTTAAATTCAGTTTGAATGAATACTCAAAATGAATTAAGTTCAATAAATGTGCAAAATTAAAAATGAAAAGTATTTTAATTACATTGAAATGATGTTATTCACGTGGCACAGTCGATAGATTTAAAGGAATACAGTGCACCAACGATTTGATTTTGAATTGTGAAGTTGAAATGATCCACATCTTTGTTATTTGCTGCAAAAATTGCTCGTTCACTCAACCAATTATGATGTTTGTGATTAGCAATGATATTCAGGAACACTTTGTTGATTGTCCTTCGATGAGACGAAATTTCAAAAATTCGGCAAAAACGAAATCAATCCATTCGATTCGTCGACAGGAACACGGCCGTTACAGATAGTCAGCAAATGCTTGGAGAAATCTGCGGCAGATGGTCGTTTAGAAATGCAACTCGCATGTTTGTCGTTAACTGAAGTTTCTTAACATAGCGCCACAGAGTCGATGTTTTAAGTCAAGCGTTTATTTCATCGGCAGCGGTCGATCTTGGAATAACTGGTAGTGTTTGGCGAAAATCGCCAGATAGTAGAATCATTGCGCCTCCAAAACATTTTGAGTCATTGCGCTGATCTTTCATAGTTCGGTTGAGTGCTTCCAATGCGGAGGAAAAATAAGCCACCATTTCCCTCATCAATTGCCTTCATTAAAGTATCGTACACTTTCTGTTGGGGGTTCAACAGTGGAACATTCGTTCGAAGTGATTGGTTCAATGCATCTCGATCATATTCACGTTTACGTTCCGATTCTCGATTGAAAGCGTCGTTCATTCCTCGATCTGGCGACGCATCATGCAGCGCATGAGGTAACACATATCTTCGATCAAAAGCAACGCCTGGTTATGTATCTCCTCATTCACCTCGAGATCGGGATTCCCTGAACTGACGCGAATTCGGTGTAAAGTGTCTTCGGACATGTCATCCTTGTACTTTTTCCACAATTCACGTGGATTCGATGGGAAGCATGTCAAAAAAATGATAGCAAATAATGTGCCTATCTGACTTGGAGACGCAGAAACAATTGCTTCAGCGATTGTCATGTCCCAATGAGTTTATTTTTCAAGCAAATTGAGCTATTGACATGCGGCACGAAATGTTAGGCATACGACGCCATTGACAGTTCGAAATGATTCGAAATGTCGACCCGAAGGGAATTGTTGGTTGTTTTTCAGATTTTTCATGTTCACAGAACTGTAAGACTCTTACATAATGACAGGGATCTTTTCAAAATTATTCAAATAATACTTTTTTATAATTTTACGAAAGTTCATTCTAAATTTTCATATTTTTTATATTACGAAATGACATAAATTCTCATTATAACAAAGAACGCAACATTTTCCAAATCTTCAATATTATATTTATGAGATTATCTTTCATTAGAAAAAAATATATATTTTTGTTTAATGTTCCACACATACAAACAACTATACAGTCAATCCTGTTTTTATGCGGTAGATGTGTTCCACGAAATATCGCAAAAAAAAAATCGCATAAAAAAAACTTGACTTCCATAGAAATAGTAGGGTGCGTTACTTAAATTTTAAAATCCGCATAACTTTGAAACAGCGAGTTAAAATATACACTAAATCGCAAAGTATAAGAAAATTAGGGGAAAACCACGGCGTAAAAATATTAAAAAATAGTCACTGTATGACAATTCTATGTGTGTTTTAAAGCATGTGGTTCTAAATCACTCTTTTTCAGAAGAAATAGTATGCGCATCAATTTCATAAAACTATGGTTGTTTTCTAACAATGAAATTAGTGATCAGAGTTTGTTCAGATTTTCTTTTTCGATAATTAATTGTTTATGCAGTTTGTTATACCCATATATATATATTTTAAAGTTATCGTTGAAACTTGAATGCGCGATCAGAATTTGAATCATTTAGAAAGAAATGATCTTCTAATTTACTGAAAAGTTTGATACCTTCTTCAATTATTTTCGCAGTGAAGAAACTGGAATTTCTTTCAGTTCGTCATTGTTTTCTGGTTTTTTGTCAATAATTAAATTTAAATTATGAACATCTTCGTCACTTATAGCTTTATCTGTAAGTAATTCGTCGATATAATTTTCGCTAAAGGTATCAAACCTTTCTTCGCCAAGTTCAGGTGCTAAAGTAATCATTTCAGCTGATATTACCGATGCTTCAATGGTTTCATCGACTGTAACACACCTAATTAGGTGGACTTAATTCAGCGATGGCAGATGCAACATGATTTAAACAGTCCGAAATCGTATTTTTTTTTCAAATGTCGGTTGTGTTTATAATTCTCTCTATTCTATCAAAAATACAACAATATATGCTCTCGATGTAATATTTAACATTTTTATATATCGTAAAATATGGTACATTTAAAAAAATGCATTTCTAAAAAATCGCATTACTTCGAAATCGCATAAAAAAACCGCATAAAAACAGGATTGACTGTATATAGGGATCAAAAATAAAATAATGATTTGATAGTATTCTATAACAATATAATATACATGAAAAGTATACTGATTTTTTTTTTACATACCTTCTGATTTTATGTACTTTCATTCGTCTTTTCACATTTCAGTATATATTTTAGCGACGGTGATGAACATGAGACATAAATTCCTAAAAGTTTTTTTTTAAATGGATATTGAAGATTTAGTTTCGACTTAGTTTTAAGTTGGCATTCCTAACTTGATTAACAAAATGCCTCACATGAGGTAACACATGTCTTCGATCTAAATCAAAGTCTGGTTATTTATCTTTTCATTCACCTCGAGATCGGGATTCCTTGAACTGACACGAATTCGATGTAAAATGTCATCCTTGAACTTGTTCCAGAGCTCACATGGATTCGATGTGAAGCATGTCAAAATAATGATAGAAAATAATGTGCGTATCTGACATGGAGATCCAGAAACAATTTCTTCAGTGATTGGCATGTCCCAATAAGTATAATTTTCAAGCAAATTGAGCTCTTGACATGCAAGTAGAAACATTCGTCATTTTTCGGATGAACTGTGTAAATGCGACCAAGAACATCAATAGTCATTCGGGTGATCAGGAACCGCAACGCTTTGCTTTTGACGTTAAAATTTCTTCGATATAGCGTTTCAAGTGTAATAACGTGTCATCTCAGAGTAAAACAACGTTCGTGCAAAATATTGTTGTCAAAAATTTATATACCTAATTATAAACATAACCTTATTTCAATATTGTCCGATTTTCTTTCGTTTTAATTTCATATCATCGATTTCTTTTATTCTAATCCATATTCTAAATTTAAATTTTTTTATAAGTCAGTAGTACGCAAAAAAAGCAAAAACAAACAAATATAGAAAACAGTGCGATCTGGTGGATTTTTCTGAAACCAGCTTACGACATTTTATCGTTTGATGACGCTATTCGTCATTTGAAAATTTTATTCTGTATGAAGATATTTATTTTCTTTATAATTTATTTTCCGTGATATTTTTCCGATGTTTTAATGCTTATTCTGCTATTCTAGGCAAAAAGGAATTTTATAAAGCAAAGATCATTGAAATCCTTGGAGTAATTCTCGAGATATACGTGGTGTAAATAACCCGACTTTGTTTTATATATATAGATAAGCAGTAAAAAAAATCAGTCTTGTATGAAGATGATACAAAAACAAATAACTTAACTTAAACGAAAAATAAACTTGCGATAACTAACCTTGCCGAACTTTGAAAATATAATCTAAAATCAAAAATACTTCAAATTTGAATCATTCAAATTATGTACACTCCCACAGATTTTGTCGCTAACGACCCGGGTTTCGCCTTTCGGCATCTTCAGGCGTTCAAGCGCACGGATGAACTTGAACTGACGCTTAGTAAATGGATGTTTCGTGTTTATATATTAAATAAATGTATCACTGAGTCTAAAGCCATCGCTGGCGAAAAGGGTAAGCTCATGGGAATTCCCAAAGATTTGAGTAGTGAGTGGTTTTTAGAATTATATTTATTTGTTTGTCGGCAAAGGTTTTATGATATTATTTATATAGGGTATAGAAGTGGAGAGCCAGGAAGGTTTAATATCTCGTTCAAAATCGGAAGACTATGTAACTGTGCCCTATTAATTTCTAAATGAACGCCTGAAGATGCCGAAAGGCGAAACCCGGGTCGTTAGTGACAAAATCTGTGGGAGTGTACATAATTTGAATGATTCAAATTTAATATTGAAATTCCACCAAGCACCTTCAGTCGAAATCTTAAATTATAAAAACAAAATACTTCAGTAGTAAATGTGAAATTGAATACGCAATGTCCATAATATCGAATGATGGCAAAATACGAAGAATTGACTATAATTCCACAATAAAATAAAGGCAAAATACATACAACATTATCGTTTATTTAAGCGTGGCAAAGTAACAAAAGCGCCCCCCCCCGCCCCTATCAGGAAATAGAAACAACCTTTACTAATTGAGAAGTAAAATGGTAACTGCCTATAAAGTTTATTTATAAACGCCCGATATATAGGTAATGAGGAAGAGAGCCGTTAAGGAATCAGCCGAGAAAATCGCCTTCATACATCGTGATTCTCCGAAAACAAGATTATTCTTCTACTTTTAATTCAACACATGGAAATGTACAACCAATCAATTATTGGAATTCCTAGATAATTGTATATGTAATATGAAATATTTTATAAAAAGTGCATTTCTTTTTCATTAAGTAATATCGAGGTACAATAATAAATAATAATCGTTCATTTACAAGTAATTGTTGTAGGCGAATCAGTGAACTTTTTTTAGATACGACATTCAAAGATAAGCTTAGTATTAAGAACTTGAAGTACTTATTACTGACTTAGAGAAAAAGTTGATGTAAATAATTAACAAACAAAAAAGAACATTATTTATTGACGTGTCCTGGCATCAGAAAATACGAGACTGTTTTGGATATTTTTATATTTGATATAATACATTAATTACCGTGACTCAATAACGAAATATTGAAAAGATTTTATAAATGTTCTTGGTTCACTAAAAAATAAAACCAGAATAATATGGGCTATATAAATTGTATTATTCAAGACCAAATTTCCCAAAAATTCAGTGAATTTTTTTATATTTTGCACTCTTCCGTCGGCCGTAGTGCGTTAATATGAAAAAGGTATACCCAGGAGACAATGTTTTTTAAGTTATTTTACACTTTGTATCATGAAAAAGTTGCAAAAAATCTCATGGGACCGAGAGGTAGGCTATTTTGTAAGTGGCTTGAGTGGTCCTGCCGAACGGAGGTGACTTGTTTTTCTTTTATCCTACGTTCTCTTTCGAAAGACGCGTTAAATAGAGCTCAGTTTTCTGACCAACTCGTAAGATCGTAAAATTTACAAGGTTCAAGAGCATTAAAAAAGAATTACGTGGAACGTTTTCGTAAACAATTCTAAGAAAATAATACTTTCATCAACACTTTTTATACCACGGAGATGTTTTGTATAGCTTCTCGTTCGATACAAAAGCATAAATAAGCCTGTTGAAAATATGTTGAATAGAAATAAATCTGGATTTTCAGTTGAACGCAAAATATTTTGCAAGTATAAATAGTACATAAATGAAAACGTTGGTTTTTGAAAATACAGATGAGAATAAATTCAAATAATAGTGTAAATTATATATGGGCAAAAAAGTATTTTTCAGAGATTCAACGACTGTGTAATTCGCTCAAATTTCCCGCTATTTTTGTGTGGGACGAAAAAGCTCTAAGCTACATCTTACATTCCTTGTAAAATACTTTACTTTCCTATTATAAACTTTTTAAATCTCGTTTCTTAAAATACATATAGATTGCTAGGATGGCGTATGTATGATATATTGACAATGGCAAATTTATTGAAGAAATGTTGTGCGTTGAAAAGCACAAATAAGGTTGAGAAATACTGATCTAGGTATTGAAAACTTATCATCTCGGTATTATTCCTTCGAGAGTCAGCAATAGTCTCAATATTATCATTTAAAATATGAAATCGATGAGTTTTATGCATTCCATTTTTACCTCGATATCTAAATTTGAATCGTTCAAATTATGTACACTCCCACAGATTTTGTCTCGATATCTACATTTCATATGTTGTACATATTAAAACGTTTATATGGAGAAGCCTTAGAAGAAATACTAATTTCTCGCTATTTAATTGCTTTTGTTGTGCAGTAAAGATAGATCATTGAGAGTCTACTGTATTAAGATATATTTCATCTACGCTCCAGCTACGGCAAGTATAGGCTGCGTAGCACTTTTGAATGACTACCGTAGAACTACCGCGACACGTAGCCTCGTGCCAATGAATTTTTGTTTTAAGAGGATAATATGTTGATTGATTGAAAATAAAACGCCATGCTATATTTTGAATGATTGAATTGAATACCAAGTAAAATTTAAAAAAAAAACAACAAATTAAGACTTGATGATGAACATTTCGCAAATAAAATGCCTATTTAATACCCAGAAGAAGACAGAAACACACTAATTAAAATTATTAGTTATGTCAATGAATTGAAAAAATAATTATTTTAATTCATTTTGGATACACTAGAGAAGAATTTAACCTAAGATCACTCGAACATCCACTGTAAAAGTAGACATCACAAATGATTATGACTAGATGTAATGTATCTTATTAAAACACAGGAGTCAAAACTGAAAATAAATACTAAGCCGAGTTCTCGCGGCTAGTATTACGATGTCGGTTGTTGGTAATATGCGAAAAACTCTCTCAAATTTTGAACTGGAAACAAGAATTTTGACTCTTTCTTACATTTGTTATAGTGACATACACATAATCCTGCAAAGTAACGTTTCAAAATTTATTCACTTTCCGCTGAAGCGCCGTTATATTGTTTATGGACGGTATTCGTGAGTAATTTCTGCTTTTATCGTCAATTTTACATTATTAATTATGATTAAGAAACTTTACAAAGCAAGTAATTTTCTTCGGCTTAGAATTAGTTAAGGGTAATTATTACAAACTTCGAGGGTTAAGTAGATACGTCATTAGCACCAATATTAGGGTTACTAATGATCAGGGAAATAGATTTTCTTTTTTATTTTTTTCCCCTTAAGCGTGTACAAAAAAAAGGTCGAAATACTGATTTATGACGAATGTTAACGCAATATATTATTACATTAGATATGGAACGAAAAATATTTCACTTCCACAGAAATAATATGTTAAAACAGCCATAATTTTTTGTACGTATAGGGCAGTGTTCATTTTTTATGTGGTCGTGGTATACCGGTATTATGAAACGATATTTGCCACAAAATGTGCTCAGTCATGCACCCAAAAACGTATTCCAATTTCTCTTTTAATCGTACGTGTTACATGGAAAATGGAAAAATAAACTGTTTCCAAGTATAATGATATTCAATATAACCATGGAAAAACACAATCAACTAGTTATCTTTATAACATAACCTGATCAATTCTTTATTTAAATGGAGGTTGAACAAAAGAGTAAAAAACGGCACCATAACAATATATCGTCATTCGTATATATAGGGCCTTCGTTATTTCCAGCCAAATCGGAAGCAAACACCACGAAGAAGATAAAATGTACATTTTAAAAATAAACATTAAAATAATGTGTAAGATTATTACGATTATTTTATAACCAATATTATAAATGTTTGTTACATCAAACATAAATTTGGGGATTCGACAAGAGGTTAATTAATTGCAGCACCTGAAATGGAAAAGGCAATTTTAAAAAAATAATGAAATAATGTAAAAAAAAGTCTATACGAAGTTTGGGCAGCAAAATCAATATATTAAACGGAGAAAAAACACACCTGTACAAACTGCTTGATGCATTCGTTTCCGTGCTCTCGCAGGAATACTTGCAGGGTTTCCATCCCTTGCGCAGAAAGAAGTCGATATCCATTATTGTTGTTATTCACGTTCACATTGTTGTTAAACATATTATTATTCGCAAGGAATCCATTATTAACCACTGCCGCGGAATTATCGTATTGCACTGATCCATTTTCAACAGGTGCAGGTCCGTTATTCAGGTCCACTGTCCCATTGGCCTGGAACATTGGCTTGTTGGAGTTTACATTGGGTGCCGCACTATTGTTAACAACGGACACTTGAGGGTTGTTTTGAACACGGTTTGGATTTCGATTCGATATTGGACTGTTGTGATTGATAACAACACTATTATGATTAAGCTGATTGCTGTTTTGATTGCAGTTCTCGTAATTGTTAGAAATACCACCGTTTGTAAGTGGGATTTGGTTGTTGGGTAATACTGTGTTGTTCCCTGGCATCGGTGAGACGTTGTGGTTGTTTAGTACACCGTTGGCGGCATTTACGGGGTTGACAGGGGGCGGAATGCTGCTGTGGTGGGTTGCTCGCGGAATTCCGCCGGCGGCGTTATTGACATGATTCTGCGGACGAAGATTCTGCGTGGGTGGATTGTTGTTATTCCCGTTGTTGTTGTCGGTAGCCGCGGGTGGCGCTGACACTTTGAAAAACATCTTGAAATTTCCCGCCGGGTCTCTGGTGCGTGTATGAGGCTTCTGCGACGGAATGCTCCCATCACATTCCTGGTTAAGAAATTTTAGCGCAGCGCTGTATTGTTTGATTGATGACAGATTATCAGGACGCCTTGCTCCATAACTTCGAAACTTAATAAAGCAACGTAGCTCAACTTCTTATAATTTTGTATAAATAACAAAAAAACTATGGAACGTCTGTCATAATTCACAATGATTGATGGATGTTGTTTAATTATTATTTTTCTGATTGCGATACAAAAGGATATAACTATACGAAAAATGTAGCTAAAATATATGTATTATTTACCGCGACCCGTTGTGTAACAAAATAGTAGAATTAAATTAAAGCATAATATTTTTTATGAAAAAAAAAAACAACCATGTGCATATGTACTTTTTTTTTTTTTTTTAATCCATGTTCGCTCCCAATGTGGAGCATATGGCCTCCTAATGAAGGTATCTTAACAGAAGTTTTTTATACGAGAACTGTTTGTTACTCAGTCTCTCAAACTCACTTTTTTCAAAGTGAGTAGGGAAAGCAGGATAAGGCTAGAACAGGACTAGTGGTTGGCTAATCGCTATTCTACGCCCAGTTATTAAAGGATCAGAAGGATTGGAGGAGAGGAAATGGGGTGAATTGTCATCACAAACACCCAGTCTTCGATCACAACTTTGAATTGAATGTACTTTATGAGCCAATATTTGTAATTTTTGAGACAGCGAGTGAATACGCAAGGATTGGCGAGAGAAAATCAAATAAACAAACACGCAGCTTAGAAACATCATTGACAAAGCGTAAAGAATGAAGATTGGCAACAATAATTAACTGTAGAAGGGAAAAGTCTCGGAAAAGTATGCAATACCTACACATCGCACTCTTTTGACAGGAGGGGAATACCCTTCGACTCAATCTCGATTGATTTCACTCAATTATTTACAACGCCGCATCCATTTTAGATTTCTATTACGGAAAGTGGCAAAGACAAATAACGTAAAAAGTCTACGGTTTCAATAAAACAATATCTATTCATGTTATTTTCACCTAGTGATTTTTTCATTAACGGTTTCTCTAAGATACGATTTCTTTTTAAAATTTCAGTTAAAGGTGTGTTAAATAACAACGCAATTGAAGTTTAGACGGTGGTTTCGATTTTAATAATATCCTTAAGAATAGACGAATACCGATCGGCGATAATTCATATTTTGAGCAGACTTCAATAACGGGCGTGGAAAAAACGAATACCTTCACGGAAAAGATATATATGTTGAGCGATTGAATCACAACGATCCGCGTAAAAATATGAATTATTGAAATATTTCAATTAGAGATTTATCGCAAACAATATACATTTTTGGTCACAAGAATAATTTCTAGATATAAAAATGAAAGTCGGGGACTATTAACGATGGTAGCACGTACGCTATTTCACCTGATTCACTGACTGACTAAGATTATTAAATGCTTGTTATTATGGTAATTCAATACATATTTTTATTGAATAACCGCCTGCGTGGTCGAGTGGTCAACGTTGTTGGCTTCGGTTGCGAAGGTCACGGGTTCGGATCCCAGTACAGTAAAATAATTTTTAAATCTCTTTATGAATTTCTGTTAGAACACATGAATGGTGTGTAATATATTGAATTCACTCCTCCCACCCATACAATCCTAAAGACGGGATGTAGCGAGAGTGATAAGCTAACCACTAGTCCTGTCCTAGCCCTAATCTTATATTCCTACTATATTTGAAAAACAGATAGGCTGAGAAACTAATTAACAAGCAGTTCTCTTAGAAAAACTTCCGCTGATATAAAGTATTACGAGTTCATATGCTCTACATTGGGAGCGGACATGATAAATAATAATAATAAATAGGTGTGAATTATTTTTTGAAATAACGATACGGAAATTGGACTAAAAACAATAAAATTTCCATGACCATACATTGTTAATATCACTTGGGTATAATCAGACTGAATAAATAAATACCTCTACGAAGCGTGTTTGTTTGAAATAACTGGATTCTGTTGACTCTAGAATAATTGGCTGTATGCTTTCCAAGTGCTACCACCAATATGATGTGTAAGATAATACTGGTGAGATGTAACATTGCAAATTGTAACATCGTATGAAATTGAAAGCGTGCATTGTTAATAGAATTTAATTCAATGAAATTTTTTAGCGCGGAACCAAATTATAACTTCACAACGTATGAACATTGCGGCAGACACCGTACCACAAATATATCCCATTATTAGATAACAACTTTGTTATAAAAAAAATGTTACGCTGTTTATGTAATACGGTAATAATTACCGAAAATTCACAGCATTTCGGAAGTATTATGTTATTAACCGGCACGTCACATCGCAACGGTAAAATAACTTCGCAACGGCAAAATAACTTCACAGTGGCAAAATAACTTCTGCGTTACGAATTCATAGCGGAAACTTTAGGAAAAATAATAAGGTGAAATGGGAAATATTATTGTTGAGACGGATTTAGCGGGCGAAAGCTCTTTTGGCAATTGATCGGAGTGAGATTGTACGAATATTGGACACGCAATACCTTCAGTTTACATATTGTTATGATAAATAAGCTTTAATATCATTGGTACATTTTTTAAAACGAATGTCTGGAATTCAGATATGTATAGAATTTTCGTATTTTAAAAACACGGAAGTAGATTAATTATAACATTCCAATCACAAATTGTTTACAGAATGAAAATAATGCAACAATTTAACAACATACACTCTCAGTTCTTGGAAAATGGATTGAAAACATTTTTTCATGTATTTTGTGGAAAACTATAAAAAGCTAGTCACCTGGTCAATCAAACAACGCTCATTATGGAGGCGGCATTTCAAAAAAGCATTTTTAAATGCGCCCTAACTTGACTATCTTCTCTACCGGCCTCGTGTGTACGGCCCATTATCAACCGCTATTTTATTTGCTATAATTAAACGCAATGGAGAGAGTTAAAGTTGTAGCATAAATTGATTTTATCTGAATAATAAAAAAGAACATCTTATTTTTATCTTTACACTATACGTAAATGTCACAATATAAAAAGATATTCGAATGTCAAAACCATTTAAATGCTAGGGTAGTGAGGGTTGGTATCCGCTTATGGCTTATAATATAAATCTTTTCAAAGGTTAGCCAGAGTTCGTTGAGGGATCGGTCAGAATAACTCGATTGGCAGGTGGCGTACTTCGATAGCATTCATAATGAATAAAGAAAATTTAGTAAGGCAGTCGTGCAGTATGTAATCAATATGCTTCAATAGACAAGATATAAAAAGAATGAGAAAAATACAGGAAATGGAAAAATATTCTAAGATTGGCATTCATCCGTCGCGAAAATGTTTTTTCAATATTTCATATTAGATAAGGCAAAATGAAAAAAAGGAGTTTTAAAACATTCAAGTCATGATTTTTTTGCATCCGTGCTGTTTCGTTTGAATAAATTACCTGTATAAGCTGAGTACGAATAAACGAGCAAGAATCAAAGACATCGCTAAAATTGTCACATATAAGATATAATGTACTGTAATTATTATTTATTGTTAAGATTATTTTTTTGTGATAAACTATTTCATTCACCATTAAAGACGAAATGGATAAAAAGATTACATGGAAACTGATTTTTCGCAAATGCATGTGTACTTAGATTATCTACAGTTTTCATTTTAAATGTTAATTCTGTTTAAATATTTTCAAATTAGAAAAAAGGATATTAGCCTGCAGTAAAACCATTTAAATAGTGTAACCTTTTTTGGTAGGTAGAGAATGCATGGTCAAAATAGCAAAAATAAATAATTCAATATAAGAATGACCGTCGACGAAAAAAAAAAATATTTCCGAACTAGAATTAACTGCTGAGATTTAGAAGTTGATACAATACAATTATTCGTAATAATAAGCCACTCAACCTTAACAAGTTTTACTTTCGCAAGTTTTGCTTTCTATATAAAAAAAATGAAACCGATTAAACATGCAGCGAGAAAGTGCATACATGTAAAAACACATTTTTTACTATCGTATTAGCCACGTATTTCTACATACTTTTCACCGAACTAATTAATTACTGTTTAAATTTCCGACAAGAATAAAATAAAATAATTTGGATTTTTCTATTCACAGCATATGAAATCGCAATTACGCATTGTTTTAAAAATATCAAACGTATTGCATTACAAAATTTATATGTAATTTTCTTAGAAATGTTTCGGATGCTCCGCCAATAATGTAGCGCTTGATTTGTCAGATGAATCAAAAAAAGTGTACCACAATAGAAAAATGTAATCACAACTTTACTCTCTCTGATCGGTAATAATTTAAGTATTCGCGTGTTTTTTTAGGATATAACAAGCTGAAAATACTCTCAATGTATAAATAAGCCCATTGAAATCAATTGCAGAGGTTTGCTTTGTTTTACATTATGGACCGCTTATTATTTTATCGTTTCAGTTAGCGAGTCCAATAATTGAGTGTGCTTATACCACCGCAATAATCATTATTGGTGTCATTGAAATTTCGTTCAGAGAATTTCAATTGACAAAACATATTCGCAGGAGTTTTTGATGGGAAATAATAATTGAATATTGGCTGAATTAAAATTATTCAATCACATGAATTGCAAAAAATAATATATTCGTACTTTGTTTGTAAAAAAATTAACATAATGATCTTGTAGCAAATTAAGTACGGCATTGTTGAGATTATTTAGTTGATTCGAGTGAGTAAAATGACATTCATATTTTTGAAGGCTTGAAGGTATGAAAATACAAATATTAACTCGTAAAGTCTGACGAGTGATTCAATTATAATTAAAGCGTGAATGTGAATGTGAATGCTTAGCGGAAAAAAATAAGTAATATTTACAATATATTCGAAATATATATTGTTGTTTAAAAATATACAAATTAGATACATACGAATTCACAAAAGTGAAATATTTTATATTAAATCTTCACCCAACAACACTTTTGGAGTTAGTCCTTGAATTGCCATTCAAGAAATGTCCACATTTCACAGTAGAATGTGTAGGTTTAAATGACTTTACCTTTGTAATTCGCAAAGGCCAATAAATACACCGTATATATTTAAAGCACTAAAGCCACGAACGAAAAAATCACTTTGAAAAACTTCAAATGAGCAACGAACGTAATTTACTTATGAATGAGATTTCGCAGCGGCGATGGAAGAAAGCTCCGTTCACCAGGTGAGATTAACCGGTTACGCGGGACACAATTCGCGTTACATCGGCGTCGAGGGGGGTCGCGGCGCACCTTGCCGGGCGAGAGTGTCACGAGAACTGACTCTGAGTGAGAGGGCGGCCGCGAATGCCGCCGGAAGCAGCCCCGCGCAACTGCCCGCCTGCGCGCAGTGGGGTAGGGAAACCGGCGTCGTTTTCACTCCTCATATGTTTCGGCATCGTATGTATTTGGTTAGGCGTGCAACTGTTTTTGTTTTGCTGTCGGACCGGCTCTCGGTGCATCGATGTTTCATCGAGAGGGAAAGGTGCGCGTATAAATTATTCAAACGAACACAGTTTTTGGCAAAACATTACTCGTGCAACTCGTAAAACACAGCGTATATTATGTGAGTTATAAAGAAATGTGTGTTTTTTATGTATGTGCAATAAGAGCATGAACAACTTGCATTTTTTTTAAAACAATTATGAATTATAAAAAGCACACAGGACGTAAAAATAATAAATTGCCAATGCCAATTTTACATGCAGTAAACGGAATCAATTCGGTTAAGTGAGCGATGGTTTTATATTGATTTATTTCGATATACTATAGTTTGTCTTTTTTAACACAAGTGTTATAAATAATAAATAATAAACAAGTAACTAATATGTAAAATATATATCAATTAAAAAGTAAATTTTGAGACTGATTTGTTAGAAAGTAAACGATTTTATAAATTTGAAGTTTTCATCCACTTCGTATTATATGATAAAAAAAATAAATCAATATAAAAAAATGAGTTCTGGCATAAAATATTTTTTAATAACGTCAACCATGAACAGTTGGCTTAAAAATCAATACCTGTCTTTTGTGAATTTTAAGTGAAAAATTTACACACAAAAAAGAAAATCGTTAACACACCAGCCCGGTGAAACATTATTGTAGATTTTTCCATCCTCTCAGATGAGATAAAGCTTTTCCGTACTTGTTCAGGAAAGACGGAGACATTTTACTTTTGTAGAATCAGAAGCACTCGAAAAGAGGAAAAACACATTTCACAACAAGACACGTAAGGGACAAGGAAAATGTCGAGGTAAGGTGAAAACTAAAGAAGGAAGAATCACTCAGTTTATGTTTGAAAATCAACCTGGGATAAAACGTGGTAAATAATTTTGGGATGATTATAATGTTCAATTCGCGAAATAATTAGTTGTTCATTAACGACCGCGGCCTGCATTTGAATTTTTCAAAAAGTCACCTATTACACTTTGCATTAATTATTTTTTTAAATTTAGGATGCTATTAACAATATAAATTAATTTCTATTTGTGATTTCATGTTTACTATATCACAAAGTAGGCGGAAACGATATACAGCACTAAGAAAAAAAAGATTATTTTAATCTATTCGATGGATTCAACGGTGACTGTGAAAGTTCATTTATAATATAAAATTTAATTCAATTTAAGATTTCGACTGAAGGTGCTTGGTGGAATGGCGAAAGGCGAAACCCGGGTCGTTAGTGACAAAATCTGTGAGAATGTACATAGTTTGAACGATTCTAATTTAAAATTAAATTCGATAACTTTGTTATTCCACTTATGTTAAAAAATGTGACACGTGTTTCACCTTCTTGAGAAGCGTCATCAAACTGAACATCGCAAATAACTAATCCCTCCCTGCGTCCAGTAGAAAAAGACAAACCCTGACTTTTATTTTTGAATTTATAACATAAGAATTATAATCAATTATTAGTTTATTCGTAAGCCTTGCGGTGGTAAGTCTGATGATGCTTCTCAAAGAGGCGAAACACGTGTCACATGTTGTAACGTAACAAGTACAATAACAAAGTTATCCCATTTAATTTTATATTAAATATTTAAATCATCGACTTTTTAAACAAAGTTAGATATTTGTTGAATAAATTCCTAGGGCCGTAGCGTCGTTTTTATCACAAAACACACGCATTCCTTTAGTAGATTTTTGCTGAAGGTTTTAGTCACTCTATTGCAACGTACGATTAAGAATGAATGGATCGGGACACCTGAGCCGGGTGTTATTCTGCGGCGAACGGGAAATTCTTTTCTACATAGCATGTTTAACGGATTCTTTGGGAGAATTTTTAGGGAGCATCGCAGGCGCCTAGTATTGTATTTCACGTGTAATATGACCGTACGCGAGTTAAGGGTGAATTTCTCACACGACATACAAGTATATAGTATAGTTTTCCGGAAGATATGTATTCGAGATTAAGGAAGGCCTAGAAACACTTTCCATAAAGATCTCTTTATTAGTATAGAAAATTAATATAAATAATGTATTTTAAATACAACCGTAACAGCGTATGTCCGTAAAATAGTAATTTTACGGATAACTGATGCACATTATTCGGAAATAAATATTTCTAGAGTTTCTTCTATAAACCTAATATACAAATTAAAATATTTTTACTGTAATAATCGCTTTGCTTGTGTATTGAAATATTGTAGTTTAATCAGAAGAATACTATATGGACTTACCCTTTTCGGTTAGCTCTACAGTATTTTCAATACCATTTTCGCTTTGAATATAAACATTTTAATGAAATTTTAGCGTAATTATCTGTTAGCCGATATCACTTAAGGTATTTCTGTTAGATACGGAAAATATACAGCTAGGAAAAGATTTTTACTTACCTAATCGCTCTCTCTACGCCCCATTTTTAGGATAGGATAGACTGAAAACGTTACGGACCCTACTTTTGGGCACAACTACATAAATCGATGTAACTAAGTGTACATTCGGGGATTCCCACACCACCCAATAGCATTTAGGAGTCAGTTGAAATATATCAGGCTATATAATGTTGTGGTTGATAGTATTATACAGATAGTATACATTTCGTTATGCGAAAATGAGTTACAACAAAATTGACAGACAGAGAAAAATCGTCAAAATATACTATCACCGACAATATTAATGTTTGTTATAGAGTGTTCGTAAAACGCCTCAGTATCGATAAAAAGTGCGGCCATTGGAAATCCGCACCGCCGGTTTTCCAATCAACACAATAAAACATTATTTGTCCATAATTTCCTTTTAGAGAGTTTGTATAATTACGCACTATCAATTGATTACTAATTGCTTTGTCAAGTGTGTGACAATATACCAAATGCATGCAGAGCTGGATAAGTTATTAAATTGATCCAATATAGTGTAAATAAAAAGTCAATAATGGAAATCATGTTAGGCCAAATGATTCAAACCCGCTGTATTTTACGGCGAGATAATTAATATCACATCTCTTTGTAGCTCTGATGCATTTTGATAAGGTATGTTAAAAATAAATCTGTTAGTTAAGAATACAAATACAATTGCCATTAACGTATTTATTTTGAAACATTCCTAATGTTGTAAAAACCTTGGTATTTCTTTCTCATATTAGTGCGGTTATTACTTAGGATCAAACTTCAATACATAATATAAAAATATTTTCATCACAATACATTATTACACAATTCATATTGTGAATGACAAGATTTCATAATTATTTCAGTTCGCTAAGTCCATTTCTTTTCATGGCCGACTGGAATAAACACCAAAAGTTAGGTAGTCGAGATGTGCCGCTTATATAATATATATAACTTAACTCTCGTGACTTTAATTTGGATACAACAAATACGAATTATAAGTCAATTCAATGTATAAGGTGGAAACAAAGATTTAATGATTTTTATTATAATTTAAGAATTCCTTAATCGTACGGAATTACAAGCAATATTGCCTAATATACTTTGCCTCATCCAATGTGTATTTGTGAAACACGTAGACTTGTATGATAGAAACATTAATTAAAGAAGATATTTTTATACAATAACTGTGGCGATTAATTAATGTTGAAAATAAATTGTACGTTACTATATTTATTATCGATTGGCTTGGGCTCAATAAGAAGCTAAGAATACTTCGTATACTTTGGGGTTAATTATCGTCCCAAATTGTCGGTTGGTTCCCTTTTGCATGAGTCCATCCAATTATCATTTCACTGGCGATGTCTCATTGAGCCGGTAGCAGTTGAACGGGGAATACTAATTCTCAGCTGCGGATTATGTAACCAGGCCCCGATGGACGAAATATTGAAGTTGATATTGTTACTCCGGTAAAATATTCTATCTGCTGTCTTTGAATTTGCATAAATAAACAGAATGGAATCTAAAAACAAATAAAACAGCAACGTAAGCAAAATAATTTTAGTTGAGTATTAGTCTTGGTTATCGTCAGTATCTGTCACCTAGCAGTAAAACCTACGTTTGCCTTTTAGAAGTTCTAAGTACAGAAATAAAAACTGGAGTGGATGGTGGTTTTTCAATTAAATGTTATTGATTCCAGGTTCAAGCTATAGATTTTCGCTGTCGTCTGTCCTTCATTTGGCGAGATTGTGTAACGTGAAATACATAAATCTTTGAAAGCTAAAACATATTTGGCGAATGGCGAATGGCGAATATTAGTACAATCATAAAATAAAAAAAAGTATATGTAGTGAAATTTGTATACATATACAAAGAATATTACACATATAATTCAGACTCTACTTTAATCGGTCGTACTCCGTACTATCATGCTAATAATATTTTTAAACGTGCTATGAATATAAGGAAATATTTTGTTTGCATTTCTTTTACATTTTTAAGTGATTGCACAAGATTCAAGAATACCTTTGATAATGCTCGCAATGATCAAAACCGTTTATGATATTTATAAAAATGGAATACCTGGCAAACAAATGCGTTTTTAAACATGATATATGAGGAGCATTTTCCAAAAATCAAGTTTTGAGAAAATCGCAAAAAACCACAGGAGAACAATGTTCGTAATTATGAAAAAATATATAAATTACAAAGAATATTTATCGCAAGTAAAAAGTTGCACTTTATTAAGATGCTAAATATACTATTACACCATGAAAACTACTGACCGCCGAATGGTTCCTTCAAGCCATAGATAGCCAAGCGAAGCCATTCCATCTTAGACACCAATATAATTTTTACAAACTATTTTTTGATATATGAAGTGATACGGTTAGAATTAAATGGCATACTTAACTTAAAAAAATATCAAAAATAGATATTATGAGTTTTGATACCAAGTTCCTTATTTATGCAACATGTATTTATATTATAGTCAATGTTCCCGCTAAGGCGTGTGCGCGCGCACACCTCCCAAAATGTAACCGCACACATTTTTCCATCCCCGCACAGGCCCGCACACAGAAATATTGTAAAAATAAGTTTATTACACCAAATTTTATCTTTGCTTAAATACTTATACTATATTTTATTACATTTTTCTTCCACGTCTAGCATCAGTGAGTAGGTCAGTGAGTACATACCTACATATTTGAGCACATTTTTATTTTGCTAAGAAATTTACTGCGCACATAAGTTGATGGTCCGCACACACAATACAAAAATTAGAGGGAACGTTGATTATAGTATATATTATCAGTTTTACAGAATAAAAAATCTACTGTTAATTAAATAAACGATGCTAGTTTGAAAAGTAATTTCAAATGATTTTCAAAACGTATGAGAATTTAATCGTTATTTTTTTAAAAGATTAATTCTTCAAGTGAAAAAACAAGATTAGGGTCCATAATTATCCTCCAAGACTAAGATACATTCAGTGGTAACTTTGTAGATGTTCATGTTAAATAAAAAAATGAATTTGATAACTTTGTTATTCCACTTGTTATGTTGCAAAATGTGGTACGTGTTTCGCATCTTTGAGAAGCATCATCATACGTAAAATCGCAAGGTTTGCAAATGAACTCATATTTCCGTTAGTTTGCAAAGTTACATCTGATGATGAAACACAACAAGTGGAATAAAAAAGTTATCAAATTTAATTTTATATCTTATACTTAAGACGTCTATAAAAATAGCTAAAAACACGGAAAAGGCATCACTGCACGACAGAGTCGCGCGGTCTTTTCAAATCGAAAGAATAATGTTTCCCCAGTAACAATAGAACAATAGACAAATGTCATTTCAGGACACGGGACGTGGTTTTTGTAATATTGTGACCAAAACATTTTCAAAAACAGAATATTCATCTCAAAATGTTATTTGTGGGATGTAGATAATATAAATTATAAATAAGCAAGTAAAAAAATACGTTACGCGAAGAATCTTAGTCTAGATAAGTTCCACAAACGGATTCCTGAGTGTTAGTGGGTTAGTAAGTAGACAAGAGTCGGGTTTCTAGACTGCAATTGTATTAAAAGATTAAGAACACTTTCATACCACTATATTGTTGAAATATATTAACCAATACAATAAATTTTGTATTGTAACAGTTTTGAATAACAACGAAAGATTTACATTTGAGTATTGGCAATTCACGAATACCGCATATTTTTTGTCAACGACGATATGAGAGCAATACGCTTTTCAATAACTGCTCGATTGTAGATCAAATTAAATTAATCGAATAGTATCATAAAACGGTATTGATAAACTTCATTTAAGCAATGTGTGGTGGCCCTACGCAATATGAAGGCAACGTGATGGTTTTATTTTTCTATATAGAGTAAGACGTCTTCAAATTTCATTCGAAACGGGGTTCCCCGCCGACTGTAATAAATCATTTGAGTTGTCGCCCGGAGATTGTAGCACCTTCATCTTTTCGGGGGGATTTTTCAGAGGCTTCACCCGCTGCCAGTCGTTTCACGAAAATGATTGATTGACTTGAAATGGGGCAGGTGTCCGATTCCTTCGTTGCCCCAAAGTATTTCACTTAACCGAGAGTCGTCAGTTAACCGCCTGATAAGAGATGTCGTGACTTTTGTTTGCTTTATTGTTTAGAGGCAAGAAGGTTAATGAGAGTTATACTGCTCTTTTAAATTTTATTTTCAATAAGAAAAAAATCATTTCCACGTAGAAAAACATACGATTGGGTGACTTTATTGTATTACATTTGATACGTATCCCCTTTATAATGAATTGAAAAAAAAAATGCTAGGTACTTATTTTCGCGCTACGTAAATCTTTGTCTTCATTTGTAAACCATTGAAAATGAAATCGATAGGATTCCGACAATCTCGAAGAACTTCGGGTATTATCCACAATATGGTATTCAATGGCGGAGCCAATAACTGTTGGCAAGACCTGAGTCAGTCAAGCAGTCAAGTCAGTGAGCCCTATGTTCCACACAGTGACCGGTTTAAGAGAAAGAATTGTATGGTTATATTACCAACTAACCCATACAAAAATAGGATCGATATGAAAATTTATCTAATACCAAAACACAACCTAATATTACAGCAATATTCAATTAGTACATATTTCATAAATGGAATTAAAATAAGGTGACAAGTAATACAATTGAGCGTAAAACAGCGGTACAAAATAAAATTTCACATTAAGCTCCTTATGGCTCAGCTGAACGTTGAAAGCTTCCTTTACAGCTCATTCCACCGTGTGTGAAGCTTTCCCGCGACAAAGAATCGTAAAAAAAAATATTGCGGATTATGGCGGGCTTATTATTATTAGGGGGGGACAAAAAATGAACGAAATCTGAGGCGGATCAAGTCAAACTCATTTGAATCAGCTGTAACACTAACAATGTGGATCGTAAATACAACGAGAGCTGTTACCCGAAGGGGGCGACCGAGCCAATTATTGCCGAGTATATATTTTTATTCGTGTCAATATTGTATCGTCGGTTCAAGCTTTAACGTGAATTTTTTTTATTTTGTCGAGAGTAGAAAGAATTCCAGAAATCAGAATTCGGTGCGAAAATGTTGATACACGTCTAGAACAACGTATTGATTTTGTTCGGAAACGTTGTTGAATTTTTTCAGAGTAGTAACGTATACTTAATTTATTTTTTCCCTCGAGTTAATATAAATGTATTTCAATCAGAAAATATTTATTGTTTATACATAGCTTATTTTTCTCTGATGTATTTGGATATGAAATGAATCGCCTTGATGAATACAGATTTAATACTGATGTCGCATATGTACACATACAAAGAAATATATAAAAGTATTCAAATATTAAATAATCATCTGTTTAGTCAACGATGTCTGTATGGTATTGTTATTATATATACAAATAATATTCGAGTATATTCGAAACTCAGGAAACTATAAACGAATACAGGAAACAAAAAATGAACTTCTACTTCTTCTTTGGCCATGTTCGCTCCCTATGTGGAGCATATGACCGCCACGCGGCACCTCCATGTTTCCCCGTCTCCCGCCAATTGCTTTGCTTCCTCCCATGACATGTCAGCATCCCTCAGTTCCGCCGAGTACATCCTATGGATAGTACCGGACGGACGTCCGGGACGCCAGAATCCCACCGGTCGAAAGAAAAGGCAGGCAGGATTGAGGCTTTCCGGAGGCATCTGCAGCACGTGACCCAGCCAGTTCCAACGTCTCTCCATAACCACTGACGTGACGGGATGCTCTCTTGTACGCTCCCTTATCTCTGAAAAATGAACTAAGTACTATTAAAAAAAAAAACGAATACAGAATGTTCTATGTGACACAGAACATTTCTGCAACTTACTTTTTTTTAATAGTACTCAGTGCATTTTTTATTTCCTGTATTTGAATGCAAATAAATGTGTTCAAGCTCCTCATGACAGCAGCGTTTTGAGAATTTATTAACAATCATTTGAAGTAATAAACAATGGTATTTTGAAAAATAAAAAGTTCCATATTTCTATGATAGACAAAGCATTTAATTAATTCCAATGCAATGTAATTGATCGACTTATAAGCTCTCCCGAACTAATAGGTAATTGCAGATAACCGATACGTGATCTGACTGCTGATTAAATCTAGTAATTCAATTATCGGCGAACATGTGAATTCGTATGATATTGATTACAGTGGTACAGAAAACTACTATGTGTACAAATTTACACGGGACATTAAAATTCATGTCTCGTTTGAAAAAAAAAACTTTAGAACCCCTAGTAGCAATATATGTATTTAATATACATATCTTTACTTTAATGGTGTTCGCAGTCAATTCTTGGTGAAAAAGTAATTTTTGTACCAATTCAGATCAAGATCAGGACCGAATCGCTCGTCACAAACAATATCAACTGTGGAAAATATAAATAACTCTTCTCGTAATGCGCGAAACAGGTCCTGATCAATATTTTAAAATGTGGAATTAGTACGATATGTGTTTTATTATTTAAGGCAAATATATGTACTTTGCCTACGGGGATGGTCAAATCGTCGATAGCTTTTTGTTATCATACTATCGTAATAACTATTATGCAACGGGTTCATTTTCGCTCAGAGATATATTAATATTACACCATAACATATAAAATTAAAATAAATTTCCTCAAATTTACTGCCGAATCCATATAATAAAAATATATTATACCGCCTTAATTATGATTATACCATGTTTAATTGTACTAGAATTCATTTACTCTGAAAACTGTATTTCAAGTAGTTCTCAGAAAAATACTTCGGGATTGTAAATTATTATTAGATCAATCCTTCTGTCGTATTTCAGTGTATTTTTTTTCTAGGTAGTATACAACAAAAATAAAACATATCTATTCAGGTCGGAATAAGTTACCTTCAACCATTGAGGATTGTGATGTGGACGGTAATAGCGTCCCCCCAAATGGGAACGGCAGCCCATTACATTAAAAAAATAAAGATCTCCTTAAAGAACTTACAAACGTCGAGAAGCAGGTAAACCAGAGCTAGTTTAAAAATGCCAAAACTTTCACTACTACATAAATACAGTATATACGTATATTCAAAACAAGATATATTCGATGGATAACTAATAGGGTGACTTTGTGAATGTTAATTTTAAATATAAAACAAATGTGTCAATTTATACAACACGAAAAGCCCCAACGAGCTGATTGGTATAAAAATGTAGTACTCGTAACATACTAAGAAAAACATCACATCGGGAGGGCTGTATTCGGTATGTTGGTTGTTTGTTGATAAGTCACTGCTGTGGCAGTTCAGAGACACGAACCGAAAGGAATTTGCAGAGCCTTGTTGATTTTCGCTAATGATATGCCAGAGCCTGGCTTCGTTCAAAAGAAAACAATCCCCTCAACCACTGCCAGGACGTGATTGTTTAATATAATAAACTTCACAGAGATTGTGGAATTCTAGGAATAGGTTTAAATTCATCGCCATGCTCTCTTTCACTACACGGCATAAAACAACTTTCAACACATTCGAAAATTTGTTATAATATATTCATTAAGTTGCTTAGTATTTTTAGTATACATACATTAAATAATACACAATGAAGATAGTTTAAACTTTATCCCACCGGAATTGTCGATTTATGCTATATCCGATGTCCGTTTAATTTAAGCTAATGAACTACGTCATAATATAGTGATATCTGACATTGTATAATATATATTTTGTCCTGCTTCAAACTTGTGTAATAAAAAACACCAGTGAGTTATCAGATCGACGTAAAAACATTTTTTTATAAAATTTGAATCATGTATATAATTTGAACGATTCAAATTTAATATTGAAATTCCACCAAGCACCTTCAGTCGAAATCTTATTTTTTTTATAAATTTTGAGGGTCTCTTTCAAAATCGGTCCTAAGAAATATGAAAATAGCTGATTTGAAATTCAGTGTTTTTTTTGTAAATATATATATGTTACACCGAATCGGTGAAATTGCCTATTTCACGCAGTCGGCAGACATTTTGCTGAATGCGTGAAATCGGTAAGCCCGTTGCCTATTTCACGCATTCGGTAAAATTTCTGCCGACTGCGTGAATTCGGCATAAAATCTTTTGCTTATTTCATGCATTCAGCAGGTAGATTCATAGAAACTTTGTAGGTTGTCTATGATCACAGCGCTCTGGCGGTGTTTTTTGCAACTAAACCAAATGTCATTTCATAGCATATAAAAGCATATTGTTAATTAATTACAATGTCGTTCATCTCCATACAACTTGCAAATAAGTTAAAACTGTAATATGATAGTCAGCACTCGTCGACATCAACTCATCGGGCGTCATTTTAGAGATCTATTTTCGACTTTGGAATGTCTCCCTTTGTGACAGTTGTCAAAATAAACCATAGACCATAATAAGTTATATTGGAACTATCTATGGTATAAGAATAAGCTGTCACAGTGATGATAAAATAATTATATTTTAATTGTAGAAAGCTTATAAAAATTAGAAATTAAATTTACTCGCATTTTTGCATCCAATAAAATCAAATAACGTTCGTTCGGACACAGCACTATACAACATAACCTCAACGGGTGACATTTCTATAATGTACAAGCTGTAAGCCCGTTGCCCTCAACGGGGTGATTTTTTTGCATTTTTGATAAATCAAATATTTACTGGCGTGGAAAATCAAATGCAAACTTATTTATTGAATAAGCCAGAAGGTTTTAGCTTAATTAATTCTCTAAATGGTTTTTAAGAATACACCCAGACCTCTTTAAGAATTAAAATAATTGGGGTTGTAAAAAAATACGCAAATATCGGAAAACGTGAATTCTGGACGTGCTTAAACAGGATTTCACTGTAAATAATAAAAAATTACAACTGAACCAAATTTAAATTAAGAAACAAAAATTCGACCCATGGTAAAAAGAAATGTTATGATATTTTTATTAACAAAAGAATAGTGTGTCATTCCACTATGACAGTAACAAGACAGTGGAGAATGTCGACTAATAAAATATTGAGAAACCGTGTTACATAATATGTATATGATTTTTGTCATCCTATAATTATTATAGGATGACAAAAATCATAAAAACAGAGGGCGGGGGTGTTGACTCTAAAAATTTTGAGAATCCGTATCACATATAGGATAATCGAAATTAATTGCAAATTTTATCCAGATGTATGAAAAATATTCAAAATATATTCTCACACAATTATAATCTCACATAAAATTATATTTATAATATATTTTATCTAGTATGGAAGACAGTCAAAATATATAAAAATCAATTGCACATTTTATCCAAATGTATGAAAAAAAGCAAAATATTATTCTATGATAAATCCATATCATAATTCAAACATTATTAATGTATTAAAGAATTCAAAAAGATTTACAAGGTCAGACGTGAAAAGATTTAATCATTATGATTCAATTGATCAAATCAGCTCCAAAGAATATTGCTCTCATTCGACTCACACGATCCAACGATTCATTTCGATAGCCCTATAATCATAGTTTACAATAATCGAATTAAAGTCTTTGATTATTCGAAAATTTTCGAATATTATGATCCATGGTGATAGAATACTTCAGCTCTACACCAAGAAATATCGATTTTTCAAACGGGAAGATATCAGAACATTCACGCGCGGCTTAAAATAATCCGCTCTCATTGGATAGAACGACATTTCGAAAATGTGCTATTCAAAATACCGTTATCATTAGGCGAATTCCACGGCAAGATCCGCATTAAGCGTTATTAATAATATGAAGATTGGCCCATTTAGTTAGTTCGTGAAAAATGGTTGGAACATGGTATAGAAATAATCTTTTCAAAACGCGTCATCATTCTGCATTCACAATCAAAAACAATAATGACAATATTACAGCCAAGCTAAATTTGACTTCTGTGTCAAAATTATTTTTTCAACTGTCATGTTGACAGTTAAAGAATTTATACACTGACCATAGACAATAATTATACACCCTGGCGAATTCACTCAGTCGGCAGAAATATTACCGAATGCGTGCAATAGGCAACGGGCTTGCCGAATTCACGCATTCAGCAAAATTTCTGCCGACTCCGTGAAATAGGCAATTTCACCGATTCGGTGTAACATATATATGTACTTCGACTTAGAATATACAATTAACCCATCTAAGATAAACATGTAAATCGAAGAAGAGTCATATCTGTTGAAAGCAACCATTGACATTTATTTTTTCTTTTTTATCTCTATGTTTTAATCGTTTAAGCAACGTTGCCTTAGTACTCTTAGTAGTGATATCGACTACTTTCAATTTATTGTATGAAAAGGCATTTACTTGGTAGACCTTCACTTTAGTAAAGTAAAAATATCAAAGGACTAAAGGTCGAACCTTAAAATCTTTGTCTCGTGACAGTGAAGTTCTACCATTTACTTGACTTAATAAAAACCTGTCCATGAAGTGCACAACTATTTTTTTTTTAAATCGCAAAGTTAATTATACGTGCAGTATTTATGTTAAGCGTGAAATAAAATAAATAAAAGTTAAATATTGTTTACGATATCTAGACATTATTTTGAAAAATATTTTATAGTATTTACGTTATCGTATTTGCGTATGAAAATTTTATCCGGAACATACGTCATCATTGGCAAAAACCCTTTGCGCGATACTATGTATTAAGCGATGTCGCAACTCCGGAAGAGGTCATAATAAATAATCTCGAGCATCGGAGATAACTATCAATAATCTAAAATCCATAAATTTTAGTTTTCCGAAAAACACCGCGACTGGAAACCTTTCCAATATCAAAATCATTTAGTGTAAGGAGGGCCCCGGGCGTAGTTTTGAATACGGCCGCGATGTATATTTATTAGTAAGTAGACGGGGCCATAAATAACACGGGAACAAAAAAAACAATAAGAGGTTTCCCGTTCGCGAAATGAAAAATGGTTTTTCCTTTTCAGCGACCGTAAAGCGAGAGGCCGTGCGGGCGCCTGATGTGTGCCCGACCGCTACAAGTCAGGCTGAGTTCAAATGTGGCCGACATTAAAAAAAGCCACAACTGAAAAGAAAGCGTGGCAAACCGATGCAAAAACATTGTCAAAAATGTACCATGTTGGTGTTTTTATGTTGGAACAGTATGACGAATGTTTTGCACCGAATGACGTTTTTGTTACAAGAAATTTAGATGTTCATTAAAATTGCTTACAAACTTTACTCGCTAGCTTTTTAAAGCAATCTGCATTTATTTCATTCATTTTTTACTTCACTACAACCTTACACCAGTCCTCCCTGTCCACTCAGAACATTTTAAATGTACGTAGTCTATACAGTTTCTGCACTTGGAAAGCATTTTCGGAGCAAGTACACACTAAATTGTGAATAACTTGATTCAATCAACTGATTTCTTATGAAAGATAGTCAGAGTTAATTCTTGCCATATTCTATGGAACGAAACAATAATATTTTTGCCAACGCCATCTATGCATATTTATTTTGTAAATAAAAACATTGGCTGTCTCCGACCGGGAAAATCATCACTTCCGCAACGCCTAAGTGCCGTTCAGAATCGTTGTCAACCATCTGTAAATGTTGATATTGCATTAAATGTAATTGAAACTAACATATTTTAACATGACTTTTGCTAAAAAATGATAATTTAAACTCATTATATTTTTCTTAAATATTTTTTTATGTGGTTTCATTTTTGGTTTTGTTAGATGTTCTCAACATTTTCAACGAAACAATTAAACTAAATTTATTTATAATTTATACGTTTTATAGTTTTATTTTATGTAGTAATTTAAAATATCGACGGAATGGCTACAATATTAAATTTAAATCGTTCAAATTTTGTATAGTCACACAAGTTTTGTCACTAACGCCCCCGGTTTCGCCTTTCGGCATCTTCAGGCGTTTAAATGCACGGACACGCGAGCCGTTAGTGACAAAACTTGTGTGAATGTACAACAATTGATGCACTGTTTTATATACCTTGTCATTAGTCTCCAACAATTTGGTGTAAATATCTCTATTTGGATTCATTTTCAATCAGTTTATATTGCTCGCAATGAGCGAAAACGGTCCTGACCTTTATACAAACTGTGGAAAAAGTACACACAATACTATATATTAACACATTAAATGTGAGTTAAGATCTAATCTAATTCATATCGTCGTCGATCAGTCTAATTTACGATTGGATCGATTTTTCCCGGTTATCAGACATACATTTTATATAAAAAAAAAAACCTTTTTTTAGATAACGCTGTACTTTAAGCCCTCGAAATAACACACTCAGTACTATATTGCATCTATAAAATATCGCAGCCTTGTCATCTCAATTGTACAAACGTAAATTTTGCCATCGTTAAGTTCCGAAAATGAAAAATAATAATTCTCTAGGCATGTTTAATTTATTTTCTGACCCTTGGATATTCACGAACACCTTGTCTCTTAGTATACAACCAGTAGAACCAGTGAGTCTTCGTTTAGATAGACCTGGCACCCCAAGTTGCGTTTATTTAATTTGAGTACCTAATTGGATTTATCTTTAGTTGATGACGCCAAGCAAAGCCAAAAAAAATATGCCGTATTTGATTCTGGCAAACATTCTATGGATGGCATAGTACAAACATTTGGAACCCTTACAATCCATTATCAGATTCAATAGAGATTTATACGAATATTTTTTAGAGAAGCGTCTATTCTATTCGAATGTCGAAGAAAATAATTCATCCGATTTACTTCTACACTACAATCGCAAATAATATTTTTTATAAATATGATATTTTAACAAAATAAAGTGGTATTAAGAACAAAGGAATATTGTGTTTTTATTAATAAGAAAAAACTTTTTTATACTTATTCTAAATTTGTAATAAGACCGGTTTCGATTTTCACGACCATTATCAACTGCCAATACTTGGTGAAAAATAAACACTGCTGTACTGATACCTTCTTCTTTCGCCATGTTCGCTCCCTATGTGGAGCATATGGCCGCCACGCGGCATCTCCATGTTTCCCTGTCTCCCGCCAATTGCTTTGCTTCCTCCCATGACATGCCAGCATCCCTCAGTTCCGCCGAGTACATCCTATGGATAGTACCCAACGGACGTCCGGGACGCCGGAATCTCACCGGTCGAAAGAAAAGGCAGGCAGGATTGAGGCTTTCCGGAGGCATCCGCAGCACGTGACCAGCCAGTTCCAACGTCTCTCCATAACCACTGACGTGACGGGACGCTGTCTTGCACGCTCCCTTATCTCTGAATTCCTCACAAAATCAAACCACCTCACCCCCATTATCCGACGCAAGCATCTGTTCTCGAAGCTCAGTATACGGTTTTTCTGAGACTTCGTCAGGTGCCATGATTCGCAACCGTAAAGCAAGATACCACAGTGTTTTTATTATTATGATCAGGAACGGTTACCATTTTCGAGCAAGATGAGAATTTTCAAATGTTAAGTTGAATCGATATACATAGAATAAGCACAAAATGTTTTTTTTTTAATATTATAAAAAATCATTTCCGCCAAGAATTGAAAGTGAGCACCGAAAAAGTGGTGTATGATTTTGTAGAAGCTATTTCTTTGATAAAAAAATTAAAAAATCCAATTTACATGTTAACAACGTGGATACGAATCAAAGACACAAATTTATTTTTACAATCTCATAACGCAAATGTAATTATATTATTCAAATCGACTCGCCCTAAGTATACCGTAATTTTTTACGCTTGTCGTAGCGATTAAGCTTTCGAGTATGAAGGCTCGACGAAGACTCCAAGTTCGTATCTGGATTATGAATTTTTACCCGCAACGTGCCTACAACAAAATTTAGCAATTAAACCAGGGCAGAAGAAATTTTACGCGACGCATATAAAAAATGTTTGCACCGATAGTCACGTAATTGCAACTCGAGCACGGTTACTGTCAAATTTACATAACGGAAATTTCGAAAGCCTTACGAAGAATTCAGTTTGTTTATTACGATGTATGAGATAACACTCTTGGTGATATAATTAGAAGGTGACGTGTATCAAGCAAGGTTGTCAGTGCCTGGCAATGACAATGTTAACAAGTTGTTTTCGTTAAAGCTAACATAATTGAATATAAGACTTTACTGGCTGTTAATTCTATTATGTCACGGTTTGTATAAAATTCAATAAGAAAACGAGAATATTGTCAAGCGGTATGAGCGACGTAGTTAATATTATCGTTTCCGGTTAAGAGTTCATTTCCGGAGGGGACGGAAGTCTATATTCTATGGTGTACACAAGTTGATGTCGCACCACCATCCGTTGTGTATATGTAGCCAATGTTTCCCTGCCGCCTTCCATATCACCATGCAACAAAAACAAAATTAGTTTAAATTTCTCATTCATAAATTGATCAGAGCTGCACAGGACTGATTTTGAATCATGCACTAGTGTGATGGGCTAGTTAAGCCACATTCAAATTAACCATGGCGACTTACGAGTGTAATGAATCGAGGTTATGGCGATACCGAATATTTTTTTTCAAATTGCCATAAAGTTTTTTGCAGTCAAATCAGCGTGGCCCATTGGATCCGCATGAGAAAGGAACGCACCAAACAGTTCACCGGAATTCCTCTGGGGGCATTCTCATAGAAAGTGATTAATGTCTTGCCGCGCATGTCCGTAAGTGCAATGCGGATTTAAAACTAACTAGACCACTGCAAAGTTTTGCATTGAAACTATCATGGTTAGTAGATACTGAACCTTATTCATATAAATTACAGCCTAGGTAGTTAGTTGTATGACTTATGCTGTATATTGGAAGGAGACTTGGTTACAATTAAAAAACTCATAAAATATCATTATCCCATATTCTGAAAATTAACAATACATCATGGAGTCGTAAAAAATCGTATAATAAATGACTATAACACTTTATTTCGAAGTAAAAGCTTCATCATTCAATTTTAATGGATTCCGCAAAACAATTGAGGCACAATTTATGATATATAAAATTCATTTCCACACCACTAGAAATAAATTATTCGCCGCGCGACGTTCCTATTTATGAATATTAGTGCAATAGCATATGAGCCTTTTGTTCAAACATAATTAAACACAGGAGTAGATAACGAATATGGGTTCACAGTCATATGAAATTTGGGGAAATCGAAAAGAAAACACTCTTCATCATCAGCAATAAATGCATACCGACTAATGGACAAAGGTATCGGCAATTTATCATGAGCGGTTTGGAAAATAGCACATCAAGATTCAGGCGTTCTTTTCCATTTAAGTGTAGTTTTAGCTACGTAATTAAAAAAACATTAAATACGGACATGGAAACGGGAGAAATCATAGATGGATAGGTTACGGATTAAATATCGAAACAAAAATGATCTCAATTAACGTAATCGAATTGAACCGGAAAGATTTAAAGCACTTACGCATTTTCTTGCGAAGCCATTGCTAAAGCTAGCAGTGTTATAGAATTATAGATAACAACAAGATAGATTATTTATTGATTTGGCATTTACTTGGTAGAACTCCATTATAATAGGGTAAAAATATCAACGTATTTTAGTTCTACAGTTTTTTATATTTATGCGTTGATAGCTATTTCGGCTCTCGCCATCGTCACAATTATGCTTAAACGTAAATTTTGCTCAGCTATATATACTGGCTCCGAAGAGATACACAATGCATCATGTTATTCACTCTAACATCCTTATTCAAATTATAATTACAATATTGCACTTATTAAATATGATTCTAGTGTTTCAAAGAACGATAAGCAGTCTGGGGTTTTTTAAAAAAATAATTAGGATATACCTTTAAACCCTTTATAATGGAAGTTCTTCTACGATTAAACATATCTGGTGAACAATATTCTTCATATCTATAATATATGAAGGCAGTGAATTCCTTGGTGGACATATTATTTTGTACATGAATTAAGACACTATTCGTTATTTTTTTTAGATTGAATTTAAGTCGCGAATAGTTGTCATATTGAAGCACAGTTAAAATAAAATCCACGGGTAATACATATAAAAAAAACAAAGTATTCCAAGTATTGGTCAGTTCACATATTAACTGAATTCTATTAAGTAAATGCCAATTCAATCAATCTCTTTATTTCGAGCATATAATAATAATTTGAAAACACACGCGTTTTATTTTGAAACTAATTTATATTTCAACGGTTTATTTTCACGTTTGCAAAGCAAGAAGCAATTATTTAGGATTTTCGTTGGCGTTTCGTAAAAAGCAATTTCTGTAATAGTATTATATAAACTGGGCTTTGTTAACTGGTTTTGTGGCAGGAATGAAAGGATTCGAGTTAATTAATAGGTATTGTTTTTGTTTTGGTCGTAAAATCAGAGGATTTTCCGTCCATTCTAAGGAAACGGGTAGTTGAGCTATTGTTGCCGACACCCTGGAATAACTCGAATTCTATCATATACGAAATTTTCCAGAGAAAAGAAGAAATTCTTCACAGTGAATAAATAATACAATGTTAAGTCTTTGTGAAAATATTTTGTGCCATTGTGAAATTCCCTCCAACAAAAGATGCGCTCGCCAAATAGATAAAATAATGTCAACGTGTAAGTTATGTGTAATGGTTCGCTGCAAGCTTGCCTGCAAGTCTAGTAAAACTTTCAACCGATTGTTTTGCATTCAGCAGGTAGAATTGTACTTAAAAATCAATCTCTAATAAAAAAAGCCTGTATGATATGCTAATATTAAAATATAAGAGTAAGATAAATGATATTCACATGATATACATAATTTATATGTTAAAGGAAAAAAATCTACAAAGGAAATTCTAAAAGTGGCATACAAATACATTGAAAATTCAGCACTATTTTATTTTAATTAAATAAAAAAAAAAATTGACATTACTGCTTACGCCAATGCGTCAAATATTTTTAAGTTGAAAGATCATACGAGATATACTCGATGAGAATTTTTGAAAGTCACCTGAGATAAACTCAAGGAGAATTAACTTCACAAACACCCATGTCTTAGATCTCAAATTAAAATTGAAAACATCCAATTTGATACTGACCTTACCGGGAATCGAACCTAGACCCACCTGATCGGTAGAGCAAGCTCTAACCAACTAGACCACAGTGGGCGACAAATAACCGATATATGAAAAGGTCGCTTGCTCCTTTAAAATAAAAAAGTATTGAAATAACTAATATGTGTGTATATGTATAACTTTGTTAAAGATTGATACTATATGAGCGTAAGGCGGTAGACTTCATGTTATATCTGGAAACAATCTTTCGCTTTACAGTACATAGACAGGGCCTTCGATTAAAACACATTATCTTAACTAGACATCTTTGAAGAGGTCCTTTGCTTCGGGTTAACTATGAAAATTTTCGTTCTCCGGCGATATGACTTGACAAATTGCACTGAAGCTCGCATATAGCGGGTCTTGACCTCAAAGAGAAAATCCAGAGATAAGTCGCCCGGCTCGCCTGTACTTCGGTTAATAGAGGCGGATCCCAAGGCAACCCTGAGGTCAAAAGGATCTATGCAAATACTGCGCTAAAAACACCTCCATTCAAACGCACGAAATACGTGCGCTAATTTATGACTTACTTTATACAGTGAAAGGTAAATATGATTGAACATTGAAAGCGAATTGAAAGTGTAGATGTATCTTAACAAGTGTTAACAAAAAATGTGTTGGTTACATAGTCATGCTAGTCCAACGAAATGTATCGCTATCTTGACCCTTTTTTGGTATGCGTGTAATTTATGACAAGATAAATACCATGGATAATAATTTCAGAATATCGGATAAGTTTTATAAATTACTGTAGAATAGAAAGCCAATTTTCATATTTAATTATATTGTAAACGTAGACACGAGACTAGAAAAAAAAATAGAAGTCGCCAATCTGTATAAAAGTCGATACACGTAAGGAGGCACTATTTATCGTTATAAATTTAATACCAATAAACAATTCTGGTATAGGATTCGGATAAATCGAATCCACCAAATAATACAACATCCATACATTATGTTACTTTTTTAATAAAAATAATCTCAAAATACCTATATATATTTCAAATACTAAGCGTAAGCCACGGGGCAGTTTAGGCACTTTTTTTTTAACCATTTCCATTCCCAATAATTTCCGATGGACTACTAATGAATTTATCGTAAATATTTATCTCAACAAGTGTTTATTCGAGAATTGTTTGTTACTCAGTTACCTTACTTTTTTAAGAGAGTGGGGATAGAATTATAGTGCTAAAACAGAAATAGTGGTTTGTTGATCGAGTTTGTTACGCTTTTTAATATGTTGGGTGAGAACGAATTTTAGACATCACAGTCATCTATGTCTTCGAACAGAAATCCATAAATCGATTGAAAAATAAATTTATAAAACTATTTTTACTCAGATTCGAACCCGTGAGCTCCATAACCGAAGGCAACGACTTTGACCACTCAATAATGGACCCGACAAGTGTAAGTATTACACTTCAATAATGTATGATAATAGCGAAGTTTTACGAGTTTTTAATGTTAATGTAAATATAATACATATCGTTATTCGCACAGAACACGAAAAGCGATAACCACTATAATTCTTGCTGTTCCTTTCTGTAAACAAGCGTAAATTATAATTTATACAAAGCAGCGCGCGAATGATTAATCCTGAGCTTTCGCCGAACTTATTGTGTGTGACATTAGAGCAATATTTTGATTGCTTGCTGCTTTACAACAGGGAAGGGTTTTCTGCTCGAGAATTTGATTATGGTTATTATAAGCGCAATTTGCGGATACTGGATATGTGCGAAAATTTTGTGTGGTGAGTTTTAATATAATTCACAGATATTCAGATACAATTTTTCAATGGTAATTGTATTAAAAGCTCCACACGAAAATATGAAAGTTTAATTTTATTTAATAACCGAATTAATTCTCAACTTGCTTATTTTTATTTAATACCTCAATAGAAGCAACTTATCTATCTATATAGTAAGAATAATGTGTAAATCGCCATCAGGAAAACTATGAAATCAATTACATTTCATAGGTTAATTATAATAAAAATAGCTTGCAAGATTGAAACTAGTCTAATAAACATATCTTTCGAATTTTGGAGTATATTTTAACATGGCTTAGCGAAACCGGTACAGATTTCAACGACAATATATGGCATTTAATATTATTTATGTCGCAGATATACATGTATATAATATAAAGTATTATTAACGTCACGATATGGAAGGAATTGACTCATTTACAAGATAATAAGTAAATATTTGTTTACTCTTCTTTTGTGAAAATAAAACAGAATTTAACTTTAACTTAACAGAAAAAAGATTTTAATCATGACATTTTTGTAACATAGTATTTTTAGATCTTCGAGAAATATAAAATATAATATCCACTGCGGTAAAATATGAAAATTATGCAGGTAATAGGTTTAAGATATTGAAAAAATAATTTAGTCTTGTCTGGCAAAAAAATAACTAGTTAGTATTACATTACAATAGTCTTAAAAAAAAAAAAAAATATTTGCGTGAGTAATGTTTTCTGTTACATGGACCAACCAGATAAAACTGATGACAAACTACTCAATTAATGTCGTAATGAATAAGGGATAGAGTAGAAAAGAAAAAAGAAAAAAATAAACGCTAGAAACATTTTTAAATGGAGTTTTAATGGTTCGTGTGAACACGATAAAGTTACACAATTTATATAATACCATATATATAATAATATAACGACGTAATTTAAGTGCTGTGTCCTGATGCTTGATTTTTGTTTCAACACATTTAAATCTATCGCTTTAATATAATTTGTATTATTATAATATCGACATGTGGAAATAAAACTGGTAGGCTTTTAGCAGTCGGCATATAGTTGAGTGAATTTCGCGCGGGCCGATGAATTGAGCAGTATGTCAGAAGCATTTTAGCGGAAGCGGTCGGCTGGGCGGCTTGTACCACATTGCCTTTCGCAATTCCGACGCCCCGTCCGCCAATACCCATAAAGAATATTCCTTCTCACGTTCGATGCTATTTATACATGCGCGGATTCGTTCATTCGAAATGGAATATAATACATACTAGCTGTAAGCCCGTTGACCTCAACGGGGGGATTTTTGTTGCATTTTTAAGTAGTCAGAAAATTACAAACCTATTTATTGAATAAGCCAGAGATTCTTAAAATAAAATAAATATATCGGGGCGTATATCGACAGCCCTGCCCTGTAGTATTTAAATTGTAAATTATTTAATTTTTGGAATAATGTTAAGTTTGCTAACAATTATTTTTCCTATTAGCAGAAATAGACCTCGTAAATTACCTAATTTTTGGAATAATGTTTATGTTTGCTAACAACTATTTTTCGAAGTAGCAGAAATTTCGTAAATTATTATATCTTTGGAATAATGTTCAAGTTTGCTAACAATCATTTTTCATAGTAGCATAAATCGATCTCGGCGCATATATCGACAGCCCTGCAGTTTTTAAATTGTAAATTATTAAATTTTTGGAATAATGTTCAAGGTTGCTAACAATCATTTTTCGTAGTATATATATTTTATTCAACTAATTTTCAAGTATGCTAACAAAAATATTTCGTAGAAAAAGAATAAGACCCGAGGACATCAGTACGCACACATTTGTGAATTGTGAATTGTTAATTGTGATTTGTGAAAAGTGATTATTTTATCGACTATTAATATATAGATTTTGAAATTTTTAGAATAATCTAATATTCTAATTTTTAGAATAATTTAATATCTATTGAACTTTTTTTTCACTTCAATGGAATGTGAGAAAAAAGTCGGAAAATAAATGGGCAAAGAATTAAATTATATTTATATAAAAAATGCAATTTTCACATGCAAAATATTATAAATTAATTGGACATTTTATCAAAACAAAATTATCAAAATTTTGACTTATTCTCCAAATAGAACTTGTTTTTTAGAATATATATAATGATTTTTACTGATGTTATTTTACTAATCATACTGAAACTATGCTTTCGCCAACAACTAACTATACCACGTATGTATCTAGATTAAAAACAAATCTTGAAATAATTGCGTCTTATATTTATTTTTTGAAAAACTTACTTGGCTAGTCAATCGGATTTTGTTATTTTGATAGCATTTATTTTCATACGATCAAGATGTAATGTGATTTAAAAAGAAAGTTTTCAAAAAAAAAAAATGTTATAAACCAAAAAAAAACGCTCAGGACATCCTCAGACAGACTTACTTTCAGTAAGTAAAAGTAAGTCTGTCTGAGGATGCCTCTGAAAGAGGCGAAACACGTGTCACAGTTTGTAGCACAATACGTGGAATAATCTAAGTTATTTTTTATTTTATATTCAAATGAACTTCCAAAAAGTTACCGACGAATCCATCGAAAGCATAAACAATGTATTTTAGAGAAAAAATGATTGAAATTATGCAATAAAAAGGGTGGGTTCAGTTCACTTTTTCCCATCATCCTAACTTGGCTCACTTTGCCGTATTTTAATCTCGTTGACCCCAATCTATCAAACTATTTCGCTTACTTTATTTATATTACTATTTGAGCATAAATTTACCTTGTCATTCATTATTTGACAATATTCCATTTTTGAATCTTTTATACAAACAATCGAAGTCAGTAGGAATCGCAAATATCGTTCCATTTTCAAATTTTTATTTTAAATACACTATTTTTATCGCCTTGATATTTATGACGTTAGCTCAGTTGATAGAGAGCTCGACTGGTAATCCAGAGTTCTGTGTTCGATCCACGGTCGCGGCGTTTTTTTGTATGAAATTTTTTCAGCTATTTGATTTGTTTCGTCAAATAATAAACAGTGTATTTGGAAAATATGTCTTTAGTATGAATAAAAAAAATAATTAATGGCGACAGCGGAGCAGGATTGGGGGGGGGGGGAGGAGGACCGTCTTTCTTGACGTCATCGAAAAGGCGAAATCGCGACCATATACAAACGAAAAAAGTATGTATTTGGTATGAATAAAAAAATGGTGACAGCGGGGCTGGGGCGGAGGAGGGGGAGGGAAAATCGCGGACAATCATTCAGACGGACGGACATTATCGAGTATTAATATATAGATTAAGCTCACTGTCGATCGGTCTGATATTAAAAAATATGTTTTTTTTTACATATTGTAACCAATTTGAATACGTAGTATGTGAAAAACAATCCAGGAGATAAATGCTACGCTGATCAGAGAATCATGTGTAGATTTATAAAAAAAGGAATACTCTTTGAAGTAAGGTTTGAACTGGCAACGTATTCATTTATTTTCTCGTTATATCTGTTATTACCAATAAAAAGGAAATTTAAGCAAACAGTTGTATCTCTTAATTGATAGTATTATAAAACAATGAAGACATTTTTTAACATAGAGAGCGAGCTTTCTAACTGAAGAAAATGATCAAGAAACCGGCCTCGCCCTCATTTTAAAATTGTAAAATGATCATGAGAATTTTTCATTGAGTTTTATAAATATAATATCCTGCGAACGATTTTCGGTGCTGCCTGCGAGGATAGGATCTGGCGACGTCGGCACAACTATGAGCTTAATAACATCTTCGGTGAGCCAGACATTGTAAGATTTATCAAAACTCAATGCCTATGACAAATGTATATCACGCATGGATGAAAATAAACCTACGAAATGTCTAATATTTGCTACCCCTGAATAAAGGACGAATCGTTGGAAGACCGCAAATTTGCTGGATGGATCGGGTGTCACAGAACCTGAGTACTGGAGGTCAGCGACCAGCGTAGGAGGGCAAGGTATCGAGTGGAGTGGAGGAAATTGATTGAGGCGGCCAAGATTCACTCCGGACTATAGCGCCAAGACGAAGTAACATAGAATAAGAAGTAAAATATATTTGAACCAAAAATCTTAAGTTAACAGTGAAACGTATTGTATAGAAAAATATTTTTCATGACTCGGCATGATATGATTGTACTTGATACTTATGACATTCTTGGTAGTAAAGAGAAATAACGATACGTTCGCTAACGTCCACGTGGAGTTCCATTCGGTGGATTTCAACCAGTTGCACTGTGCGATAAATTGTAGGGGGTTAAAATGGTCTTATCATACAGTCGTGCATTACTTCACAGTGCAAAAGTGCAATTCAGTTGGGATTCCGAATAAATTTTTGCAGTTATTTTTTGTTAACAAAATAATCTAAATAAAACGAATTGGCGAACGCGGAACGGACTGTTTAATAGTAAATCAATATGCTTGGTCGTTATAATCGATATCTTTTTAAATTATCGGCGAATTTGTAAGGCTATTGCGGAAAATGTTAAGAAGTATTTATACTTCCATAAAACATATTAAAAAGTAAAAAATCCACCAATGTAATATGATAAAATCCATACATATTTGCGTATAGAGAGGAAGAACACGGGCAAGTTTTCCTCCAAATAACGCAGAGTTACAGCCTCCGTGTGGCGGGAGGTGGATAGAATGGGTAAAGCTCGTATGTTACGCTACACACACGAGGCGGGGTAGTAAGCGCAGCCAAAGACGTAAATTGCAATTACGCGCGGTAAAAATTCCAGACGGTCAGAAAGGCAGAGCGATATCAGCTACGGAAAAATATGAGAAAGAGAAATATTTTTATTTGAACGCTATAAATAAGCATATATGTCAGAAAATATCAATTTGCATTAACTGTTCATATTATTGTTATAATATTTAAATAGGTTTTAGGTTAAAGCGGATAATTCCTAAAAGAAAATAAAAAAAAACATGACACGAATGTCATTTGAAGTTTAAAAAAAAACCGATTTGGATTGATTCGGAAATGTAATAACTTATATTTTATCAACTAAATCCAGATAAAATTTTGAATTTTCTTCTTCTATACATATGATTATACAATGGCTGCGTAGAGAGCATGCTGGTGGTAACTTCATGAAGTCAACATTTCTATATTACCTAACTGTAGAAATACTATGATCAAATAAAAAACACGATAAAGTTTAGAGGGTATTTATAAGCCGAGTCCGTGGCGCATCGGTCTGTGGAGGGTCTCACGGGTTTGAATCTAGGAACGAACAGTATTTTTTCGATCAATTTACCGATATCTGTTCGAAGGCATGGATGTTTGTGATGTCTAAAAAATCACTCCCACCGTTCCAATCTTAAAATAACGGGGCGTAGCGAGAGCGAGAAGTTAACTTCTAGTCCTGCACTAGCCCTTTCCTTCTATCGATACACTTTTCGAAAAAGAGGGGTCGAGGAACTCAGCAAAACAGTTCTCGCAGAAAAAAAACTTCTGTAGAGAAATAACTCATAGGGAAATAGTATTAATAATAAAAATACTTATTCTAAATTGCAAACAGCATCATGAAACAGTAATCGACGGGATTTCATCGATATGTAAATTATAACATAAACGAAACTCTAAGTATTGAATTTTCACAACAGAAAATTGATATAACAAACAAATAAAAGGATACGTTTTATAATAAGAATAAGTAATAGCGTGTAAAAGTAACATTTTATTCGGTTATCATAAATTGGCTAGATTTATTATCGCCGATAAAAGCATTCAATAAAAATGATTGAATATTTTAAAACCTCCAAAGAATTTACGTAACGATTTAGATAAAAGATTGGACGTAGAAATAATATATTAAGAACGCAGAAATACGAAAAAGATTCACTACCTATTGAATTAAATAACCCTGAGATTTACCTCATTCGAAATGATTTACGAGGGTTTAGTTTGCAACTGACCTAATATTGTGTGCCGTTTGAGAATGAACTATTATTCATCGTTAATAGAGGGTAGATGAGAGAAAAATACGACACTTGTTATTTGATTCTTTTGTATAAGATAGATCGCTATATATCCATTAAAGAAGATTATTATTTATAAAAGACTTTTTATAATAAATTGTGTTTTTAAATCGTCGAGTTAAGCTATTTATTAGCGTTAAGAAAAAAGTATACTTAAATACATGGCAAGTGTTTGCACATTACAAACAATATTAAAACATACCTTATGTGGATTCGGCGATAGTTTTGTGGAGTTTGTCATTCCATTGTTTGTGTTACCAATTGCAACAAAACTAGAGGAATAACAAAGTTAACAAACTCTCAATTTAATATTGACATTAAAGCACGGAGAAAGCTTTGCGTTATAGTATAATATGCGTCATTATGATTTTGTCGTTTAAATATTGTATTAATAACATATATCTATCGAAAGCTATTTATAAGGTAATAAATTGAAAACTAAACTTATCAACCTGATAACTATTTTGACAAAAAGCCATAAGATTTTAAAACTTACATATTTCTTGCCGTTAAAACGGTTTTCAAAAAGAGCTCCGATAATTTGGTTAATGGATTGCGCAAGTAATTTTAGGCAAGGAGATTTTTGTATTAAACTACGTAAACGAATAATACGAAAATTCCAATAGGTTCAGACGGATAAAGTCAACAAATAACGGGAAAAACAGCCCCTTGCATTAGCTGCGCTGTCAGCAATATTGATCTGTCGAAATACAAAATACTTAGCGTTAATATTTCAGCAGGGGATGCAAAGTAAACCTTTTTAAATATTTACAAGACCGCGCCCGAAGCTACATTTATAATGTGCTCGAATTAGGCTTCATACACGTCAACTAATCTAAAGCAGCCAACACCAAACATAAGCAGGCCTAGTTTTGAAGCTTTATTCATTTCCTGTTTTAATAAAGTCATGCTTGTGCCACATACTGAAAATTTATTTCAACTGACGTAACTGTAAAGCTTATATGTTACATTAAAAGATTTATAGAATTTTTGATCAGGTATAATTTATAAAATACCGGTATATGAAGACTCCCTGTTTGTTATGCCGTCTTCACCATATCTAAAAAGACTTACGTATATTATAAATTCATACCCTGTTTTCAACCAAAAAATCATTTAAGGTACGTATTACTAAACATAATATACCTCATGGTGTCAATATCATGCATTAAAAAAAATACCTGCGTGGAATCTTTTTTACATAACCACTTTTTGATTACTTTTAAGGTATTTACTGTCAATACTTGGTGGAATGGCATTATAATAAAAATAATAAAATATTTTTAGTAGTTTTTTTTTCCCCACATTTTTTATATGATCAGGACCGGTTTCGCTCATCGCGAGCATTATCAACTAATATATATTTATATATATTTTTCATACCAGTTGATAATGCTCGCGATGAGCGAAACCGGTTCTGGTCGTATAAAAAAAATGTGGAAAAAATACTAAAAATCTTTTAATTATTTTTATCACTTTTTGATTATTTGGTTTAATGATGATTATATCTATGGGATTTTATTTCTCAATACTGCTTATTTTGTTAATTATTCTCTGATAGTCTGTTTATCTTTTATTCATAGTCTCGTTTAAGCATCTCCACAGATTGAGGTTTTGATTATTATTTCATACAAGCACATGTTATTTGCTGTAAAATCTTATTGCGATTTTAACACATCATGTTTAGTCAAACAAATGTACGATAAGCTGTCACTAAATTAATACAATCCAAAATAATTATTAGTATACATAATAAACTTAAACTTTTTACAATGCTTTGTTTGTTTACGCTCATACTGAATTGCAAATTTCATTCAATAATTAATTTCATTACTCTCACGTTACTGCCGCAGAATTCTTTTATCCTTTGGATACTTCAGACGGGTTTGCCCTATATGTTTATAGTTAAATAAACAATTATCACTCGACAGGCCGAACCGCAAGTGACGGTGATGAATTCGAACGTCAGTCGACAGTTGAGCACGTACTACCTAAATATAAACTGATGCAGCCTGCAAAGGGGTGAAATAACGTAATTATGAAAAGCATGAAAGCAAAAATACGAATTGGATTTGGCTTTACACGGGCACTTTGAGTTAATTAGAGTATCTCAATACGCTACCAGGGTTGAACGAGATGAACAATTTCCTATATTTTGAAGAAGGAAACATTAATTATTATGGCTAGATATTCTTGATTAACATTATCCCTGTGCGAACTTTTTTGTTCATTTTAAAAATAAATGATATGCATTAACTATCACTTTTATATATGTTGTATATTTTTCATGGAGAATCATGATAAAAAAATGTCAATCCCGAGAGAACTACGATGCACAGTAAAAATAAAGGTAAAATTAAATAAAAAATATGTTCTTTTGTGATATTATAATTATTTTGATACTTCATGTAAGATTTGTAGGATGTCTTATCGATAATTCAAAAAAACTTGTACACAACCGAAAAATCGAATATTTTTAATTTGACTGAATATCATTTCCGGGTGTTTCAATAAAAGCTACGCGTTTGCATAGAAAAGCAATTGTGAATTATTTTTTAATATGCGTGTTTACACAAACAGATAATATTTGTATGCAGCTTACATTCATGAGTGGTCGAACATTTTCCGTCGAGTGAGCATATTTTCTAATACATAATTTTAAATATCATAAAAAAAAACATTCAGCAAAATAAGGGAATCTTATATAGGAATTAAAAAAGGATGTGTACATCGCGTTAAGCTTTTCGTACAACACTCAAGATGCATTTACAGAGCTACCAGACATGGCATTATTCACCCTTCTCACAAATAAGCTTACGTGGAATTGTTTGTAATAATGTTGTCAGAGCCAAAGCACTCCAAGTGTATATAAACAAGCTAATTATCCAACAGTAAATAGTTGTTTGAAGTCAACACACTCGCACTCGTATGTGGTTGAAATTTTTGTAGTACTAAGTGACATATGATGAGATTATCGAATTAAAATCGTTCAGTGGCTTGACAAACTCAAACAAAGTGGCTCCAGTAGTGAAGCGGTACGATTGAATATATTGTGGGTCTTATATTAAGCACCTAAACAGTCTTACGTAAGAATGTCCGCTGATTTGAAAAATCCGTGTTGAAATCTTGGCAAGCACAATGTGAAGTACATAAAAATTTGATATTTACGGTATGAGTCGTGATATCTTGCATATTTTGGTTGATTGCGAATGACTTAGTAAAAAAAAACATTGATTCTTTCTTAAGCGATTTGAAAAAATCCCGCGCATCTACATTTTACTGACATGGCGAAATTCAAAATTTCATTGAAAACTAGTCTGTTAAGTAAGTATATTATAAATAAAGAACCGCAAACTATTGTCTATATGGGAACGATATACGAGTTAATATAACCGGAAAAAGACGTAGGAACAATATTAATTACATAACTATAGTACACAACATATATTTGATATTATATGTATGTAATGGAACAAAGAAGAAAATGCTTTTTGCCTCAATATTAGATTTTCTGGAAAATATTTACAAAATTAAAAATTGACTAAAACTGTATTATAAACTACGCTCGAATATTTGAAAATAACAACCAAAAAGTCTATATTAAAATTACGCTAAGAGATAAAGGTCTTAAATACACGAATAAACGGAACAAGCTTCGCGTAGAAGGACAAAGTAAAATAATTAGTTTTCACTCGACAGGTAAGCGGATTACATTTCCAACTAGTCTGGAGAAATAATGCGTCCGTGCTTTATTCATGGCTGGCAACTATAAATAGAAACAATTACTATGCAAAAACAATGCCAAAATATTTCATAGCTACACTATTACAAAATTAAATGTTAAATTGGCGAAAATGAAATGAAAAATAAAATTTATTCAATTTGTTTTACGACTGGACTTAAATACCAGGAGAATACCAAAAATGCAGTTGAATAATTTAATCAGGAAATAAATCTCTTTTTATACACGCATTGTTTTGCAATTTATTATGACATTCGACCTAATTTATTACCACACGCCAGGAAACCTAAATTTACTCAAAACTAATAATATTATTAATTTGGATCAAATTAAGTATACGTAGTAAAATAAGTATATTGAATGTTATTGACAAAAGACTAAATATCACAGTTTTGGAGATGCTAATGTTGTAAATAGCTTCTGCGAAATATATATTTAAATTTTAGTAATTGAATTGCCTTACTAGTGTTTGTTATGTAAACAATATGACTCTATATAATCTTCATTAAGGCATACATAATTGAAACAGTATGTTGCATTTGTAATCACATATAATCATAGACGAACATTTTACTATGAAAAAGTGAGAAAAGAATAAGTTTCTTAATTCAAAATTTTTGATGTAATACTAGAAAATGTTATTAATAAAATCTGGAATATATATCGATCGGTAAGTTATGTTTAACCGCTTAATTGCCGCGCAAATACATCATTGATTGAGTTGAGGTATCTCAACCGAAGTTTTTCTACGAGAATTGTTTGTTACTCGGTCAACCTCTTTTTCTCTTTTTGAAAGAGAGAAGTAGGAATAGAAGGATAAGACTAAGCCCACAACACTAACCGCTGCGCCATAGAATCCGTAAATATGAATACTTGAGGTCAATGTATCTTTGAAGCAATTGAAAGGTGTTTACTGTCAATACTTGGTGGAAAGGCATAATATAATACAAAAAATAAAATATACATTTGCACTAATTTTCACTTTTATTTATTAAGATCAGGACCGGTTTCGCTTGTGATGATCAGCTGATAATGCTCGTCATGAGCTAAACCGATCCTGATATTAATAAATAAGAGTGGAAATTTGTAAAATGTATATTTTATTTCACTTTATTATATAATTTCATTTGATGTTAAAACAATTTTGAAAAAATTGAGAATTTTATTTATTTTCAATTTCACTTTACTCGTTACCTTATTTGCCGAGATGCTGAACGGTGAAAAGCTCCCTCTGCCACAACGCTGAGAGCACCGCCTTATGATAGATAAAATAATGCATTTCCTTACTTACCCTGGCAAGTGTATGCAGGTCTTCGCTTAAAAGCCTGTCATAATTTATTAGCCTACATTTAGCCCCTTACCATGTCGTACCCTCGGAAGATATGAATCTACATTTATCTACATCATAAGTTATTCATTTGAATTATAGCTGCAGAATGTTGGGAAATGGAAACGGCATAATCATCCAGGTCATAAATTATAATAACTGTCTATGAGCTGATTTAAACATATCTTAATGCAATGTATCATAATATATACTCGTTACAGAAATACGGAGTGGTGTTTTAAACGCAAGAAATGAATTACGCACATAATTATGTGAAATCAAAGTCTGAGAAGAGCTTGTAGAGAGAGTACTTTTATGAATATTCAATAATTCTGTAAATCATTGGCTTCATATATTCGGCGCTCTTAAAGGTTATTTGGTACATCAAATATTAATTTATAAATCTTAAATTAATGTATTAAAATTAAAGAAGATTTAATACCTTCTGAATATTTTAAATTATTTAAACTTCTATATGTAACATATCGACTGTGGAAAGGAAAAAGGACGTAACCTAATAATAATTAAATAAATTGTTAAAGAATAACCTTTTTTAAAGTCTATTTTACTGTTTGCAAGTTTGACAGGCCCGACTTTTTTCAAACATAAAAGTTAAATTTAGATACTAATTGGGCATTTTCAGCTTACATCCTTTTAGTAGAACGTGTATCAAGTTGTATACATTATGATTATCGAAAAAAATCTGTTTTGAAAAAACTGTGGGTTACGTCCTTTTGACATTCCACAGTCGATATATAATATATAAAGTATGTAATTATGTGGTAATTAAGCACACAAATAGCATTCTAATACGTGGCTTAATCACATAATTACGCGTTTACATCACTGAACCAAATATTAATAATCGATTTTATATTTTATAATCTTTAAAAAATGTTAAATTTTGTAAGATTTCCAGGGATTGTGCCAAACTGATTTTGAGTTGTATACAATTTCGCACACTGGCAATCAGTTGTGGTACATTTTCCCCAAAACCGCAAATTTGACACTACTTTCATGGAACTTTTCAGGGTGAAATATTTTTTTTTTGTTGCGGTGAACAACGTGCAACATTTGCACGGATAATTAAAAAAAAATCATGAACTTAATGATGAAAAAGCACTTTCAATTATTAAATAATAATAAAACAATGCGGTAGTTTTAATATAAATTAACCCTTCGAGTATATTTAATGTACCAAGCGTCATTGAAAGATGTGTGCAAACTTTTTAAGTATGCTCAAGGGTTTCATTATTCCAGTATAAACACCTTCACTGCTACTAGCTATATGAATTATCATAGCTTGTTTATTTTTTCTTGCGTTATGCAGATGTGTTGGTCACAAAGATCGTTTACTTGTTACTACTAAGCTTTCCAATCTCTCTTTCTAAATTCCTGGGTTTTGAGATTTTCAAATTCTTCAAACAGCTATCTAAAAAAACGAATCACGGTGACATTTTGGGCGAATCGGAAAATTCCTGGGTTTTTTGAAATTGAAAATTAAGTGATGAAAAATTCCGACACCAAAACTTTTCTCAAATTATACACGATTTCATGTAAGTGCCCAATCTCGGGATCACAAAAAGGCTCCGGGATTGGATACCCTAGTCCAGTGGTCGGCAACCTACTACCCGCGGGTAATTGAACTACCCACTTTGACATTTTTAGTTACCCGCCAAGACATTATGATATATTTTTTTTATCTATTTACTTATTTGGTAAGACCAAGGAAGCCACCAATAACAATATTATATGTGTGTTTTGTATTTACACATATATATCATGCAAATATATTATGTATTGTATATAAATATATATATTATTTTCTAAAAATGATTTTTCAATAGAATAAATGGTAAAAAAATATTTTTAACTTTTACCCATTAACCAAAATTATTAAAAAAAAAAAAAAAACATTTTTTTACAGTCTTTTAAAAAGTTGCCGACCACTGCCCTAGTTACTACGTCTATAAAAAATAAACATATTATTGGTACATAAAAAAATTCCAGTATATAAGTTATTATAATTATTTAATACTATTATATAATAAAAAAAAATCCATGTCCGCTCCCAATATGGAGCATATGGACTTCTAATGGAGTTAATCTCAACAGAAATGTTTATACGAGAACTGCTTGTTACTCAGTTGCTCAACCTATCTTTTTCCAAAGAGAGTATGCATAGAAGGAAAGGGCTAGGACAGGACTAGTGGTCAGCTAATCGTTTTCGATACGCCCCGTTCATAGGATAGGATGGGTGGGAGGGGGGAATTCAAGACATCACATACATCCATGCCTTTGAACAGAAATTCATAAATCGATTGAAAAATCAATTTGTAAAACTGCCCGTACTGGGAGTCGAACCCGCGCCCTCCGTAGCGGTAGCCAACGATGTTGACCACTCGACCACACAGTACGGGCAGTTTTAAAAATTGTTTTTTCAATCGATTTATGAATTTCTGTTCAAAGGCATGGATGTATATATAATAATTATATATACATAATACACCATAAAGATAAAAAAATATAATAAAGAAAAAAATTACATGGAAATTTTGTTTTTTCCAGCAAATTGAAATACCTCTACATTAAAATTAGGAAATAAAAATATATTTTGCAAATAGTCAATTCAAAATAAAATAATGTTAACAAAAAGAGAAAAAAACTCGTTATTCGCAATGCATTTGAATCGTATGATAAAGAATCGGTGAATGGTTTGGGATCTCTACCGGAGTGAGATAGAGCTGAGTCTTAAGCTTCGTTTCTTTTCATTATAATGTTGCCCCCGATCTGAAACTATGCGACCTCGAGTAAGCAAACGACGATGTCATATTTGACAAATCTGTCGAGGGAATTCAGGAGATAATTAACAGGTTACAGAACAACTTGTAATGCGAGTAAAACCAATGTTCTCTGCGACAGTGCCTGTCCGGACCCAGAATACGCTCTGGCGAGTGCAACGCAAGACAAAATATCGCGAGTCGACAGGTTCAGGTATTTGGAGGTACATACGCATACTATTGGAGATGATTATCCCCGTAAAGAGCTTGCGATCCGACGAGTGATATCTGGAGCAACCATTATATTGATTAGTGCGAAAAGTCTTGGTCTCACGGTTATACTCGGTTAGAACCAAGTGACATTTATTCAACGCATGCATCTTACGAAAACACCAAGTAATCGTATACTGTGGTTTGACACAGAGGCCTGCTGCGAATACTAGGGGTATGACTGTTTGGCTTTGTAATCCAGAAGTAAACAATGATCTCAGTAAATTATAACAGGACAGATTTACTTTCCGCGGCTCAATAACTAATAATGAAACTACCGATAAAATTTTAATAAAAAAAACTACACGTATCAATTTCAACTATGATACGTTTTGGCAGTTCGACATGTAGCGTGCAATACACTGGAATGAATTATTGTTCCCTATTTGTCTCTCCTTCTATGATTTATGAGTTTCAATATTTATTTTTATAAATACAACTGAATAAGTGGTACAGTGCTCAAGTGGCGTACAGGAAAACGCGATTTACGGAAAACCGGGAACAGTGTACTAACGAGTTCACATCGTTTCCTGAGAGCGTGATTCAAAGAGCGTATGAAATATGAGGCATAAAAGTTTGCTCGCCTCCGAATGATTTGCATATATTTGTTAAAGCCAAATTCGGAGATTTTTTTATGTACTCAATTATTGTCGCTGTGAAAATTGTGCGAATGAATTCCTTCACTGTGAACAAAAAAATAACCAGATATACTACAACGAAGATATAGTAAGGGAGGTCAGTTTGTTTAAATACTTACCCAAATTATAATTCACATTGTTGTACATTTAAAGTACGCTTTATTTGGCGTTTGGAAAGAAAAAAATAAATATACATATATTAAAGAAAAATAATTATTTTTTAAAGAAAAACTATTTATTTTATTTTTAAACATGGATATCATTTTTTATTGTTGTATCGTTATAAATAAATATGAATACTTCGATATCACATAGAAAATTGTAAGAAATTACAATTTTTAAATGAGTAACGATTATCGACAATATAACAGAATTCAGTAATCAAACTACCATTGTAAGTATGGACATGTAAGAATTGGATAAGAAATTGAATGAATTGGACGATAGACTACATACTTTTTTTCTGAGTAGATATTTTTCTATATCACGTTTGTATATTCCACCAATTGGCCGATATTATATATGTGTATAATTCAACTAATTTGTATGTAAAATATTACAACACGAATACGAAAGGTGGCAATATGTATTATTCAAAATGTCATAAATTTAGTGATAAAAGGCGATGCGAGTATTTCATCACAGCAATTTAACTCGTACAGCGCGTGTAAAACGGTTCTAAGCTCGCTATAATAAACAATTTATCAGGGCAACATGTGCATTTAATACCCCGTTTCGGTGGAATATTCACCTTACATAGTAAGAAGAACCGGTAAGGATGGATTTACTATGTACAACAGTACAAGCCGTATACACAACATCCGAGCATGGATAATGCGCCCTGTACAAAGTAAGGAATTTTGAGAAGAAATTTTGCTTTGTAGCTGCATACCTAACTATACAGCGAATAATGTTCTTTAAAAGGCTGCGTAAGCCGGCAAAAACTAGACACACACTAACATACTTAAGACTTGTAAATTTTATGGATTCAAAAGAAAATTCAGATGAACGCTTAAAGCAATATTTCAATTCTAACTAACTAGAATACATTGAATGATTTATATATATAAAAAAAAATATTTGTCTAATAGTTCCACAATATTATGTAACGCTCGCGATTTCCAATAATAATTTACAGTTAAATATATTTAAAGTAAAAGTAATGACGATTTAAAAAAAATGGGTAGATATAAATTACCTTTAATATTTGGACATGCTTTTAAATATTTTATGCAACTTTGTGAATGTACATAGTTATAATAAAATGTTATATATGTATCCTGACATCACTAATTTTTGGTTAAGGATAACGGATATCAAAAATATAATAATAAATATACGTACATATACTTAAAGTGTTGATCATTCAAAAAGAATAGATGGTTGAAAGTGGACGCCTTTTTCATACCTGTAAGAAAAAAAACAAAATCAAATACTTCATGACAAAAAAGATAATTATAAATTATAACAATAAATATAATCACGATACCTTATTTAATAATGTTACGTTAGTTAGATTTCACGGAAAATAATATATTAAGAAAATACCGATTCGACGGAAATGCGGTCGTAAAATTTATGTGCAAACTAAGCAGGATAAAATTCCAACATTTGATAAAAATTTTATCAGTCCAAGAAAATGATTTCCGGCAGAATTTCCTAGCGTGCCCCGTACAATTACGATAAACCTATGCGAAAATGTTCTCGGTGAAAATATTATTCCACCGAAAACATGACTGCGAAGTAATGTTTCCCGCGTAACAATTTAAAAGATTACAGGAAAACATTTCCCGAAAAAAATCTTATTTGCACAACGTGAACAAGAGTGGAATAACTTGGCTGCGTAATATTTCACTTTCGGCGGTCCCCGCGTTCAGAAATGAGACGCGCCCAAATTTATTTCAACTGAATCTATGTATAATAACTATGACTTACTACCTAGTAATGGATCCCGTTTTCAAATATTCGCCCTTTACAAAAATATTTTTGTATACATATCATGTGCTTTTATGTATGATTTACATACAAACGTCGTGTGTTGTGACATGCATGTCACGGAAAGATTTCCGCGTATCAGGTAATACACAACACATAACCGCTGCGAAGACTTGTTTACGTCAATATTATGACAGCCTTCACTGGCGAAAAATATACGTTTTCAAGGATTCCCAAAAAAAAAACATCAATCCACACAAATGTACAAGTTTATAGATATAGGAAAATTGATTTAAAATAAATTACTCGAGATTTAGTGCACTAGGTCTGAGAATTTGGGTAAATTACTCTAATTGGGATGAGACATAAAATATTATATTAGGATAATGGATTTATCTGATGCGTACAACGCCAATAAAAATAATAATTAAATTTAATCCGCCGTTTTAATCTTTCTGTTTAAAGTTTTAACGACAGCTTAACACGTACTTTGAATATTTTAAAGAGATTATTAGCTTTTAATGGTATGTGTACGTACGAAAATAGAATATATAATAGAAAATATTAAAAACGAAGGTATTTTCAAGAGTAGGAAGCACAATAGCAGTGAATATTAAATGCCAGATAACAATAAAAGATTTTTTCGAGCAAAAAACGGAGCAAAAACATTCAAATAGCAACAGTCTCGGGCGTCTCAGCATTCAACCCCGGTTAATGTTGAGGGATAAGAATAGGCATCTCGGTCTACTAAGTCGTTAGGGTTATTTTTAAAGGCCCATTCGAGGTGGAAAGATAACCGGAAAACATCGTATAGTGGCCGTTGTAGACCGCACAGTGTGGCGGATGGTAACCGTTGCGTACCGTGTGCAGTACACTATTCATCATGGAATACAAGGAGTAATATGTTTTATATTCAGCACAACTGTAATGGTAAACACAATATTTATATCGACAACATGACGTGCATTCATACAATCTTGAAATCACAAAAAATTATCAATAATTTAAGTAATGATGAATATTTACAGATTTATAAAACTAGACTCATTTTTAACAGATATTTTTCTATTTTGTTTGGGTTGGCTGAAATAGTCTGGCCTTTTGAGATGTTGATATGATTATATGAAAGAAAAACAATGGCTCAGTGAAAATTTTCGAAAACCTGGCTCTTAATATTGTTTGGGTTCGCAGGGTTACGCGAATGAAGAAAAAAGAGCACAGCAAGCAGCAAATACCAAAAATAATTTCGAAAAGAGCATCAACAATACGGGTTGGCGTTTACGAAGCATTTAAACTTTAATAAAATGGCATATGGCCTCTCGCAGGGAAGACATGAATCGTTCTGATGAAAGTAGGAGAAGACGATATCGAAATAACAAATGAAAACGGCATCGACCTTCATATAATTACAGACTACTCATTTCTTATTACAATATATATGTATAATATATACGAGACATAAATAATGTACAAAATATGTTTTACGCTATCAAATGTTGCCAGGAAAATAATTGGCAGTGTTGTTGAGTATTTTTGAAGGTTGCTTTACGTAAGATATCAACTTCGTTGGTTAGTTTGGTGCGAGCTAAGGAGATTTAAAAATCATAAATACATTTTGTAAAAGTGCGATGAAAACTTATCCATCTTCAAAATAATTGATCAACTATACGTGAAAGCACATGACAAAACAGTGGAAATCAATAGGCTAAATAAGTTGCCGTACAAACTTTTCTTAGGGTTAAACACGACGCATTTGTGCGGTAAGTGGGTGAACACAACTTTCTTTGCATATTCTAGTGGGGAACAAACGAGCACCGATAGGAGCGGAGCAGCGTCTTTGGTAAAAGTTTACGTAACTATAAATGAGTGCCATAAAGGAAGCTATCACATTTAGTTGTTACGACAAAAAGGAAACGATGTGATTATAGTGTCTTGCGTTAATTAAAATTCAAAGATGTAATATGCAGATAGAAAACAGCATAATGCAGATATTTTATAAAACGGTCATCATTATGTAAGACAAATGTAATATTAAAGACGTGGACAAATGCGGCTACGGGATCCGCATATGGCTTTTCATTGGATTAAGTGCGGCTGTCAACATATTTCATAAAAAAATTGTTTATATTTTATAAATAAATTCGAAAGCGTTGTGGAATTAAAAGTTGGCTGCATATACACAACGGGTGGTGATGGGAAGCCAAATTAATTAAGATTTGTGTTGAGATATTAATGTATACTACGTATAATAGTGTGGCTCTTAATATATATGAAAAATTCAGAATGTGTCTTACATTATGTATGCCCATCCCTGTAATATTATTAAAAAAAAAGCAACAATAGATTTTGCGCGTGTGAATAAATACTAATTAGTTGATGTAAATAAAGCAGATGCATTCGTCAAATAAAAATATGTATATAAAAACAATTTTGTGAAATGACAAAACTATACATAATTAAAGCATACAGACTGGCTTCGATATACTTTTTTAAACATAAACCAATACACTTCGGTTGGAAATCATTCAGGAAACAAACCGGTAACACTGGATGCGATAACTTAAGTTATAAATTAGTACCGGCAGTAAGTATTTGGGATTTCTTCAAAAGTCGGTGACGAATAAACATAAATTTCATTGCGGCCCATAAGGATGGATAGACAGGGTAACATGGAGAGTTAAGGGTTAGGGGGATACATAAATAAAGCTTAGGTAGGGTTGTAACTGGCTCGCGGGATCCTAAATATACCAACATACGCATCATTTCTCCCTGTGACTCGGGGTACAATCGGTTATGGTCGAATTGGTACACTTTTCGTGGCGAGCTCACCGACCACATTTGGCATAACGTACAAAGGCGAGAACAGTTCAGTTATTGCTAGCTTTTAAATAAATATGGGGAAAATACACAAGTATGTGACACGAATTCTCAAACAAAAAATCATGCTTGCTATATATTTACTTACATAATTTTCGCTGCTCATAATACAAACGTAATACCTACGTTTTTAAGATTCACTTAGGTTAGATTTTTGCAAATATGGCTACAGATAATTTAGATGGAGTCGGCGGTTCAGTGCATTTATTCATATTTGAAATATTGTCTACTCAAAACCCTTGTTTCGAATGCATTAAGCTGGAAACCTTAACTAAGCAAAACTGGTCCAAATATTTTAAAGTATACTTAATGTGATTTAATGACATGTTGACATACGTATTTTTAGTGAAAGTTGTATAAGGTGAAGGTCTATCAACTTACGGAAGTCCTGGCGATTTAAATCTTAATTATACAAATAATATGTTTTTACGTGAGTGTGGCTTTTTAGCCAAAAACAATATTTTATTATATTAAAAACAGTTTTAATTAATAATTAATTAAATATTTGAACAGAGATGAAAATTTTTACATCACATCGAGTGACCACAAAATTTCTGCGACTATATTATGATAGTAACATTATTGTTTTCAATTACTGACCGGACGGTATATGTTGGTATGATTACTGTAACACGGGTATTTTATGGCAAGAAAATTTCAAAGAAAATTTAATTGCAATTCAACAAAAATTGACGTTACTACAAAAGAATGGCCGTAGGTTTGAATATGAACCATATCATCAAAAAAGGATGTATATTGAAATGTCCATGACAAAACATCAATATATTTTAGTTATACCACTAATTCAATCATTCCCAACCTTTTTCGCTACGTTACCTGCATACACAATTGTTCATAATATAATTCCTCACCTACCCAAGATAAAACTCAACACGTATATTCCAAATAATATAAATATACGTACTTTCGATGGTTTCGGCGGTAACTTTGTGGAAGTTCATTTTAATATAAAATTTAAATTAACTTTGATTATTCCACGTATTGTGTAACTAACTGTGACACGTGTTTCGCCTCTTTCAGAGGCATCTTCAGACTTACTATCGCAAATTTTGCTTAAATACTTTTACGTAAGAAATTTTACTTAAGCAAAATTTGCGATAGTAAGTCTGAAGATGCCTCTGAAAGAGGCGAAACACGTGTCACAGTTAGTTACACAATACGTGGAATAATCAAAGTTAATTTAAATTTTATATTAAATATACGTAGTTTTGAAAATATTTTTTAATATGCAAGTAATACTATAAATTTATTGAGATGATTTTTTACTAACTAATTACTGAAGCATATTTCAACTAACAAAAACTTCAGTAGAATTACAGGATATAAAAAAATGTGCATGAGAAATGATTAATTAATTAAATCATGCTGTATTTGAAATAATACTTTTTAAAAAATTAACAAAACAAACAAGAATTATGCGATTCAACGATTCCTCCACCGGTTGGAAACCCCTGCACTAATGTTTGTATTCAAATCATTTACCTTTATAACATTCAATTTCACCCAAATAAATATTATCAATGAAGTTTTGTGCGTTATTTCATTAAACTTAAGTACATATACGTTGAAGTAAGTTTTACGAAAGCAATTCGAGGTAAGTTTATCAAATAAAATAATGTATTGCACCCAAAAACTCGGCTCAATTTATTAGTGGGCATTATGCGTTATGGCCACCCTCTTTTCAGTTGCATGGGATGGGTTTATATGGCGAACGATAAACTACGATGGGCATGAGTATTCGAGTTTTTTTTTACGGGTAACTCGGTCTGGCCGTAGGAACGTTTTACGATTAGGAAGATTATTAAAAGAACAAAATCGATGCCGAAACTGGGGGAAAACTACTGGACTCGGAGTGGAAGCATGATGGAGAGCATTTTTGTGTATGAAAAATGAAACATTGCTGTCGTGCTTCTGGCCGTTGTAGTTTTACTACAACTATTCGGTGTGGCTCCATGCCAAAGATTAAATATAAAAAAGAACCCCACTTTTTCTTGTATGTAGATTATTTACACGACAAAAAATTCCATGGAAAACGCCTGAAAATAAAATTAGCACCGATATTCAGAATAAAAACTACATTGGCCGAATATTGCTTACATAAATATGTATCTCTTATGTTTCACCGTGTACCCTATCGAAGTGGTAGAAATCACAACTAAGTACCTACTACAACTAGGAAACTTTGATTTAATCAATGTTGAAAAAAATAGTTTTCTAAACAGTTCAAGAAATATGAATTGAATTGAGATAAGTGATGAAATGATTCATTAAAAGATAAGACAAACAAAAATAATCATTTTTTTACAACTCAGTTTAGATGTGTCAAAACTTTGGCCAGTAATATCTCAAAACTACCAATTTCTAGTCGTAGCTCTATGGAGCTAAGCCATCGATATGTTCTACAGTATTTCACTAAAAATACTTATTTTATCGCCAACGCTCTTTTTATAGCATATGAAATTAAAACAGCATTATTTGATAGTAGCAAGAAAATAAAGGATGTAAATGTGGCATTAAATCTTCCGCAGCACATTTCCGTTATTTCTGGTTAGAATGATTTACCTACCATTTTACATTTCATTTCTTCATATGTTACGAAAATCTATGGGATAACGATAGTTTCGTGACATATTGATGCGAGAAAGGGTATAAAGAAAAATGGCATTCCTCTCGTGGATAGAGATTAGTTATTTATTACTATGAGAAATGTAATACAACACTACTATAAAAAACGAAAGGGACGCAGCTATAAATAACTATACGACTTACAAGACATTGCTCATTTTTAATGTGGGTTTGGCATTAGGAAAATAAAACATACTAACTTCTGTAAAAATGAAACACAATTTGTTTATGTTAATGTCACAATTGTACAAACATTGTTTTGTAAATGTAATGCATTTTCACCGAGGATTGATTAAAACTGAACAGTTTAGATTGGAACCCTGATTTTAGTATAGGCACCGCCCCTCAAGAATGATGAATGTTGCATTATAAGCCACTCTCATTTGACGGAACTATACTATTATGTACATATAAAAAAAGATAACTGCGGGAAAACGATGGATGTCAAAACTTAGATTGGGGTTTGATTGTACCAAATTTTGTCACTTGTAAGTTTTGTAAAGCTTACTCTACCCAACTCTCAGGCAAATCATATGAATACAATGTAATGTGACCTATGGATAATCTTTCTACGCATATAAAAGAAATAAGTAAAAACAAACGCAGTGTAAATTTGGTATTTGAATCAAATACCGACAGCGAAAATAAAACTATGTAAGAGTTATTAAATTCAGCGATTATATATATGGTAGGCAAAAATTTTAAAGCCACACAAATCTCTCATGAAAATCAAAATGTAAACTTGAAATCTAATAACGCGAACTACAAACAAACTATATCAGAAACATTATAATTTTCCATAAAACAGTGCTATGCATTTTTTAAACATGAAATATTGTAATGATTTCTTCTCAATTATCAACAGATGGCAGATATTTATAAATAAATATTTGAAAGAATCGTTTAAGCAAAAATTCCAATAAACGTCATCAGTCAATAATATTCTAATATAGATATGTGAAAAAAAATAAAGTAACTTCACATGTTTGGAAGTATTAAGCCAGGCCACTGATTTTACTGTGAAGCTGGAAGTTTAAAGTGCATAGAGATGCTCGACGGGGATGAGTGCGGTGGTGTGAGCACTGCACTAACTCCATAGAACGAAGCAATTCTTGAAAGATTGTTAGAGACTTAATGCGCTGGAGTGTAAGGAGAACTTTGACAATTTGTTTGGCAAACTTTGGAGAGCTTTTTTGACGCTGTACGTTCCAGACTTTTAATACGGCATACAAACACGACTTTGTTGATTTAATAACCGCAATAGGGTGTAACAAAGGTAGGTAGGTAGCGAGCAGTGCTGTGGAGTTGTTAATAAACTGACCAACTATGTTTTTGGCTTTAGTATAGCGAAAATGTTGGAAATTCGGATAGAATAAAATATGGAAAATATCTTGGTATTTTGTGTCACCGTATTAAAATGGTGAACTGCGAAATAAAATTTCAATGCAATACAGACGCCTTGAAGAAGAGTAAGTTCTGAAGATCGCGTGAACAAGAAATAACTGTCAACAATAATTGTTATACAACTAAATATTTTACTTTGATATACTAACCTTATTACTTCTTCTTCTGAGTTCTTCTGAACAAATGTCAATTCAATGAGTAAATAAAAAAAACTGTACGAGATTAACAACTCTCGCTCACAACACAAAAATCTATTCTGATATTTAAAGGCAACCTAAGCATCTTGACAATGCGTGTAAACGTTATTATTTAAAAAAAAAAATACATCAAATAAAATTGTAATAATTTAATTGATTACGAGCTATATAAAATCCCGGGTATGGAAAAACTTTAACATTATATGGATGTAAAAAAAAAATAGTCAGTGTGAGCAGGAAGTACTAAATTAAAAACAAAAACTAATGCTTTTGTGGATAAAAAATAATCTCTAAGTATACCGAGTCTACTGGTATGCATCACAGAATAAAAAAGAATGTAAGAAAAATTATTACCTAGGCTAAGAGATAAGATGACAAATATTACGAAGAGGATAAATGGCGCAAAAAATGTCTAGGTGAAAGGATAAATTATTATTGGTCTCCGCTACGGGACATTCTTGAGAAATGTGAAGAACAGAGATAAAAGGTACAAGAGGGCATACTATTTGTATTCAAGGCTTCAACTGTCAAAGTTTGTATGTGTGTATTTTCTGAACAAATCTGAGATAAGCGTTATTTTGCTTCTCTTGAATATTTTTCAGGATGAGGTAGTGAAGTATGTATATTTTTGAATTGTTTTGTGTACATTTAATAACATTTTGAAATACGCATAACAATATAATCTGTCTCTGTTAATATAATACATTTTGAAAAATCCTATCCTATGAACGGGGTGTATCGAGAGCGATTAGCTTACCACTAGTCCTGTCCTAGCTCTATCCTTCTATCCCTACTCTCTTTGGAAAGAGAGATTGAGCAACTGAGTAACAAGCAGTTCTCCTAGAAACACTTATGTTGAGATAAACTCCATTAGGAGTCCATATGCTCCACATTGGGAGCGGACATGGTTAAAAAAAAAAAAAACAGCATCAAAATTTACTTTCTTTACCTAATGTTACTACAGTAAAGTGAATAAGGAATTTCGAAAACGTTGGGTCCTATGGCGCAGCGGTTAACGACGATGGCTTCCGTGGCGGCTCTCACAGGTTCGATTCGATTTCATGATGACAAAGATAAAAAATTAATAAAAATATGATTTTTTGATTTTTTCAATTTAAATTTAAGATCTTGGGCATGGGTATTTGTGACGTATATTTTCCTCGCGGTGATCTACTCGTTTACAAAAATACTTAACGAGATTATCCTGTATTATTTTTCATTTCTCAAAGATAAGGCGCATTGACATTGGCTGTAATAATAAATATTTTAAAAACACTATTAAATAATTTACAACGCGCGTTTTTGGAACGTATACCGATACGTTACATTTTACATATCCCTTTGACATTCTTTAAATTCCGAAACTATCACATGATTTTGTATCAACACCACATCTTTTTAAAGCGGGCTTTATTTGCACGGCTTATAGCGGAGTTTATCTATACAATTTTACAATTCAAAACATGACTTAAACTGACTTAATGATCAATCCTGGAATAGAAAAAACGCCGATCCCGGGATCAGAAAAATGTTCCGGTATTGGTTGCTCTAATTGTAACCACAAAATAAACAAGACAATTTCTTTGCTTATGAAATACTTACCACTTTTCATAACCGTAATTTGAAATTTATATTTCATTCATAAATATGGCTTTAGCGAAGGAAAGACAATGGTAGTCGTGAAAATATTCAAATTACAGTTTAACTTTATGACGGTTAATAAAAGGAATACACTAAGCGTGCCCTCGAAGAGCCCAAAAAGGACAGTATTTTAATTTGCAGACGACATAATAGTGTTACAATTGTACAACGGCGGAATAATTTTCGTAACGTTTTCCCACAGGCCAGGCTCGTATTTCTAATCTTCCCTCGCGCGAGCTTTTCTGGCCTCAGAACGAAAATAAACAACGCTCAAATGGGAAATCATTATTTCTAGCAGGCTATAATATAATCCCATTTGAACTAAGGATAATAACTAAGTATTTGCGATATTACATATGCCTATTTAATGCTAGTACTGGTAATACTGGGAAAACATTTGCAATAATGATAAAGCTGAATTAGTAACCAATTTTCTCATTCCACAATTATTGTTCTTGATCACCATATAAAACCATTATTACTGTAATGTAATGAAAGGATGTACCTATACCCAATTCCAATCTCAACTTACAATTAAAAAAATTTACGATTAAAAATTACCGTCTTTTTTAGTGATCTTTTAAACAACATCTTTTTTATGACCTTTTCAGAGTAAGATGCGGTAAGTTTTTTTAACAACACCACAACCCCATTTGATAGAATCATCTAATGATTACTGATTAATAATTGATGATTGCGAAACTTACTTAACTATAGTCAGATATATCACAGACAAAAATATGCCCAAACTAGAGAAGTGCATTTTTCTTTGAATCTCATTTATGTTACTTGCTGGCAACGCAAAAGCGGTGATATTTAATAAACGTAATGAATAATGACTGCGTTAAATTAATGATATTACACCCCATATCAAAAGCACGCCAAAATGTAGATAAATCTTTTGACACCTGTTTGCAATTGCGGCGTTTCTCCACCTTTATAAATGATGTTTTTTGTAAATTTATGCCGAATATACTCACCCAGTTTTTAGATACTCTTATATAGTCATTTAGTCATACAATTCACCGCATATAAGGTAAAATATAAGGTATGAATCACAAATAAGGTAATGAAGTAAAATATTGAGTTTTACAATAATTAGATAAAATTAGATAAGTTGATAGCTATTTCGGCATTAAAGCACGCCAAAAATATAATTAAAAAAATAGTATAGCTATTTTTACCCTATTATAATGGAGTTCTACCTAGTAAATACCAAGCCAATAAATAGCTATTTTTAACCGATGACCATACATACAAATAAAAGGCAGTATGTATTGGTCATTTACAGATGAATGTGGGATTTAAGTATGGCTCCAATAAGGAGTCGTTTTTAGAGTTGAGAAAATTTATCATATGTAAAATATGTCTTTTGAAGGCGTCTACCAAGACACTTGGAAAACTATTATTATATCTTTTCACTTGTAATGTCAATACTTGGTGGAAAGGCATTAAACTGAAAAAATAAAACACTATTTTGCACTTATTCCACTTTTATTTTACATGCGCAGTACCAGTTTCGCTAATGACCGCCATTTTAAACTGTTCACCAGTGTTTTAGTTTTTGAATACTTTACCTTCGAGCAAATATTTTTTGTTTACTAAAAAATGTATGAAGGCATACACACGTGTGTACTATTTAAATACAGAGGTATTATCATTTCGTTTTTAAGGCGAAATTGAAAAAGAAAACATTTTATGATAAATAACTTAAAACACGATTTTATCACAATATGTAAGACGATATAAAACCAATAAAGTAGCACAATATGCTCAACTTGATATGTAAAGCTTTAAATTGATTAATGTTTCAAAAATATATATATTTCAGTGGATGGCGGGTTACGAGGATGTGAGTCATATGGAAGCACAGTATAAGGGCAGCAGGAGTACTGAGCGGGAGTGCGATTGTACCCTGGCGGTGGAGAGTAAGTGAGTGAAGTTTAGCATAAAAATGTAATTCGGCGTCGGATAAGCGGCGCGCGTCGAGTTATGCGGCTGGCATTCGTTATGGGGGTAATGAAGGTGACGTCGCAGATACCAGTTATGTAGTGCCCCGCCTATCCACCGCCAGCTTCCAACGGCTGACTGCATTTGACATATTACTCGGGAAAAAGCTCTTATTGACAGGTGACTTTCATGGAGATTGCACACCGGCAGAATATTTATTGTATTCTAGGCTTAAATAATTAAATTTGTAATTCACTTGTATCTTACTAATGATATACATTTTTAAAATGTAATATATTTTTAAGCCGTAAAACAAGACAGTCGATACTTTTTTCCAAGCACGTATTTTTTTTTTTTTCAATTTCAATTAGTGATACAGGATATGGGTGTTTGTGACGTCAATTCTCGTTGAGTTAATTCGTGGTGACTTACAAAAAACTAATCGAGTTAATCCCGTATGACCGATCTCTCAACTTCAAAGTATTTGGCGCATTGGCATTCGCTGTAGTATTAGATTTTTTTTAAATTAAAAAAATATGAATATAAGTACAAATGAAGTAATGCACTTATGTTGACATTAAAATTTTCCAAATATTTTCAATTGAATCATTATTTTTTTAACTGGCTGCTGCGCGTGCGTAATACCAAAATTGATCACCAGTATCAAGATTTGAGATTAGCCTAGATAATATTTTTAAAATGCTTCTGCAGTCAGTGACCTCTAAGAATAATTTAAAATAAAATCGGTAGCCGGCCAATTAGAACCATTTTAAATAAATCTTCATATAAATGGATGACGGACATCACGTATCACGACTAAATATTTGTTGATTTTAAAATAATTTGTGATAAACTAAAGGAAGATATAATGAAGTTAACTGATATAACTTGAGAAAGAACGCCTCCACATCATCACCTTCTGTAAATTTTAAATTACACACAAAACAAATCTATTTGATTTTGACAGAATGAACCTGAACCATTTTTTAGAATAAGTTGGGTATTTTATGCGAAAGCCGACTAAAGTATAAACCCCACTCGATAATAACAAAATAAACTTTTGTATTCTAGGCTTATGTTGTACGTTTATGTACAATAATACAAAAAGCTTCAAGTGAAACTGTGAAAACAAAAACGATGCCAGCGATGTTGAATTTGAAGAACAGTTGTGGGTGTTGAACCGAGGCACTGGCTGTAATGTAAGGCGAAAATTTGAAGTGACGCTCACAGTCTCCGAGCTTTGGAATCAGACAAGCTCTACAAAGCTTTTAAGGATTTAATTTGTATATATGCATATGGGGTCGAAATTATAGTTTCTAAATCCATTTAAAACACGTTAGTAAAAATTAATTAATCACATACAATACACACTAGTTAATGCTACAAATAAATAAAAATTCACTTTTAGGGTGTTCACTGTCAATACTTGGTGGAAAGGCATTATATTAATAAAAACACAATATTCGTTTGTACTTCATTCTACTTTATTTAATAGTTCAGGATCGGTTTCGCTCATTGCGAGCATTGTCAACTGATAAGAAATATAATTTAACAATGCTATTTATACAAAAATGAAAAGTTGTAAACAACAATTGGCATTAAAAAGAAATTACCAATTACATTATAAGTGATTCTAAAATAACACAAAATTAAAATGTTTAACACATCGAACATATAATTAAAAAGTTATCTATACGTTATTTGTTATTAGAGATTAATGTTGCAAGATTAATATGTTTGTAATTACTTTCAGTCACCACTCTAAATTTATATTAATAATAATATATTTATTCAAAATCAACAACTAAAATTTTTCATGAAATAATTTAAAAAAAAATAATTTGCTTTTAACAATATACATTTAATTGGTAACAATTCAAATTAATTGCTCACTTGGATATAGTAATTATATTGTATATGCATGGCGTTCATTTTAGAGTGGAAAAGATTTTCATTTCAAGAGCGACATACTGCCGTCAACACGTGCATTCTAAAGTTGTATTATTTACTTGAAGCAACCGCTATCCCCCAAGAGAGACGTTCAAAGAAAATTAATCTTGCATTATTAAAGTGGGTGTGTATACATATATGTCAGGGATATATAAATAAATGAGATTCTTCTAAATATTATTATATAAAACCGAGTTCATATGGAAGGTACACCGGCTGCAATACGTAAAAAGTGTTAATAGGACGAGTAAGGTAGTGATAAATGCATTGTAGGATTGTCAAATAACCAATTTGAATTGTATAACAATTATAACCACACATATTATTATGTTTGAATTTTGCAATGATTAGTTGGTTGACTGGTGAACATAATTACATTAATAAATTTTTGATAGCAAATCTGCCATTAAGCGATATGGTACGACGAAATTGTGACATAATAAATATTATATTTGCACTTAAAACTTAAACTTAAAAAAAAAAAACGAAGCTACTAAAGATTTTAGTCAATTATAATTAATTAATGTTCAGTCTGTTTATGTTTATATATCGACTGTGAAAAGGAAAAAGAACGTAACCCACAGTTTTGTCAAAACAGCTTTTATTCGATAATCACAATATATACAACTTGATACACATCCTATCAAAAGGATGTTAGCTGAAAATGTCGATTAGTATCTTAATTTAGCTTAAGATTGAAAAAATAAGGGCCTGCGAAAATTGTGATCATGATAAAATGCTAAAAAAAGTTTTTAAAAAAAAAAAATAATATTAGATTAATGCTATAAAAGCCAGTTTATTAGTCTCCGTGCGCTTCAAGGTTGTGTACATTTCATAATTTGTCTTTGGCCCAAAATCATAAAAAGCGTTTGTTTCCTGTAAAATTTGTTATGTGTGGGTTACGTCCTTTTCCTTTTCCACAATCAAATATATATTATATTGTAAAAGTTATGAGCTCTGAAACCGTGCGCGGAACTATTTATAATCTATTTTAGTTTTTATATTATAACACTACTGATAAGGTAATATAGTTAATTACAAAATATGTAATTACAATAACTTTACGGGTAACTAATTGTGGCTGGACCAATAAACTGAAAACTTAGCTTCACACTACGTCAATAATTTAGCAAAGTCAATGCGAAGTGGCTAACATAATATGTGTTTTAAGTAGCGCGAGGGTTAAATCGACTAAACTGGTGAATTATTATGGTAGCTGAAAAGTCGTCCCCTCGTTAGGGATAGGCACAATGGTCAGGGAGCGAAACGAAATTAGTATGAAAGGGAAGGTTGAGGGTGGCACCTCTGACGCGAAACAATCCCCCTGTCTGGTTAGTGTTGGAATGAGCCGACTGTAAAAATGTTCAGCGGATCAGAACTAAAATATTACCACTAAGTGTGTTATGTGTGAAATGAGTATTTTCAAAGGAAGAATATGAATGTACACGAAAATAACTGAACCGCCGTTCATAGTTTAATTTTAAAACGTAAGAAACGTGGTGTCGAATGATACAATAGAAATATTTAATTTTCAATTTAACTAATAAAAATATTCATAGAATTGATCAAAAAAATCTTTCAATAACAGCCAAACTGAAGATATCTTTCCGTGTGTCAAATAATCAAAATTTTGACTTCTGATTTCTTGACCAACCAATTTAAAACTGGTCATGCTCACTTAGATGCTTAACCTTTCCAATTTGGCCAGTTAGCAGATATTTAAACATGTAAATGATTCAGAATGTTGATGACTTTTTTTGGGAATGTCTAAATATGGACAACGAAGGGAGAAATTGCTTAAGACGCGATACGATTATTCAAATCTGTCGGTCACGTCGTTCATACTGACTAAGTTGCATATGGGACAAAATTTTACAAGGCATTTAAAGAGTTCAATACGTCATATGGAAAGCGAACAGAACTCAATTGATGAAAGCTCTTTATTATGAAAATTTCTACACAGTACCATACATGCAATTGAGCTCTGAGTAATTTCTCCTTGGACATTCCTGGCAAAAATGTGAAACATGAATAACTTTGTTTCGCTGTGAAATACACCATGTAAGAAGAATGTGAAACCATGGGAAATAGTGATAGATGCAAATTTTAAAAAGAATTAAAGAAAATGTAATTTCTATTAAATATTTTATCTCAAAATGTTGAACGATTTGATTAAAAATATTCCAATAATTTTCACTTTTCACTTCGCCTACATGTTTTCCTTTTCTCAATCGAGAAAGTATTGCATTGATAAAAAATGATAGAAGGTATATTAATTTCCATATAAGGTATTCTGATTTATCCCCTCCCATTTTATTTTGATCTTTATTATAATATATCAGAATAGTAAAATTAAAATCATTCGTACTTAAGCAAACATTTGCGAAAGTAGTTATCTGGGGATGCCTCTGAAAGAGGCGAAACACGTGTCACATTTTGATACACAATACGTGGAATAATCAAAGTTATTTTTATTTTATATTAAAATGAACTTCCACAAAGTTACCGCCGAATCCATCGAAAGATACAGAAACTGTTAGATGCGGATACGCATGGCTCTTTTACTTACCTAGATTCAAGTCTTCCAGACTAGTTTAATGAGTTGAAATAGAGTATATATACTGATGTAAAATTAGAAGAGTATTTGTTACTATGATGTGTTTGCCGCAGAAAACACATCATCGAGTTATGACAAAAAATGACACTTAAAGTATGTCATATCAATTCAATTTCACGTATGTAATCATTATACATATTTGAGTGTGGAATATACCCCCTCCTACACGGCAAATGTATTATGAAGTTTCATCCAAAGCTAATTTAAATATTTGCTTACATTGAAAAGTGAAAGCTGTAATTAAATTAAATAAAGGAGATGCAAAAATTTGACCCAAATTAAGCACAAGTCGGCAAAAATTTCGCTATTAACTTGCAGTGACACGAACGTGACCCGGAGATATTTTGTCAAACACATTAATAACAAAATAACCCATTCCGGTATAAACCACAACACAAACACACGCTGGCTTTCGGGATTATGTTTGCTTTAAAATAAAATATTTTCATATGGCAAAAGATAAAAGAACGATTTATTAAACTTGTTCTTCTACTCCTCACTGTGCATACAATGTATACTGTCGCTGGACACATTTGCATATTGTATAAACAGAGTGTCCCAAGTGTGAAAGAAACACAGGATGATAATAATTGAATTGCATTATTGTAAGGATACCCTATTAAATCACCGAAACGTCGCACTAGTTTTCAAAAACAAAACAAATTGGAAGGAATTAGGTGAAGTTCACATGCCTTTCGTGTACTTCGAACTAATGTAATGATTATTTATTACAATACAATATACAATAGAAAGCTTATCGTCGCTACAGGGGTTGACAAATAATTGATCTATTTCTAAAATAACACATTTATCTTCTCTCTAGTTTTAATGAACGATTTAATTATTCTCGAAAGGTCAAATTGCAGCTGCAAATACATGTTTTTTAGTATATACAATAGATCGGCTAGTCAATTGGCCCCTGAGGGAAAACCGAATTTATTTGAAAAGATTATGCCCATGTATGACGTTATGAATAATTGTTACCGTAACAATTAATTATTTAATATGTCATACAAGTCGTTGTTACTAATTTCATGGTACATATAGCATACCATAGAGAAGGTCGTATAGTATCTATCGATATATTAGATCAATTAAATAAAAGCAATGTCCGCAGTTGCCACCCTGTATTTAATAAAAAAACTTTCTATGCCAAACACAGGAGAGGAAGAAACCAATATGGATGGTTATCAAACGCTGCCGGTGTGGAGTATGAGCATCATGTTTACTTCTCAAACATAAATCAGGTGTATATCCCTGCCCTCCAGCCCTTGTGTTTGCAGTCCAGTTTCATGTTGCATTATTAGTACAGATACATACATATTATACATCGCACACCCCTCACAAAGGGTTAAAAAGATCACCCTAAATGTTAAAACAAAACAAAAATGTTACCCAGCCATTATTCATCATTATCATCACAGTCGAAAAATCCCCGACAATGCTAAATGGTAATCCTTGGTAGAAGAGTGCAAGAATCAAGAACGAAATAAGCTTTTAATGCCAGTTGCCTGCACAATATTAATCACAAAAGTGAGCTTTCACCACTACGTAAGCTTGTCTCACTAAAATATGTTATTTTTCTATGAAACATCATACCATTAGTCCTGGCGGAATATTAGTTATTTAGGTAGAGCCAATTTGTTGACTTTAATTTTAGATGGTAAGGATAGATAGATTATAAACATCTATGCATCTGAGAACGAATTTTTGTATACATTGAGAACTAAATAATAATAATAAAAAATTGATAACTTTATTATACGACTTGTTATCAAAGGTACACAGTTATCAAATTCAATTTTATGTTAAAAATAAACTTCCACGAAGTTACCGCCGAATTTATCGAAGATAATAAAAAATGCTCTGATTGGATAATATTAATGAACTCAATTACTAAATTTGAATCATTCAAATTATGTACACTCCCACAGATTTTGTCACTAACGACCCGGGTTTCGCCTTTCGGCATCTTCAGGCGTTCAAGCGCACGGATGAACTTGAACTGACGCTTAGTAAATGGATGTTTCGTGTTTATATATTAAATAAATGTATCACTGAGTCTAAAGCCATCGCTGGCGAAAAGGGTAAGCTCATGGGAATTCCCAAAGATTTGAGTAGTGAGTGGTTTTTAGAATTATATTTATTTGTTTGTCGGCAAAGGTTTTATGATATTATTTATGATATTATTTATATAGGGTATAGAAGTGGAGAGCCAGGAAGGTTTAATATCTCGTTCAAAATCGGAAGACTATGTAACTGTGCCCTATTAATTTCTAAAATTTCCAGAAAAAATGTTATTTCAAGGTACATTGTCAAAGGACATAGATCATACTAGGTATTGGCGTAGAATCATTTATTTAGGAAATACTAGTCTTAAAATTAAAAAACAACTAGCTGATAGTGTTAGACCAGCCTTTTACTGTAAAAGCTCTTTAGGCAAATTATTAGTTAACAATAAAGATAAAATACATTACCTAAATAAATCTGGAATTTATAGATTACAATGCTCTTGTTGTAATAAATTTTATATCGGCAAAACAGAGAGGACATTAAACATCAGGGTATTAGAGCATATGGCAGCCTTTAGACTGAAAAAGGACACGTCTACTTTTGCTAATCACTTAATTTCGGAAGGACACGTGTTCAATCAGGAACAGGGGATAAAAATGTTACACCCAAATACGGACAGTCATAAGCTCTTTTTCCAGGAAATTTTAGAAATTAATAGGGCACAGTTACATAGTCTTCCGATTTTGAACGAGATATTAAACCTTCCTGGCTCTCCACTTCTATACCCTATATAAATAATATCATAAATAATATCATAAAACCTTTGCCGACAAACAAATAAATATAATTCTAAAAACCACTCACTACTCAAATCTTTGGGAATTCCCATGAGCTTACCCTTTTCGCCAGCGATGGCTTTAGACTCAGTGATACATTTATTTAATATATAAACACGAAACATCCATTTACTAAGCGTCAGTTCAAGTTCATCCGTGCGCTTGAACGCCTGAAGATGCCGAAAGGCGAAACCCGGGTCGTTAGTGACAAAATCTGTGGGAGTGTACATAATTTGAATGATTCAAATTTAATATTGAAATTCCACCAAGCACCTTCAGTCGAAATCTTAAAAGAACTCACTTACCTTAAATAAATTTGAAATGCCGATATTGTACTTAAATAGCGTCACATACCTGAAACAAAAAAAGGATAGAATCACATTTTTAGAATTTTATAACAATATATGTAATATCGATGAAAATAATCAATGTATTATAATTGAAAATGGTAAACTATATTTTTCTATTTAGTCCTGTGTCTACCATTTTATTTGTATTCGCCCTCTGTAAAATAAGGAATGGCAAAAAAACACATTTGTTTGTAAATTTTCTGACATACGTATTCATGTATATTTTCCTGGATTGTAATATATATAGAAATGTCATCAAGCACACGTAATGTAATATTTAGCATTGGACAATTTTGGCTTTTTTCTCGCAAGCGCATTTGAAGTTAGAACACAATTAGATAAAGAATCACTTGGCAAATGAGGCGTTTTTTCAGTATTAAAAAAACAGTTTTATGAAATGTTTATGTTAGCAGCCTACTAAAAATAAGGCAATAGACCACTCATTATAGTAGAATGAAAATATTTTATTTCACTTTTCAGCGACGCAAATTTGGAAAACTTATGTAATAACAAAAAGAAACCGAAAGCTGTATTTAGCGTTAACCTTGATAAACTGCAAACTCGTGTCAAATGTTATATGAATTATAATGACTTTTCTTTGAAAATAATAATAGTATGGGTTAGACATGTACACATATAATATTAATATATACTGTGAGCAAAACTTCCGTCAAACTTTTATAGTGACATTAACAATCTAGAACATATTACGTGTTTCTTGAACATCGACTATCTTACTTTGGATATGAAATAGCAGCAGATAAGTCAGGATGAATTCTGAACGAATTAAGAAATAAACGTTTCAATTTTCTTTGCTCTACAAGTAACATAAGAAGTAAAACAGGTTTTACAGTAATCAGACATGACTTTAAATCGGTGGGGTGAGTCAAAAAGGACTTGTAAATATGTACAAAGCAAACTAAAGTAATTCTGAAGCACCTGCCCAACGCCGCGCATGCCTTATATCACGCCAAAGTCCTCTTATATTCTTTGAGACACCTTGAGGTGAATACTTGACCTTGTCTAGGTAAGTTTTGCAAAATTATTGAGCATTCCTGGTTGTATATGAAATAAGATCGGACGAAAATTATTACCGTATCAATAAATCCAAAAAAGTACTCTCAAGATTCATGTTCATCCGTGCACTTGAACGCCTGAAGATTCCGAAAGGCGAAACCCGGGTCGTTAGTGACAAAACTTGTGTGAATGTATATAATTCTAACGATTCAAATTTCAAATTTACTCTACTTAAAACAATAAGATTAAGTAAAGAGCCACATCTTAAAATATTAGAAACGTAATATATTAATATGTATGGATAAAAGAATTACACGATTATGTCACTACGTATTCTCAAACTTCAATTGAAAACACCGTAAATATCAATAACGGCAGGTACAAAAAACATATAATATATCGACAGCAAAAACTTTACAAGGGGCGTGGGAGTTAAAGAATCGAAATAAATAGATTCGACGCTATTTTACGACCTGACAGCCTTCTTCGCTCGCCCCGCCTGCCGAAGGCGCTGAAGCCTACTCTTTGACAATACTATTCTTTCGGATGAATTAACTTTAGTGCAGTAATAAATCTTTTATTTTTATTGTGATGCCATCATATCAAGTGGCGTCTTAAAATTTCTACTATCCAATTAAGATCTCATATGGTATTGTAATTTGATTTTGAACGTACTACACAAAAAAGCAGCATGCTTTCAAACATGTACGTAAAAGAATTTTGGTCTGAATCCATTCGTTTAGGTAATCCACCGATGTTGATATAGTGTTTTAGTATCAATATGAAAATAGTAAATCTTACTGTTTACACCGTTCGAGTAGTAAAATTTTATCACGCACCTGATCTTACAATAAAACAATATAAACAAAGCGTTTGAAATTGATTATACAAAATAGGAAATAAACTTATATTATTAGAAATAGTAATTTTATATATTTATTGATTTGGCATTTACTTGGTAGAACTCCATTTTAATAGGGTAAAATATCAAGGTATTTCAGTTCTACAGTTTTTAAAAAGTTAAAGGTTGATAGCTATTTCGGCACTCGGTGAATAATATGATGCATTGTGTATCTCTTCTTAGACAGTATATATAGCCAAGTAAATGTACGTTTGAAGCATGGTTCTGACGATGGCGTAGGCCGAAATAGCTATCAACCTTTAACTTTTTAAAAACTGTAGAACTGAAATACCTTGATATTTTACCCTATTAGTAATTTTATAATTCATCTTATAATTTCACAAATTATTACTTGACTTTCGATAACACAAAAAACGGTTATCAAAAACTATTTATGACAACATAAACATTTGCGTCAAATACATTATTAAACACCAATTGTTTTCGACAAATAAAGGCAGATATATGCTGTGTAATGATAATTAATGAGACAGATTTCCGATAGCTAAGCGTAAAGCTCACAAATTTACCGATTATGAAATGTGAACAATGAATGCATGCTATAAATTACATTTGATAATTCTTGATTGAAGTCGTATGGTTTTGCGTTGATCGAATGAAATTAATGAAAATTCGTGACCCTCTCCTCCTTTGTTCAGGTGTTATATTTTTTATGTTTGATTAGTCTTAGAGGCGATTGATTATTGTCGGTGGATATAAATCGTACATATGTTTTGTTTTGAACAAAAAACGTGTCTTTTACCAGCAATGTGTCGCGATACCGGGATTTAGACATTTTTAGCAAATCCCGAAAACTGATACGATTTAGCGAATCCAGGATTTCAAATTCCTCGGTGAGCTAATCCCAATCCCGGCATTGAAAATTAATCAATCCCGAAATCCCGAGATTGTAAAAATGGATACCCTAGTCGATATGTATTACAATATTTTTTCCACTTTTAGGGTGTTCACTGCCAATACTTGGTGGGAAGGCATTATATTATAAAAACACAATATTCATTTGTATTTTTTTTTCCACTTTTATTTACCAAGAGCAGGACCGGTTTCGCTCATGGCGTAATATATGTAAGTGTAAATAAGTACAAAGGAATTTTGTGTTTCTCTTAATACAATATTGTTTTATTTCGTTCGATCTTTTTCGCATATGAAAAAATATTTACATATATATATATATATATAAACAGTGGTGTAGTGGGGTCAGGTTGGCGACCTGGCACCTGAAAATGAGCCAGAGCGCCGCCCTCCCACCTTTTTGACTTATAACTTAATTTTCAAGTACATACATATATTCAAAATACTGTTCATGAATTAAAGTATTATATTAAAATTGATGTCCCCGACAGATTTTACAAAAATAAAAAAAAAGTGCACATTAGCTTACAAATATAAATTTTAATTAATATTCAGATAACAAAAAAAATTGCGCGATTTTTTTATTGATTTAATTTTTAAAACGTGTTTTTTTTAACTTCGGACGGATATAAAAAAAACAACAATAAAAAATAGGGAAGAAATCAATGACCGACCTGGTATCTATTTATTTGCCACTACACCACTGTATATATATAATAATAATAATAACCGTAACGCTTCATTGTAATTACACGTAATACGAAAGATAAATTCGGGTTATACCGATTCAATTTATGCTGCGACAACTATAAGCTTAGAAGTTCGAAATTAATAGTAGAATGAAATGAATTTTTAAAGTAACGCCACTGTTTCATTACCACGCGTCACCCAAAGCTTGCAAATAAAAATTACGATCTAGGTGACAAAGGCAAGAATATTATTCTAATACGATTTAATTCAACATCTTTAAATAACAATCAATGCATATTATAAACAGTGTACTTTACCAAACGCTCTACGCCGTAGAGCGTGTGGGTTCTACGGTTTACATATCTACAAATTCGATCGATCAGATGTAAGGTAGATGCAGAAGCTATGGTACTCACGAGATGTAATTCAGCCAGAATATATTTTACGAGATATTCGTACCACCGCGGGAGATACACGAACCGAAATATTATCCTATCGATTCGCATGAAAGTGTACATACTAATATGAATGTAATATAGTACCCATTCAAAATTTAAATCAGTTCTTTCGCATTATTAGACAGGTGTAAGATCTTGGTTTATTTTAACAGATTTTAAAAGGTGAGAACTGCTTGAAACTCAGTTTCTCAACAACTCTTTTTTAAAGAGAGTAGGGAAAGTAAGATAAGATTGGTGGTTAGCTTACTGCTCTCGCCATGTCTTGCTTATGTAATCAGGTGGCATAAGGATATTCTTAACATTACGGTATCCACAAATTGATTAAAAATTCAATTTATGAAACTGCCGTAACTGGGTTTTGAGTCCATTAGTAACGTAACTGAAGCCAAGAACGTCGACCCTTTGACCATGGACCCAAAATACATAATATATTTACAGAAAAAAAAATATGTACATACAATCATACATTATTATATACTCTTTCTACAAGATGAAAAACTTTTTAATAATCTTGAATACTTCAAATGCAACTATACTCACACAAATTCTACATATTATTCAATCCTCACAATCACAACAATTTTCAACTCACGAAACGAATAATAATGTATTATTTTTCATTTTTAATTTAAAATTGGCATGTGAATGAAAACTTATTTTCATTTGAAAGAAAAGGCTAACACGAAAACGACGAACGGATTGGTATCAAGACGTCTATACTCAGGAACGAATACAGGTGTGTCGATCGAAGGCTTAGTTTTAAAAAGTTTTAAGTTTAAACCTGATTCGTTGCTTATGTATACACCTTTGTGTATACATAAGTATACATCGTTCTACAAATATGAAAACATTCTTTTTTCATTAAAAAATATTCTGAATATATACGAACTGTAATTAGGATTTGCCAAGCCGGAGCGAAATACTGATGGCATACGGAATACGATACTTTATTTCAGTCCCTTCTCTATTACGAGTCTTGTTAGAAACCGTGATCTATTCGAAGATATCCTCATTTAAGCAAATCGTGCTCACGCAATATGGCGCGCACGTGTTGTAATGTGCTTCAATATTTTGACTCGAATTGAAGACAAGGGAGTAATAACTGAATTGATATCGTTCAAGAAGTAGATTCATTCATTAAGTTGCTAATGTTCATACTTGAATTGGTCTTTGTTTTTCAATGCAGATTTTTGAAAATGTATCGTTATTGGTCCGAATTAAATATTCGCTACTATTCTATCAGTAAATAACAAATGGGAGAAATTAAAAAAATATATGAAAGGATTTTCGCAAAATAAATTATGATTGCCTTCAACGTACGATTATTAGGAATTTTCTATCTATAAGCGTTGGGTGCAGCTGGGATGTATCGTTTAATAAACGTTATAAAATGTTTGTTAATGCTGGGAAAGTCGTGACAATTTTATATAAATAAAATAACATAGAAAATGCTCACTAATTGAGCGCAACGATAATAAGTACTGCTATAGATAGTTTTTCCTTGTATCTTTTAACATGTACACGCCAAGAAGTAACAATATTAAATTTACAATGAATAAAACATTCGTTTGTGCTAGTTTCATTTTTTTTAACTGACGAGTCTTCTTCAGTTTACAATGCTCGTCATGAGCGAAACCGCTCTATATCATTTTAAATGGAAGTGGAATTAGTACAAATTTAAACTTTGAATTGTTTTATACTTTGAATTGTAATGCTTTTTCATCAAGTATTGACAGTAAACACTTTAAAGTACTAATAATGTGATATTACTATTGGCATTTGTCATATTGATATTTTTTAAGCCTGATACCCCCTGTTGTGAACACATCTTAACGGTGAACACATTAAAGGTGCAAACGGTAAAAATCTTTAAAAATGTATATATAAAGACTTTATATCGTCAGTAGACTGCCAGAAAACGTGAAGTCGAAAATTGGGTTGTTTTAGTATGAAATGCATATTAATAGATTAAAACACGCTCTATCGTGTGACGAAAGGAGCTCATTCATATTATATTTATTTATTTAGATATTTAAAGAGGTAATATGATCTAAGACAATTTTGTTGGCAGTTGTTACTGAAAGAAATCTATAAATAACCTAATGCTTTTTAGCTGTACAGATGACTGTTTAATTTCGGTGGAAAGGTACCTTTAATCAAAAAGAAAACACAACTTTATATTGAAATGTGTAGCTTTTTTGTAAAATTGACCAAAAGGAATAAAATTCAAGTATAATATATATCGTATAATAAAATAGCCATAAAAATGTGAATTTTAAAAGTAAAACAATATTCGTATGGCAAACGTAGTGAAATAAAATAAATATTGTATATCTAAAGAAGTTATAAAGTGGAAACTTGCGCAAATAAAGTGTGTGCACTAGGCACAGCTGCGGGGGAATCAAATTCAACTTATCGATCCGGAAATGTGGAAAATAACGCCACGGATTCAATCCAATCGTACGCACACACGACCTACTCGAATGGCGAATTGAATGATCCAAACCGTTGCGAGGGTGTCACGTACAGCGCGGAGAAATAAGACCCACAGCTGTTAAGCCGCATTACTAAATCCAAATACCGAGGAAAGTTAATCTAAGTCCCAGCAATAGTTTAAATTTTCGGAAAGTATTCAATAAGTCCACAGTTATGCAGTAAAGTATTATACAATACCAATTAAATCTTCAGATTGGTATTATTAATAAATGACTATTTAAAAATATTCGAAATTAAGTATTATTTATACTTTTTACTTGCCCCTTTTTACATATTTAAACTATAAGTGAATTCCTGGTTGATAATCTTGCCAGGGTGAGTACAGATTAGGTACATATTTGTAATAAACTATGACAATCTATACGTGTTAGCTGAAAACAATTAGGAAAAACTCCTTACGTGAATAATTGGTTATCAGCGGAAGTACTTAATGGAAAGTCGCCGATTGCCATTCGTAAGATATACTCGGTGAAGTAACGAGAAACTTTCATGGCGAAGGGATGGGTGAAGTACACATAACTTCAATTGCACTATTTAGTATTTATATTATCAGAATAGTAAAATGAGATGGTCAAAAAAGAGGAAGTTAATACTGATAAATATAATTTAGGACCGGTTTTAACTTAAGCCATCTAAATAATTATTTTATTTGATTAGTTAAAAGTGATAATTTGCCTAGCGAATCTGGTGTTGATCACAATAAAAAAAATATGATGTAGTACAAGTTGTGCTCTATTTTTATCTAAAGATACTATATTTATATAACTAAACTTTTTCTTGACTAAATTTCGGCTGTTTACAAAATAAGACGTTTACTATAATTATTGAAAACCTTAAATAAATCAAACCCTGATGCATTCAAATGAAGTGTAAAACATTGCCATAAGTCACACAGGATACGCGCTAAACGAACGCAAGCCTTTCCGTCTATCAAATCGACCGTGAATTTCGACATTGGTTCAGGAATAATATATTGTATCGTTAGTCCTGTGTGATATCCGGGATACGCTATGAAATATTTTGAGTATTGCAGGTGGAGTATTCCGCGCGAGTTCATAATTCCCTAATGGGGCAAATAGCACTAGCACTTCCCGGTAGACATTTACGGTAATGTAATATAGTAGATTTGAACCGAGTATTGAATATCATAAATAATGAGAGCAATAGCGTTCATACATGGAAACGTGCACAACAACTTCGATACTACAACAAGTACCTATAAAACATTTAAGTAAAGTTTATAATGGCATTATTTGATTAAATATGTTTAATGATATATTTTTTTTTTTTTATAAATCAAATCCGTTGGAAAATTATGCGATAGTTGGTCGAGATTAATTATAAAAGAATGCGGTGAATGATAAATAAAACTTGCAAACCATTGCAACTGGGTCTCGATCTGAAACCGTGTGAAAACGTAATGTAATTTTAATAGTTAACTGATTTTTATTTGTATCTAGGACTAAGCGTTCATTACCATACTTATCTTGTTTTTGTTCACTTAAATAAATCTATTAATTAAAATATTAGAGGTTTTAAAAGATTGTAGTTCCATTCAGTTTTCATTTCATTAGTTTTTATCTTTTAGCCTGATAAATTCAGAGGTTTACTATTGGTAAACAAGTCACGATATAGAAAACCTAATTATGATTTCAAGCCGATTGATAACATGTTGATAATTTATAAAGCAATAAGTATAATACTTTGGTATAGATTGTATACCAAGATTGGCTCGGTGTCGTAGTAGACTCAATACAATAAAACGTAGTGCTATGTTAAAAAAAATAATACCCAATTTATAACTTTAAATTGAAGAAAGTAATAGTTAAACCAAGGTATAATTAAATTTCCATTACGGTTTACTGATAACAAAAAGCAACGGTCGTGTTGCGGATAAAATGAAAAAGTTTTTGAATTACATCGTTTATACAATGAAACACAAATTTTGAATACAAAGAATGTACTTGTATTTTAACCGAATCCGTTGTAAAAAAAAGTCTCAAAGGGCCGAAATAAATCAGTTAAAAAGTATTAAATATTATATATACACAATGCTTTTCTTTTTCATTTCGGTTAGATTAAGTGATACAATAATGCGACAGCTGAAATGAATGGACACGCGACGGGTAATCTTATTCACTTATCACGTCCAGTAAGCTAGGACCTTTTATATATAATTAGAAACAGTTATGTTTCATTCGTGCGGTTAAGCGATCAGTTAATATTATGTTTCTAATTTCAACAAATATCTCAGATACGAATTACAGCGGAACCCAGATCTATCGTTCTCGCATTCATCGTTTTTCCGCACTTATCGTTATTTTGTTCGTTGGTTTTGAGACTTTACCGCATGCGTCGTTTTTTAGGGTCTCTTAGAAATGATGGATTGGAGTTCCACTGTATAAATGCTACGGTTAAGGTTTCATCTAAATCTAGATCGATTGATAACAGTTAAAGTACTTCGAACCGTAAAGTACTAAAATCTTAAATCGTATTAAAATATCGAAATCTTGAATTATATGGAACACTCGTTTTAATGCGGTTTCTAAATTCACATTAGCTTTAAATAAGGGAAATAATTATAAGACTCACTTTTAGGGTGTTCACTGCATATACTTGGAGGAAAGGCATTATATTGATAAAAACACAATATTCCTTTGTACTTAATTCCACTTAACAATGCTTGCTATGAGCGAAACCGGTCCAGACCTTTTAAATGTAGTGGAATAAAGTATAAACGAATATTGTGTTTTTATTAAAATTATAAGACTACTAAGTACTAAGCGTGGGCGTCACTAAATATTTGTTTTTTTCGGCAGATCACAGACTACATTTGGCGTCACCGCCTGAGAACCAACAGATTATTTAGTTGCTTTAAGTACCGGCCACTCATATTGACTTGAAAACATATCTTCTGATAAAATATTCCCATTATACACTGACAATGATTAATTTAAATACCTTTCATAGTAATCTAGTTTTGGATAAAAGCTCAAGTGACATTCCAGGCTATTTTCGACAAAAAATGATTTTGGTGATGAAGAAAGATTATTTGTGCGAAATAGTATACATTGGAAAATTTTACAAACGGAAACTATCTATATGTATATACAGTAAATCATTGGTTTTTGCCCGATTTGACTATCTGAAATCATTTATTCATTGAAATCACTATTTGAAATCAGTATGTTTTTAAAAATATTCTTTGATAAATTAAAAATCGCAAGGAAAAATTACCAGATGGCGCGCACTAGTCGAATTCGAACACTGTTAACAACAAATTAATGTTGAGATAGATACAAATAATAATATGATTTCTAAAGTAGCATTTTGAAGAAGTCATTTTTTAGAATATATTTAGCATAGCTTTGTCTGAATTTATTTCTTCGCGATTGACTGAAAATTCGTCAAAATGGCAATACACTGAATTCGTATTATTTTCAGTAAATAAAACAAATATTACGTACATCGTTCAGACATTCGCTGGATGAAGAATCTTTCGAAAAGAAAAACGAAAAAAACTAGATTGCTACGAGGTTATAACGTAGAGCAAATCGGAAAATTGTAGGATTTTCGTCGAGTGAAATGTCATGAATTAGAGGCGGGCTGCAAAACCCGAGTCACGTCGTGCGCTGTCACATGAGTTGAGACTATCCACTGTCGCACAGAGCCATTTCGTCAGCATTTCGGTCGGTATCTTTATCTACATTATTTTCAGATTACGAGAACTGTATTAAAGCACAAATTACTATGTTTAATTTTTCCGTATGCCAATATAATGAAGCGATTTTTAAAATGTGTTGAAAATAATAATTGTTCAATATAAAATTGAGTAACACAGAATTTATCGGTTATGGTGGACATAATTGAACATATTCAGAGTAAATAATTTATAAATTGTATACTAAAAATAAACTTTCACAAAGGTTACTTTCACAAAGGTCCATCGAAAATGTTAATTAATTAGTTATTCCAATATTTTTAAAGATATTTCTAACAATTCGTATTTGGAAAGTGGACTTAAAAAATTTCCCGCTAAACATAAATTATTTTATCGATAAATATCATAGAATATTTTACAGTCAATGGGTACACCCGATTAAATTGTATATGTTTGTTTAATAAGTTAAGCAGACATTACTTTTAACCAACAGGTAATTCCTTTTGGTGAAAACTTTAACTGCACAGGTAACCTTCGTTCATTACGACTCCGTCGAGTGCGGATTTTTTAAACTGCAATCGATTAAAAAAATCCTGCATTTGTTTAGATTCGACACATAGAAGTTGTACAGGATTATTTGACGGTTATCGTAAAATATAACGTAATAAACATGAGCAGACCATGCAGGATGAACAAACTTTTATATTATACGTTTATTTTGTAATAAATGTTTTTTAGTTTATTAATAATCTCATATTTTTTACTGTTGACGCTTGTTGGAAAGATAATGAATTATAATGCGATTTTTATTTTAATTAGAGATTTGGTTTCGCTGGATTCTTGAAATTGTATTTCACGTCGGATTATTGAAAGAAAATATAGCACATAGTATGATAGGTCTGAAGGTGCTTCTCAATGAGACGAAGCACGTGTCACAAATCGCAACACAATCAGTGGACTAAAAAAGTATATGTTAAATACGTTCTTCAAACAGTTAGTTAAACAGTTTATAACAGATAGAGCAAAGTTGCCACAAGATAATGAAATGTTAAATAATTATATTATATCAATTAAACGTCTTGTCATTGATGTCATATTTAAAAGAAAAACTATATTCGTCGTATTTTGAAGATCAGTTTTAGGCTTTAAAGATTATATGCTGTCTTTTGGCTGAGAGCAAAATCACGTTATGTTTTTTAATACCGTTTGTAGTTTTAATGACGTCTATAGGTAATTTATTATTTAATGCTTCTATGTAAGTTAATAATGCCATTCTATACTATAAACCTCATAGACATGAGAGCGAATCATGATTTAATCAATCAACATATTTTACTTTTACTAGGAAGGATTTTTTTAGGGACAGTTTATACAAGCTAAAAGCACCTGAACTGTGTCAAATCGCTGTATCAAATAAAAATGTAATAAATAGATATCACGACAAATATCAAAACGAGTGACTCTTGCTCGATGCCCATTGGTGAACGATATACGACTTGGGAGAATTGACTCAAATGTTACCGAAAGAAAACGAAGAAAACAGGTAGAACAAAGCTTCGCGGGCTTGCATGAGCACGTTGCAGGAAAGGCACACGCTCACCTGAAAAATGTCAAGATTTTACGATACAAAAGTTGTGGAAAACACAGAGCACTTTTGAATTTCCTCTTCGCTAGAGAGTGGAGACGGGTGAAACAATTTATTTTTTATATTGCAAATCTAAAATATGAAAAAGAAAACTAAAACTAAAAACTATATTCATATTATTACAAGAATTACGTAATGCTATATTCTAATATAGCATCTTTGTATAGCTTTTATTATTATGTTATTCTCAAAATCATTGGTTCACTATGAGTTTATCCTTTTTCACGTAAAGATTAAATGAGTTTATTAAAAAAATACGGATTATATAATATTATATGTATTCATTTATTTATGTGTAAACATAAACATGATTATTGAAAGAAGCAACAGTGTGTTCACATGTGTGTATTCAATATAAATAAATAAAAAAACTTTGTAAATTATAGTATGAAAACAAGGACAATAATTACGAACGTGACGTAAAACATATTTTTTTAATTACATATTATATTACTTCATTTCAGGTCGACCTTTGTAAGACGTCTGCTTTGTGATCAAATTTATTTAATAATTACTCGCGATGAGCGAAACTGGTCGAAAATCGTAATAACAAATAATGTGGAATAAGTACAAGATTTTTTTATTTTATTATAATGACTTTCCACCAAGAACAGTGCACGTTGATTGAAATCAATATTATGTAAAATTTTGTACACGGGTGTGTATTTTATACTCCGTTTTTTATTTAAAAACACGTTAAAAGTTGCATTTGTAAGTAGAGAAATATATGTTTTCGAACATCTAAAAATTCTGCAGGTGTTTTCAAATTTAATTCAGAATACCGTTGGTAGATCTGATATAAAACTGTGACAGGAAATTATGTTGAACTATTTCAAAAGTAAAATTATTAAAAACATTTAAAAAATCATTTATAAAATACGAATAAATACTGCATGGTTGTGACATGAGAAAAGATGTTCAAATAAAAATATGTCACTATCTTCTACGCTGGAACTAATGTCATGCGATGCAGAAATTTTCCATAAAACCAACAAACAGCCTTAGAAAGAAAGACGAAAGAATACGGCGGCGGGCGAGACTGGCAGGGATGCATCTGTTTGGATTAAAGTGCACGGAAAGAAGAAAAGTGCACGTCAAGACGATGCACGAAATGCAGTGGGCCGTGACGTCACGGAACCTTGGAGAACATTCCGTAATGCAAAGCTCCGGCTGACATGAAAACAATTGGACACAAAGGCGATTGTGCACGGCCTCTGTTGAATTATTTATGTACTCGAGCATATACTTAAGGCATTTCTGTATTGTTAAATATTAATCCCGGATTTCTAGAAGTTCATTAAGTAAACAAATGAAAGACATACTAATGGTTTACTGTCTTTTATCGATGGGAAATGACCGTATCAATAAAATGAATCTTTATAACTTAGTGACGTATTTCACATCTTAAATTTACGATTATCGGTTTCTAGCAGCTTAGCCTATAAGTAAACTTGGGATGGTATGTAAATAGAGTAAAATTAATTTTAGAAAATTGAAGATTATAGATATCAAAATTAAAATAGTCTTACAAATTTGTAAGGGTAACAGATGTGCGTACTCCGTGATACTGGAAAACGGGTTCAATCAGTTTTAAGAAACTAAATAACGAATCTTATTTGCCAAAGCACAAAGTCGACGCACAAATGTGAATAGTTTAAGTTAATTAATAAAATAATCCGATACGTTTCGAATTCACCGACAGAAATAAATTCATATTATACTGAAATATAATATGTAGATCTAAAGGGTTAAAGGTGAACTGTATATCGTTACTAATCTACATTCATATTACCACTGTGCAGTTTAAAAATATTGAAATATGTACCAGATAGATATACCCCTTAAGAGATGCATTACATGACGCAAGAGTGCTTGCTATCAAAAAGAGTTTAGATGGCGGCAATCATTCAAACATTACTAGTGTTGCTGCCAGTATTTTACACAGCAAGAACAATATGGTTTTATTATATAACGTGGGCGTCCTCGATTGGTGACATGTGCTCGAACAGAATACGCTTCAGCGGATATCAATATTAATGCATGTCTAAATCCATGAGTGGTAAATCTATAAGAGCTAGCCAATTAATAAAAAATTCAGAAATTATATTATACCGTTCATATTTCACTGCATAACTAACATCAAGAAACTCTTAAGGATATGTTACTACTATAGTTGAGGTTTCGTGTTTATTTTTAATACATGTAAATAAATTATTTGACGATTGACAACAAAACTAAAGTGTTTTGGGAACACGGGATCAAATATCGATTATTTGATCGATATTTTAACCTAAGCAATGGATTTAAGATTTCGACTGAAGGTGCTTGGTGGAATTTCAATATTAAATTTGAATCGTTCAAATTATGTACACTCCCACAGATTTTGTCACTAACGACCCTGGTTTCGCCTTTCGGCATCTTCAGGCGTTCAAGTGCACGGATGAACTTGAACTGACGCTTAGTAATGGCTTTAGACTCATTTATTTATTCAGATACATTTATTTATTATATAAACACGAAACATTCATTTACTAAGCGTCAGTTCAAGTTTATCCGTGCACTTGAACGCCTGAAGATACCGAAAGGCAAAACCCGGGTCGTTGGTGACAAAATCTGTGGGAGTGTACATAATTTGAACGATTCAAATTTAAGCAATGGATGCTTGTAACGTTTCATATCCACCAACAAACTCTATTCGATCATGTAAACGAGGAAAATAAACAGTACAAAGATATTTTTGTGTTGCTTTTGTTAATATTGTTTTCTTTTTAAATTTAAATAAATTCATATTAACTTTTAAAAAAACACGAGGAAAACGTATGTGTCCCTGGATTTATTATATTTTTTAATAAAGAGCATTTACTGACTTTCATAAAACTTTGATAATTGGTAAGAAGAGTATAACAATGACAACAATTTAAAGACCTTGCTTATTTCTATGCCGGCCTACAGTTTGCTAACGTGTGGCTTATACCATATGTGATGTGTAATTCATTATCCAAATCGATGTGAAAAAGCTCAGCGCAAAATTTGCATAACAAGCAAAATGTTTTGTGGACGCTTCGACGTGCTTGAAATCACAAATCGTTTTAGAATCACGGTTATAATAAATATGACCAGCGCAAAAGGCGTCAATACAAAAACTTGTATACAATTTTATCATAACTATTCTTCGTCAAACTATCACACTGACGCGCTATTCATAGTCGAGTAGAGGTGAATAATGTAGCAAGCTAAGGAATAATATTTTATACCTATTTGTTTATATTTATAACCAAAATATATTGAATAATTAAAAATGTATATCAATGCAACGACTCTGATTTATTAACTGTGACTGTAATGGTTATAATTTCGACGAATTCAGTTGTCACTGTCTCATATTTCATAGAATAACACAACCAATTTTTTACATTTAATACATTACTGTTCGGATTTTTTATATGAGAATAAGTATTGTGTATATTTTTTAGGCTAGTATACTAGATTATAACTATAGTATAAAATAAAAATAACTTAGATTATTCCACGTATTGTGTTACAAAATGTGACACGTGTTTCGCCTCTTTCAGAGGCATCCTCAGACAACTACTTTCGCAAATTTTTGCTTAAGTACGGTAAGTCGTACTTAAGCAAACATTTCCTCGTGTTTTTTTAAAAGTAAATATGAATTTATTTAAATTTAAAGAGAAAAAAATATTAACAAAAGCAAAATAAAAATATCTTTGTACTGTTTATTTTCCTCGTTTACATGATCGAATAGAGTTTGTTGGTGGATATGAAACGTTACAAGCATCCATTGCTTAAATTTGAATCGTTCAAATTATGTACACTCCCACAGATTTTGTCACTAACGACCCGGGTTTCGCCTTTCGGTATCTTCAGGCGTTCAAGTGCACGGATGAACTTGAAATGACGCTTAGTAAATGCATGTTTCGTGTTTATATAATAAATAAATGTATCTGAATAAATAAATGAGTCTAAAGCCATTTATTGTATATTAAAATGAACTTCCACAAAGTTACCGCCGAATCCATCGAAAGTAGATTATAACTAGATTAAGTATATTTGACGAGATCGTGAAGACGAAATATCTATCAACTAAAAAAAGTAGAATTTAATTAAGTGCAATTTTGACCATACGATATTTATTTCACTTGGTTATTGGAGTGGTACACACAAACTGTACAGAGAAGTTACAAAAGCAATGGAAAAGCAAAGTTATATCATTTTAATTGTGTAATTATTTTAATTTCCCTGTGTATCACTGCAATCAATTTATAATGAATTTGATCATTTCTTCACTTCGCGTGAGCAATTTTTTACATTTTTTTTGTAAATCATCATTTACGACAAAAATGATTAACGATCCAAAAAGTGATGGTATAAGCCGCGTATAATCTTAACACGAATAAGGTATGGGAAGATTGATGCGAGTTTGTCATTGATTCGATGTCGTGGGATATTATTTAGCTGCATACTCTAAAATTCATATATGGTAGAAAGAAATAGTCAACTCGAAAATAATTTATTTTAAAAACGGTATCAAGGACAGAATATTGTCAAGCATTTACAGATTCACTGGAAATTCAAATGATACTAATCAGTAAAAATAGAATACTTACTTTGTCAAACTTAATAAAAACTCGATTACCAATTATGCGTAGTAAACTTATTTATAATTAATTTCTTTTTTAGGGTGTTCACTTTCAATACTTGGTGGAAAGGCATTATATTAGTAAAAACACAATATTCCTTTGTACTTCATTCCACTTTATTTAATATGTCAGGACCGGTTTCGTTCATTACGAGCATCGTCAACTGACGATGTCAGATTATTAATTTGATTAAGTCTGATTATTAATTTGGGTAAAACAGAGACGTATATATAGCAGTATTCCATTTTTTTATACATTAAATTATCATCTTGAGGTAATGAAACATTTACAATGTAAGAGTATTTATTTATTGATTTGGCATTTACTTGGTAGAACTCCATTTTAATAGGGTAAAATATCAAGGTATTTCAGTTCTAGTTTTTTTAAAAGTTAAAGGTTTATAGCTATTTCGGATTTCGCCATCGTCAGAACAGTTCTGACGATGGCGATGAGTTCTGAGTGTTTACTTGCTATTCTGTTTCAGACTAGCACATGAAAAATTATATAAAGAATGTCTATGGAATAAGGTGAATACATATCCATGTATTTTAGCACTATACTGGTTATGGGGATACAATATATCTTTTATACTATTTTCTTCACGGCACGTTAAAAAATATGAGATTATTAATTAGTCTTCAAAGCAAATCAGTTTAAATTTAAATCATTATGTTATACTTACATTACCTTTTTGTAACGGTGGATTGATATTTGTTTGGTCATTAAGAATTTTATTATTAAGATGAGCCATCAACTATAAGTAAAAAAAAATATTTTTTGAAATACTTTTTACATTTTTTCACCTTAATATAACGGAGTTCTACTAATTAAATCAAATGTTTCATGGTATTCCCTCCACTACAGTTAACATTAATTCAACTATAAAAAACGTTTACGACGCAATTTACAATTTAAATTTCTCGATTATACGAGATACGCTCGATTGTGGAAGGAGAGATCATAAAATATTTTACGTAAGTTGAAAAACTAGAGAGATTAAAAACCACGATAGTTAAATTGGTATTTATAAATTATTAAAAATTGAAGCCATAATAAAAAAAACCAAGCTCTCGAGAGTGAGCAAGCTTTTTAATCACCGTCAAAAGAGATCATGTTAAAAATTGATTACGCAGTATAAAGTTAACGGTAAAATTTACGCTTAAGAACACATTCATGTTATGGCTTGAAGCTTTCAGAGGTTGTGAAAATTGAAATCATGAAATAATATACTACTTTTCATTGTTGTCGTCAAAAGTGCGACAACCCGTGGTGGGTCCTTTATACCGACAACAGTATTCGCCACGTCTTTTTTTTTGAAAAGCGGCGGTACAAAAACATGTATTTATATGATACTGTAAACATTGATGCACATGATTAAATAGGTATGTCATAATATATATTCCATGTTTTATTTAAAAATTAGGACCATTTTCGCTAAGCGAGAAATTTTCAAAGTGATTTCTGTAGTAGACTGTTCAGATGTTTTATTTTGGGTTGTTAATCATTCTTTTCAGAATTTTAATTATTGTGAGTCAATTGAATGTTTCAAACAAATACACTCCCAGCTGATTGCGACAGACTTATGTAGTTGAAAAATACTATTAATCAATCAATACTACCGTATCGTGTTTAATAAATATGCCGAATATGAAACAAATACAAACATCGCAGTTATACAAAAAAAATATGCAATCGCACATGATATTAATAGGAAAATAGAATTATGTTACATGCGTTAATATTAAAACAGTTGCGACACTCATTTACGGATTTAATCATTGCTGGAGACATGAAATTCAATCATGGCGTTTTGTTTAATTGCGAACACTTAAATACTATCAATTGAATTTTGTAGAAAGAGATGTGAGATTTTATTCAATAAATATCTCAAAAATACTGAAAATCAAGTTACCTAGTTGTAATATTGAGGTGGAGATATGTATTCCGTAGAACGAAAATAGATCAAGAGTATTCTAGTATTTTTTTAAATCTCATTCATTCCGTTACCGAAGGGCAACTGATTAATAACCAGTTTTGGTTTAACAAAATATCTTGAGGTGTCCGAATACTTTACATTAAGAGTAGACACGGTTTAAATATACATATACGTAAGAATACATCACATAAAACGTGAAGTGAAGATGAGATTAAAATATGCAGTCAAAAAAGAACATTTTCGTTAAAGTATACAATATTAATTATCATCGTCAAATCGGTTTATTCCTTCGTCCCACTGTTATTACCGTAAATATTGTTGTTCACCAAATATACGATACGATTTTTTAAAACAAAAGTAATTTCCGCCTCGGGGTTGATTCAGCCTAGCTGTCATGTTGATTATTACTTTTTTCGCTCAAAGATACTGGACAGGCATCCGTGTCACGGAAAAAAAAGTGTAACAGAAATGTCTAAATGAAAATAACTTTTTTTCATAATTTTCCTGAAATAAATACAGCAGCCGTGTTGAACATCGAACGGCCGCTATTGTTAATTAAAAATGACGACTTGAAATGAGCAAAGCAAAACGCAATGTTTAAAATACACAGGTTAAATGAAAATCGGCAAATGTATTGATGTTTCAACACGTTTGCTGGTGATTTAATGACATAGAGCAAACAATTTAACGAGATAGATACAGTTGCACGTTTTCCGTAATAAATCAATATCTAGTTCAATGTCAGAAATGCTTTCTCGCAAAGAATCTTCCAAAGTCCCTGTGGAAAGCCCCACGATCTGTTCTTATTTTTTAGTAAAAATACTGACGAAAATGCTGTTTCGCATATTTATAACATGTAAAAGGAATACATATAACCAAGGCTTCTTTTGCAATAGACGAATATTCTTGCTGTCGCCTTATCTAATATTCTGAAATACTTTTTTCACTAAGTTCGGTTTCAAGCAAATTCACTGAAAAATTTCGCGCACCCCCGCAGACAACCTGCGCACCACCAAAGTATACGCGGACCCCAGTTTGGGAAGTAATGTTGGAAACAACGACAAAAACTAAATAATAGGGTAAAAATATCAAGGTATTTCAGTTCTACAATTATTTATATGTTGATAGCTATTTCGGCTTTCGCCATCGTCAGAACTATTAGTGCGAAGCAAAATTTGATAGGTCCTAATTACGATTGTTTGAATTAATTGTTATCCTTCCTTGATTCTCAATATAAAAAATTACACGTTTAACGATATTTTCCCTTTTAAAATGATTTATTTTGAACATAAAAAAACATTAACGATATAACGTATACGATTCATATTAGAATAGATCGCCATTAAAAATTTGGATCAAAAGAACCCGAAACTTCAAAAAGATTAAAGTAATCTTATATTATAGGTCCCGCTCAGAAAATATATTATAAAATATAAGCATTATTTTATAATAAGCGATTATTTAAGCAACTCTCAATGTTTTAGTATCTACTATCCAGTAATATCAAAAATTTAAGTTTAAGCCCTTACTAATGACGTAAGATTTCCAAGCAATGATTTTATTTACACTTCTAGATTAATTGAGATATTTCATAGATACCTCAATATTTAATCTAATTAAACATTAGAAAAGATTATGTTTTAAATGAATGTTCTCAAATCTAGTAAAGAATTCATCATCGTGTCTATAGTGTATGAAGTGATTTATGATCTGTTCAAAAAGTCTGATTTCATTGTTTTAAAAGGAAATAAGTAACACGGTTCCCATAAATCTTTTTTTAAATACAAAAAACGTCCAGATATGTTCGGATAACTATGATATCATTAGGATGAATACGAAGCAAGGAATAAATCATCATAAATGTTCCCATCGTGATGGCCAATGACTCTTAAAAATCGCCCACGTCAAAAATTTACTATTATTCTCGCACGACTGTTAGTTCGAAATCATTGAATCAATCATGACACTGGGTATTCTGAACGTTACAGTCAAGTAAAGAGGAGAGAAAGAGCTATATATACAAATATGAGTTTATACTAATATAGTTGATGACGACGAATGTGAATTATTTATCAATTACCATTAAAAAAACTTCAACTGTCGTTTTGTTCCATAGATAATATATTTTTCTTTTTCATATCGATAAGTTTGAAGAGACATTGTGAGATACCAATAAATTCAAAAAGGTTTTTTTTAAATGTCAATTTAACTCGGCAGACAAAAAACGACCGCTTTGCCAAGGATCGAACGGAATGGGGAGGAATTGAACTATAAAACCAAATACTTGCAACACGTAGAGGTACAAACGCCCTGGGGAAATCAAAATATAAATTGAATGAATAAAGTACAATTTCTGCACATAAAACTGCAGTATTTTCAAGGGGAACACTAAGGGAATGAATTAATAGTCTTACTGCTAAACAATTTGTATTGTGTTTATTGTAAGTAATTTAATTTCAGTTTATATTTTTGACATGCCTTGCCTGCTCCGCTCAAAAGATTGTGTTTCTTTTACATTTCTTTTTATATTTGCAATTTAAAGTAATATTATTGTGCGTTTATTGAAAACATCCAGAATAAAAATACATATGTGTAATTATTATTTCTTAAGAGAGCGAAAATTAAATTAAAGTTGAAACTTTTCATTATATAACAATTAACAACTACGATTTTTATTGGGTTTATAATTGACATCCTTTGCCACTTATATTTATTAGTCTTTGATGATTTTTTAATGTGTGTTATATGTGTTAAGCAGTTTAATTTTGTGTAATTATAATGTAATTTGTAAATCCTTTTCATTGTCAGTAGTTGCTTACACCTTTTATTTCAATTTAACTTGTATAAATAGCACTATTTATATTTTTTTCTTATCAATTGAAAATGCTCGCGATGAGCGATACCGGTCCTGATCCAATAAATTGCATGTGGAAAAAGTACCAAAAATGTTTTATTATTTTTATTATGCCATTCCACCAAGTATTGACAGTGAACACATTAAAAGTAACTAATAATTTCTTAATAAATTTATTACAATAAAAACTGAGGTAAAATAAAATTAACCATATAAAAATAGTGTTTATTAACCAAATGGCTAACTTAAAAACTTATAACAATGTATATTTTTAATAAATCGGTAACATATTAAGCATGTATTTATATTATTAGCATTATAATTTTGAAGGTCATAATTAAGTTATTACGAGTTTTTTAAAATTATTTTTAGTGTTTATAAATATGATGCAGTATATCGTTTTAGTACTCCTAAAATAACCAGATATCGCCATCTATATTCAGACTCTGAAAATGAAGACTATATTTCAGTTGCGAACCAGATAAGCAATATTCCTGTTTTACCGACATTTCAGAGCGGGAAATTCGGGAAAAGCTGACGTCGTATTTCCACCGGCTGCCGACCGGCATGGCGGCGCTAGTTGTAACGGGAAAGCGCTGGATGCAGGGTGCTTTAACGATCACTCGGGTAGCGGAACTGGAAGGCTAAAGGTCTCCGCGTGCTAACGAAATGCCGGTATTAAATGTTTAATGCTTAGATAATTACGCAACAGTGTACATACATACGAACAAATTGATTACAGTAATTACTGTTTATATCTTTTTATCAACATAATACGTATATCCGAATATTCTTATTTTGAAATGCACGATATCGTATACGTAACTGAGCACGTGGGTTTGGAGAATACCAGGGGCTAAGGTCAATGCTATTGAGTGGACATTGCATTATGTTATACATCGACGCCCGGGTAACAATTTGAGATAAATTAAATTTAGAGATTCGAATTCAAAGATAAATCAATACTTTTTGGAAATCCATCTCGGACGTTGAAATTCAACAGTTGATTAATTAATTATTAATGATGGAAAAACTCATTTAATAAATATTTAAATTTATTGCAGTTCAGTGACTAGTATTGAGTAAACAAATATTTCTTTCGTTTGCTGAAAGGGCGCATTTAAAAGAGTAAACATTAAAAAACGTTCATTATTTCGTGAATAGATAGAAAACAATTAAATGTATTCAGTCAAAATGCCTCAGGTTTGCCACCTCTACATTCATGGTCAAGGGATAAAATTAATTCTATCAAATTTTTGGCACTTTTGACGTTCTATTTATAAGAAGGTATGATAATATTATATATATATTGCTGAAAAAAGTACAGTACATGAAATTACAGCTGAGGCCAATTCGCCATACACTTGACAAATAAATATAATTAAAATAAAAAAACAATGCATAACATCAAAATCAACATACAAAATCATGAAATAAAAAAGTAAAAGTTTACGAATACTGTTACTGAAAATGTCCACTTCCCTAGGCAATGAGTTGATAAGTTAACATTGCTTGCCATGAACGAAACCGGTCCTGACCTTTTTAAATAAAGTGGAAATAAAGTACAAAGGAATATTGTTTATATTAATATAATGCCTTTCCACCAAGTATTGACAGTAAAAACCCCAAAAGTGATCAATGAGTTGATCAGTCGAACAGCCCTTGGAACTGGCGACTCATACGTCCTACGCAAGGAACATGCTTTTAGAAACATTTTTTTTGGTTTATTATTATAATGTACTGGTTATCAGCGATATGTAACCTATGACACATTAAGACATTTTGGGTGTGCACGCATTGTTAACGGACGTTCTTCGACCAAGAACGAAGAAAATTTACTAGGACTGCATTTTTTTTAAATGTTCCTCGATGTAACATGGCACCCGGTCACACCAGGTTTTTTTCAGAATTTTGACACGCCGAGCTAAAAAGGTTTCCCATCACTGCGTTAGATCATTGGGTTAAATATATACTGAAAAGTGTCTTGACGGGCTTACAGATAGTAAGTGGTATTAGTTATGTTACGTTCAACAATTTCATGAGGTACGATATCAAAAAGAGTCAATCTATAGCGTCGGTGGCATATCACATCATATATTTTATCAATTAGAATTTTAAAGATTTCTATACACCATAAAAAGAGATCTTGTTGGTCACGGAGAATTTCTGCTTCGTTTCTCACACGTTATCAAGTCAACAACATCCTAGGACTGGTGCAGAGACAAAGCGCATTTGTAGCTGCATAAAACCGCATCGCGTCCACTTTATATACATAGGTAAGGTAGGTAGATATACGTATATTATACAATGGTAACATTGGTAACGTATCGGTGCAGTTGGCGCACACAAAAAAAAAATGAAATACGCGACCAATCGAAATGAGCGAGTGAACGGCTCTTTTGTTGATGGCATCCGGACAATTAGTTGAAAAGTACTAGGAATTCTAAAAGAATATTCGAATATGTTAATGGTCTCTTTTTTGATATCCGGAATTTTTAAAAATGATTTGAATATTATTCGTGCATGGTGTTGTAATAGTATGTGTTAACAATTACATATCACCAGTAATTTGAAAAAAATATATACATGATTAAATTCATTCATTATTATTCGAATATATTCAAATACTATCATGTTTGAATCGTTCAAATTTTGTACAATTTCATAAGTTTTGTTACTAACTGTTCACCTAACTGTCAGTTCAAGTTTATCCTTGCGTTTAAATGCTTTAAGATGCTGAAAAGCGAATCCTGGGACGGTAGTGAAAAAACGTATGGAAACGTATACAATTTGATCCATTCAAATTTGACATTAAAATTTAATCAAGCACTTTTAGTTCAAATCCTAAAATATGTTAAGGTTTTAAACATCTATATTGGAAAATTTGGTATCCCTAGTGAATATCGCTAGAAAGAAGTTTATTTGCCAAATGAAATCATTATGTTGTAAATAAAAAATGAATTATTATTTATTGATTTGGCATTTAATTGGTAGAACTCCATTTTAATAGGCATTCAGTCAGTTCAAGTTCATCCGTGCGCTTGAACGCCTGAAGATGCCGAAAGGCGAAACCCGGGTCGTTAGTGACAAAATCTGTGGGAGTGTACATAATTTGAATGATTCAAATTTGAAATCATTATGTTGTAAATAAAAAATGAATTATTACTTCGTTAGTATATTAAAATATAAACTGACTGTCGTATAAGTCGCCTAAAAGTCGTATAAGTATGTATGTCATGGTTTTTTTTTTCATATTCTCACTTATAAATAATAACAAAAAAATATTAAATCATTTTCGTTTGTTAGTAAATCGAACACACTGAGACTATTGAATTAAAAAATAGTAGTGTTGTCGGGATAACATAAAGATTTCCCGGGCCCAACGTGATCCATCAAACCCGGAAAATCTGGATACTTCGTCCATAGTTTCGGTTATTATTTATTCCATTATGTATTGCAGCCTTTATCTAAATACATACCGCCAATTATATATTCCGATTTATATAAATATTCGTGAAAATACACAAAATAACTATTTGCAATAATGTATTAATGCTTTGTGAATGGTTTATTGATTAAATTGCATTACATCGCATATCATTGACGCGATGATTATTTTTGAATAATTTTGTAACGCTTCCAAACATTATGAAAGTGGTGAGCTGAATTTGGTGTTCATACACTTAAAGAAAAAAAATGCTATATGAACTTTCATAACACGACAGCATAGAGCAAGGGTTCCCAACCCGCGGGGAATTTCCCCGTAAGAGGGATTTTAGAGTTCCAGGGCGGAATCGTTGGATTGAAGAATTCTTGTTTTTAAACTGAAACTTGATTGAAATTTTTGGTCATTGAAATATAGTATGTTTATGTTATTAATTAGTTAGTAAAAACCATCTAAAAAATCATACCATGTGCATACATGCCTACATATAAAAAAAACAAGTTTGAACACATTTACACTATCTTGAGTAGAGTGTAATTATATTCTGAAAAAGGGGTAAAGGGTGAATGGAGCAAATAAGGTTGGGAGCCAATGTCATAGGGTGTGACGAATTTGATGTCAAAAATGACCTAGAGCAGTTCGTTGATTGAGTGACGTTAAAATGCCAGAATTCTTAGATTGTGTCGGGTAAACAATTACAGGAAACGTAAGTATGAATCAGAAATCTCGTATTGTTTACGTTTTATTGTGAAAAACCGTCTGGATAGCCGGCAGTGTCATTTCAAATACAAAAAAAATGTAATAGAAACAACGACACCGCCGAGAATCACCTTCGCAACCCAGATTTAGCGGCAAGAAAACTCAATTTTTGAATTCTGTATGTACCTATGTGAAAAATAAGTCAAATCGTCTAAATTTAGATTAATTAGCTGTTTTAATTGTGATGTGTATTGGGATTTTTTCAAATAACTAACGCACCTGTTGATCAGTTTTTATTCGTACGGTGAATAGGAATAAGTCAATTAGTAAGCATTAAAAATTATATGATAAATATAGCTAGTCAAAGAGATAACGGTAAAAATATAGCCGCAGTGGTAAGATATAATAACAAAAGCGAGAGGGAGATATATGTCTGTTAAAACTGCTGTGATTCAAAGTTATCAACAATAGTTTAAGTACACGTATTTTAAGCATTCTTTAATAACCTAGTGTCATAACTCACACTTGCCAAAAATCGAGCTTTGAGAAAATTGCGAAAATCCACAGGAGCACAATTTTCGTAATTAAAAAAAAGATATATACATATTTCCATGAATATTAATCGCTGGTGAAAAGAAGCACTTTCATATGATGCAAAATATATTATTCCAGCATGAAAAATACTGATCGCCAAGTGATTTCTTCGAGCACATATTATTCATTAAACTCAGCCGAGAAACCAATAAGTAATCGTTGGGAATGGTTTTAACATTTTAAAATTAATTTTTAATACCCAATTATTTCATATACATAATAATAATAGTATAATACGTTGTGATGTATGTAGATTTTTTTTGCATGCATATTTCAAAAATGGATCATATTAGTTTAGATACCAAGCTCCTCAAATAATAGCACACATGACAATAAAGTAATGCAGAATACGATAATTTATCTATCGTTTTATAATGTTCAAACATTTGCAGTGCTTGAGATCATCAATCAAGGAGCGGTATAAAACTGACAAATATTTTATTATTACACAACATTTTGTTAAATACCGCCCGGAATCAAATTAAGGTCATTATTCGTAGTCTTTTGTCAAGGGAGAATAAGACAATAATAGCGTTCAGTCAAAAATAATACACGGACTTCGCCTTTCTCCGCTCTTCAAAAATTTCGCCAAAACAACGATTTCAAATAATTATTTTACCGAGGGGGGGGGGGGAGACGAAAGCGGGGAGTTTTCCAAAGTGTTTGTCAATACTCAGGGGAGGCGCTGCGCGGATATTAAAATTATTCAACGATTTTTAGTTGATATAGTAAAATAAAAGCAATTCTAGGCATTGCTTAATACTATCATAATTTACTTGTTTTTTCGGTGAAAAAGAATCACTCGATTCAAAAATATTGGAGATGATAAAATAGTGAGTTTGGAAAAAAATTGTCAATGTTTCCAAAATAAATCCTGTTTCGATCGCAGTACCGATCTTTATTTAAATGTCGAATTTTTACAGTACAAATGTGTTTTATTTCTTTAAATATAATACCTTTCCCTAAAAATTGACAGTCAACGCCTTGAAAGTAATATGTAAATTTTATATGAACAATCTGGTAAAATCTTCAATATGCAACCAATAACTAATATATAAAAAAAGATCCCACGCGAAACTTAGACCAAACATAATAATAGCGCCAAAAGCCTCAAGTATGATCAAATGAAAAAGAATTGAATTTTTCGTTAAATTCTCTGTGTGTTATTTGTTCAAATATCTTTCACAAACAGTATGATGTTAACATGGAGAATATTGTCATTAGAACTGTGATTGTTTGGGTATATAGCCCCTATTTCTGTGCACAATTTAAAAATTGTAATTAATTATATGTTAAGAATAGTTGTCTGCGTCATGAATAAAAATATAATGACACAGTTATTCTGTAGGTACGTGTCAAATAGGTGTCACACTCAGTTACGTAACCAGTGAAATCAGAAGAATGTTAATCAATTTTAAATCAAGAATAATAAGGTGTAATTTAGGTTAATAATAACGTTTAGGTGTAATTTTACAAACAATAAAAAAGACAAATGTCTTTATCTTTCTATAGTCTCGAAAACAATCTTCTATATTTCAATATAGGTTGCTTTATTTTCATCATGTTACACTGAAGTGGACGTATAATGGACTGACAATTTGTGCATCAGAATCAATTTAAATAATTGTTACTTCGTTCTGACATATACTCAATTCTACTACATTATCATCGCACAGTGAGAACACATTAATAATAATTACAAAGCTGCAAGCTTTTTAATAAAAGGAATAATAATTCAGCGTGCACTGCCATGCATTCATTGTTATAATTCTATTCGAAATGCTGTTGATAGAATGAAATTTTGAAAGTCAGCAACACTGTGTACAACACCGCAACCCGTTCATTTATTTTATTGCCGCTTACGAAGTTTATTAGAGCGACTGACCCGTGATGGCAGTCATTATTGTGAATTATCTGAATGCTTTTCCTGGTGTTCGTATGCTTTTTTCGAATTGCTACGACAAAGTACAACCATGTAGTTTACTATAAGGAAAAATTCACACGAAAGCAAATGGCGATGTGAAATCACCGAGTAAACAAAATTACGATTGCAATTCACTAAACACAACACAGAATTATTTTGATTCGATTTAAGACACACTTTAAATGCTAGCAAGAAAGAATAATTAATTACTGTCGTTGAGGTGTGAAGAGCACGTTTATCATCCCAATCGCTATAGTGAAATAATTTGACAGTAAACGGTAAAATAATAAAATAAATACATTTTGAAAGATGATGATAACAAAGAAAAAAATTAAAACACTGGAAATATATACCTCACAAAGACATAAAAAATATTTAAAAATAAAACAGAACGAAATTAAAAAGAAAACATCAAAATTTGCAGTGAAATGAGAGTTCCAAAGCATTTGCGATTAGCTCAATAATATACAATGTATACACGCTAATGTTAATGAATTAATGTGTCAATTATTAAAAACTTAATTTACCAGTTTTTAAGATTGTGTTCGATATTAAAAAAGATGGTTATGATACTGTTTTAGAACGTTAGATGAAGTGATATAAAATGAATAATAACTATAAAATGGAAGAAAATCAAACATATTTTATTAAGAAACCCGAATAATGCAGAAACATAAAATATGTAGTCGTAAATTTAAACTAGAAAGTAGACCGATAAATTTAGAATGAAAATTTATAGCATGAGTATGTAAAAATACACTGGCATTCAGTTCAAGTTTGTTTATTTAATCGTAATTTTAGAGTTTGTGTGATCATCAGACGTAAGAGATTTAATAAAAAAGTCTATAAACGTTAAACGCGGCGGTTTTTCAAAACAAAAGCTTAAATTAAAAAAGTTTTCAATAGTATCAAGAAATTTAACGACGCAGGGAAATTTTTTATAAACAATAGTGAGTTTTGTGACAGAATTAAAGGTGTTATTTAATATTTGACTGATATACAATTAAATTTAAAATACATTTTCGGATAATAATATGATATTTTCGATTGATAAAATACGTATAAAAACGTCGAGAGTGGAATCTTTGAATAAGAAAAAGAAATTGTTATCCAAAATAGATTGCGTGATTGATTTTGGCTGTTTACGAGATCTCAACCGGTTCACGTGTCTTGGCAATTTCAATCCAGACTTATGACATCCGACACATGGTATCCAATTAATCTGATCGACTCGAAAAATAATAATAATAAGAGAATTCCCGATTTCATTATTGATTAACCTTCATATAGGATACCCCGCACGCTTTTCTGGTCAGAAATTCTTCGTAATATAATATATATTCGTAAAATAAGAATATGCAATCTACCAAAACACCAAGTAAAGACGTGATTGTACTTAAAAGTCCAAAAAAATGTTTTACCATTTTACTACACTCACTTCACCCCTTGAGTACTCAAAATTCTGGAAGAAGATTTATCTCAAAAATTTCTCGACAAATTAAGTCAAATAATAAAAATAAGTTTTTTTTATATAATTTTCCGTTAAATTATTGAAAAATTTAGCGGAGATTTTGTCATAACACTCACCTTATTTATACCAATCTTAAAAAAACGACGCACGAATTTTAGAATACATTATGCCGATGGTAAAATATTTTTATTAAATAAAAGCAATATATAACTCAACATCAAAAAAATGAAACACATTTTATACTAATTCCACATCATTATAAAAGATCAGGACCGGTTTTGCTTATTATCAACTGATTAAAAAATACATCGATACAGGGTTATTTATAACAATTTAAGTAAGACCAATAAAATGGTGTAACAAAAAAATTGTAAAATACTTATGAAAATAATTTATAAATAATGATTATTAACATATATTCATATTCTAGAATTAAAATGTTTAGGACTTCTAGCAAATAAATTTAATTGAATTAAAAATCAATCAAGCAAGAAATGTACAAGAAAGGCACCAAGCACTTCAGTCGAAATCTTAAATAATTTACGCTGTTGATAATGCTTGCGATGAGCGAAATTAAATATTTTGTATTTTTACCAATAATTGAAAATGACTTTTAGGGTGTTTACTGTCAATACTTGGTGGAAAGGCATTATATTAATAAAAACACAATATTCCTATGTACTTTATTCCACTTTATTTAAAAGGTCAGGAACGGTTTCGCTCATTGCGAGCATTTTCAACTGAATTGAAAATAAACAGATACTTGTATATGGTAAAATCTTGTTTTAAACTTATTCACATTTAATGGAGTTTGTTCGCTTTTAGCCGCCATTATAAAACGATAAATGGGCCCAATAATGACATGACTACAAATAACTATCCATGACAACGTGGTTGAATTGATATGCTAAATCTCTTTCACAAAGTTAGAAACTAGCTAAAAATGACATAATACTCGAGCAAAAAGACGCGACCGGTTGGCCTTGTGAATTTTGGAAATAAATAGGAAGAATATTATCATGCTTTAGTCTACATTGTGCCAATTTCGGTATAAATGCGGAGCATGGCAATTGAACAGTCCGCGTCTGGATTGGTGGCGCCTGTCCAATGCTCAAATGTACGCAGTCACTTTAATCCAATGGAGGTGAGCTCGACAAACCAACTCTCAGAAAAATAGGTGACGTAAAAAATGCCCTAGTTCTATAACGGCATTTGTCGCATCCTCGTCCAGCGACGTTGCAGTGCATACACGAGGCAAATAATAAATTCATTTTTGGTAGCAAATATACGTATCATATATTTTTCGGTTTCGTTTTCAATAACCACTACAAGTTTGAATTTTACAACAATTGTAAATTATATTTAAGTATTAATATAACATATACTACGAAAACCTGCGTGTAGTATTGTTTTTATTCTTGGCTGTCGTGACCTATGTAGAACACTGCAAAACTGTTGATCTGTCTTCATTTCATACAGTCATGTTATCAGTTGTGACGAGAAAAGCAGCCAATATCCGGTGATAATCATGGCCTAGTCAGTACACTAATTTTACCTGATACACTAGGAAGACACATTGTAGTAATCTACGTGTGTATTGTGTACCCAAAAAATTACACAATACGTCACAGGCAAAATTAAGAGTGTCTTGCCTTGGAGTATTTTATTGACTCTAAATTTGTATAATGAATAAAATCAGTGGACGTCGATATTGTTTTTTGATCGCATATCAGAATTGAGTGCGGTTTACTGATGTTTTTACATTATACTAGTATTAAACATTTCTATATAATTCGCTAGTATTAACATTAAAATAGTTGTGATACCCTTGTTTTATTGGTTTTATGAAGATCTATGTCTCAATATTCTTTTGCGTCACAATATGACGAATAATAAAAAATGTGGCTATGGCATGTCATGGGTGAGACGTATGGGACGCACGAGTATTGGGTATTCAATTGTCATTGTTATTATTTAAAACTCTTATATCAGGAGATTAGTATTTATTTTTTAAATTATAGATGTCATGTCTTTATGTGAACTTCGCCCACACATTCCAAGTGGGCACCAAGCTGGGTAGCTTGAGATTTATGATGGATATGATGGTCAGCTTCGATGTTCAAGTAGTTATAGTTTCACCCTTAAGAATTTGCGATAGAATGGTTCCAGATTAGAGTAGATTTTTTCAATTTAACATTCAAGATCTTGGGCATGGATCTTTTCGGATGATCTCTCAATAAAGGTGAATTGTATGAGTATTTTTTTATATTATATGTTTGATCCGCACCTGGAAGTAGCTCAGTCTTATTGAATAAAGCTATTTAATGATCTGCGAAGAGAAAATGGGTCAGTCGGCTGGCAAAAAAATATCTGAACTTTTTCAATGCCGGTAATGAAAAAGTAAACAAAAAATAAAATCGCTACAATGATTTCCGTGACCGCTACTGTGAATTGTAGAATAAATAAAATCTTCATAAAAATATTTTCTTCGTAGAAATGTATCAGAGTTACGCATTTTTTTTTTATTTTCGACAAATCTCCGTAATAATCTACAACGTCTGCAATGAATTCCTATTGTATTATTTGATTAGGCCATGATTATGTACGTTCTGTTATGTCAGAATCCTTGGACCATAATTAATTTAAAATTGCTAACAACAAGGCGAAGTACAATTTAGTTTAATTGACACACATTTATTGAATTAGAATATGGGAAAAAAACATAACTACAGTAAAGTTGTTTATAAATTCAATACATATTTTAGAAATAAACGCAATTGACTTGGAACAATGATTGATTGATCACATTGATAAAGGCATCAACATATCATTCGGAATTATGAATTGTATTTCGATAGTTGTAATGTGTGACCCCAGTCTTTATTTGTAAATAAATAATATGGAATTAGTATAAAAGTCCATCAGGAAGAAATTCACAGTGAACATCTGAAAAGTGACAATATCAAGTATTCTATAGACACTTCTGCACGCTCCGTTATGGTGTATTTAGCAGACATGACTAAGACATTCGTCATAATATATTGGGTTTTAGGCAACGAAAATGTATCTATGTAGGTTGGTCTCAGTTCTAAGCGCCCTCACTACACTTCAATGGATAATCACGAGTCACGTTAATTTGAGCGAGACTACAAGACACATATGTACATACTTGTCCGTCGGAAAACTTTTTTTTCCCATATCAAATACGTGACTTACGAATGACAATGTCACGGCGTTCGTGCTCGCGATAAGTGGTTACATACATGTATGTAATTCTTCGGTAAGTAGCAATTCGCAACAGATTGTTCATAAAACGTATACTTGACACACTACATACTAGAGGTCTGCATGGCACCGGGTTTAGCCCACGGGTCCTTACTCGGCCTGATCCGTGAACCGGGCTCGGCCGAGAGACGACGATCGAGATTCTGGCTCGGGCCGCGTCGTGTCAGAAATTTATTTTCCAAAAAAATATTTTGGACTCTAAATTTCTTTATTTAGGAATGACCTATTGTTTTTTTTTACTATTGGGGATTGTGAATATTATTCAGTATCTGTTTTTGCATTGATTTTTAACGGTTGACTTCTTGTATGTTTTTAAAATTAATAGTTTGATTCGGTCAAGTTAAGTTCGGACCGAGAAATATAAATCTGAGTTCGGGTAACAAGTTTGCGATTAAGACTCGGGTCTGGGTTGGGTCGGGTCTAAATTGACCTGGCTCGGACCGGGTAATTTCATCTAATTTCGGCCGGTGCAGACCTCAACTACATACAATTTTCTACACGTCGGGGGTTCCCAGCCGATGGGGAATTCCCCCAGGGCAGGAATTTCTGTTGTATATTTTAGATTTTCAATATTACATACATAATATGCATATGCATGAATATTGCGAGTTAGAGTGAAACTTTATTGGAAAGGAGGGAGTTATAATCTGAACAATGTTGAAGGGGGAATAGGGCTACGGTGGGTTGTCAATACGTTAAAAATGGACTCGCATAATCTGAGGGCTATTCACGCTGTTCGGGGAAGAGTTGGATTTTTTTATCACTTATATACAATAATATGCAATACATATTGAAGCGACTGAACTTTAATTGATATACTCTTATTGTACACCCGAAATAATTGTATTCTGTGAGACATTTTTTAAAGACAAATAAATATTTTGTTTCAAAATATGTACATTTAAACCATCTACAAAAGATACAATGAATCAAAGAATATGATCATTTTAAATTTAACGAGTGGTCGCTGGACTTATCCAGATTTAACAAGTCTCGCGCGAGCTCTTCCGATCTCCCCCCAGCCATAGCGCAAAAACAGGTTGGGAGTTTCTGTTCTACAACGAAAAAAAAACAATACTATAAAACTTAAAATTAGAGTGTGATAAGATAAGATTTTTACGACTAATTTTCTTGCTAATTTTATTACTGACGTGAACACTGTGTTATGAGTATTTATATCCCTTTCTCGCATGTAATGCTAGGTACCAGGGCCTCCAGTCCCAGGATTTCGGGATTGAGAAATTTGCGCGAGGCCTAAAAAAGGTCCACATAAAAAATGTATCACATACAGAAAAAAAGTTTCATAAGAGGAAATTACATACAGTAGGTAACAATTTTGAAAAGACAGTAAAAAAAAAACAAAATTCATTTTCTTATCAATAGCATTCAATTTGTTTTACATACATACGTCTCTACGATAATAGATCATGATGTACGTCAAGGTTTCCCAAACTATGTTCTGCGGAACACTGGTGTTCCATAGAACCTGAATAGGTGTTCCGCGAACACCCAAATATCGTGAAAACACCCCTTTTGCAATGTTTTTCAATAATCACTTTTAGAGTGTTCACTGTCAATACTTGGTGGAAAGGCATTATATTAGCAAAAACACTTGTTAACTATTCTTTTATATAATTTGAAATATATATATATATGTATGTATGTATGTATGTATGTATATATATATATATATATATATATATATATATATGTATGTATATATGTATTTATGTATATATATATATATATATATATGTTTGTTAGAATTGTTATGGTCTTTGAAAAATTTCTTTTTCAGAATCTTCCTGGCTGTCGATTTTGTTTAAGTATGTACACTCACCAACTACTTGGAAGCGGGGAAAAACAGGAAACTATCATTAAGCCTAGTCACTCTATTAATGTCATTATTTTCATTTTTCCCAAATTTCAATTATGTTAGTAATTACTTTCAATCCCCATTCTAAATTTATTAATCTGAGATGACTTTTTAATTATATGTTAGATGTGTTAAACATTTTAATTTTGTGCTATTTTAGAATCACTTTTAATGTAATTGGTATTTTATTTTCAATGCCAATTGTTGTTTATAACTGTTCATTTTTGTATAAATAGCATTGTTAAATTATATTTCTTATCAGTTGACGATGCTCGTAATGAGCGAAACCGGTCCTGACATATTAAATAAAGTGGAATGAATTAAAAAGGAATATTGTGCTTTTACTAGTTTTTCAATAACTAGTAAGAATGATTCGAGGGCTCAACATCCATCCATTCTGTGACCAGTCAACTGGTAGGCTTAAACGCAAGTGATTAAAAAATCGAATTGATTTATTCAGTGATTCTAATTTGAAACAAAAAAATAAATATTAATCATAAAATGATTTCTAGCAGAGTTTGTCGGAAGAGTGTTTTATTAACACATTTTTTGATATTTTAACTTTTAGAAATTAATAACCCAACTTGAAATTTCCAGAGTTTTTAAGTGTTCCATTCCAAAAAAAGTTTGGGAAACCCTCCTGTATGTAATGCGAACGGTGTCTCACGATATTGTGAGAGAATAAGAGAGCTTTTGGGCACAGGAAGCTGTGACGAAAGCGCGGATGGCATGTTTGTGTGTAATCAGCATTGTTTTATGCTTCAAAAAATATGTTCCGAAAATGGAAGTCTACGAAATAATGATAATTACAGCTCCCTACGTTTCATAAAATAATGGTAAATATCAATCACTCAAACGTCGAAAGACGTGCTAAAAGTAAGTGAAAACATAAGTGTCATAAGTTTGAAAAAAAAACATTTTTTTAAGTTTCCATATTGAATTAAAATACTTACATATACATATATATATGGAAAATGGATTTTTTATGGAACTTAGTTTTGATTTAAATCACTTGCGAGTCGACTAAAAAGCAATTGGTGAAGAATTGACATTTAGACGAAACTAATTAAGAAGAATAAGCTATTCTATATACGAATCATTGAGCTACAAAAAGCTTTTTTAAGGTTTTGAGTAAATTAAGAAAAGCTGCTGTCCTCTTTTTAGGTATGTATCATAACATCAAATGTATTGGAATTGTCTTTATATATCTCAGAAAATTTAATATAACCATTAAATGAAAAAAACAGAGATTTTAAAAATAGATTTTATGTATGATGTATTTTCATCCAGTTTACATTCCAACAAGACAGGTGTATGTGCTACAAAGCTCAACAACATCAAGTTTCATAGTTAAGCCGAACCCACAGATTAGGTCTTTATACAAAATGCTTTCATCTTGCTATGTTTAGTTTCATTTAATCTGTGGATATATTCGCTTGGCTACATTTTGTTGCCACATACGGGTACTTATATGTGCTGAAAGCTTTTGAATGATATATATTACATAGCATCTACAAATAAACATTCGAAGACGAGTTATCGGTAAAGATAGCATGTTTAAAATAAGATTCAATATCATTTGTTAATGAGATACTCAACGGAGGCTATAAATAAATAAGTGATAAATTTGTGATAAGCGAATTATCGAGTTTATTTAACTTTACCAAAAATACAAAGTTTTTAATCCCACATGGAGAATTACTAATTTCGAAGGATTATTGAAGATCTTTCGCTGGTTATTCGCCAATTATTATAAATTTTTAATTCGATAACAAAGGTAAATAAATCAAATAAAATTCTGGAAAGAGAATAAAAGCTCCCAAGTCCATATGCCTACACTGTTTTAATCAAAAATACACCATCGCTTTCCTTTATTAATATCTCTTAAACTAAAACGCAGTTTATTTAAGCGATTAGAAAGCATGGCTGTGGAGTGGTGTAAAAAAATACGACTACAGCTTTAAAATAAATAACGAATCCGACTCCAAACAGTCTTTTAATCATTTCATTTTAACTTTTTATATGTATACCTACCATCAAACCATCAGTCATTTCATTCCATTTAGTCAGCCTAGCATCCAGTGGCAACGCTATGGACTATTGTGGATTGAATACACATCATTAAATATTCTTTTAAAAAATGGATCTTAGTCGTAAGATTTTTCCGACTATGGGCAAAACCCCCGACTCCACGACTCCCGACTCCGACTCTACAGCCCTGTTAGAAACATAAATACACATTTGAAATTGTGTATTTAATTTTTTTTAGAGTGACGAATCTACACAAACGAAACAAACGACATGTTCTACAATATAAACGTCATGCTGAACACAAAAGCTGACGAAATAAGGTTAGTGGGTTTCAGAAAGTGTACATCCAGATGTTTAATACTTATTTTATTATCTTGTCTAAAATAACATACATACATATAATATTTTCCCGATGAATTATATAGACAGGATTTTAAATAACTTAAATGATGTAAAAAATACGTTTCACACATTTTATCATGTCAAAATTGTGGAGATATATAATATAGATATATGCGAGATGCTTGTAACTCAGTTGTAAAGCGTCTCTTTTTTTAAAACAGTTAGAGCAGGATTAGTGGTTCGTTTATCTGTCTCGTTTTAAGGTTTTTGTCTAATTTTTAGGATATGAAAGGCGTGAAGAATTTTTTCGACATTACAGACACCCGCTATCGGAAAGATTGAAAAATGGATTTATGAAATTGAACGTAATGAGATTCGAGCCCGTGAATACCGCAACCGAAGCCAACGACGCTGACCCAACGGTCTAGGAGCCGGCAATACATACAATATTATATTATCTTAACATGTGTGTAACTCGCTGCTTCACAGAGACTTGAAAATTCCTACCATCCGCGAACTCGTTCGTGAAACATCTCAAAAGTTTCACAGCGTGATAAGAAAACATTATAACCCAACGATCTCTTATCTTCACAACTATACCGAGACAATCGCTTTAGAGCGATAACAGTTCTGATCGAAGACCCACCATAGATTTTATGTTTTGTCTAAAATTAATAAACTATTTAAGAACGAACTTAGCATCATGTAAATGACTCGCTTTAGTTGACTTCCTTGTGTACTATATTCGTATATGTATATATGCGCATGTGTGTGTACATGTATGGATATAGCATAAAGGAGGGAAAGCATATATAATCTGATTTGCAAATTAATACATATGCAGTCACCGTGAACTGGCTTTACTAAGGATTTCTTACCTCTGTAGCGATCACGCCTTTCCGCCAGCAACGATGGTAAGGGAAAACAATTTTCCAAAACATTAGCGATTAATGAGACTCTAAGAAATTTGACGATAATTCGACCTGGTACTTAAAGCTTCATACATTTGATATCCAAAAAAAATAATTGAAAATAACAAATACATGCATTTGGTGAAACAATGCTGTAGCAGTAATCACAAATGCGAGGCAAAACTAATCGATTTTCACAATGACATGAAGAAACCTTCGATTTTTATTTACCCGTTGGTTAGTGGCTCGTGCACATTGTCAATAGGCGGGCGTATCAATGGAAATAATTGGCCGCCTGTGTTTTGTTGTCCGCCGTGTAATGTGCCCTCAAATCTAATCAACGTGGGCAATGAGCACACTTGCTACGTCATAATTGAGGGTCATACATGACCAAATAGGCTCTAATGCGTCGGATAAGTGATACTGTGAGCACTCCCGATGTTAGGTAAAGATTCATACGTTATAAAAATTATGAAAATTTGTATAACGCATCCTTTAAGAATGAAAACATTTTCATTTACTGCATGGCTAAAGATCATGAGCGAAAAATACAAAAAATATATACATGCATATATTATTTAAAACTATATAAATTAATTGAAATTATTTGAGAAATACGTTTTTAGAAATGGTCATTTCCCGTCCCTTGTATGACAACTTTTCTAATCTGTATATCATTCAATATTATTTATATACATATAAGTATAGTAAATTTCAACAACTTTCAATTTTAAATAAGTTCTCATACTTTACGGTAATTTCATGTCTTCCAAAAATCATATCAACCATTAAAAAAACCGTGAAATTATTATACTAGCGCGGTATCTAATAAATAAAGATTGTTTATTTCTACAATAGATTTTCATAGATTGAGCGTTTTTTCGCAATGGAAAAATTATTTGTATACCAATGCGTTTATCATTTATAAAATTTCTTTGATCTCGCCGTTTCTCTGTTTGCGTTGATTTGACAATGTTTTGAAATTTCTCAAATGCTTAATTTTTTTGTAAGACGTCTTATTTCGTAAGATATTGCGTGATCGTTTCATCCGGTGGAAAGATGGAAGTAAAATTAATATGCGGTATGACAACGAAGAGACGTATTTTACTGGTATGGCTGTCAAACTTTGAATACCGTATAACAGGACCCCAAAAATATAATATAATTAATATTATCATGTAACAGTCGGCATAAATATTTTTAATATATTTTTTCTGATTCAGAAATTCGTGTAATAGAGAGCTGGTTTTCAGCGATCACTTTTTAAGCCATGTCGGCGGTTTCCAATTTGGAGTATGTATATTGACTCCTGTAGGGGGTGGGAATTAAAACAGGATTTGTTTTTAATGGAACCTGACAAAACAAATAAGGAAAGCAAGATGAAGTTAGTAGACGACTCGCAGTTAGCTATTCGCCCTCTCTAAGCTGTGTTTTCAATATCGAATATGTGGTAAGTGGAGACTGGGCTTTCCAATCATGGGATCCCGAATCTCGTAATCCCGGGATTGGTATGGTCGCTATCCCGGGTTTTCGGGATTGAGAATTTATTAGCGAATCCCGAAAATTTATAGGATATTGGATTTGGAAGAGCTAAAAAAAACGAGTCACGTTGGTATTTTGGGCAAATCAGAAAATTTCTGGGTGTTTGAAATTGGAAATGAAATAATAAAAAATTCTGACATCTAAACTTTTCTCAAATTATACACAATTTCATGTTCATTCTGCTCGTTACTTATGGAGCTCAAAATCGCGTTTTTGGAAAGATAAATATGGATAAAGAGATACGGCTAGAATAGAAAGAGTGGTTAGCGTATTGCTCTCGTTGGGTCAATTTTTAGGGATCGGGTGCGTGTGAGGGAGTTTTCGACATCCCTAACATCTATGCATTCGAATAGATTTCCATTGGTCGTTCGAAAAATGAAACTGCCAGTAGGCTGTAAATCGAACCCGCGACCACACGACTAAGGAACCGACACTTGCGACATGACCATTGATTACAAACACGTAATAAATCGCAACAGCGTTTTCCACTTGATAAAGACAGCTAGAAGTTCAATGTTAAATATATTAAAAATATGAATCTGTATACGAAAAGAAAATCGGGTTAAATCTTAATAATTGAAAAATAAGTTGATTATGCCACAATATCTACAATAAATATAGAGTAAGAGGACCAGTCAAAGCAGCGTTGCAAATTAGTAAATTTTCAAGTTGAAACGTAACATTTTACATATAAATTCTTACAAATGCAAATTTTGTTTTGGCTCTCCTGAAAAGTAACGATTTAAGATTTCCTTGCGCACACAGATATATAGTTTTAAAACATTTATAATTAAAAAGTAACCAAATTTTTGAAAAATATATGTATGATAGTATATTCTGTGTCAGAAGTCTAAAACTATGCAAGTTTTATTACAAAAAAAAATAAGCTCACGATTTCGTTATACCTTTATATATCATTATTACAGAAAATGTGAATATGTATAACATATATAACTCCTACTATCGATGGTTTAAGTAATATTGTATGTTAAGCATGCTGGAAAGCAATAAATATAGGTGTATTGAAGGATTAAACGATTTGCCAGTAAATATCGTTTACGATTGTTTTATTTCATTGATATACCAACCCGTAAAACGGTATTAAACGGAAGCAGTGTATTTTCAGGATTAGAGCAAATAGCACTCACTTGTACAAAATGTATCGAGTACTTAGCGGCAACGGTAAAGCAGCATACAACGTGCGAACACTGCTGAGAAAGCGAAAGCGTTTTATTATTGAAGTTGCACTACAAAACCATCGATGATTAACCGATATGATGTTATAATAATATATACTCAATCAAACATTCATGATAATATTGATACGAAAGTTTATTAAAATAAAATAAAAAATTCAAAAACTTGTATATATACATTAAAATCGTTTATTCAACTCAAACTCTCCACACGTCCGTGTTTTCATAAAAAAAATCATATATCGACTGAAAAATCAACCTTTAAAAACTCCATGTCAGATTCGAACATTAACCCTTCATTGTGAAACAGGGTAAGATGAATGATTTAGTTGAGTGTTTTTTTAAAGGTGGCTTTATTAATTTTTAATTCAGTTGCGCTACTGAAATACAAGTGGGCGATTGTATCATTGCACATTTCGATGATGCAATCAGTCATCTCTTCAGATTCTTGTAAGACGGGCCGGCCGCGTTGATTTTTTTTGTATCATCGAATAATAATTCATCGCACGGCTACCTTCAAGCGGTCTAACGCTACGCCTTACGTGGACGAAGTCACTGCGAACACGATTGGAACGCGGTTTAAAGCGAAATAAAGCGAATCAAATAAACTGACCGCGGCGTGCTTTTTGTCACGTTGGACACCTATAGCGGCGGAGACCATTTGATATTTTCGCGCCGCACCGAGTCGCTTTGCATTGTGATAGTGGGACACCTCTGCAAAGGGGATCCATATTTATTCTTTCCGAAAACAAAATAGCGAATGGAGATAACCAAAGTCTTGACTCCAAATCACTGGACGAGCCAACTTATTACTGGACACGGTGGTTTCGCTGCCAAACTCTATGAACTTAGTCGTTTAGTGCAGTGCTTCCCAGATTGGGGGCGGCCGCAGAACATGTTTTGTATTGAGGAGGATTATTTTTTTTTAGATTTAGGAGGCCGTGGAATAAAAAAGGTTGGGAAGCACTGATTTAGTGGATAGCCCAGCAAATGTGGCTCTACAAAGCAGGAAACTGAGCACATCGTATGGGATTGCCGTTTCATGCACGAGGAGAGGGAAGAGTTGCACTCGTCGATCCAACCGTTCATTGGACCGATCGGCCACGCTGGTTACGTACAACACTCGGTAATAATATTTTTACCAATACTACAGTATATTATACCGCTGATACAGTTTTAATTTGATAAACGTTGTTCACAGCATGACGGATCTCATGTCCCGTGAGTTTATTTTAATACACAAGTTAAGAAGGGAAGCATTTCGAGTAATTTGGCTATTACATCAAATAAGTCGAACAAAAAACATATTAACAAATGAAATATTCATATTGCCAAATGCTATTTGAATAATACAAACAATGAGACAATAACAGCACTTGCGCAATCAACAAACTGTATTTTGTACTGTCGTAATATTTACATAACGAATCGATTTTACAAAGATTATTGTGGAAATTAATGGAACACTGATCCAAGCAAATTGTAAAGAGATGATGAAACACGCCTTCCATAAAATTAATGACGATGTACTTTGATTTATACGTAATTAATAGTACCTATTCATGTTTTTTTAGATTCGTAATAAAGTAAGCACAGAGATACCTGAGCGCGACTTGTTAGGCATTCATTGATTACCCATAAACTATTTTACTATTATAATTAATACTACTAACAGAAACTTCAAAATTGCATTTAAATCATTTATTGTCATATCCAAATACAAGTTATTATACGATGAATTTGTAGAATTTGTAAATATTAAACCAGTTCTTTATGAATTTGACGTAATAAACTGTAAAATCGAATCCTAATTTGGATCAGTAGGCTTATTCTATGAACCGATTTATTCTGCTTCGTCAACGAAAGAACTTGCTTACATGTTGTCAATTGAGATATTTAATTAAAAAAATATATGTATGTACTTTAATATTTTAATATGAAACATTCAAGGGTTACAAAAAATATTGTACTATGTATTGCTATATTCATTAAATTACTATTATCGTTATGTTATGTTTTTATTTTTTTTACACGATTATCATATATATTTAAGTAATACTGTTATATTGCAATCCCTTAGTTGGTTCATTTCCTTGTAAAATAAACAAGCCGATTTTGTTGCCATGTCATACATTGTCAATACCAAATATAATATTTCAACGTTTGTAAAGAAACACAATTTCGTGATTCACAATTCAACACGCTCAGCCGGTATCGCGTTAATTTGCTAATTTGCAAATATCGCACTCGGATGTATTCCTCCCGTTCGTTTTGTATAGGATTGTTGACAGAAAGACTTATATTATAATGCGATTCGTCGCAAGAGAATTATAGTAGCGTTATTGATATTTATGGTGTTGCGAGCACTTACCGAAGCCATGTGAATCAAAAACTGGAAATTATAATCCGGAAGAGTCTTACCTGTAACAAAATAATAAGAATAAATATATTGTAATGTTTAAACATGTGCGTTTATAAAAACGTGAACAAATAAATGTTTGAGGAAAACTTCTGTTCTAATTTGGCACACAACAGATGTAGTAATTTTTTTTAAATAAAACAAACATGGCATGTTACATTCAATGAAATATAAAAGACAATATAATAACCCGCTGTGGTCTAGCTGGTAAGTGCTTGACTCTGCCGATCAGGCGGGTCTGAGTTCGATTCCCGGTATGGTCATATCAAATATAGATATTTTTCAATTCAAACATGAGATCTAAGACGTGGGTGTTTGTGATGTCAATTCTCATCAATCTTATGTCGAATGATATTTCAACTTCAAAATATTTGCCGCATTGTTGTTGTAATGCCAAATATTTTTAAATAGTAAATATAGATTCTGAAGTGTATGATTCAATGTTGTCACATCAACGGCGAAATTTCACAGTTGTACACAATTGTAAATTAAGAAGATAATTTCTGCGCATTTAGTCTAGAATCGAACTAGATACATTTTCATCGCTAATAAGATTTCTTAAAACTCAAAAACAAATAAGTAAAAGAAACGTGAATCAGAAGTTACCAGGATGGTCCATCATATAAAACTTTGAAGCAATCAATAGATACAAATAGGTAGATTGATGAAATTGCTCATTTGTTTGATGTGTCATATTAAGTAGAATTCAGGTATAAAATCATCGTCTTAGTATGAAAGGCCATAGGCCATACCGTAAAATATGCAATCGCTACATTAATAATCTTTAATTATTCTGTGTCAGATAGTTAGAAGTAGCTAGCTAGACGACGGCAATTTTATGTATGCATTTCAAGCAAGTGGAATAAATATACATAATATTTATTTTGCTAGCGTGCCATGTTCTATATAATATTTTAAAAATTAAATAAATCCAACTCTTCCAAACTACAAAAATCTTCCCAATTACATTGTATTTTATCTTATTATTCCATTTATATGAGACAAATTGAAAACTAGTTAAAAAAATACACGGATTTCTAATCGAAAAGAATAAAAAAACAGATATAACTTGACAAGGCGGTATAACGATAAATGGCGTCTTTGTATCAATTCGACGAGTATATTTCAGGTAAAAATCTTTATTGAGGTGTTATTAACATTACAAATTCAATTCACACCTTAAAAGCATCGTCAATATAAAAAATTGGAATATTGAATCGAATTGACGATATGCTTGTTTTATAAATTTCAAAAAAAATCGTCCCAATTTAGAAAATTTACCTTACGCGGTAATATCGTATCGCAGCATGAGTGCTCGGGCGTGAATAGGGTGAAAAGGAAAAATTTACCCGTTTTCAATTCTTTAAGAAACCAAATGTATGTAAATAGATTTTTAAAGGTCAACTATGGATAGACCAAGAATTGAAAATGATAATAATACAAAAGCGTGCTTCGGTTTTCAATATCGAGTATTGTTATTCTACAAAATTCCAATGTATAAATAAAGGTATTCAAAGATAAAGAAAGATTGTTTTATATCACAAAATATCTCGGAAATTTTAAAGAGCACAGTTTTCCTTTATATTCCGATGAATTCTGTGGTTTGTATTTTTTCATTGAAAACCTCATATTTTAATACGAGTAATTTTAGTTTTATCTTTGAATCCCGAATCTAGAGATTTTGAGCGACTGATACACGGGCAGTTCGCATAATAACCATATGTTGTGATAAGCTCTATTATGAGTATATATGTTCTACATTGAGAGCAGATATGTAACAAAGGTTAAAATAATATTTTATTAGAAAAAACACAATATTCCTTTGTACTTCATTCCACTTTATTTAATATGTCAGGACCGGTTTCGCTCATTACGAGCATCGTCAACTGATAAGAAATATAATTTAACAATGCTATTTATACAAAAATTAACAGTTATAAACAACAATTGGCATTGAAAAGAAAATACCAATTACATTAAAAGTGATTCTAAAATAGCACAAAATTAAAATGTTTAACACATCTTACATATAATTAAAAAGTCATCTCAGATTAATAAATTTAGAATGGGGATTGAAAGTAATTATAAACATAATTAAATTCTCGTAATGAGCGAAACCGGTCCTGACATATTAAATAAAGTGGAATGAAGTACAAAGGAATATTGTGTTTTTACTAATATAATGCCTTTCCACCAAGTATTGACAGTGAACACCCTAAAAGTGATCAAAGTACATATTCATACGTCATTTCATTTAGATGTAAAATTCAAACCAGGTTTCTTATTTTTTCTTAACAAAACCGGCTGACAAAAAAACAATTCATTCAATCATTTTTATTCAAAAGTATGGATTGTTTAGCTTATTAAAAATACGACAAAATAGCATTTTATTTTAGTTATTTTAATATAATGCAACTTCCAATAATACATGAATATTTTTTCATTACTGAACCATTTTTTAACAAAGACACATTAGTACAAAAAAAATATTTATCAATCTAAGAAAAATACCTTCCATATGGCCACTCAATGGATTTATATATGTACATTTAAACTAGTCAGTTGCCCAACCTGCTGTATCAGATAAAGGGTATTGTTGGCGAGTAACAAAATGAGGCAATGTGAAATGATTGTAATCAATCACGCGGAACACTCTTTTTGGTTATAATATATCAATTATCAGTAATTATTAATTCATATTGAACTTAATTTTACTAAATAAACACTGCCAAAAATGCTCTGAAGAAAACGATAATCATAGAATAATGCATAATACAAAATTTTAATAAAAACAAATATTTGACATTACAGCTTACGCCAATGCGTCAAATATTTTTAAAGTTTTAAAGTTGAAAGATCATACGAGATATACTCGATGAGAATTTTTGTAAGTCACATGAGATTAACTCAAGGAGAATTGACGTCACAAACACCCATGTCTTAGATCTCAATTGAAAAATTGAAAAACTTCAATTTGACAATGTGACCTTACCGGGAATCGAACCCGGACCCCCCTGATCGGTAGAGCAAGCTCTAACCAACTAGACCACACCGGGCGAGATAATAATAATATTACGACTCAATGTTTTTCCAAGCATCAATCAGAAACACCGTGTAGATAGATGCGTATGCCTTTTAAAGTCTAAAAATTAGATTAATGTGCTACATCGAATGCTCGCTTACATAAAATAGGCGGCTGAGAGGAAAATTAACGACAAGCCAAATCAAGCAGTGTACTTTGTAGACAGAGAATGATCTCCCCAATACATCAGGCTGCCGTTAAAGAAAACACTCCGCTTAGAAAAATTGGTCTAGGTTAAGATTTCTTATGTTACCTACCATGTATACATACATACATAGAAGAGCGGTCAATCTAGGTATTGTAATTTCACGGTACAAGTTAGACGTCCAATAAACCAGATTCATCAGTCATATTGTCTGTAGTAGAACAATTATTATTCTGTTTTAGCATTTAATGAATTAAAGAAAAAATATCTGAATTATTTATCTGAGTATTGTGTTACAATAAAAAACGAATTATTTTCCTGAGCTGATAATATGATAGAGATTATATTTCCTTTGGCGAGGATACCCGCCCCGCGTATTGGAATTTTCCGGTCCTCTCCTGACCGTAACAGCCCATTGATAACGAGTGGTTTATATTTTTTAATCGAAAAATACCTATTTAACGAAATTTTAAATTATTGAAATCATTTTGCGATGCGACATTGCATGTTGTAGATTGCACTTACTGTATGATATGTAAGAAAATTATACAGTATGTATAAGCCACTTTTAGGGTGTTCACTGTCAATACTTGGTGGAAAGGCATTATATTAATAAAAACACAATATTGTGTTTTTATTAATAGTATGTATAAGCATTATAACAAATAATTGCTCAGCACTTTTATAAATACGGTTAATTCCGTCGAATAAGGTTAAGCGTTATTACACCTTAGAGCTGCACTTTTGCGCAGTGTAAAATGCAAATATTTTCTATACTCGACATCTGAAAACTTTTCAGTCACTATAAATGTGCTTACCGTCATTATCGATTTTATAGTCTATTATAGATTGTGTCAAGTTATTTATAAAATATAAATTTCATCTTATCGGCTATTTTTTTAAAAATATATTTAATACATCCATTTGCACTTATTCCCACATATATTTAATTAGAACAGGACCGATTTCGCTCATAACCGGTCCTGAACTTATTAGATAAAAGTGAGAATTTGTACAAATGAGTATTTTTTTTTAATATAATGTCTTCCACCATTGACAGGAAACACCCTAAAATTGATAATTAATATACTGTATAATCATCATTAATCTTTTTTTTTATTAATTTTCCGGCGGAATTTATTATACTATCATTTTTTTCTTTTATATATGTAAGTACTGTATGTAACATATATAGCAGGCCTTGGCAAATGGCTGCCCGTGATGAAGTTCCATCCGGCCCGTGGAGTATTTTAAAATTTGTATAAATTAAAAATATTTAATTAAAAAATCGGCAACAACAAAGCATTTTCAAATTGAATGACTAATCGGAGGGTTAATCTTTGATGGTCTGTAGGTTTTATGACCCAACGTCGAGAAAATTTTACAATTTATAAAGGAGCATTAATTTCGAAATTTGATCTTGATAATGTGAGATTATTTTATTTTACATTGATACATTTTTTATCTGAAAAATGTGTAAAGGGTAGTAACTGGATTAACCGCACCGTGTGACTTACACCAAGATATGCCACTTTCTTTCCAAATTAAAAAAAATCCAGTTTTGTAATGTGGCTCGCGGCTAAACTTTCGTCCCCAATGTGGTCCGACAGCCAAAAGATTTGCACACCCCTGATATATAATGTTAGATATTTATCACGTTGTCACGTCGAATTTTTATTCAATACAATTACCAGAACGGAATACTTAAAGTAAATATTTAGAAGATATGAAGTTTAAAATATATGTAACAGTTTTGGGTATGTTCAGATCTGAGTGCCCTGGTACAGGCGAAAGTTTTGATGAAATATTCGTAGTATGCGCCGAAACTGTGTGGATTCTCAAACTAAATCTTATGTACACTAACTATATAATATTGTATAGAAGGCTCAACATTCTAAACGGAATGAGTGACAACTTATGAAGACTTGATATATTATTTTTGTATTCATCCATCGGTAACGATACCAATATTAGGAACGAATAACCTATACATCGTTAAGGTTTTAAGCATATTTTATTGATTAAGAAAAGATTTTTTCGTGATGTAAAAATAAAAACACATAATAGAACTGGCAAAATGAAGTACGAATAATCAGTAACAAACTCAGTTTCAACATAAAAAAAAATATTACAATTTAGTGTTGCCAAACACGTGTCACTTAGATAATAATATTCTAAGTTAATATGATTAAATTTGTTTATAGTTAGTTCCCTTTTAGCAAAAGCTTTCTGGCTTATAAATTTTGTCAAAGAAGCGCAAAGACTTTACTTTGGGATATAACAACTTCACTCAAAGTCGCGAATTTCTGAACAGCCAAAACATTCAAATTCTCTCACAATTTAGAACTACATATACGAACAATATTTATACATATTAAGATAGAAAATTGAAGGTGATTTTCAATAATTATGTTAAGATGATTTTGAAGCAGTTTATCATGAAATCTTGGCAGAAAAAAATAAAACACATTTTTTCGACTACTATAGAAAATAAATCCAAACAGAGTTATTTATACCAGTGCTTCTCAAACTGAGGTCCGCCAGTTTTAGCCTTACAATTATAATTAAGAAGATTATATAATGAAATATTAACATTAACATACGATTACGAACGAAGCTGGGCTTACCCATGGAAGGGTTAACCAAGGCCGTGGTTGTGCTAGCAGTGATGCACAACCTTTACCTTCTAGCGAGTCGTATACAATAAATTATCGTAGGTTTGGGCCGCATAAGTAATTCAAAACTCAATCCATTTTTACACAGAACATATGTACGTTCCATGTAAAACAGCCGTACAAAAAACCGTGTAAAAAAGATTTAGTGAATTTGGATAAATGAATGATAGGTTCCATTTCATTATTTTGACCGTGTTATTTCGAAAGTGTGAAAACGTTTATGTTTCATTTATATGTAATTCAAAAGTTAATGCGATCTTGGTCTTTGTTAATTTGTAACTTTTTTTTATTTGACATATTTGTAGTATTAAGCCGCAAAATCAAATCTAAATTTTAGTCAGTAAACCTGTTTCTATAATCCGATTTTTTTCTCCTACATTGAAGAAAAAGCTTCCTTACATTTATTAAATAAATGTTTTACGTGAAAAAAATATGTTTCAGAAAATGATTTAAGGGCCGAAACAAAATTAAAAAAGGGCCGCGGTTTGTGCATTGCTGTAGGTAGAGGCTGGTTATTCAACAATGTGACGAAACGAAGTTGCAGAATTTCCGACTCAGAAATAACCGAAGAGTCTAGGCCAGAAAGCTCTGCTTCGGATTTGTCCGGCATGGAAACATCTGGACGGTCCATCATTGCCGCAGATGCGCAATGCATGCTTTCCTATAAATCTTACTTATTTCAAGGACCAAAATGGTGAAGTTAGGATTCAATGTCATATATAGCGAATGCACATCGAGTGAAAAAAATGAATGAGTATCCGATTTTTGATTATAAATTATTAAAAATAAGAAGATTGCAAATCGTTTGATTTATTCTGTCATGCTCATTGATTTGTTTTGAGACACGCTGTCAACAAAAATCTCAAAAAAAAATTGGGGGCCAATTACTCTCACATATATTAAAAGTTGGAAAGAATGTTTTTTTTTCGTATAATAGGTTTATTATGAATTAATTTGTTTTATTTTTGTTCCAGGATTTAGCTTAGAAACAAGCTAGTTTATCTATCAATATTTTTAGCAAAATTTTACCCAAAAATCGCAGAAAGGCTAAACAATCGTATTATTTGAAGAAAAATGTAATGAGGGGATATAACTATCTTTTCTTCTATGTTTAATGACACAACTACTACTAGGTATATTATATTTAATAAACTTAGTTGTATACAAAAAAAAGTTTTTTTTTAAAATATTTTACTTTATAATAGAATTTGAATTTTAACCGCTTGAATACCGCGCAAATATATCATTAATATGTCCCAGAGATACTGCGTGTTTGTGAGAAAAATAATTTTGCCTAATATAATTCGATATTTTAAAAACCTATATTGACTCAGTATAGATGGAACTACACATATTCATCAAAATATTGCATATATTCTATTAGAATACCAAGTATTTGATTTTTTTAATGTCTTGGACATCCGTGTTCGCTTGCATATGTTCCGGACACTCGTGCCCGCTTGGTATTCAAGTGGTTAATATTGTACTCAATGTGTATATACTAAATAGCGCTGGGATTCTGGGATTAGTGTATATACATATATATAATATATGACATCAATACCATTGGTATGTAAAAGAAATAATAAATAAATACATAGACCCATGTAAGGATTTTCTAATCCGTTAACAAAATTCTACTTATAGTCGTAAAACAACTAGGGTCGGTGGTACACAGCGATGACGATATTCAATTCAATGTTAGCAAACACCCACACCCAAAATAACAAAAAGAAAATAGAAAAAAACAAATAAAAGAATTCTACGTTCCAACGGAAAAAAAGGATTTACATCAAACAACATAACCTTCGCTAACTTATCTTTCCCGGGAAGGTTGGTTACCTTTGTGGAAATATTGCGGGGAAAGATCGCATACGGGTCCAGGTGAAAAGTGCGGCTGCGTAAAATTGGCAAAGGTCTCTTGTCAGTGGACCCTCGGGTGCCGTTGGGGGTCTGCCCTGCGGCGACGCTAACACCGCTTAATAGAATCGGAAGATTCATTGCAACAGGACACTGAGACGAGGAAAATTTCTTCAAATGGGCCACAAAGGTCCGGCCCATATGCCACGGATGCTAGCCGGGAAATTTGTATGTAATAAAGTATTTGTGCTGAAAGGATTTGTTGTTCCATAAAGATTTTATGATGTGCTTTCTGCGCGGCACCTTATGACATAAAACTTTTATTAATAGAAGGGTGGTTTTTCCCCTCATTTATATTGCTGTAAATCTCAATATCTTCAGACGGAAACTTTTACGAGAACTGTAGAACTAAATACTTTGATTTTTTTTACCTTAACATATATAATATAGTTTTTCCAAGACAACGAATTCAATCAATACATGATTTCAGTTAGTTGACTTAATTATTTTTAAACGAAATCGGCCCGACAAAAATGAAGAGTGAAATCAGAGTTAAAAAATACCCACATTTATTTAATTAGTAACCGAAATGTCGGTTTTCCTATTCATAAAGTATATTTAAAAGAAGGTTCAGGCATTTTGTAAACAGAGTTTTATAAGATTTTAATAAAGCAAACTTTGGTACCGTAGCCGAATGACAATGCAATAGAGTATTCGGCCTTCTCGGTTGCACAGTTAACGGTTCGAACCCAGAGACATTGATTTTATTTTATTTATTTTATTTAGAATAAATATCTGTGTAGTTTAATTCCATCCCGACCATTTTTTTATTCTCAATAACAGGATGTAGAGAGAGGGAAATTAGTCAACTTGCTATACTTTAATTGATTTAACTTTTGTGTAAATATTACTGTTTCATTGTATTTCTTATCAGTTGACTGCTCACAATGACCGAAACCGGTCCTGATCCAATACATTTTACGTGGAAAAAGTACTAAAAATGTTTTATTATTTTTATTATAATGCTATTCCACCATGTATTGACAGTAAACACCATAAAAGTGAACGGACATGGTTTCAATACAAATGTTTTAAATGCGCACACATTGAACGAATATGAATTGTAGATGTTATTTTATTTTGTGAGTTAACTATAACATATTCGTTATTTTCCACCACACGATATCGTATCTATGTTGATATTTTATCTAGACAGGCAAAGCAGTTCCGATAAAATGTAGGTCACGCAACTTGCAAATTGGCAAAAAAGGATGAAAACGTAGCGTAAATAAATGAAAAACATGTGCCGGTAAATATTTAATGCGATAATATGTAAGTAAGTAAAACTTTGAAGATAGTGAGAGCCGCGTCCGGTTGACCCAACTCAGCGAGCCCTTCACGTATTAGAAGAAAACACTTTGTTATGTAGTATCATTCAGGGCTGCAAACTACGATATTTTACCACCATTTAATTACAAGTTATAAAAACGTTAATTTATTTTTTAAGTTGTTCGAAGATTGGCTTAGTTGTTGAGGATTATTTACTGTGAGAAAAAAATATTTGGCAAAAATGCAACACAGCTACTTTTGTCGATTCGTATTCAAATATCATTGAATATAAATGATTACATATTTTCACTAAAATACACCTTACAGGAAATGAAAATTAAAATATTTTATTTTAACGCGTTGCGCACCTATAGTTATTTATATTACTGTACATATACATACAAACATACACATCACTCCTTCAATATTTTTGTTTTAAAAAATGATAAAATATTTACATTTTATAGCAGTAAAAAAATCATTTGGAATAACGGGATCAACGTTAGGTTAAAAATTTAAGTATAATACCTATGGCTGTCGATATATTTTGACGACAGTGTTCTCTTGTTTTCAGAATCAGCTAAATTGAACTATGGCTACTGTTTTGGAAGAAGCCGAATAGAACATTTAATCGAACCACTTTAATAAGTTTAAGACTTTTTGCGTTTTCTTTTTCTAAAAAACAAAGTTGAGCACGCATACGAAAGTGATAGAAACAAACAGTAAACTAGTATTTAAAGATGCATGATTTCCAATTATGCATTCAATCGTAATATATAAAAAGACAATTAAATGTCATCCGAAAATCCACTGCATTTATACCGTTTATAAGACAAATTCACATCCATGAATGCATAAAGTATGCTAGTATTTTTTTTAACCATGTCCGCTCCCAATGTGGAGCATATGGACTCCTAATGGAGTTTATCTCAGCAGATGTGTTTCTACGAGAACTGCTTGTTACTCAGTTGCTCAACCTCTCTTTTTCCAAAGAGAGTAGGAATAGAAGAATAGGGCTAAGACAGGACTAGTGGTTAGTTAATCGCTCTCGATACGCCCCGTTCATAGGATAGGATGGGTGGGAGGGGGTTAATTCAACACATCACATACATCCATGCCTTCGAACATAAATTCATAAATCGATTAAAAAATCAATTTATAAAACTGCCCGTACTGGGATTCGAACCCGTGACCTTCGTAGCGATAGCCAACGACGTTGACCACTCGACCACACAGGCAGCTCTTCTAAAAAAATCTAGGATTCTAGGATTGTTCCTCATTGTACATTGTTTATTGTATATTGCACAATTTGAAAAATTATGTAAGAGTAATTGAAATTAGAAGTCATCTCAATTGATCCATTATAGTGAATATTAGTAACTGTTCAGCTAGATTTGGTGATTGGCAAAAAGCCGTAAGAAATTGAATGAAATGCACTAATAAGAGTCAATAATTTTAGAGATAATTCAACGATATTTCTAATATGAATATCATTTTAATAATTAATTGAATATCATTTAACTTTATATTTTTTGATAGATTGCCATCAAAATTATGTTCAGCGTACATTCAAACTTCACAACGTAAGTAAAAAGATGAGAACACGGTGTATCAAAAAAAGTAGGGCACCGCGGCCAGTTGGCAACCCTTGTCGCAACTGTTCTTCCTGGACCTGTCGGGAAATTCCACTCGGGGACGAAGAGTGCCTCTGGAGGGCGCTCAGGTGGTTTCCTGTACCACCGCCACCTCATTCATAAAGCAAGTGCTCCTCGATTGATATTTTTAGACCGCCACTTCTTAACTCGTTTTCATTTTTCAACTTCATACGGTATATTTTATTTAAGATTTGAAATAAATAAGATGTTCTACGATATGATTCAATAATCGATGTTATCATTCTCAAGACATCCCCTAACAGAACATTAATATTGATTCATAGTGTTTGACAATTTAAATGCATTGACATATTGCGGCAAACAATCATAGTTAAAAGCTAAACGAGATCAATTTGAGAACGAAAAAAAAATACTTTACTAAGTATATAAATACAGATAATATGAAAACGTGTATGTTACACAGTATCAAAAATAACATCAAATATTTTTAATTTTTCGTTTCACAAAGAATCTGTGTGTTATGTTAAATGTTAAAATAGCGTATATTAATATACATAATCTAATTTAATAGTTGGTTGAATTTCTAGCATGTTCAAACAGAAATCACGATAAACAATAATTACACGAATAGTACGATTGAATTGGAATTATGTTTCTATTTAAATAATTTATTTCTGATTTTTTTAAGTCACTCGTAACTATTCTTCATTGTCGTTTTTCATTCATAATTTTCACTGAATTTAACAATGATTTTAACAAGAAATTTTGCTTTTATTTGTGTGTAATAAACAGTCAGATAAAAACAACTTCTAAAACAATCTCCGCAGGTAAAAATGTTTCGCAAGTATTTCATTCCTCGGCAGAAAATACCCAAGAGGATGCTCGAAATTAGCTTCGAAGGAGGATGTGTCCTATATGTATCTTGGTTTTATAGCTTATGCCCCCACAGCCTCTGTGACCTATATTTTGTAAATATATTTAGACTATCGCGATCTTGATAAGTACTTGTGCGGTAAACAAAACAACACGTATGAAGCGACTCACGTCTACTAAGAGATGCAAAAATACCCAGAAATGGGAACATTACGCATCACGTTTTTAACATAATATGATCATTTATTAAAAGAAAAAAATCTCATTCCGTGTTTTGCACACTTAAAATACCAGCTGCCGTCTAGTCGGTAAGAGCTTGCCTATACCGACAAGGCGGATCTGGGTTCAATTCCCGGTATGGTCAATATCGAATTTAGATTTTTTTTCAATTTAAATTCGAAATCTAAGTCTCGAGTGACTTACAAAAACTTCTCACCGAGTTAACCTCGTATGATTTTTCTTTTAACTTCAAAATTTTTGGCGCGTTGGTATTAGTTTAAAAACACATAGAATTATTAAGCAAAAATGAAAAATCGTTTCACAGCAAAATAATAAGTAATACATTTTAGCTTAGTGGTTACTTTTACATGTTGGCATATGTAATCAACGTATTTTTTAATGCTAAAAGCAAATACTAATTTTATTCGTTACTTTCCCTACCCCATCGCAGATTTTTATTTATTATTAATTATTCAAGTTCATTTAGTTCATACAACAAAAATAAGAACCTATATATGTACAATAAATATAAATTCAATAAACCAAAAAATGCTTACTTCACGTTATGAAATTGTTGAACATGGGCAATAAATATTATTATTTTTAGAAAACAAAAAATACGTAATGTAGATATAATTACAATCTTTTTAACAACGGACTACATTCTAATGGAAAACTTCTACTATTTTTTTATAAGCCAAATATTAAAATAATGTCGATCATATAATAAAAATATATTTTAGAATCGGATAATTATTTATTAGCTGTGTATGGAGAGATAGCTACGCTTTGGAATACGCGCTTCAGATACGATGCTTGATTATTAAGAATAAATCGCCAAGTTTTCAACGGCCATAAGCCACATTGACACATTTATGGAATCGTGAAAGCTTTTGAGAACGGCAAAGCTTCCTTAATTAATTAAACGAATGACGTACACGAGTGACATAATCGATCAATTAACAAATCGGTGTCAGCTGATGTTTCAAAAAAAAAAACAAGAATAATATTTTTCTTCGACGTGTATTTTTTAAAGTTAGAACAAACGTAAAAAGAAATAATTTAAACTGATTGAAATATAAAATGAAAATAATAATTGTATACACATGTTGTGAAACTAGATGTGACTCACGTACTAACTGTGTGAGGAGCATCTTCAGACTGATTATAATATAATATATCAGTCATTGGTTATAATCCTTTATTTCTTCGTGTAAGCACAGATGAGAAAATGACTACCGATTGATTATAATAAATGATAGTAAAAGATTTATGAAATAAAAAAATATTGCACATGATAATACAGTATTGCGGCCTAAAGCGACAACTTGATCAAAATTTGCCGGGAAAAACATTACTTATGTGAATTTGTAAATGAGCAGTTTCCAAACGAGGAATCATGTGGACTAGTTTAAAAGGGCTGCGCGAAAACTTTAACTATTTCTTTAATTAAAACAAAATATTCCTTTGTAGTTTATTCCACTTTATTTCAAAGACCGGTTTCGCTCATTGCGAGCATTGTCAACTGATGACTGCTCGCAATGAGCGAAACCGGTCCTGACCTTTTAAATAAAGCGGAATAAAGTACAAAGGAATGTTGTGTTTTTATTAATATAATGCCTTTCCACTAAGTATTGACAGTGAACACCCTAAAAGTGAACTATTTCTTTATTGCTCATAAGATTTAATCTGCAGCGTACTGAAATCATTTTTTCAATTAAAAAATGTGCCATTTTTATATAATAAAATAAGGGAACAAAAAGAGTTTTCAAATTATTGTCGTAGAGTCTACGACGTAGACAAAGAAAAGTCATCTGATATATGATATGAGAACAATATAAATTACTGCAATATTATCCTTTTCCGCAAAGTTACGTTTGATTTTTAAGTAAATGAAAAAAATGTATTTTTCAAAAAAAAAAAATGATATCGATTTACCATATGGATTCTGAAATAAATTTTGCTGTAGTCGAATACAGCTTCAAGATCGAAAATCATTACAATAAACAACATATTTTATTTTCGCATAAAACTTTTTTGAGCATAAATTTTCTTTCCTCAATATTTTTTATTCTGTCTGTAGGGAAATTAGCATATAATGGGCATTGTGAGAAGGTAAAATACATGTTTACATCTTGATCAGTATAAATTGACTGTCAGTCAAATCTGTCAATTTCCGTAATTAACGCTAGGGTGGAACCGCAACAATCCCATCAGATAAACAAGGATTTAGATTAGTATTTATACAGACGTGCCTCGCTAATAGAAATACACCGACTAAAGGCAATTCGGTGTACTCGTTGAAATAAATTAATATAACAGAGATGTATATCAAAATACACTCACATTTGACTTTTGAAATAGGTACAGTGAATCTATGAAAACCGATATTCAATTTCGATAATGTAACGAAGCGATTTTTCGACTAAAGATTGATTATTCGTCTATGGAAAAACTACAAAAGTATTTTCGATTTATTTGATAGAAACATTGCAGAAAATATTTTTCAATGTAACTTTGTCATTTCACTGGTTGTATTTTAAGATCTGACACGTGTTTCGCCCCGTCGAGAAGCAATATGAACAGCCGTGTCACAGCTAGTAACACAAACAGTGTAATAAAAAAAAAACACGTTTTATAATTTTAAATTCCGTATCTAGCCACTTATGGTTTTTTGTATTCTTTGGCAAATAGTATTTACTGTATAATTTACAACGACATGTTGTCAATAAGAGTAAGATCTAATTTTTATTGAATGGTAATAAGATTTTGTAAGGACATTTTGTCAGGCATTTGTATTTGTATGTGACATTGTAAAATGTATACATATTTGTTTGCACAGATTATACAATTCGTCGATGAAATCAAATTTTTGCCTTTTTGAAATTGGCCACTGACAAAAATTTATGAAATCTTCGAAAGAGCTAAAAAATGTTTTTTTTTTCCTTTTAGGAAGTCCATAAATTTCTATGATTTCAAAATCGACGAGCACAAATTTTTGAAACCCCAAATTTGTCCAAGATTTAATGGTGAGTGTTCAATCACGGGATCGCGGAATCTATTGAAATTTCCCCCGGTTGGGCGTACACCCCACGTTGGGAAACACCGCCTTAATATATACCTGTATTATAGCTTGAGAAGAAGATTGTTTACTAATAAGGAACTATTACTAGCGATCGACACGCAGAAACTGTTGCTCATTAAACTATCATAATAATGTACTTTTTTAATTCCTATATATTAGCAGTGATCCCTTGTAAGTTTTCCTCAACAAGTTCATACGTATTTTTATAACACGAAAACAACGGATATATATTTTCATCAATGTTTTCATACTACAGTTTACAATACTACAAACTCATTATACGATTTTCACAAGCTCGAAAGCCAAGAAAGGTAAACGAAGTTTCACGAGCGCCATAAAAGAATAAGTTTGAAGCGGTTGAAGGCTGCTGGGGGAAAAGATGAAAAGGCGAGATGTAGATGATGGCAAATTGGATGCTCACTCCACACAGCCGCGCTCAAAGGAAATGGCGTGTGTCGGAGAAAATGAAAGAAATGTCCGAAGTAACAATGAAAAATATCATGCACTTTCATAATGGAGCTCTCTTTCATTTCGAACGAACGTCGATGTTCGCTTCTTTTTTTTCTTGAGTTAAAGAAAACGGATATGAGAAACGATTTTAACAAGAGATAGGGAAATGAATATTTTCAAAGTCACGACAGTTAATCATCTGCGACAGGTAATCATCCGACAGTTAGTTACTGTAGACACTACAACTAAAATAATGGCATAATTATCGTAATATATAATTAGAAGGCATTAGGCTAATATCAAGCTTAAATAGTTAATTCCGTTATAATCACATCACCGCCTACTGATTAATTTGTATAATTCAATGCAATAATATTTACAATGCCGCTAATTGATGTCAAGTATTTTAGCTTCACTTCGCTTTATCTTTATTACAATGGAGTATTGTAACATCTCAACTAACAACACCACCCATATTGATTGACATTTATATTTGCCAAGGTTGTTAATTTGGTAATCTCCCTCCTTAACCCTTCGATGAGTATCGCCGCGCATATTCGCCCAAATGTTGTGTAGTTTAATATGAATCGTCGTTTTAATGTATTTTCATTGAATTGTCGTTGTAAATCGCATATGGTTAAAAAAAACATGTATAATTATGATTTTTGGCACTCACATTACTTTTATTATTTGTTGCAATTTTTTAAAAAGGTTATTATTTGCTAACAAATCGGTAGCCATATAATATATTGAAGGTAATAATATGTCATTTCGGGTAGATTCTCTTCCTGGTATCGATGTCAGTATAACATTACATGGAAATCTCAAAAAAAGGACAATGTAACTTCTGAGGGTAACTTGTGAGTAATTCATTAAAGTTTTAATATGAAAAATGTTAGGTTTGTGCATGTAATATATTATAATAAAATATGTTGTGTTGTTAAGGTACGTACATGGTTAGAATGAGTTGATTCTAACATGAAAGTCAAGTATCCACCTACTTGTATCAGGCCGTCAGCAACAAAAATAATAAATACGGGGAAAAAAACAAAAACATAAATCTGTGTGGAACTGGGAAACATTTAATAAAAGTTGGATCCGTTTTCAGAGAAAAGCCTAGCGTTTTCAATAACGAAATACCTTGACTAAGTTTATCTGGGAAAACTTCTGAAATGTCTGCGTAGGTATATTCCCTGTTCGCTTTTCCTGCAAATAAAGCAAAAAAGGAGAGAAGGGAAAAACCTGCCCTTCTTAGCATTTAGCTTTGGATGATTTGAAGTATCAGAATAAAATGTTACTACTTCTGTATTTTTTCAGTTTACAGTATACTTAACTTGCTTTATTAAGCTTTTTGCTATCCAAAACATCGCTATGCACTATTCCAATTAGTAATAAAGAATATATTTTTCTTTCATCGATAGCTGCCATAAATTTAATGATTGCCACCCACCCAGCAACCGCATAAACAAGTCAGCCAAGGTGGCCAAAAATATTTTTTTTTTAATGAGTTCCACTACGGTATATGACAAGTGGAGTAGTAAGCGCTCTTGGTCTACTGTCGTATGTGCTTGGTAGGATGACCAAGGGTTCGATTTCTTGGTAGGAAACTTTCATACATAAGATGTCTGATGTTTTTGTTGCGGTGAAAACAATATATTTACTGACTTAAAATTAGTATGCTTCATTTGCGGTCTAAATCGGGAGCGGACACGGTTCAATAATATAAATAAAATATTTACGGGTTAAATTGTTTTAAGAGAGACTAGTAAGGATTGATGAAGTTACAGTAAATTGTGTAATTAAATTAAAAAGATAATTGACAAGATGAGAACAAACGAATAGGTGATATTTTAAGATTTCGACTGAAGGTGCTTGGTGGAATTTCAAAATTAAATTTGAATGATTCAAATTTAGGTGATATTTATTTGACATTTACCGATACTTTATTAATTAAACATTTGGAGTTACTAATCAGTTTAAAATCGTTACTGGTCCCCATCGCTACAAGTAGTGTGTACTACAGAGGTTGTTACATGAAAGTGTTTATTGAAAAATAACTAGAGTCAATCTACCAATAGTAAATTTATAAAAAAAACACGATTATTTATATTTAATTTTCATGTGTATTTGATCTGGGGTCACGTTTTCTTGATGCTTTGTATAAATCAGCGATAGTATATGTTAATTCTACGATATAAGTATATCAAATTTCATGATTATAAAACAGACTAATTGTGCAGCCAAAGTACACTAATCTAATGATTACATTTGAATTCCTGACCACCAACGACGAAAGCTAAACAGCGATACGTGAAATAGAATTCAAATATTTTTAGTACATTCATGTTATAAGTCTGGATTAGTATTTAAGTCGTCAAAATGTATTTTAGTGCAACGCACGATGTGTGAGTGATAGCTCAATTGCGTATTATTAAAAAAAGTTGAATCTAGGTCAAATTTGAATAATTAAAAATTAAATGTGATAACATCGCTAATTCACTTGTTGTGTTATAAAATGTGACACTTGTGGAGAAGCAACAGAGTTATCAAATCAAATTTTAGATTAAAAATGAACATCCAAAAAGTTACCGCCGAATTCATTGAAAATATTAAAGATATTCATATATAAACGTTTTACTGTCTAACCGCAAAAGCAAATTGAAGTGACACTTACAAGACCTGGAGAATTGAAAAAAGATCAGATTGTCCGTATATTCGTAAAACTAATGAAATAATTTCCATTTTAAGACGCGTTCGCCATCTAGTCATTGGATTCAAGTTAAACACACAATATTTTTTTTTCCTACAAAATTATACATGATATGTTGGAAAGACAAGCACTTGTGATCATGCCAGGTTCGTCGAAGAAATATCCTAACCAATGTATGTTGTAGTATGTTGTCTACCGAATGGACAAAAACATGATTTCAACATCAGCTCCTTGACATTCCGTCACATACAAATAAAACATAGCTTTGCATCGTTCTATTTGTGTGAATTGCTCCACACTGATCACGGATTGATGGGAAACTTAAGTCACGATTTCGGATCGCGTGACAAGCAGATTAGGCGGGTAGGTAATTGCCACCTGTAACTGGACGGTCCGATTTTCATAGAAAAACATGAAAGCAAACATTGTTCTGTGGACAGGTACATTTTAAAGATTAAATACTCTTGATAACAAATATGTATTTAATTAAGCCGGTATTTTATTTCTACTATCAGAACTGGTTACTATTTTTTGGAAAATAAGGTTGATAAAATATATATAACTTTTTCCTATGATTCGCATTGCTTTGGTTCGCGAATGGTTTGGTAAGAAAAGGTTCATCATCAGTTAACAATCCCCCCGCTCAGCCCTAACGATCATGATCTTCATGCTGTATAATAACGGAATACGTAAAACAAACTGTGTGATGTTTATAGTGTAGTACTAAATTATACATGTTATCAAGGTAATTAAGTGTTCGTGTTACCGAAGAATACGATTTAATAAGAGAATGTTTTTTTTTACACAGATCGATAGAAAAAATACTTTGAAACGCTGCAATTAATACACTGTGGAAACCCATTGCGACAAGCGGATATGCGTGTGACCCATTTCTGAGATACAAAATATTCACGCTGCGTCCCCTGTTTGATGTAAAGTACTTAATTTCATTACCCTCGATTATGCCATCTGCCCGTGGACAAAGTTGTATGAAAATCGATAAACATATAATTTTATTGCGAGTTTCATTTTTGTGCTCAGAGTTGGTGGGGCATGAAGTTAAATGAGTAATAGAAAATCCTGGCTTTTTTTTATCTCGGGAACACGAATATGAAAGCGCATCTAATTATCGACGTTGATACTATATGTTTACCGAAAACAATTATTTCCATTTTCTTTCTCTTCAAGGGTTAGTCAAAGTAGAACAAATCAACATCTATTATTACGAGCTAAAGTAAAAAGTAGTAGTCAGTGTAAATATTTTATCATATAAGAACAAGTCATCGTATTTTTTTTGATCCAGAATGTTCGAATATTATCAAAAGTCGCCAATATAAGTTATTTAACAAACTTTATCTTCACTATCGGTTTTTTAATATCTATAATAATATTTAACAGTGAGATTTAGCCGTTGTCAAATTCTAACATATCATTGGATTTTATCATTCAATTCTAGCTAACCTAGCAGTAAGTTATATTGAGTTATAACTATGAATTCATTATTGTAATATCATGAATGAAACCGGAAAGTCGGCAAACCAATTGAAGTGGGGCGGTAAATGGAGCATCGATGGCATGTCGCGCTTAATGGAATATATTATTTTAAGCTTAGAGAAAAGTTTAGGAAGCGAAAGCGATAGCTAATTCGAGTGTGCAGTAAGGCACATCAAATAAAAAAAAGTGTTCGTAATCGGTCTTAAGGAATCGAGTAACAGTAGATAGCTATTCGTGCTTAATTAAAAAAATGTGAGGTCTTTTTTATAAATCACTTTAGAAAATTTGCTAATTAAAATTACAAATCAATGCAAACTAAGGCATCCAATATTGGACCCTTTTTGTAATCCCAGGATTCATATTTTTTTCAATTCCGGGATTGAACATCCAACACAAAATCGTGGAGAAATTCGGGATTTGAAAAATTTTTGGTGGCCGATTTTCAAATCCTGGGAATTTACAAATTTCCTACAATAAAATGAAAAAAAAAATAAGACCCCTTTTATGGATGTAATTAATATACGAATATGAATGACTAAATATTTCAATTATTGGTTAAATGGTGTGAATTTTTTAATTCGATCATTCTTATTCTACACGCATACTTTTTTATTTGGCCATCACGTTAAATTTATATAAAATACATTGGTTAATAAAATAAAGGCAACTCTACAATGAATTGAAGCTCAGTCTCTGTCAATTATCGTATAAATAGTCTGCGCATCGGAAGCGTCGACAAGGGATGAAAAGCTCTGAAGGTTTTTACCCTTTTTAATACTTTCGAAGCCAATATTGATGGCGCTGGAAGCGAAGCGTAATGAGAAAAACTCTTACTCCAAATGTTATGGACTGTAAAAACACTGTAAAGGCACTCAGGGTACTTTGAACAGGGAAAACAGAATCCTAGATATGTAGGTATTTTTAGACCAGGAGTACACATTGTACCAAATTAACTAGTACGTAAAGAATAAATATAACATTAAATGATGGCATTAGTATGTATATATATAAATTATAAAGTCACTTCAAATCCAACTCGATTACTTACTTAAATTACATCGTAACATTTGTGACTGGAGTGTATGTCAACATTCGAAATGAAATTGACAAATCCACGATCAAATTAAATAAATATTTGTGATTTCTAATAGCTAAGCGTCAAACATTAAATGTTATATTTGTAACTAATAGAGCTTTGCTACGCGGCTTCTTCCGGAATAATTTGTGGTATTAGGAACAGGGACATATAGTTAGTTTAAAAAATCTACTGTATTAGCCAGCATAATGAGTTAAAGAACATATACTAACCTCAGAGTTTTCGGTTCGAAAGTCGCACATATTATAAAACTATCTGCAGTGTATATAAGATAGCTTGATTATTTCAAAATAATACGACACTTTTATCATTTATAACCAACCATCTTCCAAGATTCTTCTTTCGCTAAAGTGAGAAGTTAAGAACGTATATTGATACAGAAACTAATAAAATATCAATGTGCATTTTTTAAAATTAATATAGAATTACGGATTCATTATCGTGAACTTCGATTATAACGGTTGATTGTGAGAACAAAGTTAACTCGCTCGATGAATTCCTGCTGCGTGAGTCGTAACGTAAGCAAAATTAGATAATATTCGATAGATTCGGCGGTAACTTTGTGGAAGTTTATTTTTAATGTAAAATTAAATTTGATAACTTTGTTATTTCACTTGTTTGTTACAATTTTCAAAAGTGTTTCGCCTCTTTGAGAAGAATCTTTTTCTGATGAGCCCCTCAAAGACGTAAAACACGTGTCTTAAATTGTAACACAACAAATGGAATAACAAAGTTATCAAAATTAATTTTATATTCAACTTAAGAGCGTTGATTTTTTTAGATAGCGAATCTATAACGGTTAGTAAACTTCTGCGATATTCTTCTAAAATAAGCATTATTTACTCAAAATGCATAAGCCATTGAATCGATGAACAAATAATTCAATATGTAAGTAATAACTCGGTATAAATGGCTCCATATTTGTTATATTTTATATGTGGAGAATAATTTCGTATATATTGAGAATAATTTGATACGAACGCATTCTAGGTTATCGTAATTTTCCATTTGTGGGATTTCATTCAGTCGGAGAGGCTGCTAAATTGCCGGCAGGTTGGGGGGGGGGGGGTTGAGGGCGGTAGATGAGCATCTAGTAGTGCCAAAGCAATTTCCCTATTAGCCAGAAGGTGCTTCAGACGTAAGCGCATCGCACAACGATTTTCCACTGCGGAAACGATTGTATTCAGTGTTTAAAGATCAGATGCAAGCAAAAGATTGAATAAATAAATAACTCTATTGATCCATTTTTACGGTTGGCTATCGAGTAATTATTTGAATACACAAAATACAGCATGAGGGTATAAATATCCACCACTATGTATACTCAAAATACTTCTCAGAATATATTCATATAACAAAAACAAAATGGATTAATTCGATTGTCAATGGGAAATGCCATGCCCATAGTTTTTTTTTCCATCGGCATTATGAAAAACTAAACCTTCGCTTTAATATTACCGTCATACGGATATTTGCACAGTTATGAAGCATATTTGCAAACATTTTATTCGATATTAATATTTAAAAAATATTAGGTATGATATGCTTCTTCCCAACATAGTTAATATATGTACTCGAAATTTAATACATTAATACAATATTTAAATATTATCATATCACAGCTGCAATAGACGGCAATGTACATATTATACAATACTAAAAAATGCGAGACGATTTAATGGCAATAATGTAATAAACCGGTTTTCCTGGCATGATCATATACTGTCTGTATTACCAATCGAAATTAAAGATAAAAAAATTATTCGTTTGTAATAAATTCAATTAGAAACAATCGATATCATGAGATGAAATGAAATATAACGACCATTCGCTCCCGTTGTAAAATGTCCCTTATCACCATTCAGATAGGCTCCCGATTGAACTAAGTATAGTCGCATAATGTATAATATAAGTGTGCAACATCCCAGCCGCTCTGAGACAGGGCGGTCGATAAAGCCTCCCCTGCCTCCGGCGCCCGCCCCCACCAGTGCTTCGGCCCGACGCTAAACTTCCATGCGTCGCGGCGCGTCTTTTCGGAATCTCAACAGCGACGTCGATTTTCGGGGCGCTGTGAATTCGTCCCCAGACAATTCGAAGACACATTATTGCGCCCATATTGCGTAAACATTCGCGCGGAGTGTTAAATCTATTTATATTGTAGATGGAAAATATACACAAAAAAGCAATATTAATATTCTTCAATATTAAAAAATCTTCACGGAATAATAAATTGCGTGATTTTTTTTTTACTTTAGTTGAAAATCACTGTGACAAATATTTACACATTGTGGACGAGATGATTGAAAACCCGAAATTTCCCGATACGTTATTCTGTTTGTTTTGTAAAGTTCTTGAGACCCATAAATATATACATAACATATATTTAGAATGGTAAATTTCATTATTTAAACTGTGAATGAAACAGTTTTCCTGCAAGTCGAAAGTTCTGAATTAAATGACACCGCTGATGAAAAACCGCAATTATAAAATGCCGTTTTATAGAGAAAAAAATACTAAGGCCACCACGACGTTCAACTTTTTAAATCTTGAAAGAAATCCTTAAGTAATTTGAGTAGGGCAAGCATCTCAAAATCATCTAATTGGAAACGGTCTCTTTCTCACATAAATTTGGTAATCAAAATCAAGACGTCAAACAAAACGTCTTGCATAAACCACGCTATACATATTCTGTACAAATTTTGACAGAACAAAATTATTGCAAAATCAAAAAAGGAACAACATTGTTGCCAAGTGCCACTGCACGCTCATTATGAATGAAACAGCATTATTTTGAGCATACTTCATTCGATTCATCATCGACGACGAAATGTGTGAAACTGATCTCATATGTTATTAAAAATATGATACACGTCTATTTGTGTCTTTGTGACATTCAAAAAATCTTAAGAACAAACAGTAATTCAATCGATACCAAAATAAATATTCCAACATTTTTAAGCTATCGGGGTTAAACTGTCGAGGTGCAATAAAATTTCGTTTGCTTGCTAGATTTCTATCCTTAGCAGCGTACTCCGTAGCGCGACTTCGGACATTTATATTGGATCAGAAACGAAATGCAATTAAAGCCGACGAGTGACTGGGTCGAACTTTCAAGATTATTAGAGGAAGTTTTACACGCTCGAACTAATGATGATAATAGTTTCAGTTAAGGACTCTCGACTGGTGACAATTTGGGAGATGAAGTGCCGTTGGATTGTTATTGGACCAACGGGGGATGACCTAAATCTAGGGATTTGGTCTCGGGTCGTTTTTGCTATCCCGGGAATTAAAATTTTGAATACTGCAATTTTAAGATAGCCCTATTTTTATACAAATTTTCAATAGTTATTATTCGAAAAATTAAGAAAAACAGTAAATATAACACATTCGTATACTATGAATGACCCACCTACCCATTTATAAAATAAAACAGGATTACCCAAACCATTTTACTTACATGATAACTTTGACGATCGATTTGGTTCTTACAGTTGTCGATTATATGTAAGTGTAATGAAAGTCATTTCGGGATCGCCAGATTATTATAATTAATAAATTAAATTATTATTTTATACCTCGGAATTTCAACGCACTCCACATAAATCAACGGTTGTGTTTTAAGTTTATCGGTCTGAATGTTTTTCTCAAATTTTACCATTGAAGTTTTCACATTCTTTTCAGTTAAAAAATCTGCATCACTAATTTAATATATATATATATATATATATATATATATATTAATACAACATCCAGATCAATTTGTTAATGAGAAACAAGTTCATATATTATATATACACGAGAGATATTGATCAATCATCATTAATTTTATCTCAAAAAACTAAATATCTACACATTGTTTACCATTATATATATTATGTTGTTGTTTAAATCAGTGTCGTCGGGTCCTATGGCGCAGCGGTTAGCTTGCGTCCTGTACTTCACGGGTTCGGGTCCCAGTACGAACAGCATTTTTTCGATCGATTTCTGTTCGTAGGCATGAGTGTTTGTGATGAATGAAAATTCCCTCCCACCCTTCCGATCAGTCAATAACTGGGCGTAGCGAGAGCGATTAATCACTAGTACTGTCCTTTCATCCCTACTACTCTCTTCAGTAAAGAGAGGTTGAGCGACTGAGTAACAAACAGTTCTTGTAGAAAAACTTCACATGGGCAGCGGACATGGATAAAAAATGTTTAAATGAAATTTTTATCACAAGTTTTAATAAATATATAAATATAAAAATATTACTAAAATATGTTTAAAAATACATTGAAACAGATGCCTCTCATTGGACACGCAAGGGCGCAGTTTTGAAACGAGGTCTAAGGCACAAATTCAATATTTAATGATTAAATTCACATTCCCTATTGGCAAATTATTTCATTGGCGTTTATATCCCACTCAACAAAATCAAATACAATAACTGAATGTTAACAATTTTGCAACAAAGGCTTTCGATACTAAACGGGAACTATATGAAAGTAATTGGCAATTTATCAGGAAGAATAAGTTATTCTACGATCAAATATGTATTTAAAATTCTTTGCCATGGACGTACATTTATCATACCATTGCATATTGTATTATTTAAACAACTAACTAATCACCGAGCTAGATATCTTTTTCGAGAAGCGCCGCCGAAATAATTATCTAAATATTCCTAAATGTTTAAAATAAAAATAAACATTACCATGTCAAATGAAAAATCTCGGCAAATTGTATATACCATATCAAATTGCGTAACTTATAAATATTTGAAAAATATATTTTTTTTGTTATCAGATTAAATAACATCGATTAATTGAAACACAATATGTAAAATTTGCTATAAAAAATGTGTATTTGTCGTACATTTTAATACGAAATAACCGGTTTTATATTTAAGGAATGTTAAATAATTGTTGGTTAACACTAAAATCACAGCATCGTTTACATATTTAAGTGTCGCTTGAATTGCTAATTGCTCGGTTACGTAAAAAAATCTCAAGCAGATAACAACTGCCTACGTTTTTTACTTCAGCCCAAATGAATAAAAGATGCCGACAAAATAAGATATTAATGATTAATTTGTGACGTCAGGGCACTAGCAGACTTGAATATTATATAAGCTTTAAATCCTAAGGCGCGTTATTGTCAAAGTTCTTCGAGTAATCGATTGTAATCATTCCGCCGTTGTATTGTAACGTAGTTTCAAAAATTGATTTATGAATTTGTTTTCGAATAAATAGATATCTATGATGTATTGATTCCTTTCCACTCGTCCGATCCAACAAAAAAAAAAACCAAAACAAAAGTTATTAGCTAAACACTAGTCCTGTGATAGCTCTTTTTCTTTTATCGGTACTCTCTGCAGAAGGGAGGTTAAGCGACTAACATATCATTAAATAAATCAGATTATTTTATTTAATCATTTTAAAATGGTACGCTTCTAACATCCTCGCTCAAAATACATTTTGTAAATCGGCGTCATAAAAAAATATGACCATTTAAGCAGAGTTGACTAAATAATTGTACGACTAATAAAAAGTCACAGCGACGGTAAAAATGAATGCACCCTGGGGTGCAATCAACCACACACATTTTTGTATCCACACATAAACTTACCCCATCCACTTTAAGCTGGGAACAGCGAATGGGATGAAAAAAAATCGTTTACTTCACGATGATTTTTTATGTAAATTTTATGGGTATGCACTCGGATACCGCATAAATGAATATTCAACTATGTAAAGTATTATAGCATAAATTCCTGATCATGCACAGTAAATCTAGAACACGGGTGGCCTTTTATTTTATACTCAGCCAATATATATAGTTTGGTAAAACACTTAAATGACACAAAAAAAATGCCGTTGAAAAACCGTTTTTACCTCTAACGCATAGAACATTTATATTATCGACTGGCAAAATAATACTATATTATAACAGTATTAATTATATGAGAAATGGTTACAACCTGAGCAATATAACGCTATATGGGGCTTTGTTACAAATCATTTTCTCAAAATTCATTTATGAAATAAGAATTGAACACGTGGCGGTCATTGCATTGTGGTGACAAAAGAACAGTATAATAACAAGTTCTAAGTAAAACAACAGTGCACAGTGAATTGCACAATTCAAAACCGACATGGTTTTTATTTAAAAATTCTACGCTATTTCGATTCAATTAATAAGTGGTTACAATCAGCCTTCCAGGACCCCGATTTCCCACCAAGAGCATATTGTCCTTAGAAGACATGTGCTTTCGATGGATATTGAGGTGTTTTGAATTTTTGAAGAATCAAGAACGAGAAAGTGGCTGTAGATGCCTTAGGTTAGCTTAAATTTGACTTAAATTCTAATTTAAAATCGGTTAAAAAACTAATTAAGTATAATGAAACGTGAATATAAAAAATGGGGATAACTACCAACAGGGCCATTTGTCAACAGTTAATTTGTTGTGAATTATTGTCGAAATGCGAATTATTATGCTATATTATAAATATATGAATGAAGTTAATAACCACAAAATGACTTTATATAACGGATGCTAAATAATAGCCAAAAGAAAAAGGTAATAGTAACAATTATAAGTGTTCAAGATTGCACTCCATTCACTTTTGCGAACATTACGAACGTCGTTACATAATTTATAATCAGCATCAATATCATATAAAAATACAAAAGTAAGAGTTGTTACAAATGCGCTCGTGAAAGTGTGCTCATATAAGAAAACAAGAAATAACTGGACATAGACACACTAATGCCGTATATAAAGATTCCTACGAGTTGAAATGATTCTCAAATATATACAATATTAAATTTAATGATTCTTGAGAAATATAACAATGAAGCGGAGGACTATTGTTATAATATATATATATATACATATATCAAAGTCGCACACATTGTTGGTATGTAGCATATTTAATTGTAGGCAAAAATGACTGCATAGCAATATTATATTATAAATTGTTGACCTACACACAAGCCGAGATTTCGCCAGAAGACAATATTTAAGTGTGAGATATTATTTATGTTATATAGAATTTAAAAATATTATAAATAGCTCGAAAATTTTAAGGCAAGAAATATATATACTTTAAATTAAAAATACATTGTTATAAGGTAAGCATATAAAGGTATTTAGTTCAAGAAGAATTGTGATTACAATAAAAATAATAAAAGATTTTTAGTACTTTGTCCACATAAAATTTATTTGATCAGCACCGGTTTCGCTCATCGCGAGCATTATCAACTGATAAGAAAAATATATAAACAGTGCTATTTATACAAGTTAAATTGAAATAAAAGGTGTAAGCAACTACTAACAATGAAAAGGATTTACAAATTACATTATAATTACACAATTATAACACGAGCGAAACTGGTCCTGATCAAATAAATTTTATGCGGAAAAAGTACGAAAAATCTTTTATTATTTTTATTACAATGCCATTCCACCAAGTATTGACAGTGAACACCTTAAAAGTGAATTGTGATTACACAACAATATAGTTCTATAAAGTAAATGTTAATTCAAGTAACAGTGTGCTGTTCCTGATACATTCGAGATTCACAGTAAATTAATTTATAATCAGATTCAAATGTTTATTTTCATAAGAAAATTGATCGATCCAATCCAATTGATATTCAAATAATGAGATCGACGAGGTGCACTAAAGAAAAAATCTCCCAATTCCAACGCATCCATAAAACGTAGTTATAAAATATAACATATTAGGACAAGTTTTCGTTTGATTGTATTAATTTGTTTTATAAGAAACGTCGCCAATCGCAATTTAATTCAAATATTGTTTTCTACAATAAAGACATTGTAGAAGATCTACGGTGTATATATTATATTATACCATCACAGTTAAACCGTATGTTTGATCCGAAGCTAAATAAAAAGGTTCTCCGCAAAGGGAAACAAACGAGATTGCAAATTGTGTATCCAGAAAGATTGGATTATGTAATGTGATTTTGCAGAGAGCATAAATCGTATAGACATTCGCAAACAATGGACCGACCTGCCGACGGGCGGACGAAAGCGTAAAAAGTCACGGGCGTGGGGTGTCCATGCGATAGAGCGCAACAATTCTGCATTGGTCCTGACTGCCTCCAACAATTCCCTCCAGCTCAATCTGCCACTCGTACTCCAGTACTGAGCAAATATAGTCACTCACAGGCTCCGTTCAACCAGCCTGTTCTTTTGCAACCATTCGGATTACTAGACATTACTCTTTTTTCCAGTTCACCGTCGTTCAAACGGTATGCGTGACATATCCAGCACAGCCTACCAATGTTATTATGATCAAGTTTCCAATGTCTGGATGATAACAGGCTTTGCACGTTTTAAGGAAAACAGATTTCCATATTAACTCATAATTACATCAGTTTGAATCGTTCAAACTATGCACATTCTTCATTATGAGATCTTTACGCCTGAATATGCCAAAAGGCTAAATCCGGGTCGGTAGTGACAAATCTTGTGCGAATTGTACATAATTTGGACAATTCAAATTTAATATTGAAATTTCACCAAGCACCTTCAGTCGAAATCATAAATTAAATATTATCCACATGATGTACTCAGCTGAGCTACGGGACGCTGTGATGACCTATGAGAAAGCAGTGACTGGCGGGAGGGGGGGGGGGTTGAGAATCTTAGAGAAACTATGTGGTGACCATATGCTCTTTATAAAGAGCGGATATAGAAAAAAATATTATGATAAACGAAAAGGGATTTTAATTTATTGTAGAGAAATTATTGCGGAAACTATGGACCGATACCACTCGGACACTAAGAACAGAAATAAGCGCATTGAGAAGATAAAACTACTATGATTAATTATTTTTCAAACTAATATTTTTTTTATTAGTAGACACTTTATATTTATGATATCTAATAAATCATTCTATAAGGTACATTTTTGTCAGATCGAAGATCAGATTCGAAGCAATAATATTGATAAAAACATTACTTTGTTGAATGAATGTATTTTTCCTAATAGTGTTAATACAATATGTACATATTTTCCCACAGGATAAACAGAGTTGTGGTGGCCCTGTGTATCGGCCGGCGCGGCATTGTGTAGTATGATCGGCCTTGCAAGGCCGGCGCGCTTGCGCCATTGCGAAGGTGTAAAAGTGAAGAGAGGAAAGAGGGGACGTCACGGTAAAGGTACAACCAACCTCATCAGTCGACAGCGAAAGTGATTCCAAACATTTACATTGAAAACAACCTATTTAAAGAGTACAATTATTTATTTTATAGAAATTCAAAAATCACATACATTAATTATCATTGAACGATTTGAAAATACAAAAAGATTCTTTCAAATATAATAATCGGAAACTACTTTCAATTGCGTAACTCGATCTTCATTGCATAACATTTCGTAACCATAGAGCAACAGTGAGATAAAGTGAAAAAATCGATTTTAAGCTTAGTATGACAATCGATCGGTCAAAGGCCTTTATAATGAACCACTAATATATTATAATTTAAAAAGAAAATAGCCCAATAAAAGAAAAATCTTACATTTACAATTATTGATATTGCCTTTCAAAGCATCAGCGAGATTAGTAAAATAACTAGATACAGATAATAGTAAACAAGAAAACCTACTGTTATTATTTATCCACAAACCGCAAAAAAAATCTAAATAAAACCATTATTCGCTATTTAAAAAATACATCACAAACCTTGAAGTGCGATTATCTCGAAATTTGTATTTTCGACCTTATCACACTGTTGCTTTAGGGTAGGGGTCTAAAAACAATTTGATGCTAATTCGGATTATAGGAATAAAAAAAAATACTTTTGAGAGTAATTATTTACGATAAAACAGCAAAATTTGCCTGAGAATAAATAGTATACTAATTGTATTGAATATACATATCATTCATTAAGTGTATTTAAACAAGATTCTCAAAATTTAAAAATAAAAAACCTAAAGAAAAGAATAACAAATATAATCAGCATTACTCAGAATTCGCGATCTCAATTTCTAGTAACAATTATATAAAAAAAAAATGAGCCAATGCGATGCACAGTTCGAGTGTCACCGAGCCAGGTGAATGAGTGACTGAGTATAGATAGAAAAACAAAGTGGTGGGGCGGAGGGATACAGCACGAGTACGATGATTTTGGCCATTTTTCAAAGGAATACCGAGTACGCAGAATGGGTTAGTGCGCCTATATGTTGCTGACGAAGGACTGTACGTAGTCAGAGTCGCACTCTGCTGACCGATTAGTGTCATCGATCGATGTCTGACCGTTTTTTCCCTGCTTTATTATTATTCATTGCTTTGCCTACACCGGGAAAACGACACCGGTTTTAAGAGGGGACGTGATTATGAAAAGGTTTAGCGTAGCGTTAAGTGTTTTATTTTATGCGTGAATACGATATCAAAACAATGAAAATTCAATTTTTGAATAAGGCGAAAATTGATTTGTAAAAATATTCATTTTAAGGCATTCACTGTCAAAACTTGGTGGAAAGGGATTATAAAAAGAGAACACTCATTTGTGTTTTATGTTATAAATTAGATTGTAAAAAAATCCTCATTTATTATTTTTAGATATACATATCTACTTTTGAATATATTGTCAGTGACATTTCTACTTACCTAATTGTATTTAATGCTGTGGCAAATTACTTAGTCATTTATATGTAAGACGTCTTAAGCATTCAGTGTCACTTGATAATATTGTGCATCATTATCAATATATTTTTTGTATGTTTCTCTTACCAATTTATTGTATGTCACATACATCCTTCAAAAAAATACTCATTCGTACCAATTCCTCTTTTTTAATATGATCAGGACCGGTTTCGCTCATGACGAGCATTATCAACTGATAAGAGAATACAATATTACAGTGTTATTTATACAAACAAAATAAACCAATACACCCACCCTTACACCCTATTTTTTATTGTTTTAATATAATTCCTTTCCACCAAGTGAACACACTAAAAGTGTTGTTACATCCTTATTAGTCTTAACATGGTTTTGTGTAAATAATCTTGTATCAATCAGTATAAATATATTTTTTAAACCATGTCCGCTCCCAATGTGGAGCATATGGACTCCTAATGGAGTTTATCTCAACAGAAGTGTTTCTACGAGAACTGCTTGTTACTCAGTTGCTTAACCTCTCTTTTTCCAAAGAGAGTAGGGATAGGATAGGGCTAGGAAACGATTAGTGGTAAGCTAATCGCTCTCGATACGCCCCCGTTCATAGGATAGGATGGGTTAGAGGGAGGAATTCAAGACATCACATACATCCATGCCTTGGAACAAAAATTCATGAATCGATTGAAAAATCAATTTATAAAACTGTCCGTACCGGTATTTGAACCCGGGCCCTCCGTAGCCGAAGCCAACAACGTTGACCACTCGACCACTCGGCGGCAAAAAAATAAATATATCAGTTGAAAATGTCTTCGATAATCATACCCGGCCTCACTCTTTAAAAAGTGGATTTAGTACAAGAAAGTGTTGTATTTGTAAATACAATAAAATTATGAAAACATATTAACGTACGTTATGAATAATCATGACAAACCACCAATCTTTTTTTGATAATTAAAAGTTCATGCCGGTTAGTTTATCATCAATATACAAATTTCGCGGTCCGGAAAAAAACAAGATGAGAATTGAATTCTTATCCATTAAAAATTCCTTTTTCAAAATACGCGAATTGCATCCAAAACGACTATTCTTGTCAAAACTTACAATAAGCATTCATTTTTCATGGCATTATTTAAATATAAAAAAAACTGTTTACGCGTAGTTATTCTTGGGTGAAAATAAGAATTTTCATGTCGTCATAGACATACTTATAACATATTCATTGTCTTTTGGACATTAGGAAAAAAATATTTAACAAACTAACGAAAATCTGCTTTAGAGAAATATGTATTTAGTACATAATATAATATATCTGTAGGGAAGAAAATTGAAATATTTGGCATTGCTTAATAATTTGAAAGAAAGGCAGGTAGTATTGTAAATAAACCCGAAGGCTTTTTCGATAACATTGGCATCGTTAAATATAATTTTAAGATTACGCAGGCTCAATTCTTATGACTAGAAAATCCGAGAAGAAATAAATTTGTCAGGTATTTCAACGTTGAGTTGTTGTGACATCTCACTGAAAAGAGAATACGGCCTTTCCGATAAATTATTCGTTACCAAAGAAATTCGCAAGAATTCCAATCGATTTAAGGCAAAAGTTTAGTAATATTAAGCGATGCTAATGAATACCGTTATACCAAATATAACCGTTCTTTTTCCCGTGACCAAGGCTAAAATCTTTTTATCTTGTTCTTCGACTCCATCATAGAAAGCGACTTTACAAAGGTTGTCCGACTAATCAATCCATTGACCAGAAGTTGACATATTTAGGTGTTGAATAAGAAAGAGTCTATGTAAATATTTGGTTTTTGTACAAAATATTTATTGATACAATAATATGTATATTGATATTTAGTGATAAATTATTCTACAGTAACAAAGAAAACAATGGGTATCAAATTAATAGAATTAAAAGGAACATAACTGTGGTATTTAGCAACATTTGTTAGAAAAAAAAACTCATCATAGCAGATACTTTATCATTTTTCCATCAAAAATAGCGACGGATTTTTAAAGCTCAAGTTTGATTTTATCATAACGCATTTGATGCGTCTATTCTGAAGACCACATGATGGTGCTGTCACCGAGCCCACGTAGAATGGTCAATTTAGATAATACAAAATTCACGATATCAGAGGATATCCCAAAAAATATTTCGTTACTAATAGCAACAGCGAATCATAAATAAGTCCTACACAGGACTTTGGAGGTTGGTTATATTACGCGTGTGTATAAGGTGTGCGTCAATAAAAAAAACAGTATACCTCAGTATGTACTGATAACACTGTTAACATTGTAATATGGCGTTCCAATACAGAAAATACTTTTAAAATATCATTGAATATATAATAATTACAGTCATGCAAACTACCACATTTTAAAAACATTTTTCTTTTGATTTGACTTTATGGTTTCACAGTAATCACTTTTAGAAAATCCGTAAGAAAAAATGCAATTCTATAAAAATAAGCCAGGCACACGGCATAGTTCCACCTGATTTGGGCCGGGGCCGGAAGAGTTAATACGTAACCACTTTCCAGTGATCTAGTGATTCTAGTCATTGGTAGTGGTAACGCACACAATAATAATTTGCTCACACAAACACGTATAAAAAAAGATGGCAATGCATGTCAGATGAAAGTAAAAGCAGGTATTCGTACAGTATGATACATATAAATATTTGACACGTCAACATCGAGTAATGTGTTACCAACACGCGGCTTACGTTGTTCTTAGTTAGGGCTTGTCGGTTTTTAGCGAAATTCGCGACATTCGATAGCCGGTTTTTTCTACTTCGTCACCCGGTTTTAAATATAAGAATTAATATTATGTTTTAATTATTATTTAATTAAAACCGTTAATATTATATTTCGACTTGAAATAGTCGTATTTACAAATAAAACGAGATGAAAAGTTTAGTTCAATGGTCAGTTTACATGAAGGAATACGTTGAAAATATTATAGGATTTATTATAAAAATATTTTTGCTGTGTTTTTGATACTATTTTATCAGATAGAGTAGGGGAAGGTAATAATCTACCGTCGAATAGGAATAGCGGATTTTTTGTTTTGTTTTTTTGTTTTTTCTCTTTTTGAATTGCATTGTCACTTTTTTTTTTTGTATAAGCCCTAGCTATTCATTGCAAATTGCAATGTTTGTGTGAATCACTTGGACTTTTGGCGCGTGTCTTCCCAACGTTCCCCAACAATACAAGGCGGACTACGTGTACGATAAATAATATTAAAAATCTCATTTTATATAAACTATTTTTATATTTACATCCTCGGTTCAACTATTGAATATATTTGAACATATCAGGTAGATAATTATATAAATGGTGAAAATACATACAATCACGAGCGCGAGTCTTATGAGAATCTTACACACAGAACATTCAGAAGTAAGTAAGAAAAAACAACATTTTGAAAATGACGATGTATTTTAATTCAAGGTTATTCAATTTTTATTACACTTGAGCACTCGCAAATATGTGAAAATAGAACGACCATTTGATTTAAAATAGATTCAACGATAATACCTACAGGTAATCTTCATATAACACTGTCAATCCGCACCGTATAAATGAAACTTAGATGTGCGGAATAAAAATCAGAAAATTGTTTCGTCTTTTAGAAGATATCGTCTTATTGAATAGGTACTACTTGATAAAAATTCGATATCAGTAAAAAATATACTATAAGCTTTTTTATAAGATTGTTCGAAATCAGACACCATTATTTTCATCATCACTGATATCACTGCTGTCTACTAGCGGCATAGCTTTTCTTTAGAAAATGTTTAATTGAAAAATTCGTAAAATATGGTAAGGAGTATTTACCGTGTTATTGGAGTTACTTGTATATACTACACTCATTATTATTCTATTAACAATTGAATCGAATTTAAATGCTGCCCTTATAGTGATCGTTAATAATATAAATAAAATATTGAATATAATATGTGTAGATTGTTAGATGGGGTGAGGCGACTTATTGTTTCTATTCTGTGACACGTGCATAGTATTTACCTGTAAAACGAAAATTTGGGTTCTCTAGGTTTAATCTATGTAACATCAGATATTTTTAAATCGTTATAAGTAACATCTTATCATTTGCTATTGAACGATAAATAAGATACGTCATATTTGTCTAATCTGAAATTATCTTGTCTGGCAGCTGGCAAGCGGTGAACTATTTTTGACACAAGGCGAAGTTTAAAGATAGCTCGAGTTCAGCCATAGTCAAACTTTCGACATCGTGGCTCAACGCTGATAAACTTCATTAAAAATAGAGGATTTACCCACAAGCAACATATTTTTTCAGCAAATCGATTTCAGACTTATCGTAGAATTAGAAGCCGAGCGTTTACAGCTGTGAAATATTATTTTCGAGTAGATTTAGCAAAACGAAGAAACCTTGTTTCACGTAATCCAGAAAAGTATTTACGTGAAAATGTTTTATTAAAAATTACCCTGATTGATCTATTCAATAATAATTTTTGAAGTGACTTAAAACAATGTAATAATTTTAAAATCGAACAAAACAAAAACAATTAGAACTTTTCTGTTGCTATCATCACGAAACTATACAAATTTAAATACGAATATAAAACATAAGTAAGCTTAAGATAGTTTGAGTATTCAATAAATTTTGATTTGTTACCAAAGTTTTTTCGGTAAAGAATATATTTCCATAGAAAATAGATTTGTATGTGAATATTGCACTCGTATATTTCTGTCAAATCTATGAATGCAATATCTAATCGAGATGTTACTGTGCCCACTTGCCCTCCCACATATTTTAATGGATATCAAACGCAAATGACAATAATAAATTGTACGTATTGATAAATCGTATATCAACTGAGCCCAGAAATATTTTATGATTCAAAAAACCATAGTGATAGTCATTACAAAACTTGATCGCGGGTCGCTTGTTTCTGCAACTTCAGAAATAGTACGGTCGATCTATGAATGACACAAAAACTACCACGCGCTAGTACGCGATGGGCCAATTGATACGGGAACAGCTGATTTCAGTTTGTTCAACGGAAAAAAGCTCTGTGAAGATTATTCAACGTTGAGACCAAGAGATCACTTTTTTACACAGGTTGATATTTGTATATAATTTTATTTCTTGACGATTGACTCAAAAATTAATGACAACCTTACTGCGATGTAAACTGGATTAACTTAGTTACCAGTGCCGTTTTAAAGCCCTGCTCAACATAATACATATGATAACAAGAATTTCCTGTAATATTTTGTTTCATTTTTAGAATAATGTGTCCATAACTTAATTCATTATATACATAAATAGCGCACAAGTCCAGACAGAATTTGGATTCTGATTTTAAATCGCTCATCACAGAACTCGGGAGGGGAACGACGTGGCGAGCTAAAATAGTCAAATTAATCTGAATGTGTAAAGCACAGTAAATCTGTAAATAGCATGCCGCTAGAGTTCACCATTTAAATTTTGTATGCATATAACCATAGCCGTCTTAAACTCCAAGCACTGCTGTAGAAAAATCAGCAAACCAAGAGTAGTCCGTTAAATCGCATCGTGAGTTAAAAATTTAAGACTTCAGACGACTCACCTGCAAAAAAAACTATTTTCAACCCTGCAGCATGGCTTGTTACTATAGGGGGCATTGCCATTGCCGGTAAGAGCGTTTTTTATATTAAAGATATACTTACACTAAGCGTCGCATGGATATCACCATAGTCAAATAATGCATACCTGAAACAGACAAAATTAACAGTTAAAATAAAGTAACGTTTTTACTTGAAACGAGTTATAATTTATACAATACATACTATGTACTAACAAGAACAACGTATTGATGGGTTGGAGTCCGGCGTTACAGTTTATATTCGCGCGCTTACTTATACGTTTTCCCAGTCCGTGTATCTGCAAGCATTTCATACAAACAAATCATTCTCCTTTTGATTGATCATTTATAATGCGACTACTCATGCGTAGCTAGGAATCAAATAGAGGCTTCATTGAATGCGACATTAACCTAAATCGGTCCAATGCTCTCGTCACAATAAAGTTATATGAAAGATCTGATCGTTTGTCACAATCTTACTTGCTAACAGCTAGCCATTGGAGTAGGAGTCGGGACTTGCGGGAATCTTACGATTACCCATTTCAAAAAATATATATTTAACGATGTGTATTGAAAACACAGTAGTCCAATGTTGCCACTGCATGCTAGGCTGACCAAAGATATATGTATAAGATCAAATGAAATGATGATGAAAATTTCTTTGGAGTCGGAGTCGTCTTTTTTACACGAATCCAAAAGCCCTGGTTAAAAGTCATAACATTGCAAAAGCTTGCCTAGTACATTGGCGAATCAAAAGTATGTCGAAATTCAAAACAGCTCAAGGGATTAGCACTCATGATTTTAGAGAGATTATGTATTCCTTTATCCGGCCGGTAGCATTTCTGCAAAATGTTATATTACATATGATATCCATAAATACATTTTTACAAAAAGAAAATTTAATAAAATACGCTTAACAATTACAAAGAATTTGTATCAAGAAAAAACACAGTATGTTAATCAGATGCCAATGGTTACTATGTATTTTTATTATATGATAATGTTACTAAAACATTTGGTAGTAGAGCCAGCAAATTTATGCTAATTTTACAATTCACAAGAGATTCTTCGAACATAATAGGCATGTACAAGTTAATATCAAATTATTAGTATGTGGGAATTTGAATTCGAAATACTCTTTTCAGATGATAATTTATACATTTACACACTATTAGTGTAAATTACATTTTTTGAATGTAGATAAAGATTTCGTCAAATATCAACACAAAACGAATGAACAAATAAAAAGTCAAACTCAGATGGAAGTCTGGTTAATACAATGTATTTTATATTACGTACATATTTCGAATCCGTCAGACATTTGCGCGAACAGTCATAAAATCCGAAAATTGGTATAATACGTCCAACACGCAATAAATTTATCAGAGTTTGAAAATCTATAGTAACGGTTTCCATTATGCAAAATAAAAACACTTTACTTCAGACAAATTATATCGGGAATTTATAACACTTACAGCGGCGGTGTCAGATAGAAATTCGATAGTAGCCACGCCACATCTGCGATATTATTTTAAATTCGCCGTAAGTATAGCCGAAAATTACTAAACTCGTGACAATGAAATTGTATATAAAACGTTTTACATTATCCGACGTACACACAAATAAAGTGACTCGAAAAGCAAACAAAAAGGCGTGGAATGAATAAAATGATAATAAATAAAAGAATTGATATTCTTTACGCGTACAAATTATTTTTTAAGCTATATGCAAAAACATACAATACTGAATCATTAAAAAAGTGTGTGTCAAGAAGTACATATTCTTGTATCTCTTCATTATTATCGTTAAAAGATGCAATGTAGCTGCTGGGCTTAAGTGCATCAACAGTAATGTGTACAGTTTCACTGACTAGACTAGTGTTAAAAAATGCAACTTGTCAAGTCCGTATCTTGCAGCCAGGGAACAGATACGGACAGTAAAAGAATTAAAATCTGAATACATTCGAGCAGCAATTACTTCTTTCTGTCTCCAATCAACAAAACTTACAGATACGTAATATTTAATGTGAGCAAATAAGAGATTTGCTTAAGTACAATATAAAATTTAATAACTTTGTTACTCCACTTGTGTTACAAATTGTGACATATTTCGTACATGCTCGTAAACTTTGCAATATTCTGTCTGATGATGCCTTTTAAAGAGACGAATCATGTGCCATGGTTTGTAATACAGCAAGTAGAATAAAACAGTTATCAAATTCAATTTTTATGTTAAAAAATACTTTCCACAAAGTTATCACGGAATCCATAGATAAAGATTTACTAGAGTATATTTTTTCAGACAGTTGGTGCTAGTATAATTAGATGCTTAGAACTCAAGTGATCAAGATTTAATCTTTTTCAGTTGCCGAATTCAACATAAGATAAGAATCGTTTTATATGAAAGTAAACTACAAATAAGCACTTAATTTTTATGGAAAGGGTAATGAAGAATGATGTAGAAAAGAAATAAGAATCATCAATATAGCTGCCTCTTAGTTCGACAGTATAACCCTTGACAAAACGATTAAATTGAGAATTTTTTATACACACACATTGAAATAAATAAAACATAGAACTAAGAAATATCGCGAGATTGAAAGAGTTGAGACAGACGTTTCAACTGGAATCGCTGAGCACTAAAACAAAAGACTTGTCAAACAAAAAGTTGAACGTAGTGAAATGTTTTGTCTTGGGCAACAGATATCAGAAATCCCACCAAATATTCTTCGTATTGTCTCGCATGAAATACAACATCGGCAGAGAAAAAACTTTATATATTTATTCTACAGTACATAAATAAAATAGCTCTACCATTGTTTTAATGTAAGAAATAACAAAAAGAAGATCGTTAAACTTACGAGAATCAATACTTGCCACCGTCTTGTTCATTTTCGCGATACATTCATTCTGAAATTGTCCTTTCTCGCTTTCAAAATGAAATAAAACAATTATTTATTCCGATTCTATTGTTATAAATATTATGGGGTTTTCGATGAACGGGTGTTACTGTCGATAAAAACGTGACATATATAAGAAAATTTCACTTTTAATGAAATAGTATTGATGGAATTTAAAAAATCACTTTGCACTTTGGATTATTACAAAGTATTTATACCATGCAATCAAACTTTAATTTCAATTAATTCCACTTCGAAATGGATTATTTTAAAATAGTGCTTTGAATGGATTACTTCAGCCTTAATTTGCGTTTAACTATTTTAACATATTGGAGGTCCATTCAGAGTTCAGCTTCATTATCGATACCACTTCTGAGTCCATGTGCGTTAATGTGGTTCAATATAAAACATAGCTGTGTTTAAAACTTAATGTATCAAAGCATAAAGAAAAATTCACCTCTTTTAAAATAGAGGTTTTGTGTATTCTAATATTTGTGGAATGGTAAGCGTCATTGCAGAATAGTCAGTAGTAAAAACAGAGCGAGATTTAATAGTTTCTAAGTGCAAACTACCTTTAAAAAATGGTAATTATTTCATGCAATCTAACTTGTTCGATATAACAATAATGCGATGAATTCGACGGTCACTTCATGAATATTTATATTTAATATCACATAAAGATTGATAATCGTATTAACCCGCTGTTTGTGTAGTATTTATTACAGTACTTAATATCAAATATGGTAAGGTATCAATATTATAATATAAAAGATAAAAATCTTACTATACATTGAGAATTGAGACTGAAGATGTTGTTGAAAGACGCGTTACCCGCGTCACTTCTGGTTGTACAACAAAAGAATAAAAATGTTATCAATTTTATAGTAATACTTACAAAGTCGTGAAATAAATACTAATGCAATGATAATAGGCAGCCAATTGTAAGCATCTTAACAATATTATTTACGGCCGCGTTTCCGACACAAGGCGTCCACTTTAGTTTATTTATGGCACGGCGTACAAATAAGACGGATAAAGGATAAAGGAAAAGGAAGCAACTGCTTCAATACACGTAAAATGATTTTCAGTGGGCCTGTTCTTCAGCGCTTGTACCGTATTACTGAGAGTGAATACCAGCATAAAAGGGACAAAACTGATGGATGCCTTTTGTGTATTTCGTCACACTTGTAACAATGTATTGCGTTATAAGTAAGTTGGTATTTGATTTTTTTCTTGCCATTGTCGATAGAAAATTTTGACGAAAAAATATTTCGAGCAGACCAAAATGTGGCTAGTGTTGGATTTGGATAGATGACTACTTGTTGCATTGTCGTAAGGAATACGCCAAAAAAAAATATGGGTATAAAATTTGCACTTCAATATTTTTTTTAAATTTATTACAAACAGAAATTCAAGTAAAATTATTACAGTGAGTAGTAAATGGTTCCGCGATATTAACACATTATATTATTTTATACAAATAATATTGTGTAAATATCACTGTTTCATTGTATTTCTTATCAGTTGACAATGCTCACCATGAGCGAAACGAGTCCTGATCCAATACATTTTATGTGAAAAAAGTACTAAAAATGTTTTATTATTTTTATTATAATGCCATTCTTCCAAGTATTGACAGTAAAGACCTTAAAAGTAATTAATATGTTGTACCTGCTCCCAAAGGAATCGAAATCGGGCAACTAATACAATATTAAAATCTTAACAAGTCAATATTTTAATATACGTCCATACAAGTATTTTTTTAAATTTGCAAATTTTGTTATAGAGAAAATAACGTTATTTTAAATACAAATTAAAATGTATGAATTCTTTTAAAAAAGATATGATATAATTCATCCAAATCAACGATCTCGGGAGTAGTTAAAATTGCACTCCTAAATTTATTTCCATCAGGCTGTGAAACATTCGCTTCTCCTTGTCTGAATATCGCATTATAAATTAATGTAGAATACGTTTTAAGGAAAACTACAGAACGTTCTTAAACATTAGAAAAATAATCACAATGTTTTTTTTCTTTTTGGTTGACCGGTGGTTGTATAAGCGATTATTCGATTTTATTAATTGAACCAATGAACAATTACTACAAAACTAATAAATAAAACATCCTTGAAATAATCATGATTCATATACCCCATTGTATAACGTAATGTTACATCAAACATGCAATAATTGAACGAAAAACGCAGCCAAATCCTCGAACCATTGTAATATTTGATTCAAACACGCAGTCCTTTTAATTACATTGAAAATTTTACAACTCAACGAATAAAATTATACTATAAATCACTCAGGCTTGTAATATACTTTAGAATTTTACGGTGTTTATAATGATCGGCGCTATGTTTTCCCGAATATTTCATAATTTCAGATTCCGTTCGGCATTATACCAGTGGCATTTTGGCTCACTTGCGGTGGAAATAAGAGTATGCTGAGAATATTTCATAAAATGGTTTAGTTTCACAATGTTTAATACACAAATATATTTTTTTTATTTCTCATTAAAGTTACAAAGTTTTGGAAAGGTTTAATGTTTAGAAGATCAATTTATCGCGATTTAAAAATGTCGTTTCCTATTTAAAAATCCAGTTTACTATCGAGCTAAAAGTTGTTATTAAAAAAAAAACTAACAAGAGTTTCACAGTTCCGACAACGCTGGATTATCTGAACCAAATTCATAGATAAAGGTTCGTGTACCCCTTTAAAATAAAAAAAAGTCTACTAAATTTGGTTCTATTATTGCAAACAACGGCGAACCGTATCGGGAAAAATGGTTTTTCCGATAAAGAAGCAATAAAAATGTTAATTTTTAATAGAACGCAGAGAAGTGATCCAACAGCGCCCGATAAATTATTCACAAAATGATTATTGAATGCGATAAACGCCTAATGATAAAATCTCTTCAGAATTGAAAACAAATATACTATGATTTACAAATGTTGCGTTATTATCAAGAATATCAAATAAAACTGAGGATGTAATAATGATATAATTGTAAGATTTCACTCCGTTCGGTTTTCATAATGTAGTGGAAAATATACAATAAACCAACCAATCTTGTTTATCTTCAATATTGAATTTAAAATCTGAGTTTCTCTGTTTTTATCATCCAATTGAAAATTAGCGTTTTTTTGCATGGTCATGGAGTTATCTGGAGAATTTTACACATGTATAATGTACTGTTTCTTATCCGAATGTTTGGAACCGGTTTACCAATTGTCATGCCACAGGGAATAGCCTTTACAATCTTCTACGAAAAAACTTGTGATGTCGGATGTGAGTGATTGTAGGCCAATTTGATTTTCTAAATTTACTAGTAACTTTGTCGGAATTTGCAAGCTGTACTTCCTTGTAATTTTATATTTTCTGTTTACGTACATAATACATGGACGCCTTAAAAAGCCTATATTTTTAAAAATATACATTCAAAAGTACAATATATATATCTACTTTATTACAATAAGACTACGTTATGTATATAATACGTGTATTTCATTTTTTATAATGTCATTCTACTAAGTATTATGAATATGCAATATCAAAAATATCTAATTTAGTTTTTCGTTAACATTAAATGAAGATCATATAATAGTATAAGCAAATAAATATGACAATATTTAAGTAGTACTGCAACAGGTAAATACTTTGTTTTGTAGATTGAATACGATACTATATTTAAATCAACATTACCAACGAATTATTTGACGACTTGCTTACGGTATCACACATTTATATCCAAATTGTAATTAATATGTTACCGAAATTTCTAATTAATTTTTCAAATTCACTTGTTCAGTATTCACTTTTCGTAGATTATCCTATACACACAATATTATGAAAGGCACGAAAACTCCGTAAGTATCTCCGGAAAGGATCGGCACGTACAAAGACTCATTTTATAGCTGTGTAAGGATAAAGCTAATATAAACTTATAAGTAAATTAATTTGTTGATATGTTTATATTATAAATTGGTTTTAATGGGATATTGTAACGCACGCTTGCAAGTCAAATTGATTAAACGCACTGTGTTCAAAAATTTATTACAATTGATATTAGAATTTATTTATTTTTTGCATCGCATTTTGTCGTAGTAGTGAAGTAATAGTGCAATAGGGTATTTAGCAACCCGTGAGGTAGATTTAGCTATAAGGGAATTTCCGTACGTCGACTAGTCGGGTAAAATTTCTATTGAAATTTAGGTGTTGCATTTAACCAAGTAAATAATAAATAAGTAGGTTTCGATCGTATGTTCGTCAATTATGTTTAATATTGTTATCAGTAGAAAATAGTAAGTTCATACGTACAGAGAAAATAAATGTGATTATATCAATTTATTCAGGATTAAGTTGCCAAAAATAGATATCTTAGAACGAATAAAGGTACAATTGTATTTCAAGCGCGTTATTGTGCGTAAAGGCTGGGTGGTTATTAAATAATGGTGTAGGTGTAAGCTTTATAAAAAAAAATTCAAGTATGCAAAAATTTTGAAATTGCAGAAGAAAGCTGGATCAATGGCAAAAAATGTCATTGCAACCAACTCGCTTTATTTGATAAGCCTGATCAAGTTTTATTTTACTTTCTTAGTTAGCTTTGTTATTGCAGTGATGAGATAACAACGCGCGAGTTTCGACGTGCACGGTAAGACTTTGACCGACAACCATGTAATTATAAAACAATTCACACGCATAAAAAAATGGGAGTTGGGAATGATATACTGAAGCCGAAAAACCTAAACTCTATAATTGGTGAATAAATTTTATGTTAAAACGTCAAATTAATATTTTAACTTTGAAAAGAGAATGCATTAATTTTCGATTTTAGCTGTGTTCATCGTAAGTGAAAAATCGGCTTCATACCATCTCCTCACCTAAAGCTCCTCTCGTGAAAAAATCTCGCTACGCCCAGTTATTGAAAAATCGAAAGATTAGGAGGGAATTTTTAGACATGACAAATACCCATGCCTTCAAACAGAAATCGATCGAAAAAAATGCTGTTCGTTCTGGGACTCGAGCCCGTGAGATCCGGCAAGGAAGCCAACAAAGCTATCGGTAAATATTATATACAACTGATCAAATGTGAGTGCAATTTTTGATTCAGGCTGCTAATTTTACATCCGTTTTCAACTAGAACAATGAGAGTAAAATGAACACCACAACAGATATTCTCTTGAAAAATCTTTACGAACGGAAAAATAAAACCAAAGAGTTACCCATTATCTAAGTCGTAAGAAAGCAGCAAGGGCATGTAATGATGAACGCGTATGAGATAGAGAATTTATTTTTAAAACAAAATGGGCAGTTATATAGACAGCGATATACAGTTTTAACACCGGGTTCGATAATTGTACGATCTGTTCAGAACAAAGGTCTAAAACAATGCGTAGCAACATGTGAAGCACAGTAAAGCATTCTGAAAATAAAGAAACATCATGTGATACTCGCCAGTAGCTAACGGCGCTAAGCATTGCAGATAATATTGTAGTCTCTTTTTGGTGAGGTTATGTCAAAGGAGAATGAAAATCGAGATGGTGATAACCAGCACCCGGTAGGAAAAAGATCCCTGAGAAGAATTTCAATACGTAACTTTGTGAGACATCCATCCAGTGGCTAATTTATAACAAATACATATGATAATACCTTTTATAAACCGCTTACAAATAAGTCGTCTTAACCACGGCAAGTCAAAGCTATATAATGTAATGCATTAGAAATACAAAGCTCGGACATAAATAAAGGATCGTTGACTCGCCCCGAGCTTTTAAGGCTCAGGTAATAAGGTACAATGTTAAGGTACTAAATCTTTTGATACGTTTCATGTGGTTATGTAGGTCCATTTGATATGCCCACGTATAATATGTAGGTTGGTAACATTGGTACACAAAAGCCGTACAATTACTTCAATGAAACGTTGTTATTATAATAGATCACAATGAAATGGATTGAATTGAAAAAAATCGAATAGCAAATCGCAAAGTTATGTATGTGTAGATAAATGAACAATACAATCGAGTAAAAGTACATACTACTCCATTAAATTTAACGGTCCTTCGCAAATACGTGATGGGCATCCGGTATAAGATTTAAAAGCCTTACGCTATGAGGCACTTAATTAATATTAGTAAACATGTTTTACATCTAGATTTTTATATGAATTAATTGGGTACTCTGTTAATACCGAGTGTCTTTAGTATGTATTTAAATTATCATATTTATCAGATAAGTCAGAGTCTTTCATTTAAATTCTATATGTGAAGTTGCATAGAAAATTTGCCTATTCGTGGCTACATAATGACAGCAGCGAAAATGCCGACCTCTCGTACGCACTGGAAAGAAGAAAACACCCGAGAATAGATGCGGTTATAAAAACATACGAGCGAACGCTTTGTGGGACCCGTAATAGGTGAATATGAGACGACCACTTTGAATATTTCGACTGAACTAAATGTAAAACCTGTACGTACGGTGCGCATGGGAAGCACATACGCCAATTTTATAAGCAGTGCAGCGTTTTCGATTCCGCATTATTGCGTGTGTCTAGAAAAGAAAAGAAAAACGTTTTTTGCTGTGAATGGACGGCGTGTATATTACGGTAAACATATGTATCAAAATATTCAGATAATTTGAGAAAAACACAATATTCCTTCGTACTTTATTTAAAAAGGTCAGGACCGGTTTCATTCATGGCGAGAATTGTCAACTGATAGCAAAAATAATTTAACAGTACTATTTAAACAAAAACAAATCGCATTGAAAAGAATTTATAAATTACACTAGAAGTGACTCTATAATTAAACGAATTTAAAATAATTAACACCTCTAACATATAATCAAAAAATAATCAATAATCCGTGTTTTACCGGAGGAGGTTTCGGAGTCGGAGTCTAAAGATATAGAAAAAGTATTAGTATATTCATTGGTGAATTGGTGAAATCTTCTAAAATCTATTCTAGTAACTAGAGTTATCTGATGGCACACAGGCATGTTAGTTAAACGGAAATATTCAAATCAATTTGGAGACGGTTTTTTATTTCAAGCCGGAGTCGTCTCTTTTTTTACCCGACTCCACGGCCCTGGTTTAATTAAATACACATTATATATACATATAGTGTGTTTAAGAGAACATTGAATTTTAGAAGAAATACAATTCTGGAGCCTAACCACGCGAATACATGATCGACGAATACAACATTCAAAATAATTGTTGAAAGTTTCTTGATATCTCAATTTAATTATAAGAGATTTGCGTCTTACAATAAATTGTATAAAATTATTATTTGAAATTGTTATGTGATTATTTCAAAATATATCAAGTCGTAAATTATCCTACTATGTTAAGATTTACAAAGGGGAAATCTATTAAGACATATCGTTGACATTATTTTAGTATATGAGGAGAAAATATTCAGTCGTGCGTGTGCTCGGTTTGGCAGAATGAATCCCAATGAAGGCGAGATTGATTGTGTTAGAGGTAAACGAAGCGCAAGACATTTTTATTGTTAGCAGAGGAGCGATACATCACTACAATAGTATCACACGTACCAATAACGTTCAGCGTTGCGTTTACCTATTACTTTTTCATTTCCTATCTTGACGTGTTAGTAAATAAACATACACATTCTTCAAAGCGCGCGTGTTAAGTGAACAAGAAAATAGTAAAGATGTTGTATTTTTTTTCTTTTTCTAAAAAAAATCTTCGTGATCACTGTACGTAATTTATAGAGTACCAAGGGATGTACTTTAAATCGAACGAACATATAAAATCTTTAGAAAAATTAAAACGCCCATGTTTATTTTAATATGTATATAATTTCGGGTTAACAGACAAAAGAAAATAAATCGTTGTATAACAGAATGCAACACTAAGAGAACGGTAAATTCGACACTTTTAATAGGTTTACACAGTGGTCCTTAATCTTTTCGAAATCACGGTGCACTTTTGGTCATAAGAAAAAATGCGGAGCACTAAATTTTTTTTATTTCATAATTTCGCGAAAAAAAATCGGTTTTCACTTTTTTACGGATTTTCTGCCTTTATATTTTTTTAACGGTGCACTTGCAACAAGTTTGCAGAGCCATAATCGTGCGAAATTGGCAGGTGCATGTTGTTACTTTTCTACCAGTAAACCGATTCCAGGCCTGTAGCCAAGTGATCATTATCATCGGTTGCAGAGAACATATGTTTGACTACGAATATAAAAACTTTCCTAATTTGATTTGTGCTCTAACGTTGGGATGTCAAAAATATCGATGTATGTCTTGTAGATGAGTGGTAAATACTCATGGGATTTCGCCGTAGTCGGCTAAGCCAATGTTTTTCATCTGAGGGCCAAAGACAAAAATAATTTTAGGGGAGCCACAGCACAGTTTTGGGAGGCCACTGGTAAATATCCATAATCTCCCAGATTTTGAAAATCTATTTTTTGAAGTTGATTTTTAAGTTGAGCTATTTTGTACATTGTCATTGAATAAAATATAATGACGAGTGACAACACTGCAAATATAACGTAGTATTAAAATAAATGTAGTATTATAGAATGGAATGTCTTTATTCTGGAGAAGATGCGACAGATAGTGACGGATATAAAAGTTCATATATCTAAAGATTATAAGGGCAAATCTGCGAAATGAGGGGCGATAAATTTTCAAGGCGAGATAAAATCGTGTGGTATAAGATCGAAAAGGAATGACTAAGAATTTTCCAAAATGTATGCGAAGCACATATCGAGAGGAGCCGCATATGATTTGCATAAGAGACGTTTGAGATATACGAATATACTATACGAAAGTTACTTTTGCTAGGCAAAAAATATTATAATACATACGACACTAGGATTTGCTTACCAAATATATGAGAAACAAAAAGAAAATATTCATTAAATAATCGGATAAAGTATTTCTAACACCACTGAATTTTTCCGTCAAATTAAGCTATGTTTCGAGTCATAAGAGACATGAAAAAGTGTTAGTTACTGATATTTTACAATTAGGGATCTTATCTTTGATACAAAATAATTTTGATAAATAATTCTCTAAGTCTGTATTTAATGGAGTCGTAAGAATTTTATCGATTAGAATCATCTGACATATAACATAATATGTAAAAAGGTATGGACACATTTGTATTCGAGCATCCTACTCCAAAATCTGTGTGTACAACGATTGCTTAAAACCTTGTTATTCCACTCTTATTAGTAATCTCACGGAGGAAAATATTGAAACACTAGTTATCTTGGAAATGCCCATATTTGTAATACTCTATGATGAATCAATATATTTCACATTGAAAGCGAGAAAATATATACAGATTAATGTATTTGATGCGTAATTAATATAAATTCAACTTTTTGAAAATACCTAACAAAATATTTTTCACGCCCCAAAGCGGTATATTTAATTTGACGTCAACCCAGATTAACTAAATGTATGTTGACGAAATCAGAATAAAAATGAACGAACATAGGCAGGCACCGCATTTTACCGACCGGAAAATTTTGCAATGGAAGCGCAAAAACAGACAGGAAATAATATATATATGCATCACAAGGGACACGACCGCAACTCGTAACTTTTGAAAGGGTTGTATTTGAGGATCCGATACGATAAATTTGGTAAACAACTTTAATTTTATGCAAAAGAACCTTCCACATTGCCTATTTGTTGGTAGAAAAGACGTAAAATTTAAATGAATACACGAGATGAGATAAGTTTACTGTCATTACAGAAAGAGTTTCCCAGAATTTTACAAAAAAGACGTACCTTTATGAAAATGTCAAAAGTATAAAATATTTTATTGCAACTCCTTAACATATGTGAGGTATTGACAGTGAACACCCTAAAAGTGAAAAGTGAGGTGACAGAATATAAAAATTCCGTTTCACGCTTTTGCCTTAAATAGGGATTACAATATAATAAATCTTGAAATAAGTAACAAACTTTAAAATATGTTTTTTTTTTTAAAAATTGGTGGTATTTGTAGGATGTTGTCATTTGTTTTTTAAATTATAGATAGTTATTTCATAGATACTTTAAATAAAAGATATCGACTACTTCAATACAACATTTGAACGATTCGGATTTTAATTATATTGTGTCCAGGAGACCGTTCAGTAAATCATTAAAAATAACTTTTACTTTTAACTTTTGCAACAAACCATTTATTTTATAGTTTTGAACTTCAAAATTTATTTTCAATTGAATTCCTCTGTCCATATCGATATCAAACAACCATTTTACACAATAATAAAACAGTATTTTGTACTTATTCCGCAATTATTCATTAGGATCGGGACAGGTTTCTGTTTCAGAAAAAGAGTGTTTTATTATTTTTTAAATAATGCGTTTCCACATAGTTTTGTTAGTGAACACCTTAAAAGTCTTAACTACGTTATTTCTACCATTTTTATTTCGTTTAGATTGCTGAACAAAACTGGATTTTTTTATAGTGTATTATATACAATAAGTATATCTTTCATTGTATCTTTTAATTTCCATTAATAATGTGTTTTTAACATAAATATAATTCTACAATTTAATTTAAGATAAGTGTCCAGCAACGCTTTTCATACAAAAAAAATGTCTTTTAAGTGAAATTTTAGCTAAAAAAAGTCCACCATGTTGCGAAATAGTCACGGTTATATATTTTTTTAGTGTACTGCTTGTTTTTGTAAGAAAGATACGAAGAGCATAAAAAAGTCAACGACCGAATCAGTTTCTCGGATGCAACCGATGATTATTTATGACTATGAAACTTTGAAAATTTTATCGGCAACTGACGGCCAAATTGGATAATTAACTGAAGTTTATGATGCATTTAGCTCGATCATTCACATCGTTGCCGTACTACAAATTCAATACAATTTAGATGCGTTTAAATTTTAGGTAATTACGTCCCAGCAAGTTCCTTCATACATAAGGATTTTTTAAATATTTTTTTAACACATCCGGACGACTTTCACAAAGCAATGTCGTCATAGAACATTACGATTCCTTCAATCCCGGGATCCCGTCCAATTTTGTGATAGTACTAATCCCGGGATTTCGGGATTGAGGAAATTTTATAAACTTGCGCGAGAACTCAAAAAAAGGTCTCGCGTCGTTTCATTTTGGGAATTCCATAAATTCCTGGGTTTTGTAAATTGGAAATCTTGTAAGAGGTAAAAAAATTCGGGGTCCCAAGATTGGAAAAATTGTCAATCCCGAAATCCCGGGATTACAAAAAAGGTCCGGAATTGGATGCCCTAATCACGATGGCACATTAAAAAACAAGAAACAATGTCCAATGAATTCAATATTAGACATATGATTTCACAAATCAGACATTGTTTCTACGACTAATATGCTATTCGTATATATAACATCGGTAACTTATTGGGGTTTAATTTACTGTATTGATAAGTAAATCAATTTAATTCATTCTGCTCTAGGTCAATTCATACTTCCATGCGCGCACATGTGTTGATAAATAGCTAGAAGCAACTCTTGTGGACGGCTAAATTTGCATGGATACGAAAAAATGCACGAAAATAAATATTATTGTAAGCGATTACATGCCACGAATACTTACGTGAAAGACATAAAAAAAAACTTTCCACGGGTAAAAATCGATGAAATATTTGTCTAGACGTTCACGCTCACTCCACGCGGAAGTCTGCGAGCGTGAAACAAAGCGATCTACGTGCGTTTACACCACATGACCAAAATTATTATTGCTGCTAATAATTTTCACGGGGCGAAAACATTCAAACTTCCGACAACTTATTGACGGATCTTGAATAAAAAAAGATTTCTTCTTCTACAGCCATCGTCAATTGGAAACATAAACCCATAAAAGCAAAAATACTGGTATGAAATGAATTAAAAAATTGCACCGTAATTATTCACAGTAACATTTTTCAGCATTACTAAAGAAAATCCGTAGCCATAAATAAATTATACTTTTAAATTACAATTTTTACGATAAAAACAACAATAATTCATTGTTTTTTTTTTTTTTTTTAAATAATTACATAATTGTGCTGTTGACAGGAACATTCTGATTAGGTGTGATCGTATTTGAATTTAACAGCATGTAAGGTTTTAAATCTTACCAAACCGTTTCAATCCAAGTAACATATCCAAAGAAACAAGTAACGTGAACATAGTAAATAAAATAAGTCGCAAACGGTTTGCATTATTCAGAACAAAACTAATATACCATTTTTAGCTTTCAAACGTGTTAACTTTAGTAATAACTAATTTTTGACTTTATTTATCCAATATCAAATTTAGTATTTCTTATTTCTCTCAAGAAATCTACCATTTCAATAAATATTAATGAAAATCTGAACAAGAAAAGCCGTGATTGGAATATCAACCCTGAAAATTAGCTCAGACTAGAAATTCTCGTCGGTTTTACTACAGCCTACTTAAAACAAACATGTAGCAAAAGAAATAAAATATATTTTTAAATTAAAAACGTATAGAGCACATTTATATTCATTGTTTAACGTTTTAAATAATTATGCATACAACATGAAATAAATACGTAAAAAATATACCGCGGTAATTACAGCCGGAGCTGTACGTTGTATTTTTATTGTGTGTCGGTATGGAAATGAATTTCCCAACCCGCGTATACATAATAAACCAATACAGATAAAGCAGGTTATATAATGCCAATATTTTATAAATTGTGATCACCCGAACACTGCCTTGAATTTATAATACCTATCATTATGAACTGAGCGATTTAGAATTATGGCCCCCTCGCTATGTAGCCATAAATAAAAAGAACGATTTAGGAATTTTATAGTACTTTTTCAAGCGATACGATATGTAGCATTTTGAATATTAATTTCATTCTGCAATTTATTTGGCACTACAGAAGAGAAAAATGTATCAGGGACGAAGAAGATTGTTTAAAACAAAAGGGAACATAGAGGCTGAGGGAGGGGTGTTTGTTTACCAAATTGTGATTGATTATTTGATCATTTCACTGACGTAAACTATTAGAAGTTTAAAAATTTGTCTTTTAAAAAATATGAATGAACAATAACAACTTTCATAAGCAAATAATGAAAAAATCTTTATTTTTGCAGTGTGCGGAAGTACTGATTTGTCAACTTGGGGCTCTAAAATTAACTGACTGCATATTAACATTCAAAACTAACTAACTTATGTCTGATTTTATGAAAATTTGTCTTAAACACGTATACACATCTCAATAAATGGTTAAGCCGTTAATATTTTTTTACAGTTAATAATTAACAAATCATTGTAATCATTAAATAATTATTAACATTCAAATTTTCGATCAACCGGACTGTAGGTATTAAATAAACATTTTTAAAAATAAGCTTATGTCGCATTCGGTATCAAGATTAACACATTTTGATAAAGTTAGGATTTTTCAGACATAAAATTAAAAATCAAATTGTGAAATTACTTGAGGTTTCAATCCTTCCCTCATTTACCCCGAAACTGGAAAAATTATAGAGAAAAACAAATTAAAATTGCTGTTTTAGTTGCAAATGAATTTATTTATTTATGATTTCATCATTAAAAATCTAAACTCGCTCATTTCTCAAACAAATTTTTATTTGCGGAATTATTGTTTTATATATAGTATCTGTTAGCAGCCCGAATTTAATTATTTGAATACATACCGAAATAAATACATAATACCTTCTTAATTACGCATAAATTTCAAGTTGATACAAGCCGTGTATTTGTTAGTATTAACGAAGAAAAAACGTGTCGAAATATTTTAGAACGAAAATTAAATTAAAATATTGGTCCAGTTATGAAGCATTCGCAAATGATTGGCATCATTGACGTGCATCCGCGAAGTCGGGCTCCAGATTCCTAGCATACCCCCCGAGACATTCCCGGGTATTATTATGAAGGTTCCATTAACGGGTATGCGTTCACCTCCCTATTGCCTGCGGCCCGGCGAATGAATGGGAGGAAATGTCAAGGTCCTGACAGCGGATTGCGAATGGATAATTATTGCTGTAAAACATAACAAAAGAATGAATTGGCATGCCATGAAGGATGGACTAAACAATTATTAGCATTATGATTGAACAAAGTATTTACGGAGATTGGCAAACTTTTCAAAAGTGGCGCCATTGCATGCTACGAAGCCTAAAAAAGTAATTAAAGTCGAAGTCGTCTTATTTTTTAATGACTCCACACAGCTCTGGATAATACTCTCTTTACAATATTTTTTTTGCTACTACTTTTTAATCAAACAAAAATTTAATTAAAAAATAACAAGCATCAAAATATGTTATTTAATAAACTACTATTGAAAACTTACTGTTAAGTTAAAAATAAAAATCTTACGATAGGAGCACGGAATATGCTTTTCAAAGAGGCGAGACACTTGTTACACATAGTAACGCAACCGGTGAAATAATGTTATCAATTTTTAAAATTTTATGGAAAACATAAACGACACCAAGAAAATAAAAAAAAAAACATTATCTGCATTACTGTTACTCAAAATTTTATATTTAACTAGACTTAAATAAAGTTACTATGTAACATGTTGCCATCTTCCAAAAAATCCCACTCAGAAAAGGCCTTTTCCCTGACTTGCGAATCAAGCAAAAAATGAGCATCATGTAAAACTTTGACATCCGTTCGAATCTATAGCTTGTGTCTGTTGGCACAGTGAGCGATTGAACTGGAGGTTTTATGTTTTGATACGTCAGCTTTATTATTACGTATTGATTGCTGAATCCAGTGTCAACGATAAAAGGACAATCATTAGCCATCGATGATTGAGAGTGTAATTATTTGCGGATGTCCTATTGTATAACTGGTTTTATGATACCAATAAAGAACGATCAGACTTTTTATAGTATGCTTATATACTGTTCAAATAAACACGGCATCATGACGGCGATATGATGACATCGACGAAAACGACGATTGTTTGTCACATCCATGTACGTACACAACTTAGTTTTTTTTTATTATTTCACAAGTTGTGTCACTAACAACCGGGGTTTCGCCATTCAGCATCTTCAGAAATTCAAGTGCACGAATGAACTCGAACTGCCACTTGATAAATATTTCAAGAAATAAAACACTTTTTTGTACTAATTTCACTTTTATTTTATATATCCAGGACCGTTAATGCTCATGACGATCATTATCAACTGATGAGAAAATATATGAATACAGAACAAAGTAAAATTTATACATAAGTTGTTTTACCAAGAAATTTTAAAAAATAATTGGGCACTAGTAGTTTTCCAGTTTTAAATGAGCAGATGAATCTGCCACAATCCCCACTTGTTTATCATAAACGTAACTAAATATAATTTAACTTTTAATTTTCCAGCCATCAAAATAAAAAAAAATCTTCAAATTACCAACCATTTAGCCTGTAAGCATTCCTATAATATATTACAATATTTTAAAGATAGTCGCAATTCATTTCAAAAAGCTATAAAGACTATTTGTTGAAGTAAATATTTCCGTAACTAATTGAACGCCATTAAAACTAAATCTTTAGTAAAGTTAATCTATGTTACCATTAATGGCTTTTAACTTAGAGATACATTTATGTATTATATAAACACGATATGTATTACACTTATTTACTTAAAGTTAGTCCAGTCCATCTGTGCACTTGAACGCCTGAAGATGCTGAAAGGCGAAACCCGGGTCGTTAGTGACAAAACTTGTGTGTATTTAAATAAATTGAACGATTTAAATTGAAAAAATATGTATTAAAAAAGGTTGGCAGCTGCTGATGAATACAATTTAAAAAAATTAATAGCAATAAACAAAACGAAAGGTAAATGCATTTTTCGTAGCTCTTTTAAAATTCAAACAACTCAACTATGAAATGTGCAAGCAAATAATTACCGCGGGAAACTTTTATCACGAAAACGATTGTGTATAGCAGATTACGATGACTGATGAGGATTGATTACTTTTTAAATGATTTATATTATATACAGCCTAGTTAAATTTGATGAGGTCGTTGACAATCGAGCATGAATTGCGTATATTAATGCAAGAGACTTGGCAAAATTGATATTTTTTTTATATCTCAATTTCATTAAGTCATTAGAGCGCGCAGCGTGTCAGTCTGCTCGACTTGTCTGGCCTTAAATTGTCAATTATAAGTACTTGATCGAATTATTGCGAGGGGCGTGGCCTCCGCAGACGATAGAATACTCTCGGCGGATGACAATGGCGGGATAAAATCGTCGATATTCTATTTCACGGGGCAGAGCCGTGTCGGCGAACTCGTCTCGCATCATGGTGATTGGTCAACAGGACCGAAAGAGAGATTAAATAACCAATCTCCCATTGCATGTTACATAAAAATATTTGGATATCTGCTTATTTAACAGAAAAGTTTTCCTTGCACCGTAATCTTTTTTCGCTAAAAAATGGTATCATTGACAAATTGCGTTATGTCGGAAATATTAAGTTTTTCGAACTTATTCCAAGGTCATTTGCTCATATTTTATAAACAAAAAAACTATTTTAAAACTGCTGTGAGGTGTGAATTTTGATTTGAATCCGTTCAGTTATGTCATATCGTTACTATATTCCTGTGTCACGTCTAGCACTATGGAAGAACGAGACAAATATTTATTTGAATATGTAGATGTTGAATTTATGTGAAGTCGAAGAAAATTTAAATGAAAACGCTGTTTTGAAAATTAACAGTCATGAGGCTTCTTCGGTCGCGGCACATCTGAGACTTCTGGCGGCACACAGTTTGGCAGACACTGGGTTATGAAATGGATGCAAATTATACATACATTAAAACACTATTTTGTAGTAATTTTACATTTGTTTAATCAGGGCTTGTTTCGCGAGCATTGTCAACTGACAAAAAATATAAATGTCGCGTGATCAGCGAAACCGGTCTATTTATTTATTAAAGAAAAACTGGAATTAATACAAACAGGTGGTTATTTTTTATATAATGTCTTTCAGGAAGAATTGAGCGATGTCTTCTCGATGAATGAGATATTTTCTATAACTGATTGGTAATAAAAGTGGCGGGTGTTCTAAAGCTAAAATTAACATCCAATTTACATTATAAAAAAAATTTGGTTGATTCTGCAGAATGTAACATCTTTACTTCCAGCACCGGGGGGAGGGTAACACTTATCATGATCTTCCTGAAAAACTTCCTGAAAAACACAAAAGCTTCCCGACGACTTTTCCATATGAATACACGTTGAAAAAAAATATTTTTAATAATTTTAAAATTATTGATTAGAATCTGAGTTTGCTTTAGAAAAATGATTATTAGTCTTAAACATACTTTTTATTTATTTAGTCTATGTTAAAATAAAACGGCCGACAGTCTGCATGCGACACTGCGAGCGCAGAAATAAAAATGATCGTCGAATGGAGACCGCAGCCGTCTGGCTGGCTAGAGATTAATGGAGCGTGAAGAGCCAAGGTCCCGAGGTCTTCGCGGAAGAGACACGGGGATCGGGAGGCGCAAACAAGGGTTTTGTGTGCTAAAGGGTGGATGAAAACCTACCGCCTCAGGAAGTTTGCGCCAAAGAACTAATTAAAACACGTACAAAGCCTTTCAGAGCTCTCCAAAGATACTATACATAATCGCGCATTGTTAATAGTAAATGATTATTTTTAGTTTTCATTTTTTTTACTACATCGTTAATACAATATATTTTTTTTAATTCATGTCCGCTCCCAATGTGGAGCGTATGGCCTCCTAATGGAGGTATCTCAACAGATTTTTTTCTACGAGAACTGTTTGTTACTCAGTCGCTCAACCTCACGTTTTACAAAGCGAGTAAATGCTCGCAATGAGCGAAACCGGTCCTGACATATTAAATAAAGTGCAATGAAGAACAAAGGAATATTGTGTTTTTATTAAAGAAGGATAAGACTAAAACAGGACTAGTGGTTGGCCAATCGCTATTACTACATCCAGTTATTAAAGGATCAGAAGGATGGGAGGAGAGGAAATTATGTGAATTGACATCACAAACACCCAGTCTTCGATCACAACTTTAAATTTAATAATTCTCAAATTCACTGTGATCTGACCGGGAATCGAACCCAGACCTGCGTGATCGGTAGAGCAAGCTCTAACCATCTGGGCCACAGCAGGCGACAATATTAAAGTGATATAACTCATACAACCGGTCTTGTTATTGAATAATTGTGAAACATTTTCAGTAAACAGTTTTTACATTACATAATTCCCGGTATTTATTCGAAGTAACTAAATGAATTCACAAAGCAAATGAAAGATGAAAAAACAAAACGTAATAAGCGAAACTTTTAAATTAAAAACACATGTTGCCAGTTTTAAAAAAGTATCGCATTCGAAGGAAGTTATTGCATTAATCTCATTCCGCTACTGAAAAAGTTTTCAAGTGGGTAAGGCCAACTGACCTACTTGAGATTGAATCGTTCATAACACACAATAATTACACGGAAAAGCTTTCGCGTATTGCAAAATTAATTAAGCATGCAAAGCTTTAAGAAATTGTTTCGAAGCATCTTTCGTCCGAAAAGGTTAAAGGTAGTCAAAATCTTGATAAAAATACGAGTTGAGTTAGTATACACCAACAAATTAATACCATCTCCATACAATTAGATAATCGATCATGGGTAATAAATCTACCTGTCTTTCGTTTTGAAATCATAAGAGGTTTTTTTATAACCGCTAATCATCTTTACAATGCCCCTTTATATTGGTCACTACTAGGGGATATTCATAAGCTGTTAACATATTATGGTCATCATACGGTGCTTCCAAGATTTTGCCTCACGTCCAAAATCTGTCTCTTAGCATGCCAAACTAACGTCCAGTTAGTCGATTTGTTTATTCTCCGTCGATAGTTAGAATAGGTTTTATTACAACACCAAACATGATAATCTACCCCAAATTTTCTTTCTATATATAACGGCAGTATGCTGTACGGTGACTGATGATTTTTATGTCACCTTACTGGAAACGATTGATAAACGAAGCCGTGCTGAATCACAAATGTTTTTTAGTGAAAATAAAAATGTTTGATTAGTTTCTGCGGTCAGAATGGCTGGCAGAATGCGCTTTATCGTACCATTATCGGGGATGTGACATCCTGTTGATTATGACAGAAATTTTAATTAAAAAATATGTTGTTATTATTATCATTAAACGAATAAAAGTTAATATATAATAGATTGCCGAGTAAATCAAAAACATTGTTTTTATTTGTTTATTTGACAGTTTGTATTAAGGTCTAGAACACACCAAGCGTAACCGACGTCACGTAAAATAAGTCACGTGAATATGTGTTGTTTTTCTTTCATTTTCATCGATGCAACGCATGGAACAAAACGCCGCCACTATTGTATGAAAACGATCAACGCGACATCGGTGTAGAAGGGCGAGGCTTAAAATGTGGCTCTGGCGATTAGACTCTTCTCGAAATTCTCATCGAGTTTGTCTCGAATGGTGTTCTGATATCAATCGCGTTGACATCAGCTGAAATATCAGATATATATTTTTAATCTGCTTATGTATTATTTATAAAACGGTTGTTTCATTTAGTGTTCTGTATGAATCAATATTGTAGTTAATCCTTGAAGGAAATCTTGGGGGTCTTTTTATAGGGTGCTTAAATTTGAGCGGGCGATTGCACCATTTCTTTTTTGCAGTAATGCAACCAACTTTCTATCCTTGTGAGACGAACACGTATTTTTTACGCCTGTGTATCTATTTCTTCTGCATTCAAATCATTAAAAATATTGGCCCTTATTTCAAGAAATCCGTTGCATGAATTACTCATTAAGAATAAATAGTGTTAGTTTAAACTTTAATATATCATTTTTACGTGGGGGGGGGTTGAATGATTGTATTGCTATAAATAAAGTCAATTAACAAAGCTACAAAACATTGTGTTTGTTATTATATAATGCAGGCCAGGCCAGGTCATACAAATAATAAATGGTGAAATAAAGAAGATGGTTCATTTAAGTGAGTAATACAATTATCTGAAATTAAGAGTTTATATTTCACTAGTTAGAATAATAAAAAGCACCAATGAACCGATGAAAAATCAATTCCTTAAAACTATGGAATACCAATATACCGTTAATTAATTAGATTCATATATCTGAAAAATAATCAGAAAAACTGTAAAACGTAATGGCGACTAATAACACGAAGACAAGTTGTTCGGGTCGACAGCCTTATTCAAAAATGACTTGTCATTCTTATTAAGGAATATGCACGTACGATAATTAAAACAAGCGTCACTGTAAATGACATTAAAGTTTCATTAAAATTAATTTCGTATTTATTATTCTGCAAGTGAGATGCATTCAATGTAACATGCTTTTCTGATACTCCGTTATAACTGTCAGATTAATTGAAACATGTGTAGTGGAGATAAACAATTACGTTTTTTATGTTAAATTTGATGGCGGAATGCGCATACTAGAGAACTTACTTATTACTTTCGGTGAGTGACAGGAAGAAAGAAACTAAGTACTGTGTCGACTACTGTAACATTCCTCATTATGATTTTTTTTTTACTTTTATAAGGACCATGTAATCGTAAGCAAAACATATCTTGTTCAGTTCGGAACATTCGGTTTACCGGACAAGATAATACATATTGATGTGATAAAGAAGGATCAAATGAATAATCTCTTTCCTACGTGAATTCAATTTGTTTTATTTTGACAAATTGAAATAATTTCCTTCGTGGATTGACAATTAACGCTTGTTGAGTAGACTATGTTTAGACTAAGGACAAACATAGAGACTAATTTTGTCCGCTTAGGTCATTATTTTAATTTCATGCAAGAGTACCGATTAATAATTAATCAGTACTCTGGCATACTAAATATTTCGGCAATAACAAAGAAAATATATTTTTTAAATGTTGTACCCTTGTACAATTTCAATATTTGGTTAATGTTAATTTGATATCATTCCCTTGTGCACCACATAAATATGTATATAATTGAAAACTTATTAAAAAGCAGTTTGGATTTTTATAATTTTACAATGAAAAAACACAATTTTGACTGAATGATTCGCAGTGAAATCTTTTTTATGAAAACTTGTTTATTAAATATACATATGTGTAAATTTACAAAAGAATTCAATCTTAAAATTATTGATTCGAAGTATAGTCCCGTAATAAAAAGTATATTTTGAAAAATAATTCGTTGTTATTTTGAACGGGTTCACGATTAGCAACTTTTCAGTGGCGAATTACAACGCTCCAAGATCCGCCTAAAATGACAAACGACCCGACTGAAAGAAAAGTGGTGAATAATCACGAATATTGCTTAATTCGAAAAATCTGTCGTCATCCGAGACATGCGGTGCGGCGGTTGAATGGAGCCGCAGAAAGTTTCGGTCCGATGTTCATCTCACAGAAGAGTTACGAGATACGAAACAAATTACTGGAGGGTCGGTAACCCAACGGTTACATACCTCCAGTCCGCGGACCACATACGGCACGTTTCGTTTGTAATAATTATATAATGGATTTTCTGAAAATTGATTTGAAATTGCATCCAACTTAAGCCGATAACTAATTTCAACATGTACTGTATAGTAAATAAATACACTAATTAATAAAAACACAATATTCCTTTGTACTTTATTCCACTTTATTTTTTATTCCTCAATGCTCGCAATGAGCGAAACCGGTTCTGAACTTTTAAATAAAGTGGGATAAAGTAAAAAGGAACATTGTGTTTTTATTAACATAATGCCTTTCCACCAAGTATTGATGTGAACACCCTAAAAAATACACTAATATTCTCAAAAAATCTATTATATTATATAAACATCATTTATACAGGTAATGGTTTTATGAAAATATAGTGATTCTCAAAATAATACACTTATTAACACGTGATTAAACGTAGCAACCAAACAGGATAAATCACAAGTCAAGACTCAAGACATATCGTTGATGGCAGCCATCATCACATTTAAAATATTAATCAAATAGGAAAATAATTAAGATTTTACTAAATTGAATGGTTACACAGCCACTGGCCTGACCGACTCGAAGCGTGAAGCTAAACTTTTCCTCTGCTTAAACTCGATTTACGTTTGTCTTTGGTTAAATCTAACCATAAATTAGGGACCAATGATGCAGGCCAGCGTGTCACAGCGCTCGGTTAATCAGGACTTGTACTAAGTAGAATTATTACTCGAAATGAGTAATAACAGCTTGGTGGTATTATTTATTACTGCTGAAGACATTGATTGAATATTACTCGATGGAGTTTGTAATATAATTAAAATTCAATATGCCGTTGTGTATCATGAAGTAATAAATAATATAAAACTAATTGAAACAGCTTTAAAATATTGTTTATGCTCAGTATTGTTAAATTGTGACGATGAGATACTCGTGATAAGGGATCACAATAGCGGTATTACCGAAACTGGAATGCCGGTATTTTTGTTTTTTTTTTTCAAAAACAAAATACCGGTATTTCCGAGCAAAACCGAATTTCAAATGTATAGAAATCATCACATATTTATAATAAAATTATTCGCGACGAATAGAAATATTTTAAATCTGTCAAGTTCCTGAATTGATGACTCATTCAAATGGTGTATTATTATTTAAGAAAATCCCTGCTAATGATAACGATATATTTTTAAGGGCGGAATCTTATTTAGAAATATAGAAACACCGACTTTGATTTACTCGCCCTTAATTAAGATGCAAATTAGTTATATTTTCAAGATTCATCTTAAAAACAATATCCTACAAAGTACCTTTATATACGGAGAAAAAGCATATAATGATATAAAATTAAATTCGATAACTTTGTTATTCAAACTTGCTGTGCTACAAATTGTGACACGTGTTTGAGAAATATCATCAAACTATAGCAACGTTCACGAATAAACTAAAAATGAATGTATTATCCACAAAGTTACCGCCGAATATATCAAAGAGTATAATAGTATGGATATTATATTTTGCTATAAGCCAAAAAACATCGAAAATATAATTTAACGTGGTAACTAAGTCTTAGTGTAATTTACCCGGTCAGATTACCTGAAAAATTCTCATCTATTCAAAAACTTTGGTTTAGATTTGAAGTTTTAAATATTTTGTTCTGATTACGGTTTACGCTAATAGTATTTTCCAATCCAGATATTTACATATCTGTTACACATCAAACGATTAAATTATAAACTTCATAGTAATTATCTCTACATCTAAATTGATAATCAAACATAGTAGGGAGCGTACGCCTGAGTAGTGAATAGATGACGGGGATTTACCGCGTGTTTGACAAACGATAACACAATTACGCCCACTACATTCTACACATTGTGATAATCATCTGTACTATATCAATTTAAAACACATAAATAACTCACAGAGTAACTAAAGACGGATGGATATAATTGTCACTACAAACAAACTCCGAGGCGTAGAGAGCAAATCCTACTCGATGTTAGTATGAGACGATATCTAGGGATTGCAATACCGGTGTTAACGAAACCGCGGTCCCGGTACCCATTGCGTTTTTTCAATACTGAAATCGACCATTAAATGTATAAAAACCGACACATATTTTAAATAAAATTGTTTGCATAGAATTTCGACTTGCTTAGAGAAGTTTCAGTATTGACAATTTACAAAATTGATGTAAGTTATTTATGAAAATCACCGTTTATGAATATGTATGAAATATAGAACTTATATATCGTCTGGTATTTCGATCCAAATTAGCCGCATTTTTGGCTATATTAAACCATTTTGTAATACCGGTATTAATATATTGGTCGATATATTGAATTCATTTTCGGATGTCGAAAATATGTAATAATATGTACGAATTAAAATGCTTAGACTTCTACGTATAATACTTCCAGCCAACAGTTAATATGAAAATTAAAGATTTGCATAATAATAAATCATTGAATAAAGCAACATCATTTCTTATCACAATGTATGTACTCGCAGTCGAAATTCTGATTAAATAATATATCGTAGTCTTTTTAAAACGTTTTGACGTCCCTCATTCACACCAAGATAGACGTATCATGGAATGAATGAGTATGTCAAGACACAAAAATTTAAAGCCTTTAGCAACTTCGACTTCAAATAACCTAAATGACAATTCTAACATGACACTTTAATCGAAATACCTTAAATATTGTATCAAAGACTAAGAATAATCGAATCCCGGCATATCTCTAAAAAATAATACGAATGTTTTTTTTTCGCTGAAAGAATCCCTGACGATAACAATCGACTATGTAACGAGGAAATAATAGCTTAATTGCCGTCTAAATCGACAAGGAAAATAAATTCAAGAGATTTGAGGCGACTCGATTATTTCAATAGTGAATGGCCATGCATGCGTGACAGCACGTCTCAATAGACGCCGTTTTAACGTAATACGTTTAAAAAAAACCTTAAACAGAAATCGTTATATTGACAGAAAAAATCAACAAAGAATTGGTAAATAAATACGCAGAATCCGTCAATATGTATATAGGGTCAAGCCATCAGGTTGTTGATCGAGAATGCAGTGGAATATAGATTTTAACATAGTTCAATCTTACAAGAATATTTTAATCGAACCATAATGGAACTTACTTGGTAGAACTACATTGTAATAAAGTGAAAAAATATCAAATTACATTAAAACTAAAATACTTGGTTGATATTCTTTCATCTTATTATAATGTATCTTTATATTAATAAAAGCAGGTTATTTTTCGTTTGCAGTGTTTGCACAGACCAAATAAACAAATCTTATATACATATAATTACTTTGCGTTGACACTTACTCACGTTAAATCACTTGATTACTCAGAGACAGTAAGATATTGCCCACGTATATAAAAACCATATAGCAGGGATGGCCAGTGCGTCGATCACGGAACTATAAAATGAGTGTTTATTGTTATTTTGTGATTTACAAGCGATATAATTCGATCACCATCAATAACTCAACTAGTCGCTTATTTCCCGACTATGGCATCGGTAAGCGAAATTTTGGCGGAAGCGATTCGATTAGGTAGAAATATTAACTCTGCATCATATGAAGTGGACAGAAAACTTTTGCGTTGTAAATATAATTTGTCAATAATTAATACAAATTGAGTGTGGTGGTATAAATATTATAATAAACAGTTGGCTTTTCTTTGTCCAGTTTATTTCTTATATATGGATGCCACACGTGTAAAATTGTCCGCTTAGAATTCTTTGCTTTCATACAATTTAGAGTAGAATTGTAAGCACGAACTCCATCGGTATAGTGCAATTTTATGCACCGTCCACTCGATTTTCCTGCAAACATACGACACAGCGTCTATTTTCTTTCGCATAGGAAACACGATAGAGCGTGGAAGGCCTCTGAAATTCTATACGTGTCTCCGTACCTATTCCTGAAGATACGTTGCGGCCGCGTCGTGTTACTCAGCGAACGGTGTCAGGTTCTACTCCTCGCTCTATTTCGCATCGATATTCCAAGCTCGCCCGTGGACAATCTTGTTTGTGCACGGCGAGGGGGACATTCGATCACATGTGGCTGGATTTTTCCGAATGGATATTATGTCGGTGTATTTTTTCCGAGATATACCGACGACGTGTCTTACTTACTAATAACTTACATGACTTTTTATGGATTTTTGACAGTGGAAACGCAGCGTAAGGTGTATACAATTATTTATCTCAGTAATCGGTCAGTATCGGTTACTATTGCTATTGTTCATTGATTACCATGTTTCTCTGTCCATTAATGTTGGTTTGTTCTTGGCAACTGGTGAATAATTTAACCAATAAATTCAATTAAAAAACACCTCGCTGATAGCGTTACCTCATTTATTTATATATTGCAAAGATTCTTTTGACAAATTATTAGTCAACAATAAAGATAGAATATATTTTACAAATAAATCTGGTATTTATAGAATGCGATGCAATTGTTGTGAAAAATACTATGGCGGAAAAATCACATGTACATTAAATATTAGAGTTTCGGAACAAGTGACCGCTTTTAGATTTAAAAAAGACACGTCATCTTTTGCCACCGCAGGTGAATCTTCCAAATTCTCCACTGCTATATCATGGATGTAAATAAATATAATTTAAATTTTGTAAAATAATTATAAATTTTCCAGTGATCAAAATAATATAATTCTTGAAATTGCCCACCATTTAAATCAGTACGCATTCCCATGTTATAACATTTTAAGGATAATCATGTTACACAACTTTGTTGGTGATTTTTCCCCCAACATTTGATCGTCATTAAAATCAAGTCATTAGTAAAATCAGCCCATATCGCCAGAGATAGCTTTTAACTTAGTGATAAGTAAAGTTATTTCTTATATATTCACGATACACATAATGTAGCTTATACTTAAACTATTATAGCGTCAATTCAAGTTCATCCGTGCACTTGAACGCCTGAAGATGTTGAAAAACGAAACCCGGATAGTTGATGACAAAAGATGTGGGAATGTCCAAAATTTTAAAGATTCTTATGAAGAACTTATGTTATTAAAAAAATCTCTTTTTAGATAGTTGTGGCTTTGGAAAAACGCTTTTTCCATGACTCTTGGGACTGTGAGAGACTTGAGTATAATCCGTAGTGAAAAGGCGACGATCAAAAGTATTTTAATACATCTTTCGTAATAATCAATTTCATATTGAAATCGGTTTGTATGAAATTAAAAGCACACTCGTCTGTAAAGCTCATGTTCCAATTCTAAAGAAGTCGATTTGAAATATGAAAAAACGATGATTTGATAATAATGCTCGGATAGATAAAGACACTCTGGAAAACAATATACTAGTAGATGTATATTTAAAAAGTTTAAATAGGCAGGTTTATAAAAAAAAGTCGACAGACAGATCATATCGAAAATAAAAAGAAGCAAATATCCGACAGTAATTCCATGCCATTCATTATTTGAAATCGTATACATTTCCATAGCTCGCAATTTTGGAGGCATAGACATAAGGAACAATTTCGAAATATAACTTACTCGAGTTAAACTATTAGGATAGACTAGTGACAGACACTTTGGTTGAGCGATCGCAAAGTTAGTATGAATTAATTGACGTTAACTAATAACTGTCTTAAAAGGACTGAAAATAGCATTGATGCTTCGACTAAAATGAAGAGTAAAGTTACGTTCACTTTAGTTATAGATACTATGGGTATCTAAAAAGGGTTACAGAATGTAGTGGCGTGCGGTGAAGCTTCGAAAGTCCTAATAGTATTAGGGAGTCATTTAATAACTTACGCTTGCACTTTCGAAACATATTTAGAGTAGCAGCATGATAATAATAGTTCGCGAGAATACAATCGAAATTTACAAAAACTGTGGGAAAACATTTATTATAAAGAAGATAACGTACATAGTGTAGCGAGAGCTTTACTCTAGCGATCAGTTGTATCTGGGTTCAAGTCCCGACAAGATCAATTAAAAACTGTTATTTTAGTCAGATAAACATTCGAAATACTGGGAATGGATGTTTGTGATGTATTCTCACCTAGATAAGATCCCAAATGACAATAAAAACATTTAAATTCAAAGTAAATTATAATTCTCATGTGATTTTACAAGATTTCTGGCCTTGTCAAATTTTATAAGAATGTTATATGTATACACTTATAGGCTTTCTCTCTACTAAAAAATAAATAATGGTAGATAGTAAATTGCTCGGGTAATAAAGTTGAAATGATGTTGCAGTACATAACGATTCATTTATATTTTTGAATAAGTAATAATTAGATTTATAACTAGAGACTAGAAGAAATAAACGCTGTACTCACAGCGACCTTTTTTTAAATTATAAATGTCGAGTAGTCAGCATAAATAAATATTGTCTTCGTTACTTATGAGTTGTTTCAAAAGCATCGTTGTCAGACAATGGTTGCCATGGTATTTCTCGAATGACCGGAGTCTTAATTATTATTTATACCAAGTAATGACCCCACGGAATAGTAAGGGCAAGGAAGGGAGGAGAGAGGCATCTCCAGCATCACGCACCGCTCGCAGGTCTGCTTAATAGAAAAATCCACCCTAGGGCAGTCTGTAATGACGGGCGCCGCGTAATTCGACGAAAATAGACTGTGACGTCGGCGTCGGTGCGATGCGCCGCGGTACGCGTATCCGCCAACACGGGCACGTTGCGCACGCGCCCCTGCACACAACCGGCGATTATCATTCGCGACACGTACATTATGTATGTGGAAGACGGCGGGTATGTACTCGCAGGATGGGTATCCCATATGCAAGAACTTTGCACATAGGCTGGGTTTCGGCGGTTCATGAAGAATGAAGATTATACATTTCGTTATACCAGTGGCAAAGACTACCTCATATAAGAAAGTAAATGATGGTTCACCGAAAGAAATAGAGCATACGACTGCAGAGCCTGGTGACATTTAGCAACTTTTAGAAAAAATATTGTAGCAGACTTTTCATTTGGTGAGAGATTCCGTACTAGTGATTGGCTATTTGCTCTCTCTACTTAATATTGGATAGAAGGCAGAGAAAAAAATATACATGTAAAGATAACATTTAACAAATAAGAAAATTAGTTAGCTTGGAAATAAAAACAATTAGTACCTACTTAGTATAAGACGTTTACCTTACATTCCAAAAAAAAAAAGATATATTCGTTTTCAATGTAAATTATTTTTACTTTTACTGGATCATACCAACTGAACGAGTGTAACAAGAGTTGGTGATAAGTCACACGCTGAAAAATTATCAGGGGGTTATAAAAATAAGTAGTAAGATAATCAATCGTGTTTTTGCTTGTTTAATAATGAAATAAAAAGAAATACGAACTAAGTAACAATATGGTTTTAAATAAATGTGTTCATTTGAATCATAGACTACGCAACGAAGAGAGACAAAAGGCGACAAGGAAACGTTGAACAATCATTCTTCAATTTTCATAAGAAAATATGACTTCATAAGTTGGTTGTTGAGTATCCCACCACCACCCGTTATGTGTATGCAGCCGCATTTTCACGGCCGCCTTCCATAACTCAATGCGATCAAGAAAAGAAAAGAATTTATTCTTCATATTTTTTGGCCCGATACAAAGCTGCACGGGACCTATCTTTTAACCATGCACTGTTGTGCTTAAAAGATAAAGATAGAAAGAAAAAAGAGAATGTGACTTGCTCAGTCATTTAGTCAAGATGACTTCAATTAACACTCTAACGTTACCAATGAATTAATAAAAAATAAATTCATTTTTTCGATGTAGCGGGCAAAAGGTGGGTATCTTTCAGAGCCGAAACTCTGTTTTATAATAATGTAAGGTTTTTAGGTACCCTTTTTAGTTATTTGACACAATGTTAAAAACATAGTTAGTGATTTATTGAACGTAGTATGTGATTTCTACAGCATTGATTTATGTATTTGGTGTAGCTTTCTACATGTCAAGTCATCGATTCACACGCGTTAAAACTAGTCGTAACGTGCTAGTCATGAGAAGAACATGTGTTACGGGCAGAATTTACATATCGGATTATAAGCTTCTATACAAACAATCAATTTAAAAATAATTTTACTGATTTCTGTCGTCTATTGCAGGGGTTCCTAATAGTATTGCGGTAACGGGTGCATTTCGGACATATGATATTTTATAGGATGATAGTGTTGGACGCACGCCATATTTATAAAAAAGCACGATTTCAGTCATATGTGTCATAATTACTAAGTATAGTATTACTCAATTATTATCAGAAAATTATACATGTATTAACATTTATATACCTATGAGGGCCTTTACAAAATAAAAAGAGATAATATACAATAAACGGTAAAAAATACTGTAACACTGTGGTGGTCGTTGTCAATACTTGGTGGAAAAGCATTATATTAATAAAAACACAATAATCCTTTGTACTTTATTCCATTTTATTTAACCTGACAGTTGACAATGTTCCCAATGAGCAAAACCAGTCATGACCTTTTTAAATAAAGTGGAATGAAGTACAAAGGAATATTGTGTTTTTTATTAGTATTGCAATATAAATTATTAATTAATCAAAAGTAAATATTAGTAAGTGACCTCAAAACGAATCGGTTGAATGATTGAAATTTGATAAACTAATCATATTTAAGAACTAATCTTAAGCGTCTACGATTAAGTAGTACCAGCCATGTAATTGCTGTGAATGCTTGACGGCACACTCTTCAATTGTCGTTTCTAACGCCAATAAACTGAGTCAGATTCGCAATAGCAATACAAGTGTAGGGGGAAGTAATATGCAATAAAGGGACATGTGGATATTACGCGGAAATATTGTGGCAACAGAAGGATGCTGTGAGTAGCAAACGAAATATCTCATAGCATGTATTATGTATACATATTATACCGTAAATAAATAAACATTCATTCATTCACGGCGTATTCTTTCAGATTAAAGTGGTGATTTTCGAATGCTTTCTTCGTGACGGAAGTGAATACTTTATGAGTGTTTGGCTCCGACTTAAGATACCAATCGAAGGTATTTTGTTTGATATTTAAAACTCACGTAACACAATAAGGCTATTGAACAACGTACGGTACGGTTATTGGTAGTATGGTCCTGCTTTTCACATCAATAGTTGGAGTATAATTTTATTATATTCAATACAACCCAGCGCTTGGTGTAATCACGTGCATAATATTATACACTCAATTAATTATTTTGATAATTCTTTTATTTGGCGAAAAGTTTAATACTTGCTATTAAATCTAAAGTTGAAAAAGACTTGATACACATCAGCTGTCGCAAATCGAAGAACTTCTTAATTACATCATACTATGTATTATTCCTATTTGCTGCGTTATAGAGCCATGACGTAATAGTATATATTTGCAAGACTTATAGTGTCCTTGCCAATCTTATTTAACAGTTCTCGGTTCAACAGTAAACAAATTTCATTGATGACGGTTATTTTTTTTTTCATTATTCAAATTAATATAAATAAGGTAAAAAAGAAGAAAGAAAAAATAGCGAAGTATTAAGTTCCACATTTAAAAAAAATAGTACATAGCCATTTCGGCGTATGCCTTCATCAGAACTCTGTTTAAGCCTACATATACTCAGCTATACATACTGACTTAGAAGAGATACACAAAACATACTGTTATTTACTCTAAGATCTTAATTCATAGTTTGACATTCATTTAACATGACTTAAGTGTTTACAAGAACGATAAAAATATATTTAAATTAGTTTAATTTGTTTACCTTATAACAATGGATTTCTATCAAGTAAATGCCAATTCAATCAATATTTGTATTAACCACGTATGATTAATGAATATTTTGGTTTTTTTATATTTACAAATATTATTAATGATAATTATTCATAAAAGATATTTTTTGAGGTTATTAATATATGTATAGACTACTTTTACTTATTTATAGATGGTTTAATAATCTATAAATCAAAAACCATTTGTTCCGCATACTTCCTAATAAATCAGTGCTATTTTTGTGACCGCCTGTGTGGTCGAGTGGTCAACGTCGTTGGCTACCGCCACGGAGGTTCGAATCCCAGTACGGGCAGTTTTATAAATTGATTTTTTCAATCGATTTATGAATTTCTGTTCGAAGGCATGGATGTATGTGATGTCTTCCCACCTCCCACCCATCCTACCCTATGAACGGGGAGTATAGAGAGCGATTAGCTAACCACTAGTCCTGTCCTAGCCCTTTCCTTATATTCCTACTCTCTTTGGAAAACGAGTGGTTGAGCAACTGAGTAACAAGCAGTTCTCGTAGAAACACTTCTGTTGAGATAAACTCCATTAGGAGTCCATATGCTCCACATTGGGAACGAAAATGGTAAAAAAAATAATGTATAACTATATTTCTCACTCGTTCGATGAACTGGTCGTGGTCAAATGCAAAAATCCCCTTTGAAAAAATGTAACCAAATATTGGATAATCTAAGGAATTTCAATAAATAGAAGAATTCAAATTTAGCAGCAATCGGCGACAGTATCTTTGGATGTATAAATATCATGGTAACTGTCATTCTTACAATGGGTAGAAAAGCAATAATGGCACGATAAAGGTCTGACGCTATTTCTTTCAAGACCAGACAGATCACATGCAAAAAATGTATAAAATAAGCCTGATAACGCGCGCGCGGGAATTTTCTAATATCTAATACGTGTCATTATTATTCAAGAAAGCCACTTTGTATTGCTCATATTGCTGCCAAAATAATTCACAGTTCGCGCTGAAGAACGAAAGGAGTTCTTTGGAGAGGCAAACAAGCAAAAGACAGAGAGTTCCAGGGAACGCAATATCGGAGAGAATTACCAGACCGGTATTGAATATTTTATTTAGATATACAATGTTTGAATCTAAATTGCGAGATAAGCAGTTAGGTGAGCGAGACTAACAATAAAAATGTTCCCGGTCAAGTCAATTTCAATTTAATATTTTCACTACAAACCTAAACACCCGTATTTCCAATTCTGAAAACCTTAAAATGTCCCTATGAATCACTCCATCCAGAAAGCATTATTATCTATGGTTGTCGCTTCTCTATCGCACTGATTTGAGAAGTCTTTTGTTTTTTCAGCCATAGCTTCTAGAGTTTTTCATATCACCTCAAAACGACAAATGTTTAATTTTTTCGAATAAAAAACACAAGAGCATTTTACCAGTTCCCCACAAAAAGTGTGAATGCTTTTCTACGCGTTGTTTAAACGTTTCAGTTTTTCAATATTTTTGTAATCAAAATGTTTGTATGAACACTATTGGCTTCTAAATCGTTTAATGGTGCACTACCTTGCAATACTCACAAATTGAATTATTCTTTTCCTAGTTACTTTATTAATGTGAAAAATAAATAATTGTCGTTCTGGTTCAAAGCAATCTAACGATAGGAAAAATAATTGAATAAATCGTTTTTCTTGAATATTATTTAACGAGAGCTAGTATAGAAGTTATTCATACACCTTATTCTAAGAATAAATAAATTTAGATACATTTAGAAACCTGAATATTTTTTTACTTAAATCATATAGAACTTTGATTTGGAAAAGAGCTTAATATAAAGTATAAGACAAATAATAATTATTATCTTCTATCGGTTTTTGAACATATCAATTACAATTGTGAAGTCAGTGCTGGTTTTAATTTTAATACCGGTAGTTTCATATTATAAAAAAACCGGCATGTATTGCCATCCCTGACGTGCACGTTTAATAATAAACAGGCGCGTAAAGTTGTTCTGACCGCAGCTTTCGGAGACAATATTACTCAAGTTTTAGGAGGTTAAGTTAGAATTTGACTTCGTCTTGACATCAGCGTTCATGCTAAGCTGTTTTCAATGCTATCTTTCATCATCATTAGTGCCACTATTGACTTTGTATCTATAGCAGTGGTGGTTACTATTTATTGTATACTACCTTTTTAATGGAAACCTCACTGGGATTTACGAAAATAAATGCTGAATACGCAGATTAAATGAAAAACAAGGCAACTATCATTTTTAGATTTAATTTAATTAAAAATATATATACATATATAGAAAGTGGTAAATAATGTGATAGCAAAGATGGATGTTGCGAATATTGTTAAAATTTAAAAAATCGGCTATCTTGACTGTAAGGTCAGCATTAAATTATTTGATTTTATTTTTCAATAGTTCACTATCGAGGATATGAACATCAACTTTTTGAACGCGGGTTTTTTTTAATTCAGTTAAATAGAGCACCAATATATTGAAAATAAATGGAATCAGTCCTTGCGGGCACTTATGACCGAGTCGCCAGAAATATCAGTTGGGGTGATAGGTGTGTTTATATTATATTAATAAAAAATATGGCTATCTATAGTATGTACTCAGTGGAAGGATGCTGGCATATCATGGGAAGAAGTAAAGCGATCGGCGAGTGACAGGGAATCCTGGAAGCGCCACATATTTTACACGGGGAACGAATATGGTCCGAGAAGAAAAATTGTTAAAAAATACCTTTTTTGGACCCAAACAATCTATTCCTAACAAAAAACTGACACAAAATGGAACAAATTGATTCGTAAAAAATATTACACGTATATTATTTTTTGTTGGATGAAATTTGGAATCAAATATTGAGGATTACATAGATATTAGGTATATCAGTACGCATTAGGCATGTTATCTGAGAGATAAGATTGCCTAGTGTTTATAGGGCCTAGTATAGATACCAATCATACAACTTTTTATGAATTAATTTGCGCGTTTTCTTTTCATCATCAACGTTTTAAAATCAAAAAATAAAAACATAAAGTTTTCAGGTTAACATTTTCCATACGATCGCAAATTACTCATATTTTGAAGTGAGCTGTCTAAATTTCTAACGAATTTACTTACATTGTTTCCAATTAATAGAGTAATCACCAACCTATCTGATTGATTGCAACTCATTAGTGAAATAGTTTGTAATGTTTAACGTCATTAGTAATATGATTATATTTGTTTGCTTTGTTTCGATTCTATAACCCCCTCCTTGCTTTTCTTAAAAGGGAAAAATCCCAATCTGATTGATTGCAGCTCATTAGTATCATTATTTGTTTGCTTTATTTCGATTCTATCACCCCCTCCTTGCTTCCCTTAAAAGGAAAAAAACCCAAACTCCATTTTGTAATTTCATAATTTAAAATTTTAGAATCAATCTTGCTTCATTACTTAAGCAAACTTTGCGATAGTAAGTCTGAAGATGCCTCTGAAAGGGGCGAAACACGTGTCACAGTTAGTTACACAATAAGTGGAATAATCAGTTATTTTAAATTTTATATTCTAACGAATTGGTTTTCCAACTGTTAAATTAAATATTGTTATGATTTTCATTTGAGATAATTCTATAACATACTTAGTAAACAACTATGAAGATATATGACAGATATGTGAGCTTTCTTTGATATTATTTAATTTGACAAAAACTTTACTTTGTCACGTGACAACAATGTGAATATCAAAAAATGAATTTCCGCCGAATCCTAGCTCGAATCCCGAAAATATCATTTCAGTATATGTATGGTGTAGTAGTAAACGAATTCAAAGCCATCGATCGCACACGTCCATCATTATGTGTACATTGTATAATGCTTTTACCGATATTTAAAAATATGCGATTATCGAAAGTGATCTTAGAAAGAGAACCTGCTGGACCTGCACAGTATATTCCCGATAAGCTCCATATATTTAGGTAACACCATATAGAAATAAAATAAAAAATATAAAGATGTCGAAATTCAAAATCATTTGTGTGCACTTTCTACCGGTCGCAACTTGCCAGACACGTCTTGTTGAGTTAGCGTCTGGGAACTAAATTCTCAAAGCAGGAGATCAGAGTTGTCTTCGGGATAAGGAAGGCACACCCTGCGATCGCGAAATGCAATATGAGCCACTGAACAAAGACCGACGCAGTTTTGCAATCATGCAGCATAAATTTGTGCGACGGGTTTTTCAAGCGTCTGTTGGAGAGGGGTGGAATGTGTTGCAGGAAATAGTATAAAATGAAACTATGGTAATATTATACCAATGATAAAAAAATCGATTAAATTGTACTCCTCTTCAATCAACAAGTGAAACCATGTTGTGAACGATATTAACGATAACTTTTTCACAACCATTGATTTTATCACTAACATTTTGGACCAAAAGGAGCATGGAGCAATGGGTTGTGCCTAGAGCAGGAGCAGAATACAAAAAAAAATGTAGTGCTCCCTGCTCTAAGTGTATTTTTTAAATATGTTTCTTAAATTACTACATATCGACTGAAATCAGGTAGAAAAACGTAGCTCAACCCACACATAACAAATTTTACAGAAGGTAAAAAAATATTTATTTACGTATCTTTAATGATTCACAAACACAAACTTCAAGTGCACGAAAACTTATAGACTGGATTTTTACTAACGGAAACTAATATTAATTCAAATTTTTTAAAAAAATCCCTTGTCCTGGGGGGGTTCTTTTCTTGGTCGCAATTTTCACAGTCCCTTGTTTTTTTCATACATAAAAGGCAAATTTAGATACTAGTTCGGTATTTGCAGTATACACCCGTTTGAATGTGTATTAAGTGAGAGAAGACATTTGTCTTGTTTCATTTAGATACTTAATTTAAGCTGCTAATTCTTCAAGCTAATGCTTCATTTAGATAGCTAATTTAAGCTAATTTAATGCTCTCGGCGATATTTTATTACAATGTAAATAACGATAAACATTTACTGGAATTTTAAAAAAGATTTTTTAGGGTGTTTTAAGTTACATAACGTTAATTGTATGTATATTATTATTATGCAAATTTTTTTGTCCGGAGCGGAGCAATTCAAAAAATGGTTCACTCCAAACATCTAGTCATAAGAATTCAAGATCCGACAGGACATTTCATACACCAAAAAAATGCTAGATATTTTACCTACTCACTTAGTATATGTACATTAGATGTCTGCACGGGCCCGGGCCTGGCTCGCGGGCTTTTACCCGACCCGGCCCGTGGGCCGGGCTCGGGTGGGTAAGCACAATTGAGAGTCGGGCTCGGGCCGGGCTTTGGAATTTGGGATATAATCTGGGGAAAAATATAGCAAATGAGAGAAAAAGAGGATTTTAAATTCCTCGGTGAGCTAAAATAAGGTGTTTCGGGCTTCGGGTCGGGTTCGGGTAACAAGTGCGGTATTAGACTCTGGCCCGGGCCGGGTCGGGTGTGAGTTTTTCGGGCTCGGACCGAGTAGTTTTGTAAAAATTTTGGCCCGTGCAGACCTCTAATGTACATATAAATTACAGTTGTACAACTGATTATGACATAAACTCGAAATATGTTTAGTATAATAATGTAACTTTTCTATTTGTTAGGATAACGGAAATGCAACGCTCTCTCTATTGTTCAAAAGTATTACTTCGTGAGAATATGTTCCGCCTGTCCCAATATTTTAATGACATTGGAATAGAATTCACATGCTTTAAAACATTTGTGTAATAGTCGTTCAGAAACACTACCCAAATTAAATAACATCTTTTTCGAAAAATCATCGTTTTATTTTGATTATATTTCATACCAAATCATTGTTATTAAGGAATATTGAAGTCAAAAAATAATGTTCCTATGGGCCAAACCGGTCCTGATTATATTAAATAAATGTGTAATTAGTAAAAAACATTGTTTTATTTTTTAAATATATCTGCCTTTCCACCAAATATTGACAGTGAACACCTTAAAGCAATAGTGTATGACAAAAAAATACATATTCTTATTCAGAAATACGTATTGTGGGCAAAATTCTACTATTGATAATTGATAGCTGAATATGAAAGCTTAGAAAAATTTGGATGTTAACCACCGACTTTATTTCTTTGAAACAAACCGTTAAATACTAAAACTAAATGGCCATACTTAGATGCTATTAGATTTATTTGAAGAGACATTGTTCTACTAAACAAGAGTGCGGCATACATCATACATGTTTACCTAATTGATCTACATATGAAGTATATAAAAAATTGGATATCTAAAATAAGCAATTTTCACCAAACTGAGACTAAATTAAATCGATTTTTTCGATTTGTACTTGACTTGTAGATGACCCTTTAGTGATGTTACGACGTAGACCAATGTTTCTCAACCTTTTTGGGAGCGTGGCCCCTTTTGAGTGTCTTTATTTTTCTGTGGCCCCCCATACCATTGTTTTGTCTTCCCATGAAAATTATAATTTCAAAAACCCACCTTTTTTTATAGCTCTTCCGAGATTTTCGAATCTAGAATGCCAGTTATTTATTTTATTTACGGATTTACAAAAAATAGCTGTGCGACGTCCACCATTATGCTCTTCTCTGTATCGTTTTATCAATACCTGTGCCCCCCCTAAACTGTGATGTGGCTCCCAAAACAAAAATAAATCTCTGTGCCCCCCTTAGAACACACTGTGGCCCACCGTTGAGAAACCCTGACGTAGACTATTCTGATTATTTTAAGCCACCGTGTCGGAAAAAATCAAACCCGTTCGATGTGCTTGACACCATAGTATTTGCAAAAATGTTTGTATTATTGCGGAAATGATTTGATTGTCTACAACTCTATAGGTAGGGACATGAACTAATACTCCATTAACGCTTCAACACATTCGAAGGATTTTTGGTAATACCGTGTGAGTATACATTAGCTGATGTACCAATAAATTATACCAATTTTGGAGGGAAACCAGCGTGCGGTGATGTCACGGCATGCCCAAATTTGTTTTGATGTAAGCCTATAAGCATACCCACTTCTTAATATAGTGACGTGATAAGCAAAGGAGGAAGTTTGGTATGCCTAATGTATTCTGAAGATATTTCATATTTCTCCATAAATGTTAACTATAAAACGAAATTATGACGTCTTCAATTACAATAATTATTCACTGGGGTCCAATCAGCAGGTTGAAGGGATATTTAATATACTAGAAATAACAATCAAAATCTTCTGTACAGAACAAAAACTAATAGTACTCACCATTGTCGCTTGGTCGTTAGAGATCTACCATTTACGATCGATGAATCAGGGTTTAAGTCCAAGGAAGGTCAATACCAAATTAAGATTTTCTTAATCCAACATTTTAAATCTCAGGCATGCCTATTTGTGATGTTTTTTCTCCTCGAGTTCATCACGAGTGATTTTAAAAATTCGTTGATCGCACGAGATTTAAAAAAAATCAAAATATTAGGCGCCCTTCATAATTTTATTATTCATCCATATTTGAAGTCCAAAAAAATATTATTATACTTCACTCTATTGATTACAAAGCGATGCATCGTAGCGAACAAAGTCTTGCTATATCCCTTAGTCCGTTACAATGGACCGCATTTTGCACCCGTAGTCAGTTAAATATGACAGCGACATCGGCACTTTAAGGCAGCATTCTCAAGATGTGCCTAAGCAACACAAGAGCCTCGTCACAACCGTGGAGGTCACTATTCGCTGCTGAGCCCGTTAACGGATTGTTGTATTTCAAATCCTACTATTTTTGAACAAAGTAATAGGGGGCCATATGCTCCACATTGGGAGTGAATGTGGTAGAGCGCTGTTTTCAACAAAACACTAAATTTACAAAGTCAAATTACACATTTCGTAAATATGTAACATTATACATAAATACATATTAACTAGTTAGTGACAAAATCTGTGGAAGTGTACATAATTTGAATGATTCAAATTTAATATTGAAATTCCACCAAGCACCTTCAGTCGAAATCTTAAATTACATATTAACTCATTATGGTCCGCAAAATATTGTCAAAAAAAACCACCTGCTGAGTCCAATTAAAAATATATAGGTACATAGAACAAAGTGAGTCATTTAAAATATGTATGGATGTAAAAAAAAATGTTATATAATATAATGATTTCACGCAGTTTACAAATTCAAATTTTGTATATGTCTTCTATAATATGCAAGGTATTTAGGTAAATATGATTTATGTATTTTTCTCATATGATGACACGGTATTCAACTTTATATTTAGTTTCATCGTATCCCTTCCGGTCAAATATGTAGCATGTCTGATCGAAGTTAAAATACCGAGCAACATATTTAACCACAAAGTTTATCTGACGATTTGGTGGACTCAGTCGATTGAGACGACGACGATCTGAGAAAGAATGCAGCGGAGATAATTGCATTCACCACCACATTACAACAAATCATTAGTTTTAACAATAGAGATGCATGCAGAGTGAAACAAAACACATGATTACTGACCTGATATTGACAGACAATTTCTCTTACTTGGGCCACCAGTTAATTGGAACAAGCGCCTATTTAGGCCGAATCTCGAAGAACGGAAACCAAACCAAGGGGCTCACAGAAATTAACTTCGTTTAATTGAGACAGTATTCCGCTTAATAAGAACAGTATATTTAATAATAAGCGAAATACATGTATTCCATCTTTTCCGCTGAGGAAAGAAGTTTATATTGGCCTCAATAATGCATTAAAATTGTAGAATTCCGAACTAAAAAAATGGATTTAATTATTATAATAGTACCAGCGGGTATCACAAGATATTTACTGTATCAAAGAAATTGACTACGGTGAGAAAACGTCGTGACAGGATTGCGGATGAGAATTTAAAAATCAATTAAACTAAATTTTACCTACCAACTAGAGTTACAAATTAATAATACGTTTAATGATTGTGAGAATTAGTGAAGTGTAACTGAACTGCCGATTCCGTCAATATAATAAACTATAATATATTAAATCAATCTCGGCCTAAATATAAACGTAATGTCAAAACTTTAAGTACTTTAATATGTCCACGATAAATGAGGACATCTTCAGAAAATAAATATGAAAATACCCTGAACATTCATTAATTCAAAATGGTAAGGTATAATAATATATAGTTACCCATCTATTGATAAACCGACCGATTCAATACTAGGAATGAGTGAACGAGTTTGTCTAAGAACATCTGCTATGTCGCAGAGTATTTAAGATCAGATATATCCCTATTATTTCGTTGAGATCCACCTCACAAGTCACGAGGTTTTTCTATCAGGGATCCCTTTGAACGAGATGCCCTTTTTTAACCATTGGGGAGTCCTTATCCCCCTTTCTTACATCTAAGCATCTCGCATCAAGTTCAAACTGAATTTCCCGACCGCCTTTTGTGTTACTTGATTAGGATAAATAAGGAAGACAACTATGGAATAATACGGTGGGCTATGTTTGCTTTAGATAACGGTCTTTTTGAAGTTAGTGTTTTACCTTGATACAAACTTACTAATTGACGTAAGTTCTGAAATAACAATGTGAAATATCGAAATATTCGCTTTAGGCCGATTATGGATAACCAAAGAAAAGGGGACATTTTGGAAAAAATTCGAGGCAAGTTATTTAAAATAATTGATTCATTATAAGTCCGTCTTTTTCCAAATATCAAAAAGGTATCACCAAACGTTTTTACATAACAACATTGAAGATATCTTAATTATCACTAACTGTTTACCACAAGTTTAAAATATAATCATATAATAAAAGTAAATAACTCAATATTTGCTACGATAAATAAATATTCGTAAATTATCAAAAAAAAATATTATGACGTACAGGCCAGATGTATAATAATATATTATGATATTTGATTTCAATAAAATAAAATCAGCAGGGCCAATTCATGTTGTTGAATTAAAGAAAAATAGACAAAGCGTAACAACCTTATACGTAACGTTTAATTATGCAAATATTTAATTTCATAAAAAATCATACGAAAAAAAAACGAAACCCATAATTTGAATAAATTACTTAGAACTTCGTTTCATTCATAGATATTTGGACAGATTACATTAAAAAAACACGACTGGAACTACCTTCATATTTAGTTTGACCAAGATATGATTTTTGACATATAATTTATTTCATTCCTGATGCTGCCGTCTAAACTGTTTTTGTAATACCATAAAACATTGTAAGAGTTTTTGTAACCAAGACCACTTATAATGTGGATTATATGGGCTGCAATTGAATCATATGTGAATAAATAAATCTACGAGAAATACTTGCCTTTAGTCGAAGAGAGTAAGGATAGGGCTAGCATAGAACAAGTAGTCAGCTAATTGCTCCTGCTAATCCCTGCGTGTAGGATCAAATTGGTGAGATGGAAATTAAAAAATATATATAGACATTCATTCCTTGGAAAAAAAATCGAACATAAACTATTCGTACGGATTCGAGTTCGTCAAAACTGCAACCGAAGCTAACGGCGTCAGAATTCGTAAGGTGTTCTACTTCATTGCTTTCCCTTCATAACGTAATGTTTATTATATAATACAGGAAAAGCTTTAAATCTTAAGCACAAATCTTAATTTAGGGTTACGGTTAAGTCTTATTATAGTAAATCTTATTTTAGGGTTACAGTTAAGTCAATAGATTCATTTTATAATGATTTTTATTAATACTATGGTAGATACTAACGTTGCTTTTAGATGAATGACACATACCACCATTTTTCATACACTTCAAAATTAATTTTAATGTATTTTCGTCGAACAGATGCCTCTTGCATAGGTATTGCAATACTGATATTACCGAAACCGGAATACCGGTATTTATAATGTTTTTTTTTCAATATCAAAATAATAAATTTCAAAAATACCTGTTATTCGGGATGGAAAATTTTATAAAAAAATAAATTACATATTTAAGCAAGTACCTGAGTTGCATCAATATTGACAGTTTCTATTAATGATGAGAGCCTTCTTTCAATGGCTTATTATTATTTTAAGAAACCATCAAGTTATTCATGAAAACACCTGTTTATGAACATTCTATAAATTTGTATTTGTTTGCTTTATTTTATCTTTTTAGTTATATCGGTATTCAAAATAAAATACCGGTATATACATATATAAAAATCGTCTGTGGAAAGGAAAAAGGACGTATCCCACAGTTTTTCAAAACAGGTATTTTTCGATAATCACAATGTATCAAACTTGATACACGTTCTATCAAACGGATGCAAGCTGCAAATGCCGAATTAGTATCTAAATTTAGCTTTTAAGTTTGAAAAAGATGACTTTTTAAAAAGTTAAAACCAAGAAAAAAGACTAAAATAAAGTTTTTTCCTAGACAATATCTTCAATTAATATTAGATTATGTCAATTAAACACCAGTTTAGAAGTCTCCGTGCACTTCATGGTTGTGTATAGTTCATAATTTGCATGTGGCCCAAAATCATCAAAAAACGTTTTTTGCGCCTCCTGTTAAATTTGATGTGTTACGTCCTTTTTCCTTTCCACGGTCGATATATATAAACGACCGTTATTGCAATCCAACACATGCATACTAACTACGACTGCGAACATTAACTACAAAAAAATAAAAATATTTATCAAGATCAAGCGATTAAAATATTTAGTGATAAATTAATAATTATGTTTTATGAAAAGACAAATTTTATTAGGTATATAAATACGTATTACTCAACTGTTACCTGATAACGATGATCTTTGCTTGGATGAGGAACTAAATTTGATAGCGTTTCTTCACATTTAACCTTTAATACTTAATGAGGAATTACACTGTAAGTACTTAAATCATGCATTGAATCGAACAGATCATTACGTATTTGGTATCATAGATTTCGCCTTCTTTCTCTCTTAAGTTTCTTATATAGAAGTACTTTTTGAAGATTTATAGTTCTGTGGAAATAATTTCCTATTAATACAATTTGGCCAGGCTGACGGGCAGTTTCTAAAAACTTAAAATTGAAATACAGAAATATTGGAACTAGTGAAAAGCAGCTCAAATACGCGCGTTGTTTCTCTTTATCGCGTGCTATCGAGTATAATGCCAAAACCTATTATTGGCATGTATAATTAAAGAGTTACACGGAAAATAATATAGAAGTTTGGCAAACTATTGATGTATGTGTAAATCATATCTATTAAGGTAGTTGTTTATTGGTATGTATATGAAAAAAAAAAATCTACAAGAGAAAAATGGCCCGCAGTCCGTTTTCGTATAGTAGTATAATAATATGAAAAAACTTCGAAAAAAAACATAAAATAAGTCTTGAGAAGCCTCACCGTTACAAAGTTACTTTAATTCAAATTTTATACCACTAATTAAATTATTTTTATGATAAACTATACAGCGTTCTTTATATTCTCTCTACCTAAACAAAACATTAATTAATTTTGAATTATGACCATAATTAATGCAATTGCATTGATAGCCGGGTCTACAGTCGATTAGTCAACGGCTTCGGTCGCGGTGTTCATGGGTTCGAATCCCGATACGGACACTTAATTTAACTGACAGATGCTGTGATGTTTCGATCTTTTCTCATCTATCTGAGTGTGAAAACTTAGGCGTAGAGAAAGCGATTAGCTTACTCATAGTCTAGTAATAGCTCTCTCAAAAGAGTTAAACGATTACGTAACAGAAAGTTGCTGTATAAAAATTTCTATTGAGATAAGCTTCATTTAGTGTCCATATGATCCACACTGGGAGCGTAAATGGTAATAACGAAAATATGAGAATTTAATAATATAAAATAAGTAACAACCTGAAAAAATACCTGTTGATACTTAGTCATGAACTGGATCTACGAGTCGATAAACAAAAAAATAAAGTAGGAAATTTAGACATAAATCAATAAAACTATTACGTACATTGTAAACCATATTATTATCAGATACCATTATAACATGGCGACAAAACAGGGCTGTACAAAACGTGGCCTGCGGAACAAATCTGTGCTACCCTCGGCCGCCAGTATGTTTTGATTTTTATGTGAAAAAGAATCAAATAAACAAAAATTTAAATCGAATTGTATATTTTGATTCAGATGATCTCGATATTAATATTTTTAGTTCAAAAAAATAAAACTGCTAATACAAATCCGACAAATATTTTGAAATCGGAAAATCATACAATATAAACTTGATGAGAATTTTTGTAAAGTTACCTGAGATCAACTGAAGGAGAACAGACATCAAAAACATCCATTTCCAAGATAGCAAATTTGAATTTAAAAAATCGAAATTTGATATGACTTTTCCGAGACTAGAACCCAGACCCATCTGATCACTAGGGCAAAGCCCTCGCGAATTAGGCCACGGAAGAAAATATTTGTAATTTTATTTGTTGTTTTTCCCTAAGTATAATTTCACATTGGTTTTTTTTACAACGTTTAAAACACAGTGAAACCAATTCACAATACGAGTGATAAGACACCTTTGCTGACGTTGTGCTATAGCCGTAAAATGAAATGAACCCAATACTGTCTCCCCTGTATCATTTTTTATAAGCTCTATTGCTTTTTTTCTTACGAAATTTCAAATAAATCACTCTAAGACTCAAGACGATTTAAAATATGTACAATGTTTATTATTCTCGATGCGTCCTTCTGATAAACTTTAATATTTCAATTTCGGACAGCCCTGCTAAAAGCACATTTTGTATCATAATTCTACAGGTCTTACAGACGAGACCCGCATACGTTTAGCGAACAAATTTAAAAAAATCCTTATTATATCAACACATAATAAATTCATTATTAAAAATTGTAATTATCACCAGTAAAAATGTTGTTCTAAAAAATACCTAACAGATCTATCGAGTATATAAAATTTTATGATTTGACAATTATTTTCTCATCGCTAACTACTTAGCTAGATCAGATTTCGTCTTTTTTCATATCATATTAGCTTTTGAAATAATAAACATGCTTAGTGCAATTTTTGTTTATTCACCACGAAATTATATTTTATTATTATTATTGAACATAATTTATTTAATCGACGTGAATTTCCGTAAAATAAATTCCGATTATATATGCAACTAGTTTACCAACTAAATAAATGTACAGTATTTACGATGACAATATTTCTTCTGATATCGCTAGATTAAACATAATTATAAATTATTACTTAGAATCGGGTATTTCATAAGATAACTTTAAAAACTGTTTACCATCAGAAAAATTGAATATTGTTCAATTTTACCGAACACAAACAAAATATCACACATACCTATCAATCCACCACTAGCGAGCTGTCTCTAGTGAATGAAAAATTACATACATAAATTAAATACGTCAGTTCACAATCCAATAGTGGGCAAAGCTAGACTGTAAATCGTTCGCTGCACCGAATACCGGCTTGGTTCGCTGTAGTTTATACAATACTGTGCAAAATTTTGACAGCATAGGAAAAATAAATATTTCAGTGGATCATCGTTCAAAAGATTACTAAATAATATCAAAGTAATCGGTAATTTATTATGTTAGAACAGAATAAACACGTGATCTTATGAGAAAAAAAATAGCAAATAATCAATGAGAACTGTCAAGTTTTTTTCTAACAAATGAAGCTGTCAGAATTGTGAAAATAATGACATTTGGAATAACCCTTCGGTTCAGGGTAATGATTATATTTAAATATACCCTTCTTCCCACGCAAAGTTAGGGATGTGCGATGGACATATTTTGTCATTTGCTCGCGCGTGTAGTGTGTAAAATAGTCGTAAGAAATTGCCACAGACCTGAGATAAACTGTCTGCGATTTGACGAGACAAGGAATCTCGCTGCTTCTCCACACCTTTCAGCTTAATTTCAGTGTCTCCAAGACGCTCCTGAGTTTCCCTGAGGCTGTCTACTAACTTATCCCTTTCGTCTAACATAGACACCATCAGCTGCTCCAAGTCTGCATTTTCGCCAGAGAATTGCGAACTTCTCTGGCTAATACTGTCCTCCGATATCGTCGGCATCACATCGCACATCATATTCCACATTTTAAATGAACACTATGAGAAATATTAGTCGTTCTCTTCACGATTGGCGGCACCAAGATTTACAATAGGTAGTGATGTTTTATGTTCCTATACAAACATTATCTAAATCTAGCACACGGTAACATTAAAAAATATTTTGAAAGCTCCATGGACACAGTAAAACATATATTTAAACTATTTGACGACATTATAGCAGAAAATCTAGGTTGACACACCTACAAATTCCTATCACACCAGTCCCATCACTACACTTCCCGACCGAACGGCCTGTCAGCCATCTTGAATCCTGACGTCAGGCGGGGCTATTTTAAACTTTCAACAGAGGTGGCAGCACCGAGCTTTATGATAATGGCTTACATAAAAAAATAACAGATGACACTGCAACATGTTTTTCAAGCTGAATAATCGCATAAATAAAGTAGTTTCCGCAAAAGCTGTGAAAGAAAATAAATGCCAATTTTTCACTTTATTTTATTATTATACTAACAAGTGATACATCAAAACACTGACAGCCAGAGGCGAACAATTTTAATTTTAAAACAGCAGCCAATTTTTTTACTATGAATTGAGAATTTGAAAGGCAATTTTTTAGCAAATGGATTAACGCTTGTCCGCTTAGATTTGAGATGGCATGTATTCCGGAATTACCCTGGTTTCAGGCATCTTGTAGGGGTGCCTTGTGAGAAACAATCGAACAACTAATTTCTCGTAAAAGTCAATTACCAAATGCAATTTCGATGGTATTGGGAACTTTATTAAAAGTGTCTCACTTTAGACAACAAAAAATCTAGCAACCCTATCCTAGACATATGAATATCTAAAAATAGTCAAGTAATCGCTGTCACTAAGTCTCATTTTTAAGATCTGATGGGTTGGAAGAAATTTAAATAGCATAGCATTAAAATTTTATTTTTACCAGTTTATTGAAATATTGATCGCAGAAAATTTATCACTGTGTATTGTTTTATTGTATGTATTTGTACATAATATACTATATGCAGCAAAAAAATTACAAATTATTAGTGTATGGTTTTTTCAATGTGAAAAAGATTAACAACAAAATGAACAGGATTTTTTTTATCTAAATTTGATTATAAGAAGATAACGATAATGTTATTTCATTAGTTAAATTATTACCTTGATTATGTTATCAATCCCAAAATTTCGGGATTCACAATTTCTCAATCTCGGGATCCTTGGATTAATCATTTACTAGAATTGAATGTTTTTATTTTTTTATAAAACCTTAATTTATTTTTTAAATATCTGGCATTACTGCTAACGACCAAAGCGTCTTTTTTATTTTTATGCCAAAAATTGTTCAAATCAATTTGAGGAGAAAAAATATCACAAACACTCATGTTTGAGATCTCTGTGCAATTGCAATGCAATTGGATATATTTTTTAAGCATTAATTTTTTTTTTTAATTCATCAAAAATCAGGCAAATATTAACAAAAAAAGAAATTAAATTATTTAATAATAAAAACAATTGTCAATTTAACAAGACTAGCTTCACTGGCGGGATGCTACTGATGCCGCTCTAAAAAAAGAATTTTCAAAAAAACAATAAAATTTTCTACGACTGTTACAACATGTATGAGGGAGTAAGACCACAAATCATTAGTTTATTATAGAGGCATTATACAAAATTATGTATGTAAACAAAATGAGTGAACTGATGAAAATTATTTTATCATCAAATATCTAAGTAAATCAATAAGTATTTATATTTTAACCTTTAACCTTTAGAGGAGTATGGACGTACATGTACGTCGGCGCCATTTTTCTATAAATGAGTATGAAAGTACTTTAAACTCAACACAGGAGTGTCTGTCTGTAAGCATATATATGCTCTAAGTATGAATTACATATATTCATTCATTGGTAAAAAGTCACAAAATTGTCATGTTAAGAAAAGGCAGTAAATTAAAGTAAGGTCTGTATAAATCTATACACTCCTCTAAAGGTTAAATGCCCAGCGGTCCCGTTCGGTACCAGTGATTATGGTACATTGCGCTATCGGAAGTATGTTTTATGATGAAAAATATTCAAAGTATGAATATTAGCTTACATAAATGATGACTCTGAGATACCGATCCATAATTTTATTTTCGGTTTCGATAAATATTTTTGTCATTTTTAAGAATATAAGCATCTGCATTACAAGGTCGGCATTGGGATATGCGTTGTGTTAGGCGGACAATGCGGTTTCATATCTATCAAATCTTTCAATTAACGTAAGTTTTTTTATAATTTAGAATTTCGAATGAAATTTTTTGTTTTATGATTGCAACTTCTTGTGTTGTTGTGTCTTCCACATCAGAGTCCTAGGAGATTAATTAACAAACTTGAATGAATTTTCCCGAAAATACTTCTCATTTTTAGATGAGTATTGAAAATTTTCATTGGAACTGGGAAACTTTTTACCTAATAAGTGTATCACTAGAATACTATTCCATATCGGATAGTTAAGAAAAGGCTGAATATATTCGAATACTCCAGTGGGATCTCTACTCTCCAGTATAAAATGATTTTTCCTGTTTTATTATCAACATTTAAATTTTCTTTATATCAATAAAATTATTATGCGCTTATTTTATGATACAGATGAAGAGATCAAATATACATTCACCACTTTTTTTTTAATACATGCCGATTATTTTTACTTTTATTACTGCAGCCTCAAACACTACCAATTCTTATGGACTGCTATTGAACAACACGAATTACCTGTGTATTGGAAATTTCATAGGAAATAAGTTTCATATTTGGAAGCCACCCACCTGTCTTGTTTAAAATGGTATATACTAATAATTGATTGCTAACAAATCTATTATCAATATATTAATTTCCGACTTTGCAAATTTTGAAAAATTATTACACTTAAAATCTCTTATATTTTCTATTATTGCTTCCAATACAAATGATTCTAGTCACTCGCCAGGCAAAAGAAACAGCTTATCAAACGAAAATAAATTCTTTGAAGATGAGCATCTTAATGAGGCGAAATGTGCCACACCACTTACACAACCAGTGAAATACTGAATTTATCAACTTAAATTAATGATTCAATGAATTTTTACAAAGCTCTTGGCAAAATTGTAAATATATCTATTTCGTGATTTTTACTCAGTTGTGGGCAATATTATATTCAATCATTACAAATAAATTTTTGCTTGTAAGAAGTCTTAGTAGTAGAAATTAATTGTCATTAAAAAAGAAGTAAAACATATATTTGTACATCACTTTGTATTACAATGGCAAGCTTAACACTGGCGCGAAGTCGTCCACGATTTGATGACGTGTGTTCCTTATGTACATTAGGCATAAGAAACACATGTCATCTGACTGTGGACAATGGTGCCCCAGTGTAAAGCTTGCTAATGGTTCTTTTGCTAGTATACAATTTGTAAAAAATGTTGATTATGTTTTAGCCACTACCTAAATAAAACAGACGCTCGAAGGAGAGGGTCAGTGAGATAAGTGAACCTCACCAGAGAGGAGAATGAAGTGAATAAATTCGGTAATGTTAAAAAGCATCTCACAATTTATTTTGGATAAATTCAAGACATTTTGTATGTAAAACACCAAGTAGTTAACAATATAACTCAAATAAAGTATGCACATGATTGTATTTCAATCATTTATGAAACTTTACTTTGGGAAACTTAATCAAATTGTCTATTGTGGAAATGATATCAGACATTTCTGAACAGGTCTTTGTCCATGGTCCATAGTATGTAGTAAATAACAGAAGCACATCCGTTAATTGTTTTTTGATTCTCAGAGCTTCGGATCTGAAAATATTCATAAAAATAATTTAACATTTCAATGGAGCTAGTTACAAGTTCATTTTAGCTTATGTTAAAATACATAACAAGCAATGTTCCCGCTAAGGTGTGCGCGTGTGCGCGCGCACACCTCGCAAGATTTGGCCGCACAATTTTTTTCCGTCCTTCGCACAGACCGCACATATAAATGTTGTACAATACAGTTAATTTTTTTATTTAGCGGCTTGAAATGAAGAATTAATTTATTTAGTGTCAGCAAGTAGGAAAGAATAACTATCATCATATTTGCGCACATTTTTTATTTTACTGAAAATTTACCATACAAAAGTTGATGGTCCGCACACACAGTAGAAAAATTAGAGGGAACGTTGATAACAAGCTGAATATTTTCAATAAAATAACATTGGTAAAAATAAAAAAATTACATGGCAAATTTTTGGCAATGATAATATGTTATTTGGCAAGGTGTTTATGTTTATATTTTTTTTGGCAAATAAATCATTTTTTTGTTATAAATAAAGTGCAGAATATATCTAATAATAGTTTGTGGCAATTAAGGTTCTTTTTTATCAAGAAGTTACAGATCTATAAACAAGGGATAGTATAGTAAGGGTAATTGATTGGCTAAAAGGGTAAAAATACAAATATAAATTTGTTTGCCACATAAGTCCCACCCCTGAGGGCGTAAGTTCGCCACAAACAAAGAATGTACTGATGATAATAAAAAATATTAACTCTTAACAATAAAATCAAGTATGTTAGCAAATATTCAAAAACAAGATAATATTGAAAAATTTTAAATACAAAAACTAATTTGATTTTAAAACATAAATTGTGATGCATCATGCCAGATCAGATTTCAAAAATGCTATATATTTTGGAAATATAATTTTTATAATTGCAACATGAATAAACATAAATGAACTTCAGTTTTTATAATAAAAAAATTAAATACCTGTAGGAAGCGACGTTTGCATGTGTTATGGAGTTCATCCGAGAGAAATTCACATGGGCCAATTTGAGCAATTCATGAGCCACTTCAATACTGCCTTCACCAAATTGATATTGTATGGAGCATAAATTTTCTTCAATCAATCTGATACTTAGATCGAATTCACCTGAAAACATATTACGTTAGACACAATAGCATAACAAAGAGATTTATCAATATTGATTAAGGATTCTGTAGTCTCAGCTTTTTTCATGTTCTGGGAAATTCTCGCGACCCGAGACCGTAGCATTTTAGAATTTTTATTTCTATGCATGAAATTCCGAAGCATTTTTATTACATTTCTTACAAAACAAAACAATAAAACTGTTTTGAAATCATATTTATTATGGAAAAGGAAGATTAACACGCGTTGAAAAAATTAAGAAAGGCTCACCTTTTTTTTCCAATATCGTCGCAGTCATTAAAGCAGTCTTACAAATATCAATATGATATTTGTAGAGGCACTTTCGCTGTACTTGAAGAACTAAATTTAAATCATCAATAACTGTGTTGAGATCTTGTCCAATATCTAAAACCGATAATTAAATATCAATAAATACAAAGGATAATATATTTATGAATATAAAACAGATCTTTCTACTGATTCTTCAATTTTATAATATAAAATTGGAGAATTAGTAAAAAAATTATCATTTTATGAGCTCTCGAGAGGTAAAACCTTTTCTTGGACCTGTAAGTACAATCACGTCTTTACTTGGTGTTTTTGTGGATTGTATATTTTTATTTTACGGAGATAACACAATTGCAATGTGTATTAACTGAGGTTACTTCACTTTTACGATATTTTAAAACGTGTAGAATATTACAACGAATCAATTTTTTTTTTCTAAAATACCACTTGGCTCACTTCACCTCTAATGGGCCCATATTATAATCATCAGTACCATGTCCACTCATCGCAAGCATTTTCAATCAATGAAAACAAATTAGACGAAAGTTTTCAATTGATTTTTTTTTTAATTCCCTAGGGTACTCTACGTTGTACCCGCCACTAACCGTTACGCCTTCACATTCTTCTTACAGGGTGTATTCCGTAGCGTGACAGCATTATTTGTGTTCAAATTATTGTCAGGGAGTTCCTTAGAATGAATTCCTCAAGACTTGGTTGCATGCACTACCGTGCTCAGAATGATAAATAAAACAATGGAGTTTTTAATTGATTATTAAAATCTAAAAAGGTCTGACTTGAAGACAGGCCAAGATGAGCTTTCAGAAATGGTTACCAATTTAAAATAGATCTGCCAATCTAATAGAGAAAGAATAATAAATATTATACTTATGTCTTACCTAAGGTTTCCAAAGTTTGCATTGATTTCTTGTGTAATAGTTTCAATTTGCCAATATCCTTTTCTACTACTCTGCAATCATTGCACAATCCTCTTGAATTTGTAAATATGGGACCTTGACAACTTTGGCACAAAAAGGCAGAAAATAATCTCTGCAAAAGACAAAGACAATCAATTAAAGATTAGCTATCAACGTATAACATATATAAAAAACTGTAAAACTGAAATACCTTGATATTTTTACCCTATTAAAATGGAGTTCTACCAAGTAAATGCCAAATCAATAAATAAATTAAAGATTCCTTTGATAAATTTGTATATTTCCATAAATTAGGTTCCTAATAACAGTAATCTTTTGACTTACAGAAAAATTATCTTTATCGCTATCTGTGCAAGCAGTACATTTGCACACAAAAGAGTATTGAGCTTCAAGTTCTGCTCGCCTTTTTTTTCCATTTTCCCGTCTATAATGTGGGCCGTAAGAATTGAAAACCTCAGAGCCTTTTGAAATATCACATGTGGCTTTTACAATAAGGTAATCCTTGAAATGACTGCAACAAAAAAAAAGTAAAATTTTATAACTTACCTAGTAATCTGCAATTGTTGCATAAGGTCACTTGGAAAAGGATGTTTATTTTTCTATACGACCAAAAGTTTTTGATGACCTTTCATATTTAAATATCATTTAATTATTTGTTGTGAATAGATAAAATTGAAAATTCTCTTACATATGTCCATAAAACAATTCAGAAAGTAGTAGGAGAAATTCACAGAACAATTTGTTAAATAAATATAATATACAACCATCCCTCGCTTAACATGGAAGATAGGTTCTGCTAGACCACCGTGTTAAGCGAAACCGTGTTAAGCGAGACTAACAAATGTATGAAAAAGAGAGGATAGGTTCTTTCTTTAGAAATATTAAGAAAAAAATAGGTATGTAGAACTTCTGAAAATTTATTGAAATGTTATGAACACGGATTAAATATATTATTCAATGTCACTATCACTAGAAGATATTAATAAAGGAATTTTCTTTCTTTTTATTGAATGTCATCATCACTGTTATGTTCTGTCGTCGTTTAAAAAATCGGTAATTCGTGATTGTTCATCTTTTTTGATGTTCTTGTAAATCTCTTCATATCTGGATCATTATTTAGGAAATGCATTTCTATATTTCTTACCATTTGCAACCCATCTTTTATTGTTTTAGCAGTACTCGTTGAAATTGGACCAGAACTTTCGGTGTTGCTTTCGGTATCGCTTCTGATTTCAGGAGGAACACTTATGGTCATATAAATTAATTCTTCTTCATTTAACTTTTGTTCTTCAAGCAATTCATTTATTTTGTTGATTGCTAAATCCTCCAATCCCTCACCTCCTATGCAATATTGGCTGTACTCGGTCCATCTCGAAGACGATCCAAAATTTGTATTTTTGTCTCCAAAGAAATTATTTTTCTACTAAATTTCAGCTTTGACATTATAGGTCTAAAAAATTGATATTTTTAATTAATATTATTTAAACTCAATTATTTAAATAATATTAGAAATAAGAAAAATATACCTTGAATATTTGTGAAATTATAAACAGTAATTATTTTATCAGCTGCTCGGATTCAATGAGTGATCAACACAGTGGGTAACGTGAGACTAAATGTCTGATGTATTGTCTATGTATTTCATGTACTATTTTTTTTTACATTTGAAATGGGTAGTTGCCTTCTAGGAATACCCTAACCGTTATTCTTAGAAATTCGCACAGCTGTGTGAACTGAACCTGTGTTAAAGCGAAACCGTGTTAAGCGAGTATCGTGTTAAGAGAGGGATGGGTGTATTTATTTAAAAAATATTATGTAAGTGTCAATATGATATTATTTACATGACCAATGACCAAAAAATGACAAATTCAGCAAAAAGATTAAATATATTTAATTGCGTCTCATACCTGTTCATAATATTTGGTTCACAGGAATGATTCAGCATACTAACTGAGGGATAGATTGCGGTCCCAAGACGTTGTTCTCTTTGACAGGCAAAATCCCTCAGAGGCATATCATAATCGTAAACGTCTGCGATGGCATGTCCGTTTGACACCAGCTGACCTAGATGTCTTAGAATTAGACATGCAACAAATATTTCCAGCTCTTTTTGCTCCATTTTGATAGGAAGTTTTGTATTAATATGAGACTCAAAAAAATCCGTATGAGCCTTAAGATAACAAGTAAGTAAAATGCTAGTCTGAAAAAAATAAAAAATAAATATTAAATCAAATTTTAAAAAAGAGATGCACAACACATATATTAACCCTTTTGATGGCTAGCCGCCACACAATTTATCTTGTCATGCCAAGAACATAAAGAATTTGAGATAAGGCAGTTACAATATTAAAATAGAATTTTACAGAGATAACATGTAAATAGAATTTAATATAATTCAAATATTCAATTATATGCCAAATATTGAGTTATGCGTATATATACAGGTTGAGCGTGTGAAGTCCAACTTTTGATCCCGTATTTACACTGGATGGGCAACGAACAGGTTCAATGAATTCAGATGGTAAAATACATATGTATTATTGGAAGAAGTATTTTTTGAGCAGCGAGAGAGAACTAATAAAAAATACACCCAATCCTCTTATTGTACGGCGGATAAGTTCCATACGAAAAAGTTGTGCAAAAAAAAAAGTTAAAAAAAAGTCGGAGTGGGCAATCCAAAATACCATAAATCCAAGACTTCTGACTCATTCTCAGGGGTCGCGATTTTTAAAGATTTTCGTCAGTGCGGTGAGTAACTGACAAAGAAATAGTAAAAAAAAAACTATTGTAAAAGAAAACAGTTACCAGATAAAAAATTCTTTTATACTAACCAGAGCATACTGTTTGAAATCTCTTTTATCCATTTTTTCAAAATTAGTAAGCAGATGAAATGTCCTTTGATAACCACGAGGTGATTTATTATCAATGATTTCATTTTTCATGCAGTTAAACACTTGTTCGGCTGTGATATCCTTCCCAGGAATCAATTTCTTTGATTCTTTCAACATAAATCCACCATGAGAAGCTATCAAGAACACTCTTAATGAAAGAAAAATCCACAATTATTTGATTGATTAAAACAGAGCGTTGTACCAAACATGCTAAGAGTCATTATCAAATCCTGATATCTGTTACAGACTACGTACGACCTCTGTGGCTGCATTTTGCAGGGCGTTTGCAGTGTGGCATAAATATTATACTCTCACTTGCAGTTGCTTAGCACATGTTTGGGACGCACTTGATGCCACACTGCATGCTGTCCAAGGTGCATTAAATGATTGTATTAGTATGCCATACAACTTTAATTGAAAATATACAGTGGAACCCAGATTCATATTTTTTTATGTGCAGGTCAAAAAAATAATGAATTCAAGAATGATATATCAGGGTTCCACTGTAATTATAGATTTTTTAAATTTTATGACAGCCTGTTTATAACAGTATATTTATTAGAGTGAAGTTATTGAAAATTTAAAAATATGATAAATCAACAAAACTACGTTTTTTTTGTATGGGATTTTTCATCAGTTAATAATGCTTGGGATATGTTAAATCGGTTCTAATCTTTACAAAATATGTGGAATCAGTACAAAAAAAAAATGTCAATTTTTTAAAATATAGTGCCTTTTCAACAAGAATTGAGAGTTGACACATTAAAAGTGAACAGTAAAAATTTTGTGTGGGGAACACAGAATAATGGCCAACGGATTCTTCCTCACACAGAATATTCATACAGATAGAAAACTTCGGACACACAATATTTCACACAAAAATATATTATACAATTTGAACGTTTAAAATTCGAATGTCGAATTTTATAAACTTTAAAAACCTTTACCTCAGAGCAAGATGAGCAATTCCTATTTTAGGCCACAATTCAATAGTAGAGCCGGCACATTCCCATTGATGATGTCTCTCCCAACCTTCAATTCGACATGCCTCAGAACAGTATTGGCTATGAATACAAACGGAACATCTGAAAAGATCAATGATAGTTAACACTTAATTGCCTGGGTTTGGAGATAAAACACTCTAAAATGAAACGTTAATGTGATCCATAGTTCTTGTAGGTGAAGTATTTTTTTGGTACTAACAAATCTGAGACAATTTAATAATGAAATAGGAGTAAAAGAGTCTTCTAACGCATTTCAGTGTCTTCTAACAGAATAGTTTACTTACGGAATTGGATATGGAATGAACTGCAAACAATTTTCACAACAAAGAGGTGTATTGTCAAGTTTTGGTCCAGGAAGGCTAACAAAAGCAAATGGTTTTTCTATAAAAAGCACATCTCCACGCTTAATATCTTTATTCGTTACAACGTGGCGGCCAAATTCTTCAGAATATCTGTAAGATATTTATAAATATGCATATTATTATATTAATACATTAAAATTGGGAAAAAAATCATTACTACATTTCAGATTACTGATTTTTATGATTACAGAAGTAGATAAATTTTAATACCTCAATTCTAAAAATGGGGCTGCGCCTTCCAGCATTTCATTTTTAGTTTCGAATGTGGGAAGTTGATCAACCGAAAATTCTTTTATTTTCTCCACATCGTCATTTGACTCTTCAGATATTTTTTGCATCGTTGCCGATATATTTCTGTCAATATCCACTATAAAGTTATCAAATAAATAAAAATTTGTCATTTATCACATATTGGTGATTCCTGTTTCCCCATAAGATATTGCAAATTTCATCAGAAGTGAGCTATTTATAATTCTACATTTTAGACATGTCCACTCTCTAATCAGAGCATACAGTGACTCTAGAGTATATCTCTCGATATTCTCTTTGCTTTCTTCAAAGTCAGCAACCTTGCAAGGTCACAGAGTCAATCTCGCTGGAATAGGAAATAGCTGGGATTCAAACTACCTTGAGGACTACCTCAAGCCGGATCCATGACCACTTTTTAATTAAGAGGCTGAGAATTAAATCTCTTTAAATACATTTATTCAAAATAAAAATATAAATCATAATTATGAAGCTTATTACCGATTCTATTTTTCGATAGTTGTGAAGATTTGTGAAGGTAATATGTTGCCTTCTCGCAATACAATTTTGCATTGATTTTGTCACCCAGGTGATAAAAGCACTCTGCTTTTCTAAGATATATCTTGTACCATTGCTTTTCTGGATAAGCACTAGATAATGATAAATCAATATCTCGAATAGAAACCTATGAACAAAAATTCATTCAATCAAAAATTGGAACAATAAATGACATGTTTAATGCAAAAATCATGCTTTGGATGAGGTGATATTGCGCTTCTAATTGAAAGGTGACACAAAATTGCTATTATATGATAGATTACGTTTTTCATATTCTATAACTTCGTAAAGCCTCTTCAACTCTTACAATTTTGAAAATGCGCAGTAGATTGAAAAAATCTTTACATTTATAAATAACCTAGTTTCTCATGTATTGCGGGATTAGTTAGATTCTAGGTTGAGACTGACATTTTTTTTTTCAATAAAAATTTGAAGCAAAAAATAAATGAGGAAAAAAATTTTAATGAACGATAAATATGTGAATAAAATGCGTTTTATTGTAAGCATTTTATATATTTTATATTAGTTTTTAGTATTTTATTTCATGAAATTAAGGTTAAGATAAAAAGTATCTTGATTGAATTGGCAGAACTCCATTGTAATAAGGTAAAAAAAAATAGCAAACTATTTAATTCTATTTTTTTTTAAATTAGTTGATAGCTATTTCAGCGTATGCCTTCATCAGAAGTATTTTGAAACCTACATTTACATAAAAAGCTATGAACTAATTTTTAAAAATTGTAGATCTAAATACTTTGAAACTACAAATAAAGTACAGGTAATTACAGATAGAAAGTAGAATTTAATTGTTATTTTCTGCAACTTAATACACTAAGGTTTACGGTTGATTTACCACATGTGACAATGGTGTAATACATGAGAACGACATTTTAAATGGCTATAATCATGAAGTAATGAACTCGGTACACTCATTTAATGATTTAATTAACGAAATTAATATTAATTTAATTTAATTTAATTACAGGAAAAGGTAGCTTACCTTATATTCATTCATTTTTAAGAGAACTGCTGATCGGTTAAAAAGAGCAAGTGGGTATGTTTCATCAGTTTTAGGAGCCAAATTAACACTAATGTTGTATAATGCAAGACTTTCCTGAAACTTCCCCGACTTAAACAGATCGTTTCCTTTCATACGATAACTCAACGCAAGCGATGCAGATTTACTTATTTCCATTCCCAGATCATGAGGCACAGTTGCTTGTTGCAATTTTAAATCAAACATCCATTGCAATAATACCTTTCTGCAACACAGGACAACACACAAATATAAATACCGTAATAGATCGACTATGAGATGAGGTTTTTTTTCACTCAGTACGTTTATTAAAAACTAGCGCGACAGAGATATACGTTTTCACGTGTGCTTGATTTTATTTTAATAAGTGCATTCAATAAACACTATTGAATGTTTTCTATTTTTTTTAGCCTGTACCACGGTAACATATTTTTACACCCTCAAAATACAGGTGTTCCTAGACCTTTGTACAATTCCCTATTTTACACATTTTTAAAATTTTTGATTTTATATATATATAAATAATGTAAATACTGTGCACTTCCATGTAGTTGCACCCATCATTATCTTAAATACATAAAGAAGTTTATTACTAATATCAGTTTTCACTTGCCATTATTTCAAACCAATACAGATATAATTATAAACCTCTTCAACAAAAACAGATGTCAGTTTATAACTTTTAGAATTTAAATGCTTAATAAATCTTATACATTTATTTTATTTTTTTGTTTGGATAGTTAGGCAGTACTTGGTGAATAAGATTATATACACGTTTCCTTGCTACATTTAAATCATGTCCACTTCCAGTGAGAAACATATTTATTGACGACTTATGGAACAACTTAGTGAAAGTTTGAAATCATCAAATAATAAATGCATTTATTATATAATATGGGCATTTATATAATAAATGCCAAGCTTTTCTGGGATAGATTTAAACTCATTATTCTTTCATTTCGATTACATACTACTCTCACTTTCTACCAAATCAAAAACATATAACTCCTTACTGGAAAACAGCAGATTATATATACTTCTATAAATATAATGTTTTTGGTATATAAACAAAACAGTTATGTGTACTGCCCAGTTTCCAGAACCGGCTTCGACCTGGTTGTTTTTAACTGATAAACGTATACCCTGGAAATACAAATATGTCTATTACTTTCGATGGATTCGGAATATATCTATGGATAGATACGGAATATATCGGAAATATGTCTATGTCTATTATGACGTTAGCTATACTCGCGTGGACAATTTACTGGCTTACTAGCCTAGTGTATGCTACACAAAGAAGTACCTGAACGCATTAAAAAATGTACCACGACAATATTATTTAAAACGTTCCTAATCTATAAACGAAAAACGTCCAATCATACATTAGTCCACTATCTTGATAAAGCTTAAGAACAGCATCATATTCTTCGCCGCTTTTGGGGTCATTTCGATTGTTATATTTTTGCGACAACGCATCTAAAAGCTGATCCCATTCTAATCTAAAAGTTGTTGAAGTCATTACAATAACGTCGATATATTCATTGAATATTTATAATTAGGTTATATTTATATTAAATGTCATTTGACAGTGAGTATAGTATTTCAAACATAAACCATAGCCCGTAGACAATACACAGATAATATATAGAAATAAATACTATTAAGAAAGTAGTCAATCCTGTTTTATGCGGGCTTTTTTAATGAGATTTTGAAGTTATGCGGTTTTTTAGAAAAGCAATTTTTTAAAAAAATCTACCATATTTTACGATTCACAAAAATATTAAATATTTCATCGTGAGCATGTATCGTTGTATTTTGGATAGAATAGAGCAGGGTTTCCCAAATATTTTCTGGAATGGAACACTTTGCAAGTCCGGAAAATTTAGCGGAACACTTAGCTGAATTTTTAAGATTTTTTTAAACTGTGTTGCAGCGTATAAAACCATTCCAATTTTTTGGAACACCAACTCTGGCTCAGCGGAACACCAATGTTCCGCGGAACATAGTTTGGGAAACTCTGGAATAGAGAATGAATCATAAACACAACTGACATTTGGAAAAAAACACGGTTTTGGACTGTTTGGGACAGAAAACAATGACGAATTGGAAGAAATTCTAGTTCCTTCACTGCGAAAATATTTCAAGGTCTCCATCTTTTCAATAAATTAGAAGATCATTTCATTCTAAATGATTCAAATTCTGAACGCGCATTCAAGTTTCAACGATATCTCAAAAAAATATTTATGGGTGTAACAAACTGCATAACCAATTAATTTAAGAAAAAGAAAATCTGAACAAACTCTGATCACTAATTTTACTGTAAGAAAAAAACCATAGTTTTATAAAATTGATGCGCAGACTATTCCTTTCGAAAAAGAGTGATTAAGAACCACATGCTTTAAAACAAACTTAAAATTGTCATACAGTGACTGAATATTTTTACGCCGTGTTTTTCCTCTAATTTTCAATTAAGTGTATATTTTATCTCGCTGTTTCAAAGTTATGCGGATTTTAAAATTTATGTAACGTATCCCTACTCTTTCAATGAAAGTCAAGTTATTTTTATGCGATTTTTGGTATATTTTGACTCACTGTTTCAAAGTTATGCAGATTTTAAAATTCATGGAACGCATCCCCACTTTTTGTATGGAAGTTAAGTCTTTTTTTGTGCGATATTTCGTGGAACACATCTACCGCATAAAAACAGGATTGAATGTATACTAGTTCATGCTCGTAAGTATATTTGTCTATGGGTGAAAAGGATACTAAGATATATACAGTGAACCTCGATTCTACGTTTTTCAAGGGATCGTAATAAATGAACGAATAATACGGGAAACCGATAATGCGGGAAATCTTCAAATAAAACAAAAAAAATGTTTATTTTCTGTTTATTTTCAAAAAACCCCTTTATTTATTAATTAAAGAACAAATAAATGTATTTTTAACTTGTTTAATACAAACTAAGTAGCATATTTGCAGTTTGGGACTTAAATTTTAACAAACACTTCAAAATCGCGTACATTCCTAAGTCAACTAACTACTTTTTGCTATGTCGACTCGTTTTTCTCCTGATTTTTTTCCAATGTCTTTAATTATTTTCAGTTTCTCAACTAGAGTTCTAGTTTTCTTCATTTTGGTATTTTAGTTTTAACTTTTGAGTTAGAAAAATTTACGCAACCAGGTGAAATGTAAGATTATTTATGAGCAGAAATGAAATGTAAGATTATTAGTAACTGGGACAGGACGATAATATTTAGATGATAGATCGAAGAAATCGGTAAATCGAGAAATGATTAACGTGGAATTACTAAACATTGCTATTACGGAGTGGGGTCTTGGTCGAGTAAAAAAGAAACGATCCATGCATTAAGACGAAGATAGTGAGAACGGAAGATCGGGGCTCCACTGAAAAAAAACGCGAAACAAAATGCGAGGTAAGATTATTTATGAGAAATATTCAACGAAAACGGTCAATCGGGATAATATTTTTGACGGGACCAAAATATTTGAACGATAGATCGAGGAAAACGGTAAATCGGGGAACGGTTAATGCGGGATTATTTTACATTGTTCTTATGGGTGTTTGGCCGGGACTATGAAAAATGAACGAACCATGCGGGAAAACGAACAATGCGGGAACGGTAGATCGGGGTTCCACAGTTCACGAATGAACTTAAACTGTCAGTTTAAGTTCATCCGTGCGCTTGAACGCCTGAAGATGCGGAAAGGCGAAACCGGGTTCGTTTGTGACAAAACTTGTGTGACTGTATAATACATAATTTGAATGATTCAAATTTAAATTCAGAGAATATTAAGAGTTTTGGCTTTTTGGAGTTATTTTTAAAAAGAGAGAATTTTTGATTATTATATTAAATTATTACATGCAAAATAAAATATGCTTTTAGCAATAATAGTCAATAAACAAATTCCTTTTTTTTGTTTTTGTTGAAAATGTATTTTTGATAATAGCGACATGCTAAGATCTACATTTCTCCATTTCTTTTATTTAATTGTAGCCAAGATATCGCAGAAGTTCCTATTTGAAATTTTAACTTTTCAGTTTATATCATACACTCATTCTAATTCTAAAATGTGAATATCTCAAAACCACTTATTTCAACTTGTTCCCATCTTGAACTGGTGTATCGTTATGCTTACACCCTTTTCCTACTGCATAAATAGTAACAATGAGATGGTTTTGATAGTGTGAAAATATTTTGAAAAAAAAGTTATGAGCAATGAAAATAATGCCTTTTTTTGCTTTAATTCACAAGCTTTGGCACTGTCTTACACAGTGAATGTTTGGTTAAATTAAAATCAGAATCTTAACACGCTACAGCAGTGTTTCTCAACCTTTTTGGGCCCGTGGCCTTTTTTTGTGTCTTTATTTTTCTGTGGCCCCCATACCATTTTCGGATACTTTCTTTTTTTTCCAAGAATTTCCGAATCCAAAATTCCAAGAACTTACAGATTTGCCCAGGGCTGTGAAGTTGTGTAAAATAAACAACTCTGACTCCGACTCCTTTTTAAAAATATCTTTGGTCTATTTTTAATAATCACATTATAAACACATTGGTTACGGGGCGAATATGCCACAAGTACTTGATAAAAACCCGGTCTTCTTTAAATCATTATAACATTTACCCTAAGTAGTGGGAAAAAATTGTTCAAAATTTGTGAATACCTATACCTATCTTTTCTTTATTATAGTATAAGAAAAAAATACATATTATGCTTTTTTTGATCATCACTTTGAGTTCTATATCCGCGTGTTTTACGATATCGTAATTTTTGTTTAAAACACTCACATTAATGTGTGAAAACAATGTATTTACGTTTCGGCAGATATTACGTTTCGATTACGCAGATTACGTTTCGGCAGAACGACTGTTTTTTTACACCATCAATTGCGCCAACAGGTTATGGCATGGATTGTAAAATTAATAGCTCTCATTTTTAAATGAAAATAAGTTAAATAACTCACTGAGTAATCTCATCCATACTAAGGGATTAATTTTTAATCAGTCAACAGCATGTAATTTAAAAAGAGCATTGCAGTAGTCATTGAAGTTATTAAACCTATAATACAGGCAGTGGCGGCCGGTCAATGTGGCATTGGATCAATGCATCCCTTGTATATGCAGAGGCGGTTATATTTCATGAAATAATATTCAAACATGACATTCATACCATTCCCTCATTAAAAGATTAATGACTCATTAAAAGACCTCAGACTTAAAATAGTATTATCTGCTTTTAAATACCTTAACTTAAGAAATTATTCTATTTCATGTGTTTATTTTTCAAAGTACATACTAGTAATAATTTTGACCATATTTGATAAAATTCACCAGCTGTCAAAATAAAACTAGCCATTTATCTATATAACTGACTATTTTCTTTAAATACCAACCATTTTACATAACTAACTAACCGTTTTATTTTATAACTGACCACATTCATACTGATACAGTGGATACGGATCGTTTATAATATTAACTGACCATTTTGATATACTACTGACAATTCATTTAATTTGCTGACCACTCTGCGAATTAAATACAGACCCATTAAATAGTATATTAAATGGTCATGGAGGATTATTTTTTTTTTCATTTTTCCCTACTACCTTAAAAATAAAAATTGTTTCTATTTCCCAACAAATATGTTTTTCTGTTTTATTAAATTATTCAAAAATATGGACACATTTATTATTTTATTTACTTAAAATTTTGAATTGAGATAATATTAATATAAAATAAAAATAACTTTGATTATTCCACGTATTGTGTTACAAAATGTGACACGTGTTTCGCCTCTTTCAAAGGCATCCTCAGACAACTACTTTCGCAAATGTTTGCTTAAGTACGAGTTAATATTATTTTTTTATAAAGAATATGTTTCGTTTGTTTCTTCTGATAAAGAGAGTGAATCTTTCAAAAATGCAAAACGCTAACAGCGCCAACATTGTCGAAGAAATACTGGTAATGGCGGACAATTATTTACTCTAAATATCAACAACGCAGACATTGACATTCGTTGGGTGGTACCATATTCGCCTCTGCTGAGCAAAACATTTAATGCTCATATTAATGTTGAGTCCTGCAGTTCGGTGAAGAGCATCAAATACATTTGCAAGTATGTGAATAAAGGCAGCGATATGGCTGTGTTTCAAATTCAAAATACCGATGCGAATGCTCCTCGATTGAATGACAACGACAAAATAATGCGCCACCAAATTGGCCGGTACATCAGCTCCAATGAAGCTGTCTGGCGTATCTTTGGTTTTCCAATTAATGAACGGGACCCAGCAGTTATACATTTAGCCGTCCATCTTGAAAACGGCCAGCGCGTATTTTTCACCAACGAGACAGCAATTGAGCGTGCCATAAATCCACCAAAAACTACACTCATCGAATTTTTCGAATTGTGTAATCGTGTGGCTACTTTCGGTGCCTTTGCACGAAACTACTCTATTCCGAAGTACCACGCTATTTCACATAGAATCAAACATAAAAATGGATGCCCCGCAAGCAAGGCACACCAATTGTTGCGTGCCCCGGCCTATTCAAATCAAACACTTTGGGCAGAGTATATACAGTCAATCCAAGGGAAATTGAGTGCTTCTATCTGCGACTGTTGTTGGTTTATGTCATTAGCCCATTGTCATTTCAAGATATACGCAAAGTGAATGGACAACAGTATACAACGTATAAAGATGCATGCCTTGCTCGAAGACGACAATCACTGGGACGATATGCTTGCTGAAGCAGCATTGGGCTGTGCAGCAACACAAATTCGTCTACTATTCACTATAGTGCTGACTACATGTTTCCCGGGACGAGCAGACACGTTGTGGGATAAGCACAAAGATTTAATGACTGACGATATATTGCATTGAATTCGTACAAGGTGCAACGATCTAACGATTACATTCAGCGACGCTATGTACAATGAAGCATTGATTGCTATAGAGGATCTTTGCGTTTTCATTACCTATTTACCACCCAGTCATTTCGGTATGAGTTCGCCAAATCGAAGTGCTTCTAATTTAATGGACACCGAAATGAATTGTGAGCTGCAGTACGATACTGCAGAAATGGCAGCGATTGTTACTTGCAATGTCCCACTACTGACTCATGAACAAAAAATCATTTACGACCGCATTATGCTGGCAGTTTCGGCGGGACAAGGTGGATTCTTTTTTTGGGATACACTAGGTGGAACTGGCAAAAGATTTCTCATTTCGCTAATTCTCGCCGAAATACGATCAATTAAGGGCATCGTATTAGCCGTGGCATCATCTGGCATTGCAGCAACTTTATTGGATGGAGGCAGAACAGCGCATTCAGCATTTAAGCTGCCACTGAATATTCAAAATAACCCAGACGCAGTGTGCAAAATAAAAAAACAATCGTCCATGGCCAGTGCTGAAACAATGCAAAATTGTCATCTGGGATGAATGCACTATGGCACAGAAACATTCTCTTGAGGCGTTGAACAGAACACTCAAAGATATAAAAAAAAAACAACGACAAACTGCTCGGCAGCACTCTGTTACTCCTTTCAGGTGATTTCAGACAAACACTTCCCATCATTCCACGTTCAACATATGCTGATGAGATTAACGCCTGCTTGAAATCATCGCCACTGTGGCGTAATGTTGAAAAAGTCAAGCTAAAAATAAACATGCGCGTCCAAATGCTACAAGATCCATCCGCTGACACATTCTCGAACCTATTGTTAAGAATATTTCAATGAATAAAAACTTATGTATTCAAAATTGTAGTCCAAGTGCATGTGAAATAATTTTATGAAAAATATTTAGGAGTTCATATCTTTTTATGCAGTTTTCATTAACTCTTCCGTACCCATGCAGTAACAACAGTGGATATCGGCCTTTACACCTTTAAAATACCCGTGTTATAGGTCTCAAAAAAATATGTTTTTTTTTCTATTTGTAAATAAAATAGTTTTACATATGAATAATTTTTTTAAAAAGTATACATTCAACGTCTTCTTTGTATAATTATATATAATTTGAAAGTCTCGTCGACTTTCTCATTGAAAAATATAAAATTATCGAGCATGAGATAGACATATATAAATATCAATATGTTAGAGTAACCAACACTTTCGTTTTGCCGAGCGAAACAATTAGATGAATTCCACGAGTAAGACAGAGAACGCAGAAAAAACAATATGCGATTGTGATTGAACAATCTATATATTAATAGTCGTTAATGTCCGTCCGTCTGTAAAATGTCCCCGATTTCCCCTTCCCCTCCTCCGCCCCAGCCACGCTGTCAACATTTTTTTATTCATACTAAAGAGATACTTTTTTCGTTTGTATATTATGGTCGCGATTTCGCCTTTTCGATGACGTCAAGAAAGACGGTCCCCCTCCCCCCCCCAAATCCTGCCCCGCTGTCGCCATTAATTATTTTTTTTATTCATACTAAAGACATATTTTCCCAATACACTGTTTATTATTTGACGAAACAAATCAAATCGCTGAAAAAATTTCATACAAAAAAACGCCGCGACCGTGGATCGAACACAGAACTCTGGATTACCAGTCGAGCTCTCTATCAACTGAGCTAACGTCATAAATATCAAGGCGATAAAAATAGTGTATTTAAAATAAAAATTTGAAAATGGAACGATATGTCAAACAATGAGAGCTAACGTCACAATTATCGGCAGCGATAAAAATAGAAACTATATATTAAATTTCGTTTGAAATTGGAACCTTGCATATTATATATATTTTATTTTACGAACATTTCTTTATTCCTCTGTACCCTAGCGGTAAGCCGCTCGGCTGGTAATCTGTAGGAACTTGGTTCGAATCTAGCCTAGAGCGCTTCTTTTTGGGTTTATACAAAGCCCCCTATATTCAAAGCCATGCTATTGAGTAGAAAACAGGTACTTTTTTCAGATGAGCGGGCCGGCGTCATAATTTTCAAAGTAATATCACGTCATTATGAAACCATTTATTACTATTATTTTGAAGCAAATACATATATATATTGTAATTATATATCTTTTCAATTAAATCATTTTTTAAATAAGAAAAAATCATATTTTCTAAGGTTTTTTAATAAAAATCTCTGAGAACAAAATCAAACAAAGATGCCAAATCATTTTATTTAAATTATTTTTTTTACAATATTTCAATACAGAATATGAGGTTGGATAGTTCATTAAAAAAACCAACGTCATTATTGGGATTTTAATCAATTAATATTAATCTCGAAATTTATTTGTGCACACTGGTTCGTCACTCAATCTTTCCATAAAATTTCTCAAGTCATATTAGTAATGAAAAATCAGTAAGTCAAACCAGGATAGCACAATTCACTTCATTATTTTTTTTATATTGTTATTGATTAAATCGTCATTTACTTGGTATATTGCCATCATTATATGATAAAAGACGCAGAATGTATTTCATAATATCACAATAGGCGTCAAAATCTTATATAATATTATATGAATTCCGCTTGTTACCGTCGTTTATGTAATTTATAATTTATATTCTATATAATTGTGATACTTAATAGTGGGAAGTTAAATTTTATTGGTTTTTACCATACATCGCATATCTTGCCATTCGCTATATTTCTTACAATCATTACTTAATTTGCATATATGGCCCTTCCGATGTATCGTAAATTGTAAATTAATAACACCAACGAATCACAGAATATCCATACGAGAAATCTTTCAAACATACATGTTACATTTAACGAAAAATAAGCTCACAAATTGGAATTTAGAGTTGATGTACGTATAACCGCCATACAATTTGTTAGTAAAGGCAGGGATTCAACGGCCAGCTCAGAATTTGCTGCTTTTCTACAGCACTGCTTGGAACTTAAGACTGCTATGGTTTATAACATTTTTTTTTTTTGAAAATTTTCTTTTTAAATCACAGTACATCTTGATCGTATGAAAATAAATGCTACCAAAATAACAAAATCCGATTGACTAGCGAAATATGTTTTTCAAAAAATAAATATAAGACGCAATTATTTCAAGATTTGTTTTTAATCTAGGTACATACGTGGTATAGTTAGTTGTTGGCGAAAGCATAGTTTCAGTATGAGTTATAAAATAACGTCAGTAAAAATCATTATATATATATATTCTAAAAAACAAGTTCTATTTGGAGAATAAGTCAAAATTTTGATAATTTTGTTTTGATAAAATGTCCAATTAATTTATAATATTTTGCATGTGAAAATTGCATTTTTTATATAAATATAATTTTATTCTTTGCCCATTTATTTTCCGACTTTTTTCTCACATTCCATTGAAGTGAAAAAAAAGTAGATATTAAATTATTCTAAAAATTAGAATATTAGATTATTCTAAAAATTCCAAAATCTATATATTAATAGTCGATAAAATAATCACTTTTCACAAATCACATTTAACAATTCACAAATGTGTGCGTACTGATGTCCTCGGGTCTTTTTCTTTTTCTACGAAATATTTTTGTTAGCGTACTTGAAAATTAGTTAAATAAAATATATACTACGAAAAATGATTGTTAGCAACCTTGAACATTATTCCAAAAATTTTATAATTTACAATTTAAAAACTGCAGGGCTGTCGATATATGCGCCGAGATCGATTTATGCTACTATGAAAAATGATTGTTATTTTGTTTTGATAAAATGTCCAATTAATTTATAATATTTTGCATGTGAAAATTGCATTTTTTATATAAATATAATTTAATTCTTTGCCCATTTATTTTCCGACTTTTTTCTCACATTCCATTGAAGTGAAAAAAAGTAGATATTAAATTATTCTAAAAATTAGAATATTAGATTATTCTAAAAATTCCAAAATCTATATATTAATAGTCGATAAAATAATCACTTTTCACAAATCACATTTAACAATTCACAAATGTGTGCGTACTGATGTCCTCGGGTCTTTTTCTTTTTCTACGAAATATTTTTGTTAGCGTACTTGAAAATTAGTTAAATAAAATATATACTACGAAAAATGATTGTTAGCAACCTTGAACATTATTCCAAAAATTTTATAATTTACAATTTAAAAACTGCAGGGCTGTCGATATATGCGCCGAGATCGATTTATGCTACTATGAAAAATGATTGTTATTTTGTTTTGATAAAATGTCCAATTAATTTATAATATTTTGCATGTGAAAATTGCATTTTTTATATAAATATAATTTAATTCTTTGCCCATTTATTTTCCGACTTTTTTCTCACATTCCATTGAAGTGAAAAAAAGTAGATATTAAATTATTCTAAAAATTAGAATATATTAGATTATTCTAAAAATTCCAAAATCTATATATTAATAGTCGATAAAATAATCACTTTTCACAAATCACATTTAACAATTCACAAATGTGTGCGTACTGATGTCCTCGGGTCTTTTTCTTTTTCTACGAAATATTTTTGTTAGCGTACTTGAAAATTAGTTAAATAAAATATATACTACGAAAAATGATTGTTAGCAACTTTGAACATTATTCCAAAAATTTTATAATTTACAATTTAAAAACTGCAGGGCTGTCGATATATGCGCCGAGATCGATTTATGCTACTATGAAAAATGATTGTTAGCAAACTTGAACATTATTCCAAAGATTTAATAATTTACAATTTAAATACTACAGGGCAGGGCTGTCGATATATGCCCCGATATATTTATTTTATTTTTAGAATCTCTGGCTTATTCAATAAATAGGTTTGTAATTTTCTGACTACTTAAAAATGCAACAAAAATCCCCCCGTTGAGGTCAACGGGCTTACAGCTAGTGTTATATTATACCTTGATGTTTATGAGCTCAGACGCGCCATAACATTCTAGAGTCAAGACGTGAGTATTTCCGTAACCACATTCCATGACTTGTTTTGCGTTAACTAACTTCGCAAAATTTACTTTGTTATATTCATTTATTGAGTTTCATTTACTTGGTAGAACTCCATTATAATATAGTAAAAATAGCAACGTATTTAGTTCTACAGTTTTTTTATATTTATGAGTTGATAGCTATTTCGGCTTTCGCCATCGTCAGAACTATGATTAAACTTACATTTTTCTCAGCTATATATACTGGCTCCGAAGAGATACACAATGCATCATGTTATTCACTTTAACATCCTTATTAAAATTACAATTATAATATGACACTTATTAAATACGACTCTAGTGTTTCGAAACACTAAAGCCATAGTTAATAAATTAAACTGATATATATATATATTTTACCATGTCCGCTCCCAATGTGGAGCATATGGACTCCTAATGGAGTTTATCTCAACAGAAGTGCTTCTACGAGAACTGCTTGTTACTCGTTGCTCAACCTCTCTTTATGCAAAGAAAGTTGGAATATATGGATAGGGCTAGGACAGGACTAGTGGTAAGCTAATCGCTTTCGGTATGCCCCGTTCATAAGATAGGATTAGTGGGAGCGGGGAATTCAAGACATCACATACATCCATGCCTTCGAACAGAAATTCATAAATCGATTGAAAAATCAAATTTATAAAACTTTCCGTACTGGGATTCGAACCCATGCCTTACGTAATCGAAGTCAACAACGTTGACCACTCAACCACACAAGCGACAAAATTATTAATTACATAACATTAATTTTTTTTCCATGTCCGCTCCCAATATGGAGCATATGGACTCCTAATTTATTAACTATGGCTTTAATGTTTCGAAACATAAATATGTTGAACGATTTTTTCGCTCAATATTATGTGACTGTGTTTATTTGATAGAGGTGTGTACAAACTCACTGATAGTACCGATATTTTTTTTTCTTTTTTCAATCGGTGTCATTTACGGTCCGTTCGGTCCGTAACGTAAATTAATTTACGTATAAACCGCTGAATTTTAGGTTTTTCGTAATAATTTTAAATATGTTTGTCAAAAAGATTTATTTTCTTTGCAAGTTTCCAAACACATATAATGTATCAAAAATGTTTATTATATTTTTTAATATAGTAAATTGTTTTACTTAGATAACGTATTTACGCGTGTGATTGATTCTTTCCTTATCCCTTCTACCAACCGCTTGCCGGCCGGCAAGGATTATTAGTTGCGTGACGCTTTGGGTATGACTGTATCGTTTCAAGCGTGATCGAGACAAGTCCCGTCTACTAGCTGTTGCACAGAATTTTGATTCTTGCCGCTTTCGACAATTATGCATGATTTATATAAGTTTTTCAAGTTCTAGCCACAAATTATGACACAAAACAAGAACTATACACTATGTTGAACCATATGTCATTTTGCTTTAGAAATGCGTTTATATGACAAATTCTACACAGTAACAGTGTTACTGCATGAGCTGCGAAGAGATTTTTTAGCACGGTAAGGGGAAGGTTAACATCTTTTTCAAAATCTATTTCCACTGCCGATGAGAAGAATTAAGATTCCTTATGGATTTCATTTCTAAGGAAGTTTTCATACGAGAACTATTTGTAGTTTGCTCAACTTCACTTTTTCAAAGAGATTAGGGATAGAAGGAATTACTTAGTAGAATTTACTGTGTTGGATGTCTACACAGGTGGTAATCGCAACAACGACCGAGGAGAGAAGATATCTGGAATGATAAAACAATTCTTAGAAGTCATGCTATTCCATAAAAAAATCTATTTGTGAACGGAGCATAATATGTTGAATTATAATTTATGAGCCAAGCTCTGCATCTTGCATCCACTTATGTGGCAGATAAGTTTTTGACGATTTGTTTGAAATGCTAATAAGAAGTAATTGTGATGCAAATGCAAAACATACTATTTCCAAAATGAGCGATATTGAGTTAGGTATGCAGATAGGGTAATTCAAACCTATTCAAACCTAATGAATTGACTGGTATTATTAGTTTTACGATAAAATGTTTAGAACACCGTCATTTTTCAACTTGAAAATCGTATTTTTCTGCAAAACATACTATTTCCAACGAGAAATCATCTACCTTTTTTTGCAAAAAGCACTATTTCCATGTTACGGCAAAGTGCACTATTTCCAATAGAAATTTGAGCGGAGCAACAATTTTTTTTGCAAAACGCACTATTTGTATTGAGCTGTCAAATGTTGGCAAATGTGACTATATTTTAAACATTGTGATCTGCTCTGAAGACAGTAAAAGAAAGGATAATATTTTTGTTTATTCCTGACAGGAAACCAAATCAGGAAGCGGACCAAACTAACAACCGAATCAAAATCGATCGAACGTGTGCGGAAATGAGATTTGTTTTGCTTACTTGAAAAATTTGACATCCATATTGTTATAATTCATCATACATATTTCTCCGAACATTTAGAGATGACTTGTAATTGAATGTTCAGGGATGAATTGCAATTGATTTGTGAATTCTTCAATGAAACTTGATGTTTACCCAAATTATAAGTCACGCAGCTAGAGCTGAGTCAAAAAAATTACTTACACAGACACATTGGTTGCAAATCGTCTCTTTGCTCAGGATAAAATAATGTTATTTTTCTTATTTTGTTGAAAAATTCTTTTGTATTTTTTTTCAATTATTTACTAATTTGTTTCCCTAAATATATTTTCTTATATTGTTTGAAAAAAAAATAGAAAATAAGTTTATTTTCTGTACACATAGTACATATAGTTCCAGGAAATAGTGTGTTTTGAAAAAAAAATACATTAAAATGTCGAATTTAAAATACTTTTTACCATATGCCAAGTTTATGAAGTAGGTCAATGATTTTAAAATAATTTATTGTATGATTTTTAATTGATTCAATCATAATATTATGCTTGTGTTGTTCGCTATAGCTTTTTGCCTCTACTGAAAAGTTTGATTTTTGGAAATAGTATGTTTTGCATTATAAACTCACAATTACTTACTTGAATTCACCAGGTTGGGTTGACCTCTGGCTGGCTGCCAAGTAAGGACTGGTCACTGGTATTGAATATAACAGGCTTTCTGGAATGATAAAACAATTCTTAGAAGTCATGCCATTTCAGCGAAAAATCTATCTATTACCACCACTATTAACTAATCAACTATTGTCATTGTTGTCGACAAAAATATAACTCATAAGAAATGTACAAAGTAAGTGAAGACAGTTATGGCTGTGGAAGAAGCAATCGGGGTTCTTAACAGAGATACTGGCATTCTTGCTGAAGTAAAAATGAACTACAAATCATTTTATTTATTGATTTGGCATTTACTTGGTAGAACTCCATTTTAATAGGGTAAAATATCAAGGTATTTCAGTTCTACAGTTTTTAAAAAGTTAAAGGTTGATAGCTATTTCGGCTTACGCCATCGTCAGAACTAACGATGTTCTGACGTAGTTCTGACGATGGCGTAAGCCGAAATAGCTATCAACCTTTAACTTTTTAAAAACTGTAGAACTGAAATACCTTGATATTTTACCCTAACTACAAATCATATTAACAAAGCTATACAGATATTAAGATAAATATGCTTCACAATAATTTATTATAAAGTAGCAGAGCAACATCTAATAAATAAAAGGTTCCATTTAGCCCTGTCAAATAATGCATCTATCAATCGGGTATTATTATTATAACGAATGAATGTCTTCATGGCGCAATATATTTAAATAAAATTCCGATTACCAACACAAACACTGACATAAATTGACACACTACAGGGAGGACTAATGCTTGGAAAGCATAGCATATTATATTAGGTAAAGTTAAAAGTAATCGCCGTGTTTTTAGTACAATGAAAAAAATTATTTACAAAAAAACTGCACATGATTTATTTATTTAAATAATTTTCCTCATTATTTACAATATCTCTCCACAATTTAGGCAACTTTTCGATGCCTCTTTTGTAAAATTCAGGCTCCTATGAAATAATAAAAGGCATCTAGATGATTTCGGACTTAGATTTTAGAATTAAAATGTTGTTTCGAAGCGAGTGTTCCATACTTTGAAATAAATCATAATCCGATGAAGCAATATCAGGAGAGTAAGGTGGATGAGGCAGCAGTTCTAGGTTGAGCTCTTTAATTTTTTCTTGGGTGATTTTTGCTGCGTGCTTCTCACATTATCGTGTTGTGACATTTGCCGTTGATTATTCACTAACATTGACCTTTTTTTAATTAATTCTTCCTTAAATCTGTCCAATTGCGCACAATAAACCTCCAATGTGATTGTTTTCCCAGGTTTTAGTAATTCATAATAAATCATCCCCGAAATATCCCACCACATACGCAAAAGATATTTTTTAACGTCATACCTGGTCCGAGAGGTTGAAGCCGGTGCTTCCCATAGAGATAGCCATTGTTTTTTTTATTATTAGGAGAGATATAAATAATTCATTTCTCGTCTCCAATAACTATCCTTCTTAGAAATGGATCGATTTCATACATGCTAAGCAAAGAAAAACAAATAATCACTCGATAATCCAGGCCGACTGCGATAGATTATGCGGCAACCAAAATCCTCGACTATGTTTCTTTCCCAACAGTTTTAAGTAATATTTTACACTTGACCAAAACAGCCGATGTCTTGAGATAATTCTTTGATTGTTATACAAGGATCGGATTCCACAAATGATTTCAGCACTTCGTCATCGATTTTTGCGATTTTCCCGATTTTGTACTATTTGCTAAATTTATGTCACCATTTTTGAACTTTTTAAGCCACAGTCGACACTTACGAATCTTTAAAATATCTCCATATGTTTCGCAAATGCTTTCTTGGCTTTCAACCCCTTGTAAAAAAAAAACAATAACACACGCCGTAACTGCATCTCTTTGATCTCCGGCCGTGACATTTTTCTATGGGTGAAAATAAAAAAAAATGTATTGAAACCGAAACGGGATAAAATGAGCTTTAAAATAATACCAATCTTGATGTACTTACCCAATGCCCAATACTTACCAAGCGAAAACTGATTTCAAAACATGCACTAAAATCACAGCAATTACTTTTCGCTTTACCTATTATTATGAAAATTAATAACTATTATATAATATTAGGTAATCCCGGAATTAATGTCGTTTTTTACAGTAAAACTCAAATAACATTCCTTCTATTCACAAGAGCGGGTCTAATTTCTTTCAACTTTGCGTTTAATTTGTCCATCTGATCACAATAGAGAGCTCCAGTAACAGTTTGTCCTTGTTTCAACACTTCGTAATAGATTACGCCTTTCGAATCCCACCACACACACAATAGGGCTTTCTGTGGATGTAGTCCTGGTTTTGGGGTTGGAATTGGTGTTTGACCACGATTTAACCATTGTTTTTTTCTTTTAATGTCGTGATATAACACCCACTTTTCGTCTCCGGTGATAAGGTCATGGAGAAACGGGGAAGAATGTTTCTTTTCTTGCTGTATTTTGCATATGCTGAGGCACTGCGCTTTGTTGTGATCAGTTACCGCGTGAGGTACCCAAATGCCTTCTTTTTGAACTTTCCCCAGTTTCTCTAGATAGCGATGAGTATTCGATCGTGATGTCCCGACCCTCTCGGATAGTTGATCGATGGTCATCGTCGGATCTGCCTCAATTTCCGCCTTCAGGGCTGTTTCATCCACTTGACTGCGCCGTCCACTTCGAGGCTCATCTTTCAAATCGAGATTGCCCGAGCGAAATTTTCTGAACCATCGTTGACACTTCCTTTTGTCCAGTATATCACCATAAATCTCACAAATGGATTCCGTTGCTTCTGTTGCAGTTTTTTTTGAATGTAACAAAAACAGCATACAGCTTCTTAAATGTGTTTCCGAAGGACACGTCTCTGCCATTTTTTGTAGATGGGGTAGAATTGATTTTTTTTGTTTAAAAGACAGGTAAAGAATCACAGAGAAGAGAAAAACAATAACACACATCTTTACTGGGCAACAGACCCAAACACGCTGAGTCAAAGTTGCATAATAAAAAAAACGACATTAATTCCGGGATTACCTAATACATACACAGGCTATCATTTAGAAAAGAACATACCAACCTTTTATTATTTATTGTAAATTTTAGTTTCCATCACGTTTTGACCGCATTTCCGATGTAATTTAAGCACCGTCAATAAATATCAAACAAATTTACACTATGGAAGATAATTAATGTCAATTGTCTCCGATGTAAATTCCATGGCGCAGTGGTTAACGTCGTCGACTTCCATGCCGGACTTCACGGTTTCGAATCCTAGTAGCGGCAGCATTTTTAAATCGATTTTTCGTTCGTTTTCTGTTCCAAGACATGCATTTTGGTGATGTCTATAAATTCCCTTCCACCATTTCAATCTTAAAATAGTTGAAAGTAAATTTTACAAAGTGAAATGAAATATGGACTAATTTCTCATTTTTTTGAATGCCGGCTCGGTTTCGAGAGATTATATGACCTTGACCTTTGTGGCGTTTGTTTGCGGACAAAACGTGAACTATGAAATTTGTAGTGTCTGCCGTGGCCGCACGTAGCCGTTTGCCATCATTTTCCACTAGATGCCACGTCGTATGATATTGCCACGAGTTCGCGAAAAAAACCAAAGTGTAACGTAAATACAATTTCCAAATTCTTACAAATCGGAACGTGGTTCCACGCCGTGTGGCGTTTTGTCTATAAGATCTAGTCTTATCGATTATGATAGATTCCTTGTATCATAGATGATTATGTTTCGTATAAGTTAACGATAAGGCGCTATTTATATAAGACGTAATAGACATGTAAGAAAAACTAAATGTAAGACGTTTAGTTTTTGCTGTTTTCATTACAATTATTTATTTTATTTTTTTATTTGCATATTTGAATCGTGTTTTCAAAAATATTCCGCGAATGACAGCAGATTCAAAATGGCGTACTGTGACAGTTGTAACAATAGACTGTGACGGCTGCGTAAACAATGACGAAAATATTATTTTTACATCCAAAACGATGAATGAAAGGAGTATTAAACTGTAGTATAAATCTTGCTTTATATAAACATCTAAGTTTAAAGGATTCAGCGTATAAACCATGTAATCAGAGAAATTCCATCCAAATCCGTGGGCAAAGTTGCGAGTGCGTATTCTGTATTTTACTCATGCTTTATGCTTTAAACGAGTGCTATGTATCAAATTGTATTTATTATAACTATATTATGTTCTGATAATTGTGTGTTAAAGCTAGTCATGGATTATTACATGTTGTTTTTAGCTTAGTTTGTGAAGTTTTTCGCCGAAATAATCCATGACTAGCATTACCCAATTACCCATGTTCTTATTTCAGATGTCGAAATAAATGTTTTTAAAATATTTCGGAAGAAAATCAATATATTATCAACAAGTCACTGTAAGAAATGGAGTCCAAAAATTAATAAGATATATTTTTACAAGGATATAAGCGATGTGAAGCGGAAACGATCCGGGAATGATTTGCCCACTACCAGAAGTATGAATGTAATTTATCATCTACATGTGGAGGATTACCGAATTAAAGTAAGTAAAGTAGCCTTCATTAACTTGTTTAGTATTTCAAATAGACTGGTTCAACAAATTGTTGTGTGAATTATTTAAAAATTAAAAAAAATACCTAATTATATGAGAAAACGTATGTCTGGATCTCGTAGCAGATGCACAAGTAACGAAGACTGCTTTTTAATTAAAAAAATCACAGATTCATTTGATAAGAAAGCAGTGCACTACGGTGATGTAAAGAAAAAAATATTTTTGTGCAAATTTAATTATTAAAATTATGTACAATATATTTATGGAGAAATGTCCATTGCCCATATATCAACACTTAACAGTCCGCTAATTACAAGTGGGACTTTACTACGAATCTAGGATGATTTCGACAAAAATTGCAATAAAAATTTTAAGGTACAGTGGAAACTCTCATAACGAGACTAATTCGTTCCAGTGTCTTACTCGTTATGCGAAACAATTTTTCCCATATAAAACAATGTAAAATACAATAATGCGTTCCATGCCGAAAATAAAATATTTTTTTATGTTTTTAACGTTTATGAAAATAAAATTACATACTTATAAATTGTAAGCATAACAACCTGGAATGCGATTTCGATTTGCAAAAAATAAAAAAAATCGACTAGTTCATTAGTTTGAAATTATGACAAATAATTAATTCTTTTTTACTAGAAAACTGTCTAGAGACATTCGTTTTTGCTGACGCTTCTAAATTTGGTGAAAATGTGACACAGCATTGTCATTGTATACATTTGTAAAACACATAGCCACCTTATTAGGGTGATGCTTTTCAATGTATGATTCAACAGTTTCCTATGCTTTTAGCATTTCTCTTATTGCGCCAGAAGATTGTTGATGTGTTACTTCCTCCTTCCCCACTAACAAACTCTCCTCCATAACTTCTTGCTGTGAAAAACAATGTAACTCCATAAGCTTTTCGGTGGTCAGCTCTTGACTGTGCTCTTCTACAAGCTCATCAATATCGTTGTTATCCACCTCCAGTCCCACGGTATTAGAGTGGACTAGGGCTTCCAAACCGGTTTATACCGAAACCGGTTAACCGGTTTTTCGGGTGTTTTGAAAAATACCGAAAACCGGTTTATTTTGGGCGGTTAACCGGGTTAATAAAAAAATCTTTTTCTACTTTGAACACCACGAGATTTTATTTAACTATTCATATGTAGAGTATAAATATTTAAAAATGTTGTATATAATAATAGTATTATAAGTAGTACAATATAATAAAGTATTTTACTGTTCAATTGTCTAATTTCTTTGACATATTAATAACAAGTATGTAGTCGAAATCATGGACAACTATACTGCTTTCAATCAAATATCTGTAATACGAAAGAATTCTCAAAATATCAATGATAATTAAACAAGTGAACCTCATTGAACCAAAAATACGTTCATCATTATATCTTTTAAATGAAAAAAATATCCGAACCGAAAACTTGTACTGTTACAAAGCAATTTAAATATTAGTAAACAAAAATTTATAATCTACTTTTTTCACATATTCATTTGATCATTATTAGTCGGATTATTTATATTAATAAAAACACAATAATCCTTTGTACTTCATTCCACTTTATTTAATATGTCAGGACCGGTTTCGCTCATTACGAGCATCGTCAACTGATAAGAAATATAATTTAACAGTGCTATTTATACAAAAATGAACAGTTATAAACAACAATTGGCATTGAAAAGAAAATACCAATTACATTAAAAGTGCTATTTGCTAGTTCCCCGTTACTTTATCCATTGCATTAGCCCTTGTTAACTATTCTTTTATATATATATAGGTATGTATATATATATATATATATCTTTGTTAGAATTGATATGGTCTTTGAAAAATTTCTTTTTCAGAATCTTCCTGGCTGTCGATTTTGTTTAAGTATGTACACTTACCAACTACTTGGAAGAGGGGAAATTTTCTTAACTATCATTAAGCCTATTCACTATATTATTGTCATTATTAATGTCATTATTTTTATTGTATCACTTTGTCAAAGAATTCCCAAATTTTAATTATGTTTGTAATTACTTTCAATTCCCATTCTAAATTTATTAATCTGAGATGACTTTTTAATTATATGTTAGATGTGTTAAACATTTTAATTTTGTGCTATTTTAGAATCACTTTTAATGTAATTGGTATTTTCTTTTCAATGCCAATTGTTGTTTATAACTGTTCATTTTTGTATAAATAGCACTGTTAAATTATATTTCTTATCAGTTGACGATGCTCGTAATGAGCGAAACCGGTCCTGACATATTAAATAAAGTGGAATGAAGTACAAAGGATTATTGTGTTTTTATTAATATAATGCCTTTCCACCAAGTATTGACAGTGAACACCCTAAAAGGGATTATTTATAATTATTAACAATATAATATTGGATATGGAACTTAAATATTGTATAATATAGATTGCTATTATTCCGAGAAAGTATTAAGTACCTGAACTTAAAAAGATGACAATTTACATTCACTTTTTTTGCAGCATACATACATAAAAAGGTTAAGTGACCAAGCCCATGTTTTATTATATCTTTCAAGTTATAAAACAATTTAATTCTAAAACGTTTTTTTTTATTTTCTAACAATCGGTGCCATAAATCATTGGCTACTTTAAGGGGTCGGTGTCTTTCCAATATGCACATGTGGTAAACAAAAATAATAATAAAGACAAGCAAAAAGGTATTCGAAGTGTTATACAATTGAACACTAGCTGAATATGCGTTACATTTCTTTTAAACAATTATTTAAAAATGTGACAAAAACATTGAAAATAAATCCGGTTTAAACCGGTTACCCGGTTTATTTATTTGAAAAAAACCGAAAACCGGTTAGTTTAAATGTCCGGTTAATAAGATACCTAAGAGTGGACACTCACAGGTGAGTGACATGAAGATGGGACTTCCTCTTTCTGCGTCACTCGTTATGCGAAATATCACTCGTTAAGGGAGCATTTTTTTCACAATATGTTTTGCTCGTTATGCGAATTACTCGTTATAAGAGGTGCTTGTTATGAGAGGTTCCACTTTATGTTAAATTTATGTCTCCGTATATATTTTAAAGTTTCTTTGTTTCTCAAATAAGTGCTCTTACACAAATTAAATAATAAATGAAAGTTCATAACTTTTTCACCTGAGTGATCTAAAAATATTAAAATCAGCACAATACAATGTCAAATACAGAAAAAATGTTTTCCAAACAGAGTTCAGTATATATGAAGAAGTGAATAATTTTAATTGTTCAATTAAATCACTCTACGATTCGCTTATTACAGGTGTAACATTACTATTTGCCCCGGTCAATTTTGTAAAAAATGAAAAAATATGCATACAAAATATTAAAATAATCACTATACGATGCCAAATACTAAAGTAATGTTTCCCAAGGAGGGTTCAGTATATGTGAAGAAGTATTTCTTTTTTTTTTCATATTAGAAATAAATGTATCATTAATATCATGTATCATATATCATATCTCTTCTTGATCTTGCTGAGAAAAATATTTCCTTTATTATTTTCACATCATTCTGAAACCAAAGACCACGCACCCGCCTACGCCCAGGTAAATCCAGGACGCTACGCGGGAAAAGCAACATCAAAATACACCAGATGAAAGGGAAATTGGAGCTCGGCTCCACCAGCCCCATAATTTGATGTATAGATATCAATCAATCAAATTTGAAATCCAAGGTCTTTCGCATCAAAATTTAATCACTTGGTAACATATTCTTCGACACATTCAGTACATATTGAAATTTGTGCTATTGCTTCTATAATGTCTCTTATAACATTTTTTAGTGTGTTTCTTGAACTTTCTAATAGTCTTTTCAAGAATTTGTTCCATTTTTTCACTGTTGACAAATCTAAGAAATTCCAACTCAGAAATTTTAACGTAAACATTTCATCGATCTGGTTAAAACATTCTATTGATAGGTGAGATGATGCATTATCTAGTAATAATAATGTTTTTCCTCTTTTATCAATGCAGTTTTGATATTTTTTACTTTTGGAATGATCTGTTTTTCATAACATCATTTAAAAATTTCACCATTCATCCTGGTTTTTTTTCTGATAGTAATATTCAACCAGAAGATTTCTTCGATTTCAAACAACGCAAAACATCCAATAAAATGATATGCCCTTCATCACATCTGTAAACAATGGTGCAATCAATTCACCACGAGAAAATTAGCAAATCCGTAAAAAAATTGTTCCGGAAAACAATCCGGATAATCGAAAATCCGGGTAATCGAGGTTCTACTGTATATAATAGGATATTATATGAGATATTTGCATCAATATTAGAGCATTACTATCAGTGCATTTCACCACTACTGCGATGTTATAGTTTGTACAGGATTCTATATAGATCTGACAATGCTGTGAAGCTTAAATAGGTAAAAATCAACTAATAAAATTCTTGTGGAGCTATTACAATGGAATTTTACCAAGTGCAATGCTAATTAAATCAATCAATACACAGTATTTCTTTACATACAGTCCGCGCATTAATGTTCGATTAAATGCACCTTGATGAATGATTAAATGAATTAAGGAACATTTTTTCTTATTAATTCTGATATCGGAGTTTTGTTTTGACATTATTTTAAGACCGAATGATATCTTGACTTCCACTGATTTACATTATCTAGTACACGGGTTCCCAACCTGGGGGTCGCCATCTTTTTTCGATTTTGGATTTGAACAACAAAAGGAGTTTCGGAGACAATCCGGGGAAAAAGTATAGCAAATCGAGGATTTTAAATTCCTCGGGGGTCCCCCAGTCACATGGCTCTAATAAAAAGGGGTCGCCACCCGAAAAAGGTTGGGAACCTATGATCTAGTAGGTATAGAAATTCTTATTATGGATTGTAATAAATAAATACAATGGCAGAATGCAATTTCTATAGAGGTAGGTATTTTCGTGATTATCATAAAATATAGAAAAATAATGCGATAAAAAAATTAATGCATATTTACAAAGAGGACATTGATGTTTGTACATTTGATGATGAATTTTGTCATTTTTTTATATTTCTAAAAGAACAACAGACATCTATCGAGCTGCCAAAGAAATGAAATACACATTTCCAAATGTAGAAATACTATTGATTTTGTTTTAACAATTCCCTTATCTAATGCGTCAGGTGAAAGATCGTTTTCTGTTTTAAAGTATGTAAAACAATAATTGAGAAATACTATGGGAGAAGAAAGATTAAATAGTTTGGACATTTTGAATTGAATGACAACTGAATTGACACCGCCAACATAATTGATGAATTTGCAAGAAGTTTTTTTATTTATTTCTATTACTTTTATTATATTGTATATTAATAAATTAATGAGAGTTTCTGTGTATAAATCTTTTTTTTTTAACTTGAGTTTGAGGGTCTCAAGATTTTTACCTCCACTTGACATGATCCGCCACTGCACGTATTGTGTAAAGAGATTCGACTTGTAGATGATGGTGTGCGTAATTTATTAGACGCGGTCTTTTCATATTTCACTGCATTTATATTGACACGGTTTCTGGCGCACTCGGACGCACGTCATCTAATAAGTGGTGTAGGAAGGGGTCCTGCCGCCAGGGGTGGTCCTTGAATTTGCCGCCCCCAATATGCTTTTGAAATGGCAACTAATTATTTGGTTAGTTTTTTATTCGATAAACGGTCAGTAATATTAAAGAAATTATTAGTTATTAATAAATAAAACGGTCAGTTAAAAATTATAAATGGTTATTTAAAAATATAAATTATCAGTAAAAAATATGTTTTGGTCAAGATTTAATTGGAAAATGATAATTATTTTATTGTAGAAATATCAGTAGATATTTATAAATTGTCAGTGGTTAGACGATTTGGTTTATTTGGTGGCTTTTCGTCAAAGGATGTTCGTTTAAAAAAGTGAATTGTAAAGCTCTTGCATTCTTTTATAATTTTATAAACGAAAAGTATTTGTATTTGTAAGTAAAAAATATTAAACTGATAGATGTCGATAAATATCGTTACTTATAATAAATTCAATAAGAATTTTAAGTGTTTGGCTTTTTGGAGTTATTTTTGAAAAGAGAGAATTTTTCGATTATTATATTAAATTATTATACGCAAAATAAAATACACCTTTAGCTTTAATAATTAATAAAGAAATTTCTTTTTGTTTTTGTTAAAAAGGTATTTTTGATAATATCGACATACATATCGATACACCAGTTCAAGACTGGAACCAGTCCAAAAAGCAACTTTTTTAGTTATCAACATCATTGGATTCGCCATGTCAAGATCTACATTTCTCCATTTCTCGTATTCAATATTGTAGTCAAGATATCGCAAAAGTTCCTATGTGGAATTTTAACTTTCATGATGGTTTGAAAATATTTTGAAAAAAAATCTTATGGGCAATGAATATAATGCCTTTTTTGTGCCTTAATTCACAAGCTTCGGCACTGTCTTACACAGTGAATGTTCGGTTATATTAAAATCAGAATCTTAACACGCTACAGCAGTGTTTCTCAACTTTTTTGGGCCCGTGGTCTTTTTTGAGTGTCTTCATTTTTCTGTGGCCCCCATACCATTGTTTTCGAATTTCAAAAACCCAAGAATTTTCGGATATCCCAAAACTTCTTTTTTCTTCTTCCAAGAATTTCCGAATCCAAAAATCCAAGAACTTATAGATTTTCCCAGGGCTGTGTAGTCGTGTAAAAAAAACGACTTTGACTCCGAATCCAGCTTAAAAATAACTAACGACTCCGACTCAGAGAATTTTTTTCAACAATTTCTTTTTAACATCTATATATCGACCCACACATATAAATTTTACACAATGTAATAAATAAAAGAGAAAAAATTGACTGATTTCGTTACTAACATCTGGATCTGACTAAAATTAGAAGGTTGGTACCTGATTTCAAAGAATAATAAATATAATTAAGAGTAGTTGAAAATACTTCTAAATCATGTCTAGCGAGTGCTAAACTTACTAGTAAAAACTCCTAGTTCATAGATAAAATTAGAACTGTTTAATTTATTTTCCTTATCAGTTGATAATGATCGTGAGGAGCGAAACCGGTCCTGATCAAATAAATTTTAAGTGGAAAAATTTATTTGATTTATTTGATGAAAAATTATTATTTTTACTAAAAATAGAAGTGATTTAAAAACAAAATTAGAGGAAATATTGAGGGCAGCAAGAACCGCCCCGGACGGCAGGACCCCTTCCTACACCACTGTCCGTGAGCACCCTTTTCTTGGGAAATGTATCTAGAATTATCCTCATTTTTTATCATACATCGGAATCTAGGAAGTTGTAAAAATATACGGCTTCAGAAATCATTAATTTGATAGAATAAAACAAACAAATCTAGGTGAACTCATATTTGGTAAATTGTGTAAGAGCTGTTTTAAAAATGTTCAAAACCTTTGTTATCAATTAGAACACGTGGTGGACATATGTTTCGAATAGGGAGCAGATATGGTTTTAAAATAATACCAAATTTTCAAACGTGAATCAAAGAAATTTAACAAGATCAACAGTAAATTGTTTACAAAATGCTAGCTACTCTATTTTAACCTGCAAATTGACTAAATACTGCTTTTAACAATGCAGCTCGGTACTAAATGTAATTGCGTATAGGAAAATAGAAAATTACCATACATGGGATACCCAGTGAATCAGGTAATTCAGGCGAATTACAAATCTAAAATCAGTATGAAAAAGTATACTAGTCTAAGGTGTGTTCTTTTGTGTACTTCTGATGGTTTGCTGACGGTTTGCAAACCGTTTTCGAATTAGAATCTAATTCAAAGCTTTGATCACATGGTTTGCACTACAGTTTTGACGGATGTTTCTGTTATTTTGCATCAAAACCACATTCCAACCGTTTGCAAACTTCAAACGATTCATGCTCTAAAACGCAAACGTGACGCAAACTATTTTGGAGTACCAACCCCAGAATGACGAAACGACAACTTAACCAAGCCAAATTGATGAATTACTGCGAAAATGTCAAAGTGACAACCAGTGGCGGATCCAGAAATTATCCCAGGAGGGGGCCATTCAATTTGAAAATAAGCATGATACATAAATAATACATTAAAAAAATAGATGAAAGCCTTTTTTTATGCGATTTTTTTTGCGCGATTTTGAAATTACGCGATTTTTTTGGACGGCACTGTAAAAAAATATTTTTTGCGCTATTTTCAGGAACGATTTTTTTTTCATACATTTTTGATACTTTTTTACGCGATATTTTGATTTTTGGAACCGATTTCTCAAATCATATGAAAGTGAGGTTTTTTTACGCGCCACCTTCCTCCAATGTATCGCGTAAAAAAAGATTGGGTGTATATAAAAATAGTCAATACATAATTAAGTAAGTATGTATTCTATAAAACATAGTAAACTAAACAATTAAAGAGCCCATTTCAAAATAAAGTTTTAATAAATTATAAATGGAAAATAAATTCTCCCAAGGAGGGGGCCATGGCCCCCATGGCCCCCCCCCCTTGGATCCGCCAATGGTGACAACATAGAACGACAGATATAAGACGGTTTCAGATTAGTCTGATAAATTTGCATTTGTAAACTCTTATAAATGAGATATTTTGGTACCACAATAATAGTACAATTTATCCTGTGTTACTATAATTAGGTGATTATTGTTTCATGCGTAGTTTCCATTGCAAAATGAAATAAATGCCAAATATGTATTTTTGACATCTTTGTATTTATATACTTATTATGCTACTATTGTAATACTCTTAGCAATTATCCGTACATTCGTCTAAGATTAAACATCTGATAAAAGTATGCTTCTGGTAACGACATAGTTTATAAATATATGTGTGCACTTTCTTTTGTGTAAAATTTCACATAAATATGATGAAGCCAAAATGGAATCGATTTTTACCAAAATATAAGCATGTTAGCAAAGTGATGACGATTTATGATCGCTCATTACTATTTGATAAGTAAACTGAGACTACATAATTACAAATTTACTTAAGCAACAGTAAACCGTGTGTTTACTTACCATTATTAAAAAATATTTCATGTTTCTTTTTCCAGTGAAATGGCACAACAAACATCCTCAACAGATTCCTCATCAGAAGCCTCAAATTCGTCATGAGTTTGGTCTGATGACGATGATTATTATTTCAATGAATGCAGTGAAAATGTGCCCCTCAATAAGAATCCACACTATGTAGAGAGAATTGTGGAAGGCTACAATGATAGTCAATTTATTATGCACTTTCGTGTGTCACGCACTGTGCAAATGGAGCTGTCTGAAAGATTTTCTGTTTCAGAATACTTCAACGATTCTCAATGCGGTGGAAAAAAATTGAATGCGCTCTCTCAGGTATTGATATTTCTGTGGTTTGCTGGTCATCAAACATCGTCATTTCGTGATGTGGGGGATAGATTTGATGTCACCATCAGCACGTTACATTGGGTGATAAGAACTGTGGCATGCTTTATAAGCAATTTATCCCCAGAATTCGTCAGCTGGCCAAATGACAGTGAGAAGAATCGGATTGAACAATCATTTCAACAAAATGGTTTTCCTGGGGTAATTGGTGTTATCGATGGGAGTCATGTGCGGATCGACAAACCAAGTGTTGATCCTATATCATATTTCAATAGAAAGAAATATTACTCTATCCAGGTATTTATTTTTAACATAGTTATAACAACTATCCTGTTATATCTTTTTCCCACTTATTGTGCGACAAATTCTGACACTTATTTCGTCTCATTGAGAAACATCTTAGACGCTATTGTGAGACTAATTTATCAATAAAATTAAATATTGTTCCACATTACAAAATGGAGCATGGGATTTTTCTTTTTTATGTACATACTAGCTGGCCCGGCGAACTTCGTACCGCCTCAGAATAAATAAATGTTGTGTTAATTTATTGGATGAGTTAAATTCAGTTTGAATGAATACTCAAAATGAATTAAGTTCAATAAATGTGCAAAATTAAAAATGAAAAGTATTTTAATTACATTGAAATGATGTTATTCACGTGGCACAGTCGATAGATTTAAAGGAATGCAGTGGACCAACGATTTGATTTTGAATTGTGAAGTTGAAATGATCCACATCTTTGTTATTTGCTGCAAGAATTGCTCGTTCACTCAACCAATTATGATGTTTGTGATTAGCAATGATATTCAGGAACACTTTGTTGATTGTCCTTCGATGAGACGAAATTTCAAAAATTCGGCAAAAACGAAATCAATCCATTCGATTCGTCGACAGGAACACGGCCGTTACAGATAGTCAGCAAATGCTTGGAGAAATCTGCGGCAGATGGTCGTTTAGAAATGCAACTCGCATGTTTGTCGTTAGCTGAAGTTTCTTAACATAGCGCCACAGAATCGATGTTTTAAGTCAAGCGTTTATTTCATCGGCAGCGCTCGATCTTGGAATAACTGGTAGTGTTTGGCGAAAATCGCCAGATAGTAGAGTCATTGCGCCTCCAAAACATTTTGAGTCATTGCGCTGATCTTTCATAGTTCGGTTGAGTGCTTCCAATGCGGAGGAAAAATAAGCCACCATTTCCCTCATCAATTGCCTTTATTAAAGTATCGTACACTTTCTGTTGGGGGTTCAACAGTGGTACATTCGTTCGAAGTGATTGGTTCAATGCATCTCGATCCTATTCACGTTTACGTTCCGATTCTCGATTGAAAGCGTCGTTCATTCCTCGATCTGGCGACGCATCATGCAGCGCATGAGGTAACACATATCTTCGATCAAAAGCAACACCTGGTTATGTATCTCCTCATTCACCTCGAGATCGGGATTCTTTGAACTGACGCGAATTCGGTGTAAAGTGTCTTCGGACATGTCATCCTTGTACTTTTTCCACAATTCACGTGGATTCGATGGGAAGCATGTCAAAAAAATGATAGCAAATAATGTGCGTATCTGACTTGGAGACGCAGAAACAATTGCTTCAGCGATTGTCATGTCCCAATGAGTTTAGTTTTCAAGCAAATTGAGCTATTGACATGCGGCACGAAATGTTAGGCATACGACGCCATTGACAGTTCGAAATGATTCGAAATGTCGACCCGAAGGGAATTGTTGGTTGTTTTTCAGATTTTTCATGTTCACAGAACTGAAAGACTCTTAGAAAACCATTCCGAGCACTCTTACTGATTGGTTTAGAAGTACTTGGCATAGCTAATACCTCTTTATTTCACTGTATTTTAAATAATAAAATTACATCTTCACAATGTTGACAAACGACTACTTTTGTTTGACAGTAACTGTCAAACAAAGACTGTTGCTAAGAAATGTGTTGGTCTAGGATAAATTTGTTCTCAATGCTTGTCACCAACATAATGACAGGGATCTTTTCAAAATTATTCAAATAATACTTTTTTATAATTTTACGAAAGTTCATTCTAAATTTTCTTATTTTTTATATTACGAAATGACATAAATTCTCATTATAACAAAGAACGCAACATTTTCCAAATCTTCAATATTATATTTATGAGATTATCTTTCATTAGAAAAAAAAATATATTTTGGTTTAATGTTCCACACATACAAACAGTTATACAGTCAATCCTGTTTTTATGCGGTAGATGTGTTCCACGAAATATCGCAAAAAAAAAATCGCATAAAAAAACTTGACTTCCATAGAAATAGTGGGGTGCGTTACTTACATTTTAAAATCCGCATAACTTTGAAACAGCGAGTTAAAATATACACTAAATCGCAAAGTATAAGAAAATTAGGGAAAACCACGGCGTAAAAATATTAAAAAATAGTCACTGTATGACAATTCTATGTGTGTTTTAAAGCATGTGGTTCTAAATCACTCTTTTTCAGAAGAAATAGTATGCGCATCAATTTCATAAAACTATGGTTGTTTTCTAACAATAAAATTAGTGATCAGAGTTTGTTCAGATTTTCTTTTTCGATTATTAATTGTTTATGCAGTTTGTTATACCCATATATATAATATATTCTAAAGTTATCGTTGAAACTTGAATGCGCAATCAGAATTTGAATCATTTAGAAAGAAATGATCTTCTAATTTACTGAAAAGTTGGATACATTCTTCAATTATTTTCGCAGTGAAGGAACTGGAATTTCTTTCAGTTCGTCATTGTTTTCTGGTTTTTTGTCAATAATTAAATTTAAATTATGAACATCTTCGTCACTTATAGCTTTATCTGTAAGTAATTCGTCGATATAATTTTCGCTAAAGGTATCAAACCTTTCTTCGCCAAGTTCAGGTGCTAAAGTAATCATTTCAGCTGATATTACTAATGCTTCAATGGTTTCATCGACTGTAACACACCTAATTAGGTGGACTTAATTCAGCGATGGCAGATGCAACATGATTTAAACAGTCCAAAATCGTATTTTTTTTTCAAATGTCGGTTGTGTTTATGATTCTCTCTATTCTATCCAAAAATACAACGATATATGCTCTCGATGTAATATTTAACATTTTTATATATCGTAAAATATGGTACATTTAAAAAAATGCATTTCTAAAAAACCGCATTACTTCGAAATCGCATAAAAAAACCGATTGACTGTATATAGGGATCAAAAATAAAATAATGATTTGATAGTATTCTATAACAATATAATATACATAAAAAGTATACTGATTTTTTTTTACATACCTTCTGATTTTATGTACTTTCATTCGTCTTTTCACATTTCAGTATATATTTTAGCGACGGTGATGAACATGAGACATAAATTCCTAAAAGTTTTTTTTTTAAATGGATATTGAAGATTTAGTTTCGATTTAGTTTAAAGTTGGCATTCCTAACTTGATTAACAAAATGCCTCACATGAGGTAACACATGTCTTCGATCTAAATCAAAGCCTGGTTATTTATCTCTTCATACACCTCGAGATCGGGATTCCTTGAACTGACACGAATTCGATGTAAAATGTCCACAGCTCACATGGATTCGATGTGAAGCATGTCAAAATAATGATAGATAGATTATTTTTTCAATTAAACACCAGTTTAGACGTTTCCGTGCATTTCAAGTTTTTGTATAATTCATAATTTGCATATGGCCCAAAATCATCAAAACACTTTTTTGCGCATGTGTGGGTTACGCCCTTTTTCCTTTCCACAGTCGATATAATTGTTGAGAAAACATAAAAAAGAAGTTGTACAATTTTCGTTGAACTTCATAAAAATAGTCAATTGAAACTTTCTTTGTTAATAATTTCGCATTCGACATTATATAAGAGAAAAACCGTTTAATTAAATATAGAATGCTTTTCCATCAAGTATTGACAGCGGACACAGGAATTACGTACGTAGCAGTTTACGCATCTTTATCTTTATTCACATCCATTTAAAAATAACCATAAAGTAATGGCTTACTAACGTTATGTAATATAATTCGCAATGTACTTTTGCTGTCAAATATCACGAAATATTTTTTTGACGTTCTATATATAAATAGTATAGTATTAATTGAAGTGAAAAGAGTACAGTTTCTAATTCCAAATAAAACTAATCCAAGAACATTGAATAAATAACAAACAAACAATCACACCTAATGCACGAAACACATTTAAATGTAATGTCAATATTTAGACCATAGATTTGACAGATATGAAATCGAAACAATCGAACACAATCGAACATTAAATTTGAATTGTCAATTCGATACAAACGTTCGTGCAAACATCGTAATATTGTTGTCAAAAAATGTATCATACCTAATTATAAACATAACCTCATTTCAATATTATTCGATTTTCTTTCGTTTTCATTTCATATCATCGATTATATTCTAAATTTAAAATTATTTAAAAGCCGATCGTATAAATACAGTGCCATCTAGTGTCATCTACTTGAACCCAGCATAAAACAACATGCCATTATTTGACCTGTTCCTTGTTTAAAAATCTTCTTCTGTATGAAGATATTAATTTTCTTTATAATTTCTTTTCCGTGATATTTTTCCGATGTTTTAATGCTTATTCTGCTATTCTAGCCAAAGACCAATTTAATAAATCAAAGATCATTGAAATCCATTCTATAGTTCTCGAGATATACGTGGTGTAACTAACCCCACTTTGTTTTATATATATAGATGTAAGGGGTTTGATTTTGTTCTCCATTTTTTCCTATGACTATGCTCACAACTGTATATCTAAAAAGTAAAATATTTTTACTATTATTTTTAACAAAACTGATCCTTTTTGATTACTTTAATATGAAGTTGATTTAATAATAACATTAAACATAAGGATTAACATTAAACAGTGCAACATATATATATATTTTTTGGTATTTTCAGGTTCAAGCTGTTTGTGATGATGCATGAAGATTCACTCACTTATTTCTTGGATATCCGGGGTCTGTTCATGACAGCAGGGTGTTTCGTGTATCACTAGGCCTTCAATTGGAAGAAAGATGTCGGGAATGCTACTTGCTAGGTGACAGCGCATACCCATGCCTAACAAACTTACTAACATCTTATAGGGACACAGGGAGGTTGAACCATGTCCAAATCAATTACAACAACATATTAAGTCGTAACAGAATAGTGATAGAGCATGCATTTGGCTTGCTCAAACAAAAAATTTTGCAGCTGTACCACCTGAAGCTACGCAATCAAACGACAATTATCCATTTCAATCGGGCTTGTTTTGCCTTACACAACGTGTCGTTGAATGACATCTTTGAAATCGAAGCGAATGAAGATGTCACTGTAGTGCAGGGATTCCCAACCCCGTGCCCGCGGGCACCATGGCGCCCGTGGAACGTTCGTGTGTGCCCGCCACTATTCGGCCGTGACAGAATTTTTTCATAAACACTAATTAAAAATGTAAATTATTTTTATTTATTTGTTAGAGTTTTAAAATTTTAGAAATGGAAAAATTGAATTCTTTAAATTTGGAGTTGCGGGGAAAAGACAAAAATATAGCTGAAATGATAAGCTCTGTAAAGTCATTTAAAGCTAAATTGGATTTGTTGATATAATATCTGCAGATCAAGTCTCTTGTGCATTTCCCACATATGAAGAAAATGCTACAATGAATTAAACGGGTCATTATTTATTAAGCACCTTCAAGTGCTTAAAAAACAGTTTGAAGAGAGATTTCTGCAGTTTACAAATATCGAGCCAATTGTTTCCTTCTGTATCAATCCTTTTACTTGCCAAATAAATGTAATGGAAATGGCCGCATGTATTGCAGGTCTTGTTCAAGGGAAGGCAGAAGAACTAGAGTTAGAAATTTTGGACCTTTAGAATGATATTTTGCTAAAATCCTTAATATCAGAGTACTTTTGGAATACAGTGGACAGAGAAAAGATCCCATTTTTGAAAAAAGCGGCATATAAAATTAAATCATTTTTCGGTTCGACATATTTATACGAATCATTGTTTTCAAACATGAACTTAATAAAATTGAGATATAGATCTCGACTCACCGATGAGAACCTGAATATGATTGTTTGCTAACAGGATTATAGTCATACTCTTCTAATTATGAGGCACTGGCCAATGATATGCAATGCCAAAGATCACACTGACAGATTGATATTATATTTTTTTATAAAATGTTTTCTTTGTATTTGTGTTTTTTGTATACGTTTTGTAAATAGGTTTCTCTGTGAGACTGTGTGTATGTAATTTGAATAATAATTTTATTATTTTGAAACATTTTTGTTTATTATTTATTAATAAATTATGAATATAAGAAAATAAATTATGGGAAAATAAGAAGTTACGGAAGGAGTTTGTCGATCAAAAATAGGTGGTGCCCGCCACCCTACCGATATTGTTATGTATACTCAATACCATACCATACTATGTTTTATTCTGTATGACGTTCTATTTTCAAAATGTGCTTCGTGCATTCGAATAAAACAAATGAAGTATAAAACTTCAGCAGAATAAGAAAACAATTGCAACCTGTCACATTCTCACGATTTTCGTATTAATTATAAGATTGATTTATTGATTTATAAAGTGTAAAATTATGTTATCAAAATAAAATTGAACCAACACATAAAAGTGTTTTAGTAAAAACTATAAACATAACAATATTTTAGAATGCGCTCTAGAGTACAAAAAGGTTGGGAACCCCTGCTGTAGTGGATGTAGATTCATCAACTCCCAGTACACACAGTATCAACAGTGAAGGTGCAGCTCGAAGGGAAGTTATTGCTCAATTACTTGTAGATTGATATTTCTCTGCTTTGGATTAAAGAATGTCAATGTGTATTGTAATTATTAACTGTCTTCATGCCTTAGAATTTTTAATGTTCCTAATTTTGAATAACCTAGCTGTTTGTTGTGTATCAAGTTATTGTTAGGCAATTTAAATTAAACCTTCTTTTCAAATTTCCATAAACTATTGTTTGTAACTACCTTATTAGTTCTTCTTGCTTTGTATAAATAGCTCTGTCAAAATATATATTCTTTTATCAGTTGAAATGCTCATGATGAGGTAAACGAGTCCTAATTCTCATATACCGAAGTGAGATTTAGAGCCAACAGTATGGTTTGCCATTGCTGGTTGTTGTGTCTCGGCCCCTTTACCTTTGTCTATGGATGAATTGTGCAATCTCTGCTTATTGTATTCGTGGCTTGTGCAAATCTTAGTTATTGTTCTCATTGATATAAATAATTTATGTCACCAATAACTCCCCAATGCAAATCTTCTGAAATGTGAAACCATTGTAAGTAATCAACATATGTTATTTTATTTTTAGCATGAAGCTAAATATCGTTTACTGAATGTTGTTGTATCCTTCTCTTGTATTTAAATTTTATTATTATTTGTACACAAATTCTATTCTTCGTCTCTAAGACATGGACATAATCCATCATCTTTTCTAAAACCCCTTATGTAACTAATAATTTATCTTGAATAACCCCATATTATTTATCATTCTCAGAAACACTGAGACATGTTTAATAAGTGTTATAATTGTAATATAAATTAAGATGATAGAGAAAATAAAAATATGTATTGTGTATCTCTTCTAGGACAGCATATGTAAGTTTATTCATAGTTCTGACGATGGCACACACCAAAATAGCTCTCAACTCATTTTTTAAAAAAATATTGTATAACTAAATACGTTGATATTTTCTTACCTAATTGAAATGGAGCTTTACCAAGTAAAAAACAATTCAATCTATAAATGTACTATTATTTTTTTACATTGAAACAAGCTTGAACTTATTTGGGCAGGTGTTTTTTAACAATTATAATTAATTTTATCTCATAAATTTTTGTTTTTTTTTTATCCTTGTCTGCTCCCAATGTGGTGCAAATAACCTCATAATGAAGGTATTTCAACGAGAAGTATTTGTTACTCAGTCGCTTATCCTCTCCTATTTTAAGAGTAGTAGTAGGGATTGAAGGATGAGGCTAGGACAGGACAAGTGGTTAATTAATTTCTCTCCCTAGTCATTGAAGGATTGGAAAAGGTCGGAGGGAATAGAGACATCACAAACACCTATGCCTTTGAAAAGAAATCAATTTGAAGACTGCTAGGTAAAATAAGAATATTGATAATATAATAAACTATTATTCAGTAGGCCTATTGTTAAAATGTATAGTAACCTGTTATTAAGGAATAATTCTACCCAATCAACTTTTGGTTGATAAAAAAATACTTGCAAGCCAGAGGTTTCAATTTATCAGTAAATGATATTTAATGGAGATCATACAGTTTAGTGAAACCGAGAGAACTTGTATGCAGATGGAGGTTCATTAGCCCACATTTCACAGCAATGAAAATGAATATCAATGTGTATAGTGCAGTAATAAAATAGTCAACTATTTTTCATTAAAAAAAATACTTTATTCATTAGGATTAGGAACAGTTTCATATATTATGGCAATTATTTGGTTGTTGTCTTATATAATTAACAAATACAAAAAATACTTAATCAGGAAAAACATATTGTAACAATTTATAAATATAATTTGTGTCCTTTATCACATATATATATTGATACAAAAAATGTTTGGATTAACGGCAAATAAAGTTTAATTTACTTTTGCTGTGTTGTTTAATGTAAATAAGAAATACAAAAAATATCTGAATGAGGCAAAGTATTAGTAACAATTGATAAAATATATAATTCTTTGGCTTTTTGTCTATATAAATAAGAAATTCAAAACAAATTGAATGAGGAAAAGCATATTATGTAACAATTTATAAATAAAATTTGTGTCCGCTTTTATCACATATGTATTATGAATACAAAAAAAAGTTTGGACTAGCGGCAAATAAAGTTTAATTTAAATCTTAGTATTAGTAACAATTAATAAAATTTAGTTCACTTTGGCTGCTACAATGTGTCAGCGTCATGTCACATAAATAAATACAAAAACTATGTGATTGAGGAAATGTTTTAAATTACAGATAAAATTATTGATTTGTTTTCCACACAATTACCACTCAATCCATGGCAAACAAATGTTTTAATATAAATTAATAAAAACATTAAATTTGAATATATGCACTTGAATGCCGAAAGATGAAATCCAGGTCGTCGGGATGATAGAAGCATCAATAACCAGACCTTAATATTATTAAGGTTTAGTAATTGAGTCATCTGTATGTTTATTTTGGGCAAAACGGAGTGCGATCTTTTGGGCGTTTTGTGCAATTTTTAACTCTGCTAGAATAAGTTTTCGTTCATCGTGTTGTAGTTTAGTTTTTAGAATAACTAATTTTTCGTCAAAGTATTTCTTTAAATCTCGCCGATATTCGTCATGTCTATAGGAGGTGCGACCTCGTCTGCCTAGTGAACCCAACATCAGTGGCGTTTGTTTGGGAGCTGATTGTGAGGGTGCAGGCGATGTTGGTGGGAGCATCACTGTTGTCACAGTCTTCACATCTTCATCATCCCCAAGATGCAATATAGTGTCTGAGGACAATGTTAGATGCGGATACAAGCTTTTTTTCTTTTAAAAATTTCGTCATCACCTCATATTCAAAATTATGTCTCCCTTCACCAGTTCTATTAGACAAATCCTTGAATTTTTTACACCCCCTCTCAATTACCCTCCACCGATTTTCACAATTTTTTCCTGTGTATATGTGGTTTTCTTTTTTGAGTAATGTTGAAATCAGCTCCCACAACTGTCGATGGGTTCGTAAAGCGAGCGTGCCCACTTTCGGCTTATAAGTTTTGTATAAATTTAGTAACAACAATGTTGCCGGCCGATCCCAAGCTGCAGTCGTAGCTGATCCTTCAGTAACCGAGAAATAAGTGGAATAGTTATCAGTAAAAAAATATTGTTAAAATTCTTCACATTGTACTTCCACATGGCAATTATCACTTATATTTGTCTAATCAAAAAATTAATATAACGGTATAGTTGGCGCGAAAACATTGTTTTTGTTTGGCGTCACTAAGAAAACGAGATTTAAGGAAGTAAACAATGTCCGTATCATCGCGTAAAAACGTTATATTTACATGTCTAAGGATAGGTAAACAAAAATATTACATAACGAAATATTTGGCGCGAAAACATTGTATATGTTTGGCGTCATTTAGAAAATGAAATACAATGGAACCCCGATCTACCGTTCTCGCATTGTTCGTTTTCCCGCATGGTTCGTTCATTTTTCATAGTCCCGGCCATAGTTCATGCTGCAAGTTGTTGGGCATATAGGTGTACCCAACGACAGGAAATATGTCAAATACTTCTTCGGGGACAACGGTTTCCCCTTCTTGCTATTTCCAAAGCTTACCGAACTTGCTCAACAGAATGTCTTCCCGTAATGCTGGGACTTACTCCATTGGATCTAGAGGTCCAAAGACGAGCTGCAATTCATCACCTTTTGCACGGGAAACCAGCGCAAATTGGTCTCACAACTCTTCACCCGTTGGATTCACAAGATTTTTTAAAAGCTAAAGTGAAAAAACTCTGCTCACTAACCGTTTTAACTAATTGGCAAAGTCGATGGTCAAAGTCCCTTCGTGGTAGAATTACCTATTTATTTTTCCCAGATATTGTTTTTCGTCAGAATGCAACCTGGCTCTCTCCGGATCACTGGACCTCACAATTTATCACCGGACACGGTGCGTTTAATGCCAAGCTACATAAATTTAAAATCAAACCTAACCCACACTGTCCTTGTGGTAGAGGTCTGCACGGGCCAAAATTTTACAAAACTACCCGGTCCGAGCCCGAAAAACTCACGCCCGACCCGGCCCGGGCCCGAGTCTAATGCCGCACTTGTTACCCGAACCCGACCCGAAGCACCGAGAAATTTGAAATCCTCGATTTGGTATACTTTTTCCCCAGATTATCTCCGAAAGTCCTTTTTTTTTTTTTTTAGCTCACCGAGGAATTTGAAATCCTCGATTTGGTATACTTTTTCCCCAGATTATCTCCGAAAGTCCTTTTTTTTTTTTTTTTAGCTCACCGAGGAATTTGAAATCCTCAATTTGGTATATTTTTCCCAACATTATATCCCAAATTCCAAAGCCCGGCCCGAGCCCGACTCTCGATTGCGCTTACCCGCCCGAGCCCAGCCCACGGGCCGGGTCGGGTAAGAGCCCGTGGGCCAGGCCCGGGCCCGTGCAGACCTCTACCTTGTGGTGACAGTAATCAAGATTCAGAGCATATTCTCTGGAATTGTTCGATTATGTCTGTTGAAAGAGGTATATTGTTTTCGTTATGTAGAAATAACCGTGATGGTCCTATCGGGCATCCAGATCTAGTTTCATCTCCAGAAAATTTCGCTCACTTCAAGAAATTTGCTACTTCTTTTGGAGAAAAAGTTTACCTTCCCTGCCCCTCGCCATTCAATCCTTAATCATATTATATCTGTTTCAAAATTAAAAGTTGTCTCAATAGTGCCATTAACTATCATTCTTGCTTATTATTATTTAATTTTTTTTTTTTTCCGTGTTTATTATTTAATTTATTATTTAATTAACCTTTATTAGTATCTCTTTATATTTCTAATTATTATTATTGTTGTTACCTATAAAATTGCCTAAAAACATGTATCTTAACTGTATCATTGAGGAGACATCGTCTTCGGAGTGATGCAGAAAGGAAAAAAGTTTATCGAATAAAAAAAAAAAAAAAAGTCCCGGCCAAACACCCATAAGAACAATGTAAAATAATCCCGCATTAACCGTTCCCCGATCTATCGTTCAAATATTTTGGTCCCGTCAAAAATATTATCCCGATTGACCGTTTTCGTTGAATATTTCTCATAAATAATCTTACCTCGCATTTCGTTTCGCGTTTTTTTCAGTGGAACCCCCATCTTCCGTTCTCACTATCTTCGTCTTTATGCATGGATCGTTTCTTTTTTACTCGACCAAGACCACCCCACCCCGTAAAAGCAATGTTTAGTAATTCCACGTTAATCATTTCTCGATTTACCGATTTCTTCGATCTATCATCCAAATATTATCGTCCCGTCCCAGTTACTAATCTATATCGATTGACCATTTTTGTAGAATATTTTTTTCGCTCATAAATAATCTTGCATTTCATCTGGTTGCGTAAATTTTCTAACTCAAAAATCAAAACCAAAATACCTAAATGAAAAAAACTAGAACTCTAGTTGAGAAACTGAAAATAATTAAAGACATTAGAAAAAATTCAGGAGAAAAATGAGTCGACATAGCAAAAAGGAGTTAGTTGACTAAGAAATGTACGCGATTTTGAATAGTGTTTGTTAAAATTTAAGTCCCAAACTGCAAATAGGCTACTTAGTTTGTATTAACCTTCGCGTTCCGGAGCGGGGTGCAATTGTGCCCCTAAATTCTTATTTTACCAACCATTTGTTAAATATCGGTAATATCTAGCTGATATTTATTGTAATCTACAAACATATCCTATTGAATACAATGCAAAAAAAAAATCTGAAAAATTGTAGAAAATAAAATAGATATTCACGTTTTTCGTTAACAAATGGTATTTACGTCACATATACACGTTGCGTTTGAGTGTGTGCGTGTGCCGAGCAACTTCACACACCTGATGTCAGCGTACCCTGCGCCCGCGCCGGGAGAACGACGCATGCGTGGATCGTAACCTTATCGGTGCGCATGCCCGGCGGCCGGCGAGAGCGCAGTGAGCCAGTGCGCTCTCGCCGCTTTTATCGACATGATGGATTTCTACCGCTTCTATACGCCTGACGTATCGTCAACGCAATATGATATGGATGATTCAAAAAGACAAATTGTCTCTTAATTTTGACAGGGCATGCTCAAAATCAACATTCAAACTGCTGACATTTATTATTTTAATTTTTACTTCGTTAAATGAGAAAAATCCTAGGGGGTACAATTGTACCCCGCTCCGGAACCCGTGTGATTTTTCAAGATATAGGTACTCGAAGGTTAAACAAGTTAAAAATACATTTGGTAATTGTGGAGTATAGCTCGTCATGGATTATTACGGCGAAAAAATTCACAAACTAAGCTAAAAACAACGCCACGATTTAAAAAAAAAATCTGAAGGCTTTATAATCGCGTTAAAATCACACATTAATATGAAAAACAATGACAAATAAATTATCCAAAATATGACATATTCTCACTGTACACCGCCATACTTTTTAAATGATCTTTTACTTACACATGGACTATTGCGGCAAAGTATGTTGAAAACAACGCCACGATTTAAAATATTTATTGAAGCATTGATAAATCGCCTTAAAACCACACATTATTACGAAGAACACTGATAAATTATGCGAAATACGAAATATTTTAGAGCATTTCCCTTCAGCTTTCGTAAACGGCCGCGCGGCCGTTTACGAATAAAATATTTCGTATTTCGCATAATTTATCAGTGTTTTTCGTAATAATGTGTGATTTTAACGCAATTATCAAGCCCTCAAAAAATAATTTTAAATCGTGGCGTTGTTTTCAGCTTAGTTTGTGAAGTTTTTCGCCGTAATAATTCATGACGAGCTATACTCTACAATTACCGATTTCCCGCATTATTCGTTCATGTATTACGATCCCTTGAAAAACGTAGGATCGAGGTTCCACTGTATAAGGAAGATATGCCCGTGAAATCGTGCAACAGCTTAATATATGTATAATGTGTACTTAAAACAATGTTGGGAGCTAAATACATCATTGAAAACAAGCCAGTGTATATTGTATATCAATCGGGAAGGTTTTAGTAACGGCATAAAAACAAGTCTTGACAGTATACATAGAATAACAGAGTGTATTAATAATTCACAATTACATACCTTGCATTGTCTTTGAGGGGTAATAATTCTGGGTTGATGGTTAATTATTGCGACTGGACGGCATGGATGTTTGAATTGAAAGGATCAGTTGAACCTGAATAAGGGATGTTGAATAATGACCATAGATTGGCTTGGGTCTTAAGGGGTTGCTACTCTAAAAAATATATATATAATTATTTAATGTACTGGCAACACAACAAAAATTTGCCTGTTCTGCGCCACTCGCAAACTGGGTCGGCGGAATTCGGTTGGAATGTTGGGTTTGACGATTGCGCATAAGAACAGAACTAATAAGTTTGACATCATCGTAAGACAATAGAGGTTAGAATAAGACGTCAAACTGAACTTAAAACAAACCATAGAGCATATTTGAAATATATCCTAACTTATAACTATTAAATTACGGTATAAAGCAAGAAGATTTATTTTATATTACAATATTATTAAAAAACAATAAATTAGTTTTAAGTATCAGAGCAACGTCAAACAAATATAAGGCTTCATTAGTACATAATACATTATAAATGAAACATCCTGTCAAACGTGTATTATTATTTTTAAGAAAGAATGAAATTTTATTTTAAGCTAATGTGTGTTTAATAAAACGAATCAACATTCTAGTATCTCAGACTTATAAAAATAGTATTATCTGCTTTTAAATACCTTAACTTAAGAAATTAATCTATTTCATGTGTTTATTTTTCATATTACTGGTAATAATTTTGACCATCTTTGATAAAATTTACCAGCTGTCCAAATAAAACTAGCCATTTATCTAAATTACTGACTATTTTGCTTAAATACCAACCGCTTAACATAAGTAACTAACCGTTTTATTTTATAACTGACCACATTCATATTGATACAGTGGATACGGATCGTTTATAATATTAACTGACCATTTTGATATACTACTGACAAATTCATTTAATTTGCTGACTACACTGCGAATTAAATACAGACCCATTAAATACAGGCCGACATCAAAAACAATTATGTAACTACTAAATCACACGAAACTGCGCTGTGCGTACATTTTCGATGTGCACCAGCTCCATAAGTAGGTAGATATGAGCTTATTTTTGTATTCTATAAATTATACAAGCGAACCTTTTTGAAAATCGGGTTATTTTTTTATAAAATCTCGTAGGTCACTAAATCAGTGGCGTCACTTGGAAAAGGAAGAGAAGGAATACTTCGTGGGGCAGTGTTTAACCCGCGGGTCAATGGTTCACTGCCACTCATCTATACAATAAAAAATAATAACAAATGTTTCACATTAGCTTTTAAGTAGGCAGTGAATTATTTCGATTGTGTTGCTTCTCTTTAATACGGGGAAAACAAGTTTTACATTCATAATTAGAGAGTAATAAAATATAAACATGAAATCTCAAACGATATTTGCATTCTGGACATCATTAGTCTATGGGTGCGGTTTTGACACTTGGATATTTGACATATGTTTGACATTTCACAATCTTTCGCAAATACCGAATCGGGGTTAGTTTTTCCAATTGTAAATATTTTCTTGAATACATTATAGTGTAGTTTTACTTCTACTCGAAAATAGGTTATATCGATGAGGTATTATGATAGCTGCACTAACTTTTAGAGCATTATATTTAAAACAGCAATTGCCATTATTTGGTTATAATTTATAATGCCATTGAAAAAGAGGAACCAAAAATTTTTCACAAATGGTAAGATTTTGGTTTTAAAATGTATGAGACTATACTTTTATTGATTATGTGAAAAAGTGCTACAAGCAGTTGTCAAACCGATATTCATCATCGAAATACAAAAATAAAAAACTCATTTTTACAATAGTGTGTTCATATAGATTACACGAATAACCCAAGTTAAGAATTGATGTCATTGGAAACAAATTGCTTAAGTCTATACATATCTGCCGTATGGGTTTTTGGTAAATATGTCATACAGTAGCACGTCGACTATTGCGGCGAAAAACTTCACAAACTAAGCTAGAAGAACACTGATAAATTATACGAAATATTTCGTATAATTTATCAGTGTTCTTCTTTTTAATGTGTGATTTGAACTCGATTTATCAATGCTTCATTAAATATTTTAAATCGTGGCGGGGTTTTCAACTACTTTGCCGCAATAGTCCATGTGTAAGTAAAGGTAATTTAAAAAGTATGGCGGTGTACAGTGAGAATATGTCATATTTTGGATAATTTATTTATCAGTGTTCTTCGTATTAATGTGTGATTTTAACCCGATTTATCAATGCTTCAACAAATATTTTAAATCGTGGAGTTGTTTTCAGCTTAGTTTGTGAAGTTTTTCGCCGCAATAGTCGATGTGCTACTGTATGACATATTTACCGGCCAATCATCAGAATCTCGCGTCGAATTCTCTTGAATAAGTTTGTTTCACCGAACGGCGGAGTGTCAACTGTTCCTTAAACCCTCAGTATATAACTATTCATCATTTTGATCAGTTTTTGAGCAAAAGTATGATATTATTGTACTCTAAAACCGAATCATTGGCTGACTTCGTGTTGGACCTATTCAGATGTAAAGTCTCGGCCGTTCATCTGCATTCATTGCTACCGTTGTCGGCCGACCGGTTTTGACCGAATAGTGTATAAATTACAACCTGAAGTTAGTAGTAGTTAGATGTTCTGTCAAAAGTAGCAGGCAGACGGCTGACATATCCCACCATGTTCAGATCCATCGGTTGATCGGTCAGAGACGGCCATCTGTAGTAGTGTACACGCTCTCATTTCTTCACATACGTTTGTTTCGATTAGACGAGTTCAGCCGACGACGGCCGAGCATAGTTCGTCCAATGATGGATTAGGTGTACGCATATCGTTAGTTTAATTAACTGCCAGCTTGCATAATATAAATATTCTTTGTAATGTATAAATCCAGAAGCAACAATATTAACCTTCCAGAGACGAGAATAATTTTCAATAAAATTTTTTTTTTGAGCCATATTGAATTCACAGATAACTTTTATTTGTAGAAAAATAATTTTAAAAAAACTATAAAGCCGATGTATAGAAAAAACCGCGTGACCACATGGTTACACTCATCCTTATAGGCCCTGTGTAAAATTGTATAAGAACAGTGGAACTTTTGAATGCAGTATTCGCATTCAAAATCCAGTTTTATCTACTTTGAAAAAATCTCATTAAATCCATCAATGTTCAATCTAAAAAACATACGAATTTTTATAGAGCACCGATGTTCCATCTGAATGCATAATTAAAAAATCAGCGTGTAGAAAATCGCAGTCTTAGAAACGGTTTAATCTTTTATTTGCTTACGTAGATGCATACGTTCGTTTCCTACAGGTATCCCAGGTGCGAATGAAACAAATGTCGTAACGTATATAAGAGAGAGGGAGACATAATATTGTTGAGTGTTGAGTTGGTTAAATCCTCATACAGATTCTTTATAAAATTTAAAAAATGGCTGATGCCAACACGAATTAGTGCACCGAGGTTCTATCTGCAGATTTCTTTCAGACATATAAGAACATTTGAGAGCACCGAAGTTCTATCTGCAGTTTCGTCTTTTCTAAATATGCTAATATAATTACGACATTGAAATAAAATTGTAATTAAGGTATACATTTAATTCTGATTATATTTATATTTCTAAATAATTTACTTTTAATCTAAAATATCGTTTCTACAAAAAGTTATCTTCTGAAATCTTAAATTGCTTCTCCTGCACAGTTTTAGTTTTTTTCAGATGGAACCTTGTTTACCCAAGGCCAAGGCCAGGAACTAACAATTCTAAGAAGTTAAAAAAATTGCATGTGTTTTTGGTAGTTGTGTCTGTCCCTGCGGCTGATGAATAATTGAATTCTTTTTAACCGAAATTGACTGAAGACAATGATATTCAGGTAGAAAAACAATGAATAGTGGGATCAATTGACAACAATTTTTACTTCGACCATATGGTCACGCTCGTCCTTAAATGTTTAAGTAGATGTGCCAACCTTCTGGATTAGTATACTCTGTCCAGCGTGTAGGTAAAAAAACATTTTGAGGATTTGTTTTCGAAAACCACAGAATTAAATTTATTAAGGCAAACTTCACATAAACCATTTTAAATATAATTTAAATTTTGAGCCACATGTCTCAGATCTTTCTTAAAAAATGTTGTGAGTTCTATCCATGAGTTGATTCACTGATTTAGATATTTATCAAAAAGTTGATATGTGAATTGGGGGATGAAATACTAAACATATATTAAAGTTAATAAGGGCTTTGAGATTTGTTTGTTTAACACAGTGTCTGCCAAAATTTTTTACTTCACGGCACATTGGGGAATGGGACACAAAATAAAAATGATTTAAAAAAGGAAATGTATCTTTAAACAAGAAAATGTCTCGCGTTGACCACTATGTATGAATGTGACAAATATTTGATTGAACGTGTAGGTGTTAAATTCATTTCATATTGAAGAATATTTAAATGAATAGGCATTATAATTAACATTTTTAAGGTTTCTTCCACCGCAGCACACCTGAGACTTCTTGCGGCACAGTAGCGTGCCGCGGCACACAGTTTGGTAGACACTGGTTTAACATAACACCACAACCGAGCAATGCAACCAACACTTTCAGAGAGAATTGATCTTGTGAAAACTAATAAAAGCTATATGTAAAAGTCAAGCAATACTTATAATGAAAGTATTCGATTAAACTTTTACAGTACAGGAATCTGTTTTTACATGCATATTCATCACTTAAAAATACGAGTTAAACGAAAGTGGAATGAACCCACCCAACTGAACTCATTCATTTTTTAAAACATTATTTGAGAGAAATAGTTTCCATGGTGTAATGCAGGTGTGTGTTCAAATGTGTTTGTTGTCTCTAGCGAATCACAGAAGTGAACATTCATGCAGTCAAAATTATATGAATTTAACCCTAATGTACAGTACATTCTATCAATATACAGTACATTATATCTAAATGTTAAAAAATGCCATCGTGTATGTGTTGTTCAAAACACATAATGCATTCATTATTTACAATAGCAAATAATAAAAATGGATCCAATGTTGCTCAATTATTAATAACAGTTCTCCAGACCTGGTTTTAAAAAGAATTTATAACCTTAAAATGCTTTCAAATAAGTAAATGTCAACACTGTGAAGCATCATTGTTTCTTATTTCCCTTCTATCATTTTTATGAAAGCTTATATGTGATTTTATTGTCAACAAAGCATTATTGGTTTTTGTTATGCCACTTTGCTCATCTTGGTTTTTTGTTATTAGTAATGATCAGCAACGTTCCCTCTAAGCTGCGCACGTGCGCGGCCGCACAGCAGTTAGGAAGCCCCCGCGCACTCATTCCGGGTTGGCGCGCACTACAAGCCAGTTGTTCAATTAATAGATCCGCGCAGCCTTTGAAATTTCCGCGCAGCTAACCTCTTTCCTTAGAGGGAACATTGATGATCAGTGCTGTGGATTCGTATAAAAACCTACTGATTTTGACTCTGTTCTACACTCTTAATTTTAATGATGTGAAACAGTTTGATTTAATTTTTTCATCCCGTTTTCAATTGCATTTTTTTTTATTTACCATAACTCATAAAGTTAATGCCATGTTTTCTTAAATTTATAGATGTCTCCTTGAGTGACTATGCTAATTCAAATTATGTTAGCTCTCGTCCAAGGAAAGCAAACGGAGTTATAAAACAGGAGACTATGAAAACAGAAGATGTCGACTGGAATTGGGATGATGATGTTGACGATGATATTGATTTAATTGAAACGCAGAACGAAGATGGTACAAAAAATATTGTAATTGCTAAAAGTGCCAATGTAAGAAGATTGCGCTCGCAAAGTTCTAACTATTGCAAAATAGAGGATACGGGTATTGAATACCCAATCGCTATCTGGTTTCTCGTGTCAGACTATATACCTCCAGAAGATGTTGGCAGGTTTGCTGGAATATGCAAAAGTACACTTTTTGTGACATCCTATGCAAAGTTTTGGTATAATCTGTACAGACGATATTGTAAACAATTGACGAGTTTACCCCAGAGACTGAAGCCAGAATGCTTAGCTAAACGGTATGGGCTTCGAACTCTTGTGATTCGGAGTCTATATTATTGTTATGATCCATTTGTTAAAAAATATCCTCTGCGATGTGAGGTTCATGAGACCCCCCAAGATTTAATAAAACGGCGATGCATATCTATGTGGTATCTGAGGCAAAAAGACCAATGGATTTTCTACTTTAAATTGAAACTGGTATATAGGGAGCTTTACAGACCGAAGCCTCGCGAAAAATTTGATTGTCTCACCATATTGGACGACATAACCGCTAATCAAGAAGACGACTGTAAAGTGTTGAAGGTATAGTGGTTTATATTTCATGGCCATTTGTATTGGTAAAATGTGTGCAAACTCAATTATCATTATTATATTTATGATAAGATACATTATCACATTATCACTTCAAAGATCTCACATGATCAGCAACTTACAAATTATCTTCTTCTTCTTTGGCCATGTTCGCTCCCTATGTGGAGCATATGGCCGCCACGCGGCACCTCCATGTTTCCCTGTCTCCTGCCAATTGCTTTGCTTCCTCCCATGACATGCCAGCATCCCTCAGTTCCGCCGAGTACATCCTATGGATAGTACCCGACAGACGTCCGGGACGCCGGAATCCCACCGGTCGAAAGAAAAGGCAGGCAGCCTTTTCTTGCCTTTTCTTACAAATTATCACATATCACATAATTAAAAAAAATCAATGATTTCAGATATACTGTGGAGGGTTTTCTTCAGCACCTCCTACGATGGGTATGACCCTGAAAACATTACAGACGTCTCTATCACATAGTATGGTACATCAACGCGTCACGCTAGGATTTTGTTCTGGTTTTCAAGACTACAGTATTGGTATTCCTGAATGCTTTGTAGTATTGGAAAATGTTGTCAAAACTCAGGTCACAGATTGGTGGCAGCAGTCTTATCCTCACTCCGAGGATTACATACCCTCTCCGACTTTATGTAATAGTAAAAAATTGAGATGTCAATTTTCTATTTAAATATATAGGATTCCGATTGAATATTTTCTATTGGGAGCTTGAAGAGACATTTGTGCAACAGTGAATTTACCGTAACTTACAATACAGAACAATACTTATCATATATACAATATGATTAAAAATGCAGCATCTAGTTTTACTAAGAAATGTTGAATAATGGTTTTAAGGGAACACTGAATATTTCTGTATTATATTAATTGTAGAGTAATGTATTTCATAAAATACAAAAAAATCTGTGATAGATAAGCTGTATATTTTGATTAGAATTTTATTGTTTCATTGCTAAGTTATGGTATAGATCTTTTTGATTGTGAAGTATATATTTTTTATGTTTTACCAAAAGCACTGCCAATATATTTACAGATTACAACTAAGTAAATACAACAGTAAAAATTGTTATATTTATTTTGAATATCTCTTTGATAACTAATTATTTTGTTGTCTCTGTAGTCGACCATTAGTTTATATTCGATTCAGAACTAATGAACACACTTTTTTGAGGATTGTTTTTCGAAATAGTAGTGCTAAAAATAGAAGTGACATTTTCTTTTTGTTGATATAGAAATCAGAAGATCATCAGACAACATAAGGAATTATTTTCGAAACACTAATGTAAACAAAGTCTGAACAATCTTAAGTAGCAATTTGTAGAAATTGTGTTTCTGTGACTATTTTCAGGATGAGTTCCGGTGGTAAGTTATAATGTGTCCAATATTAAATATATCGTGTATATTTTTAATAAATTTTGCTATTGAGCTAACATATTTTTAATTGGAAGAGTAAATAACTTCACCGCAGAATTATATTATCTGCATGTGGAATATTTATTTAAAACTGTTATTCTTTTAGATCACTGGTTGCTAAACTCAACAAGAATGAGAGCTACTTTAGAAATTTTCAATGATGCGATATATATTGTTTATGAAGAGTCTTAGAGAGTAATATTTTTCCTGGCCCTCACCAATGTTCCCTCTAACTTACGCGGGCGCCGCTACACAGCAGTTTGAAAAACCCGAGTTATCGCGCACTCCAATACAACTAATATATTTTTTAATTGGATTAACAATAATTGATCGAAATAAATAAGAAATTGAGGTAATTGTAGAGTATAGCTCGTCATGGATTATTACGGCGAAAAACTTCACAAACTAAGCTGAAAACAACGCCACGATTTAAAATTATTTTTTGAGGGCTTGATAATTGCGTTAAAATCACACATTAAAAAGAAGAACACTGATAAATTATACGAAATACGAAATATTTCGTATAATTTATCAGTGTTCTTCTTTTTAATGTGTGATTTTAACGCAATTATCAAGCCCTCAAAAAATAATTTTAAATCGTGGCGTTGTTTTCAACATACTTTGCCGCAATAGTCCATATGTAAGTAAAGGATAATTTAAAAGTATGGCGGCGGTGTACAGTGAGAATATGTCATATTTTGGATAATTTATTTGTCAGTGTTCTTCATATTAATGTGTGATTTTAACGCGATTATCAAGCCTTCAAAAAATAATTTTAAATCGTGGCGTTTTTAGCTTGGTTTGTGAATTTTTTCGCCGTAATAATCCATGACGAGCTATACTCTACAATTACCGAAATTGAATGTTAAGATAATTTAAATATAATTAAATTCTTATGTATTATCAAAACAAGAAATTTATTTAAATGGAGGATATGAAATAAGTGTAAGGAACTACATGAAAAATTATAAAATATGTTAACAACTTAATTAGTGACTGATTACTTGTTTCATTCTGCTTATTTTCTTAATTTTTGCTTTGTTATTTTTTATGTAATAAAAATAGTATGACTTCTGATATTACTTATCTTTTATTTAATACACTTATTCGTAAAAAAACTATTAATAAATTATCAAATGATAATATTTTTATTATACAAATTAAAATAAAAAAGCACTATTTTTTATATCAAATATGATAAATTATGCAGCGCAATCTTTGAATTTTCCACGCAGCTAGCCACTCGTTTTAGAGGGAACATTGGCTCTCACCATATATTATGACTGCTTCATTCAAGACTGCAACAATGAATAATTTATTTCATTTTTAGTGCCACACGTGACTTCTCCGTTGTAACAAAGTTACATAAAATGTTTTGTTGAAAATGATCACTGTTATGCCATTTAACCTACGATAGATATGACTATTTTGTTTTTTTTTTAACAAAAGCTACTGAAAATACTGCCAAAAGCGTCGACTGGGCGATCGCTGCTTCAGATACATACAGTAAATTTTCATTTACTTTTTCGTTCCTTAGCACAGTTCTTTATCGTTATCTATTAACACCTTTCCACCTAGAATATTGATGGTGAACACCTTAAAAGTGATTTGTTGTTTTTAATGATATTGAAAAGTCAAGCCTGATAAAAAAAAAAATGATTCTCCTTAACAATTAACCAAAAGTGACTTAACCTTGTTCTACTCTCAGGTTGCGATATCTATAGTGTGTGTTTTTAATAATAAATGAGTTAATTTTAATGTAATATCACTCCAACCCATTTAGAATTCATAATGACAAAATATTGATTGTGAAATTGTATGTAACTATCTATTTGTTTTTATTATAATAATAAAAAAAATATCAACCCAAAAGTGTTCTAAACATTAATAGTCTTAAATTAAATGCTCAAGAATATTGTTGCTTTCAAAAAGTTGTGATGAGAGACCTGTCATTATTCTAAAATGAATATTGGGAATATGTGTCAAACAAATTGTATTAAAATAAAATGCTGTTATTTAATAATTGTTTTATTTTTTTATCGCTATAAAAATAAAATTCTCACAGTAACTTTCTCTGTTATAATGAGTAAGTAAACTTGTTTCCCAGTTGTGCTATTTTTCAGAGTTCAGTTAGTGTAACTGATGGAGTTTTAACATATTGTTCCTATTACAATATTCAATGCCAACAAAAACTAGGCTGAAGATTTTTTAATCATCTGTTTGTAGGATTTTGTTCAATTGTTAAATGTTTATAATTGAGTATAAACACAATAAATGTCGGATATTATGCAGGTTGTCAATGTTCATGGATTTGATTGTGGCGTTCACTGGGTCATATCTCAGTAGTATGGACAATGTACTTTTCAATGGATTATGAATTTGTGCTTGAAGTCGTAGGAGTCTGTGATGTCTATAATTTCCTTTTACTGAGCTTATCCTAAAAATGGACCTTAGCGGCAGTGATGAACTAAATATTAGTCCTACTATCCTTTTATTCTTAATCTCTTTGAGTTTGAGCAGCTGGAAAAAAAGACAAATTTGTTGAGAAGAGATATTCTTAAAATCCCTACCTAATATTTTTTTAACACACAAGTTTACATAATCCATTAAAAAATCATTGCTTTCAGCATTTTCCTTTTAATTTTTGTTATTAGATAGTTCCGTTATGAAAAAGAGGGCTCGTGAGTTTTTCTCAAACAAGAATAAAAGCAAGGGTACTTTTTTTTAGCTCTATAATGAGTAATACTATATTTTTTTGGATCTTGAACAAATTGTAAATTCAAAAGGTTAGCTATCCCCAACCTTATGCTAGATTTCTGACCACTGCATTTAGAAAAGTAAATATCCTCCCCTCAACATATCACTTTGGGGTAATGAGTAAGCAAAGTCTGAAAAAGTTTATTCGATACACCCTCTTGTTTCTTTTTAATCAAACTTTGAGATTATTTTTTTAGGATAATTACGTCCAGTCTCAATCTAATGAAATATTTATGAAACGTTTTCTTATAAATATTGCCTACTTGTAGAATTTTTTTTAAGAACGACAATATTAAAGAAAAAATAGATGAACAATATTTTGCAGTATTTTTACCTGATTAGCTAATTAGCTATCTAGTATAATAAAACATATTTTCAATATGATTGTTATTTTATATCTTTAAAATGTTTTTTGGCAAATGAAAATCTTCTTACAGATACCCTTTAAGCTAGAAAAAAACTGTTATTCTTTGTAGAAACCCTTTTACCTTCAATCCGACATTCAAATATTGTTTTGACCAACCCACATTCTTTCTGGTTGTGATAAGTAGAAATATTTTTAAATAGTTGGATGAAGAAATAATACATTAATAAAAATTGATATTACCAATGTGAAATAATTTATATATTTTTTAAATCCATGTCCGCACCTAATGTAGAGCATATGACTGGGTAATGGAGTAATTATAAGTAAAAGTTTTTCTAAAACAACTGCTTGTTACTCAGTTTTTCGACCACTCGCTTTTTTCCGAAAAAAGTAGGGCAAGGACATGACTAGTGGTTAGCTAATCGCTCTCGCTACGCCCCGTCATTTTAAGATTGGAAGGGCGGGAGGGAATTTTCAGAAATCATAAAACTTAAATAAATCGATTGAAAAAATGTTGTTCTTACTGGGACCCGAACCCGTGAGATCCGTTACGGGAGCCAATAAAGTTGACCACTGCACCGCAGACCCGACAAAACTTAAGTTACGTTAGCTAAAAAATTCACGATTTTTTCGAAGTTGATCTAAAGGAGTCCCCCTTTGTACTAGGATCGACGAAATATTGTTGTTTCAGCGGCTAATATAACAATATGGTGATCCATTTTTAAAAGATTGAAAAACATATTCTGTAAATAATTAATAAGACATTAAAAATACACATTGATTCTTGCGTGTATGGTAGTTAAATTTACATTTTTTTATAAGAATTTAAACCAGCAAAAAGTCGAGGTGATTTTGTCGATGTTTTTCAGTTAATCATGATACTCCTTCGCGCCCTCATTTTCCGCACTGCTCAATCCTAATCATATTTTGAACACTCTTCATCTTGATGGTACGAAGATTTAGCCATGATGCCCCTGGAGTTTCACAGCGTTACACGGTGACCAAAAATAACTGCAATTTAATTTATGTACGCGATAAAATTGAGAAAAAAATGTTGCCAAACTTCAGGTACAAATTAATTGAAACATTCGTGAGATTAAGTATGGAAAAAAGTTTCTGTAAACTGTTTGCGGATAGTTGATAAATAAATGTGCGTGCTTGGTGTTTTCCACCCGTCAATAAGGCCACAGAAAAGTCTATACTAGAAATTTCTCAAGTCAGTACATATATGAGGCGACCAAAGGCAAAAACCTACAAGTCCTCATTTTGAAAAAATTGAACAAAAATACGTGCAAATACCATAAATGCCATTTCACACAATACCTACGTAATACAATAATAAGTATAATGAAAAAGAATGTTTGAGCTCTTAACAATTGAGTACCTAAACGTCGAAAATAGGATTGAGGAGCGAAGGGGTGCAAAGTGACCTCAGGCAAATTTGCGTAATACTTGTATTGCATTAATTGAATGATCAAGATTACAATGAATATCAGGTAGATATTATTGGTGTTTAGCGAATGGTTGAAAAAAGAAGAATGTTGCAATGTGCCCGCTAAGAACTCGAAAGTTTATGACATGAAAAATCTGATCAATTTAATGAACAAATGCTGATATTTCCAATTGTGTTTTGCGTGTATTTATTAAAATTAGCCGCTGACTGTCTAATAACAATATTCACCTTTTTCTTAATTACATTTACTATAAAACGAAGAAAAAAAAAGATTAAACAATTGTTGAAACTATTAATTTTAGCGAGAAACACGCAGGCGCTGTTTAGTGCTAACGTAGACATCTCGGTTTGGTTTGGAGCGCCTCATTTCACATTATTATTATTGCTGCAAAAATCTGACGCAAATCTCCACATTGCGTTTGTATTCTTTGTTATATTTGACTTGGGTAATGATGCCGTCGTAAGTCGCCAGGCAGCAGTACAGTCGGATTGTGATTTATTGTACTAAACGTTAAATCTGCGACAAGTCATTATAAAGCATCACAGAGTGAAAACCCACGGGAATTTAGATTAATCTGTTTTCCTGACGTTTGTTCTTTTTAAATTTAATTTGTTCCTATTTGTTTGCAATGCAATTCAATGTGGAATTATACTTAAATTGATTATTCACGAATACAAATCGGATATCAAACAAACTCTCTAGGGCAATAATCTTTACACTCGGTTTGAGAGCTTAACAAATCAGGGATTTGCCTTGCAATATAAAGAGATCAGCTTAGTTCAGGGGTGGGGAACCTTTTATTCTCTAAAGGCCGCATTCATTTTTCTGGTTCGACATAAGGCCGCAGTAAGCACTGACTAGGGAAACTTTGGCCGGAAACAGGAATTTACGGTCAGAATATGTCGGAAATTTACGAATTTACATACATTTACATAATTACAGAATTCGCCAGAAGGCCGCACCAGAGTAGTCAAGAGGCCGCAGGTTCCCCCCGCCTGGCTTAGTTCATAAGATCATTGATTCAAAAGGGTAAATTGGTGGTCTGAATAATTTTTTGCATACAACTTACGAGAGAAAACAAAACAGCTCGACCAAATGATTTTTTTTATTGATATACTATAATTGTTTTCTACGAGACGAATAGAGATGATTATTTTTTTGAAAGAAGATGTGTTGGAGATAATTGGACAATTACTTTATATGTTGAAATTTACCGTAATCTTTTTCAACATCTAATATATGAAACACTATTCCATAATTAATGATGAAATTTATTCTCGAACAATTTATATAAAATTAAGCAATACTGATGATAAGGTGTATACAAATTGTGGACTTAGTACATACAATAAATGTGTTTTAGTTTTTAAGTATAGTGTCTTACTTCCAAAGATTGACAGTTGGCAAGTGATATAGTAAAAAATTCGTTGGTATTTGAGATCATCATTTGTTTTATATATAAAATAGTATTTAGTATTTTCTTATTGAAATAAAAAATAATATTTGCCAATTGTCTATACGTAACTGAATTTTGAATAGATTGCGATATCACTGAATATCCTCACGGCGAGAAACGATATCAAAAGCACTTGAGCCACAAATCTCATAATATGATCAATTAAAAAAAAATGATGATTTTAAAGAGTACTTAATCCTAGAAGCTACTTTTCACTTATGAAACTTGCTTAAGAGCTACTGTACAAATGTCGGTTAAAAGATTTGATAGATTGAAAGACCGAATAATAGCGAGTAATGATGTTTGTTCCATGGACAATTTAGTCACTAGTGCGTAGTGTAAATATGTATATTATGAAATGTATAGATATATTGATTTTATGCCAAAACTTCACAAAAACATTTTTCTTCGTAAACGTATTCTGTTAATTAAACAATGATTAATCTACGGAGTCATTTGAGATATTTTTCTATAGTTTTTAAGTCTATCGATGTCTTTTCTTAAGTAGTCCAAAGACAATGAAAATACTTTGATTCATTTTCGATTTCTTTATCTATGTAATTAGGTAACAAATATCAATGGATGATCCTTCAACCAAAAAAAGTTGATGGATTAAAATATAGAAAAGTGTCTCTCACGCACTGAGCGTAATAGAGATGTAATTAGCCTTCTTAAAAAAATCTATTTATGTCTCTTAATAATACAACTGTAACTTTGAGAATGTCATTTATTAATTTATTAAAAAACAAAATAAAGCAAACCATACTGTCAAATAAATCCATCAAGTTAATTTACTGTTTAAACAATACAACGTATGCGTTTTAAATTAAATATTGATCATTTAAAGTTTTAGTTTTACCCAGATAAATATGATTAAAATTTATAATAATACAATAAAATACATTTGTATATTTATCAATTGATTAAAATAAATGAATCGGTTTTCCTCAACATGTGAACATGCTGTATATGATATAAAATAGTGTGGGTACTTTTTTATATTAATTTTGTAATAAATAGGACGTTTTTATATTTGCATGAAAATTGCTTTTATATGTTAAGTCCACACGAAACAGGTATACTTTGTGTGTGAATAAAGTGATAATTCCCCGAACTCGAAAAGATTATTGTATATACATACATATATATAAAGATTAATATTTTTTTCATATACTTTTTATATCTGGTTTAAAAATGAATACAATGTTCAACGCTCAGATTGTTTTTTTTATTTCCTATATTATTATACTTTTTTTAAACTAAGAAAAGTGTGGAGAAAATAAATACTTGTCATTTTTTGATTGCTTTCTTCTATTAATTAATATGAAAATCTCCAAATATTAAAAAATATTTCCCTTATGTTTTCACTTTAATTGATTTCCTCTGTGTACTCGTATTGAAATAACCGAAAAATCACGCCTTTTATTGTTATATACCATGGGAAACATGTAGGTATCGTATTAAAAATACCTAACATAACGAATTTCCTTGAATACTGGGATATACTGCTCACTCTACGATTGCTTTTACGAAATCTACGAGTCTACGATAGCTACGACTTTGTTGTCGTACAAATATATGTATATACCGGTTATCTTTATTAGCTGCGTTCGTGGGCTTGTTTGACTCTAATAAATAGTTGGAACGAAACCTTGTTCTTCACAAATGACGTGTCCATTCACACGTACTGATTGCTTTTGTTATAATACAATTCAGTCGTGGGATTGTTTTCATTTCAATCTTTTGGCCAAACTCATATCCTTTATATTATACATAAATACTGATCGAATGTATTTAAACATATGTTCAATAATGAATGATTCATTATAACTATACAACTACGCGTTTACATAAATATTGTGTTTTCGAGTAATATTCATAATTTGTATGTTGAAACATATTTATTTTAATGCCATTTTGTTTTTGAAAACCGTGATGAAACCAAATCCAATACTTATTTATGCTGATGTTTTTGATCCAATCATGTTTCAAATGTTATGTTTTTTTATCTTTTGTTTTATTAAAATTATCATCTTTCTATCAAAAATTGATAGTTAACACCTAAAAAGTGATTCAGTAGTGGTCAACTATTTTTACAAAGTAGCGGGTTTTGAAAGATAAAAGCTGAGCAGATTTCAATATCACTAAGTGAATTTATTTTCTAACTAAATAGTTATTGTTGAATACAGTGTTCCCTCTAAGCTGAGTCTAAGCTGTGCGCGTGTGCGCGCGTGCATTACAACAGAGCGTACAAAAGTTACATCAGCTATACCACCACCAGAATAAATTAATTTACATTAAATAGTGTTGCTAATTATTGTCATTATTAAAAATCAACCTTTTCGTTTAGTAGGTCTTAATACCGTTATGTGGCGCACACATATTTTTATTTCTTGTCAAAGTTGCACAGCCAATGTCTTTTACGCACATAACCTTCCGAAAATTAGAGGGAACATTGGTTGAAAAGTGTTTTGCCCTTATATTGCCAGACAAAGTAATGCGATATTTTCAATTCACTTTTTTCATAATTAAGAGATCGCGTGTTATTTTGTAATGATGAGTTAGAAATGAAAATAATGTCTTGAATCTAGCAGCGACACTCAACCTCTTTTTCGCCTGAGTCACATGCTGGTCTTTACTACAATATGTGGGCCTCACTATATTAATACTTATACGTTAATATACCACATATTATACAGCAGCGGTCGGCAAACTTTTTGGATTCAAGGACCACTAAATTCACAATTTTAATCCAGCGGACCACTAACTGAACTTTTGTGTTAAATATTACATATTGAAATAAAAGTGATCAAATGCGTCTAAAAATACACCAAGTTCATAAAATGATGTCAGATTTCTCTGCGGAACACCAAAATTTTTTCGCGAACCACACTTTGCCGACCGCTGCTATACATTATACACAATATAATGTTATAACATAAGCGTACTTACACAAAAAATATTCAAAATACTCAATCGCTTACGTATTTTTTTGCAAACAATACCAGAAGTTTGAAAAAGCATCTGATGACTGTGATTGTCTTGGGCCTCACATAAAATCTAAATGGGCCACATGTTGAGTATCGTTGATCTAGATTACGTATTTCATAGTCGATTTTAATACTTCATGATGTTTAAAACCATGAGTGCTAATTTAAAGCTATACCACTTGCCAGTATAATATAAACAATATTGCTAAGTATAAATTTATGCATATAAGAACATTGAAGTCCACTTACTAAAATTTTCAACGGTTCAAAATTATTCGTCACAGTTAAAAAAAAAGAATCTGAAATGGATATGAAAATAATGTAAAAATATGAAAAAAAAGAAAATCAGAATTTGATTTTGATTTGATTTGATTTGATTCATCTGCACAATATGCATAAAAACAAACAAAATATCTGAAAATAAATTTGTATTTAATATTTAATTAAATAGTGTAAATAGCGTAAGCATGGCTTAAACATACGAATCCCATTCTTAGTGTACTTACATTCCTTGCAATAAAGCTTTCCCTCAGTGTTAAGATATAACATATTGTTGGTCAATATAATTTATATGAAGGGAGAGAAGATTAATTTAATGACCTGGTAGAATATGGTTGCTATGAAGCTCGTCTGTGCTCTTAGCTAGAACTAGCGTAAAGCGATTCGAAAACAATTAGATTTTATATAATCAAAGGTGATATAATTGTTTTTTATGATGTTTACAGATTTTTTAATATGACTGCGTACAGATTTTTGGTAAAATCTACCTTTCAATACGTATGATAATATGTGAAATGGGTATTAGTTTTTGGTATCTAAACATTTAAGATTCACTTGTACAGAGACTGTTTAACGTTACATATGTATTGTATACACTCATTCACTTAAAAATAAAGTAGGCAAAAATAACGTTTCTGTAGTCAAGCAACAAACGGTCTTGAACTTATTTTACTACCCGGTTGCACGTTGAAAGGTTTAAATGCCGAAAGGAATGTTTAATTAATAATTTTATGAACAATTATTCTTTTTATATTAATTATCTGTCTAGTTTGTCAAGGTACTTATCCATTAATACTTACATCTTGCCTATTACCAGCTATAAAAGAATAGTTAAATGTCTGATTAAAACAGTTCTCGTCAAAAAAATCTGTTAGGAATGTTGCGAGAATGAATGCAATTAATTCTCTCTACACTAGAAACTGACATGATTTAAACCACTAATTGTAAGTAAATTACATAACCGTTATATTATATCGGCTAACACACGAAGTATAAAGATTTGTTTACCGATCCATTTAGTATCGTAAGGGTTTTAAAAAAATATTTACTGCACTGCTTTTTGAATTTATTTAAATGCCTTAGCAATATTTTATTATGATAAATAGAAAACTGAGGTGAAGAAATATAACGCAATCGAGAAACGGTGCCTTAATTGATGACACCTGTCTTTCTTGCCTAAATTATTTCATCCGTTTTATTTAGTTAATAAAGATGTAAATGTATGATTTAAAATGCTGATTTTTTACGCAATATCAACGGTGAAAAGATATAATATCGTCTTTTAGATTAATCGCTTTATATAACAAGTCGTTAAATATTATGTCTATACCTTCTTCATAAATTTTGGCTTGGCTAAGGACCGTAATGTACAATTTCAAACCGTATCGTATCAGTATACATATAGTACTTCCTAGCATCCTGAAACATAATGCGTATATAAAAATAAAAAAATTCTCCTTTTTGCATTATTTTTTCATCACTGTGGTGTAAAGCTTTGGAAAATGATTTATATTTAATTCACGCAATGTTTTAATAACGTTTATGTGAAGTATAGTATTGTTTTCTATAGATATTGTTCCATATTTTCATAGTTTTATCTTGAAATATGTAGAATTTATATTGTTTTCGTTGATATCAACGCAAAGAACTGTAAACTTAATAAGTATATAAAAATATATAACCAATTAAATTATACTAGACTTACACGTATAGTGTGATATAATTATGAAGAAAAGAGGTATTGAATGTTTGTTTACTTTCCAATTTCGAGTAGCTAAGTAAAGTAAGTAAAACCGAATCGGAAAGACATACGATGATATTATAGAGTTAATGAAATTAGGATGTTATTTTGATTTTTTCAGAACTTGAAGCCATCTGCAATCGTAGTAACATCATAAAAATATGAAATAATTAAAAAGACGTAAAGCTGAATAATATATCATAAAAACCGATTTTCGTAACTCAATTTCAAATATAATTATGCTGATAGGTACTTGTCTATGTTGTACAATACTTACAATACATTAGGTTATATTCTAAATATTGAAAATATGTTTATTCCGATTAATCCTTATCTATTATCTGATTTTAATTTATAAATATCACCGAAATATATCACGTACAGATACTAAAAACTAGTTACAATATATTGGAAAATTAGCGTGCTGCCTTAATTAACTATTGAGACTGGATTCAAAAAAACACTTAATATCCTGAACTTTTTTATTCAACGTCTTTGGAATAGAAACATGAGTTTTGAGATAACTTCATTTTTCAAATTCACTAGTCATCTCAAATTTTCTGGGTAGGTGGCTTTATTTTGATTTGAAAAAAAAAAATGCCGAACCAATCTTCGCAAAATATTATGACGTATTTTTTTTTGTTCGTGAATACTTTATCAAAAACCGAACTTTTAGATTGAACTCTCATCTATTTTTTTCCGTGAAAAAAGGTACGATGAAAATCCAAGATTATTTAAGTACTTTACTAAGGAGTAACATTGATTTCATCATGCATGCTACACTTTTTTACATATATGTACATCCAATATTCTGTTGACGTACACATTATAAAACTGATATTAATATCGAATGTGAAAACGTCAACGTCAATAATAGTTTGCGAGATAGTTTTATAAGATATTACAGAATCTTTCCGCGAGTCAATTTATAAAGCGTTCGTAATGGATATCTTATTGAAAACGTTACCTTCGCTACTCTATGTTGACGTGTGAAAACAATAATATAATGCAAACTAAACCACTTCACTGAAAAACTTGTCTTATGCAAAATTATCAATACAAAATGTAGACATTTGTAATCTACTAATGTATTTATAAAATTCAATTCATTGTTTATCACACTGAGTGAGAGATGTGCTAATAGTGAATACATTACAGTATTTCTTTATGCACTATATACTGTATAATATATCTGGGTCCTAAGCCTTCCATCACATCTTTTTAGGATTAAACTTAAGGATAAAAAACAGATTATTTAAAACATAGATAAAGTAAATATTAATTACATATATATATAACCATGAATGAATGTTTCAGTTTTCAAATTTTAAAATTATTAACAGTGGTTCTAATATTTACTTTTATCAGTAATTTATAAGCTTCACAATACTTATATCTGTAAATAAAGACTTATGAAACACTAGAGAGTACTTTAAGTAGTAATATTTTTTGTATTTTTAATATTTGTTAATTTAAATATCTTAGAATTGATAATTAATTAATTTAACCATATATGTAGTGGTTTACTTTTATTAGTTACAAATGACGGTAGGTTCTTGGATGGGCTCTAAAATTCCTCGTCATTTTGACTTTTTAAGTTCTGATTACTTTTAAAACTTCTCAAATAGGTGAAAAACATGTCATAACATGTAACACAACTGGTGAGATAACAGAAATATCAGTTTAAATTTAATTTAGTAATGTTTTTGCTATTCAAATACGTCAAAACGAATGTAAACATTCATTTATGAGGAAATTTTATTAATACGCGTTCGTTTAAACTTAAGTTCATTAAACATTTATTAATTCAGATAAATTAAAAATGGTGACATTTTTTATTTGATTTTAATTATTGTTTTTTAGCTATCTCATGATTGAACCAGAAGCTGTGCACTTTCCATGAATTCGGCATGTTTTTATTTACAGCATGTAATTTTAAACTACACGGTGTAACATGTACACAAAGTACATTACTATTATATATGGGTACCTTTCTGTTCACGCGTGTACACGAGGTTGCAGTGCTATTAAAAGGTTGGTGAGGAAGGCTGGAATCTCTTAATCAAATTAAATCTGTCGGCGTAAGTAAGTAGGAAATCTTTTACGACGTAAACATTGACAGACATTTAAAATGCATTTAAATGTCTCGCTTAAACTTTTTATCCGGCTCCGTCTGCGGAGTATTAAAATACTGGAGAAATGTGTTAATGGATACTGCGGAAATAATTAAATTATCGGCGCCACGAAATGGAAATTATTATAAACCTTCATCATGCCAAAGTAAATGAATTTATACTAGAATAAATTATGTTTGCAAATGAAGTGAACATAAATAACACATACTTATTGTACTGTATTAGAAATATTGAAAACTTACATAAAGTCATGTAAAAAGGTGTTTTGTTGTACTCGGTCATGCAGTCATGCATGCATCAAGGGGATAAATAGCAACCAAAAGTTGATTTTATAATATTTGCCTGCATTTTAAATGTCTAAATTTATTTTGAAAACCTAACTAATCTTACTGAATATATTTCTATTGTATTTTGTCTACCAGGCTACTTATAAAATAAAATAGTTTAGATACATATACAATTATATGAATCTAAAAAAATATCTAGCAAAAAATTGTTGTGCGAAAGTAAAAAAAAATGTATTGTAAACATACAATGTTTTATTTGAAGTTGGTTAATTTTTAAATAAAAACATTGATGTTGTTCCGTTGTTTTCTTAGGCATATTTTTGGTAATATTTCTGGTAAATATAAATTACATAATCTACATGAAATTGAACTTACCAAGGCTACAAAAAGGGTTTTTCTAGATTATATAAAAAAGGCTAGACTGCGAGAATTTTGCATTTTAATTGAGGTTTTCAATTAATATTGAAGACAGATATGGCTCATATTTATATTTTTGACCAATAAATCTGGAAAATGTTATGCGAACATTTTAGTTAAAATAAATTTAACTCAATCATTGTGTTATTTTAATTACTATTGCCCATAAAACTTAATATACAAAAAAACTTTTAATTTCTCCATTATTGCTGTTTATTCTCTAAAAAACAGAAAAAAACATATATTCGTTTTCAATTATTTACAAGAGAAAAGATTAAAGTTGTCAGTGTTACTAAAAACTTTTTCAGAAATCACTTTATTTGCACTTAATATTATAATATGTAGCATAAATAAATATTATATGTTTATTTAGTTTTAATTGCTTAAATAATATCCGTCTAAGCTTTAAGAAAGTTGAAATTAACACCTTTGAACAATAAACCGACAGGTCCTGGATTGATTTTCATGAAAATCGTAAATATTTAAAACTATTATTAGAGTATTAAAATAAAAAAAGATTATAACGCAATAATAATCAGCGGTCTACGATGAATGTATGTATCGTAGAGGCTGGTTTTGTCGGAGAACTTCGGCGTAGCTGAGGCGGGAACAGGGGAGGGTGGTTTTTCTGTGGGCGGCGCTTTGCCTATAAAAGATCTACCGCCCAAGTGATCGCCACTCACTCTCCACCGAAGCCTTCGTTGTAAACTACCCCTTGCCGAACTACGAGGATCACCAAGCAGCCCAATACTTTGCTAAGTTAATCTAACACGTGAAAAGTTTTTCGAATTGTTCAACTAGTCCACCTGTGACCTCCATCTGATTTGCAGTTGTCGCTGCCAATTTATTTTACCCTAAAAAAGGTAAGTTTTTCAGCATTACTGTTATTCTAAAATAGTTTTACTTAACTTGCCGTAAACAGAAATGCTCACTAAAGGTGATATTAGGAGAGAAATGAAGCAATCTTATTTAAAGTACATTTATATTGAGTATTCAAATACATTGAAGTAAATAAAATTTTAATACTGATCACGTATTTCATGAATAAAGTATCAGCATTTAATAAATAGCCTCAAAAAATATATCTTTAATATAAATTATATGCACGACACTATAAAAAAAGAAAATTAAATAAAGATAGAAACAATACTATAATAAATATGAATTGAATTATTCAACCATGTAATGATTAATTAGTTTTAAAAAATAGCACCATTGATTTGAAGAGTTGCATAATATATTAATTAGGACTTTTATAGAAAGATATATTGTATAATTTTCAATAAGATAAACATAAAAATTGTTTGCTTCTTTTAATATTTGCCTTTAGGAAACAACAACTGTTGAATCGCAAAACATATTTGATGCCATTTTTTTATTTAAAAAATATATAATTTAGAAACTATAAAAAAAGTTTTATATGTGATATATGTAAGTATTAGATATTATCAAATAATGTGATGAAAATATACGCACTGATTCTGCTAATTGAAATTATATTTATGTTTCATTATAGTCTACTTCACACATTATATTTTTATAATTAATAACGGCATTATTACATTTTTTTCTTACGAACTAAAATTCATATTGAATATTAAATTACACATAGTTTTTATTAATTTAAATACATGCTGCAAATTAAATCTTAATAAAAAAGTAATTAAAATCTGGAAAAAATATCCATAGAGTATGTCATTTTGTGTACTTTTATCAAACATAGAGTGAATACTTTTTGATAGATATTTCAAATTGAGTTAATCAAAATAAAATTGTTTTAATAATATTCAAACTCTTGTCAAACAATAAACAATAAAAATATGCTAAAAACCTTTTATTTATTTTAAAATTTGATTACGAAAATCATATATAAGTATCAATTATTTAGAATCGATGTATTATAAAAAATGTTCATTACGTTTTATGAGTGAGATTTGAAACAATAAACATTTCTCATATATGTTGAATATTTATCAAATGTTATAAAAGTCTCATATTTAGCCAATTATTATTTATTTCTTGGGCAAGGGGAAAAAGCACAGGTCGTGTTTCGGTCATATAATAACGTTTCATTATGGCGACCTATGGCTGACCCTATTTCATTATTGCTTTGTGATGTTACTTTAATATAGAATAGAATTCATAGGTTGAATAATTTATTAAAGAAAATAAAATTTAAATTCAGGGATCCGGTTATGAACAAATGATACAAAATCAATATATCCATGCTATCCGATTTTTATTGACGTCGTGGAAATAAAATTTTATAACATGAAATATGCCGTAATTTTCATAATGTGTTCCATAGCATAAAAAAGGATTTGACGTAAAATAAATATGAGTTTAGACTTTTTCATTGAGTCAAAAAAGCTCTTACTGATATTAGATTGGTTGGGATTTTGAAAAATTATGTAAATTTATTATTTTTTCAAACTGTACTTAATTATCGTAAAATATGAAAAAAAATCTTTTAATAAAACAATTGACCTTTTTTCTAGCCCTTTGCATGTCTAAAAATCAAAATTGTGGTTGCCATCCGTAAAAAAATCACTGAGTGCAATTTTTTTTTTTTTAGATAAAAATTAAAATATAAAAAACAGCATGATTTATTGCATTTTAAAACTTGAAAAATTTGTGGAAAAATTTAATTTAAAATAAATATAACACATATTTAGATCCACGCGAGGTTTTGTGTAGTAAAAAAATCTTGTTGCATATTTTGAATTGATTTTTATAGTAAAATACCAAGAATAGTTTTTTCTACTTACAGGATCTATAAAGTAAAAAAACCAAATGTAAAAATATCAGACAACCTAGATCGAAGTCATTCCATTTCTTTAACGCTATTCATGAAAGAACATGCTTTATCTTGTACGATTTATTTGTTATTGATTTTCAAAATAGGTAAACGGTACAATTCCATTTCGTACGAATTGCTGAAATTTAGTCTAAAGGATTGTGAACTGATTTATTACACCGATGTTTAACTTTATATTATTGAATCAATTTATTTTTTAATTTATTTATTGAAAGGAAAAATAAACAACGTTATCAATTCGTAATTTTCACAGAATATTTAATAATATCATAAAAGCATTTTCACTGTATTAACTAAAAATAATACATTTTCTTCATTGCTTTAGCGAGATGTAGAGAAGAAGTCTACGACAAGTCGACTGTTATTTGCATTTTACCGTGTAAATAATTTTGCAGCTTTTGTTAAATAAGAAGAATTTTAAAACAAAGAAAAATATTGGAAAATAGAATTATATCATGCTTAATTAAAAGTATTTTAAAAAGTTAACAGTAAAAAAAATTCATGTTAACAAGTGAGTAGTCAACTAAATAATATGTTATATTCATATATTTTTTTATTAGTATTGTTCATTTAAAAACAAAGGCTAAAAATTAATTTACAATTTGAACCGAAGAAAAAAAGTTTTTAAAAACACTGGTTATTATTTAATTTACTGGCTACTGAACTATCCAAATTATAATAAGTTATTTTATATTGTACTGACGATAAACTTATTCTAAATAAAAACATATATTTGTGAAAAAGAAAGAAAGAGTCATAAGAAAAGTAAGGTAATTGCAAATATCAGAAAGTAAATATATTTTAACTACTTATTTATTACAAAAATATGAAATATCATCAACATAAAAAAATTAAGAAATTTTCTGTGTTTGTCGAATATATTAAATTAATTATTTCAATCGTCGGCTCGAAGCAAGAGCTTTAGATAACCACTTGTCCTGTTCATCTACCTTCCTTCAAAAAGAAAGTTTGAGCAAATGAGTAACAAACATTTATCATAAGACAGAATCTGTAAACATTTATTGGGAGCCATACGAGCTACATTTGGGTGCGAACAAAGTAACAAAAATATTATTAATTATATTTCATGATAAAGTTTACAATGAATTCAATGTAAATGTAATACAAGAATAAAACAGATTTAAACCTAAATCAATTCAGGTGGAAGGGAATATCTCAATAACAGTTGGTATTTAAATATATTACTATTTGTAAATGTTGAATGATAGCGCTGCTTCTATAGCTGCACAAAAGTCATCAATTCAGTCGGTCAATCTTATTCATTATTCCACCGTATACTTTAACTGATGCAATACGCAACTGTATTGGGTAACTTCGACGATCAACGGCTCTACGCCGTAGCACCTAATAATTGCTGTAGATACTTTTAAGATATGTAAGTATGTATAACAAATTTCGAAATTTGTACTACACAATTACTGTCGTGAATATTTTCACTTAGCTAAAATGCATTTTAAACTGATCCTACTGCAAGTTGTGGTGTATTTTTATAATATATTTCTACAGAGAATTGGCAATTAAAACCTTTCAACTGATTACTAATTTTTAATTTTAAAAATATGATGGCAGAATAAACTATTTAATATTAATACTTAACGGCGTAGCTTAACTGAAGCTTTCCAATTGCGCTAAGATATTTTTTTTAATAAAAAAAATATTTGGGATATTGCTTTTGAGTCATTTCTGGTAATCTGTCTTTGTAAGGTTTTTTGTTGATTGTATTGTAAACGATATAATCATAAATTGAAAGAATCAGTAAACTATCGTAAAAAGAATAATTGAAGATCGAAAGCGAGTATGTTTAATTATTTTGAATATGTACAGATAGAAAGAGATGCGTTGGCGTATAAAAAGTAATTTTACTACTAAAACTGATCAATAATAAAAATAAATTTGTGCGCAAGGTGCTATATTATTTTATAAAAATTAAGAAAAAAAACCTTTACGAAAACTTTTAGAATCTTCTCAACATCTACTAATACAAAGACCAATAATTAATCCTGAAATCAAAAAATATATCATATCAAGTTCTGTGTCAAAACAATATATGGTATTTTGTTTTTTCTCTTTCAATAAACAAATAAAACATCTTCTTGATAAATTATTGATTTAACGAAAATGTTATGTGATAAATATTGAATGTATTCGTTTTTCAAGATTATTATTTGACTATATGGGAGATCTTATATCAAAACACTTTTGTTTTTGTTTCTCAATGTAAAGTTATTGTAGCCCTAAGAATTTTCTTTTAGTTTCTCTGTTTATATAAACATATATTTTTTATATAAGCATTACATATAATAATTATTTGATACGTAATTATTTATTGACAAATTTAAAGTAAATGGATATAATATACATTTTTTTAGATTCAGCAATGTGTGAGTGGCGTGCGTATCCAGTTTTCATTCAAATAATTATGAAAATGTTGATTCTGAAGATTATTGATTCAATTACTCAAAAAAATGTAATAAAATAGCATGATTATTTTTATCATTGAAGATAGCAAATTAGTATTAGTCCTGACGTAGAAGTGTTAGGACTCATCAAAAATTCAGAAGGAGTCTCGTTTTCAATCACCGCATAATCGCGTTGAGAAATCCTTTATCTTAAATTTTCACAGTATGCTTAGGAAATATTGGAAACAATAGCAAAGCCTTGCTTTAATTTTTGATTATTCATATAATTATCGAAGTAGTTTACGTTGTATTATCCTTGAAGTCATTCAATTTTCGCTATCGTTGTTGTATCATTTTCTATACAAATTGCGTATTTTGACATAATAAAAATCAATTAAGAGCGTTTGAAAGCGTGACAAATAAAGCAGTTTAAAGAACGGTCCTTTGTAAAGAAAACATTGTTTCGATATTGAAATACATGTTTTTTTAAATGTGATTAAAAAAACTCCGTTATACGATGGTTAAACTAATTTAAAAAATATATGAATGCGAAAATTCATACAATATATATGTCCATATGATATCTTTAAATTAATATTTTGAATACAAACTTAAATCATATTATTTATGAATTTATTGGCATGCATAACCTTTGTGGAAAATTTATTAAAAGCAAAATGAGAAAAATAAAGGAAAAATTTGGAATAATTCATAAAGTTATGATAATTAACCTTGATTTTCACATTAAGGGGTGATTTAGTTTGGGGTAAAATAGCATTCCCTTTATTTTTTTATAAAATGCGTGTTACATGTGTATATTACTGATGTGTAAGCGAATATATAAACTTGAAAAAAAATCATTCGATATTTGTTACTTTATATATTGAGTAATAAAATATCGTATCACATATTTATTAAATGATTACACTTAAACATTCTAACATTAACGTATAATTTAATAAAATAAATAACATGCATGTCTAGACATGTATTTTATTTGATTCACAGTGTTTTGTTATATTTTACACGTTAAAAATTACATTATTGTGATAGCGGCTAATCAAACGGGTTTCATTATAATTCCTTCACGGTGAATAATTTATTAAGTGTATACTATTTAGCTTTGTATTGCACCATCATTTTATTACGTCAAAAAAACATGTTTAGAGGCAAAACGCGTAGCGAAAAAAAATGTAAATAAAGCTAAAGGCTGACGCTTTAGCGTTTGAATATTTATGACGTGCGTCGAGATGAAATAAATTAGCGGGGAAATTACTGAGGACGAGGTTAAATGTTCCCGCCGGCGGGAAAATGCCCGCTCAAATTGATTATTTAACGGCATCACCGAAGGCGCTTCCACGCCGCCTTGCGATAATTAGCCGTAGATGTCGCCAGCGGACTGCAAGACGATTTTTTCATATTATTAAGGCTAATTTTTCTGATTTACTTTATGGTGGCTTCCATGTCGTTCCTTAATCGAAAGTGACGGAACGCAAATACGTTTCAATTCAAATGTGAAACATAACGTAACATTTTTTTTATGTAATCAACTGAAGACTTTTACCGAAGTAAGGGCTGCGAAATACATTAAAAATCTTCATTATAACGAGAAAGTTACCGAATATATACGTTTATATGTAGATTTTTTCCCCGAATATGTTATTCCATTTATATCTAAAGGCGTAATTTAAATTTGTTTCAGTGGCACTACAAATAAAATATTAGTATTACAAATTATATACAAAAATAAATACAAATGGCGTGAGAGTGTAACTGTAGACTAGAGTACAACACCTTTTTTAAAACTTATTTTTTTTGAATTGGAATCACTCAAAAACACGTGACATATTATGTCGATATGTGAAGCAATATCTTTAAGTATGTTAAAGTTTTTTTACAATTGACAGGCATGCTCTACACTTTGGGAGAAGAAACAAATAATGTTAGCTCCAATTGCTGACATGACTATCACTAACATATTGTTTGACGTCCTCAAGAATGACAAAAGTCTAGTTTTAGCGTAACGTGAGTCAAAAAATGTGACAAATGATTCTAATCTATGAGTGCTTAAGCCGTATATCTATATAATTATAACATGAAAATGCAAAAGAGAATATCAGTTGGATAAAGTCACTCAATATAGATAAACAGAAATAGCATATTTTTCACGTCATTGCATTCCCATGATTAAAATGGAATTGAGATATTTGTCAAAAATATTTGACATATAATGCTTTGTTTGTTTGATTAAACATTTTTTAGTATATTAAACAAATTTTATTTCGCTTTTATAGCTCACAAAATTGATCAATACTAAAAATTTTGATGAAAAAAGAAACGAGTTTCACGTGTCTTTACCAATACAAATCTGCGGGATGGTCACAGTTCAATGTGTTTAATAAAACTTATATGCGATGCAATAACAATAATGTTTATATTAAATATATTTATATGTGGAGAAGTTTTTTCTACTAAATAATGGTTCAATCCTTTCAAAAAAAAAATAACGATATCATATTATCCCTGAAGTATAATTTGGTGATTGAGTAGGAATGTTAGAGATACGTAGTAAGTTATCCTTCATTGGAATTATAAATGATAACTTAACGATTCATTAGGTTATGTAATGTAAAAATGCTTATGCTTTCATTCATAAGGTTTGTTAGATTTCAATTCTTTATACGATATATCTCTTGCATACTTTTTAAAACAAACAAATTGTTGTTTTAAAACAAAAATAAATATTAGATACCTCGTACACAGAAAAGGGGCAACATTTTCACTTTAATACTATTTAAATCTTTCAACTGAAAGATAAACTTTATTGCATATAACGAGAAGATTAAAAAAAATCTTGCATCTTTCAGAATATGTTTTATCGCCGTATTCAACTATTTAAAACAATGTCACTTAAACTTTTAAATCTGCGAAAGCCTTTACTTGCAGTGATTTTTCAATTGTTTTCTTGTAACTTGCAGAATAGATGTTCTCGGTCGGTTTGCTTAAAAAAGCTCCGAGCTTTAATAAAACTTCAAAGTTAAACGTAACAATGAAAGCAAAAGTTAAAATTAAACACTGCTAGCTCTATAACGATTTATACGTTTCACAAGCTTCACATTTCACAAGAGATGCGCAACTTCTTAGAATTAAGAGAATAATTGGATGCTCGTCCTCAAAGGTGATTAATAAAATGATCAAATTTATTTTTCGATCATGTGATCAAATATCATTATATTGTACATACTATTTGCAATAAATTACAATTGCAAAAATTGAATTTATAACTATATGATATATAAAACTTCATAAACATTGTTTTTCGTTTTAAATGGTAAAATTTTCCAACTGAACATAAATTTTAACTAGAGAGATTAAATGAAAAAATAATTTCACATGTAACCTGAAGCGTAGTGTAAAAAAAGCGCAACACTGTTTTTGAGTAAGATTAATCCATTTTTAGCTTAAAATCGTATAATAAATAATATCGTTTAGCAGGTCGACAATTTTCATCACTGTTCATTATTAATTTCAACGCAAATGTGTATATTTGTGTTTGAAAAAACGTTTTTATTTAGTTTATTAAATTAAAACTATTCAACAAACGAAAAACTTTTGAGAGAAGTTGAAAGATCAATATTCGTTAATAATAAGTTACTGAACATTTTTTTGCTATATGTAATTTAAAATTTTTCTTTTTATAAACGTCTTTAGATTTAAAAAGAAACGCTACTAAAACACCTCCAGAGTAAATAGTTTTTGTAAAGTTTCTTCGATCAGTTGAAATTTAAAAAGTAAACTTTGTTTAATTTTCACTAGTTTTGGTTATAAACACACAATATGAAACCGAATATGTAAAAGCATATTATGGTAAATATAAAAATACGACAAGAAAAAAATGTTCCATGAAATAATCAATGAACGATGCCACATACAAATATTCAACCAAAAATTCTCACTAAACTATGAACATTGTCACATACAAATCAACACGAATCTGAAAGTGTTATGTTTTATAAAATTGCAGAGTTGTCAAAAAAATGTTTGGTTCGTCTTCAATATTGAAATGAATACAACTAGAATACAATTATTTAAATATTTTTTCAAAAAGTGACAAGATAAATCCAACTTAAAATACTAGTATACCGAAATGGTAAAATATAGGCTTGTCTACTGAATTTAAATAGTGATATAGCTTTATTAAGTTAAACTTAATTTAAAATGACACATTAGCTCAAATACTAAATTGCATTAAAAACTTGGGTTATGATTTTGTGACAAGCACTTAATATAAACACGAGCTACTAATCCAAACGAAATTTTAAAATGTGTCCTATAGCGTTAGATTTATTTCTTAATGGTTTTCAATGAATTGCCGACACGAAAAAAGGTGGAAATAAGTTAGGAATACCATTCAAAATTTGAATATATATTTTTAAATTTCAAGATGCAATCTCAGTTTTCTGCATTTAGCGGAAGCCATAAGATGAATTGGTTATTTTTAAAACCTTTTAGTTTGTAAAATAATGAGTCCAGTTATGATTCATTATAAGCCGGTAAAACAATGTAATCCGTGTAAGTGTAAACTACAATTTTATATCGATACCTTTTACTCGTTACTGCAAATATGTTAAATGTTTCATCTAGTTTAGTTAAATATAAAAACCAGAATAAAATTTATTAATGAAGATAACGCACATTTCGCTAAAACGTAGTATTTCTTTGTTGTTGTATTCAACAGGCGAAAATTGACATCAGAATCATTCCGAAGTTTAAATTTGTTTAAATAGATTAATTTATCTTAAAAGCTATCAACATCTCTCTTTATTGATTGTTTAGTACAGCAAGACCAAAAACGATTTTGATTAATGTTCAATATAGAGATTAATGGACATCAAACAGTCGTAATCGAATGCTATTAATTTCGATGAGCAGAAATCTTGGATGTTAAAAGTAAGTGTCGATTACACGATATTACAATATCGCATTGATGTAAATACCGAGCGAGTTAACCAATGAAACAACGACTGCGACTTTCAAAGACTATTTTTTACCCAAGTAAAAGATTAATTCCTTAATTAATAATCTTACCAAGAAGTTTTTCAAATTGAAGTTTCTTCTCGAAAATTCACAACTAGTTAAACAAGCAGCGGAAAATAGATTTATATATTTTTTACTGAACATAAATTTCCATGAAGTAAGCGATAAATTTATCAATTTTTATATTTTATTTAAGGCTGAATCAATTAGATAATTATGTCAAGTAAAGTTATTTAAAATTAGGAATGTGTTTTTTTTAATAAATTATGTAATTTAGCGGTATAAATTTTCTTAAGAAAATATGCCTTTTCTCATGTTTTGTATATCAAAAATACGCGTCCCCGGCATTATATATGATGACTTATTTGAATATCGGTGCATAATGATAACACCATGCCTGGTGTTCATAATACACAACTTTATTTTATCGACTTCTCATTTGTGCTGGATTATAAAAAATATGCTCCGTACGCAAATTGGGTTGTAATACTCGTTTAAAAGTTATTGATTTCAAAGTTTATTTATTTTCGTCATAAAAAGCTTTCCCCATTATATGTTATTTATATTGGAACTGCACATAAATAAAGCTTTTATGATTAGTACTAGCCATAAAAAGCAATGATTATACTTAAATAAATGATGATTGGAATCATTTATTTTCTAATTATTTTTTTTGTTTGTCCACCATTAAAAAAACTAAGAATAATTCAAATGCAATCAATTATTATTTTTACGTGACGTGTTTGTTGTTTTGATAAATATTTTTTACGCAAACCCGTTGAATCTTTTAAATTAGGTATTTATTTAACTAGTTGGCAACAATCTTAATACTATAAATTATAATTCGGTGATGCGATATTCTATTACATCGAATTTTGAGACTACTCTATGTTTAAATGACCGTCATTACATTAAATGTAAAAATATACTTTTTACAAACATTAAAATGTAAAAATGTACTACGCTGAAAAGATAAAAAGAGTTATTGTTTGTCTATTAAAACCAATTCGTTAAGTTATTCGAAGTTAATAAGTTTTGTCAACTACTTTTTTTAGATCAAAATCAAACATCAGTAAAATGGTATATATCTCATTGAAAATCTTTAATATGAAAAGTTTCTTTGGTCAGATTAGTACCTAAAAGATTTCACATAGTTATAAATGAAGGTGAATTATATATTAAATACTGACAGATGACAATGTCTAATAAATATAATCGCTTTCACAAGAATTTTTATTTCTTATTTATGGAAGTCTACTGAATTCCGCGGCAACAATTAAGGGCGCAATTACTTGCGGAGAAATTCCTTTAATGGATTGTTGGGGCACAGGTAAAGGGGGAAATTAAGGAGGAAATCTCTTGAAAAGTGTAGCCAGTTATTTCCTTATCCGCCCGGGGATGTTATTGCATCGTAAAACGGGATCTGTCGGTGGCAGACATAATATTGCGATAAAGACCGATGGGGTTTTACGTCGAAATTAAGCACTGACCGCTTCTGTCTTTACACCCAATCGGATCATCAAGTGGTTATCATTGAAATTTAAGCTTAAGTTATGATATATTTAATAGTTTATTTAAATATTTGTGGATTATCCTGGCCAATGGATTAAAATACAGAGGTTGTCATTTTTGAGTCCCAATTATAGTTAAAAAATAATATACATATTTTATAAATTATTTTTAAAACTTAAATCTGAACAGTTTTTTTTTTCAATTAAGAGATCGTGAAATTTTGTTCTTCTTCTTGACTCTTTTGTTTATTTGTATGTTATTAGTCAAATTAATTTAAACTGTTTCATCTTCGTAAATGTAGGAACAATCTTATAATGTTTATATCATTTAAATTATTTGAAGGTATTGAATAGCATATATAAGGCAATAAACAAAATAAGAAGAAGATTTTTTAAAAATATTTTATTGTTTTGTATACTATATATATTATTCTACCGCGTTCACAGTTAACCCAAAATAAAGTAATGTAAATTAATAAATAACTTGTTTCAACGAACTTCAAATGAACTTCCACAAGTTATCGCCGAATCTATAAAAACTATGATTTATTTATTTTTGAAACGATTTTGTTAAAATCGTATTTGAATATGAGCCTATGAAAATCATTCTCTTGCAATCGATTTTTCAAAATGCCATTTTGTCTACTGTGGAACTAAATACTCAACTTGAAAAAAGATTGTTGACAATAATTATTGTTAATCACATTAAGATTAATACTCCGATTTTTTGATACAATATAAAATCTAATTTTTAATTATTTTGTTACATATTGTTCAAAAAAATTCGCTGAGAATGGTCAAAATTAGTGACTGGCATATCTTCAAAGAAAACATACATCTTTTCAACCACACATGATGCCCGCAAGCTTCGAATCGGCCCCTCATTACAATGCTATTAAACATGTTTTGGTATTTTACCATTTTAATAAAGAAATTCTCTCATGTCATATAATCTTTTGAAGTCGTTTATAAAAGAAGATACAATGTCTTTGGTACAATAATTTGAATTAAACGCGTTGATTTAAAACCGAAATATTATTACAAAAATATACAACAGAATAATAATATTCATCTTAATAATATTTCAATTAATATTTAACATGCTGTACTATTCACAAATCAATAATTACAATGTTGGTTCAATCGAAATAAAAATATTTTAATTAATATATTCTCAACAGAAAGTTGAAAATGAGAAATTCTTACATTGATCCAATTCATCTCCCAATTATTATTATTTTTTATGATTATAACAATGTAAAAAATCCTTTTATCAATATTTAAACATTATATAATATAAATATATATGTAAATATGTTAATTGACGAAAAAGGTGATTTTTTTATATTGGACTTACTTAAAAACTATTTTGAAACTAAGCTAACTTAACTTAATCTAACAAATCTATAATAATTTAAAAATCCAATCAAACCTTACCGATTGAATAGTTTCACTGTTAAATATGATAAATAGGCACAAGAAACAGTGAAAAAAAAGCAAATGAAGAAATTATTCAAAAATGTTTCGTAAATATAATTATAATGATATTTATGTATATGTAACCGAAAAGAACCTATAAATAATAGCTATTTTTAAAACTAGCTAAAAAAATCCATTATAAATAACCACGTCTTACTTAAACTTAACAAGTATTATCAACGAGACTTTGAAATATGTACTTGGTTAGTACTTAAAACTTTCTTGACGGATCTGTTCAATTTACATATTCAAATGGCGTCGATTTGTTGAAAATAGTTAGCATTCTAATATGCCTACCAATAATATATTTTAATTTCTCTTTTTTTGTGACACTAGAGTAGCCGCTTTTGTTTGAAATCCTTTTGAAGAATGTGATTGAAAGAAAACGATAAAAAATCTGATCTTTTCCGTATATTGCGTAGCCATATTTGCATACGCAAAAGCAATATATTATGATTTTAATTTAAATTTATATTATGAATAAAAAATATTATACATTTTTCATTAAATCCTTCAATATATGATGCTTATCATATTTTGTGAATATCATCTTTCCAAATTTTGTTACAATGTATAACTTTCTTATTGGTTAAAATTTTTCACATAACATTTTAAGTTATTCTCGTAATAATATAATTATATTAATTTATACTAATTTATATCTTTATTTATACTGTATGTACTGAGACATAGACAGTAAATTTACTTCGTGTTGAGCTTTCAATAAGCTATTCGTTTACTAATTTACCATCTCCATTACTTATAGAAGGTTATAGAAACTAAATACAATTTGAAAAGAAAATCTCTTCACGTTCTGTATTAAAACATCATTTTAAACGAATTTGCCATTTGTTGGAAAGAACTATCTGCTGACTGCCTATACATTCAATTACATCTAAGGAAGATTTTTTAGCATAATGAATACAACATAGTAATTATCAAAAATACATTCTTTTTGGCATAATATGTAGCTCGACAAATCCGAAGAAGCGTTAAAATATTTTTAGAGGGGATTTGCAAGACCATGCAAATAGTGAAGGATTTAACAACCGTTATATATTCTTCAGAATCTTTATAGGATGAGTAAATCTTGGATCACAAAATGTGGCCTTTAGTACAACCACATAAATGCTACGAGCTAAGATGCTTTATTTTTCTACGATTTATATACTCATCCAGTGACGCGTTTAACGTCAAATAATATTGTTCGAAAAGCCGTTGTACGACGAATTATAGATTGTGAAATAATGTAAAAGTGTCAATTTTTCTCAAATAAGTTATTTTGTTAAATTTTAACTAATGCGAGTACCGTAAGTAACACGTGTTTATTTAATTAATTTAATGTTTTAATATATAAAAGCATGATAAAGTTGATTCAAAAGATATTTTATTATTTATACTAGAATCTTGAAAGTAAATTGAATAATATATCCGGACAAGCGATCAGTTTGTAGGTTATAAGTTCAAACAAGAATATTTAAGATCAAAATTAGTGTTTTTTAAGTATTTGTAAATCAACATATTTTTTATGAGCCCCCGAGAGGTGAAGTGAGCTAAGTAGTAAAATGGTAATACTTTTCCATTGGACTAATATTAATTACAATCACGTCTACTTGGTGTTTTGGTGAATTGATTATTTTTATTTTCGTGAGATAACGCTATTGTAGTGTGTATTTACTGAGCTCACTTCACTTTTGTAATACTTTAAGACGTGTAGAATATAAGAATGCATCTAACATTTTTTTCCTAAAATACCTCTTGGCTCACTTCACCTTTCATGAGTCCATATATATCACATAAAAAATCACTGTTATATTGTTTTTAATTTCAAAATAATCAACAAGTTACATTTTCCAACAAATTCAATTTATGCATATTTTAATAAATATCTTTTCTTCTTACAGTGTGCCATATGTTTTTGATTGAAAGCAAACTTTAACACGACTATTAAACTGCAACGAAAATACAATTTTGTTGATAAAATATATTAAAATAGTATACAAAAAAACACGTCACTGGTTTGAATCTGCAACTACTTTATGTCTACGCCGTCGTGAGTCTACGGCTTGGCGTAGACAATGGTTCGTAGCTGGAATGGTCGAGTGAAGTTTTAATGAGCTACAGTAAACACGCGTTTGTATAAAGCAGCTCGTTTACGTGTACCTGTCGCCCGTTATACTCGCGTGTAATTGCAACATCATTAAAAATAGACAGCCTAGAAGCTTATCCGGATTTTATTAGCTCATTAGAAACTGGTCACAAAGCGGCCAATTTCCGAATAGAACTAATCTGACGCCTGCAGTGCCATCGCTTTATTATTACTTTAAACAAATACGGCGATGTAATTTTATTTTACATATAAAAAATGTCAATAAAGTAAAGTTCATCTCATTTTAAACAAATACATATATTGTTTTAAATAACTACATATACGAGTGAATCATACTTGAAAACTATATAAATTTAGAACATAATATAATAAAATCAGTGACTTCAGCGGTTAAAGCCCTAGCAGTTAGATAGCTCCCGGCTAGGTCAATTTCAAAGCTAGATTTTTTCATTTATACTGATAGATGATCTTACTTTTAAGATTTCGTAATGACATTTAACACCCAGTCGATATTGGTTGTTATTTAATTTTTTAAACATATGTATGTATTTTTATTTGATATTTATAATTATTTCTGCTCGTAGAAGTTTATTCTAGCCTGTTGAATAACCTTTTTTCAAAATTTATTCAATCACTTAAGCAACTAAATTTACTTTAAAAAATGAAAGTACAGCTATTAACTAACGTATGTAATATACGAATACGATATATAAGTGTTAACTAGTAAGAATTCGAGCACGAATGTTAAAAATATGAAATATATTAACATATTTCTTTTACGCGGATTGTTTTTATAATACGATTATCATAATTTTTAATGACTTAGACGACGTTTAATTTTATACCATGAAATAATAGTTAATGGGTTTATTTATTACTTCAAAAAAAAATGTAAATTACATTTAAATTGGCAAGTTTGCGTATCGCAAAAGAAAAGCTCTGCGTAATAAAAAAATGTGCAATGAGGTGGCGTAGAAATAATTCTTTCACAACCAGTAACTAGTGACAGTTTTATAATTTATTTTTGATGGTAATGGTTAATTAATACAGTAAATTATAATTGAATTTATAAAGCATCTATTGCTATATTACTTTTTAAACTGCTTGCAGAAGACTGACTAAGTTACAGTTTCAGTCAAAAATATGTGTTGCAATATGCGTGAACTTTCTGTTACTCGGAATCAGTGGTAACAATAGAAAAGAGATCCGTTAAATGTGTTGTAGTTTCGAATAGTGCATGATTCAATTTATTGATAATTCACATTCACCAAGTTTTTGCATTATTTGATTTTGAAAACGTATAATCTTAAAACTACCTTGTTTTTGCAAGCTACCACTTAAAATATAATCATGCTTTTTGAAAAATAATTAAAAAAATAATTTAAAAATTTTGCTAAATTTCCAGATAGGAAATAATTTATGTTAAACTGGTAATCATGTAGATTTATGCTAAATTAAGAGTCAATTAAAAATAAGATACATTTTTGTGAGAAGATAGATCGATAGCAAAATGTTTGCCATTCACCATTTTTCTCATTTTCCTGAACGGCACTAAGAAGCTAGTAAAATATTTTTAAATAAGACAACAATATCAGATATAATTTAACGTTCATTATGTAGCTAGTATATAACTAGTATTTAACATGTGCAATTATTAATGTGTGAATCGAAATAATTAAAAATAATTCATAATACTTTATTAATTGCATTTATATAAATAGCTTAAATATTTGAATATTAATACCATTTTTAAAACACAACAAATGAGAATATGATTATAAAAAAGGTAAAATAAATATATATTGAAATCACGCACGCCAAAAGTTATTTGTTTCCTTTGAAATAAAACAAATCTTTTTGATTGAGAAAATAAAATCATTTAGATATACATATTTATTTTTCTCTCGTATATTGAGTGTAAATAGGTCTCTCAACCAGAACTGCAGCCATAATAACTTCATCGATTTGTATCTGAAAGCGAATAAATTGCAATATCTAAGGCTACACTCAACTATTGAACTGCAATGGAAGTGTTTTAGCATTTTATGTACCGATAATGCGCTGTAATTAACTGGCAAGTTGTGCAACATAGACGTTTCACACTTATACTTTCCTTCTAACAGGCGTATTTTATTTGTTGTATAGCAAGTTAAAACAATAATAACATTGGTATCTTTAAATTTTACTTTGTTATCAAACATTAGATTAAAGTATCAATAATTTTGTATTGCTTTTGAAGACTATTTGTATTGAAGAATGAAAGTAAAATAAAGAAGTCAGAATTACTAGAAGTTAAATTTTGCTTACAACGATTGGCGGTTGTTAAGTAAGTAGTCTATATTATTATTATAGCAGAATGAATTTGCTTCAAACAGCAACACAATTTTTTTGCAATATTTGGTATATACGGCGACACGAAATTTAGTTTTGTGGTTTTAAAATATATAAATATATATTAATGGCTACAAAACGGTTCCTCTGATTGACGCTTGATAATACAAATATAATATTGATATTTTATAAATATAATATCTTGAAATAAACTTTTTTTCTTTTTTTTTAAAAACCATTTCCGCTCTCAATGTGGAGTACATCACATGGAAAAGGTCAGACAAGTATTTTACTAAGTAGTCGAAATTAAACAGGTTTCATGGAAATTTTAATTTGAACTTGTTAACGAATGGGCATGGCATTTTAAATAACTCATGAAATTAAAGTGCTCTTAATAAATGAGACGACATTAACTTTTTGCATCAGTTTAAATTCCAGTTGTTTTTTTAGTGTGTTCATTATCTTTGTATCTATATGTGTTTTTTACCAATTGAACAATACTTCAAATGATATGTAAGTTGCGAGAAGAAAATGATTAGCTTGTGAATTTTAGCGTAGCTTAAATTTTATCTAATTACTTAAAATGCGATGACTTACCTTACATACCCAGAAAAATAAAGGTTTCATGACAAGCGGTAACATTTTGTCTTTTAATAGTGGGCTTGATATCAATGTACAGATTGCTAATTGAAAATTGAAATTATTCTTTATGTAAAATTTGATGTAATTCTAACAACTTTGAATTTGAAAAGAGACATTTCAAATAATGACTGGATATAAAACGTTTTAAGACAAAATAGGGTCAGTTTGTCGAATAGGATAAGCCGATACACGTAACTTTCCTATATGCTTTATGTACCATGTTTCAATGTTTATTTCATCTATATTTACTAAGCACTCCTTCGACTACTTAGATTTAATAAAATATGCATGATTTATTTGCCAACATGTCATATTATATAATATTCTATTATAATATATTGTACAGTATTTTTAACATTATCTAAAAAGTAATAATCCAATTTAAATTATGCTCACTGTTCCTTGATAAAAGCTTTTTTAAAATTCATTTAATTGTACTATTTTTTCACTTCTTGATAAAAACGAATATTTGATTCGTATATTTTGATACGGCAATGTACATACAGCCAGAAGTTGGTACGTTCCAAAAGTGTTTTATTTCCAATAAATTTAATAAAGCTTTGTCGATAAATTAATAAATTACATATTTAAGTCAATTGGGCAATTGATATTTTAACTCCATTGTATTTCGGTTTTTATTCAAAGAAATTAGTTATTAAATATTTTATAAATTTGAACTTACCAAACGCTTTCGCAGAAAACTGATATAATATGAAAATGATAAACACGGTTAAAATAATTATTCAAGAAGCAGATAAAATTTTTACATTTTATATTCAAATACAACGAAAATATAAAATAGTGTTTTTTTTACTGTTTCAATAAGGGAACAATTAAAACGAACCCTTTTTATGAAAATTAGCACTGATCATTAAGCCTGTGTAATATTAACTAAAGCAATCAAGCAATAATTTGAATATACGTCATTCATTGTGATTGAACTTTTCAAGTGGAAATTCTGAATAGTCAATTGATTTTAGGCTTGGAAACAATTATCGCAAGATCTGTTTCCGGGAACATAAAATGCCCCTTTTTAATGTCGCCTTAACAATTTCTTTGATTTCATATTTTTCACTCAATTAGAAAATTAATTTGTAGACACTTATCACGCTTTCCTTTCCGTTTGTCAACCTTTTTTAGGTTAGTCAACTATTGTTTTTTATTGATGTATGAAAACTTACATTTGATAAAACATATTTACTGACAGTATAGTTATTTACATTTTATAATTAAATTTAAAAAAAACATTATTTTGCATATCTGGAATGGGAAGCAATAAGAACATTGCAACTACATGCTATAACCAACTGATACACATGATTGCTTATAATTTACTGTAAAAATAAATTTATACTCAAAAATGTTGAGTGAAACGGGCGTATTATTATATCTATCGTTTTTTTTTTATTAAATTAAAAATACTATTAGTATTATTCGAATATCCACGGTTTGTCCTATTTTTCAGAAAACCAAAATGTATTTAAATAACAGCAAAATAAAAATAAACTGAGTTTTATATTACTTTATTGAAACGAAAAGAAATAAGCTGAATTATATACAATAACTAACTTCGCATAAAACAATATTAATCATATAATTATAATCAATTATTACAAAAAAATATATCAAAATACAGAATCAGTTGATATTGATATTGATATGTCAACAAAAGACGTGAAAGCAGAAATACTAGTTTGACGTTGATATAAAATTAAACAATACATTGTTCATAAATCTGAAAAAATATCTCTTGAGTGTAAATCTAACTATGTTAAATGATTCACCTTTGAAAATTATAACATATGTACTAATGTATATTTTTTTTGTATTTTTGACAAAAGTATTTCTTAAAATATTAAATAATATCTGTTCGATACCTATCAGTTGTTAAAATCATTATTTATATAAATCTTATATTCTAGAAATATACCGATGTGTAGACTTGAAATAATATTGGTGACTTAAATATAAAAAGATAAAAAAAACATTCAATTCTCTTATAGCAGCTGCATTGTGCTGATACTGTTTTAAAGAGATCAGTTTCGATCATTCTACACAGTAAACTTTCATTCTTATTTTCTAAAAGGATTTTCTTCTACAATTTTCTGCACCATCTGACTGACGAGCGCACTCCACTTTTAAGCTTGCATATTGTTGGAGAGTTAGGAGTTTTTTTAGGTCGAGAGATTATTATGCTCAACGTTAAGAGTTTGATAAAAGATGAAGTAGATTTTATCACGTGGCACCTTTACTTGTTATATGATTTATAAAATCTTAACTAAATCTATTAATTTTTTTTTTTTTAAGTTAACTTAATTTTATACGTATTTATTTGAAAAAATAAAAATATACCATAATCAATAAATAGTTCTTTATTACAATAAACGATGGAGATATATAGTTTTACAACTGACGTCAGTGTACCATACTTTTGAAAATATAAGAAAGATAGTGCATTAAAAAAGTTGTTATGAAGAATGGTATAAATTTGATTGGAAATAAATTCAAGCATTTAATGCACATTCATTTTTTCGAGTATTTTATATCATCAGCTTTACAATATAATGAAATCATCCATTATTCGAATTACTCGGTAATTTTTCTTACAAAACGATTGTTAGAAGACAACAAATCAAACCTTTGAATCAATATCATATAATGATTAATATGTTGGCGGGCGAATATAAGAATACAGATTTGCTTTGAACAATATGTTTTATTTAATTGTATTTACAAGGAAAATAAAAAAAAAATACTGTGGTGTTCAAAATGTATCCCTCCTTTCCTGTATATAGACAAGTTTTTTTGTTCCCGGAAAGACATCGGAGAATGACTTCGTACAATATTTTGAAAGCACGTGTAAGAAATTTCTCCATAAACGGAAATTCCAAGCATGTAATTTGATATTACAAGAAAAAAGGTCAGTCGGCCACAGTTTGATTTAAGAATGTATATGATGTCAAAAAATATTCGGATAGGAAAAAGTAGTCTTATGCAAGACTGTTTCATAATAATCCAAATATAACTGTTAACAATTAGATCTCATTTAGCAAATATATTGAAGAGACGAATATATTTTTAAACAACCTGAATGAATATTTATTACGATAAAATAAAATGATGTCAATAAATTATTGTCTATTGTTTTTAAATCTTTAAATTTTAAGAATAAAATACTAAAAAAAATAATGTCCAAACACATCAACATACATAAATATGTTGAAATATGTTTGGCGATTCCTTTTTCAATTTTCGCTGTCAATTCTGAGTGAAGACATTATATTTATACAAATAAAACAAATTGCTTTATAATAATCCCACATTTTATTTCAATTGATAACGACCGGTTTCAGTCATATTTTCAACTGATTGATGATTTTGATAGCTTTGCGCTCTCATATTTTATAATTTCTAACTGATTCACTTTGTCACAAATAATAAATTATTTTATGCCGTATGTTCTGCCACACGAGTTATTTATATTTGAAGAGATACATTAAAAACAAAAGGTCTATTCTCAATATATCAATCTTTTAATATATATTAACCTTCTATCAAAAACAAGGATCTTTCTGTATTGGGCGAAAAAATGTAATATAGTTTTCAATTCGGACAAAGTAAAAATGTACCCATTTAAAATTGTGTTTGAGTGCCAATGCTGTCAACAGATGTCGTTATTAAAAAGTCCAATTTGCCAAAAATTCGTAATGAGTGTCTCCAGAGAAACAAATTGGTGCGCTTCACTACACGAGTTCAAATAAACACAAATAATGAATTACAGCGCTAAAACAGCCGAAAAGGATTGCTTGAACAAGGATGGCTACATTTGTAGATTTTTATTAAAGACATTATTTAATAGGGTCGAATTAATTGTAAGATATTTAATAATATATAATTATTTCTTGTTAGCTACCTTTCTAATTTTAGAATTAAATTCGACCTATATTAGATCTATTGTAAGCCATACGGATAACATAGTGGGCATAATTAAAAATTGAATATTGTATTTTGATATAATTTGAAAGGGTCAAATTACTTTTAAATGTTAAATTTATTAAATGCGATCTGTGCCCTTTTAAATATGGCTTTTAATCATTCAAGTCAAATAAAAAACTGGAAAACTATTACTTTTAAGGTGTTCACACTTATTTTACCTGGTGGAAAGGCATTATATTAAAAAAATAATAGTCCTTTATAGTAATTCTACTTTCATTGCGTGGAATACGTAAAAATAAACGTTGAATTAGTACAAATGAGTATTTTATTTTTTTAATAGAAAACTATTTTCGTTTGGACATAAAATAAAGATGCATTCAAAAAAATGTGCACCGTTCGAATTCATAATTGGTATTGAAACAAAAAACGTCTGTAGAGTCATATTTTAGTAAGAAAAAAATAATATTATATTGTGTGACAAGTTTGTGTAGAAAAGCAGAAATGGCAATAGAAAATTTCACACAAAGCTTAATTTATCAATACAGATTTCACACCCCACGACTGATCCTTCTAAATCGTCCTGAATAGTCCCGATAAAACCAATACTTATTCAATTCAGTTTGGCTCACAGTACTTATCTTAATTCACACTCCAGGGTTTTTTGATAATCGGAATGGCTTAGTCCTAATTATTACTATCAACGGTGTGAAAAGAGACATTTTTATTTCGCCACTTATTGATTTTACTATTTCTTATTGTATAATAAAAATACATTTTTCAATGATATCTTTATTGATGTGAAAATGAAGGCTTAAAAACTTACATTATACATTTTTTGGATTAACTTGTGTGGAACATAAATTTCTAAATAAAATAGCATTTATTATTTCTGTTGAAAAACGAATTGCATATACACCTTACATTATGTAGTGTTGTAAATGGGGTTTCAAAGAATTTTACTTACTCTTGTGAAGTATATCCGCTATACTTTTGTTTATAATAATGTTAATTTGAGTAATGTTAATAATGACGCACACTCATGCAAAAGAATTCTATTTTATAATATTCAATGATTATACTTTTATTCTTTTAATATTGTGAAGTAATATAAATGTTGATAATTTTCCTTTAATTACCTTATATACTATCTACAACATCGTTAGATTACATGTTTTACCGAATCCTAATATTATGAGCGCATGTTTTTATCGACGTAGATATCGGCAAGTAAATTATACTCAACAACAAAAAACAACATATAAATGCTTTACCTAAATATTAATATATCATTAGTTTCCTAATTATGGCTTCGGTTCTGCAGCTTGTCATTTATAAAATGGAATCCTGACATAATGACATAATTGACATTATTATACCTGTCATATTATCTTCACTTGTAATTGTATAGTTACAAAAATTCTTTATGTCATCGTAAGTGTATATAAATTATCCAACAAAATAGCTTTATATAATATAATCAAACCTTTGGTTAAAATGACGTTTAGAAAAAAGCATGACGGATTGATTAATATATTATATTACCCAAATAGTGTCGCACAAAAAACTGATTGTTCGTGGTAATTCATTGTTAGAAATACCACCCGAATAAAAATTACTTCTTTCTCAAAAGAATGCTAAAGGTGAAGCTAGAAAAACTGAAACTTAGATACACTTCTATAACCTCCATCACGAAAAGGTGAAAATGCCACTGGCCACATAGCACGGAATGGTTCCCATTGCAGGATATGTTACGGTCCAAAGACTTCTACGTAATATTGGATTAGAGTTAAAAGAAAATGGACGTGTCACGTTGAATATACGTTTGGACGAAGTGAATTCACCAATTTAATTTATGTTTTACTGTTAACTGACGTCGAAGTGAAAATTGTAACAGTATATTATAAAATTTTAGAAAATGAATAGTAATTAAATCTATTATTTTAATGCGAATATATTTTGTATAAATCTCTTAAAACTTTGCTTAACTGTTAAATATTTAAAATAATATAAACAAGGTTTTAAAACAAACAACTTCTAATAAATTTTGATTTACATACATTTAAGCTAAATTCATTGTTTAAAATATTAATGAATGTTGGTGTTTTGTATGAATGGTAATAACTAAATAATGAAGAGTTTAATTTTGTATTAAAAAATGTTTGACCATATTCAATAGCTGTCTCAAAAAAATCAAATTACCTAATTGTAATATTGAGAGAGCGATATATTTATACTACACAAATAAAAAAAGGGTGTTCACTGTCATACTTGGTGGAAAGGCATTATATTAGTAAAAACACAATATTCCTTTGTACTTCATTCCACTTTATTTAATATGTCAGGACCGGTTTCGCTCATTACGAGCTCATCATTAGTTGACGATGCTCGTAATGAGCGAAACCGGTCTTGACATATTAAATAAAGTGGAATGAAGTACAAAGGAATATTGTGTTTTTACTAAAATAAAGGTCACGCTAGCTAGCTTTTTTCTCTTTTATCAAATCGTATAACTTCAATATGTGTATCATATTCCAAGAATACGCCGCCTGTGTGGTCGAGTGGTCAACATCGTTGGCTACCGCTACGGAGGGCACGGGTTCGAATCCCGGTACGGGCAGTTTTATAAATTGATTTTTCAATTGATTTATGAATTTCTGTTCAAAGGCATGGATGTATGTGATGTCTTGAATTCCCCCCTCCTACCCATCCTATCCTATGAACGGGGCGTATAGAGAGCGATTAGCTAACCACTAGTCCTGTCCTTGCCCTTTCCTTCTATTCCTACTCTCTTTGGAAAAAGAGAGGTTGAGCAACTGAGTAACAAGCAGTTCTCGTAGAAAAAAAAATTCTGTTGAGATAAACTCCATTAGGAGTCCATATGCTCCAAATTGGGAGCGGACATGGAATAATTCCAAGAATAAAAATATGATACATTTAAATCAAAATATTAATTTTTAAATAAATAACAATTTATAATATTTTGAACCACAGTATTGAAAAATATAATATTATGATACTTAAGTATCACGATTTTAAACATTATTTTTCGCGTATGTATAATCCTTGATATAATAATGTTATTTTACGGAATTTTAAATGTTTTCATTTTAGATGTACTACTTTGAAAACAATGATGCTAGATTTTGTAGTAAAAAATAAATACTTATAGACGTATTAAAAAATGTGTTATGTTTCTTAAAAATGTCATAAGCTTGTATAATGATTTCAGTTGTGTTTATTGATAAGGATACGTAAGATTTTACAATATAGATAAACATACTGAAATAGTTGAAAGCAATTATCCTTTAATGAAGTATTTAGTCAAACAGATATTAACCCTCTGCAAAATAATTGAAACAATTAAATTTAATACCTTTACCGTCATACACCACAACACGAAATAAATAGTGTTATTTAAATTGTCAAGTTTCGTTAGGACTTAATGTTTAAGTCAGAAAAAACTTAAAAAAAGAGTGCAGTTAAAATAACGATGTACAATAAATTAACTACAAAATCGGATTAGTAATTTTATTCACTTACTCACTTAAATGAAAGAATGTGGTTTTATTTCTTTGTTGCTGGAGAAAATTAAAAAAAGTACACCCGAATCAAATGTTTCCTTTAAAAGTATCCATTAAAACTAGTTCTACGATCAACGAGTGTTTAGTCAGTTCTAAAGACACAGAAATACTTATGATAAAACTGTAAAGTTTCCTGATTCTATTTTTCATAAATAGCTCTACAAATTATTATAAAGTTGTCACGTTTAAACAGACAAAGTATTATAGATTTATAAAAAGGTTTAATTTTCTATGCTACCATTTGTAGAATCGTTCAGATTATTTTTTATGTACTAGTGTTCAAAATATGTTTATTGTCGTTGTTGGATGCCAGCAGTGTGCCAGTATTTTTCATGATGATAGTTATTGAGAATAATGATTGTAAAAAAATCTTAAATCCACAAATACTACTAAACTTATCATATCATAAAGAACTAAATTCAAAGATTCTAGTTCTTTAAAGTTGGATAGTAGAGGATATTTTTTTAATTCACAAAATATTGCTATTGGTTTAATATTTAAATATATATAATAATTTATTTTAATATATATAATAGCGGTTTATAAAGTTTTTCATTAATGTTCCTATATATTGTGATACAGCAAGTGTGTTGAACGTCGTAGTACTAATTCACTTCTCTGTGATTTTTAAAAGTTATTTCCTAATACTGTATTTGAATACAGATCGTCAGTAGTTGACTGGGAAACATTTTTGTTTTCTTTAAAATGCGTTCTGACATGCGAAACTTTCGTGACAGAACAAAGCCAGGTTTTTTTATTGGCAATACTATTTGACAATAGTTTTAGATATCTTTTAACCATTCAAACTGAAACCAGTGGCGTATATTATGAAGGTATAGTACACCTTCGCGCGCCAAGTGATGTTAAGACTCCTTGGGGGTTTCCCTGAATCAAATAATGGCAACTATAGATGGAAACGGATAAACCTACCGCTACAACTGCCTACCCTTGATTTTGGTATAAATAAATGGCAAAATCTCATTTAAAACTTTCTTTGTTCCCTCTTGACTCCATTCTTACTCTATATTATACGTTTGCGGAAAATGGGAAAACTCTTTGATCACAGTTATTTCTTTATTAATATAATATGCACTTTACTTCTATTTTACTTTTGTAAGTATTGTTTGTGATTTTTTTACATAATTAAAAAAAAAAAAAAGAAATGGAATCTATTATTTAAGTAAAATTATTAGAATCAATTATTATTTCTTAAGCATACTGTTTCGTGAAGTTCACAGTATCCGGATTAACTCGGCAAAATCTCCGAAGTGTTTGTAGAAGCACGAAATTTGAAAGTTTAAAGGCAGCCATTTTTGATAACATATAAGCTTCCAAAACTTAAGTTAATTTTTATTTTTTAGAACGTTAATACTAATCCATTATTAATTTGATGTAATTTTCCTAAGTGAAAAACAATACATAGTTTTATTAACACTATCCAGATCTTTTTAACTTAAACTTTTTATTCGTACTTGGTATTTATACTATTTATATTAAGTGTTGGATTATTTAAAAAAAGTCACATACAGTTTTAAGCATGAAAAAAGATCCATCAAAAAATAAAATTTTGATCAGTTATAATAATCGAAATTTATAAAATATTTTCACTCTGTCTTTCTAAAATTCTACGCGATAAAATACGTACTCACGTCACTTTACAGTTTATTTGAACATTTAACATTTACGTTTATGAAGCTTACAAATCATAAGATGTAGAAATATTATTTAATAATTGACTAGTGATAAGTAAAAACACATTGAGGACAATAATAATGATTAATGTCATTATTATTAAAGAGCATGTCGCGTAATGGGATTGAAAAATTATGGTAAGAAATATGTTCTAAAAAAATAAATCTTACCTTGTAAGAAAATATAGCTCATATTTTTTATTGCTATTCTGCTTGATACACTTCGTTACTTTTATTTATGGCTATTAGGTAACGTCTTGTTGCAGTGCGCGGAGTTTGGTGCGGTAAGTTATTAGCAAAGTCAATTCGTTGGATATTTGAATGGTTGATTGCAGATTCTCTTTGAAGGAAACTTCGACAAATAAATTCAATTACTGTTCAACTGTTAAACGCAGAGTTGCATCGACTAACCATCGTTAATGCAATTTTCTGCAGCAATTTATAATAAATTAAATTTTTCATGTTGCAACTCATTCAAATATAAAAGTCAATTTCGTCGATCAAATTGAAAAATTATATAATACAGTTATGCAATATATAATATTGAAAACAAAAAATGATTTATTTTGAATTTTGACGTTGTATAATATTCTTTTAGATGCATGATAAATTGAAGGGAAATGTCACATTTGGGTTCCATATGATCTAAATTGAGAGTTTATCTAATATAATTTTGAAAAATTTTGATTAAAATTTTGATTGATATTATAAATAATAAATTAAATTATATCACTACTAAGATACAGATTTTGTGTTAAATTATTACAAACTTTCTCTAACACGAATTCATCATAAAGTTTCACTTCACGTAGGCTTGCATTTTAGTGACAGCTTTCATGCGGGCAGATAGATAGGAGCATTTTAATTGAAGTTTATCTCTACCTGAAGCTTTGGGTGGAATTGTTTAAAAGCTCGCCTCAAAGCGTATCCTGCATTTGTGCAACCGCGGCAAATAAAAAAATCTCTATTAAAAAAAATATACCTTCAAACCAGTTTGTCGAAACGCATTAAATGTTTTCTTTCATTACTGGCGTAAATGTGTATTTAGTTTTGTATTTACCGACTTAAAAAATATTGAATTGAACATTATGTTTATATTTGTAGAGATTTTAAATTTTAATTATATTCGAATTGTAGCAATAAACTTTCAAATAGGGTTGAAAATTTTCGAGGCTTATCGTATCATATATTAAAATAGATCTTTAATATAAAATGTATTAAATATCAATACATATTAATTTACCCAACATCACAGATAACAATCAGACGTATTCTTGAAGGAAGGTTTGTACCCACTATCTATAGCTTTACACATTTTTTCGTGATAATAAAATAATGCATTCTAAGATTTGAGGTCATATTTTATATGCTTAAAAATTTGTATCATACGAAATCGGCAGATCCGATCGATGCTTGTATTGCCGTCAGCTACTTTTTTACGTTCGTTGTGAATGTCCCCGAAGGATGTAATCAGTTTATTCAATAATATTACAATTTAGTTGACACAAGGAACAAAAAAATGAATATCATACCCAAAAGTAGTTTAAATATTGTTTCGAAATCAATTTTTTTTGTGTACAATTTGGTTTTACATGACATGCTATTTTAAAAATATTTATTTCACTTATTTAACATTTTTCCCAATACTCTATTATAATTTATAATTGTATATAAAATGTAATTATTTAAAAAAGTTAATGGTTATAGTTCCTCTATATCAAATATTAAAAATCTGTATGTAAGTTTGCCCAGTCTGATATAAATTAGAATAAATCATTCAACTGAACTTTTTGCAGACGACAATCCAGAGATTTTTATATTAATTATACGTCTATAAAGTTTTGTGCTTATGATCAGGCTCGAAAACGGTTTTATTGTCTGGAATTTTCCTAATTGTCTATTGCCAACAGATGTCAGTAATTAACTCGAGTAAAGAAATCTTGTTGAAATGCCTTCAGTACTGCCACAGCCCTAATCCAAATCACCGCGAAAGCCTTTTTGCACACTTTTCGTATTTTATTGTCATCAATTAAGTAACAGTTAACTACCTGCGAAGGACTCTCAGAGAACCTATTAAGATTAATGACCGTTCTCTTTTGAGTATAAATATAAGTGATTAACCTTTAAATTTAATGTTTCACAAAAAGATATTAACGATTGTTAAGAAAACTTATGGCGTGTTGAATTGCGTGATAAATCAAAGAAATAAAAGATATTAATTTCAAATATAAATTAAGTCGCGAAGTACGCTGATGAAAACTTTTCTTCTTCATCTATTTTGTTAAAGTATCATTAATGAAATTCTTAAAACTTTTCCATTTGAAGCAAATTAAAGTATATAATTTACATCTAATTCATAAAATAGCTGACAATGATGCAGAAAAAAATTGAGCAAATAAATAACTCAAATATAAATTCGTTGTTTACAAATCGGTTTATTAGAATACCATTTCGAAAATCTTTTTTGTTGATAAGGTATATAAAATCTTGACTAGTCTTTTTCAATTATCTACGGTTTTAATTTTTTCGTGAAAATTTTCTTTGTAAACAAAACATTTAAGTTTCCTTTTAATCTCTTTATATACATTTTGTTTGACTTCCGGCTTAAAACTTCAGACGAAATAAGAATTTTGTGGTTCTTTGGAATATTATGATCATGTATGGGTGAAATAAAATGTCTGGAACAGAATCAAAATATTGAATATATACTCAGAGATAAAATCGTAAGACTAAAACATTAAGCCATACTAATTGATAAATGTTATATATCCAGTTAACCACAAACCAATTCTGCAAACATTAACATTTATTTTGACACCATCGTAAATAGTAAATATTAATCCTACGACAATCATTTTTCATGTGATAGGGATGTTTAATTTTCAGCATTCCCATGCAAAAAGTTTTTATTGTGACCGCCCTATTTACCCTAAAGTTGATTGCGTTTTAATTTACAAATTGCGGTGGACTGTTTTTATAGCACAATCGTCGCTTTTTATTCCGTTTTCATTAGAAATATAATTCGATATAAGATTAAAATCAATACATTGACAATACAATAATTGAAGATAGCTTGAATGCTTTAAAGATACTCTATTTTACACTATATAGATTATAGTATTTTTTTTTATTCGTTAATAACCTAAAGTAAAAAATATTTGATAAAACTAACAGTTCCTTTGATTTATAACACTACTGGCGTTGATTAACCTAGGCTCATGTCTTAATGTGCAATAATTTTTGAAATTTATTTAATATTTGTGTTTTTAAAAACAAATAAACATCCTTCCATTTTCAGATATTAAAAACGTATGTCACTCACATTTTGACTTTATATGTTGTCTAAAATGCTTTTTTTTTCACAAAAAAATAAGGGAAATTTAACAAAAATATGTATTTTTCATGGAGTTTATTAAGACTTGACTTATCTTTTTATATAAATCAGGTCATTGTATTATTGTGTTAATATTGAAATTAATTAACTAAAAGATACATACGCTAGCTTTTTAGTGGAGTGATTGACGCCAGAGATTTACGTAAGAGTGTTCACAGAAATCAATTGAACTTGGACCTGCAGGAGCGATAAACTTAGTTACCACTAGTTCTGCTATAGCCATACCCTTCTACCTTGATTCTCATTTACTAACCTTCAATTAAGTTTTTTCGTACACTTGTATGCAATGGAAAAATCCGGTGAGATAGAGCCAAGGCTTATGATATCCAAAATTTGAACAGTTAAATTTTGAACATCAAGCAGTTTTTGAAGAAAAACTTCTATTGAATCCATATGCTAAAAAATGGGAGCAGAATCACGAAAGACGCACATATTAATTATTATCACTAATTATCATTCATATTAAGCCGTATCTACAACATGCTTTCTCTATTTTTTTTATCCAAAGTCTTTTTAAAACGAATTTGTTAGAAAACTTCTTTGAGTAGTTATAATACATTACTCAACTTGCAGGTATTTTTTTAAATAAAGGTTCTGGTAAGCAACTGTTTACAACTCGTTAATTTTTACAGTAGAGTTCTGTTTATTTCACGGTTGTTATTGAATGTGAAAATGTAATATTTCTTTCGTAAAACTAATTTCCGTATAAAAAATGGCGCGAATGCAAGCTCTCGCGTAATTTATTTGATAAAGTATTCTTTGTGGCGTTATTTATTCACAGTTGTCCGCCACGTTTTTATTCAAATGCTCTTTGTTTCTTAAGAATATCAAATTTAATTTGAACACAAGGCAACATACAAAACAATAAAGAAATAGAAGAAACTTGATAATATCTCTGGCACGAGTTAATATTGGTTGTTTTTGTTTTCACACGTTTATTAATGCATGAAAATATTTTCATACTTTTTCAACTTTAAGCCATGCTGTATTAAAATTAAGCAAATATATTACCTGTGACACTATCTAACAGTTATTGCAAAATAAACTCTTGCAAAGGCAAGGCTCTCTAATTTATTTGTTTGATTATTTATGATAGAATATTTTTACGTAAACATATCTTTAGAATTTAATGTACTTAACATTGATTAGGTGCAGAAAATCAAAGTTCTTCTTTTGACCGATTTTAATGGTTTATTACATAAACATGTTTCAACATATGGAATTTGAATACCTTATTACTAATTCGTTGTTGGCTAAGTAACAGTTTGTAGGAAATTTAGTCCCACAACTGATATTGGTTTTATCGCTTTCTACATATTTAGGATTTAAACATAAATGTGATTATTGGACGAGTGATGATTTTCAAATTCAAACAATACAATTCTGCCGAAATTAAAAATACGAATAGATACAAATGTAGTGCTTAGAAAAAGGGCGTATCAATAACAGGAAGGTGATTCCAATAAGAGATTGTTATGTTTTGTTCTGGGAATCAGCGATCGAATCATGAAGCACAAGCTCGGGCGTCAACTTGATAAAAATACATTATAGATACGTTGGATGAAAACCCGTGCTAAGCGACGCAGAAGTTTCTATATTTATAAGAATTTGCGGCGTCATAGGGAGAGCGAGTAGACCTCAATTTATAAAAAAAAATGTTTATCATCAGGTATTGATTTTTCGCACACTTACGTGCCCGCCTACAAGATTTAGGCAGTTCGTACTAAGACACTCCCATTAAAGAAAAAAAACTGTAGATACGACTAAAGCTTGTTACGCCACTGTAAACTGTTGATTACCGATTCATGTTTCGTTTTTTTTTTTTTTTAAATATATCTGATAACTTTTCATTTAATTGTTCTCTATTATATTCCACTCAGCAGATTGTATATTAATGTATACAATTTCACATTGTTAGTTGCTTGCCTGAAAATTGCGTATCGTAACTGTACCACGACACGAAATTTTCCATCCATTAGGTACGCATTCTTCTTAAGATAATTTCAGTGAAATTTTCCCCTTAATGTTGTTACACTTCTTACTCAAAATTATTCGTTCAAATTTTGCGGGCTTTCGGCGGTTGGCTGTATTCTATTTTTTTTTGCTGTATTTAAAATTTTATTTTAAGTAAAACAACTAACAATGTAAAGCATTTTTTTTGTAAATTAACTAATTATATAAATATAATATATGAGTATGATTTACTTTTTGTAAAACACGGACAATGAAAATAATAATTCTAGATCTAGTCAAATTAACAGAAAACTTTCAAGGAACGCATTGCTGAATACACATTTATATTATAACCATTTACAAACATTGATGAGAGTAAAACGTAAAAATAAGTTGTCTTAAAATTTGAAAATAAACAATTATTTTTATAAACTTTACACTATTTAAGGATTTTATAAAACGTTTACGTAAGCATAAAATACTCAAAATAAAAGGTTATTATTATGAGTTCGAAGTTTTTATTGTCTTCTTTGAGAAGCTGAATTGTACAACATGATAACAATAATGATGTAGTTTTTTTTTTATATAAATCAAAAATAAATTATCCTCAGTGAATCGTATTATAAAATGACTATGCATAATAAGTTAATGTCCACTTTATTTATATTATTATATGTTCTTTCTTTTGTATAAGATTTTTTTCTAATTGGCTTTCAATTCGCAATGACAGTAGAAGATGTCAAACAATTGTTTTCTCGTGAGATTACAACTCCCCAACTTTAATCGCACCTAATTAAGAAGCTTTAATTTCTCTTTGTATTCTTAATTGTTTCTTACTTCTTAAGCCAAATTAACAGAATATATTTTTGCCTCTTTCTTTCTTGCAATAGACATGTTTATTTTGAAAATTGAATTTCAAATATCCAACTAAAACATTACTTCGTATTGCCATAGATAAAAACGGTCTCTGCTTTTTGACCTTTGATATTTTGTTAGCCGTAAGTATTTTTTGTATAAATTGCACTCTAAAATAAATAAAAGGAAAATCATGGTATCATTAACCATCACGATATAACTACGTGTCAGATGTTTTATCTCGCATAAAATACTAATACTAAATTACAGGTTGTTCATTTATCTGATTAACCTAAAATAACATATAAACACATTGACGTAACCAATATACATATAATATAATACAATAATTACAAAAATAATCGTTTATATAATGTAGTATACTTTTTTATATTTATTCAATATCATTTAAAATAGTTAAAAGTTTTAAATATATGTAATATTAAATCGGACACGTTATTTGAAATTGCATAAAGTATTTTTCTTTTATTACAAATAAACCATTTAAATCCAAGAATGATAATGTCTAAACGTTCATTTATATTTATTTAAAAAGGACACAGAACAGTCAGCATTGAATTGTTGATATTATTATTTTGAATGTTTTTTAAAATAAACGTTGAAAAAAAAACAATTCGGTATACAAAATAATTACTACAATTTAAGCTACAAAATTAAAACACGACTATATATAAAAACATTAAAAATTAATATAATGAAGCACATTTTTAGTCATTACTCTTGGTAATTAAAGTTTTATTATATTTTTTTATTTAATTATAACAGAAATATGGCGTTTTTTTATACATTCGTAAAAAGCCTCTCTGCGATTGTAGTATTATATTTCTCACATCTGCTACAGCATTTTAAAGCATTCATTTTATACATTCTCTTGTAACTCATACTTTATGCGCATTTTGAATACCCACGGGGTTTCTGGTACTATATATCATAAAGTGGGACAAAGAAATTTTACTGTGATTTATTCTGAAATTATTTTATTGAGAATCGGTTCTTCCGATAAACGGTTACACGCTTTTATACATTGCACTGAAACGACATATAAAATATACGATTTTGGAATATTTACGACAATGACATAAAATCATACTTAAAATGAAAATATAACGGTTTTTTACTTACGTTGTCATTAAATGGCAATATTTAATGTAATTTCATTAATAAAAATTGAGAACGGACACAATTATTGTTAGTGTATACGTAAAACAGTGTAGTAGTAAGAAATTAATTGAATTGCAATTATAATAAAAACAATATTATTGTGTTTTCATTTAAGCGCTTCAGAGGTGAAGTGAGCCAACTAGTAAAGTGGTAAATCATTTATTTGGACCTTTAAGTAAAATCACGTCTTTACTTGGTGTTTTGGTGGATTGCATGTTTTTATTTTACGGAGATTGGGGTTGTGTATAATTCATAATTTGCATATGGCCCAAAATCATCAAAACACGTTTTTTGCGCCTCCTGTAAAATTTGATATGTCTAGGTTACGTCCTTTTATATCGACTGTGGAAAGCCACAGTCGATATATTTATTTCACTGTCAAACTCCCTTAAAAATAGATGGTCCTTGAATAGCTCATCAGCTAGTCAGATTACAAATTATTAAACTGAACGAATAATTAGATTTGGTATTTTTTTTTTTTTAAATGAGCATTAAGAAAAAAGTTATTGAAAATTGAAAACTTTGATATAATCTTTACTTAAAGCTTTCACAAATTTGTAATTTTTTTTGATAGTTTTAAGTTATTTTGAATTTAAAATTAATTTACGCCTATTTATAATTATTAAGAAAAACTTTTAAAAAAAGTTTGAGGAATTTGTTCATTATGTATTTGATTGAATTTTGTTTTCCGAAGTGGAGCTGATTAAATATATTAATGTTATACATGAATTATTGAATTACCAATTCAATAAAAATCTAGAAAAATATTAATATATTATAGAAAGCAACACACTCACCTAATGATTTTTTTAATATTGTCTAATACCATAGAACATCTATCAGAAGAATATCCACTGTAAAGGTGGGCGAATATGGTACTCAAACGATAAGAGTATGTTCAGTAAAGCCTTCCCTTATCACCACATTCAACAAACGTAACAGGTTTCCACCTCTCCCTACTTTACCGTCAAGTGCTGAAGTGAGCACCGCGTGCAATTCCCACGTAGCCAGTATAAACATTTAGCAAACTTACAGACAATTCGTCGTTTTAAACCTTAGCGTTGTTGGTATTCCAACAAATTGCCTAAAATTTAAATGAAACTATTTTGTGTTTTAGTAATTTGTTTTGTCCTCAAACATTCCGGAATATTTTCAAGATGACATTTTCTGCTTTGATACAACCGTGTCATTGTGTTTTATTTCATAAGAGTTTTTACACACTGAAAATGACTTTTATTTGATTTAAAATATACTACTTAAAATGATCGAGGAAAGGTGTCCAAATTCAGTATGACAGAACATGATATTTTTTTAATAAACTGTTTATATTTCAATTAAAAAATATTTTTATCACGAAGATTATGTATATTAAATATTTATTGTTTTTACAAACTGATTATTAATTTAAAAACATAATACATGTCAAAATATAACAAATTAAACATACGTATTAGAATAAGAAAAATTAAAAGTTATATATGTATTATATTTATTAGAATTTCAATACTATAATGTCTCTATGGTATAACTAAAATGTTGTAAATTCACGGACGAAAGATGTTTGCAAGGCATTGGATTTCACAATGTAGAGCTTGTAGCATCGTAGAGCTAGATAATCCAGCTACGGCTTTGCAATGTTTGCAAGCATGCACAGCGCATGCTTTACATTACACCATGCTTTTACTTATGTGAAAATACGATTCCCTATAGATGAATTCAAATCTTCTAGGAATAAAGGATTATTGGAATTATTTACAGCGCGACAATTGAAAAAAAAACATTAAATATTCCGTTGACGGCTAACCGAGAAATGCTACAATTTGCTTAAGCTAGGATTTTAGAGAGTATTATAGTAAGATAATTTTTATTTTTCAAAACAATACTAATACTAAATTTATTTCTTAACTGTAAAACGTGGTTAGTGTGTGAAGTTAAATGTATAAATAAGTACTGTAACATTTATTATTACGAATACTGAAATAGTCAAACTAATAAATATGTTATATTTAAAATATGTTTGCATTATCAATTGAACAAAAAACTTTCGGTTATTTTCTGCATACAGTTAGCTTTTTTCGGATTCTTTCCAAGCAGGCCATAAAGCAATCAATTCAATTTAAATGAATCACTAGGGAAATCGCCACTTATTCAAACGCACCTAAGCACTTAATGGTTGTAGAAATACTAGTAGATGAGTTGGAAAACCGTATAGTGTAGATAATACTAATTGAGTATTTGTTTATTTGTACGATTGTTAATATCAAATAATGATTTTCAATCAATGCCAATTTTTCTTTGCCAATATTTTGACGACCGATTGAAAATTTGTAATTGTTTTGGACAGTGTGATTGTAAAAAAATAAAAAAAATATTTATAATTTTCTTAAAGTATCACACTCTTCATTTTTTGAATATTTATATCCCCTTTTATCATCTAACAATTCCTGAATGAATTCTCATATAAGATCATTCGTTAAATAATTTTATAAATTACTTTTTAAATCAATAAATAAATATATGGATCAAAGTAAAACTAATACATATATATATGAAAATATGCAGATATGTTTCATACGACAATTTCCATGGAGAATCAAATTAATGGTAGTCGCGTTTCATTTTTGTTGCTTAGAAAAATGAACATATAGATTTATAAATACTTTTCCAAATATGCGTTCTGAATAGCTTAGAATTAACACTTATATTCTTTTAAAGATGATGTCTACGTCACTGCGATATATACCTTACAATGATATAAGACAAGTTAGGCCCTTGAGCTTTGTTCGAATACTCACCTTAGTTATGCTTTACTTCCTTCAAAGAAATGGTTCGGTGTGATGAGGGTTTCTAAATTAATCGTTTTTGAACAATAATACATCAAATTAATATATTTTTTAAATGTTTGACAAATGATGACAAAATGGTTTTATCAAAACATTATCATCAGTTTTACAACGCGTGGTGAGTAAAGCATGTATTTGTATTACTCACTTTTAATTTTCCTGTACAAAAATGCTTTTTTTGATTTACATATTGAGATTATGATACAAATGCCAAATTATGTTTCTTATAATATTATCTAACATATTATATATTAAATTCAAACATTGAAGGTTTTATCAAAACGAACAATGAATATAAACCAATTATACATTGTACAGTGTATAAATGCCGATCATAATTACGTCTATTAAAAAATAATTATTAATAAACTACGAATTCTTAATATTACAAATGAAATTTTAAGATTACATACAATTAGTATTTAAAGATATTTATTAAATTCAGGTTGACGTATTTATTTCAATAACCTTAACTATCTTAACTGTGTTTGAATTTATAAAGTAAGGGTTTTTTCACCATTAAATTAATTTAGTAATATTTATTGGGATCGTCTAAAATGAATATATTTTTGTTGTATTATTCATTGAAGCGAGTTGAAACGACACAAACAATTCTAAATAATAAAGCTAAATATACTTCTTACTTATGTTGAATGAACCACAGATGTATGTTAGAACATAGATATCTCGTAAGAGATATGTGATATTTTTACCAGAAATCATTGTAATCAATCATATAAAAATAATCTTTCAGGCGGAGGCAACTATCAATTTATATAATTTATTATTTAACAATTTTTGATGTATTTTACACGTAAAAAGATGTCGGCAAAATATCAAAAATTTGGTAACAATATAAAAATTACGACTCGAGAAGCAATGTTGAAACATACATATGTAAAACGAACCAAAAATCTTGAATATTATCAAGAGTTTTATATTGTACACTCTTTATATGAAAATTAGTACTTTCGTATTGATATTTTACTATATTATCATGTATTTTTAAAAATATAATTATACATGATTTTCAGTTTAATACCTGTTCAGTAAAAGTAGCATAAAGAACATAATAACATTTTTTTCACTCACACTGTTTAACGAATTCAACATTTTCCGGTGCTAAAAAGTATTATTTTTCATTTAACTTAGTAATGGTTTATCGAATTATTGACTTATAACTTTTGCCAGTATCTTGGGATTACAAACATGCACTGTCTAATCAACTGATATAATAATAAATTCACTGATAATTTGCTGCGAAATTTGAACCATCGTCAAGTAACAGAGAGAGCTAAGGAAGATTAAAATATTATATATGGCATAAATTTAACAATCAACCGTCGGTTGCCTAAGTAAACTTCATATGAATAATGGATAAACTAAATAAATCAACTCATTGAACGAAACTTTCATAAAAAAACACTCTTTTTACGATATTACCAAAACAGATTATAAGTAGTAATGTAATAATAGGCAATTTATTTAAATCCAAAAGAATGATCAATAATTTTGATTGCTTTTTTTACATAACGTCTTTAAAATAATAACAATTAATGAGCTGTAAAATTTGCCGGTTTCAAACGATAAACGAAAACAATATAAATATTATGGCGAGTACATAAGGGTTCGTTTGATATATATTTATTTATGAAAGTATACATTTAACTTGCTTTACTCTGTAACTAGACTATTGCGTAAACAATTGAACAACTCTGCGTTACAATTAATTGTGCCACGTGTTTCGCCCCGTAATGTAACATAGTAAGATTTTTGTTTATAATATCTAAATTGTTATTAATCTAATTATTATTAAATTAACTGATTGATGACAAATATGAAGAGATGAATTTTCTTTCGGTTGGGCGCCGAGAGTGGACTGTAAACAAAAAAATAACAGTATTAATTACATTTGTTTGGTTGGAAAAATACATAATTTTTGTTTTATTCTGTATTTCTTAATAAAAAAATGTGTAGTGACGAAATTTGGTTTTGTTAAAGAGTAGAATGTTGTAAGCAAGTATTTTTCACTGTAGGTTCACTTTATTTTTTATGTTGTCAAATTCCTTCCGAGCTTGGATGAATACTGGAGTAATGATTCACACATTGTATAAAATTCATCTCAATTAATCTCACTAAGCATTTGTTAGGTTGTTGCAAGTTTAAATGGGAAAACTTTTCTTCTTCACAAAACTCTTTCTAATACATTAATTATGCAACGAGAACAACTTTGCTCAAAATCAACGGGAAAGCTTCATTATTTTAATGGTTGTATACATTCCTAGTAAACTTCTGTGATATTTTACTCATTAAATAGTCTTTTGGGATAAAGGAAAGCAAAGCATAGTCTGAATAACTATTTATTTTCAACGATTTATAGTAATGTTTATCACAAATAAAAATGCTCCACATAGATAATGACATATCGTTATATAATCAAATGAAAGGAAAAAAATAAAAAAACACGTTTTTATTTGAAAACAATGTGTTCGGTTCTATAAAGCACTGTTTATTGATACGATGTTCACAAATTCATGAATTACAAATTTTTATCTGTGACGATATTTTTAATATAAAATTAAATTTGATAACTTAGATATTCACTAATTCACAATGATGTTTTAGATGAACTTGAACCATTGGCTACAAATATTACAAAATGCTTTGTAATCTAAAATATTTGAAATTCCACCAAACACCTTCAGTCAAACTTCTAAATTACATAAAAATAACTTAAACAAATCACTTTTAGGGTGTTCACTGTCTTGATACTTGATGGAAAGGCATTGTATTAATAAAAACACAATATTCCTCTGTACTTCATTCCACTTTATTAATTAGGTCAGGACCGATTTCGCTCATTGCGAGCATTGTCAACTGATAAGAAAAATATAAAAACAGTGCTATTTATACAAATTTAAATTAAAATAAAAGGTGTAAGCAACTATTAACAATGAAAAGAATTTACAAATTACATTATAATTACACAAAATTAAAATGCTTAACAAAATATTTATTTTTTAATCAAAGCACGATTTGATCAAATATGGATAGAAAATTATTGAACATACTTAGTCTTTGATATGTACATTCATTAACAAAGCCTATGTTCGATTTCAATATGAAGGAAAAACAAAAGGTAACCTTAGTTGTCTTAGCAAAGTTGTTTCAAAGATACGTTAGCTAGTGACATTTCAGAAATAATGCGATATTCAATTATTGAAACTCGAAGAAACTTCTCACGCAAGCAAGATTTCATATTTAGATAATAAAATAATGGCCCGTGACATTGTCTAGTGCTATATTGGCTTTGAATATCGGTATTTATTGATTATTTGAGTTTGTAAGCGTCGGAAAAGCCACAGAGCTTTGGCCTAGAAAATGTCTCTGTCAAGACAACGACTACAATGTGTGCGAGTGTTATTATAAAGCCGGCTGTAAGCTCTGCTCTGCTCTGAAATGTGAAACACTAGTTGCTCTAAGTTGCAGTGGCAATCGAAAGCCTCGGATATGTTATTACTGGGCTTTGAAGTAAATCGGACTTTAAGTAATGTGTTACCAGTTAAGAGCTTGCAGTAAAAAAACCATTTAATATTTAACAAATCTGACTTTGAGTAATGTGTTACTAGTTAAGAAGTTGCAGTAAAGAAAAGATTTAATATTTAACGCTTTTAGAATAGAATAATGGTTTTAAACTATTTGATAAAATGTTTGTGAAATCAATTTGAAATGTAGTTTTGTTTTTATATATTTATTTTTTAATACTTTAAACTGTTTGTATTAGTGTTTCTAAAGTTGGATCTACTGATTGGAAAGTCGTCGAAAATTGGCTAATCCCGATTTAAAAAGAATAATTTATGAAATATTAATTATTTTTCTACCTATTTATTGCATTATATAAGTTAAGTCTAAGTTTGGGATCGCTGGGGTTTTTATTCCATAGCCATCTAATAAAGACAAGTCTCCAGTTTAACAATACAATTAATAACAAACAATTTATTATTGATCAAAAAATCATACATTATTTTAAAATATTTTACCTTGTTTCTCTTTCCATGTCTTCTTATTCTCCACTGCCTGTCTTGCAATACTTTGGCTCTTCTACGTATAGCCAGTTTTTTTGCACACAACGAATCACTTCTTCTTTGGTTGCTTGGCTCCTTTAACTGGGTTTTTATTCATGTGGATACATGATGATAATCTCTTAATTTTGATTGGAAAAGGTTATTATTCACTATGATTCAATAAAATATTTGATTTGACATATATATATATATATATTCTTAACGATAAATATTTTTATTACAGGTATTATATTTCATTATTCATCTTGTTCTAAAAAAATCATCTGTAATATTAAGCTTTTGGTTATTATATTCAATATTTTTGCCTACATTAAAGTGATATAATCCAAATTAATATTTAACTTATATTCTCTGTCTCACTAATATTTCTCTTATAGCGATATTGTATTTATGCAGGCCGGCAATAACTAAATAAAAACATCTAGGTCATTTATGCTAAAGAAAATCTACTCGGGAAAAACGATCGGCTGGGTTAATAGGATTTGTATTTCCCATATCAATGACCAAAAAAATATTCTAAATATAGAAAAAAACGCAAACTCACACATATCATTTTATGTTTATTTTGACATATGTTTTTTTGTATTATGACAATAATAGTGAATTGTTAAACAAAAATCTGTGAGCGATAATTTGAGAAAATTATAACATTTTTTAACGATTTACATTTGCTAACTTTACAAAGAAATACTAACAAATTTAATGTTTTATTATACCGTCGGTAAACTGACAGAAAGCGTTGAGTCAAAAAACCTTATTTTGTTATGATCGTCATTTTCGATAATCATGAAATTTTCACATCTCTATTTGTGCACTATATCTTTTACTTATTTATCGTTCCAAGCACTTATTAAATAATGATTAACAAATTCTATCCGTATATTCAAAAACATGAAGTAATTTATATATATTTTTTGCTAAGAATATCTTTGAAAGGGATTAACTTGATCTATAGCAGCGGTCGCCTGATTGAAAGCGTAGCCATTCCAATTATTCCGTCTAACGTTTTGAAACAATCATTGAGTGTGTGTTTTATTTTCTATTCATTTTGTTTCCTTTTCATACAAATTATATTGAGCTTTAAATTACTTTTTATGACAAGTTCTCATATACGGTGTTAGTAGATAGCTACCACAGATTTGCGTATTAAGTCGCCGACAGAGGTCAAAAGTTTGACCACCCATGATCTATAGCAACGATCGGCAACTTTTTTGGACTCTCGGACCACTAGATGGATTAAAATGTCAAAATTTTGATCCGGCGTACCACAAAATGGACTTTTGTAATGCAATGCATCAATGCAATGTGTTACGAGATTCAGTTGTTTTTTTTTCTGGTGATAGAATTAAAAAAATAAAATAATATCAGATTTCTCTGCGGACCACCAAAATTTCCTCGTGAACCACCAGCCGCCGACGGCTGATCTATAGTTTATTCAAATGTTGTTCAAATACACAGAATATGATCGAAAATGATTTTTCAGAATATAAATTGTGCTAATATCTAATAGCTCAAAACTCGAAACAGCCTCTTTTTGCTCTGAACTTTTTTTTCGTTTAAGATTTCAATATGCTTTATTTCTTGAAAAAGTCTTGCGATATATACAACAAAAATATAACTTTACCGTTTCATTTACTTTTGTATATAAATTAATTGGCAATAGTAAATACAGTGGAAAAATTCTTCTATAATATAATAAATTACTTTTTTTCTGTGTCCATAGAAACAACTAGTCAACCTTCCTAAATATGTCCGATATCAACTGATCCCGGCAATAATGTTATGATTCTATCGTATTTGTGATATCTAATTCCAAAATCATACCTGAATGGGAAACAAGACCCAAACCCGCCTAGTTAAACTTTACCGCCGAGAAAATCTTTTCACCGACTTCAATAATAATTTGACAAAAGCTACGAGTATCGACTGACTGGCGGGCGCTAGATAAAAACAAAGCACCGTGCCATTTTCTGTGCGTGTTTGTATTATTTTATTTGTATGGTTAGTGGTATTATTGTTTGTTGAACATACGCCAATGCCTTGATCTGATTGCCCAGTATAAAAGCGTGCTTGTATTATCGAAGGCGACATGGATTCGGGAAGGGTTCGAAATGAACCCGTGAATAAATAAATGAGATGTTAATGTTTGTGGTATTGTGATGCAATTGTTTTTGTACGCCTACATGATTTTGAACGTGATCTAAATATACATATATATATATATATATATATACATTGTCCGTAGAATCATTATTCAGATCAGTGATGTTTATGCTAACTAAAATCGTTTGATGATTCAATCAGAAAACAAATCAAAAAAAGAAAGATAATGAAAAAAAGCGAATAAGAATCGGGTTTTTGTACCAATAAGACAACAGAAGATTTTTGTGAGGCACTTTTAGTGCACACTATATATTTTTAATATATTTTACCATAGGGCATGACTTCGTAAAAGATTTTATCTTAAAAGGAAGTATTCTACATGAATTGCTCATCACAAAGTAGCTCAACTTCTCAAAGGATAAAAACTGTTTTTGGGGATCGTATTGATGGGATTTAATTCAAGACATCATTAACATCCATGCCTTCGAATACAAATCCATTGATCGATAAAAAAATAAACTGGCCTACCGGGGTTTGAACCCGTGAGTACCGTAACCAAATATCACATACCTGGCACATTATAAAAAATTCTTTAATTCAATCAATCATTAGAATACTATTTAAAAAGGGGCAATGTATTTAATGTAAAATGATCGACAAACATTGTAAATAACTATCACGTTAAAATATCATCCTCAAACATTGATTAAATATTTCTTTTCTTGCGTATACAAGTGTCTTCTTATACATTTTTATAATATTGATGGTTGAAAAGGACATGTTGCATACACATATTTGTCAAAACGACTAAAATATATGACTAGCAAAGAATATAATATACACAAAAAACAGGCTAATTATCGAAGATGGTAAAATTTTGTTTGGATATATCTTTGCCAATATCCAGTTCATGTTATTCTAGAAAATATTAAAAAATGTTAGGTACAGCTGTTTTCAATTTTCATAAATAATTGTTTTATAATTAAATACAACGCCATTTTTTACTTTAGTATAGTGAATTTCTAGCAAGAAATCGTAATTTAAATGTTAAGTTATAACGTAAAAGTAAATTGAAAAATGTTCATATTTCAATGCTTTATTGTAAAATGGGTTATTTTGTTTTCGAATGACCTATTTTTTCCATTCATTTTATTTCATTATGTGGTGAATACGTTTCTTATTACATTTCAAAACAAGCTTTGTATAAGCTCGCGGAAAATATGAAATTGCTCTGTACATACGAGATCCATTAACGAATGGGAAATGTTAACTTTTTGACCAAGCCTTTCATGCCACTTGCATGTAAAAATTGAGTGCAAAACGTAATTTAAAAATGAAGGTGAAATTAGTACTGCCATATTATGAAATGATTTATACAGGAAGTTTTCACAAGAATCTTTTTTTTTTGGCGATGAACAAAATTTCGGAGATATGGCAGTTGTTGTTATTATTTCCTGCACATTTTCATTTTGAGAAAAAAATCTAAATGTGAATGAATGACTATGAGATTTTTGAAGAGTATAAAATATAAAAAAACTTATATATTTTTAAAATATTCTTTTTATTATTTATCGTGATCTGTTTTATTAATAATTATAACACAAATTCAGATGTTACATACAAAATAAAACAATATTCAATTAGCTCTGAGTTTATTATTCAAACAAATGCCGAATTGAAATGAAACATTATGTTTCTTATCACGTGTATTTCACAATTATTCAAAACATGTCAATTCTCCTATCAAAAGTTTCCCGACATTCAGTAAAGATTAATAAAATTAGCATGTAAGGTTTACTTAAAATGTATCAAGTTAAACAAAAGCTCAAAGCCTGAAGTCTTAAACGAAGCAGCTTTTGTAAAACTCCAAACTTTGTGGATTAATTCGAATTATTATAACATCTTTAATTATTAATAGCATCACCATCTATGAGAGAATAACGAAAGTTAATGTTATCAAAATAAAACGATATTATCAAAATATGCTAAGATATAAATTAATCTTAACGAAATTTGAGGAACAAGTTTTCATACAAAAGATAAAACTGCTGGCTTAAATGTAGAATCAAAATAGAAGCTTTTGTGAGCCGTGTGGTTACATTTTTTTTTGTAAAATAGTTCTTTGAAAGTTTTTGAGTAAATATAGTCGTGATGGTATTGTATTGTTTTAAGCTATGTAAATATTTACTTCGTCCGCTCTGAGATATGAAAGTAAAAATTAATTAATAAATTCTCGCACGCTTACGGCCCCTAATAATTTATCCGGAAAAGAAAACTTAATCTCCTTAAATCAGTTTTCAGCTAAACAATATTGCGATGCTTTTAATGTTAAAATTTCTTGTTATAAATTATAAAAATAATTTAAGGACGCTTTCCGGCATTTTAACGGGTTATATTTGATCTTCATTTTGTTTTTTTTTGGGATCTTTAAACTTTTAACACTAACAGTGTAATCGATGAATTTGAGTTAAAAATAAAATATCCCAATGCCAATTATTAATCCGTATAATTAATTTATTATTGAAAACTTACCGCGTATTTTTCTGTTGAATACTTGTAATTTTGCATTTCAAAACCATTAAAAACTAAGAGATTCAAAAATCTTCAAAAACATATTTTTTTGGATAGATTGGACAATATTTAAATTTATGTATTTATTATTTTTATAAAATCAGTATTTAAAAAGAAAAATCAGTATTTGTATCAAACCTAACCTAATCACATATTCATAATCACGACTATTGACCAAATTCAAAAGAATTACTGACCTTCTAATTCTACTGACCAAAAATAATATTTATATTGAAAATTTGCTTAAAAAGATTAACTTTCAACTATTTAAATACTGACCAATTAAATAAAAATCTTTTTAGATAAAAATCTTTTTATCAAGTTGAAGACAAAGTCGTCAAGCAATATTTTAATATAATCTACTGCGCACAACGTTAAATAAATATGTTTTTTCCTGTTTTCTCGAAAAAAATATGGAAAAACGGGTTGTTCAAATATGTAGAGACTATAAAGTCTTACAAAGTCGAAATATTATTCAAAATTTTAGCCTACACATCTTGCAGTGAAAGTATTTTATATTAAATATTTGGACTCCCTTTATACGAGGTTTCTTTTGTTGACGATGTAAAGATTTGAAATAATTTATCTGTTTTGATTTCCAGTCTCTTTATAAGAGGAAAAAACTTTAACACAACAAGGCAAATATTCCACAAAAGTGAGCCAGCAACCCGCCTCTCGAAAGGCGCTTAAATTTGCAAGGCATTGTGGCAACAGGTCTTTGTAGAACGGAAAAGCTCGTAATTTCACTACACTTGAATACATGATGGATGCTTATTTTTACAATAAGGTTTTATTCACAAGTTATTTACAATAACTATGACGTTCGCCGTACGATATTCTTGGAAAACTTTACAAACAAGTCTTAAAGTATTAATACATTATTGTATAATGCACTGGTTCATACTGACATGAAATGCAAAATTTTATGATTTTTTAATTGAAGACATAAAATAGCAACTTAAAATAAATTATTAAGTTATTGTTAATAAGTTATTAAAAATTTTAATTATCTAGTAATGAGTTCAAATGAAACGGTTATGCGTTTCATTTTGAGTTAAAAAACTTTATCTATAAATCACCGTGAAAAAAGAATACTGTAACTTCATTACCACTATAAAATCAGCAAACATCTGATCCGAATGCAGTGGTCATGGCCGCATGCTGAAAATTGGTGAAGAGAAAATGTTTACTTTTAATTAATTAAAACCAAAGTTGGTTAACCCATACATAAATAAAAAGTTTACGATCCTTGTTACATTTTTAGGCGGCTTCATGTGCAAAAACGTTGGATGAACTCTAAATAAAAACTTTAACATGGTTCATATCGCTTACATTATATTTCAAATATTTTAGATAACTAGGTTTATACTCGAGTGAGAAATATAATAAAGTTTACTCTATCGATAGTATTAAAAATTATTGTTTTTTTTTTGCCTAAATTGCCCGTTGAGTCCGCGAAAACGGGCTCTCAATTTCTTGGCAATTTCTCTTTCTAGATGCGACTTGCATTATATATCTTTTGTTTTAATGTGTAAGTACATACATCTCACCAAAGATTATATCAGCTGAAGACTTTGAATGAGAAAAACAGTTGAAACAAAACTTCGTAAGCGAAATGAATTTTGATATTGCGTATACAAAAGTGTTAAATTCTTCTCGGGAATAGTTCGTATTGTGATTCCAAGCTTGGAAAGTTTTCATACATTTATTATTGTGTGGATCAAAAACGATGAAAATTAAGTATTTTCAAAAATGGCCACATGATTTTTTTTCAAATGCTGTGTCGTTAAGACGTACATTGCATGACTGAAGGAATTAAATAAATTTTCTCATACCGTGGAAGATCTTTCGGATTTCCGTCATTCAATTTTGTTTTTGATTTATTGAAGTCAACGCAATACGTCAAAACAAATCTGAATATTGTCGGGACATTGAGATAACGAGATGCTAACAATGTGTCTAGGGACCAAGAAATATTTTGCCATCACATACTCTGTACGTACCACGGGATACAGATTTTACATTTCAAGCTTGTAATCTACAATTCAACAACGATTTTGTCGGCAAAATCTCTAATAAAGAAGTCCAGTTGCACTATTCAATTTCAAGGTAATATGTAACACATTTAGTAGGAAAGGTATTATATTTATAAAAAATATAACACATTTATTTGTACTAATCTAACAAATTTCATAATGATCATAACCTTACATTTATTATTGTCAATAACAGAGAACTTTTAAAAGCTCCAGTATTTGTGATACATCTTTATTATTGTGTTTGAAACATGCTTGTAATTATTAATTGTATTGATTAATCGAAGTGAACGTTCAAGAATAGACTAATATTGTTGGCCTGGGCCACTTATATTAATTAAACCAATACGGTCAGAACGAAACATATTATTTTTCGCATGGGATTCCAAACTTTTTGCTTCGTTCCCTATTTTCAATAAATACTTATTATTACTCAAAAAATGATTTCTTAATAACAAATTTAATATACATTTAAAAGTTTTATTTTATTTTACATAAAACCACCTTCCCCCCCTGACGAGACATTTTCACCGGTTGAAAGTCCTGATTTACCGTTTTTGTCAATTAATCTTTTTCTGACTGTCAGTTTTTTTGTTCACAAACATACCCTCCATGTTTTGTCTATCACTGCATAGTTTGGCCGAGACTTTGGGGAATACGTTATTTATGGTGTGAAGCTGCCTTAAAATTCCATTTTTTAGATTCCTTTTTCCGTACGTACCGTTTATGCAAATTAAATTACCTTTTCATGCATTGTAATTTACTCAGCTTGGTTGAAATTTTTACCCTACATATGCATGTCAAACAGGTATAAATCACATACAAGCCATCTGATAATAAATCTAAGCATAATGTATGTTAAATTCATGCGGTTATTGTCGATAGAATGGTGAGATTTTCGCGGTTTGGTGTTTTAATTAAGGTGCGCGTATCGGGAAATATCAATATGTCTAATTAAAAGTTTTCGCTACTGGATAGAGTTGTATAAAAGCGTGCCGTGATAAGATTTTTTTGTGTTGTTTCGACGTCGCATTGTTTGCCTCTTTAATGTGAGAAAGTTTTTTCTTTTGAAGTACGTTGCAGTACTGAATTAAAAGTTCTGTGAAACATCTCATAGCGGAATTATGTAAATACGAAATTATTTTGAAACCATTTACTTTGAAAGATTTTCTCTCCGAGGGAACGAAGGAAAATATCTTGGTTTCAAATTTAACGCTTTATCATAATTACAGTGAAAAATATTTTTTTTATAAATTTCAACTCGGGCTATGTACTTTACAGAGTTTTTTTTAAAGGTGTATATATAATATAAGGTATGTATTATGAATAGATGAAACATCATATCAAAACCATGTGCAATGAAGATTGAAATAAACTTATTTTTCAAACAATATTTGTAGTTTTCAATTCATTAATAATGAGCCCTCAAAAGGTAAAGTGAGCCAACTAGTAAAATGGTAAAACTTTTATCTTGGACCTTTAAGTACAATCATGTTTTTCCTTGGTATTGTGGTGAATTGCATACTTTTATTTTACGGATATAACACTATTGCAATGTGTATTAACTGAGGTCACTTCACTTTTACGATAATTTAAGACGCATGGAATGTTACAACGCATTTAACTTTTTTTTTCTAAAATACCACTCTGCTCACTTCACCCCTAAAGGGCCGAATTATGTTGATTGCTGAAAAAATACATTCACAAAAAAGCATTCACGACGAATATTGAAATACTATTCATTGCTTAACAAAATGACAAATGATTCGTTTGTTTGTCTTTCACAATGTTAAAAGTAAATAAAGATATTGCTAGAGGCCAAAATTCTTCACGTTTTTACCCATAACGTTGATAAACATATAATAATTAATAAATAAAAGCAGAAATGTTTTATGTTTAGTCAAGCATAATTAACATAAATTTTTAGATATTTAAACAGATAAAACTGTGATATCTAATTGATCGGTAGAGTTTTATTGTAATGATTTAAAAATAATGTATTTAGTTATAAAAGAATTAGTAAACTTAGGTTAAAAAATATTTCGGTATTACGCAGCCCCAGAACTGTATAGCTAAGTATTTTTTTTCTGACGGTGACGTGATTCCGAAATCACATATAATTTATAGTTTTCGTCGAACTACATTCATTCTTTGATACTTTCATGTTATTTATTAAACATATTTCACATCGTGAAAGTCTTTTATATATTTAGAAACGTGTATAGATTATATTTATTATAGTTTGCTTAGTTAAGTGATCTTTGTTTTAGATTATTAATTATCAATCCAGTATAAACTAATATTTGTGGACTACGGTAGCACCGTTGACGTGAATATAAGATTACCGTAATGGCTTTGACGAGACCAATGTATTGAAAAGCCATCAGTCGATTTCGATGCAATATGCCGCCAAACATTGTTTGATAATAGTTTGAATAATTAATGGCGATAACGGTGAATCTAATCGAAAACCTGACATTATTGGCTAAGCATAAACGAGAGCTTCTGTGTCTAGTGTTTATGGAAGCTTCAACTTTCTATTAGAATTATAGTTGCTCTTAATAATTTTCAATAATTCGCTTCTGATAAAATTACGTCAGTCAATTATCGCAGAATTTCACAGTACTTAAAGCTAATTGACTAGGGATTGAAATACCGATATTACCGAAACCGAGATACCGATATTCGTGGCCTTTTTAAATGCTTAAATAACGGTTTTGAAAATGCAAAAATACTACTATTTCGATATTGAAAATTAGCCAAAATCAAATTTTAAATTTATGGAGGAATCACATATTTCATTGAAATTGATCACGATGAATTTAAATTTCAGGTTTCAGAATTGATGACCTTCGATAATGTATGTATTAATCATAATTTTTTTAAGACTTTGATTTACTCGCGCGGTACTGCGATGCCAATTCACCATACTTTTGCTTTATTTAAACTGTTTTTTGTAATGCAAGTATTGGTACTTTAAATACCGTTATTTTATATTGAATAACGAACTACCGACATTGATAGATATATGATGTATTTAAATTCATTTTTTATTATGAAGATTGTAAGTCACGTGCCATTCATATTATGCATAGGTACAGTTATTTATAATAAAACACAGGTTAACCTTCAGATGTAAATTAAAAACAAAACATAAAATTAACCATGTTTCCAACTTAAACACTACTAGTAAATACTAGAATATATTATATGTAAGAAATGGATGGATTTTTTTTTCAAAGATGCTATATCTTTAACAAATCAATACGAATTCAAATCGACGTATGCATGTATTTTTTTTAAATATACAACGTACAACATGCCAATGAAATGTGTCATTTATAATTCTGATCATTCTATTACATATTTATAAACATAACTTTTTGAAGCATAGCAAGCGGAATACACTGTGAAAGATTAAGTTGCTTAAAATTTTTTTAGAATCCCTCGCAAAATGATTTTTATATAGGGTAGTATTTTTATTATTATTTTCAGGCTGTATCGGATGCCCCACATATTCATTTGTTTATAGCGTAATAGTATTATTTGTTTCCAGAATTCTAAGCACGCGTGCTCCTTTATGATGTGTGAGTGTCGTTGGGACAATTTCCGTTCCTGTCTGTCATAAAGGGAGCGCTTGTAAAAATAAAAGCATGCTAAATCGGAGACTTCAATCATCGGATACAAACTTCAAAGCACGTACAATATTATGAATGATAAAAAATGTAGGAAAAAACGATATGAAAAGTTGACACACGTGTAATGCTGTTTCATTGTTATTTTTTCGCACATCGTTTGCTCAGAGACGTCACCAATGAAAGTGAATTGTATGTAGATGTATATTTTTATTAAAGAACTATATTCCTTAATAAATTGTAAATTTCTGTGCCTTTCTAAAAATTTCGAATACAAAAAAATATCAGGGATGAATAAATAAGAACGATTTCGTCACAAATGTGAATGAATACATATAATTAAGAAAAGACACAATATTTCTTTGTACTTTATTTCCACTTTATTTATAAAGGTGAGGACCGGTTTCGCTCATGGCGAGCGTTTTAAACTGATAAGAAATATAATTTAATATTGCAACATATTTGTTTTTGCATAATAATATCACTATTAAATTATATTTCCTATCAGTTGACAATGTTCGCTATGAGCGAAACCAATCATGACCTTTAGAAAGTGGTAAAAAGTACAAAGTGATATTGTATAGTTTATTAATATAATGCCTTTCCACCAAGTATTGACAGTGAACACCCTTAAAGTGATGAATAAATTAAAAAAAAATATTATTGATTGTATTTGCATATATTATTAAAATATATATATTTATACGTATTCCTATGCAAAAATAAAGAAACTACTAGGTGTGATTTTATTTTTTTAAAACGGAAATAAAGGAATTTTATATTTTATTAAAAAAAATGATAATTCAATTAAATATTATGCTACGTTTAAAATAAATTAAATAATATAGTTAATTATAGCGTAAATGTTGATCTGTTAAGTTTGTGGTTAAATTTATATACTATCTGATGCTAATGCAATCTAGCGGTGATCAAATTCAATTATGGAATTGATATTAACGTTTTATTCAAATTGACACTAAACAATATTAAATTCATCCAATAAACTCATCCCAGAATTATAATACTGTTTTCCCTACTGTATTGAAAGACTTTAATCTTCATGGAGCAATCGCGTTTCAGTTTTGGATAGTGTCAAGTGTCTGACGGCATAGGAAATAATGCCCTTTATCTTGATTTACAGAAGAAAATTACTTTTATTCAGTTGTCAATCCATAGAGCAGGCAGGATTATTTATGAATTTTAATACTTCAGCGCTCATAATGAAAAAAAGAGGAATGTTTTATTTTTACGTTTGTTATATTATTATATACTGTTATGTATTGCGGTGTAAAGTAAAAACTCTTGGATGTGACTGACATCATGCAGCAGAAATTATTTTGATTCAAACCATATTCTGACTTATTTGTTCATTTAAATTTGATCTTGCTTGTAGTATTCGTTTTTTCTGACTTAAAATTTTACACTCGGATATTTAAAATCGTATAGGTAAGCTAAAATATTATTTAATTAACGATTTTCATATATTTAACGTACAGTTTTTAAACTAAATAATTATAAAATTACTATATTTTCCTTAATTATCTTCTTATGGTACAATACGTGTTTTCATTGCCTTACTATTTTATACTCAGGAATATAAAAAAATATATATACGGAAATTAACTAAGAATTATTACAATATCGTGATATAAAAAATATTCTTCTTTAACGGTTTTATATGATGATACTAAGCATATAAATGTTTTACTTATAGATCGTCAGGTAAATCAGTATTAATATATAAAATCAATTTTCGTCAAGGTATTCTAAAGATGGTAACTACGCATACTTTCCAATGAATTAAATGCAAAGTATTTTTTATATTCTAGTAAATGTTGAAAACATCTTACTTTATTAAAAGTGATGTTTGTAAATTCCAGCATCCAGCCGAAGAAATCATGCAGCTCTGCAGTAGTCTCCTGTTGCCAGCGGCTCTCCTCATTGCCGCATCATTCCTCTTCGCATCAGAAGCACAAGGAGCACCTATGTCCAGGTAAATATTTGAAAATAAGTATGAATTGAGACAGTTAAAATAAACTAAAGAAGGGGTTAAGATGTTAACTAAAAAATCCGCATTCAAATAAATCAATTAATTGTTCTTTGAAAAGTACATAACTGTCAAATTATTCGGTTTAATTAATTAATTTTATTCCCAATGTCACACAATTGAGTTAACGACCAATAAATACATTTTTGTGTTTGTGACGACTACATTTCGCGCGATTTATTTTCATTATTATTTATATTGACGTGAGAAAGAATATTACATGTTTTTTAAAGTTACTACACTACCTGAAAATTCGCAGTGATAGGGTATATTATGGAAATCTCTGAGCTGTAGTGGCTCGCAAAATGTTTTTTGATTATTTATTTATTATCTGTTAGTAAGATATCAGTTTTTATACAATACTAGTATCAAATATATATATACATTTATTATTTTGTCTGTTTAAAGACGGGTAAAAACATATTTACAATACTTATGGAAAAATATGAAAGTTTGACTGACGTGAAATATATTGTAAGGTTTCCCAGAATTAAATATGTGGGTCTCGACCACTTGTTAATTTTAATTTATCCCATTTACGAAAAATGTTAATAGCACAAGGAAAAGACTCACGCTTCCTCGCTGACCTTTATTTTAGACACGCGTTAGAGGTTATGCCAAAAGATAATTTTGTGATTTCTTTTACAACAAAAGCAACATGTAGTTTATCCAACGCAATATTAATTGTGTGTCTTAACACAATAATTCCCGAATGTTAATTAGAGCAAAATAATTTATCTCCGGGGGGAAGTGCCTAATCTAATTTGTTAGCTACCAAAATGTGTTTACAACACGTCAGAGATAAGATACACACCCTTCGTGATGAGTGATATTAATTTTGCGAAAATATTTTTAGTTATATAGTTGGGTGTTAATATTTTATGTGATGCTTTAAGCTTAAGAAGGTACGCCGTCTCAACACGTTGAAGGTATTAACCCGTAACATGCCATTCTAAAAAATCACGTTTCCTGCCATGATGGCATCCCAGTTTCACTGTTTATTGACAGTTAAACAGTATTTAAAGTTAGAAGCTGAAAAATAATTTTAAAAATGTATATATGCTAGAATACCTAAAATGATAAATACTTATTGACAATATTAAGAGAAATATTGAAAGATTTAATGGCTCAACTATTTACGATTGCATCATGGGCATGGAGGTGTTAAGGACATATATTTTATCACAGTACACATAAGGTCCTTCAATCCCGGCATCATGAATCTCGACCAATTTTTCGATCTCGTAATTCCGGGATTTCAAGATTTATTTAAATACGTTATAGTAGAGCTAAAAAAATTTTTAAGAACGCTGGATTCGCTGGCAGACATAACTTTTGAGTTAGAATCTGAAAATTGTACACTTTGGAAGATTTGGTTTAAAAAAAAGTTGACAACTATTTTGGAAAATGTCAATTCGTCACTTTTTTCTCCAGTGATCAATCCCGGGATCCCGAATGCCCAGATCTCGAAATAATTAATCAAAAAGAGGGTTCGGGATTGGATGCATAGATATCATAATTAGCGTTAGCGTACTTATACAGTTAGTAATTATCCTTGATGTCTCACCACCGTCCACGCTTTCATATACTTTTAAAGGATTTATTCCGTAGCATGATAACATGAAAATTGTAATTAATAAATGAATTGTATTAAGATACTGTTCATTTATTAACTATCAATAAATTATCTTGAGTGAAATATAAAAATGAAAGATATAAAAAGAGTTGATCGGGTTTAAAAAAATATTTGACGTAAATAAATATAATAGAGTATTTTTTTCTCCGAAGTTGAAAGAGGAAACAATAAAACAACGTTAGAAATAGTATAATTAATAAATTCGCCTCATTCATAAAATAACACATACTATTTTAATTTTCATCTTATCGTTCATGTTTTTTAAAATGAACTATACTCCAGGAGAGGATTACAGAGGAGGTTGAAGATTTTCTTGTGATTATTTTTATATACTAAAGGTTGATAGCAAAATAAGTTTTTGGGCTTTAATCTGCGAATGGCATAAGAAGGGTTTTAATGGTAGACGGGACACATTGCTTCTTATACGACAGGTAAGCTGTAGAAAAAGATTTATACCTATCTCTATTAGTATTATATTACTCTAGAACCGTCGGATATGACGTTAAGTGTGTTCTTACTGAAATATAAAATAAAAAGTAAACTAAAACCATATCACTGAACAGTTCGAAGACAAAACTTGAGATTAGAACTTTTTAGTCTGTAATTACTAAAAATCCTTATAAATTAATAAACGTAATATTTGTACATTTTTTCGACGTTGAAGAAAACTATTTGATATGTTTGTAGTATTATTTTTATAAAAATGGAATTATTCATACTTGATTACTAGAAATTTTGCTTTTAAATCAAGTATATTATATATTATATGTGCATCGAATGTATGTAATAATGGGTCTAAAAAATATTTTAAATTAAATAATATTTTCAGATTGGAAATAAAATGTACTGCCATCTGTAAAACAGTTTATATAACATATGCATTGCTTACTCAAACGGTTACTGCCATCTATACATTTAGATATCAAATATATTCAAGCAAAACAAAGTATAAAAAAGCTTCAACAATTTTTTTATAGGTGTCACTGCAGTATCGCCTTCTGATTAAATATAATATATTGGATATTTAAAAAATATTTTATTTTCTATTTTCAGTCAATCAAACTACTACAATGAATTAGAAACTGACCCAGACCCCGAAGCCTTCTTAGAAATGCTTGCCAGACTAGGACAATCTATCGTGCGAGCTCGAGAAAACGTCAAGTAAGTACAAAATGTCTCATCTCGTATATCCCGTATGGTCTAGTGGCTAGGATACCTGGCTTTCACCCAGGAGGCTCGGGTTCGATTCCCGGTACGGGAATATCTTTTTGCATTTTTTATTCGACATCGAAATTTGAAAAAAACAGTTGATTTATATCAGTATTTGAAAGTTTTGGTCAACCAATACTAGACTTACGAGATTTTATGATATAAATTACGAGATAAGATGGAATTTTTAAAAAATATTATTGTTATCTACCTATCATATATTGTATGGGAAATATTTTTACATTTGGTGTAACAAGTTGTCACTAACTTTTAAATGAATTAAGTGTATTATCTTTTCTTCTGTTAAATTGATTTGAATTTGACATTATTCATTAAATTTCCAATCAATGTGCGCAGGAAGATGCAAAGCATTATATAATTTTCACAGTTGAAAGGAATTTCTTAATTTAAGAGGAAGAAAAAATATATAATAAATCTAGAATATTTGATTGATGATGTTGATGCTGGAGATCTGCGTTGCCATTTTTTTTTCTCTCAACCCATTCCGGTTTTTATTTTGATTACAAATAAATTATAAGAAAAAAGCCACATTAAAAAAGAGATTTTTTCATACAGTCACTATAATGTACATCACGTTTATGTAATAATATCATAATTATATATCACTATTATGTTTGTCAGTGGCGTGACTTTAAATATTGAGCTGTATCAACAACAATATCCGATCAAATTTTAATATTTGTTTTCCTTCTTGGTAATAAAAAAATATCATCGTTCTAAATGATAACTTATATAAAAATTTAAATGACAAACATTAGGAATTCAGTTGATTCATTCTCTGGACCGATTTTTTATATTGTTTAATATATATCATATTTATTTACGGACTTTGTTATTTCACTGCTTGTTTTACTGGTCACATGTTCACCCCTTTGAGACACATCTTCAAGCCTAATACTCCATCATAATATCATCAATTTTGTTATAACTCAGAAATTGATTCTTAAAATAAAAAATAAATAAAAGGATTGGATTTTTATTTCATTCTTTGCTACCAAATTTATTTTATAAGCTGGATGCAGAAATTTAACATTTATTCCTCGTAAAATCAATTATTCACACTAAAGAAATATTACGCCATTAAGTCAATTGATTTACCAAGCCTTCTTTATTGTAATGAAATTTTCAGCTGTATTTTATTATTTTCCAATGAATTTTTGCATTTAATTAAAAAAGTTAATTCATTTTAAAAAAAAATATTTTTATATACTTGCTACCCACTCTTCATCCGTTTTATAAAGCTACGCCAATGTACTTTAAGCGGAATGTCATGCTTCTTTATAACGTATGGCAAACCGGATTTAAAACAGTGTGTACAAAAAAACTATTTACGACTTGAAAAATCAAACAAAAGCAATGTTGTTGCTATGATTATTTATTATTTTAGACAACCAAGAGGGAAATTTGAATTATTTTTACATTATAGTGTTCATTTAAACATACATTTAAAACACTTGTGTTATCCATAAATGAACCGAAAAAGACAACCTATTTGATACATTAACAATAATCATCATCGTTCACATGATGATCCAACAATGGGATTTTTTTTTGATGATTAATAAAGACAAATAAGTCGTTTGCAATAATACCCTAACTGTAAATAATTATATGGTTTTTACATTCATTAAGTATGTGCTAGGAAGCTCAGTTTTTCATTTGCAGTATCTGTGTTTTCATAATTACTGGGTCAGGTTTTCGAATCTCAATCTAAGGAAAGACATTTTCAAGTATACTTTGATAATTTAACTTGTATATTATTCACAGTAATGTTTTTGTTACAGTGGCATGTGCCTTGCTGGTTGAATATCAGATTATATGTATATAATACACATTTCAGAAAATATTGATTCGCGAAAAGGTGCGAACAAATAATCAGTATTCCAAAAGTGCTCACACGAGGAATTACGTAAACTTTTTATTTATTTGAAATAATCTGATTGTGCGCAATATAAAAAACATTGATTTAATTTAAACGATGGCATGAATCTAAATCATTTTTAAACTACGTCACAATATTAAGTCAAGTTGTTGGGATTTGTTTTTAAGAAATGATTCAATTAAACTGCAATCGTTTTTTTTATCTACATATTACAGGGTAATTTGAAGGCGGGCTCTTGCGTATAAGCACAGGTCCGTTTTATGAAATTCAGATTTTATAGTTGTCGTAAAACGCCGAGAGCCCTTCCTCGTTTTTCATAGAAGCAAAGCCTCCTTTACGACTTGCTACCGTAAATACGCGCTTCGCCATTCTGTTACGCGTACATTTTCACAAAAAATAAGAATATTTTTAAGCGAGTGTTTAGCTTGAGCCTTGATTATTTCATAAATTTCATAAAATTAACGAATTTATTTTTCCCAAAGTAGTATGCTTACTACCCCTGTTCCAAAAACCAATGTGAAAATTTATTGGGAATTAGCCGACAAATGTTATCGTCGTTCAGTGGCGGATTATTCTATAAGCGCATGAGGCGCCTGCTTGGGGCCTCCGAATCTCAGGGGCCTCAAAAATGGCTTAAATTATAAAACCAATATACTCTTTCTTCAGATTTTAATATATATCTACTATTTTACATGAAATATTTTAATGTTCTTATCTTATTAGAAAAACAGGGCTTCCAAATTTGATTGCGCCTGGGGCCTCTTGTATGCTTAATCCGCCACTGTAGTCGTTGTTACTAAGTACAAGAACTAAAATAATTCATAAAAACGAATCTAAAATTTACCTAAATACGTGAAGAGAAATACGTATCATGAATTATGAGTATAAGACCCATACAGCCCAATATTCGATGATTTTATAAAATCTTGATTTTTAGTAATTCTTTTAATATAATACTTAATTCTAAATAACAGTATGGATGGTAATTCAAAATATAGCACTAGCGAGATTTCTTATAAGAAGTTATTTCTTTCAATTTATAAAAAAACCGTAGATTTATAAATACTTTTAATTTCGATTGTTTCATTTTTCATTTGAAAAATATATATAGAAATAGGTAGAAAAAATCTTTTGCTAACGATTAAACTCAGTGTGCTATGTATAAAAACATTTTTTTCATTTGTTTCAATTCTACATTACATCCAGCAACTTTTTTTAAGTTCGCCCACCAGGTCATAAGTTTTATACAATGAATTCTTTTTTGGGCGTAGAATATCCAAATAAGTCGAAAGAATTTAGCCTTTAAAACTTATTCAATTATCTCTTTCATTTTGTAAATGTCAAACTAAAAGTCGTAAGAATATTTCGGTTCTTCTGATGAAACATTTAAAAATTTTGATTTGTCAAATGTTTAAAAATTTATTTTCGGAAATAGTTTAATCTAATATATTAATGCTACTACAAATATTCACAATAGAAACTACAAAATTATGGTGATTTGTTTTAGAATTTAAAATGTATTTATTTATTGTATATGTACAGTAAATATAAATATATTATACTTTTTTTCAGTCGGACCAAGACATTAAATTAAATTTATTGTTTTTCTTCGCCTATTTAAACGCACTCAATATTAGACTAACCAAATGAATCAAAAGTATTAAATGACATAAAAGATTTAATTTTATTTAACTGAACTTTCAATCATCAACATTTTATATTAAAAGTGTTTCTATGTAAATTGATAATACTTTTGAAATTCATGAAATATAAAATGATTTAAACATCTGAAGATTTCATCTGTAAAAAATCCACGCAGAATCGGTTTGAAACATTTCAAAAATACACAAATCTGTTATTTACATAGTCAAATGAGTCGGTAGAGATGAACGCGGCGAAGTGATATAACCGCAGGCTATATGAAAATTGAGGTTAATCGGAAAATATAGGTCACTTAAGCTGTACATATCTACAGCCTTTAAGCTTCATCTACTGAATCAATGACTGTTATTTATTTCCGCTAGATAATCTTCTAAAGAATTGCGCACCGTCTTATATATTTTTTCGATTTAATTGGGGTTATAGAACGAGTTATTTACTGGTACATACAACTTATCAGGCACACATTTCGAATCGCCCAAAAGATAGTAAAACGATACCAATTCTCTTTCCATTGCTTATTTTGCCTGTTTTATGACTAGATTTTCTATTGTAGAAGTAATATATTTGATCTTAAAAATACTTTATCTGAAGACTAGGCAGACCACGTAGTTAGACGGCAGAGCCTAATCTAGATAATCTTAGATAGCAGTTCAGATAGATAGACAATTGGCAGGACAAAACTTCGGTGACTAGATCCCTCAGCAGAGATTCAAGAGTGGACGGTGAGACCATTTGAGGAATATTTACTTAGCTCAAGATTACAAATACACCTAAAAGAAGTTAAGGAAGGCTAGCTGTGGGTTGCCGGGACAGCAATAAAAATGAAAATATAAATGTTAGAATTTAAAAATATAAGATTATCACAATGTAAAGAATCAATATACGTCGCTTCATAGGAACACTTTATATATGAAACTTTACTATATTTTTTATTTATTTTCATTTTAATAATTACTGGATTTTTCAATTAGCTCTAAGGCAGAAGAATAAAATAAGTAAAATACGAAATCACTCTTCTTATTAAATTATTGTTTTTGGTGACAAAATTTTGTTGGAAGTTTAGAAATAAAATACTTTGAACATATTTATGTGTATACACCATATTTCATTTAATATTACTGTCAGTCATGTATCCCACTTAACATTTCATAAACCGTTCATAAATATATCTCGATAAACGATATACTGTATCGCCATATTTGATTTTATCCACCTACGTTCTACAAAGTCAGCACACAAACAAGTTATTGGATTTGACATACCGTGATGGAGACATAGTGTTGCTACTACTAGCTTTTAAATACAAATCTGCGGCCATATATGGAAACCTCGCATTCTAATACTTAATATTATTTTTGAGAGAAGGCAATCAATGAATGATAAAACATTAACATTAATATGTTTCATTTGACCAGATGGTACAAGTACAATAGTAATTCTTAAAGAAATGATTTAATTGACTATTTAATGTGGATATATCAAAATCTAAAATTATTAATGATGAGTTTTCGTGTACAATTATATAAGCACTCCTGTTTTTTACATACAAATCGTGACTTTGTAAAATATTTACTTAACACTATAAATTTAATTTCGTGTTTTTATGTCATTTTACGATAGATTGTCCTAGTTTATTAGATAGAATTTAAAAGAGCGGAAAATATGATTGCTTAAATAGCTTTGAAAATAAGTCGTTTGAATCATTTATGTACATATTAGAAATCAATAAAAAATGTTTTAAAATAGTTTGTGATATATTTTCTACGAATAGTTCACTTTTATGACACTGTGAGTTAAATATCTGTTTCATTTAATAATACTGACATTATTGTGTGCTCTGTTTAAAAAATAAAGTCGGCAACGTCTTTGAGAACCACTCAAAAGTAAAATATGACAATTTTCGATCGTCATCATTTGCAACGTGTTGTCATTTCCTTATATGTATCAAAGCGATCCATTAATAGAAACTTGCATGTAGGGCTTCCAAACCGGTTTAAACCGAAACCGGTTAACCGGTTTTTCGGGTGTTTTGAAAAAAACCGAAAACCGGTTTATTTTGGGCGGTTAACCGGTTTAATAAATACATCTTTTTCCGCTTTGAACACCACAAGATTTTATTTAAATATTCATATGTAGAGTATAAATATTTTAAAATGTTGTACATAATTATAGTATTATAAGTAGTACAATATAATAAAGTATTTTACTGTTCAATTGTCTAATTTCTGTGACATATTAATAACAACTATGTAGTCGAAATCATGGACAATTATACTGCTTTCATTCAAATATCTGTAATACGAAAGGATTCTCAAAATATCAATGATAATAAAACAAATGAACCTTATTGAACCAAAAATACGTTCATCATTATATCTTTTAAATGAAAAAAATATCCGAACCGAAAATTTGTACTGTTACAAAGCAATTTAAATATTAGTAAACAAAAATTTATAATCTATATTTTTTTCACGTATTCATTTGATCTTTATTAGTCGGATTATTTATAATTATTAACAATATAATATTGGATATGGAACTTAAATATTGTATAATATAGATTACTATTATTCCGAGAAAGTAGTAAGTACCTGAACTTAAAAGATGGCAATTTATATTCACTTTTTTTGCAGCATACATACATAAAAAGGTTAAGTGACCAAGCCCATGTTTTATTATATCTTTTAAGTTATAAAACAATTCAATTTTAAAACGTTTTTATTTTATTTTCTAACAATCGGTGCCATAAATCAGAGTCGGTGTCTTTCCAATATGCAGATGTGGTGAAAATAAAGACGAGCAAAAAGGTATTCGAAGTGTTATAAAATTGAACACTAGCTGACTATGCGTTACATTTATTTTCAACAATTATTTAAAAATGTGACAATGTTACATGGCAAAATGGGACAGGCATACAATTGTAAGGACTCGAATGCATGTTTGCGCATAGTGAAAATGGGTAGTTCTAATTTTATGCACTTATTGACTGTTTTTTAAGTAATCAAAAAACTTTTTTTTTGAAACATTGGTAAGAGTGGTACTAAAATTGGTTTTTTGAAAATAAATCCGGTTTAAACCGGTTACCCGGTTTATTTATTTGAAAAAAAACCGAAAACCGGTTAGTTTAAATGTCCGGTTAATTGGAAGCCCTACTTGCATGCAATGTTACGTCATAGTAAATACTAAAGTAATTTTTATATCATCATTCAATTGACGATAAAATTGCCTTTACTGATCTATATTAAGTATTATATGTAATCGATTTAATTAACCTTGCTGACTGGATCACGATTCACGATTATATTTTTACACGGGTGAAAATAAAACCGTTTTTAAAGTTTAGGTGTGTGAAGTAAAATAAAAATTATAGCTTCTTGACTTGAACCAACATAATAACGCTTTCAAAGAAAGAGACAGGGGTGGGCTGGAGGGGGCTCGGAGGGGCTCGCGCGAGCCCCTTGTTAGATTTTACCACGGCCGGCGAGCCCCTTGTTAAATTAATAGAAAAAAATATTCTCAGATCAAATTAGTACATAACTGCAATTTCTGACAAATACTGTCTACAAGAGCTTCCAGTATACACAGTAGTACATTTTTAGCCATTTACATTGATTAAATTATGGTAAACTGCATATTGTTGCATATTTTAAGTGTATCAAGTAACAATCGATGGCTTATTTAAAAGTATTGCATATGCAATACTTTTAAATAAGCAAATTATATAATTGTATATGACTGTTAAATTACTTTGATATTAAGCGAGCCCCTTGTTAACGTATTGGCAGCTCACCGCTGAAAAGAGAGTATTTTTTATTTATGTATACTTAAATTTTAATAAGTCACATATAAGTAACGTGATTTCAATAACATTAATTACAAAAAAATATAATAAATATTCTTCTGATATATTGTTTAAATATTTCTCAAGAAAAACAATCTTTTTGTTATGATATTTACATATTTTGTAGACCATGTTATTTTGAAACTATGTAAATAGAGAATTCGGGGATTAATTTTTAAATATACACATTTTCATTTTTTTAAATTTAGATGGGAGTGAAAATTTTCTATTTACATCTAAGCTTTCAGATTTGTTATATTATACGTAATATTTTATGTCGTTTAGCGTTAGACTCAAGACAGAAAAAAATTAAATATATATGCGACTGTAGTCACATTTTCAAGGACATTTCCCAGCGAGATAGAATCTCCCGTTGCTAACATATAAGCAGGTCCTATTTCCGACGAAGCCTTCATTAGTATTCAGAAACGATTAAGGACCTTATGCTTCACACCAGTCGGCACGCCTGTGTACAAGGACATATAACACATATAAAGGATTCTCAGGGGACAACCCTTAAAAGATGTACGGAGGTTGAAACATTCTTGTTATATATAAAATATAAGATTTTGTCTTTCCGTAAAAATGTCCACCATGTTAAATGTAACTTTATTCTACGATAACAGCAACATATTTTTTTATACAATAATTAGTGTTGAGACATTAATGACAGTTAATTAATGACTGTACGCAGTAAATAATTGATTCGTTTAATAATTTGATACATTAAATTGAATGGTTGAGTTAATTCACAATGATGCTAGAATTTATCTTTTCGGTTTTACGCTGAACCTATTCATTTGAAAACTAATATCAGATTTGAATTTTAATACATGTTGTTGGTTTAATATTTAGTTAATGAAAGTATTTTTTAAATTTTTAATTTATTTCACCCACATATATATAACACAAAATATTTCTAAAATAGTTATTTGACTATCATTGTAAGTAAACTGAGATCAATTGTGTACTATTGATTCACTTTTCATAGTATTATATATAGCATATCAATTATATTTTTCAGTTATGTCCATGTGTTAAGTAAATCAATACTTGAAAACAAACAATAATTTTTAGTAATTCATACAAATATAATTTCATAAACTGACAGTAAAATCCTGAATAATCAATAAATATAATTTTGAGTTGAAAAGTTAATTGGCTTGTTTGAATAATAAGGCATACGTGTCCAAAAATAGATAAAACTGTTTAATAATCATCGGTGGTTAGTGAAGCGAAGTGGTCCTTAAGTTTCATAGCCTTTCAACAGGAAATAGGTTAGTTTTGTTCGATCTGTATAATAATATTTTATTAGCCAAGGATGAAACTGAAACATCCACATTTCGGTTTGTTAAGTTTTAGACTTTGTTCAGATTTAGTATTCGTTGATTCCCTGTATCGTCTCAAATGCATAAAAATAGCTCGACATAAAATTAATTTCATAAATGAGCTATCACTGTAGTCGGTATTACTAGGTCCATATTAAAAGAGAATTTATTTCTATAATATTTTCATTTGACAACAGAAACTTATTTTAATGAAGGGTGAACAATTATATGGGTCCATTAGAGGTGAAGTAAGACAATTGGTATTTTAAATTTTCTTTTTAGGTGCTTTGTAATATTCTATACGTCTTAAAATATCGTAAAAGTGAAGTTACCTCAGTTAATACACATTGCAATAGTGTTATCTCCGTAAAATAAAAATATTCAATCCACCAAAACACCAAATAAAGACGTGATTGTACTTAAAATTAAAAGACCCAGAGATGAGTTTTATCATTTTACTAGTCGGCTCACTTCACCCCTAATCGATAATAATATAATTATTCTATTGGATTTAAATGCACGTATGTACGTATATATATATAGAAAGAAACTTATATTTAACTTAATAATTGTACAACTAGTACAAAAGGAGAAAAATCATTATTCTGAATAAGGGATTGATATGTTTTCAAATGTAACTTCAATATTACTTGTTGGAAAAAAAACTGTGATTGAAAGCGCATTGTTAAACACAATATAGTAAGTTTTTTTCAATTATAAGCATATGTGACAACACTATGCATATAATATTTTAACTGATTCTTTAAATATTATTCAATGCAAATAACTGATATTAGCTTGACACTAAGATTTATGGAAGAGTTATACAATTTTAGCACATACCTTTATTTTTTAAAGTTTTATATAAAAGAGTTCATCGATTACCAACTTTCATCATTTCCAAAAATATGTTTAAGTGATTCTTTTTTAAATTTATCTTTGAAATACGTTAGTACTGATTATATTGGTAGGAGGGATTGAGAGTTTGTAGACTTAATGCGGGTAAGAGTTGCCTCGGGCGTGCCTAGTTTAATGAAGAAAACAAAACAAGATTAAGTCTTGGAGTTTGGATGTAATGGAATGAGCAGCTCGCAAAGGAGCCGATTTCGAACTTGGTCAAAATGTTTCAGAAAGCGGTAGGCCGGGATTGTTTGCGTGCCGGCAAACAAGCTCACCCGGCAAAGCTTCCAAGAATTAATATCTTAGTTCTTGAACTAATTTTTCAGTTGGCACCTACTCGCTTGACTTTATTTGTTCTTTTTTACATTCCTACCAGTTATTATTCACAACTGTTATTTTATCTATGGCTTATTACTTTCTAACACAATAATTTCCTATTAAATAATTGATAATTTAAACGTCGAAAAAACATATTTACGGCAAAACAAAAAAGAAAACTATCGAATCTTTTAAAGTTTACTTTAGCTTAGAGCCTCGAACAATTATTTTTTAAGGATCAATGGATCAAATAAATAGCTAGAGGACGTAAATGTTTGTGTTGGTATGTTTTTTGGTTGTTGTTGAGAGTTACGCCTGAAACATACACACAAACCAAATTGAAAAAAAAAATGTATGTGCATACAATACTAATATTTAGTGTGAAATAATTATAACATCTGTAAATTGATAATTTGATTTGAAAGTATTTTATAAGGACGACTAATGTATAACTAATTTTAGCTAGATCCGCCACCCTAAAGGGGCGGCCTTAGTGGACCGTGCAGCGTGCATATCAAACACATGTTCTGCGAATACAAGTGTCCTGGGTGGTCATAGTAATTGTCTACTTGTAATGCCCCGCAAATTGCTATACACTGAGGTCTTACCTTTCAATATTTTCAGCATCGAGTAAGTAAATATTTAGTTATTAAAGAATAAAAAATAATCTTACACAAGCACCCAAAATACAGACAGATTTATTATAGTATGACCACGTAAAATAACAGTCAAGTGATAATTCTTTATCATAACAATCAGGTGGGTCTTGGCTTAAGTTCCGGTTAGTTGAATATCAAATTAAAAATTAAGATCTTGGAAATATGTGTTTAAGATGTCTGTTCATTTCAAATTTATCTCTTGAGAATAATATTATTAGAGTTAATATCATGTGATTAAATATATATATATATATATATTTGGCGCCCTGCTTGTATATATTAATGACAAAAAATGAAAAATCATAATCAATACAACTCTTACAATGTTATTTTATTAATATTATAAAAGTGAAAAAATCTAGTCCGTTCTCTCGTTGAAACCATAACACTTAGTAAATCAAAATGTTTATCAACATCCTAGATTAATAAATAATTATAAACGTAAACGTTGAAATTTAGAACTTTAGTACCTAACTGAAAATTTTAGGTAAATGTGAGATTTATTAACGTGTTACAAATGTTCGGGTACTAAACCGTTGACATTTGAACTGCCAAGAATTTTCATCAATAATTCACCTGGCTACGCTTTAAATTCCGGAAGAATTGCGATAAACTCTAAACAGGTGCTTTCAACTTTTCGTAGCGTGATTTTTATATTTTGTTGATTCATTTTTCAAAATTTTTAAACATATTAAACACATTCAATAAGTATTTCATAATGTATCAAAACGGAAAAAATGCAATGACGAAAATTAAGGGTTATATTTTTGTTAAAAAAATATTAATGTTTCTTAATTTATTTGTACCACTTTTATTTAAAAAGTGTTTGATATGTATGCAATGAATTGAGTCACCACCAAAATATATTTTAGCATTCAAGTCCTTGCTAGTTTGATTGTTTTTTTTTGTTGACTGGAAAATTGATGGAACATTTAAATAAATAAATCTTAATTTAAATAATATAATTTAGTAATCAATAATCATATAACATATAAAAAGCAACCGTTTGTTAAATTTGTTCTTTGCCGTTTGATTGGTAAGATTTTTTCCCTAGCGGTCAGGCTGGTCTGGGTTCTAGTACCTACATATATTAGATGTATTCAATTTACATTTGAGATTTTTGAAATGGGTGTTTGCGATGTATCTTCCGATCCAAAGTTTCATTATGTATTCATATTGTCAATCAAGACATGCATGCATTTTAAAACAATTTTGCACATTAATGTTTATAATTAATATATTTTTGTTAAATTATAAAATAATCTTTTTACATAATACTTCTGTATTGTTCCGTAAGCTACAGAACGCCTGTCGCGCTGTACGGTTTCACCATTTTAAATGTATTCAGCATCCATAAAAAGCTCTCGATGTGAAAGCTTCACTCGATACAGATGGGTTGACGCGTCAATGGGGAAGGCTGAGCGTGTATCCGAGCAGTGACGTCACGGTAAACGTCATCGGGCGCAAAGGAAGCCGGAGAGTGGCGAACGAGACGGAAGGCCTCTGTGAAAAGCCTTTTGAAGCGGGGTCCCTTTATAGTTTGACATTGTCTAAGAATGGCCTCGTCCCCCGCGTATTCTGCGAGGCAAGAGATGCGGAAAAATTCTCGGGACAATCTCAGATGAAAATTTTAGATATTTGTGACGTCGTGAAAATCCATATTGCGTGTACTAAAAATTGTCAGCGTATTTGTATATTTATGTATTTTTCTGTTGGAAACAAAAACACGTGTTGAAGATGGGGTGAAAAGATTTTGCGTAGGTTTTTTAAAATATATGACAACAACATCGAAATACTTAATAATATAGAGACGCGGTACGAAAATATAATACATGTTTTAATCAACATAACAATAACTGAACAGTAGTATTTTAGCTATGGGATATTTGAATGACTCGCAAATAAATATTTTTTAACCTTTTAACTGCCGTAGAAAAAATGTGCGTAATTACCATGCCGGCTATAATTCGCAACTATTAATTTAATTACTTATTGACAAAATAACTCGTAACTGGCGTATTGAGCACGAAAAATTTTACGAGATATCTCTGAATGTTACTAAGTTACTCAAACTCTCTTTTTTAAGAGAGGGCAAATAGAAAGGATAACGTTTGGACAAGACTAGTGGTAAGCTAATCGCTCTCGCTAAGCCCCGTTTTTCTGGATAGGATGGGTTGGGAGGGGAGAATTTAAAACATAGATCGATTGAAAAATCAATCCTTAAAAACTGTCCTTACTGGGATTCGAACCCGTGATTTCTGTATTCTGAGCCAATGACGTTGACTACAATTTATCTGGTGAATCTGTATTGACTGTAATTTTAACTGTTTCTGTTCGATTATTTCAAGAAGGGCCATCGATAATTTACTCACTGTTCCGTAAATAAGAATGTATATTTTAAAAATTCTTTCATTCATAGTCTAAAAACTTTATAAATTTGTGTTAAATGTATTTTTTTATTTAAGTAAACTAAAGTTCCTTGAAAATAATGTTGCACTCTGACAATTTTTTACTTTAAATCATCTCGCGAATCGTTGTTATCTATGATATCTTGTGAGCCCCCTCTAGTGCACGCGATCGAATACATACTAAGCAATGCCAGTTATCAACTATCACGTTGTCACGATTCTGATTGTCGAAAGATACAATACGTAATTGTTATTGTTGTTTTATCTCTCACAGCAATTTATCGATAAGCGGTTTTATTGAGTGTTATTAAATTTATTTGTATACATACAGATTCTAAGAAAAAATTCTTGCCTAATTTTCACGACGATAATAAATAGCCAAGGAAAACCCAAGATAAAGATGCCGGTAAAAATATTTTTTGATTATCTAATAGGATGCGGTGTAATAATTGATATTCATTATCAATTTACAGATGTATTAAAACAAATTATAATTTAAAAGTCAGAAAAAAATGTGTTCCTCCAATTTATAATTTTGTGAAAAATATAAAGTTGTATGATTGAAAATGAAGATTAACAGAAATTGGTAAGAAATTAAAATTTTAGCTCACGCAACCATATTATAATTGATTATTATCCGACTTGTAGTTGGGTGCTCAACGACTTCGATTTCGTTGTTTTTCAGATTGAATCCACAGTATTAACGATTTAATAAATTGATTTGTGTTTGAAGGCTTCGATGTCTTTGATCTGCAAGTTGATGGTTAATTTTTTCACCACCACCCGTTATGTGCTGTTTCACGGCGCCTTCCATAAAGCAATAGCGACCAAAAAAAGAAGCAAAGTTACTTCTCATATTCTTTGCCCGATACCAAGTTTCACGAGACTTATATTTTAACCATGTGCTATTGTGATTAAAAAAAGATAGACAAAATGGTAATTGCTGAGAATGTTTAAATTACTCCCCACTCATTCTGAATTTAGATCTTAAAAACGTAGCGTAGAGGGATATTTTAGCTGACAAATAATCCCGCCGCTGCCAAAAACACTTTAAAAAAAGAAAGATCTGAGTATAAAATAGAATTAAAAACAAAATTACTAGCACAAAAAATATTGATGATTGAAAAATGGTATAAAATTCGTGCGGGCAATAAGATGTATTTACATGCCTTTAAAAGCTTTGCAATGACGTGATGCTGAAATACTTATCAACCCTATTATATAATTACTATGAAAATAATTATTGGCTTTTAAGTATATCGTAAATGATGTTAATAATTAGATTCATTACATTATTATAATCGACTTGAATACTTCTGTAAAAAATCAATTATGATTGATTTGTATTCGGATAGTGAAAATAGCACACAATCTATATTATCGAATATAAAAAAAATGTATACTAAATGTAAATGCGTGTTTTTTGCATATCATATTCACCAAAACTTACTTTTTATCCTTGGTTTTTTTAGAGGCAAAAAAAAACTATCGTTCTTTATTGATCCACTCGTAAATGCATTGAGGGCTTTTCAGTGAAGTTAGCGGAACAGCTCACTTCCTGATGCAAGACAATAGAAGAAGCTGCCTGCGCAAGTTTGCACTTCCTTTTCAACAATACAAAATGTTGTGTTTTACTAAGCTCTACAAAGCCATCATAAAAAATACGGTTTTCAAATTAGTACTAAAACATTTTTTTTTACATAAACGTTTTTTTATTTGTTATATGTTTTATATCAGCTGCATTAAAAACATTGAAAGTATGTCCAGGACATATTTTACGATGTTTTAAATACCTACAAACTAAATTGATTGTTTTAAATAATTGGTAAAAGTGAAAATTTCCAACAGAAATCATCTGAAAATGCTTACTTGCTGAAGGAAACCTTGTTCCTACGACCTATAATTGTGTAATAAATATCTTACATATAATTTGTTGATTTGTGAATTTTATTTTGTAGTAATTTTAATCGTTAATCGTATTCAATTATTGATTTAAATGATTTTTAGATACTTGATTTTTCGAGAAATTGAAAAACTGAAATTTGATTTTAAACAAAGAATAATTATAAGTGAATACTGGTATGTAGTGAATTAAAGATATTTAACTTATTATATGAATTTAATTTCAGCTCAAAACGCGGCATGGATCTTGGATTGAGCCGAGGATATTCCGGCTCCATGGCAGCCAAGCACCTGATGGGTCTCGCATCGGCCAACTACGCCGCAGGCCCTGGACGCAGGAGGCGTTCCGTCTCATTGGAATAAGCTACGCTAGATGTGACCGCCTCTGAAAACCCCAGTTTTTGGAAACAAAACTACCCATACCATTGTCCTGCAACGAGTCAATCTGAACCATTATTTTAATTGCATTTAATTATCTGTAGCCCCCCTATCCCAATGATAAATGTAATACAATATTTATGTAACATATTAAGTCTTGTCGTCATTTATCCCAGCCCTAAAATGGTCGATCAGACATTCACACTATATATCAATCGTGTTACTTATATTTTGTAGAGAATATAAAATTATTAATAAAAATAAAGTAGATTTGTAAATCATATATATATTTAGGAATGTATTCACAAAGACCACTGTAGTTTATGTTAGTTACCCTTTCCTTTTTTTTACTTTAAATTTGTTTAATTTCAGTTACAATGAAAACGTTTGTTAATCACTTCTAGAAATTGGCTCTGGAGTTGATTTGACACACTGATAGAAGCATAGTTTTTTTGCGCACAAAATATTATCGGTGAAATTTCTGTTTAAAATGAAATAAAATTTTACTTTATAACGAGAAAATAAACGGATTTTGTTTTGATTATTTGCAATGGTTTTAAAGTGTTAATTCTAGGATACTAAAATTTGGAATCTAAAAAAATAAAAAAAATATATATAATTGAAATGAAAGTGTTGTGCCATAAACTGAAATACTAGTATTTTTCTAATGCAGAACTATGCACTATACAAAATATGCCGTATGTATAAATTACAAATACTACTTGAATTGTAAAGTAAGAGAATTTATTGAAAAGCAAGCCATAAATGACATATTTTTATTGTTTCGATAAAACAATAGGTTATTACAAACATGTTTTAAATTTAATTTGGGTACTCATAATAAATATGATAATGATTGTACAAATATTTCGTCTTGGTTATCGTATATTAAACACTGATGTAGAATTTGGTCTATTAGATAACTTTAAGAAAAGATAATTTATCTGTACATCAGTACAGTTTACATCTACAAAATACAAAAAATGGTTGGTGTAGATAAAGATACAGATTCTTAATATTAGAGTTCTAGAATTATGTATGCAAATAAACTTCATTTATTAAAAGAAAATAGAGAAATTACCTTTTCACTATCATTAAAATGATAATTCCCCAATCGTTTATGAGTGAAAAAATATTTTTTAATTTTTTAAATTATGTTATCAACAATCATTATATTATATACATTTGTTACAATTAAGATACGGTTACTGCATGCCTCTTAATATAAAATCTATTTGTGCCAATGTTCTAAATATTAGGGAAAAAAATGTTACCATACTTTTGTCTTGATTTCATTTTCTGGGGATATTATTTGATTAATTTTGTTTGCTTTTATAATTACTTTAAAATTCATTATTGTCATTATTGAAAAAAGAATTACAAAAACGAATTGTATTTTTAGTAATTTATTTGAAATTTTATTATTAATTTTTAATTATGTTTATTTTTCAACATTCAAAATATCGTTGGTAATGAAATACTATGTAAAACTCAATGTACTAAAATTATTTAAAAACGTTTTAAAAATAATAGATCACGAGCATTACAATTTTGTGTCTGGAATTACATGAATATCTGCTCCCAATATTATGTTGTTTTCATTTTTTATACATTTAACTAATACTCACACAAAACATCCCATATTAATAAACGCATAACATTGAATACATTACAGGCAGCAAAAAAAATAAACTATTAATAATTTATACTGTCGTCAAAAAACGAAATATTTAATTGAAACCTGCTGACAAGTTTTAAGCGGTGGCGTCATTGGATGTATGGATAAACGCTGTAACCTGGTAACATATTTCAATAGATAATTAATAGAAGATATTTACAATCACAATTCAAAATAGATAAATTGAATTTCACAACTTTACTGAACGGAAGAATCTCAAATCATCGATACCTTTACTTATATGGGGCTTATGTGACTTATTATAAGACAACTGACTTAAGCGTTGTAATACAATTGAGCTGAATTGAGAAACTCTTAAGTGGAATTATTAACTCACTTTTTATCTTACATACAATAACAAAACTCTGAGGTTAGTTTGCTTTACGGAGATTAACTGTGTGCCACTTGCTTTTTTCCTATACACAATCAGTGACTTTAAAGTTCGGAATCCTGTTGATTATAAGAAGAGAAGAGAAGGTATTCGAAACTCCACAAAAAAATACCAAAAAAGCTGTATATAAGTCAAATTTCATTAAATACAACATAAACACATATTTTTTCAGTGAACGTCTTAGAGACACAATGGAATAAAAAATAAGCCATGAATTATGTAATTTATATGGAGTGTACGAAAAAACGATACACAATAGATTACCCTACTTTCAATTTTTAAAATCATGTATTGATAATTTATTACAATAGGCGTTTCACTTAAACAATGTGTTGGATTTTTAAAAAGTGTTGAAGTCCATATTAATTTAATTTTTCAAAAACCTCTCGCACTAAAACACATACTAGTTGTACAAGTTTTTCTTATATGAATGAAGGCAGTATGGCTTGTGGATAAAGAAAGTTTTCATAAGTGGAGATAACTTTAAAAAAAAATGTAAAACCTACCTCTAAGAAGATGCTATTTAATACTCATATTCCATAATCAAAGTTGACAACATATATCATCAAAGTATCATTTTCAATCAATCGTGAATAATTTTCAGCGTGCAAGATGACATATTTTTATTTAACACCAACTTTGTTTATTATCGTATTACTGCTACGATTATATTCACAATTGTGTCATATTCACAGTAGATGAAAAAAATATGTTCATAATCGACCAACAACCACTTTATATATATTATATTTACATACATTTAAAAGTATTTAATGAGTTTTTCAGCTAAAACGTCAATAAAATAAATAGTTGAAATATTATAAGCCCACTGAGTTCACTTAATTTCTACTGTATTTTATTTATATATATTCAAACTTCGAAAACATTGTAACTTCTGTTTATGTTTACTTTATTAATGGACGGTGTTAATTCAACAGATGGCACTGTTACCATTGTAATGCACTTAAACAAATAACGCTTATTCCAAATGATTTTAAAATCATTGAAATTGAAAACAGGATTATATTTATCACATGAACGGTAAACAATTGATCGCTGGTTTAAAAAATATGCAAACAAAACAATTATATTAACCAATTAGAGTATAATCAAACTTTGCACACAACATTTTAAGCCACTAATCTACAAAAAATAAATGAGCATCGACCAGAAAATGGAACAATTGGACGCAAAATATGATCAAATGAAGGATTGTATGGAGTTACATTATACTTATTTAGTTATCTTAAAATATGCGATTGTTAGAAACGAAAAAAAATGCAGAGAAGACACATAAATTCAATAAATATTTGACAATAATTCACGTGTTAAAAAACTTGGACACCGATAAAGTATTTACTATTGAAAATTTTCATTTAAATTTTAGTTAATTTGAATAGGATTGATTTGCAATATCAGTACATTTAGATTTTTTCAGCCGACATTGTAGTAGACGAATTAACATTTAAATTGTTTGGATAAAGTTGCAGGTATTTAGATTTTGATGTGACGTAAAAATAGCCCAAATTCAGTATGTTTTCCAATTTCGAAAATTCAATTCAGAAATGAACGTGTTTTACAGAAGTCAATTTAAGAGTAAACTTATTTGACAGATTTTTGTAACTTATTCGAGTTGATTTTTTTAAGCACGTCATTAAACATTTATTCGTTTATCTCACAATTATTTTTGCAATTAGTATTATTATTTAACAGAAAGTAAATAAAAGCGTATATGAGATTATTTATTTTTTCTTGAAAAATTTGGATCTTTTTAAAATTAAATTCCACACCTAAATTTCGCTAATAATTTTGATTCGAACTTTAAAAAAATACTTATTCCCTCTCTCATTATAATTATCTGGATTTCTAAGAAAATGTGTTTGTAATAAATTGTTTCAGCCGATGTGATAATTATACAAACTTAATTGACGGAACTATAAAAGATTTTTTGTATCATAATGTATAGACAATGCCATTTTAGATTCGGATGAAAGACTTGTCAATAATATGCATTCCAAAAACAACGATGGACTTACACCACCATTATAAAAAAAACATGTTTTAGATACAAGAAGGTGTTAGACGTTATCATTTATGTTTATCTTTGACATGATTATAAAAGGTAAGAATATATATATATTATATGTACTGATAATTACAGTAGATTTCTCATTAGCTATTCTTAATTGAGTACAATTATTCTGACTATGATAATTTACAATATAATTCCAGGATAAGTTCATTGTATTATATATTTCGCCATCAACATGTGATTTTGGCAGTTTTGCAGTGTTTTTTTACTGCAATTCTTATGTTTTTCTCATGTTAAATAACATTTGGTTTTCAAAAAGCATTCAACATTATCATTTTTTAAACGAAGTAGATAAAAAGAGGTGTTTTTGTTCTTATATGACTATATGTCGTGATTCAAAGCAAAGCTAGTGTGTTTTTTAGTTTGTTGTAGATTCTATTTAAGATATTATCTTATGAAAATGTTTTTATCGGGATCCATAAAATTAGTGTTTTTACATTATTAGTTGATTAATACAAATTAACAAACCCGTATTTTTTTTATTTCACTGTGCTTGAAGATACAAATTTAGAAGATAATGATTTCTGTCACACGAAGAAAATATATATCTTGTGATTTAATTTAAAGATATGTGTATTCACAACTCCAATCTCATCCAGCAAATAAAAAATGACTTTTATTACCTACTGACATTTCCAGATAACATGGTTATTGACAATAATTCTACCATTGAGTCCTCAAGAAGTTAAGTAAACCAAGGAGTAAAATGGTAAATCTTTTCTAGCGTACTGTTAAGTATAATTATATCTTTACTTGCTGTTTTATTAGATTGCATATTTTTATTTCAGAGAGATAACAATACTGCAGGGTATATTTATTAAGATCATTTTTATGATACTTTAAGACATGCACAATATTAAAACGCATCTAAAATTTTTTTTTTGGTAAAATATCACTTAGATCAACCTCCCAGGAGAGCTCAATTATGTAATATATATATTGTTCATTATTATAAAAGTTGACTAAATCGTTTGACAGTTAGGTTATAGTATTTGTAGAAAAAAATGAACACCGATTAACACGTTTTAGACGTGCACGCATAGAGTCATCAACTAATCTTAATATGGAACATAATTATGATCATCTTATATCTATAGAACCTAAATAAAATTATCGAAAGTGTCCTGAAAGTAATGGTAGTGCAAAATCGAATAATTGTTTGGTGCGTATTTTTGATATTCGTGCCATTATCGATTTAGTTTGACGTCAACTACCGCCAACACTAGCAAATAATTCTGTAAGTGGGCATGTTGGCCGACGTTACTCTATTGTAAATCACGTTCAAACAACTTGAGGAGAAGTGAACAGCATCACAATGGCACGTATAACGAACGCGTGACACGTGTTGCTAACGATTCGGCCACCAAAATAATATATCGTGGCTAATGAAAGATTATAGATTGCCTGTCAAAATTGAACGATTTTTTTTCTTCACCGATTGGGCCAAACACTTCACGAGAATTCATTTTTAATAAGAGTTTCGATAAAAGTAAAGTTGAAAAAACTTCCTAATAATTTATGGGTAGACTCTTTATAAACATTTTTTAATCAAACTGCTGGAATAAATTACTCGAATATGTATGTATCACACAAAAATCTCAATGAAAAGAGATTACATTTATTTAAAAAAAAAACGTAATCATTAATATTCAAAATGATTAATGATATTTTGATTTATACCAGTTTCCTTCAGTGAAGAAGCAAATTATACTAGTGAAAAAATACTAAAAAGATATTGTTTTAGTCATATAAAATTTTGCATAGATTAAAAAATATATATATATTTAGGTATATAAATAAAGTTTCACGGGCTTTAAATTGGACTTTTGCTATCCTACAGTTGCTATGCTATCGGTTCGCAGAAATTTCCATACGTTCTGCAAAAAAATATGAATGTTTTATAATAAAGTCGAGCCCCCTATAGCGTAGAGAGGACTAAGTACGCTATTAAAATACTATGTTATAGGAAACAAAGCACTAGTACAAAATTTGAGGCAAGGTTCTTTAAATTGTATTGTGTGAATTTAACGAAATCGCCAAATCAAACATTTTTCATGTCACGTTCACCTTTTCGTGTTTATCAAATATTTTATCAACACGAGTATATAAAATATAATATATTTTATATACGCGTTAATTTTAAAATGAACATTTAGCGTTTTGTAAAATAAAAATCGCTATAGGCAGACCGTCATACGGGAACTACCGCAAACGCTATAGGAAACTCTTTTTTTTATAAGGGGAAACGCTATAGGGGCGTTTACTGTATATATAGCGTTAGCATTTTTTTCTGCTTGGTTTTAGGTTATTTTATATAAAAATACAACACAACGAGTTTAACACTACAAGCTAATTGAAACAGACGACACATGTAATTGAAATTGTAATAAAAAAATAAGTCAAGACATTTTAAGTTTTTTTAAATTTGATTATATCATTATATTAAATAGAGTGTTTATCTATCCTAACAGTATTCAAACTAGCTTTGTATACTCCCAAACATTTTTGATAATGCTCCAAGAATTTCATCCTACCCTTATATTTCAACCCTTGGACAGGAATCTAAATTGACGTCGTCATGTTGTATGTTACGTATTAAGATTTAACATCTGTCATGTGATCTTATATTCCCCATCTAACTTCAGTAATCAATATGTGAGACGAAATATATGTACATCAGTCAAATAAGTATTCGTCAGTATCAATTATAGTTTGTCTTTGTTGAATTATTTATGTGAAGGATATTATAAAGAAAATTCAAAAATAGTAACTACTAAATATTTTTTTATTATAAACTTCAATTTAACAAATTTGAATCGTTAAAATTATGTACATTCACACAAGTTTTGTCACTAACGACCCGGGTATCGCCTTTCGGCATCTTCAGGCGTTCAATTGCACTTCAATTTAACAGTTTCAATAAATAAATCCTAAAAAATATTGACGGAAAATTCCTTTTTAAATTACAAAAATATTTTTAATAATTGTAATATTACTATAAATTTCAATTAAGCCAACCTTACCCAGCGTGTCAAAATTTGCCACTGATTGTATGATATTATATTGTTTGCGATAACTTGGGTGAGATAGAGTGGGTTAAATGAAAATTTGTTAAATACCATTAAGCTTACATTACATGTCACTGTTTCATTCAAAATTATTAAAATAAATTATCCTCAATATTATTTTTAACCTTACTGGCAGAAGTTGGTAAGCAACAAAAGTACATAATGAGATTTATAGATATTATTTCTTTGTCTAGAATAACTCATTTGGTGAATTTATTGTACAAGTAAACGGTATTTATTTTATCGGTAATTATTGTAAATGCAGATTCAAAGACATTCAATTGTTTCTGTAAATTAGTGTTTATAAATTGACATAGATATTATTAGTGGTGAATTAAGCACACGAGAGGCCCCAGTAAAATTTGGAGGCCCTGTTTTTCGGATAACAAAAAAATCAAGTTATAAAATAAGAATATATAAAAACCTGAACAAAGAGTATATGGGTTAAATTATATAAACTATTTTTTGGCCCTTGCGATTTAAAGGCTCCAAGCGCGAGTCTCATTTGGGCTAATCCGCCCCTGGTTATTATATGTGGACTTTGTCCTACAAGCATAACTATTGTATTCACTGTTTACTTAGTTTGCAACTAACCAACCAACTTCGGATATTACCTTGACGAATTATAAGCGACCAGTGTAGTAGTATGTAACCCGTAACTATTGACTTAACACAATTATTACAATCACTTCAATTTTATAGAAAAAATAGGATTTCAACATAAATTTGTAAATAGTATTACAATAATAGTAAATACACAAGTATGTTTAATACTGATCCTGGGGTCAAATGCTTTACGTCCATGGGCTTGTATTATAGGAAAATAAATCGTATTTAATTATTTTTATTATACGATTTATGGATTTTTGTTCAAAATTATGAATGTGTATGATGTTTATATTACCTTTCACTTTTCCGATTCTAAAAACGGCGACAAGGTAGAGTGATTGGCTAGTTACGTTTCTTTTCATACTTTCGTAATCCTATCTTTGTCGTCAACGGAAAAGATAAGTTTATCTATGGTATACCAATACGTTTTTGCAGAAAGAAATCTGTGGAGATACGTAATTAGGAATGAATTATTGAGAGAGGATATGGTTAGAATAGAAAGCGCATAAAAAATGTATTTATTGTAAAGTGTGCATTCGTGTCTTTTGGCTCTGACTCTCAAATCAATCAAAAATATGTTAATACAAGGTGTCATTGAGAATATTTGCAATTAATTATTGGTTATAAATGTAATTTGGTAATTTACCGGTAAAATAAAATAAAGTCACACTTCAAAAATTAAACAAAGTACTAATGAATAAATGATTCAAAAATTGTTGTACTGAGAATGATTGTTAAATCATATTGCTTATTCAAAATATTTTATTCTTTATTATTAGAATGCTGATTGTAATTTAACATAATAAGAATTAAAACCTTATTCATGATAGCGGAATAATATTCATATAAATTTACACGAAGCAAATAAATTAAAATAGTAGAGTGCTTTAAAATGAACAGTTTTAACAGTCGGGTTAAAGCTTTTCTGTTAGGGCTTACAGTCGACCAGCGACCGACGCTCAAAGCTCTGCGTCCGCTCGATATTTCAAAGCGAAGCTTTTGCCCAGTAGAGGGACTTTAACTACAGTTAAAAAGGTCGGGACTGAAGTTATTTCACATACTCTCCACCATAAAAAAATATTTAGTTTTATCTTTCGATTATCTTTTTATTTTGGCTCAACATGAGTTTGCGTTTCCGATTTTACCCAAAACATATAAATAATAGAGTGTTTTTCTTTCGAAAAATGGATATCACGATAAAACCTTTGTGTTTATATATGTATCGTTTTTTTTCAAAAAAAAAGTTAAATATCTCCTGAAAGTAAATCAGTCAGTTTATTTTCATTGATTTTTTTATATAACACAATAAGGGTCAGCTGTAAATGTTGATTGACAGAATTCAGAATAATTAAACAGTATTTTAACAATAAAAGGTTCTTTGAAATTTTCAATCACGCATTTGCATTATTTCTTTTTTTATGGGATTTTTCCATCTCCATGACAATACATTTTAAGGTTTTATATACTGACTGATTTTAATGCTATATGAAATTGAAGTATGTGTAAATCTTTAATACATATTTTTTCCTAGTTTTTCCATATTGGAGAAATGTAGTTTGAATTGAATATAAAAATAGTTTTTGAAATCTCCATTCACTTTGCAACATATTGTGTTTACTATAATATATTATATTATATTTTTTTGGCAGTATCTCCACTCGTAGTCAAATCACAATGCAAGATTCTATAATAAATAGTAAAATGTAAAGTGTTTTACATGAACTTAAAAGTATATGTAAATATTGTAAATCTATTTTGCTTTATACATCTTCTGGCTTCATAACACGGTCTAAAACTGCGTTTGCGCACGATAAACAGCAGAGATTGCCCGTGTTTGTGAGCATGAGTATTGAACGAGTTTTGTTCGGTGGCATTGCAACTTGATTTATAATTATAATACAATATTATCAGTTTTAAGGTGTTTAATTCCAATACAACAATACATGGAGAAAAATCGTTATAAATATTTAAAAATAAAACACTCTTTTTTACTATCAATTAAAAAAAAATACCTTCGTGCCACTTCTTCATATTTAGTATCACTATCTAAAAATTCTTTTCGTATTTCTATTATTATTTTTTATTGCACTGTTATTAATTTGCTTGTTTCAGTATAAATAAATATATTATATATCATACTCTTATTTGCTATAAATGCTTATGATGAGTGAAACTGGTCTTGATTCTGAAAGAAGTATGGAAATAGAAAACTGTTCAATTTTTTTATACAATATCATCATATATAACAGTAAATTTAAATTTGCTGCAAATAAGATAATTTGAAATTATTAAAACACATGAAAAACAGTGATGTGTGTTTGAGAAATATCCTAATGAAATATAACATATAAACTAAAGTAACTAAAGCATTTAGAAAAAGTTCTTTGATGATGTTATATTTTATGAATGCCCGAACTCTAACATGGTACAGCAAAACGTGCGTAATTAAAATGATTTAAAATATTAATGTTATAATTATAAGAAGTTTTATTTAACTGATAAATTATTGTTAGTACATGGTGACCCCTTTTAGCAGTAGCGTCAGCCGTGTGGACCACATAACTGAGAGCTTTGGAGCGTATAATCAATTACCGGCGGGCTGGAATGATTAAAATACCGTGAAACACAAAAGGCAAATAAATTTCGATGCATCTTTAGGGGGTTTGTTTTCTACGTGAATATCAGTTTTCATAACATATTCAGACTTTGGGTCTCAATGCCCTCGAATTACTATAGCTCTTTTGAAATTTAGTTTCTTTGTTGGAAAAATATTTTACTTTATAGTAGAAAACAATTATGTCCATGAATGATAATGGCATTAATTTTTTTTTAAACCATGTCCGCTCCCAATGTGGAGCATATGGACTCCTAAAGGAGTTTATCTCAACAGAAGTGTTTCTACGAGAACTGCTTGTTACTCAGATGCTCAACCTCTCTTTTTCGAAAGAGAGTATGGATAGACGGATAGGGCTAGGACAGGATTAGTGGTAAGCTAATCGCTCTCAATACGCCCTGTTCATAGAATAGGATGGGTGAGAGGGGAGAATTCAAGACATCACATACATCCATGCCTTTGAACAGAAATTCAAAAATCGATTGAAAAATCAATTTATAAAACTGTCCGTACAGGTATTTGAACCCGGGCCCTCCGTAGCCGAAGCCAACAACGTTGACCACTCAACCACACAGGCAGCTGACGCTATTTTTCGTTTAATTGTTATTTTTCGTCGACTGAACAGATTAAATGAGCCATCTCAAACAATTAATTAATATTAAAATAATAATAAAATGAGGTAGTAAAGTTAATCGGAGATATTAAAAAAAAAACAGTTCATATGAGATCAACTCGAGGAGAAAAGACGTCACAATCATCCATGATCAATATTTAAAATATCAAATTAGTAATATTGGTCTTACTGGGGCTTGAACCCGGACCCATTTATTAGGTGGATGCTCTTACCACGAAACTATACTGAGCATAGTTTGGAGAATAGGTAAATGGAGAGTTTTTCGGCTACCCGACATACAATAAATATAAATTCCTTACAGTACTATTCCACTTTATAAAAATCATTCTCGAGCTCATCCATCCATCTTACGAACAATCAAATAATTGTCGTAATAAAATAGGTTTACGTTATTATCCATAATTCGTTTGTATGTAGTTATTTTCTTTTGTTTTCAGATAATGAATAAGGGTTTCTTGGAATTGTATTTTAGATATTTTTTATATAAAGTATTTACAATCAAAATAGCACATACTTAACTTATAAAGACCAGAATCGAAAAATTGATTTATTTGTGAAATTTTAAGGGATTAAAGAATTAAAAGAAAGCAACTAAAGAATAAAATTACGTCGATTTGTTGCCAAAATTAGTCGTAACAAATATATTGCACTGAATTAAAAAAGTTAATGAAAAAAATACCCAGGAAATTTTCAAAAGAAATTATAAAATATTTTATAATTAAAAAAAAACTTTGCTCGTTCTGAAATAATTGAAAATAAAACCGGCAAATTTTTCATTAAATCCTAATTAAAGGAGACATTCTGAGAATTTGCAAAGGTTGCGGAGGCCGATTTTGTTGATTTTTTCGGTTTATTTTTTTAGCGTTTGTTGTTGAAATTTTCAAATACATAAATAGAATATTTTAAAAGTGCAATACAGTGGTTCTTAATAAATAAACTTCAGCAATATTCAGAGGATACGACTCGCAAATTTTTAATTTTGGTATTTCTTAATTATAACAAATCTTGGGCATACAGCTCACTTGTCAATGATTCGTCTGAAAAACGCTAAAATATGTCGATAAAACAATAAAAGTATGTGATTTGTAAATCCTTTAATGATTAATATTATATATTTGATCTGTACCATACGTTGACTATTTGAGATGAGCAGACACCTTAAAGGTACTACAAATACTGCAAGGGTTATTAAATTTAGACTTCACATATTTAATGACAAAACTTCCAAATATAGATGAAGAAAATGTAATATAATAATTATAAGGTGCAAGTTACTCATGTCTTGTGGTTGGTGAAATAATATCTGATAAGTAATACTATTTTATGCGATTAATAACAACCTTGTTGTAGTATAAATATTATATTATAGAGGTTTTACCTATCAAAATATGCTCAAAAGTGGCGCTTTAACAAAAAGGTTTGAAAAGCTTGTATAGAAGTTTATATAAGTATACTTTCAGTGATAAAGATGTCTTACTTTCAATAAAAAAAGAAATTTAAATGACGACTTTATCAAAATTATACGCTAAAGCATTATCTAAAGCAATTTTTCTAAATAATTCTTTTATTACACTTTAATGAAAACTCAGTTTGGCCATATTCGAAGAGTAAATATTGTGATTATATTATTTTCTTTGAAATGTCATCTCTGTCATCTCAAGTTCGGTACTTTTTTTAAAGATGGCTTTATTGTATGTGAAAATTTTACGAAAACATCCGCTAACCACAATTATTAATATACAAATTATCGTTATGTAAATAAATATTCTTCAAAGAATATTTATCATACGTCTGTGAAAGCTTGTTGTAAATATATATTTACGAGATAGAACAACACATTCGGAAGATATTATTGTATAGTAGAACAGATAATATGCATAAGTTATGCACTGTTCGGTGGATCTCTAAATTTAACCTCGCATTAGAGTGACAAGCCAGACGGTAGATACATTAGAATGCGAGTAAAATAATTCTACATTTAGATGACTATTATAGCAGGATGATCCTTCACTACAAATCATGAAAAGCGAGTTTTTCTACAAAACAATTAAGTCGTCCCCTTAATACAGAACACACCTATCTGATTTTTTTGACATTTTACTGCAGTGCACTTTTTAACTTATTTTAAAATCAATTTTAAAACTGTAAATATAAGAATTTTTATTTAAATAAACGATATTGCATTAGGTAATAGTTTTGTTAAATTGTGTTATGCTATGGATGAATTGAGTCGTCTGGTATCAAAAGCAGAACGCTCAATTACATTATTTTAAAATGGCACTATCGTATTTGAGTTAAGCTTAGAATGATCTGTTACTCTTTTGTTGTTACTATCGATGGATAAACAAAAAATAAGTTTTTAGGTATAACAAAAGTGTTTTCACAAAAAATCAGTTAGGCTAACACTGCACTAAGGAGACGACACATTGCAAGATATCTGTCAAAACTGAATACATGGCACGCTCGGAGCAACAACGACATAAGTGCAAGTTTCGGTATTTAGAAAAAACGTGTAATGATTATATATTTTATCAATTTTAAATATAACACTAGTGACATAATATTTCACTGTTAATTGATTTATTTAAAAAAAAATTCATTGTGTTGCTTAAATGGTATTAGTACTTTTGAAGTGTGTTAAGTAGGCCTTGATAATTTATTTTACAATAATTGTTGAAGCTTAAATCAACTTATGTACTTCTATAATAATTTTTATAAGCCTTTTAATTCAATATGTTTATTTTGTACTGAAATATATAATAAATTGAAAAAAAACCCTTCGCCAAAGAAAGAACACACATTTATTTAAACTAAAACGCCCTTTACTACATTATACAAACTTCTATCAAAAAAAAAACTGAAATCTGTTCATAAATTAGTATTTTTTTTATTTAAATATAGCTAACATTTTTCAACAATACTGAATTATTCGTAAAAAGAATACAAAGTATTTCGAACAATTAAAAAAAATATACAAAATTTTATAAATAAACTCAAAGTTAGTTAAAAACACTAAATTAAAAAGTATGATCTTGAAAAATGGCCAAAACATCTTTCCGAACAATGTGAAAGCAATAATAAATTTTATAATTAAATATTCCACCGCACCTTTTATCTGCGAAAAAATCAAGAATTTTCCATATTTTTTAATTAACATTTCAAAGTTAAGCTATGCGACCCTAACAAGAAATCAATTTAACGAACAAAGTGAACAAAAATTAGATTCCTGTTGACGCAAATAAAAGGATCACCGAACCTTCTCGAAAAATATTAAAAAAACCCTTATTCATTATTTTAAGCAACTGTTGTGAATATACATGAAATTAATATACTAGCGAGATTGATACAATAGTGTTATCGTTTTGTGTTATTCCATACACTTTGAAAAGTATATGGCATTTGTGATATTGAATTATAATATGATACATTTAAACGAGAGGTGAAGGTTGGCTACTAAAATAAAATATGAAAATACTGCAAACAAATTAGGCCAACCGACTGTCTGTGAAAGGCTGAAAATGTAACACTTTTACGACCAAATAATGATGTATTTTATCTGGAGCCTTAATTTATATTGACTTTCATTCATACGTATAGCGTTTGAAGGTATTCAAGTTTATTATTTCGGGAAGAGATTGGTCTGAAAAAATCCTAGATGTTATCTTTGTTTGTTTTCAAAAATGAATGATAGTTTGAACAAAGACGTATAAGAAATTATCAGGCCCTGCCAATCTAAAAGCTATACGGAAAGACATCTTTTATATACGAATCCAAAATAAAATCCAGTAAGCTAAATCCTAATATCAAACGTTTCTGTTCTTAGGTTATATGGTATTTATTTATAAAATAAATGTTACAATTGTAAGTAACTGCTTATTTTTTCATGTTTCATAATAAATATTTTAAATTATAAAACGTTAGTTGAATATTTATATATATAGAAATTGTTTTTGTAATAGTTATAAATCCTACATCAAAGATTTGTGTTGAACTATTATAACAACTTAAAAAATCTGCAATAGAGTTTGAACTTTGTATTCATTCGTTGGTGTTAAATGATTATTGTTTAAAATATATTATTTAAGAGCACACGTTTCTGTTTTACAATAATTGACCTCTTCACCTCAACGACGTTTTTTTTTATGTTAGTTAATGAAAATAATTTAATTTAAATATTTTAAGTAAAGCCTTCCTTATATTATGACTTATTTAAAATGGTAGATTGATCATATGACGTTTAATCTCAGATGAATTTGTTAAATCAGGCAAATCTTAGTTAAGGTAAGTTGTTGCTTATCAATACTATGAAAGGATTATCGGCCGGTAAAGTTTGAAAAACATCTCTTTGAAGTAAGTAAACATTTAATGATTTAACTGAACTGTACCAAAATAACAATTGCGTTTTATAGCATTTTTAGTCAAGGATACAACAAACTTAAACAAAAATTATAGACTTTGCGGGTTAAATGAAATACAGCAAGTAACAAAATCTGTCTTCGAGAAGGAAAAATGTCTAAATTAAATATGCAAAATTTGCCGTCAATTTAGAGTCACGAGATTTTTATGTATGACACAATTTTCAAGTAAATTTCGAATAAAGTTTTATGAGCTTAATATTAATAGAAATTTAATTCAGTTATGGCTGTATTGAAATAAAGTATCTAAGTATTGGTTACAATGAGAAACCTCTCGGGAGATGCACGCGCACCCGTTGAAATATTCAACGAATTTTGAGTAACTTCCTACAGAACATCGAAATTTTCAATTGAGTTTTGTTGAATTTTCATCTTTTGAAGTCACGATTTATTGAATCAAACATGCGCAACGAAATTTCGATAAAATACGTAATATAATTAATAAGTTTTCATTGTAAAATTATAATAGATTCTGGATTTTTTATTAGAAACAGACAGGCATATTTATTTAACAATACTTAAATATTATAAAATATGAACTGACATCGTTATATGTATATTTACTCAAAGTAAAATTACAAATATATTTATACTGGCTTAGCAAATTAAAATAGTGTTGATGATTATCGATTAAAATTTATTACATAAAGCAGTGCTCCGCAACCTTTTCTCTCCCACGGCACACCAAAAGTTTCTCCAGATTTTCGCAACCCACTTCAAATATACATGAGGGTTTATGAAAAATAACATTAGAAATCGTTCTCAATTGTGTAATATATTGCCAACTCAGTACCACAACTAGGCAAATTGGATTTTATCATTATTTGATCTTTTCTTCACTGAAGTAATGCGCTGCGGCACACTAAGCATCGCACCACGGCTCACTAGTGTGTTGTGGCACTGCGGTTGCGGAGCACTGAGATAAAGAACCACAATATCAATAAAGTTCTATATTGATGAGAATATAGAATTGTAATTATATGATAAGTATAACCGAATAACCATGAATTAATTACTGTAATAATTACAGCCACTATCCACAAACGCATGCGTTGGCAACATTTTTTGACTGCTGGTTAAAATCAACCAGCATGTGAATATTATGAGAACGTTTAGGCTCAGTGGATATTTTCATTAAACAAAAACTTCTAGTAAATAATATGATGAATTTGATTGAAAACATATTAACAGTTTGATTTTAAACTTAAAACATAAATAAACAAAACACGTACAATTGTAAAGTTTTTGTTAAATAATTTGAAGTTTTATACTTACATAAGTAATCTTAAGACGTATACAAACATCTGAATTTCCAGTGGTTATTATCCTTTTAACCAACACGTCGATATCACTAGAATCCGTTTTATTTGGGCCCCGTGATGTGCAGTACTGCTGTTTATTTTTACATATAAGACTTTATTTGCGGAAGTAGGTCACTTGAAATTATCAAACGGGTCACTTGGTTACCCGTAGGTATTGGTGACCAACGCCTGCACTAAGATGAAACATTCTGTAATATTAAAAATATCCCAAAAAACAACACTATTTAACGCATTATACACCTAAATTTCAAGTCGTGTCAAAGGTGTTACTAACCAAAACACAATTGTTCACTTCTTTGTTCAGGAAAAAATTATGTGTAGTTGAAATGCTTATATAAGTTTAATGGCTTAGGATTACAGCTGCAGACGCGTATGACTGATTTTAGGGATGGTCAAAACAAACAAGAAAAGCTTTTTCGTTTTAAAAATAACACAATTAGCAATTATTTGATGTTAATTTTAAAAATAAACGTTCATTAGATATTGTTGGCTTACGTCTTAATTTTTTTCTCTGTAAATGGTCAGGTAAAGATTGTTCTCGTCAAGGCCGCTCCAGTAGAATAATGTACAAAGAAAATTGCAACGATTTTGGTATTATTTACCTAAAACTATCACTATAAATATAAATGAATGGTATGTATAATTATGATTTTAAGCTTATCAATTAGGAGGGAGAGCGGCCAGTTTGCGAGCTGGTGGCTAAACCCCCATGTACGGTCCTATTTGCAGTATTCTTACTACATAAATGCGAATTAGGCTATGTATCGGCAATGCCATAATCATATTTTTTTTATTAAAAAATGATATATCTCTTACATTTTATCGTTAAGAAGGTACTGTTGGCTATATCTTCAAAGGTGATGGGATAAATCAGCTGTTTTATTTTGGTAAACTTAAAACTATGTTTTTGTAGATAGGCCCCTGCGATACTAAGCCCCCAAGTTGAGGTTAAGATTTCTTGTTCTCTTTTTTATGCCAAAAAGTTATCAATGTTACTTAATGTAAATATGTTAATTATTCTTGCACCAAATTCAGTGTGTTAAAGCATCGGGAAGCTTGATATTGACAACCAATCAGACTAAAAGAACCACACCCAGCTGTAATTCGTCTGGTGTATAAGTTTTCATTCCATTGAATATATGGAAAAACAAATAAACGTGCTTGTCGTTATCACCTATCAGTTTATTTATTACCAAGTACAATACGAAATACTTGTTACATAGTTACAACTTATCAATTACAGTGTTTCCATTTTCGATAACTTCGACAGCAGCTTTGTGAAGGTTTTCTTTTTGTATACTTAAAACTGAGATTTTATTATAAAGCGAAATGTAGAAACACTCCATCTAGTAAATAATAAAATGTGTAAAATAAGCAGAGTTCTTGAATATCAATAAAATCTGAAAGGAATGATTAAAAGATAATATCTTCAAACAAGTATTTAATTCGTAATTAGTACTGTTAGTGTTTTTATCTAGCCCTTTTTGGCACCAGTAGAATGTAGAAAATCTGAACCTGCATTTAAAAAAAAAATATAAGTGAAGAATTAAAATTTATTTGTAAATAACTTTACAATAAAAGATACTTCTCAAATAGTGTCATAAGTTGTTACACAACCTGTGGAATATCGAAGTTGTTCAAATTTAATTGTTACTAACAACGTTTCCATTTGAAATAAAAGAAAAAAATACACGGGTTATTTTTCTGTCGTCAGTCTCGTCACCCAGTAATTGCTTTAAGGGTTCAGTAATTTTCATTGACACATATTCGTTTGCAATTCCTGAAATAGATTGCACATCCAGGTGTGTAATAATAAATGTGAGAAGAGGGATGACAAAAAGGCGCAATTCTAAATATTAATTTGACAATCGTTTGAAATGAAAAATAGATATTAGTTAAATGATTTAAATATAAAATGTTTTTAACTGAACTTTGTGATTAAAAAAATAAATTAAACGTGTTTCCGTGATGAAGAAAATCGCAATTTCAATAGACCGGCTATTTTTGTTGTTGTATAGCGCGAAACACTTTTCTTGTGACCAATGTTTTTTGACAGAACGGTTAAAATATATCTTTAACAATAGTATCATATAATATCATTATAAAGTGTGTAAATTTATTATAGTATATTTCAATAATTTTGATCCAGAAATTATTGTAAACATGATATGAAAACTACAAAAGTATGTATTTAAATGTTGACTAAAAGAAATATTGAATTAAAGCTGAATTAAAAATATTTAAATATTTGAAAAGATCCTCGAAGATGTGAAAACAAGATAGAACTATATATTTAAAATATATATGTGTATGTGTCTACTACGAAGGAGGATATATTAAATATAATATCGACTGTGGAAAGGAAAAAGGACGTAACCCTCAACTTTCCAAAACAGCTTTTTTTAATAATCACAATGTATACAACTTGACACACATTCTATCAAAAGGATGGAAGCTAGAATGCCGAAAAAGTATCTAAATTTAGCTTTTAAGTTTGAAAAAGATGACATTGTAAAAAATTAAAACCAAGAAAAAACACTGAAATAAAGGTTTTTCCGAGACAATTTCTTTAATTAATCTTGTGTCAATTAAACACCAGTTTAGAAGTCTCCGTGCACTTCAAGGTTGTGTATAATTCATAATTTGCATATGGCCCAAAATCATCAAAACACGTTTTTTGCGCCTCCTGTAAAATTTGATATGTGTGGGATACGTCCTTTTTCCTTTCCACAGTCGATATACATATGGTGCCTACGTAACAATTGGCATTGCTCAACTCTGCAGCGATCACGCCCTTCTGTCGGCAACGATGTTAAGGAATGCAAATAAAAAATAGCATGAGAGATGAAGTAGACTCGAATAAATTTCACAAAAAAGGTCCACTAAGTCGATAAAAAATACACACACATAAATTTGTTACAACTAAACAATATATTACATTAATTAATTGAATAGTTTTAATTGTGCGTTCGCTGGCAACTTTCAGTGTTGTAACTTTTTTAAGCTGCCAGATACTATTTATAGAAGTTTAAATAGGTCGCAGGCAACGTTAAATAGATGTACAAATATTATAGCGCAATTTTCAGACTCTCCGGAGTAATTAACTGGAGTATCGCAGTGTATGATTTGATATCACATAATTAATAAACGAATTCTATGCATGTTTTTTCTGTTTAGTTTATCGCTGTCGGATGCCAATATACACGATGAATTTGTCGATGAATTATTGCGTACTTTTCATTTTTAATAGTCAATTGCTGCCGCTAAATTTCTTTTGACAAACTTCTCCACCCTATGAAGAGTATTGGCGCGTATGTGGGTCCAAATTTCTTGTAGTCTAATGCCGATTGTCATTCTCATGGTTTTAATTGAATTGTCATTATTTTTTCATTTATGAATAAAATAAATAATATATGTATATATATTTATTTTCTACATCCGCTCCCTAGTTGGAGCCACTATATGGCCACCACACGATTCCTCCACGATTCTCTGCCCTCCGCTAGCCTTCTTGCTTGCTCCCATGTTGTTTTAGCGTCCCGTAGCTCCGTCGGTACATCCTATCCACCCGGTTGGTAGAAGAGATAAGCATAATTCAGGCTTTCTTGAGGCACCCGCAGCAGATGTCCAAGCCAGGTCCAGGTTACTCTGTGTTTTTGTAAGGTGCCATGACTCGCAACCGTAAACCAGCACTGTCAGAATGCATGCGTTAAGCAGGAGGCACTTACGTACAAAATATATTATATATATTGTGTACATTGTGTATACTGTGTACATTTACGTCAGTAGAGCGTCACATGTACACAAATGAAAGCAAAACATATCTAAGCTCAAATTCGAAGTAATAGCTTTTGGAAAATATTTAAAAGTAATAATAAATTAGTTTATGTGAACAATATGTTTATAATTCAAACACTTTAAAAATAATGCTTAATATTTAAAAAAAAAACTTTTTGAAATAATTATTAATATTCTTCCCGAATTGATCCGCATTCAAAAATAAATGTTTATTTTTGTGTGAAGTAATAGTAAAAATAATCAAAATATAAGAAAAAATCAAATTTATTTAATATTTGCTCACTCCTCAAATGCTAATAAATCTTTCGAGTATTTTATATATGTATATTACTACTCAAAATTGAAAATTATCGGGAGAGTTTGGATGTAGAAAATTAGAATAAACCCTTGAAAAATAAAATAAAAATCGCATTCGAAATCAGTGTAGTAAAAGTATTAGAAAAGTTGAGTCTCTTCCTTGACTCAGCTATGTAGATTTCCGAGACCATTTAATATCCGGTCGCAGTCTTAATCTGCGCTTTGGGCTCTTCCTTTTTTACCGTTTGTGCCGTGAGTTTTACCAGGCCCTTATAGTTGCTACGAGTTGCGTTCTAGATAATAATTGAGAGTTGAGATTTAATATTTATTTCATTAAGAAATAATTTACAGAGTCACTAATCTGGCTTCTTAAACTATATAACAACAATTAATCAATTGATTTAAAAAACGAATTATAATAATCATCGGTGATTCATGCGTCCAGTTTAACTGGCGCGTGACAATTATGAAATCGATTTAATTGATACGGCGTGGCGTGACCATTTTGTGGTCAATTAAAACACAATTTACTGTCACATCGTGACATTAATTATATTAGATTCGTAACTATTAGCTAAAACCTGGTATCATTTCTCTCATTTTAATAATCAGTGAAATGTCACGTGTACAATTTCAAAATACAAAACGGAATCCAGGTGACGGTCATCCATATTTAATTGCAATGAAATTTTCAAAGCCCAATTAGTGGCATTACTTCCAAAAATTACTTACATCAATGAACGTTTTTCAGATATACAAAAAAGTAACAAAGCTAGTGGTTCATCTTAAATTTACATAAGAATCAAACAAGAGGTTGGTCTTTAAAAATAATACCCTTATTTTTATAAGAACATTAAATCGTAAAAACAACTAATATAAATGTAAACACATCATATGTATCAGGCTATATTTGGGATTGTTGATTAATACTCATTTATTGCATATGAAAAGGATAATAGATATAGTAAAAGCATTATATATACAGAAGAATGAAAACTATTAGCACTGATGTTATTTATTTTCAATCAAAGTCTATATCGATGACGCCAGTTCGGAAGTGAGATTATTTATTTTTTAGAAATTTCGTGGAAGAGCAAAAAAAAATAATAAATAAACGTTTCTGCACTGCAAAAAGATTTTTTTTGAGTAACGTATTTTGAACGTATCTTAAGAAAGGAAACAAACTAAATGGTCAGAATTTAAATCAATTTTTGGTCAGAATAAAAATATTATACGGTCAGAATATTTAAAAACAATTTTGGTTAGTAGGTTAGGTTAAGTTTTTTTTTAAAATTTAATTTAAATTATGACTGTTTATTCTGACCGATATATTATGACCATTTAATACAAATTCTGACCAGAAAAATACGAGCCCTTAAGAAATGTAGCGATAGGCAAAAGAGGAATTGTTATCAATGAACACAAAATTGAATATAAAATTAAAACGTTGATAAATATTTTTTGCAGCGCAAAAGTGGAAATGAATTTTCACATATTAATCTTGGTAGCATTGGTGTACAGTAAAATAGTGAGTGATAAGAGTGAAATTTAAGATAAAAAATATTTGATAATTTAAAATGAAGGTGACAAATTTGAGAGACATTGTAAAAGGGGTGACGAGATAATTATTTTGTATTTCATACATTTTTTCAATAATTAAAGTGTATAAAGAACTCTGACATTTTTGAATGCGATGAAAAGGTAGCCTACACTATTTTTGCATCAAAAAATAATGCAGATAATAAATATTTAATCGAACCTTTCATACGTTCCACAAAGCATCGTTTTTTAGCACGGACGTCTGTAATAATTAAATTTAAAACACGGCTTAAGGTTTTGAACGTTAGAGTGAAAATAATGAGCCTTAGAATTAAAAAAAATACATTTTAAGAGTGGTAAATTTTTATGCTTTTATTTGAGGAAATGAAATCGTTCTGTCGGTGACCCAATTTTGTAATTGGTGTTTGAGAGTTAAGTTTTCCAGATGAAAATTATCTTTTGCATGGCAGTGAATATTTTAAGAGTGTCTTAAAACCTATATTTATATTTACACTTTATAAGAAGAAAATTCGATCCAATTATAGAGCTTTGTAAAGATTGAGCTTTCGGAATATGTGTTAATCTTACAATAAAGTACACATTTTAATCAAGCACCACTGCATAGCAAACAACAGCTTTACTTTACAAGAGGAAAGCTAAGCTTCCCGCTATGGGTTTGTTGATTTGGTTATAATTATTATATTTAGGGATTTATTTTACATTATGTCTCTCAGAAATAAATTGCACATTTTTTATTATTATTTACAGCTTTGAAATAACGGAGTTTAATATTGCGCAGAGCATGGAAAGATCGATAATTATACAAAAAAAATATAAAAAACAATACTGAACTTCAAATATAATTTACAAACAAAATCAACTGGCAATAGACGTACAATAAAATCGTTCAAGAAAATTTGAAGTTTTAATGTGTTTAAGTTGATATTTGGTTGTCCCACCACCACCCGTTATATGTAAGCAGCAGTTTTTTGACGGCCGCCATCCATAACGCAAATAAATAAATATACTCATCGTAAACTTGGCCTGATACAGAGCTGCACGAGACCTAGCTTTCAACCGTGCATTATTGTGCTTAAAAAAATAACGATAGCAAGAAAAAAAACAATGTTGCTTGCTCAACCATTTAGTTGAAGTGAGGTTGACTCTTTTGTATTTTCCCGTTCCGTTTTTCTGCAGACTTCATGAACTGAGAAACTTAACTTTTACGTTCTGAGCCGCATGTAGAGATTACGATATTGTGATTTTAATCATCCTCTATTATGGTTAAAACTATAGTTAATAAAATATTACAACAATGTAGATGGAAAACACAAAGTGTCAGGAGCGAGTGAACGTCGCCAGAAAGCAGCAAGTAGAAAACTGTTTTTGCAATTTAACATGAAAATTGAAACATGTTCTCTTTTTTAGTTCAACTAGACTTTTATTCTTTTTACTCACTGCAACTAGTGTTTTGTTTTAGCGAGAAAGGAACGTATTATAATTGAAGTACGCTACAAAAACATTGGCAGAGACTCCCATTTGTGTTCAAGAATAGTTAATAAAATATTACTAAGTTTTAATAAAACGAATATTTGTTTTAAAAATAGTATAAGAAATTATATTTTTAAAATTTACTCTGTAAGCATTTTTTCATATAATTTATAATAAAAAACAAATTTTGCGGTCGCAATGATTTTATGATGTAAAAAAGTTCTTTTAAAATTCACAATTACAAACCAAAAAAAAAAGCTTTTAATTCAGACAAATTTCGCTAAATTTATATAGCTCACTAAGAGATGGCAGATGCATGAAAAAAATTTTGCAACAGAATATTTTTCACTATAAATTTGGCCCTCGAGAGATGATGTAAGCCAACTAGTAAAATGGTAAAGCTTTTTTCTCGGACTTTTAAGTACAATCACGTTTTTATTTGATGTTTTGGTGGATTGCATATTTTTATTTTAGGAACTACTGCAATGTGAATTAATTACGATACTTAAAGACGTGTAGAATATTACAAAGCGTCTTACATTATTTTCTAAAAATCCCATTTGGCTCACTTTGCTTTTAATGGGCCCAATTGTATGTTGGTTTGGTTTTTAAGAGACACATTATGTGATGAATGATAATTCAATCATCCCCTTTATTCACCGCCAGTGTTATGAAAATACTTTTAAATAATCAATAACCATATTAGGTCATATGAAATATTACGAAACATACCCACATGGGATACCCATTGAAAGCTATCAGATCAAAAGGCTCGGCGTAGCGTATAATTTCAACGTATATAAATAAGTCCACATTAGGTATATCCCCAACGCCTGTATCAACCTAATTTCGTAAGAAAGGTTGGAACAACAAACACACATTACAATACACGAGTAATATATTTTGAAAATACCAAAAGGTGATAGAGTTTTGTTATTATTTTATTATAACCAGCGCTCTAAAAATGAGCCTTATACCAGTAATGAACAATTTTATTTTTCAACGGACCACAGCAGATAATTCAATAATCCGTACAGGCCTAAAATAAATGTGAAAAAGGGGTAGGTAGTTATGTAAATATTTAGGTACGAGTCGTTTCTACAGATGCTGGAAATATGCTGATAATTTATAATTTCAATTCATCCCCTTCATTAACACTGCGCGTGCTTGAAGCCTTGGTAATTGAATCTTATACAAGTCGACTCAGACACGTAATGGTGAAATACGCATAGTTTAGTGTGGTGTATTTAACGTTACTTAAAATACTTAATTGTCTGAATAAAATTGAGATTCGGACAAATTGTTTTATCTTATTAATTTAACAGCCAAATTTACAAGGCCTGTGGGCCGCATGCAGCCAACGATCTGCCTGTTGCTGATCGCTGCCTTATACAGCTAAATTTCGGAGGACTTTAATCAGTGTTTCTGATTTTTAGATTTTTACATGTTTTTCAACTTGACGCGGTTTGTGTTTTTTCAAATGGTATAATTTTGTAAATTTTACATGGTAGTAAATCTTCTTTAAAAACCTGCTAATACCATATTTTATTTATCCTATGAAAGTCGCACCTACACCATTTCAGACTTTATTTATTAATTTATTTTTAATGTTTCAACTTATTTTCAACCTCTAGATTTAAGCAACAGAAAATCTTTTGAGAAAAACTGATTTAAAAAATAAAGAAAGGCAACTTTTTACTTCTACTGTAGTATTACAACAAAATTTTATGCAATACATTTTGAATAAATATACGAGTCGGGAAATGCAGTTGCATGCAAGTTGAATACTGTAAAGTAATGATGCAGCCCTGTTTGCGTTAACAGAGCGTGAATGCAATTCATTTCTGATGCAGGGTACTTCTTGAAAGCTCTCACAAAAGATTGGTGCGCTGTTTTACTTTTTACAAAATACCGAGAATTTTCTTCAACTGAAAAATGGTTTATAATTCCATACAAACAATGAAGCTATACAAGTTTTTTTCTTCAAATAACTTTTCTTGAGCGTATTTTTAGACTTATTAGAGGTTTTTGATTGATATTGAAGCAACCAATTTTGTTGTGAGAGACGATATTATAAAATAAAATATTTTTTACATGCACCTACCTGTCTTGTTGGTATACCTTTATTTTAAATTTATTTTTGTACAGATGCCACTGTTTATATATTTTTCTTATCAGTTGACAATGCTTACAATGAGCGAAACCAATCCTGACCTTTTAAATAAAGTGGAATAAAGTACAAAGGAATATTGTGTTTTTATTAATATGATGCCTTTTCACCAAGTATTGACAGTGAACACTCTAAAAGTGATACGAAATAAGGAATGGGAAAACCGAATTATACTAAACCAAACAATAAGAATAGTAAATAAATGACTTTTTGGTATTAACACATTACAAGGCAATATGTATGTCATTTAAAAAGATAAACGATTTTAATATTAAAAATTTGTAAAATATAGTATAGTGATGCCCAACCTATTTAACAGTAGAGTCAATTAATCCGTTTTTCATATGTTCACACGTCGCGCAGAAGTGAAATGTATTACGAATTGTGATGTCTCCTGAATCTAGGCATCAGAAGTGTTTTTTTTAAATTTTCCATTGTTTTTCAATTGATTTATAAATTTCGTACAAAGTAATGAATGTATGTGATGGCTTGAATTTCCTCCCACTGATCCTCACCTAAAAACGGGCTTAGTGAGAGCGATTTTCTAATCACCTAGTCCTAGTCTTAGTCCTATCTTTTTACCCATACTCAAGAATAGAAGTTTACCAACCACATTCTCCACATTGGGAAGTGGACATGGTAAAAAAAGATACATCAGTCTCAATAATAATATGCTTACTAAATAAAATATATTTTTCCCGAAAAGACTTGCACAAGGTGCAGTCTTTTCATAATAGGTATGTTATAGATATTAAACTCTAAAATGTTTATTATAAAAACAATAATCTAAAAAGGAACTACGCCCGCATTTTAAGGTTTTTAAAACATTGACTGCAGTTGATATTTTAATAAATAATAATAATCTTCGTGCTGGAAAATGGTTACATTTGTATTTAGTCTTTAGGCCACAATAAATGTCAATTTTGCCGGGTCGTGCATTACTATTTTAGTATTATATATTCAATAAAATGTTTTACTTTAAAGTTTAAAGAAATGTGTGTAGCAACAAAAACAGCCGAAAAAAATAATTTAAGCATGTTAAAATTAAATATTCATCTAAGATTAATTATTCTTCAATGTTGGTTGATAATAAATGTTTTACATGTTGAAAATAAAAGTTTTAAATATTTTCCTTATGAGGTCATCACCGTTTTTGTTATTAATGTCTCATATAATTAAAAAATAAACTATTCAACTGACCAGTGTGCAATTTGGTAACTGTGCGTTCATAAAATCATATATTGTTATCAGAATAATAAAATTGTAAAACATGTTATAACGCTGAACTATGATATAATATTCACTGATGTATTTCGTGTTATCAAAATTTGTTAGCAGTCGCTTCTAAAAGGATGACGTTTAATCACATGTGCTCAATGTTACCAAAGACAATCATTTCTTATCTAAAATTATGATTTAATGAAATTGATTGTTTACAAACGAAAATTTAAAATATTGTTTGCCCGCTTTCTCTCATGGGCTTGGATTTGTAAGATATTTTAAAACGTGAGCTAGCAATATAAAAGCGTTTTATTTATAGATATCGATTTTCTATAAAGATGTCGTATTTCAATAGGAGTCAGCACGAAATCACTCTTTTGAATTCGCCCTGGCGAATAATGCCCATGCCTGCTTTAAGCCGTTGATTTACATAGTTATTGTGAGGAAGTTGAAACTTGAAATTGTAATTTTGACTCAACTTTCGCTGGTACAAAACTATTTAAAACTAGCATAATGATTAACAAGTGTTTTCTCTGTTAGGAGAATGTGATGTTTAATTACAGTTTCGAGTATCAAACATTACCAGGAAAAACATCTGTGCTCGAAAGAAAAAGGGATGAGTCTTAAACAAAAATTAATTGAATATGCCATATTAATAACAATACACAAAATATGATGATAAGAGTGCTGAATTAGTAAATTTCACGTTGATACATTACATTTTCATCTTTATTTATACAAATGCAAAACATGTTTTTTTTTTTTTTTAATAAAAAAAATATTTCACATTACAGCTTACGCCAATGCGTCAAATATTTTCAAGTTGAAAGATCATACGAGATATACTCGACGAGAATTTTTGGAAGTCAAATGAGATTAACTCAAGGAGAATTGACTTCACAAACACCCATGTCATAGATCTCAAATTAAAATTGAAAAAAATCAATTTGACATTGACCTTACCGGGAATCGAACCCGGACCCACCTGATCGGTAGAGAAAGCTCTTACCAACTAGACCAAAGCGGGCGACTGTTTTGTCTCTCCTTAAATATACCGATTTAAGAATTTGCCGCTTTTCTATTATTGGACACAGAAATATCTTATCGATAATTTCACCACTTTATTATCACCGACCGAGCATATTTAAACCATAAACAACGCGGATGAAACAAAAACTAAGCCTGAGTGAGATGGATTATCGGGGATTCCCATTTGCTGAATAATTTCCTGCGGCCAGAGGCACTGCGGTCGCGATACGCAATTACGCACTCCAATGCACATCCGGTAAAACAGCCGATAGCAAAAAACATACAATGATTGATTCAGGAATTTCGGTTCAATTGGAAATTGCCACCAAAATATTTCTGTTTACGCAAGTTAAAAAGATTATAACAGTCATATTTTATAACGCGAAAAGACTGGAGACTCTTAGCCATATATTTTATACTCACATCAAATTGAATGAATGAATATTTTAATTAACGCATATAGCTTCAATGTTGTCACACAGAAAGTGCAGTTGGCATTAGAAGATATCCGATATATTTCAATTTAAAAGAGATACATCTTATTATTGTTTTATTTGTTTTGACCTCTGTCCCTGATTTTTATTTATGATAATAATGTTCGTTATCTATATGTCAATCTTAAAAAAACACGATACAACATGTCTAACGATAATATTAAATTTTTTTTTTGATTATCAAAACTGTATTTATTTACGTACATCGCAGTTATTCATTATAGGCCTTCAATCAAAAATGAAATATCGACTATAAAATAATTATTAAGAATACAACGACACTAATGTAAACACCGTATATTCAACCCATTGTGAGACACTTTTAAGATGTGAACAGTAAATTAATTCTCACTGGAATATACATTTTTAATAAGAGTTTCACTCATCGTGAGCATATTGAACTGAACACACTAAAAGTGATATTGAACTGAGTTGAGTATGATTAATTTTGAAGTACAGTGTCTGGGTTGGTAAATTTAATTTAGTTCCACTTTATAGTCAGTTTCGGGTTTATAACAAACTAATTGTTTACTAATAATCTAACGGCACGTAACATATGTTGTTTACACGAGTCGGTTTGTCAAAAGTTAGTAACTAGCACGTGTAATTATTTTCCCTACTCGATCCGCGCAAATAGGGCATGAGACCTAGCTGTTCGGGTGTTGATTGAGATTTGCGATATAGTGAGTGTGACATGAATGTTAACTAGATCGTCCAGATCAGATAAAGTGTAACAAATAGCATAGCAGGTATGTACAAACGGTACTACTCTAGCTGACAGTATAGCAGCAAAGTGATCTAAATCAGCATTTGCAAATTCTCGCAATGATTTGAAACTGTGCGGCTGTGTGTTTCAAAAGTTTTATGTTTTTACATTTAAAAAAAGAATATTCACCATTGCCGAGAAGTCACCCACAAAAATTCAATATTTATGTCGATAAGAGTCGTCTGAATTCCAAAAGTTACAATTTCATACATCGTTTCTTCAATTGGTTTTTGTATTTTTTTTCCATGACTGATTACGTTCCTTCTATCAAATCATGAAAAGATTTTTTTAATGAGAGACTCCTTAAAACTATATTTGTACTCATGCTTTTATAATATTTACAGTATTGACCCAGAGAGCTACATTCATTGAAATGGCTTGCTAGAATATTGTTTTTTTCCGATGACTTCGTCAACATCAATATGATTTCAAACTTACTTTTATCAAGTGAAGGAAACATATAATGCATGATTTATCTTTTTTACGTCGTATAAGTCAACAAATAAACAATTTCTGCCTCACGTAATCCATTGACGAAATTGAAACATGGATTGATAGAAACCATTTGGAGGGAAACTCAGTTGAATAATTACTTTGGGATTATATAATTATCTTCAGCTATATTCTCGTACGAATTCGTAAAAATTAATATCACTTTTTTGATCGACTTTGTTTTGAAATAATTGCTCATTGTTTTATAAATAACAATAGAATCTTTATAAAAATTATTTACATTTTCAAACGCATAGTATTTTTTTCGGTGAATGTATCTTAGTTGATTATCATAATGAAGTATATAAAAAAACTCAAATAACATATTTTCAAAAACTCGTATAAATGACGTTGTAATGACTCAATTTTTAACTAGATGGCTGCCACAGACGAGATATCTCGTAAAAATTTTCGTGCTCAACACGCCAGTTACGAATTAACAACTAGTTCAATTAATAATTGCAAATGATAGCCGGTGTGCTAAGTACAAACATACTTTTTTCTACGACAGGCAAAAGGTAAGCGTTTGACAGGATAAATTCTATTTCAGTTTGAGGCAAAAACTCCTGATAAATGCTTCTTATAGCCGCCTGTGTGGTCGAGTGGTTAACGTCGTTGGCTACCGCTACGGAGGTCACGGGTTCGAATCCCAGTACGAACAGTTTTATAAATAGATTTTTCAATCGATTTATGAATTTCTGTTCTAAGGCATGGATGTATGTGATGTCTTGAATTCTCCCTCCCATCTATCCTATCCTATGAACGGGGCGTATCGAGAGTGTCCTAGCCCTTTCCCTCTATTCCTACTCTCTTTGGAAAAAGACAGGTTGAGCAACTGAGTAACCAGCAGTTCTCGTATAAACACTTCTGTTGAGATAAACTCCATTAGGAGTCCATATGCTCCACATTGGGAGCGGGCATGGTAAAAAAAATCACAATTAGAATTTTCATAAATATTTTATATTATAAATACATATTTTATATATGTGCAATGAAAAATTATTTGTCAGAAGCTGTCTGGCCCTTGACTTCGCTAGACGTATTCTGTGACAAGCAAAACGAAAAGGTGAATATGACATAAAAAAAATGATTTACTGACTTCGTTAAATTTACAAAATACTATTGAAAGAACTCAAATTTCATAAGGGTGCCCAGTCCCTTAAAACGTAGTATTCCTATAGCGTAGTCCTAATCTCTACACTATAGAAGGGTCGACTGTATTTAAATAAAAGTATAACGTTATCTTTCATTACCCTTCAATGCTGTGTTTTTTGGACAATGGTGGCATTTCAAACATCGTTCTGTCCGGTCACTCTATTTGGTTTTAAAGTTGGACTTACATGTGGAAAACTTTCACCATTACAGATATAAATCAATTTCAGCGACTGGAAAATGAGAGAAATATGAAATAAACTTCAGTATATGAATAACGAATCAACGATATTAAAATGTTACCACACATATAATTTGATTTTAAAAACATCATTGAAAACGAAATGCGTCGTGAAAAACAAGGGATGAGGTTCTTCATTAATGTTGTCATATTTGTAATTGAATCTAGTAAAATAACTTAATTTTGTTTTATCTCTATCAAATGTTTTAGAAGTTTGTAGACTTAAGACACGAAATACTTAAATTTATTTGGCAATATACGATTTAAAAATTTAAAGCGAAGCAATGGTTAATTAAATATCTGTTTCCAAATGTCAATGTCAGAATAATTTATATAGAAGAATAGAGCAAAATTTTATTTTCTAGATAAAACAAAAAGTCTTCTTGCAAAAATGTGAGAAATTCCACCCTCATTGCCCAAGGAGGTCATAAAGCAGAGGTATTCATAGAAGAACATAAATTATAATTGATTATCTTGGACGTTTTTATTTTTTTATTTTTTGACAGTATTAGTGGATGCGAGACTGCGAGACGGATGTAATCATCGTTGATAGCAGAAAATGCTGCTGACGAATTATATATTCCATTATAGCACAGTAGAATTTTTCACACAGGTGCGTTTTAAGACTATGGGCCAAATACCGCGAGAAAGAAATTTAAAAGATCGTACAATCTTAATTGATATGACCCTGATGAAATATATGTCTAATAAGAAATTCATAATTTAGTGTTGAAATTTTTCTTATCTTATTTAATTTTAAATATTGCTTTCCTAGTCTACTCATTCTGCATACTTCTTTCAAAACTTTTGTACAGGATATAATTTTAGCTAATCATATTCATAAGGAGGTTTTCTTAATTGTTTTTCCCACTCAAAGTCTTTAGGCGAAAGAATCTTTTTGATAGTCATTACGTAGATAGCTTATACATATGTGAGAAAGAGAAGTAAAATCTTTAAAAAAGAAGTATGTACCCACCTTAGCAAGAACTTTAACTAGGAAACTAGAAGTCTGCTTCAATATTATCAAGCAGAAATATATAAAAGTACTACAGAACCTTGATTTAAATTTAAAACTGAACCTTATTCGTTTCGTGCATAAGAGTGTTTTTATTAACATTCGCTAAACGATTCATGCCTCTTTGACTTGTTTATTCGAGTTGAAACTAGTCCTCATTGTTTGATTAAATTATAGTATTCGGATAACCTGAATTGTCCTTTCTACCTTCAGGTTTGTCGAGATTATTGTCTCGAGGAGAAATCAAATACGTACCCTTAAGGTTTAAATTAATTCTTAAATGGAGAATGAAATAAATTTGTTTGGTTTTTGGTATGGTATGGCGCTATGCTATGAATATTAAAGATATAAAAAAATAGAGCATTGCTTAAATTATTTTATTTATTGCTCAAAACTAAAAAAAAGTAATAAATTATATATGTATGTAAAAAAATATTTTAAATACACACACTTATTCCGAACCCGGTATTGCGAGCTTTTTCCTGATCCTGCTTTATTAGTGTTATGCGTGGCCAGACATCTCGTGGACTTTATTGCCAGATGATAATCAGTTGCCAATTTCACCAGTGATAATATTTGAATATTTTAACCTTTCCTTAATGTCAAACTAGTGCCAAGGCAGTACAGACAACAATAGGTAAGGTAAAATAAAGAATATTTTGTTAGTTGTGGTTTTATACATATATTCTCAATGCTGTTCTGTTGTGAGCAATTGTCCCGTTGGCAAAAAAAAATGGTATCCTTTGTGGTTTTTATTACAGTTTAAAATGAATGGACTGCGCCGCGTTTTGTAGTTACGTCTTCTAATTTGGCACATCCGGCACAGGGGAACTGATAAAAGTCGAACAGTTAGTAGACACGCCTTCGTCGCGTGACTATTGAGTGTCGCATATTGTCAGTATCACTTGCATACTATTCATTCACAAAGCAAATAGACAAAATGCAATGACGGACGGACGCTTCATATTTCAAAGAGTAACTTGTAAACGTCCAACCACTCTAAGAATTGACAAGAATGCCACCCAAAAAGTAACATAAAAATCAACATTTTGTTGGCATAGCAACAAATATCATAAAGAGATTATTTTTGTTGTGATCATACAGGGACAGAAGAAGAAAAATAAATTAAAAAAACGATCAAAACGACAACATTAAAATACATTAGGAGAAAGAGAAATTGAGCAAAAACACTTTTGTCCGTAAAAGATAAAAAGCACCATTCCGAGAATTACAAATTACAATCAAAGAAATGCTGAGGCAAATATTGACGGCTGTTTTTAAAGTCATTAAATATTTTTTGTCAAATATTCCGAGATTTTTTTGTCGATAGATTCGGCAATAACATTGTGGTAGTTAAATAAAATAAAATTCGATAACTATGTTATTCAACTTGTGTTACAAAATGGGCCCATTAGAGGTGAAATGAGTCAAGTAGTATTTTAGAAAAATTAAAGTTAGATGCGTTGTAATATTCTACACGTCTTAAAGTATCCTAAAAGGGAAGTAATCTCAGTTAAAACACGTTGCAATAGTGTTATCTCCGTAAAATAATACGCAATCCATCAAAACACAAAATAAAGACGTGATTGTAGTTAAAAGTCCAAGAAAAAAGTTTTGCCATTTTACTAGTTGGCTCAATTATTCATTACATGTATTGTTTTTAAAAAAATATATGGTTTATGTAACAATTTAATCAAATAAACAGGGCCAATTTTACACGTAGCGATTCGTTGAAAATGCTAGCTGTAAACAAAAACGTTTCTGACTTTTGGATAAAATGACGAAATTATAACAAAAAAGTCTTTGACCCTACGCAGCCAAGTATATATTTTTGTTTTGTTTAACCGAAATAAAATAAAATAGAATTTTCAGTATAATTGACGTCAGTTACTGCTATATGTCTGTTTTATTTTTCTGGTGACTTTTTAATCCTTTTTCTTTTACATTTCCAATATTATTATATTTCTGTTATCAAATAAAAACTACTAAATCATTATATCCTAAAAAATCTTTGCGTCATTAAAAGATAGGTCTTCGAAGCCTCGTTGCATAAAAATGTTATTAAGCTACCACATGCTAAATATTGTTTTATAATAATTAAATTATCTTCTGACACGTGTGCAGTTTGCTTCATTCATTGGCAGTCTGGAATAGCTTCGTAGTCTTCATAGTTTTAGTTTTAGATGCAATTTCACAGCCAAAATTCAATTCTGTTGAATAGGGTTTCGGGCATACGTACATTTTTGATGAACATTAAGTCTACAATAAAACATTGAAATATGAACTCTTGCGGTTGATTCATTGACCGTATTTAGATCTGTCCACGTATATAATATATATTTACTAACATATTTTAGACGACTTAAGAATTGTCATTAAATTAATAAAAATATCTTTAATTCTGTTGATTTTTAAAAAAATAAGAAAAAAAGATATCTTAAGAAGTTGTAAGTAATACAACATTGATTTTGATCCATTGGAAAAAAAAGTTACTTATGTAATTACAATTAGTGTTCTTAAAAGCACATTAATGTGTCAATCGAGATGAAAAAACGCAGATTGAAAGTCATTCATTCATTATATAAGACAATTAAAAATAATAACTAATAGTAATATTTTCCCGGGTTAAACATTTCAAAGGGATCGTAAAATTATAATTTTATGTGCCTAGTCAGAGAGGCGTACTTTGATGAAATTCACGATAAGTATCGAATTATTAATAAAACAAGGAATCGGCTTGCCAAAACATATTAATAACAGTAGTCATAATAACAAGTTACTGTAATGTTAGTGATCCATAAAATTATTCCACATACCGAATGAGTTTATCATAAAATCAAACAGTAAAATTTAACGATCAATTCTAGCAATTGTAAGGTATTATAAAATATAACGATAGTTAATATTATTATCGAATTTTAATGCAGAACTGTTTTTTCAAGTACTAAAAAAATCTATTGTAATTATCGCAATTACCAGAATTTTCGATTTACTTTTGAATTAAAACCTCTTAAGTACTTCTTCAAAATTGAATTGAATGTTAAACATATCGATGGCTTTGTTTCATAGTCTTACAACTAGAAATTGATAGTTTTGTAGATATGACTGACCAAAGTTTTGACACGTTTAAACTGAGCTGTAAAAAAATCTTGTTTGTTTCATCTTTTTAGTAAATCATTTAGTCATTTATGTCAATTCGATTCATATTTTCCGAAGCGTTGACAAAAAAATGAATTGATATTTCTAATTTTTCTATGTGGAACTGAAAGAAGATTGTTTATATTTCTTTATTTCAATATGCAAACATCAGCCTGCCGAGAGGAAATAAGACATATTTTAAATTGTACTTTTGTGGAGCTATAGAAGAGAAGTATTAAAATATAACTCAAACATATTTTTTTTGACCTATCGTTTTATAGAACTAAGCCATCGATATTAAAATTCAACCCTAGTAATATAATTGTGTAATAGTTTTTGTTAAAGGGGACTATAAGATCATATTTGAAAATAACTTTGAATTTTACGTGTCTATGCAATGTCGTACATAACATAAACAAGTAAAATAATGATACACGTCTATTCATTTAATCAATAAAGACAAAAACATTGATGAAAAATATTTTTCATTTACACAGACAGTGATATTGAAGGACACTAGTAATTTCCGTTTGTCGGACACGAGCACTTCCCAAAGTAAACAGATACATAAATCACTTTTGTCCAATGCAAATACAGAATTTGTCGCTATCACTCTATTTTGAAGATAAGCAATCTATAAAGAAAAAAAGTGACCTAAAAATAAATATATATTGGTTGGTACCTAATATAAATATGTAAAAAAACAATAGAAATCACATCAAGTTATTTGCTTACCGTAAAATAAAATCCAAGATAAACACGACTGGATAAAAAAAACATCGAATTGTTCCGACTGTTTTATGGTTTGCAACTATTTATAAACTAGTATGATTTATTGGAAAAAAAAAGATATTTTTCATTTGTACTGAATTCTGAATAGCCATTTTCTTTTCTTGAAGCCGTGCTACATTCAAAGCTGTCGTGCTAAAAATGTAGTATGATATAATTCGTTTGTCTGTCCTTTGTGTGACAAATTAGATAAGATATCAAATTTAGCAAAGGTTACATTAGTAAAAATAAATGTACTTTTGTCTACTTTTCTCATCACACAAACACATAGACAAATGTTATGGTGAGGGTTGTTGCAATAGAAAATATTAAGAGGTTTTTCATGAATAATTCAAATCAATGATACATTACCAAGACAAACATGTGGCAATTAACATTTTACTTTTAAGGTTGGTTTACTTTAAAATGAAATACTCTTTTGCACTCATTACACAATTATTTATTAGGATCAGGACTGGTTTTACTCATGACGCATTTTCAACTGATAAATATAGTGTTATATTATTTTTTAAATATTTTTTTTTTTTTGATATATTCGTCACTGAAATATTAAAAAACATTTTTGTCATGGAATTATATTTAACTGTTCTATATGATTTACTTACATAATGCGTACTATTTACTAACTGACAATAGCAGTTTGGCTATATTTAATTGTTCAGTTAATTAAATGAGTAGTCGGTGATATATAATATCAAAATAGAACATTTCCAAGATATTTTTTTCTTAAAAGTTGTTTTATTGAGCTAATCTAACCTAACCAAGATGCTTTTATATAATACTTATTTGCAGACTACTTTTTACATAAATGGTAAAAGGCTGACGTTGTTGACTGAACATTATTAATTCATTTACTACTATTGAGTGGGCTAAAAAATATTTTAGAATTGTATACAATCCACAAAATTGTGAAAGTTTTTGATACTCCACTGGATCCCACAATTGAGGTCTGAGGTCTGAAATTGGTGGTCCTCGAAAGTTTTTCTTATGGAATATATATATATATATATTTAAAAAATAAATACACTTAATAAAACAAAATTTTATTTTAATCCTAGCTCGGTTCAATGTTAAGAAATTTAAACAAATATTTATAGACGCATTTTTAAGGAGTATTGTGCAAAAAAAGTTAACGTTGGTAAGAAATAAATATTAATATGTAATTATTAAGCTGTGTATTCAAGCCATTTATTTATGTATATTATTAAGGTTTAAACCCATTCTTGATTACTATTAATTAACTTATTATCATAAGAAGTAAAAGTGCCTACTCTTAATCTTGTGCTAGTAAATTATTTAGCTTAACAAACAATGTATAAAGGTAATGACACATATTTGCATTGCACTGTTTTGGTTTACGACTTCGTGTTGAAAAACGATAAGATACCATTTTTATTATTAGTAACATTACTCTCGAGACAATAAATTATAGAAAGTATCTAGCAACGCGACAAGCTTCCAGTCTGACAGACGAAACAAATAAATCTCGTTATCTTTGGTGAAATGTGCTTCCTGCAGAGCCGTTGGTCGCTAGTGGAGCGCGAGAATGATCTCCACGCAAATAGACTTACTCAATAATCGCGGAACAGGCAAGCGCTGGACCGGAATACATTGTACTGCTTTACATAGTATTATTTTCAACTGTGGAAAATGGCAGCGAATATTGAACCGTAAAATTTAAATATCATCATCGTATTTAAGCATAGTTTCTAATTATTTTCGAGTCCGTGGCCCTTTTTGTGTATGATTTTTTTCCGTACCCGTGCTAATTAGTTTTCACGATTCGGGAATAGTACGCAAAACAGTTTATTACTATAATTTAGTTTTTTATACGTACATTTTTGATGACTGATCATATGATATTTTACGATTCAGACTACTACGGTATTTAAAGCTTAAAAATAATAAAAAAAATATTCGGTATGTTATATTTACTTTCTTTTTTTTTTATTAAAAAATGGATTTGTGATATGGTTTTATGATTATTGTAACTTTTACACAAAATTTCCAAGCAAATACAGATGGAGATAAAATGAAATAAAGCTTTGGCGAATAATTGGAAGTTTTTCCGCATAAATCTTTTTTGTTTGAAATAGAGAAACGAAACATGCATGAAATAACACATGCTTTAGCAGTTTACTCTGTCATATTATGATAAATACAACATGTGCAAAAAATGTTGGCAGCGTTTCGCTGTTATATAATACAACACGAGTGGCCGATAATATTTTTCCATCACATCGCTTAGTGGCGACCAAGCGGGAGACATACCGAAAACACATTTAGAATTATACAAATTTAGACCAGACTGTATGGTTATGACTATGCACAATATTGTTGGAAAACTAGTTATATAGCGTTAGACTGAGGTCGTCGACTATAAACTACTGGATTAGCTACTTAGTGGCCCGTTGTTTGTATATAGACTATGCCACACTTGTTTTATTATTTTTTATTTATTTTTATTAACACGGTATAATGATGAATTAAGGTAGAGTAAGATTATATCACAGTTCAATATTATTTTGTTTCGGTAACTGTCCTCACGAAATTGCTAAATCCAAAATATTGTTTTACAGCATCGTCGGACTATTCAGTAGATATTAAGAGTAATTAGTGGTTAACGTCGTTGGCTTTTTAACAGCATTTTTAATCGATTTATCGGTATCTATTCATGGGTTTTTGTGATGTTCAAAAATTCCTTTCCACCCTTGTAACCCTAAAATAATGGGGAGTAGCTAGAACGATTGGCTTATCGCTAGTCATGTGTTAAGCTTATATTTTATATCTCTACTATCTTCGAAAAGTAGAGAGGTTGAGCAACTGGGTGACAAGTAGTTTTCGTAGAAAAAATCTGTTAAGATACCTTCATCAGGAAGCCATATGCTCCACATTGAGAGCGAACATGAAAAAAAAGTGAAATTGTTTTAATATTATTAGTAATATATATATTTACTGAAATATCCTAAATTAAAGTTTGTAAAAACTTAAATTAAAATTTATCCTTATTCATACATGTCACTGTCGATAAAACTTGAGCTGTGTCTTTGCATTTTAGATATTTTCGAAAGTGGGACTCAAACTGTATTTTTACTTAAAATGTTTAAGACAAATCAAATAAAATATTTTTACAAAAACAATCCTACATAAAATCCTTATAAAACCTGTTATAACACATGCGCCGAAGTCTTATGCTAATAACTTAAAGAACTCTCAGAAGCTGCACGTCTTTGAATGGTATATCCTGCAAATTTTTTTTGAACCTGTCTGATAGGATGGCATTTAGAGAAATAGGAAAAAACCTATAAACTTGATAACCTCTACGGTGATCCAAACTTTAGAATTGTGAAAAGTCAACGTTTGCGCTGTGCCGGGAGAATATCATACATGGATGATTGGAAACTTCCATAACACCTCTTTTTTTTTATTTTATCGCAGGGAAGAAACAGACCGTTGTAAAACTACGACTTTGCTGAATGAACGTGGTGTCACAGGACTTACTAGTGGTTGAAATCAGTGATTGGTGTAGAATGTTGGATGACCGAGTGGAGTAGAGAGGAGTAATTAAGTCGGTAAAGATTCACTCTGGAATGTAGCGCAAGGAAGACGAAGACATTATTTGTTATTTATGATAAGTATAAATAAGACGTTAATTATAAACATTTGATGTATTTAACAAGCGAAATAAAAGAATATATTTAATATTTTTTAATAACGCATATAAAGACTAGTGCTATAATTTCTTTCTTATAGAAACTGTTTCTCACTGGGGCTAATAACAAAGTATTTTAAATTAAACATTTGGTAGATGACAAAAACAACTTTATTTATTTGTTGCTGATAGTAAATTATTGAACACACTGCAACTTACGAACCGTAACGGAGTTTTTGATTTGCAGGAACCGGCGCGCTGTTATTCGAAGATTTGAGGTCTTCCAATGTGCTCCAGTCTGACACTGACTCTAGTTTGCATCATTTTAGTTAATTTAAATTGCACTACAAATAAGATAAAAAAATTAAAACACAATATATCGGAATAAAGAAGTATCAATAAACAACGTAAATAAATATTCCTTTTTATGTTATTCGGATATAAATCAATTGGCAAAATCATTGCAACGTTAATTAACATCTACGTGAATAGAATCGTATATTTACTTCAAATAGCTTTACATAAGTGATTGTTTACAACAATTTGATAATTTAAATACATTTCTGTTATTAGTATATCACAAGTATGTCTGGAAATAGATTGTTTCCCACGCTTCCCCAAAACCGTTCCTAGAATCAAATATGTAAACACCAGTTTTTGATGGAAAAGACAGATTATATCTAATTTCGTAGCGGAAAAGATTTTGTGTAGACATAACGTATTCAGTGGATAAAGATAGTCAAATGAAATAAAATACCATAGACTTACAGAAAAAATCTCTATATATTAGTATAAATAGTTAAATCTAGGACGTTGCTGTTTGACCTTTTGGTTTTACTTTGCACTACTGAATATTTGAGTATTGACATTTTAAGAATTTCCGGTAAAGGACAGCTTAACATTGTATTATAGCCGATCATAGGAAGTTAAATAACATATTTATAGAATCTAAGTATATTTAAAATTAATCGAAAGCTATACTAATAAAATTAAATACATCAAAAAATATTGACATACTGTGAAAAATGTGTTTGCCACATAACATAATGAATCAAAAATTTATTTTTTATTTAAAGTTTTATACCAAATTGACGATAATATTTTACATAAAAATCGTATTTTTATAACATTATATATTAACGAAGCAACTGGCAATTTATAATATTACATTCACCTAAAAATATATTATATATCAGTCAGTGACACTTACTATTGGAGGCTATTTCAAAATGCTGCTAATATTTGAGTTATATTTGAATAAGTTGAGAGAAGTATTTTTTTTATCATTATTTTAACTTATTTTACAAGTTTAATAGCATCAGGCTATAAAGATAATATATGGTTTATTTTAAATACAACGTTTCAAGCAAGAACTTTATGTCGTCCTCATAGCCAAATTATTAGAATTTCGTAGTCTTCGAAGTCTGTTTGTTGAAATGTTCAAACACCAAAACGAAAACTTTTGTACGTTGATTTTTTCAATCACTTTATTTTTTATATGTCATCAATATTGATTCACGAAAAAGAATACATACCATTACTGTTTTATTCTTTCCCGCTCACCCCATATTCAATCCTTAAAACTCGTCAAGTGAAAGTACTTTTCATAGCCCATCATTATTTATTTATCGTCTCGAAGAGAAAGGTTCATTGACTGACTAAAAACTTGCATGATATATACAAATATAAATTTCCTTTATGCAGTGCATATTTATATATATGCATATATAAATATGCACTCCATAAATCGTACTTTTATTCATATAGGTAGTGGGTATGGCACATCGTTCAAAGTGATCACGAATTAAGATTTGTGTATACTTATCATAATATATTATTTATAAGAGATAAATAGTCTAAAAAGCTTTTTTAACTTCGCCAGAAATAAACATTCTTTGACATACAGGAGGTTTTTCACCGCTGTCGGCGGTATGTTTTTGGTAAATCTCAGCTGTCCTGTAATAAATTATCGAGTTATAAATGGCTTGCCAGATTTACGAACTGCCAAAAATGATCGCTCATTAAAGGTTTACACAATAATTGTTTGTAACTACTATTAACGTAAAGCGCTATTTGTAATGAATCATTAATTTATACTCGGCGCCCATAAAAGTTTGAAAACATTAACCATATGCCTATGAGAGATTCGGTTAAGTAATAAAGACATTGTTTTTTACAAACTATGCGTTAACTCTTATTTATCTTTTAGTTTTACTAACAGAAAACAAATATAATTTGACAATTAGTAATGAATGTTGGATAATACGATGATAGTATTCTGTTTTATATCGTTTATTTTATCGATCACAGAGCTGTCGAGTGAAAATATTTAAATACAAATACATATTTTTTTAAATAGATTTACAGATAGATAATATTTTATAGACTGTATACCGTCGGTATACTGGCAAAAGGCGAAATCATTTTCGATAATCATGAAATTTTAACATCTTTATTTCTGCATTTTAACTATTAAATATTGTTCTAAAAACTTCGTTAATGATTAACGAATTCAATGAATATCAATCTGCATTTTTAACTCAAAACAGCCGGTTTTCCACTTATCGCTTTGTGCCAGTATAACGAAGATATGCTGCATTTCATTGTTAAATCATCACTGGCTGTTGACTGGTAGGTATTTTAAAATGTTCAATAATATTTAATTAATGTATTATATATTTAAAATTTGTAAAATCATTGATACGCATAACGACAAATGTCGACAGAACAAAGCTTTTAGAAATATCACTTACACAATGGATTGAATTTATTTAGAAACGCACACATTTGCTCAAAATTAAAACTTAATCAAAGAATTGCCGATATAATTTGAGAACCTATTTGATAACTTCATTAGACTATGTAACCCAGTATCTTATAGTTATATCGTGATACCGTTTTTAAATACCTCAGATTTTTTCCTTAAAAGAATAATACTTTCAATCGTGTTTCATGGTTATATTGGATCTGCGGGTATTTTTCGCATAAGTTCCAAGTATTTTGTTTTCGTTATTTGTCTTTCAATTATCACACCTTGTTTTCAATCAAATTTAAGTCACGCTTTTTTGTTGATTCCGCTTATTATTTTTAGTCAATAAATGACTTGTATACAATAGTAATTTGTATACAGCCTCAAAATTATCAACAGTTATTTTTTTTCATTGTGGCACGATTTTCAAAGCTTTGCGGATTCAGACTTCACAAATGAAAATATGTTTGTAAGAAAATCGTGAGAATTTTTTATTGTATCATATTTATAGTGAGTACACTTGACTGGATTGTTGTTTATTGTATGTTAATGTTATTAAAAAATACTTTTACTAATGTATACAACGATTAGTATAATATCAGTAAAATAGCTTTCATTTATTTTTGACTTATTTTTTTCAATGTTTTCTTGTGACATATTGAGTAATATAATTTTATGTTTGTTATAGCATCATCGTTAAATATATAATCGTTTTTATTGATGTCCACTTCGTCAACCTCCTTAATAAAGTTTTTTTTAATGACGAAAAATAATTACCAAGGATAAATAGAAATATAGTTACCATACTATAATATATAATGTAACGACAACACGAACTTTCTATACCATCGGTATACTGCCAGAAAACGTTAATTATGTATGTGTTAAGAGTTATGAATACAGATCAGTAGATTTAAAAACGTTTTAATAGTTTAAGATTTAGTTATTCAGGCTTTTAAGTGGACGGATGAACTGAACTGACAATCAGTTCAAGTTCATCCGTGCACTTAAACGCCTGAAGATGCCGAAAGGCGAAACCCGGGTCGATAGTGACAAAATCTGTGTGAATGTACATAGTCTGAACGATTCAAATTTAACGTTTTAATAGACCATAAAGTCTCAAAAAACAAGGTGACTCATATTACATTTATTTGTGTCGATATTCAAAGAAGTAATACAAACTAAGTATAATTTGTTGGCAGTTATTACTAGCAGAAATTTATATATAACTTAACGCTTTTTACCTGTACAGATTTTATATTTCTACAGCTACCCAACGACGATTAGACGACTAAACGTTTTTAGCTGTAAACAAATTGGTCAATTATTGTCTATTTACCGCCTTGTTACATTTCAGTCCATTCGTGATATTTATAAAAGTTGATTATCTCAAAAACAGGTTTTTTAATATTACGTTTTCTGACAGAATACCGAAGATATATTGTTTCATAGAAACCGTAAGATACCGTAAACTATACACAATCAATACTAAATTACTGAACGAATTAATTTATATTAACGACCTCAAAATAAGCATTTAACGATTTCTGTAGTACATATATATATATGGCAAATATTTTTTTATTGAAGATTTTTCAGTGTTCGACAATGTACGACGCCCGTCCCGTCATCACCCATAATCTTGACCTTTTCCTTGGACCCTGTAAATTGAATTTTCCAACTCTAATAAAGTACGGAGACGTCTCTACCAAACGCGTGACTCCCATAAAAGAAGATTTACTGTAGACCTTACGTTTTGGTCAGAGTTTGCAATGGATTTTGAAGCTAGGAAAGGATTTTATAAAATGGAAAACGAGAAACTAGTTGCGTTAGTAAAAAATCGGTCAGTCGATTATATATTATAGTAAATTTATATTTTTAATAAAAATAATCATTTCAAATTATTTTCGATCTTAAATGGAGAATGTAAACGTGTATGTTGGACGTCTTCTGCTTTTAAGAAGCTCGTTTGTTCTATTACTTGAGAAAGGGTAAAGATATGAGGATTGCAAAGAAAAAAAAAACTAATTAATCATGATCATATGGTGCTGTTTTGAGTACTGGTTATAGCGTTTGATACAAATTTGTAAATCGGTTAAAAAAATATTTATGAAATAGCAATATATAAATAACTAAATATTTTAATCCATGTCCGCTCCCAATGTGGAGCATCTTCTACGAGAACTGCTTGTCACTCAGTTGCTCAACCTCTCTTTTTCGTGAGCCCGAATATATTACTAGCAAAATTCATATATATATATATATATATATATATATGACTTGCAATTTCACTAGGTTGTGATTGTTGGTTGGACAAATTCATTGCTACAAGTGTTTGATATTGGAAGTGGTGGTTCGGTAATAATTTCAAGAAATTCGATTTAGCAAGAACAGTCATTGCAGTTTCTATAGAGCCGATCTCGAAACCACGGTATAGAAAAATTCTTGCGTTATTTAAATGACTCGATTGTACTTTAGGTGCATATTTTTAATTGGATTTTTTTTTAAATATTTTTGCGGACCATAATGAGTTAATATTATAATTTTACGAAATATGTAATTTGACCTTTAAAATTTAGTTTTGTTGAATGGAGCGTTATACGAGGGACCGCCGCGTGCGCTATAGAAAACCGCTGTATAGCAGGGAGTGCTATAGGAGGGTTTACTGTACATACTATTTGTATTGCAATGTTTGAAGCCACCTTTCACAATGCCATTGAACGCTCGATAAAAATTAAATTTATTTTTTTACTTAACTTTATATTATGAAAAGTAATTAAATGCTATATGTACAATATAATTAAAAAATATAATCCCTCTGAGGAACAGCGGGAAAATTTTGAGGAGGCAATACAATTATTTACTTAATTAGGTAAAATAAATCTAATTTTAAGCTTATTATACTCGGAATATAAAATAATAATGTCGTGCTTTACTTATGAAAACCGTTGTACGTGGGCGTTAAGTTATTCCTCCATAAGGTTTACTTATAAATTATTTATTAATATGATTTTGTGATTTATGATAATGAAAAGTTATATATCAAAGGTTCATAAATTATTAATAATTTGACCTGTTATTTATTTCACGAAACAAAATGGATTTAACTAAGTTTAAAGTAGAAGCTACTTCTCAAAACTTAATTAATATTATACCAAAATTAGAAATGTTTTTCACTAGATGAATTACTTTATTTATAGTCAAGCAGTTTCTTATTATATATCAAACAGATGAATTAATAGTTGAATAAGCTTTGAAAACACATAAACTATAAGTTCTCTGAGTGGTACTTACTCAATAATGATAATGTATTATTATAAAACCTTCTTTGAAGATATGTATATTGTATTCTTTATGTGAATTGTTTGTCTCACAAATAAATGATTATCAACGTCAGTTCAAGTTCATCCATGCACTTAAACGCCTAAAGATGCTGAAAAGTGAAACCCTGGTCTTTAATGACAACTTGTGTGAATGCAGATAATTAGAACGATTCAAATTAAATACTGAAATTCTACTAAGCACCTTCAGTCGAAATCTTAAATTAACTGAGGCTTACTTTCATTGTTGCAAAAAGCTTGAGAGTTCATTGTAACTTAGTTTCACTGAAAATCTACAATTTTAGCTTTGCAGTTTTCGGGTCGCAAAAGATAAATACTATTTTTTTTATCTAAAATATATTTCACATGGAAACGTGCTATAACTACACGTAACACATCAAGCGGCAGTTTTCATACATATTATGTTGTATTTTCGCATATGCGTTAAATTTAGATAGGTCAATCGTGCTTGCATTGCATAATAATGCTGTCTTAAAACTAAAGACAAAGATCTCTAAAAAATGATAATATTCTCAGGTATTTAATGTATTAATTTAAATGTCTTTCTTCTGCTATATCTATAGCCTAATACTTTTCTTTACTGTTAGACGCCTGCGGCCTGCGATAGATAAGTTCTTAGAACTTCACGTCAGTACCAAATGTAAGACCATTTTTCTGGTTACAGTCGTTTTACTCGACTGCAATAATGTCGACGCAATTGCAGACAAAGTTAAGCTTGGCGGAAAATTGAAAATTAAGACAACTATTAACATCAAACGAGGCATCCATTTAATTTTTGAAAATACGTCTCACAATTCGTAAGAAGAAACAAACAATAAAGTGAACACAAAACTGTGGTCACTCAATTACCCCAGTAATTAACTCAATAGAGGATGCCAAAGATATTAATTTGACAGCGTTACAAACTCGTGCCAGTCAAAATATTATGACATAGTCATTTAATGTAGAGCAGCAGTCGCAAGCTGGTGGTACGCAAGAAGATGTTGATAGTAACCAAAGAATCAAACACAAGTTCCCATAAATATATGAAGCAAAAAACATTACTCTAATTATTTTTGTATAAGAAAACAAATTCGATGCAATTGGCGGTTACTTTGTTGAAGCTCATTTTTAATATGACATTAAATTTGATAACATTGCTATTTTGATTTGTTTATTCGTAAACCTTGCGACGATTAATCTGATGATGCTCTTCAAAGAAGCGAAACATGTTAAAAAAATATAACACAACAAGAAGAATAATAAATTTATCAGATTTGATTTTATAGGAAAAAAAATAATTACTTTTTCAAGCTAAAATAATGTAAATTTGAATCGTTCAAATTATGTACACTCCCACAGATTTTGTCACTAACGACCCGAGTTTCGCCTTTCGGCATCTTCAGGCGTTCAAGCGCACGGATGAACTTGAACTGACGCTTAGTAAATGGATGTTTCGTGTTTATATATTAAATAAATGTATCACTGAGTCTAAAGCCATCGCTGGTGAAAAGGATAAGCTCATGGGAATTTGAGTAGTGAGTGGTTTTTAGAATTATATTTATTTGTTTGTCGGCAAAGGTTTTATGATATTATTTATGATATTATTTATATAGGGTATAGAAGTGGTGGCGATGGCTTTAGACTCAGTGATACATTTATTTAATATATAAACACGAAACATCCATTTACTAAGCGTCAGTTCAAGGCGAAACCCGGGTCGTTAGTGACAAAATCTGTGGGAGTGTACATAATTTGAACGATTCAAATTTAATATTGAAATTACACCAAGCACTTTCAGTCGAAATCTTAAATTATAAAATAATGTAATTTTTAAATCCGATTGTACTTTTTAAAAATCATGTAAGCGGGCCACATGATTCAAATTTATTCGTTTAATTGTCAGCGAGGTCCGAAAGGTTTACAACAAACAGCTAGACTATCTATTTATATAATATTAATGTTTCTCAAAAAAATTCCCCGTAGACTCTCGTTATGCTTTATACTAAATGTTTCAATTTATTAGCTTCAAATGTGTTTTTAAAAAACCTCTTTTAATATGAAGTCAATCATTTGACCCATATAGACCACTTTTAGAATTTTTGATAGAAGACAAAATAATATTGCATATTAATTTACATATGTAGACCAAAAGTAAAAATAGCCGTCTAATATTAGCTTTTATTCATGTGAATTTTATCTCTACTCTGAAAAAGTAGTATAATTGTGATTTATCGTTAATAAACCGAGTTGTTTACGTCTTTACCTTATTCTTTACCCTTGTTATTACAGAACGGCAACAAAAATATTCCAGATTTGTACGTTTGCTATTTTTAGTACACAAAGTTCAAAAGTATTTCGTTAATAAGCAACGTTCAGATGCATGTCTTTTGATAAATTTAATATTGCCTCCGGGAAAACTTTTCAGAATGTTACAGATCTCTACATATAGCCTAAAGCAGTTTTCTAGCAACGCTTATAGATTATAGGGGCTGAAATTGAATCTGTTGAAATCTGAATAATTGAAAACCCGAATAACATATTATATTAAAAGCAAAACTAAAATTTAGCCTACTTGTTTGAATTAACAGTTTTGTAATGCGTTGGTAGTGGTAAATAAAGATAAATATCAAAACAGTATTCTGTAACAATATATACATATAAATTAATTTAATGTTGGGAATTACGTATGAAATACAATATCAGCTAAATTTGTGCCTTTGTTAGCTTCACAAATGCGGGTTCTTATAACATTTTTCATCATATTATCGTACATTTCAACGGGTATTTCATTAGTTACGTCACGAATGTTTTGTTTAAGTTACTCAAGTGTTTCTGGATTACTAGTTCTTACCTTTCTCTTTTAATATTCCTACAAAAAAAAATCCGGGGAAATTAAATCCGGTGATCGTGGAGGCCAATTAATATTATTATTTATTGATTTTTTTGTGGAAACAGGTCTTATAGTAATTCCATTGTAACAAAGGTTGTATGTGAAAGCTCACTGTCTTGTTTGAACCACATGTTGAACAAAAACAAAGCATCTAATTTTGGTTTCAAAAAGTTATTAATCATGTAACGATGACGTTCTTCATTAACAACTACCGTAAAACTATGATCATCTTCAAAAAAGTACCAATGATTCGTCCACCCTATAAAGCGTGCTGTACTGTCACTTTTAGTGGATGCAAAGGTGAGAATTTTATACTGCTCAGAACTGACTATTTTATTTATTTACTTAAATAAAAATATGAATCATTATGATTTTTTCGTGAAAATTAGAGTAATTATAAGCAAGCTTTAACATCATATTGAGATATGTGTGGCGTCTCTAATGGTTTTGTGGAAAAAGCTCTTGTGTCAAGTGAATTTTAAATGAAAACAAAAGCAAATCTTAATGGACATTTTTCTAAATATTTGTTGTCTTAAGTCCAATTTCATGAGCACGGTGTCGAACTAAGGTTGATGGATTATTTTGAACACATTCTTGGATAGCAAAAAAAAATTAGCTGACATTCTTATGCGTTATGGCCCAGACTTGTTTTCATCTGATTCAGAACTTTTTCATTAAAAAAATTGACTTAAAAATAAATAGCGAGTTTTAATGACTTTATTTTTACACTAAATTTCACTTTATTTTCAAACCGTCTCAATAATTGATAATTGATTTTGATAAATGTTTTTACAATTAAAAATAAATTTTCCACGTCTATAAATCACGACTGCCAAAGTTTTGACCAAGTTGGCGACCTATCAAAGTAGTAAACCTTCCCAGTGAACATCCTGTATTTGTCTATCTCTAACCCAAAGCGTCAGACAACGCAAGTGACAAGCTTATTTGTCAGGTGGCACTGCAATTTAGATTTTAATATAGCTGTACGAATATTTTATATTTTTAGGTCCCGTTTCAGTATTTTGATTATACTCATCAAATTTTGTTTGTGATAGTTTTATTTAGTATTTGTAGTTTTATTTTGTGTGAAAAGGAAGGATTTTTTACGAAGATAATGATTTTTTATTTGCCAAACGTTATCTTTCGTAATTCAGGAATCAATTTCATATTACGATACATATTCACAATAAAGTGCTCCTAGTTATAAAACGACATTTACGTCAACAAATTTCTCGATATAATGTATTCATTGTCGTGCGCGATTCATTTTTCAAGTAGGATAATATAATATTTTCTTAATAATCAGCAAATATGAATAGTGTAAGAATTAAATAAAATATAATAAATTCATGTTGCTTTGATTTTAATTATAATATTAGACACATAAGTTAAACTTCAGAAGCGAAAAAGTCTCATCGTTTTTAGATATCAATTTCATCAATTAGACAAACAAAATTTTATTTGATTCAAACGAAAATAATTGAACAAAGCAATTTAAAAAAAAGCTTATAAAAAAATATATATTCACAATGGTAGTTTTACTAGGTCGTCTTCAAGTATGCTCAAAACAGTCAAAAACGGCACCCAGACATTAGCGTCCAGAGTCCAGACTTTATCGCCCAGCCATTAGCGCCAAACCAAATGCGCCCAGACATAAGCGCCCACTATAAATACAAAATATATAAAATAAGTTCTTTTTTGGTATATCGATATAAATTTACATAATTACGATAATCAGTGTAGTTTGAGATTTCATCCGTCACAGCTGTTAGTAGAGTAATAACTTAAAATCAACTGCATATCAAATTGAACGAAAGACTGCAAGAGTTAATGGCTTTGCATGGTAGCACAAAATTTTGAATTTTTTTTTTTTTTTATGTGTTTTTAAAATGTATAATTACGAAACAATAAAAATTGTTTCATTTCTAAATTGTATTTTGTCTGAGCGCTTTTAGTTGATGTGCTTTTGTCTGGACTCCGTCAAAAACTGATCCCCTGTGAGTTTAAAATACTCTTCAAACTTCATATTAAAAACATATTCATGTTTTTTTTTACTTGGTGAATAAAACAACTCTTATCCGTCTAGTTACAAGTACTGCTGCGTCACATCTAAGAATGACCATAAAAACCACGCTACGGCAGCTGCACCTAGCGTCAGTAATTCCAAAGAAAAGTTAATTGTAGAATGAGACCTTACTGTCCGATCGGCATACATGCATATATACATACATATATTTGTATATTATAATTATCTTAGTATCACAACATATCGAAATGAGAGTTTTCATACTAAACGCACAAATTATGTACTCACTGTCAGTAAGGTAGAGATATATTGATGCTTTGCATGTTTGTGGTTTCGCTTATTTAAAAAAAATGTGGACGCTTCTGCATTAAAACAATGTGTTTGACACCGTAACGAACATCAGTGCGTCACGCAGATTAAGATTTTTTCTATTTCAGTATCGGGAATAACTGAAAATTACCCTCTCAATTTATATAACACAACGATAAATTCAATGCGAATGAAAAATAATTATTCGTTTTGCTACGTAAATGGATTACGCAAGTATTTATTAAATTTGTTTTATGGTCCAGTGGTGTATTATGACTGTATATCCAACTTATTTTCAACCCAATATAATTGTTTATTAATTTGCGGCCTTCACGATTATTTCCTGTCTTTAAAAATATCGGCACGTCACCAGTAAATGTTCTTAGATATCATTTCTTCTCCGTTGCGTGGTCTTGGGTTAGATTGCGCAAATAAGAACTTTTATTTATTGAAAAATTAATCGATTTATTAACTTATTTCTAAATATGTAAGTGTTGGTGATTTTTATTTCTCTTAAAACGGCATGCAAAGTGAAATATATCTCAGATCAGATCCATCCATCCATTAAATTTAATAATGACTAAATAATAGTAAAAAATATTGTAGAAGAGTTCTTAAAATATAATATTTATATACACTAAAATAATAATAAATCAACATAAAATCGCGCTGTATACTTCATTAATAAAGAACATCAAATTGTACGATACATTTGCAAGTATGTCATAAAGGTGAAGTAATACTTCAGGGATATGAAAAATAATTATTCAGTTCGTTAGTCAAAGAGAAAAGCTCACGCACTTTGATGAAAAAATAACCGTGTCGCGAATGAAACAGAATAATAATTTTCAAAGTCGTTTTAATTTCATGGGTTAACCTGGAGAGGTGCGTGGGATCGAATCCGGAGGCGGGCGCTTTTGACAAATTAGCATTAGCTTATAATAACTGTTTTCTCAAATTGTATTATGTAAATTATTATCAGAAAAGGAAATGAGACGTGAGATTCTCGGGGTAATGTGTTTGTTCATAGATGCGGTATTGTCAAATTTTAGTTAAGTGTCTTTTCTCGTAAAAAATAGGTCGAAAAGAATATGTTTTAAATGTTAGCTCATTGTTTCACTATTAATCAGTGAGATATTGGGCAAGGCGAAGTAAAATTATCAAGTTCAAAATAATATTAGAAAAAAATAGTAATAATAACATTGAGCAATTGAGATTTTCTTGAATGGTTTTCCTTACAAAAACTTTTTGCTGACATAATTTTTGTAAGACAGAGATTTATTTAATCTCTCTCAGTAAAGGAATGTATTGACGTCCTAGAACTTTATAAAAATTGCCAATAAAGCTTAAAACTCATTGCAGTCTTAAAATTTCGTTGTGAAGAGTTTAGATTTGGCAGGCATATAAATTGATGGCAGCATTTAAATATTTTTTATAGCAATATATTTAGGACTAGTTAATAGAAATAATGCATTGAATTTAACTTAACGAAACCTTTCATATACCTTTATTTGTTAAATACAGGTGTCATCTTATACATTTGTTGTGTTTTTCCCAAAATCAATATATACATATAGGTACTAGCTGCAAACATTGTTTTGGGCAATTTAACCCCAAACTTAAGCGCCCACATTAACTATTTGATGTAAGAGTGCTAAAAAATATTTTTACAATGCAATCACTAAGAAAAGTGAAAAATGCTTTTCATAGTATACCGGTCATTAAATTTCATTCGTAAAACAATAAAAAGATTTTTTTTCAAATGAGAAATTCGTTAAAACTTTAGATGCGCGTGGGTTGTAAAAATTGGCTCGACTTGAACGCGTAACGCTGAAATGACGCAGACAAAAATATGGCATCCCTTATTTTGAAAGTTTTTTTTTTGTGATTGTTGTTATAATTGCATAACTTTTGTTTGAAAGAAATTCGTTTCATTTCAGAATACTTTCAAAACAAAGTGTTGTTTTCTCCAGTTCGCTTATTAATACAATACATCTGTTGAATTTTCGAATGTATTTACATATTTTTGGCCAGTTTTATTTGTCATTCACCAACTTGAGTAAGTCTATCACGCCATATTATGTACATATAATAATGATGATCATGAAGCCATTTTTAGTGCGCAATGACGCCATTATAAGTTTGCACGGCGTAACGCCATTTATATAATTCAGACCGTCCGATCTAAATATTTGAAAAAATAAATGAATTTCAATAAACAAAAAGTTTTGTGTCTTAATTAAATATCTCACTGTAACGATTGGATTCTCGTGTATTCCGCCCTCTATGGGTAGAAATTGCAATACCGGTATTACTTTAAGCGTATCATCGGTATTTGTGTTAATTTATCAATACCAAAATACCGGTTTTTAAAATTCAAAAATGTCAGTATTTCGATATTAAAATATAACTGGAATCGAATTTTGAACGGATATTTGCATTTTCATAAATCCATAAATCGACTGAGATGCCAATCTATGAATGTTTCCTTTCGAGGATTATCCTTTGACAGTAGAACTAGGGATTGTGATTTTTTTTAAACAGAAATACCGGTATTAAAAATAAAATATTGTCGGTATTAACCAATATCGAATTTTAAATGTATATAAATTATCACATATGTTGATAAAGTTAATATTCGCGGTGAATAATTGACATGTTTTAGAACTGATGAGATTTTTAATATCGTGTTATTTATAAGAGACCATTAGTTATTTATGAAAATTACATATTAATGATATTTTGTGTGAAATATTGATTCACTCACTCGGTATTGCAGTCCCAATTGGCCGTATGTTTTTGTTGTTGCTATATTTATTTTTTTATAATACCGGTATTGATGTTTGAAAAACCGGTATTTATATACTCTTCCGGTATTGCAATCCCTACTTAATGGGATAAATGAGAAGTGGTAGGTGGAGGAAGGCAAGTTAGTAGTAATATCAGAAAGTGTTTCATATCGGAATGTTTTTCTATACCTAATCACTTTTAAATTGATTGGGACTTCACACGGAAATTTAAAAGTCATTAATGGGCCAAAGTTGCTGCTGTAAACATGTCGTCATTATGGAATCGTTAAAATTGGGCCTCCCTGTCAGCAATAAAGATTTCCTTCAAAGAACTAGGAAAAGGAGGCGCCTTTTAAATTAGGTTTATTTGGCGCCTGCTTTTCAAGGACCTACTTCAGTTTGCCATCCAAAATAAACTCCCCATCACTCCGATTGCTTTATTAAAAAAACGATTTTTTATCGTTGTATAAGGCATACGTTTATTCACCTTGATTCGAACATGTCATATTTGAGATTAATTCTTTTTATTTTTACTATGTTTTGACCTATTTTTATTAACATAGATTATGATAAAAATTGCTACACGGAAAAGTGGAAAACGCAAAACGATTGAATAATTCACAAGTTTTGTATTTTCACAATTAACTGTTTAATTGTTTTCACAAACACAATTATTAAAAATGAATTCACTCTGTTAACTTATGGTTTTTTTTATTTACATCAGAAAAGCGCAATACAAACATTTAATGTCGTCGTTCCAATCGATGAATTGTATATTAGTATTTTTTGTTTTTTGTCATTGTCTCAATGCAGATCAGCTAACATTACGTATATTTTTATTTATTGTCTATTTTTTAACTTATCTACTTTTTCACTCTCCGATTATTTTGTTTTGATACTTCTGATGCTTCTAATCATTTGTTTATTTTCTGACACACTGCAGTAAAATAATAAAAAAAATGAAATTTGCAAAAGGAAGCGATATTCAATCACAGAATTTAATGGTTCTTTTTCCGACTCTAATTGAGGAAGTTCTGAGCGTTCGTATCCGGCTTGCCTCTTTCCCCGGCTGTTGACACCAAACTTGCGAATAAGTTTCAATGGAACTATTGCCTAACTGTTTTACACGAAACTGGCCAAGTTTTATATTATTGCTTTACTCGATCGAGCGGAAAATTTGTCACTGAAGTATTGGAATAATTATTATATTTCATGATTTATATTTTTCATAAAAAATGACTTCCTGTGACGAAGTGTTTATTTGTAGGTCATTTGGTGTAGAACGCTTTTTGTTTAATCGTCAAAACAATCATTTGGGCCATATAAAATAATTATATTTTTGTGTCGCCCAATTTTAATGAAATAATGAAAGATTAGAAAGTCGTATTAAAATATTATAACAGAATTTTCATCATATCCGTTTCATTGTGATTTTGCAAGATTGAATAATAAGCAAATTTTAATAAAGTATTATATTAAATAATTTCTATTATTACTTATGTCTTTCTGCCATTTTTCGGTTATTCTTTTTTTCGATGCAAGGAATAATATGTCGAATGTAGTTTTCAACTTTTCGTTGTTTTTTTTTCATCTAAATAAGTTTGTAATGATAACAAAATGTAAAGATCAGGAGTATAGAGTGAATGCATTTAAAATTTATGTTAAACCTCATTTTGATGACTATTCAATAATATAATGATATGACATCAAATATTTTTTTGAATGGATAATATGTTTTAGTCGATGTTTTCTTTCACTCACTGTTTACTGAATATTTTTTCAGTTACATATTGAGTTACACACAATTAAAATATTTCACTATAGAAATATAAATATTTTTTAATTATTTTATAGTATTTTTTTTCAGGCAAGTATTTTTAATAATGCTAATAATTATATTACGTAATTTTAACATTTCGACATTGTTCGCCCTCAGTGTGGTGAATTTAAAATGGTTTTATAGCTAAATTTTTTTTTGTTGCGAGAATTGATTGTTACTCAGATGCTCAATCTCTCTTTCATCGTAAAGAGTAGGAATATAAAGGTAGAGCTCGAACAAAGCTTGTGGTGGGCTAATCATTTTGTTTACATTTCGTTTTATTATCGGCCGAGTGGGAGGAGATTTTAGACATTCATTTCTTCTAACACACATCCACGAATCGATTAAGAATTCAATGTATGAAACTATTTGTACTATGATTCGAGCCCGTGATTATTGTAACGAGAGCCAACAACATTGGCCACTCACCTAAAAGGCTTGCTAAAATTGTATATGATATTAAAGTCTTATTGAATTAATTTCATTATAATAATAAATCTGCTCATTCAATCTAATTTGAAAACCGGCCATTTTAATTATATCTCAGGTATAAATAATTATACGATAATTATTTTTAATAGTAGAAATCTTACCCTAACAAACACCGAGATTATTTTGGTATTTTATTAGATAAATCATTTTAATCACGCAATCCTTCAGGTGTCTTAATCCGGTTAAAATATCAGCTGTTCCTTGAAAACTATTGCTTTGTTTGTTAATGAAAATAACCAACCGAAAATACTTTCGAAAACTTTGATTCAATTAGCGTAGTATTGAAATAGTTCATAGCTCAAGAAAAAAATATTCATTCCTCTTTAGCAAGCATTTAAAATACTAAAAATATCATTGAAACGTAGTAGAATTTTGACCATTTTTAAGATTTTTTAAATGTTGAGCCAAAAAATAATGATTAGCCGAAAGGGACACGGTGAGGTTATATTCCTTTGATTAATGGAAAAACAAATCTAAACTTTTTGTAAAAACGAAGATAATTTACTCAAATCACCACCAGTGAGATTCTGTTGTCTGATGGTACAATTATTGACCTAACAATCAAATAGATCTTATTTCAAGTCAAGCCAAAGTCAATATCGAATTAAAAATTTTCCAATCGTATATCTTTGGCAGGAGTGCTTGTGATGCCTTTTCCCCTCGCGTTAATCTCACGTGATTAAAAAAAATCGAAATATCTGGCGCCTTGGCTATTGTAAGCCGTAATGCCAAATATTTTTTCCTTCTAATCATACGCACAAAGCTCGGTAACGTCATTGACCTCTACAAAAAAATCCTATTTTTTTTGTATGCACTGTTGCTGCTGTTACTATGATTCTTGGGTTACAAGTTAGTTTTCTCATCGCCACCCGATATGTGTATGATGCCGTGAGCATCGAAGGCTTCATCTACTCTTGAAAGTCTTGACCGGCCTCTTACAGGGCATAGATTCAAAAATCACAGATATCTATGCCATCGAACAGAAATTGCTCCCGTGAGCTCCGTAACCAAAGCCAACAACGTTAACCACTCGACCATTGAGCCGTATTTATAATCTCAATTAAGCTTATGGTGTTCTATTGCATGATGTCAGTGTTTAATTTCCATCAACACGGGCACCTTATAAAATTAAAATTAATTATCCAAGTATTCTGCATATTATTTTTTATGCATATACCAAGCACCTCGCTTTAATCGGAAAGCAGTCGCCGACAGGGTAACTGTAGTTGCCTCATGATTCAATTTTTATATCAACGAAATTAATAAAATCATGTTATTTTCAACTATACCGAATGAGACAAATAATGAATTTTAATAATGTCACAAAAATAAAAAAAATAATTTTATCTACTGTAGATGACAAAGGAGTGCGATGAATATCGATTCTTGATATTTTATATATAAGGAGTCATAATTATTATTTTTTCAATACTATACCAATAAAATAATACAATACACATCAATAGTTCACATTGTACTTAAAAATGATTTAGCCGAAAATATACGAATAAATTTACTTTCAACATTTTGCCTATTATACTGGATAATCTATTTCTAGATTTTTCGGAATAAACGTAGGTACTACTAAAAAAAAGGTTTTAATCTAGAAAAATTTCTGGCTGACCAAAAGGATATTTTTATTAAATTGGTGTATCGAAAAATTGGTAGAAGACAGTATCAGGGTAAATTTTGCGGTAGACGTCTGCCACTTAAAAAAATTGAGAGTAAATTTATTTACAAACTCAAATATACGTGAAAGGTATCAATTGACGAATTATCATGTACAGAAAAAACTAATGGTATGTGTTTATCGTTCTGTATATGATGTAATAATTAATATACACCGTTTCAGTGAAATATAGTTTAATCATTTATTTTTTATTATTTATGTTGTACAGAATATGATAATATTGTTGAGATCGTTGAAAAACTTTACTAGATTGAAATATCGAGAAAGTTGATAGATCATATATTTTTTTATTGGTTTAAGTTCTTGTCTGCGCAGATGATGTGGGTATCATGGACGGATATAAATTATGCTATGTAAGGATCGTGAAAAACATATAATCGATAATCAATGAGACTATATCCCGAAATCTACTAAATATTTAAATTTACTACAGTCTCTTAAAATATTTTAGCTAAATGGTGAACTTCAGAATTCCGGAAAAAGCTATCTATAAGATTAATAAGTTAATAAATTTGTTTATAAAACGAGTTAAAACTTTCTGTAAAAATCTCAGATATATAAAAACTGTCCGTGAATCTGGCCTATGTCATAATAAAGGTTTGTGACGTTGGACTCTCACCGGGTCCTTCAAGTTAGTAGTCTAGTAAAGTATCCAATCTGGAGATCCCGTCCAATACTATGATCTCAAAATTCTGGGATTGCTACAGTACTAATCACGATATTCCGGAATTGAGAAAATGAAACAAGGAAGAGCTAAAAAAAATGTCGCGCTCTTATTTTTGGTAAATCCGAAAAATCCTGGAATTTTGGCTTCGAAAATTCTGGGGAGAGCCTAAAAAAACTCGTGGTTCTTCGGGATTGAAAAACTGTAAATCTCGAAATCTTGGAATCACAAAAAGGATCCGAGATTGGATACCTTATTATCTAGCAGTGTACGCTAAAAATATAACTGTGATATAAAATTGCTGCGTATGATGTATGTTCTAAAGTAGGTACGTTTATTGTATACGTGTATTTATTAACAATGCCGGTTTTTTCTTGTTATACTCAGTTTGAGTACATTGGTGTCTTAAATATTTTAAATATGATGATCTGTAGAAACAGAAAATATGACAGCTTTTTAAATTATCTAAAAACAAATAAAGCTAGCTAAATATATCTTCACTTGGCTACGGCGTCGTAGACAGGTAATACGTTGAAGCTTTCAGTAAATTAAGTTTGAAGAGTATATACCACACTCCCCTGAGGCAGGCAGGCGCGCTCTTCTACTAAATAACGAACATCATATTGCATTGCGTTAACAGTTCATTAATTTGCAGGCGTCGAGACTGGATTATTATCGCAGGTCGTTTCTGAAAAAACTTAATTATGCGCGATTTTATCATCTGCTTATATAGTGCTTCGTGGAACAGGATTGCCCGAACAGTATGCAAATCGAATGAAATCAGTTTTATAATAAACATCCATTTAGCTCTGCATAAAGCACACGAAAAGCAGTGACACGATAATCACCAGCATTTATAATAAATCTCCATTAATTATTGAAGCCTTAAGAACTTTTCTTAAGTAATACACTAAAACAATTATTAAGTATTTCAGTATTCTCTATACTTTATTTTTGGTTTTGGGTGAAAGTTGATAACTTAATAAATAAAATAATTGAACACGAGCGATAAAAATTCGTTTCAATTCGCAGTAAATGTTTGCATATCGATATAATGTTTCAAGGTAATTCATACGACAATTAATTCAGCAATTACTTTTTCAACTTGTGTTTTTAAAGATCAACACTCACTCGGTGAGATAAACTGATCCTGAGCTACTAAAAAGTGTGTGTTTTTTAGTTTTGACTCAATGATAAGCAATTTTCTTAAAGTACTAAATATCTGTTCTGGAAGAACTGTATGCATACCGTTTCTAATTAGAATAATTATTAGAAAAATATAGACTCATTCATATAAAAAAAACATTTCATATTCTGTTTTGTTATTTTATCAAAATACGAAATTCTATCAACGCATTAAGTAAGTGTATTCTCAGTACATGTTTTGCGTTGTCTTGTAGCAGCTAATGGGGTATGCTTGTTATGCATTTGCTCAACCTCTCTTTGTACAAAGAAAGTGGGGATATAAAGAAGAGGAGCTAACACACGACTATTGGTAAGCAAATTACTCTCGCTATGTCCCGTTATTTAAGGGTTGGAAGAATGGGAGGGTGTTTTCAGACATCACAAACATTTACGCCTTCGAACGAAAGTCGATAAGTTGATTCAAAAGAACGCTGTTCTGTCACGGATGCTAACGGCATTGACCATTGCATCACATACCCGACTCATGAACATTAATATTTAAACCATTTTTTTTTTTATAATGTTTTATCAATAATTAATACTTGACTAGTAAAAATATTTTCTAGAGCATAAAGACTACAACCACAGTAGCAAACACTTCATTGTAAACTTGTGCCAAAAAACGTTTCTATGTTTATCGAATAGTGGCTAGGTGCATTTTAACATTTTTCGTGCTTGTATTATAATTTATATGAATTGGTTATGTTAATTTCGCATATAGTTACTTTATATTCTCGCATTTTTTTAATGTTTTTAAGTCAGTTTTTCACAATTTTCTAAGCTTTGCTTGGACTACTTGTATAGCCTGGGGTCTTAGCATGGTCGTTATAAAAGCAAAACCTGCCGTTTGTCAGTAATTAAACGGCGGTGGCGCCAATTAAACCAAGCTAAACTCATTTCCGGATCAATCAGTGGAGTACGAGATATTTATATTTAATATTTGTTTATTTTTTTGAACTATCAATGCTTCCAATACGTAGCTAATGAGGCATTTAACACTCACTGGCGGTAAGGGCCTATTTTTTTTTAGAGAAGTCGTGGATAGCGGAATGAGGTTTTAAGTGAGATAGTAGTCGTCTAGCTTTTCCCTTTTTTAAACAGGTTTTTTGTGTGTGGAAACGTTTGCCTTTGGGTATATGTAAATTTATTGGAAAATTTAACGATGGAATGAGTCTATTTGATGATCCAAGTCCTTGGCTGCACAATCCATTTTATTGGTGACAATTGGCTACAGTGCCGAAATAGGTGTGGTGTGAAAATAGATTATTTTAAAGTCCATTTAATAAAAACATATGTTTCTTTTACAGTGTACTCAGTCATTTTAAAGAAAAAAAAATAACGCATTTTTGTTCGGACTTTTCCTTTGGTTTATAATGATTTAAGTACGCTACTGCACATAAACTGGGAAGCATAAAACATCAACCGTAAACTCCCTTTGACTTGTATCTTTTATGCTCTATAAATACTCTTTTTGTTTCTGAATTAAGTAAGAAAACAGTTTTTGTACAAATAAAGTTGTTGTTTTTTTCGTAAGGAATCAACATTTTTTCGATTACTTTTCCCTGTGAACATAATTTTTATTGAAAATTGGAAAATTGGACCTGGAAAATTTTTAGCCATGCCAAAAACGTTTAAGTATAGAATATATTTATAACTATAAGACGTTAACGTTTTATTCAACTCACGTTACGGTTTCCCTTGTTTGACGAAGAATGTGCAAAAGATTCGTTATAAAAACAAATTAAATTGTATATCAATAACCAGTGTCTTATTCTCTAGAGCGTGATGTTAATATGTCTTTAATTATTATTAAATTTCAATTTCATGAAGTCTGAAATAAAATAGAATATTATTTCGAGATAACGAATGGTAATGAAAGTAAAAGCAAAGGTCGAAGCAAATCTCCAAAAGGTCCTATACCTACGTACGGTTATTTCTGTAGGTCCTCGCATTGTTAAGGGAATGCCTGACGGACGATAGATAGTGAAGGCGACCCGACGCAAAGACGACCCCTCGCTCTGTGTGCAAGTACGATAACGGATTCCACATTGTAGGAATAATCATAGAAGGTCTGTGTAGGTCTAATATGCTGGAGAAAGTCTTTTTTAATATTAGAATTTACCCTATTAACGTAATATCTATACGAATAGAATATCGTCAGAATTTACGAATGAATGTTCTAGCATAATTATTTTTTGTTGATTATAAAAAATACTATATTGAAAATAACTTTCGTATTATTCACGTAACGTATAGTGAAAACAAAGAAATTTTATTTTAAGTCTAAAATGAATACCAGTTCTTGAAAAAGTTTTTTAAATTTAATTAAAAATATAACATCTTACAAAAATATTGGTAAACATACCGATTCTTTATGAAAGTAAAGAATAAATTAATAACTTCACCTTTTGGTTGAAGGTCTACGTGCTCACCTTGGAATATTTAAGCACTCATAAAATATAATTAACTCCTGGTTAGAACTGGAAACGTATGTTTACTTGTGAATAAAAATAGTCAGGAGACTGAGTCCCGACACCAAAGACTTCTTATTGTTTAAATGAATCGAATACATAAATAAAAGTATTTTTAAACCAAATTGGCTTCAATCTAAGAAATCTGATATGCGAGTCACATAAAAGAAAATACAAGTTAAATATATATATACATATATATGTAAGTTAAAATATACAAATCTTATACTATTTATTATTTTTTAAAAACAATCATAATTATTATACACCTTTCCAGGGAAAAGCAGTAACTTGCATAATATATGAAATTAATTAATGAGTGTCATTCGATAGATAATTTTGAAAGCTTTATACGTTTTTCACTTTAAAAACAGAATCATCACTTAAAACACACATTTATTAAAATAACTTTTAATTACGTTTCTTAGCAAAAAGACAGCTTCTATAGTTTCTATGTCAATACAGTAGTTATTATTTTTTTTTGTGTCCATATTAGGGATTCCAATTCGGATTTTCGAATATTCGATATCCGGATATATTCGGCCCCTTTTCAACTATTCGATATTCGGATACTTGAGGAAATATCTGAATAGTATTCGTAATAATTTTTAATGAAATATGTTACAAAATCTACGAAAGATCACATCACAATTTCTCCACATTCAAAGAATAATTACTAACTCCCCAGGAAGTGGTGTTTTCGCTTTCACCACACTCGGGGGTTATCAATATCTTATCATTATATGTACTTGAGTTTGACGAATCGGCTCGAGTTTGGGGCCATAAAAAAACCTTCAATGCCGTAATTTGATTCATTAAAGAAATACCGTTGGAGTAATCCGATGCAGCTGAAAATTTTAAATATTGTAATACATACAATGGAACGATATTGAAATATAAATTTATATGTTTTGTCTTTATCTAATACAGAAATGTGAACATATTTAGTCTTAAATTATTATAAAATGTATATCAGTGAACAAGGAAACTTTGATCGTGCAACATCTCTTTTTGCGTGCGAGTTATACGATTATTTAGTAAAAACTCAGAAATCGAGACCCCTGTCTACTAGCAAAAACAGTCGGTTATTCCTTATTTATTAAAATATGTTTTTTTAAATCATAGTTTTAAAAATATTTTGTATATGATATATTTGGATCAATTAAAAAAAATAACAGAAAAGTTAGACGTGTTGCTTAAAACATTTCTAAGCCAACGTCAACTGCTACTAAACGAGTATTTTCAAAGGCAGGAACAATTAAAAACTAAGTTAAAAACAAATTTAAAATATGAAAAAATATTTTTAAAATATGCATTTTCGAAATTTAAATAAATGACTTTTATAACAAATGAGCTTGTTTGTAATGTGGGTATATTTATGTATAAACATATAATGTATGTATATACTAAAAACTATCAGGATAGTTTCAGTTTTACTATTCGATATTCGAATAGTTGAAAATGACGAATAGTTGGAATCCCTAGTCCATATGGATGCTGTCCTTAAATTTGAAAAAAAAAACAGATAATATCATTTTTCTCTTGTCAGTAGCTGCGTTTTTCCTTGGAAGAGCAGTATAGCACAAAATAATGGAGACATACTGTATGTGACATACATCATAAAGCACGAATTAATAAAGTTACGTGAAATTTTAAAAGGTTAATGGTAATTTCATCTTGATGCCTAAAATGAGAATACCCTAATCCCTCAAAAGGCAAAGGTTATCTCTCAACATATACTATTTTTTAACAAACACCTACGCATTTAAGGCACATAATATACTTTTTTTACAACTGCATAGAACCGAAAAAGTAATCCCGTCAAGAAATATGTTTATTAATGCTTTAGATATTTTTACTTCTCGAAATGAGTTTTATTAAGATTTAGTTTTATTTTTATGATACGGTAAGTCAGTTTTTCATTTTATAACACAGCAATATTATAAAAACGAAAACTGGCTGGAAAAAGATAATATTTTATTCTTTAAACATATTTTTTTTTATATGAAACTCTTTTTCTTTCGCCCAGAGCTAATTACTACTTTGTAGAGATTTGATTTAAAAAAATGTTTCATCTTCCGTCTGAAAAATTATAAAAAGCTCGACACCCTTTTATATTATTTTTTTTCTACTGAACAAGTAACTTTTGTATACATACTTATCAGTGGCGGAAAACTATATTACTCAAAAACGGTTTTCACAACAATATTTACAGTTTCGTTAAAATAACTCATCTTAGTTTCCCTCCTTTCTATGGAGTTAATCGGCATCTTCTTTTCCACTCCAAGCTTCAATATTTTCTTCGTTAAATTTTCTGGTCGCCCTTCAATCTTGGCTCCGAATAATATATGCACCTAATAATATTCATTCAAACACATATTTCGTTAAAACATTTTTTAAAGAACCACATCATAAAAATAAAATTGTCATTTCAATGGATATGCATCATTTTTTGTAGTATATTTCTTTATTATAAATTATTTCTTAGATGCTTTGATACCAATAATATATACTCAAATGAGAAGAATTTGAAGTAACTTGATTATTTATCAAATATTTTTTTTTTATTTACGATTTCTTATATGTTAACTACAATATTAAAAACAGTTCAACAATGAGTTTATTTCGCTTGAGTGAAAGTAAGATTTTTTTATTTTACACCAGATTAAGATACTTAAAATTGAATTTATGTTTTAATTCTTTTTCAGATTTAATAATTCGTACAACTCAAATAAAATAGTTACTATTGCCAGTTTTTTATTGAAATTATAACTATATAACACGAAGAATATCAAGTTTTTCATGAAATAATATTTTGTAGATTGAATTTGATTGTTGATGATTGTATTAAAATAAAACATTTTTAAGATTATGATTTTTCTTCTCAAGGGAAGTAATTCAGTCTTGTCAGGCTAATAAAGAGGATTATTTAACTATCCGTATCAAAGCACCAATTTGACGGTACGAATGTCAACTGTTGGGTATTACACACACAGTATTTTTTTAAAGCGAGATTTAAAAAAAAAACTCTCACCTGAAGTTAATTAGAACGGTCTCCAGTCACTAATAACGGGGGAACGATGCGGCAGCCGTAGGCTTCTAATCTCTCTTGTGAAGTATGACTTTGTACGTTAGCATAGTCATAAAAAAGTTGCCAACCTTTCAAGTAAGCTCTACGGACAATCTCACTTTAAGTCCACTGTGTGAATACAAATCTTATTTTACTTCAGACTACCCACAACAATTAGACTACAGTAAAGATTTTATATCACCTCAGAATATCACACATTCCACCTAGTATTAACGATCTGTCATTACCATGACTAAACCACGAAATAGTAAAGAATAAACGATTTAGTGAACCATTAGTTTTCCTTCCATTAAAGTGTTATTGAAAGCTTTTATTTGTTGAGATTTACTTTTTATGACATTATAAAGTAAAAGAAATCAATGTTTTTAATTGTTTTCCTAAAGCTTATTCATTTTTTCAGTATTTTATTACTTCTAATTAAGATAACCTAACGACACATTACAAATAAATGTTTTACAAATAGTCCGCAAACGTAAATCTATTTAAAAACCACGTTTACGACAAATAGCTCGTAGACACATTTACAACATTATGATTTCAATAATAGTGGTATGGAAGAATTTATGCATTCAGATATGAATCATGATCACAAAATCAATTGCAACTTATGAGTTGATAACATAGAATTTATGATGTAAAAATATTTGAAAGCTTTTACTTATTTTAGTGAGAATCAGTGTCTGGCAGGCACGACGGTCTCATGAATCGTTTTCTAAGACAAATCTCAATTATTTCATTGGAAAAAGACTTTTGTAAAAGTAAAGGAATTTAATACAAATTTATACTTAAAATATGATATACCTACATAAGTTGTTAGATATACAGTACTCAGTTGTGAATTTTAAGTAATTAATAATATTAACGTAAATAACGATATAATATTTTATCAATTACATGGTCGTGAGCTATCCGAAACTGATTTTCCTCGATAATCATTTCAAAATACTCTTAAATACTGTGCCAAAGTGCCATTAAGTTTATAATTTTAACATATTTGAAAGATCGATAATTTTCATTGAGTACAGTTATTATTGTTTTTGAACAACTTTATGAATGTGAATGCCTATTCGTTGTTAAAAACGGCATTGTGGCGGTTCAAAAAATGCCTGCAATTTTTCGACGTCAAGATAAAGAGGAAAGTTTTCATTTCGTTTTTATTATGTGGCACGTGTAGAGTTGGATGAAATTGTATCGATTTTCCTTATAATGCGTGCCGAGCGGCGGGGGGGAAAATTACTTCGGCAAAAGTTGACGACCTAGCGAGAAATAAAATCGAGCAAAATAAAGTGAAAATTCTCTCCCCTTGTATAAATACCCAACAGTTTCTTAAGCAATTTGACTTCATATTGATAAAAACAAATTACATTTAAAAAATGAATGATCGTTATTCTATCTACATATTAATAGTCGATAAAATAATCACAAATCACAAATATGTTCGTACTAATGTCCTCGGGTCTTTTTCTTCTTTTACGAAATATATTTGTTAGCGTACTTGAAAATTAGTTGAATAAAATATATATTGTATATATTTTATATAAAGAGGTCTTTTTCTGCTACTACGAAAAATGATTGTTAGCAAACTTAAACATTATTCCAAAAAATAAATAATTTACAATTTCAATACTGCAGAGCTGTCGATATATGCCCCGAGGTCTATTTCTGCTACTACGAAAAATGATTGTTAGCAAACTTAAAAATTTTAATTATTCTAAAAATAATATTATATCTATATATTAATAGTCGTTAATGTCCGTCCGTCCGTCCGTCCGTCTGTCTGTCCGTCTGTCTGTAAATTGTCCCCGATTTCCCCTTCCCCTCCTCCGCCCCAGCCACGCTGTCAACATTTTTTTATTCATACTAAAGAGATACTTTTTTCGTTTGTATATTATGGTCGCGATTTCGCCTATTCGATGACGTCAAGAAAGACGGTCCCCCTCCCCCCCATCCTGCCCCGCTGTCGTCATTAATTCATTTCTTCATTTTTCTCTGACGTCATGAGTGAATTTTTGAAATCATGACATTTTTATTTTATTATGTGTAAAAACAATTAATTTTCAAAAAATATTCTCTCAAGCTGTGGGATTCGATACCATGCCCCAATTTTCATGCGCGACGTTCGGACGGCTTACACACTGATCTACGAATCCACTTGAGAAAAGCGATATAAAAACTTTATATAATTTAAATAATACAAAGCAAAAAAAAAGAACGCGTTTTAAGTGAACTAATAATGACATCTGTGGGTGAAATCTTGCACTAAACGATTTTGAATTCCAAGATTTCCACCTGCAGGGTTGTGAACGGCTATATAGGGCTGCTCAATTATATATAATAATTTAATTAACTATTTATTTATATATATACGAAAAATGGTTGTTAGCAAACTTAAACATTATTCCAAAAATTAAATAATTTACGAGGTCTATTTCTGCTAATAGGAAAAATAATTGTTAGCAAACTTAAACATTATTCCAAAAATTAAGTAATTTACAAGGACTATTTTTGCTACTATGAAAAATAATTGTTAGCAAACTTAAAAATTATACCAAAAATAAAATAATTTACGAAATTTCTGCTTCTAAGAAAAATGGTTGTTAGCAAACTTAAACATTGTTCCAAAAATTAAGTAATTTACAAGGACTATTTTTGCTACTATGAAAAATGGTTGTTAGCAAACTTAAACATTATTCCAAAAATTAAATAATTTACGAGGTCTATTTCTGCTAATAGGAAAAATAATTGTTAGCAAACTTAAACATTATTCCAAAAATTAAGTAATTTACAAGGACTATTTTTGCTACTATGAAAAATAATTGTTAGCAAACTTAAAAATTATACCAAAAACAAAATAATTAACGAAATTTCTGCTTCTAAGAAAAATGGTTGTTAGCAAACTTAAACATTATTCCAAATATTAAATAATTTACGAGGTCTATTTCTGCTAATAGGAAAAATAATTGTTAGCAAACTTAAACATTATTCCAAAAATTAAGTAATTTACAAGGACTATTTTTGCTACTATGAAAAATGGTTGTTAGCAAATTTAAACATTATTCCAAAAATTAAATAATTTACGAGGTCTATTTCTGCTAATAGAAAAAATAATTGTTAGCAAACTTAAACATTATTCCAAAAATTAAGTAATTTACAAGGACTATTTTTGCTACTATGAAAAATAATTGTTAGCAAACTTAAAAATTATACCAAAAATAAAATAATTAACGAAATTTCTGCTTCTAAGAAAAATGGTTGTTAGCAAACTTAAACATTATTCCAAAAATTAAATAATTTACGAGGTCTATTTCTGCTAATAGGAAAAATAATTGTTAGCAAACTTAAACATTATTCCAAAAATTAAGTAATTTACAAGGACTATTTTTGCTACTATGAAAAATAATTGTTAGCAAACTTAAAAATTATACCAAAAACAAAATAACTAACGAAATTTCTGCTTCTAAGAAAAATGGTTGTTAGCAAACTTAAACATTATTCCAAATATTAAATAATTTACGAGGTCTATTTCTGCTAATAGGAAAAATAATTGTTAGCAAACTTAAACATTATTCCAAAAATTAAGTAATTTACAAGGACTATTTTTGCTACTATGAAAAATAATTGTTAGCAAACTTAAAAATTATACCAAAAATAAAATAATTAACGAAATTTCTGCTTCTAAGAAAAATGGTTGTTAGCAAACTTAAACATTATTCCAAAAATTAAATAATTTACGAGGTCTATTTCTGCTAATAGGAAAAATAATTGTTAGCAAACTTAAACATTATTCCAAAAATTAAGTAATTTACAAGGACTATTTTTGCTACTATGAAAAATAATTGTTAGCAAACTTAAAAATTATACCAAAAACAAAATAACTAACGAAATTTCTGCTTCTAAGAAAAATGGTTGTTAGCAAACTTAAACATTATTCCAAATATTAAATAATTTACGAGGTCTATTTCTGCTAATAGGAAAAATAATTGTTAGCAAACTTAAACATTATTCCAAAAATTAAGTAATTTACAAGGACTATTTCTGCTTCTAAGAAAAATGGTTGTTAGCAAACTTAAACATTATTCCAAATATTAAATAATTTACGAGGTCTATTTCTGCTAATAGGAAAAATAATTGTTAGCAAACTTAAACATTATTCCAAAAATTAAGTAATTTACAAGGACTATTTTTGCTACTATGAAAAATGGTTGTTAGCAAATTTAAACATTATTCCAAAAATTAAATAATTTACGAGGTCTATTTCTGCTAATAGAAAAAATAATTGTTAGCAAACTTAAACATTATTCCAAAAATTAAGTAATTTACAAGGACTATTTTTGCTACTATGAAAAATAATTGTTAGCAAACTTAAAAATTATACCAAAAACAAAATAACTAACGAAATTTCTGCTTCTAAGAAAAATGGTTGTTAGCAAACTTAAACATTATTCCAAATATTAAATAATTTACGAGGTCTATTTCTGCTAATAGGAAAAATAATTGTTAGCAAACTTAAACATTATTCCAAAAATTAAGTAATTTACAAGGACTATTTTTGCTACTATGAAAAATGGTTGTTAGCAAATTTAAACATTATTCCAAAAATTAAATAATTTACGAGGTCTATTTCTGCTAATAGAAAAAATAATTGTTAGCAAACTTAAACATTATTCCAAAAATTAAGTAATTTACAAGGACTATTTTTGCTACTATGAAAAATAATTGTTAGCAAACTTAAAAATTATACCAAAAATAAAATAATTAACGAAATTTCTGCTTCTAAGAAAAATGGTTGTTAGCAAACATAAACATTATTCCAAAAATTAAATAATTTACAAAATTTCTGCTATTACGAAAAATAGTTGTTAGCAAACTAGAACATTATTCCAAAAATAAATAATTTACAATTTAAATACTGCAGGGCAGGGCTGTCGATATACGCCCCGAGATATTTCTTTTACTATCAGAATTTCTGGATTATTCAATAAATAGGTTAGTAATTTATTTTTCACGCCAGTAACTTTTCTGACTACTTAAAAATGCAACAAAAATCTCTCCGTTGAGGTCAACGGGCTTACAGCTAGT